>CP099847.1:418303-1670992 GCA_030062745.1 Capitulum mitella | reverse complement strand
AAAACTAGAATGTGACAAAATTTGTATCAGAACGCGAAATTTTGGTAATCTTTACTAAATGTACCACCACGGCCAAAATCCAAGGTTTGTAGAAAGCCTACGGCGCAAACCCAAGCGCGCGTGACGTCACAGAAGTCCGAGTATAATTTCAGAGGGTCCGCTCGAGTAATTTTTCTCCTCGGTCTAGCGACGTCATTGTTGGGTAACCGGGTGAAAGATCGTATGGAAAAAAGATCGCAAACCAAGGACCGTAGGACAAAAGATCGTGTGAAATAAATATCAAAGGACAAATGTAACACCGAAGGCGCAAGGCCGCATGCGATAAGAGGGCGCTAACGGACTCTAGCTCCGTACATTAAAGAGGTTAGGGTCGTGTGAAGCGCGCTGTTAGGTTATATCTTAAAAAGGGTCTATTTACATATAACCTATCTGTGTGATAACCTTAGAACCTAATGAGTATTATACCTTATTACCTAGTGAACCTTATAACCATTATGTTGTAAAACTTATAACCTAATTACTAGACTACATGGAAATACGGCGCAGTTAGATACAACCTAATTACCGCCCTTAACGCGACCTAACCTGCTGGACAGAACCAAGTACGATCGCATCCTTTTATCGGCCTGCGGCCTCTAGTATCCTATACCGCGCCTCGGACGTGGGGTTTCGCCTTTGGCGTAACATTTGTCCTTTGATATTCATCTCATACGATCTTTTGCCTTACCATCTTTGGCTTACGACGACGCATAAAGCCTATTTAGATATAACCTAATACCGTGCTGCGTGCAATGGCGTAGCCAACGGGGCCAAAGGGGCAATGCCCTCTCCAAGGGGTTCCCCGGCGGTCGAGCTGGTCCCCCTGGGGCCGAACGTCCCAGTTGTTTGGACAGTTTTAGGCGCCCACAGGGCGCCTTAGACTGCCCGAAACAGGCAAAACATAATCAGAATAGTTTAAGCATTTAAAAGACTTACGATCCTAAAAAACGTACTCCGAATACAAAAGAGGGCTTTGTGTTCTATGGGAAACAGGCCCGTGGTCTGATTGAGAGTTTAGGGCCCCTGCTAGCTGGTAGGAGAGTCCACTGCTTGTCTACGGAAGGCCCCCTGTCGGTCTCTGGGGGAAAGGTCTGTAAGGGAGGCCCTTGACCCTGTCTCCAGAGGCCGACAGGGGCCTTTTATAAGCGGATGGGACCTTGTGCAGGTAGGCAGTACCCCCCCTTTCCCTACAGGCTAGCAAGGGCCCTAAACGTTCATTTAGGGCCCTGCTCGCCTGCAAAGATGCCTCCGCCAACCTGTAAGGGCACCTGTTACGGTCGTATAAGGCACGGACGTCGTAATCAGCAAGCAGAGAATCAATCCCTTTACATCCAGCGAGGCCCCTTTACAAGCCGACAGGGGATTTTAACCACATGGGGCCAGGCGCAGATCCAGGAGGGGGGGGGGGGAGCGCCACCCTCTCCTGATGTCTGAGAAGCGGGATCCTCTCCGACTCAAAAAGGGGCCCGAAGGAAACATATGAGCTTCACCGAGTCTATGCATGAGCCTGACGGGCTTTTCATGCAGTCTGAGGGTCTCCAGAAGGGTTAGATAACGTTTGAGATGCATAGAGGATTCTTGAGACTTCCAAAGGGCACCTGAGACCACAAAAAGGCCCCAACACGGCAGAGTGTCCCTGAGGCTGCCAGAAGGGCTATAGAGCCCCTGAGACGGCCAAGGTGAGGACTGAGTCCCTAGGGGCAGCACAGAGGCCCCTGGAATGTCGTAGGGGCCCCGGAGTGGTTTCCATGGGCCTGTGTGAAAAACTGACGGTTCCTGATGCAGCCGCCAGAGGGCCTCTGGGAAGGTTAATGGGACCCTGAGACGGTAAGATGGCCCTACGATGGATAGAAGGGCCCATGAAAGTCTCCAAGAACCCCTGGGATTGCAAGAGGGGCCCCAACACGGCAAACGATTGATGAGACCGCTTTAAGTGCCAGAGAAGCCCCTGAGACGGCAAGAACTTAAGAGAGCATGAAGAGACCCTGGCCAGCCAGACAGACCGGGGATTCACGGGTGACCTCAACCTCGACAGGGGTCCCAAATGGGCTACACTGGTCTTTTTGACAACCTGAGGGGTTCCTGATGCAGGAAGGGGCCCCAGGAAATTCTGGTGTATCTTGAGCCGACAAGATGGTCCCTAAGCGGCTAATGACCCTTGAAACTGCCAAAAAGGTCGGAGGGTCCCTGCGAGGTGAGGAAGATAAGAGGGTCTCTAAGATGGTATGGGGACCTTGGACGGCCAGAAGGCCCCCAAATGTGCCCCAGTGAGGTCCCTGAAGCGCCAGCAAAGGCCCCTGTTACGGCTAGAGGGGCACTTAGACTGCCAGATACAACCCTTGTAACAGAGGAAGATCCCTGATGCAGCCATGGAGACCACCAGACACGTCCAGAAGGCCCATGGCACTGCACAGGGGGTTTGAAATTGCCGAAAGTTTTTTGTAGCTGCCAGGGGATCCCTTACAGCGCAACAGTGTTCCCCACGGACGACAAGAGAGGCGCATAGGACAACAGAGGGCCCCCTGAAACTACTAAACCTTGAGACGTACAGAAACTCCTGAAACGGCCAAAGAACCTAGAGGACTGTCCTGGGCGTGTTTCTCACGGGAGAGACTTATAGAGGGCCTTTGTTATTGCCTGAGGGGCCCATCAGACGGGAAAAATGTATCATGGATGACAGAAGGGGAATCCGAGATTGCTTAAGCGTCCCTGAAACTGCCAAACGGGTCCCTGAAACTGTCCGAGGTGCTTCTGAAACTGTCAAAGGAGCGCCTGAAACGTCCCGAGGGACACGTAAAACTGGAAAAGGAGCCTGAGACCACTAGAAGGCCGTGACACGCAGACGGTCCGAGTCCACCAAAAGTGCCCCTGTATCTGCGAGAGGGAACCTAACCTAAGCTGACAAAAAAGTCTCCAGAAACTACGGGGAGGGGGTGGCAGATGGGCTCCTGAACCAGATACAGATAAGACATTTCAAATGAAGGGAAGGACAGAGCCGCCTAAATCTCTCTGTTTTCGTCACATTTTGGCTACTTTGTACGGAAATAAAATACAAAATTTCCTCAAATAAGGCGAATCTTCAGTTTTTCGGTTACTTTATATCGCAGAAAACGCAAAAGCACATGAAATATTTCCCTCTGAACTCGCGCGGATCAACGTTTTTTCATGTCTGAAAAGCAGGGAATAGGGGGACCAGCCGGGAAGGGGAACTCGCGCTGACAATTTGCCCCTCCCCCGGCTTGGCGGCATCCTGAATCCGCCCCTAACGAGGACTCCCGTTGGTCACGAGGGACCCCTTGATCCGGCTTGCTCCCCCCCCCTGGCGGGATCCTGGCAACGCCCCTTTTTGCGCGATCTAACCTCTGCTGGACAGAACCAAGTCCGATCGCACCCTCTTATCAGCCTGCGGCCTCTAGTATCCTATAACGCGCCTCCGGCGCGGGGTTGCGCCTTCGGTGCAACATTTATCCTTCGTTATTTATCTCATACGACCACGCTCAGCGTATGATCCCGCTTCAGACATAACCTAATTCCGCGCTTCGCGCGAACTAACCTCTGTTCAACAGAGCCAAGTCCGACTGCACCCTTTATCGGTCTGCCACCTCGGGTATCCCCATAACGTACCTTCGGCGCAACTTCTCCGTCCCTTACTTCGGTGTTTGTCTCATACGATCTTTTGCCTTACGACCTTTTGCTTACCATCTTTTGTCATGCGATTTTTCGCCCAGTTACCCAACGTTAGTGTCACTAAACTGCAAAGAAAAACAGTTTCAGTGAACCCACGTAACCTGTATTTCGGCTTCCGTGTCCAAACGAGCATTTGCGTTTGCACATAGTCTTTCGGGAAACCTTGAATTCTGTCCGTGGTGGTACACTTAGTAAGGATTACCCTGAATTCTTTACATAGAAATAAGCAAAATGAAGTGCATTTGGACTGGAGGCTAATCAAGTATTTATGACCCTAATAAGTAAAAATTAAGAACTAACCCAACAAATAACTTGATAAAGCCAAAAACGTTTTTTTGGAGGCTCCTGGCCGTGGCGTATGATAATGAAAAGAACTAAAAGAAGGCTATTTATTCTTATAATCATGCCCAACGAATAAATTCAACATGGCCCAGATCCTACCCATCGATGCCACCACAGTGGCATACTCCTGTCCCGAGGCTTTTAACCAGAGACGTAGCCAAGGGGGGAGGCATGGGGACCATGCCCCCCCCCCCGAGCCGAGCGGTCTGCACTAGATACATAGGAACATAGGACCCAACTACACTAGAACATAGGACTCAACTGAGTGTAGTTATTCAGTATCCGCAACATAATGCATGAGCAGACCCGATGCAGTAAACAAACTACGCTCATGTACTTCACATCCCACGTCGCACACGGAAAGCTCGGGGCGTCGACACTCGAACTATGCGACTCAGCATTACTTTCTAATCACCAGGATAACGAGGACTCAGGATCGGACAGCCAACTCTGACAAGCGTTGAGCAAGAGATTCCGCGAATCAATACACTATCAACGTCTACGCGGGTTTGCAAGGTTCTTGTCAAAGTACACTATTTACCTTTATCCAGTATCCCGCTATACAGCCAGTTCATCAGCGTCTTCTTGTTCTTGTTCTTGTAGTGTTAGGGCGCACAGCCGCTCAGGCTCAAGCGTCCACCTCGAATCTTGTATGGAGGGTGTGGTGGTATGAGGAGTTATCGAACAGTTACCTTGGTTGCTTAGCAGTGCATGTTTCCACAACACACCCTCTTGAAAGTTTAGGATTTATTCGTCCGAAGAGAGGAAACAGAGTTGAGGATGAATACGTCCTAAGCTGAACCAAGTTTAGGACATATTCGTCGTAAAAGAACACTACGGGAACCATAGACATGGAAGGGGAGATCGGCTGCTGTCATTACCTGGCATTGGGCATCGCGGTATGAGCGCCGCCATCTATATGGTTGGCATGTGGGTTTGTTTACCACTAGGGCCTATGGGAAGAACTCGTTTTTCGCGAGGTGAGATAATTCAGTCGCTATTGGAAGGAGGATGTGCAGGTGCGTGCTACCGCGTTCATTCACAACAAGGAATCCGCTTGGCTATCATGGATCCAACCAGGTTCGGAAATAAAGGCCGGTGGCAAGCGAACAAGTACTAGCATTACCGGCACTGTCGCCTTGAATTATAAAGATAATGATGGTAGCATAACATGGTGGAAAATGTTGTGGATACAGGGAGTGGTAGATACAGATACAGATACAGATACAGATACAGAGTGGATACTTTTTGCTGTTCACCTAGCTTATGTTGTATATGTGTTTCTCAGAAAAATAAAGGATTTGAAAAAGGATTGCATTTTGATCTGCCAAATTTATTGTTAGAACATGGTGACTGGTCCTCTTGAATAATTGTAAAAAAATGCATCATTCTCAAGTATGAAGTATGAGTAACAATATCTCATGTGATTTGTCTCTCTTGTGTGAGGAACTAAACTTCCCAGGCCTAACAGTATTTTGTACAATGAACTGCTCATGGATTGGTCCAGATCATGTCAAGGAAGCATTAAATCTCCCCATGTAGTCTAACCTGCCCCGCCCCCCGCCAATGCTGACTTCTCTTCAGATTTTGATGTCTGTTTTTGCCATTTTGAAGAATCTAGGCATATGGGCAAAGGTTTGTCTCAAAAATAAATGCATGCAATTAGTTCCCAAACAGGGCGCAGGTCCCAAATTTTGCACCAAATGGTTGGTCATGATATATACTTCTGATACACTTTTGGCAACTGTGGAATGTATTAGCATTAGTGTCACTGGCCAGACTTGCAGCATGTTCTCTTTATTTGGTGCAGACATGAACCAATGCAGGTGCAACACAAATGCTCACAGGGACATGATTTTTTGCTACTGATGCTGCTCTGCACATTGAACCATGAATGGAAACACCCAGAGGAAATGTTTTCTAACATAAGCATTTTATTTGTTCTCACCTGTTTTCTGTACTCATACTCCATGATACTTTAACTCTGCTCCCCATGCCGACATGTGGCTTGCTGTTGCTAAATTTATGAAGTAAACTGGCTTGGGTGTTAAATGACTATATATTCCAACTGGATGAGTGCAAGAGAATGCACAAAGGGGACTTTCAGTCACCTAGAACTTAATGAGAAACATTATTTGTACAACTGTTGTCTATCATTGATGGCTGAAACCTGGCTCAGGGTACTGTACACATTTGCACATGTAAAATTTACCTATTTCAAACACTGCTGATGCATCAGGGGTATAAAAAGTCCTCCATGTTTGGAAGGGGCAAAGAAGCTTTTTGAGCCATCTTTCTAGTCAGCTGCCACAAGGCTCATTTAAAATTTTGGAAAGTTATGGATAGCTGCCCCCTGGCTCAATCTTGTTACACTTCCCTGTTGCATAGTGGCAATCAGTCATTGTTTTAGTACCCTAGGCTTCAGATAAATAACCCAAAAAAATAATAACTCAGCAACACATTCTTCAGATCTACTGGCCTCATAGTTGCCTTAAAATGCATTAATGCACATCAATGCGATTTCAAATATTTTTTTAAACAAGCCATTACTAATTCTGCACATACTGGACATTTGGAAAGTTACAGTGGACTATTTAGTACACCACAACTTTTATCACAACTTGCTTTTTTTTTGTTGTTTTTGAAAGTCATGCTTTTCCTCATGAAATAAAATGATTACTATGGTTTTGCTTTATATATTTCCCCCATTTTAAAGTATAATTTTGCATATATCTATCAGAATGGTATTCTCCATTTATATATACCTGTTGTATACTGTTTGCTCAGCCCTGCTACATTTCCCAAACATACCATACCCTTTCACCATACTGCAACTAAGTGGGCTATAATACAGCATAACACATACAATACAGGCCTTTTCCAAACAATTTTTTATTTCAATAAAATGAATACACATCAAAGGCTACGTGAAGAGCAAAAGCCGCATACCAATCTACATATGGCCATTTTCCACCACGCAATGCTGCATTTTGTGTTACCAAATCAAGGTGCTAATGCCGGTGATGATCGTACTTGTTCACTTGCCACCAGGTTTTATTTCCGAACCGGGTTGGATCCACATGAGCCAAGCGGATTCCTTGCAGAAAAATGTTGAAGGAACGCGGTTACATGCATCTGCACATTCTCCTTCCAATAGCTAATGAGTTATCACCTCGCAAAAAAAACGAATTTTCCCCATAGACCGTAATGGTAAACAGACCCACATGCCAACCACAAAGATGGCGGCGCTCATACCGCGCCGGCCAATGACAGCAGCCGATCTCCCATCTCTATCTGTGATGGGAACGCTATTTAGGACCAATGTAGCAAAATAATAACGCTAAAGGTAACGTGTGGAGATGACTGGAAACCAGAAATGCATGTGAATAGTGGAGAGAAAAGATTTGATCCTGTTTTGCGGCCTTGCCGAACGAATGAAAAGTGCGTGTTAAAAGCAGGCACGTAATTCTGATTTTCACTTGATTGATGCACGTAATTCCCAGGATTTTCTGTTTATAGGATCTCGGGATTTTCGTCAGGGCGGAATAAATGCCAATTTTTGTCATGTGCCACAGGCATATGACGAAATTTACAAGGCAGTAATTTTAGACAATTTATCTGATATTTAATGCTCAGGAAAGCATATAATGTTTCATTTTCCAACATATATATGATCACTATTATGTATGCATGCGAAATCGCCATGTGTTTAGTGCAGACCGCCCGGCTCGGGGGGGGGGGCATGGCCCCCATGCCCCCCCTTGGCTACGTCTCTGGTTAAAAGCCTTGGGACAGGAGTATGCCACTGTGGTGGCATCGATGGGTAGGATCTGGGCCATGTTGAATTTATTCGTTGGGCATGATTATAAGAATAAATAGCCTTCTTTTAGTTCTTTTCATTATCATACGCCACGGCCAGGAGCCTCCAAAAAAACGTTTTTGGCTTTATCAAGTTATTTGTTGGGTTAGTTCTTAATTTTTACTTATTAGGGTCATAAATACTTGATTAGCCTCCAGTCCAAATGCACTTCATTTTGCTTATTTCTATGTAAAGAATTCAGGGTAATCCTTACTAAGTGTACCACCACGGACAGAATTCAAGGTTTCCCGAAAGACTATGTGCAAACGCAAATGCTCGTTTGGACACGGAAGCCGAAATACAGGTTACGTGGGTTCACTGAAACTGTTTTTCTTTGCAGTTTAGTGACACTAACGTTGGGTAACTGGGCGAAAAATCGCATGACAAAAGATGGTAAGCAAAAGGTCGTAAGGCAAAAGATCGTATGAGACAAACACCGAAGTAAGGGACGGAGAAGTTGCGCCGAAGGTACGTTATGGGATACCCGAGGTGGCAGACCGATAAAGGGTGCAGTCGGACTTGGCTCTGTTGAACAGAGGTTAGTTCGCGCGAAGCGCGGAATTAGGTTATGTCTGAAGCGGGATCATACGCTGAGCGTGGTCGTATGAGATAAATAACGAAGGATAAATGTTGCACCGAAGGCGCAACCCCGCGCCGGAGGCGCGTTATAGGATACTAGAGGCCGCAGGCTGATAAGAGGGTGCGATCGGACTTGGTTCTGTCCAGCAGAGGTTAGATCGCGCAAAAAGGGGCGTTGCCAGGATCCCGCCAGGGGGGGGGAGCAAGCCGGATCAAGGGGTCCCTCGTGACCAACGGGAGTCCTCGTTAGGGGCGGATTCAGGATGCCGCCAAGCCGGGGGAGGGGCAAATTGTCAGCGCGAGTTCCCCTTCCCGGCTGGTCCCCCTATTCCCTGCTTTTCAGACATGAAAAAACGTTGATCCGCGCGAGTTCAGAGGGAAATATTTCATGTGCTTTTGCGTTTTCTGCGATATAAAGTAACCGAAAAACTGAAGATTCGCCTTATTTGAGGAAATTTTGTATTTTATTTCCGTACAAAGTAGCCAAAATGTGACGAAAACAGAGAGATTTAGGCGGCTCTGTCCTTCCCTTCATTTGAAATGTCTTATCTGTATCTGGTTCAGGAGCCCATCTGCCACCCCCTCCCCGTAGTTTCTGGAGACTTTTTTGTCAGCTTAGGTTAGGTTCCCTCTCGCAGATACAGGGGCACTTTTGGTGGACTCGGACCGTCTGCGTGTCACGGCCTTCTAGTGGTCTCAGGCTCCTTTTCCAGTTTTACGTGTCCCTCGGGACGTTTCAGGCGCTCCTTTGACAGTTTCAGAAGCACCTCGGACAGTTTCAGGGACCCGTTTGGCAGTTTCAGGGACGCTTAAGCAATCTCGGATTTCCTTCTGTCATCCATGATACATTTTTCCCGTCTGATGGGCCCCTCAGGCAATAACAAAGGCCCTCTATAAGTCTCTCCCGTGAGAAACACGCCCAGGACAGTCCTCTAGGTTCTTTGGCCGTTTCAGGAGTTTCTGTACGTCTCAAGGTTTAGTAGTTTCAGGGGGCCCTCTGTTGTCCTATGCGCCTCTCTTGTCGTCCGTGGGGAACACTGTTGCGCTGTAAGGGATCCCCTGGCAGCTACAAAAAACTTTCGGCAATTTCAAACCCCCTGTGCAGTGCCATGGGCCTTCTGGACGTGTCTGGTGGTCTCCATGGCTGCATCAGGGATCTTCCTCTGTTACAAGGGTTGTATCTGGCAGTCTAAGTGCCCCTCTAGCCGTAACAGGGGCCTTTGCTGGCGCTTCAGGGACCTCACTGGGGCACATTTGGGGGCCTTCTGGCCGTCCAAGGTCCCCATACCATCTTAGAGACCCTCTTATCTTCCTCACCTCGCAGGGACCCTCCGACCTTTTTGGCAGTTTCAAGGGTCATTAGCCGCTTAGGGACCATCTTGTCGG
This sequence comes from Capitulum mitella, assembly GCA_030062745.1. Classification (NCBI taxonomy): domain Eukaryota; kingdom Metazoa; phylum Arthropoda; class Thecostraca; order Pollicipedomorpha; family Pollicipedidae; genus Capitulum; species Capitulum mitella. The sequence continues at coordinate 1,661,100 of CP099847.1, read as the reverse complement.
CTCAAGATACACCAGAATTTCCTGGGGCCCCTTCCTGCATCAGGAACCCCTCAGGTTGTCAAAAAGACCAGTGTAGCCCATTTGGGACCCCTGTCGAGGTTGAGGTCACCCGTGAATCCCCGGTCTGTCTGGCTGGCCAGGGTCTCTTCATGCTCTCTTAAGTTCTTGCCGTCTCAGGGGCTTCTCTGGCACTTAAAGCGGTCTCATCAATCGTTTGCCGTGTTGGGGCCCCTCTTGCAATCCCAGGGGTTCTTGGAGACTTTCATGGGCCCTTCTATCCATCGTAGGGCCATCTTACCGTCTCAGGGTCCCATTAACCTTCCCAGAGGCCCTCTGGCGGCTGCATCAGGAACCGTCAGTTTTTCACACAGGCCCATGGAAACCACTCGGGGCCCCTACGACATTCCAGGGGCCTCTGTGCTGCCCTAGGGACTCAGTCCTCACCTTGGCCGTCTCAGGGGCTCTATAGCCCTTCTGGCAGCCTCAGGGACACTCTGCCGTGTTGGGGCCTTTTTGTGGTCTCAGGTGCCCTTTGGAAGTCTCAAGAATCCTCTATGCATCTCAAACGTTATCTAACCCTTCTGGAGACCCTCAGACTGCATGAAAAGCCCGTCAGGCTCATGCATAGACTCGGTGAAGCTCATATGTTTCCTTCGGGCCCCTTTTTGAGTCGGAGAGGATCCCGCTTCTCAGACATCAGGAGAGGGTGGCGCTCCCCCCCCCCTCCTGGATCTGCGCCTGGCCCCATGTGGTTAAAATCCCCGTCGGCTTGTAAAGGGGCCTCGCTGGAGTGTAAAGGGATTGATTCTCTGCTTGCTGATTACGACGTCCGTGCCTTATACGACCGTAACAGGTGCCCTTACAGGTTGGCGGAGGCATCTTTGCAGGCGAGCAGGGCCCTGAATGAGCGTTCAGGGCCCTTGCTAGCCTGTAGGGGAAAGGGGGTTATTGCGTACCTGTACAAGGCCCCATCCGCTTATAAAGGGCCCCTGTCGGCCTCTGGAGACAGGGTCAAGGGCCTCCTTACAGACCTGTTCCCCCAGAGGCCGACAGGGGGCCTTCCATAGACAAGCAGTGGACTCCCCTACAAGCTAGCAGGGGCCCTAAACTCTCATTCAGACCACGGGCCTGTTTCCATAGAACACAAAGCCCTCTTTTGTGTTCGGAGTACGTTTTTTTTTAGGATCGTAAGTCTTTTAAATGCTTAAAATATTCTGATTTTGTTTTGCCTGTTCCGGGCAGTCTAAGGCGCCCTGTGGGCGCCTAAAACTGTCCAAACAACTGGGACCTTGGGCCCCAGGGGGGCCAGCTCGACCGCCGGGGAACCCTCTGGGGGGGGGGGGGCATTGCCCCTTTGGCCGCCCCCCTTGGCTACGCCATTGCACGCAGCACGGTATTAGGTTATATCTAAATAGGCCTTATTTGTCGTCGTAAGCCAAAGATGGTAAGGCAAAAGATCGTATGAGATGAATATCAAAGGACAAATGTTACGCCAAAAGCGAAACCCCACGTCCGAGGCGCGGTATAGGATACTAGAGGCCGCAGGCCGATAAAAGGATGCGATCGTACTTGGTTCTGTCCAGCAGGTTAGGTCACGTTAAGGGCGGTATTAGGTTATATCTAACTGCGCCGTATTTCCATGTAGCCTAGTAATTAGGTTATAAGTTTACAACATAATGGTTATAAGGTTCACTAGGTGATAAGGTATAATACTCATTAGGTACTAAGGTTATAACACAATTAGGTTATATGTAAATAGACCCTTTTTAGATATAACCTAACAGCGCGCTTCAGGCGACCTAACCTCTTTAATATACGGAGCTAAGTCCGTTAGCGCCCTCTTATCGGCGTGCGGCCTTGCGCCTTCGGTGTTACATTTGTCCTTTGATATTTATTTCACACGATCTTTTGTCCCACGGTCCTTGGTTTGCGATCTTTTACCATACGATCTTTCACCCAGTTACACAGCAATGACGTCGCTAGACCGAGGAGAAAAATTACTGTAGTGGACCCTCTGAAATTATACGTGGACTTCTGTGACGTCACGAGCGCTTGGGTTTGTGCCGTAGGCTTTCTACAAACCTTGGGTTTTGGCCGTGTTGGTACATTTAGTAAAGATTACCAAAATTTCGCGCTCTGATACAAATTTTGTCACATTCTAGTGGCATATGACGAACTTTGGCACCTGCCACCTTCCCCCTAAGGAAAATCCTGGTTGCGTGCCTGCTTAGAGCCTGGTAATGTTGTGCAAATACAATTTACATGACGCCGAGTGATTATTTCGTTATTGCTTGCCATAACTGGAATTCTTAAAAATCCCATATTTCCCCAAACGCTCGGCAATAAAAAAAACGTCGCTTAAAGTAGATATCGGCGCACAATAATTCGGCAACGGTCTGTTGCACGGCCTAGACAAGGGCATAATCGCGCCAGGGCACCAACAAACCGATAAATAGAGAAGAGAGCAAGGACATTGGCGGGTACCTGTGCAATGTAGCTCAATATATATAAAACTCTAGGCTATTGGATGCCATACACAAAAGACGTTATGCATTATCAATAGGGAAATTTAAAAAAAGTGGTAAAATACGACAAAATCACAGATCCGCACCTATGTCTATTTCAATTTTCAAAACGCTGTGGAACCACAGAGCTTATGGACTTTGTCTTTCAACGCGACACAAGACACCATAGATATAGAAGGGGCCCATGTCTTGCATAGATATAGACACCGTTCTATATCTATGGAAGACACAACCAGTACATCCATACATTTTCAACATTAGACACATATTGTACGGAGATGTATGTGCGTTGACCATTGCCACCTAACGAGATCAAAATCGATAAAACTATTCCAAATTGACAGAAATCTGGAATATAAGTCTAATAATGTTCGGTGTATTCATGTATTGGAGTAAATCACTGTAGTATTTGCTTGGATGATTAATACTTGGAACTCAGATGAAAAACCCCTGAAACCTGAGACGTTCTGTGGCGGCATGTATACTTGTGGGTGCTATATATTTGGCATCAAATAACGCCACCTAAAAACGACTCGGTAATAAGTCATCTCACTGAGACCAGGGACGGCGCAGTAAGGGTGGGCAGGGGGGGGGGCAAAACTGCTCCCCCTATCGGCAGGCAGGGCGCCCCCTAAAAAAACGGGGCCTCTTTTACTCTCACTAAAAGTTTTGTAGGTACACAACTGCTGTCAAAATCCAGATCAAGGAGGCCCTCATAACTGAACTAGGTAGCCTTTAATCTGGTTCCCATACCTCTTTCCAGGGGTGTGGGAACTCCTCCACAGTAGGGGGGGGGGGCAAAGAGGCTTTGGGGGTCAATTCTTTTCAGTCAACGCCCATGGGGCCAGTGTTGGATTTTAAAAAGTTTGGTGGCACCGGCACCCCTGCCCCTCCCCCCGCTTCCCGCGCCCTTGCCCTTTTCTGCATTAGGAGGCCCCTTTTCTCGATCAGGAGGCCCACATTATGCATTAGGTAACCCCTTTTCGCGATTAAGAGGCCCTGTTGTGTGTTGAAGAGGCCTTTTTACTGATTCAGGAGGCCCCCGGTCCTCTATGAATCAGGAGGCTCCTGTTCGAGATTAGGAGGTACCCTCTTGATATTAGGAAGCCTCTGCTCTGGGTCAGGAGGCCCCTTTTCGTGTATCAGGAGATCCTTATTCCGGAGCAGGAGGCTCTTTTTGGGATAAGGAGGCGGTTTCCTGGATTAGGAGGTACCTTTTATGGAACAGGAGACCCCTATTCTGGATTAGGCGGTTCTCGCTATGTATCACGAGGCCCCTGCTCTGTAACTGGGCGCCTTATATTTGGGATAAGGAACCTCCCTGCTGCATAGGAAAACCTTCCGTATGAATCAGAACGCCAGTGGGGAGGCCCCATTTTTTCTAGGAGGCTCCCTGTCAAATCCTGTTCCTCCCCCTCCGACTCAAAACACAGCGCAGCCCCTGACTGAGGCAAACAAAACATTAACCCTATTCCCGGAGGGGTAGACGGTATGGTCGATTCCCGGCAGGGGGGCCGATTCGGCCCCCCCCCGAGATCTCGAGAACTACTTGTCCGATTTCATCGCAACAAACGGCAATCGATTCGCCGTGACGTGAACTACATTTTTATGACAAGAAATTTCCAAAATTTTAAAATTTGTGGATACGGGGGGGCAAAAATGTCAGAATGGGGGGTACTTTTGGACTTCTTTTAACTCCGTTGTTTATCGACCGATTTCGATGAAACTGGCATGAATCGAGAGATTATGGATAGGGCTTTTATCATGGGTTCGCAAATCTGAAATTTCGAGAGAATTCATGGGCGTTCACAGGGTTTCAAAAATAGGAGGATTAGTTTTCTAACAACTGAATGAAGAAAAGAGGCAAACACCTTTTTTTGGCTTCTGCTAGTCACGTTATACTAAAGAAGTACAAATGGCATTACAATGTTTGTATAATGTTAGCATAGGCGGTGCCAGGGACATGAAAAAGGAGGAACTGTCATGGTCACACGTTTCTCAGATGAACTTGTGACCTTTGATCTTAAATGGCCTCCAGTGACCTTGGGGTCACTTGGAATGATCTCGTGTGCATTTAATATTATCTGTAAACGTTTTTAATCATTTGAATTCACTCTATTTCAAAAATTTCATTTTATGGCTATTGCGCTATAAGGTACGCGCACTGACATTTTAGGTCATAACTCCGTGACCCGACCTGATATCAAGCTGAAACTTGGTACACAAGCAGAAGGCACCCTTCTACGTGATATATATTCCGGGTTTGACATTTGAAAAAACGGCGCCGGAATTATTGCGAAAAAAACAAATTTTGACTTTTGATGTTGACATGACCTTGTAAAATGACCTCAGATAAATAAAATTACATCTGCACATTGCCCAACTATTTAGCTATACATCCATATAAAGTTTTAAGTTTTATCGTAAAAACTCTGTTTTTGGCAGTCATTTTCCTTTTACCCTGAACATGGCCAAAAATGGCATGAGGTGCCTCCCAAAAACGTTGCCTGGCTCCGCCCCTGAGCAAAAAAGAATTTTGAAATTTTGTCACGGCGCGTAGAAAAAATAGCTAGGAAAAGTGACCAAGTTTCGTGAAGCTGCGTTAAAAAGCCTGGAATTGGCAAGCAAAAAACCCGAGGGGGGCGGATTCAGCCCCCCTCGTTAGGTTAAGAGTGAAATAAGTAACTTACGGTGTAGTTAACCTGCATTCGCCGCGAAATGACTCTTAATGGTTTCATTGTATTCTCGCTCTGTACAAAGTGGAACCACTGAAGGGTTCCGAATGCCTAGTGTCACATGGCACTGCTTTAGGATGACACGGAGAAGAGTCACCGTGCACTAAAATACCTTACACTGTAGGAGAAAAATGAATTTGTTCGTGTGCCACGAATCCATATTCTGGTGTCAAATGACTCCAGTTAGAGTCGTTTTATTGGTTTTGGTGAACCGATTCTTACAAACTGACTCCGCGTTTTGGTGTCAGATAAACAGAGTCAAATGACACTCTTTCCGGGTGACATAAAAAGGAAATAAACGATACCGAATCGAGGTGTCACGGGCAAAATGACACCATGTAAGAGTCAAATGACACTGAGAGACAAAACACTGTTGGGATAAGGTGAACCTGTTTTGGTGTCATGATCCTACATTTTGGTATAAAATGACACTGATTAGAGTCATCTTATATGTCCTGACGCAAAATTCTTACGGGTTGACTCTACGCTTTGGTGTGACATAGACATATGAATGAAGCCGCCTCGGAATGACACTGATGGGAATCTGAACTGAATAGTTGCGCGAGGAGAAAAAAATGACCCTGAAAATCAGAATCACATCACGCTTCCAGAATCTTTGGATTCCAAAAACGAGAATCACTGACACTAGTCAGTGTAAATGTTTTTTCTCAGCGTGCAAGCCATTTCGTGCGGCCATTCGAACGAAACGAGAAAAGAGTGCGTGATTGAGCGTTGAAACTTGGAATACGACAATGCCCACTCATTTCGCGTCTTGATTGAGGGTTCCGGGTCGAGATTATCTCAAGTCATTGACCTATGGCGCCATTTTTTCATTTTTTTGTAGATGAGATTTCAAACAACACGGGATACTGGTGTAACTTGAGTGTTAATTAGGGCGCTAAACGCATCCTTTGGCGCATTTTCAGCGAATATAGCCAACATCGGTACATTTGATCATTTCTAGCGTTTACTTACCTCCGCAAGATCAGGAGTGGAGCGAGGTCATTGATCTTGGTTGAAGTTTTTGGCCCAAAATAAGTTTGGTGTCAACTGTTTGTGCTCAAGTTGTTTCGCCATAATGAACCTAATTTTTTTATTTGATTCCTTTCAGACAAATCAAGAAATATATACAAGCGATATACCAACCATATTCAAATTGCTTCCGTTGGCATAAAAAGGAGAAATTTATATATATATATATATATATATATATATATATATATATATATATAAGCATATACATATATATGATATATATATATATATATATATATATATATATATATCCTCCTTGCGCTTTGGCTGTGAGAAGCATACTTTTATTAGCGTCTTTGGTAGCATATTTCATAGAAATCGACATGTTGCAAAGCAAATCTGGACCAGGCCAAAAAAGTTAACCTTGACCTTTGATGACCTTGACCTGCACTGATCATATATGTAAGCGTATCAATGTGCGCACACGTGTTTATTTAAAGGTCTTTGAATACATACTTCATGTAAATCGACATGATGCAAAGCAGATCTGGGCCAGATCACAAGATAGTTGACCTTGACCTTTGGCGACTTTGACTTTCACTGACGTTGGTATATGTAAGTGTGTCAATGTGCGCACACATGTTTTTATTGGGGCCTTTGAATGCATATTTCATACAAACCGACATGTTGCAAAGCAAAGCTGGATCAGGTCACAAGATGGCTGACCTTGACCTTTGATGACCTTGACCCTTATTGACCCTGGCCTTGGTCTTGGTACATCCATCGTGTATGCCCGAATGATGTCGGCTAATTATGTTCAAAAGGTAATCTTACGTAGAACGGTAGTCCTTGCGCAAAGTCCCCATTTGTCAGCGACAACCGTTTGCTCCGTTATGTTTGACTTCAAATGCTTCAAACTTCAAAAATTTCCGGCCGATTTTCGATTTTTTGCGTCAGTCGACGAGCTGTTCCTTTCCTATAAATGTCAGCTGCTATAAAACTGGTATAAAATATAATTCAAATAAAATATGAAATATAAACGTCATTTGATATTAAGCTCAGTTGCTATAAATATCGCATAGCAGCAGCGACCAGCTTCAATCCGTTCTCGAGATTTCCAAGAAAAACAGGTGGGGTGACAAAACGCCCCCCCCCCTTTTCTAGTGCGCGAGTTAAGATGCTGCTGACTTGGTTCCCAGTCCGGCTTTGCGGCACGCCAAAACCGACCGGCCCGCTGGAGGGAAAAGGCGAGCGCGTCCTCCACCTCTTGCCGACCGGAATGTCACTTGCGCTTAGGGAAGTTTCATGAAGAGAAACGTCAAAGGGCATGCACGTCCCTAACTTGTGCACCTGTGGCGGATCCTTCGGCTCGGATGTTTGTTGATATCTTTCGTGAGTCGATTCGGTGAAACATTTACCTGACTTTGCGAAAAAGAAACACGCTCTTAAAGGCGACCACTCTTCAAACACGCTCTTAAATGTTTTTTTGTCCGTAATTAGTTGCATGACCGGTGTTGCATTTTTCAGAGCTCCTTATAGCTGCTGCACAGTCTATTTAAACCGTCATTAGCGGCATTGAGCTTGCTTTAACCCGCCCCCGACTGGGGGGAGGTTGACCGCCTCCATGACGTTTTTCTAAGATTGCGAGACAACGAAGAAACGCAGCGTCACGAAACCTCGTGTACATTTTACTTGATTATTTTTACACCTTGTGTCAAAGCTTTGGCCTCAGGCCCAGTTAGGTGTTTGACCTAGGCTTGGTCAAACTGGCCTATGTACAAAAAAGATTTTTAGCGCCCTGTTACTTTTTTGGAAAACAGGATATCACAACAATGCCTTCATGGGTTAGAGATCTTGATAGATGCAACAAATCTGCTATCTCAAATTTTTGGGAATTTTCTGGGTCATTGACCTAAGGTCAAGCCCATTTTTAAGGCATGTCGTCGTTTTTTCGGACATTGGCGGAATTCTTCATGACATTTTTAATGTGGAGTGATGCAGACATCTAGTTACCGTCACTGGGCAAAGTATCAATGGCTTCCAGCCATTGACCTGAGGTCAGGTCACGAATAACTGTAGTGAGCCAAAATGTACCACGGTCAAAATCAGCGATGAATTACTCAGAATGGGTAGAAAATGGCAGAACTGGCTTGCACAGACGCAAATAATACCAAAAGCCTCGAAAAGTTTCAAAAAATTGCGTGTTTTGGAAGTAAGTAGGCTCTCGTGAATAAAGGCTCGCCAGTGGTGTAGATTGGTAACTAAGAAATTTTCGAATTAAATTAAATTTTCGAATTAAATTAAATTAAAATTTCGAAATTTTAGCATGAGAAACCATCACAAGAAATACTTACAAGGTCAATAAAACTTACATGGATAGGCTTATGTCGCGAAAATAACGGAACGCTAAAATTAGTTCCCGTTAACTTCTTACTGAGCACGGCTGCGGCGCCCGCCGACAACCGGCGTGAAAATTGCCGTGTCTTTAACTCAACGTTTCGGCGTATATATTAGACAGATCTGGGAAATTAGACATGTATCGGCATGTGCAGACCTTTACCCATGTGTTGGTCCTTTACCTATGGGTTATTAGTCACAGCTCTTGAGATTCAGGCCGTTCGTCCTTCTCATGCAGTCGGCTATGAGAAAACATATATAGGGCGTAAATGGCTTGCATATTGTCCAAAACTAAAAAATGAGACCAGTTTTGTGTCACGAACATCCCAACGATGTGCTTATTTTTATCGTGTCACCAACCGTTCGTGAGTTGGAGAGGGTGGTCAACCGCCCCCCAATCGGGCGTGATCGCCGCCGACCCACGGTCGGGCGCGGGCTAAACTCCACAACGCACCACAGTGAGTTTTATCTTTACGTACGTGGCTGACTCCATACTGCAAAACGTTAAATCGCGTCAATGTCATATGCTCCCTCTGCGTACCATTACCAGATCGCATTTGCCGAAGCTGGGGAACCCGCGATGGTGTGACTGGCGTAGTTTTTTGCGCCATCTGCAGACGTCAAAGAGAACTAAACGTTTTTGTTTGGACGTCCAGAGCTGTACACAAAGATGCGTTTTCTGTGCCCGAAAGTCGTTCTTGATCAGGAATGCCGAATTTAATGATGTTGACTGGGAGTCCGATTGAAATCCAGGCCGGACTGCATGGTTATTCCTTTCCAGTGATACTAGGTCCACATTTCATCTAGCTTATAAGCAGATGAAGCCAGGGGCGGGCCATGGGGACCATACCCACCCCACCCCCCACCCCGGAACCAAGATGTCTGCGCTAGATGTTTGGCGATATCACAGGAATACGGAATGGTGGTCGTACATACAATGCAAAAGCAAACGTCATGGTTTTCCTGTACGTTGAACATGAGGTCAGTTACATAAATTTGCTGTTTTCTCCCTAAAAAATTTGTCATATACCAGTAGCATACGACACAACTGAACATTCACCTCCTCCCCCTCAGGAAAATCCTGGCGACATGCCTGGTAATACGTTTGATAACAGAAGAGAACAACAGAAATTGTTTTTCTGTGTTGGAGTTCAAGTGCAGAGAGCAACGGGTATTGGTAAAACGGAAGTCATGTTATCTAGTCTTATGATATCTCATGTAACTGTCGCAGGATATCCGATACAACTGTCGTAGGATGTCTCATATAACCACAGGATGTCTCATATATTCCGAAACCGACTTTGCGACATTCTTCATCGTGATAACGGCTATTATGTAACAGCTGAAGTCGTATCCCATTTAATTATTTTGTTCTCCCGGTATCGATAACGTGCCACTCAAGCCTCTCTCCTTAATGAATGATGAACGATAATTGCGTGAGATATCGTCAGTTCAATGACTTAGCTCTGCAGTAAACAGAAGTGGTCGAAGAACTTCTAACCGGCATAGGTATCGGCACCACCACTACTTGGAATAGTGATAGCGTCTGACCTGTCCCACTTAACTGTGGCTGGAGATTTCCGGAAGCTATTTGGGGAGGGTACGAACAGGACTTTAGACCGTTTGTTTCCAGTCATTCCAATCGGCCTTGTGTTTAAATCTCTCAAAAGGGAGGGTCTAGACCCTCCCATCCCCCAGAATTTCTAGCCATGCACTTAACCGAAGACTAAGTCTGGCTGCGTGCTGAAACGATGTGCTACGGCACAGGCAGACTGAGTAAACCTCGAACGATGTCACACGAACTTGACATTACGCCTGTGGCCGTTAAGTCGAGGAAGAAACGCGTCATAAACATCCGTACCCGCCAGATTTTGACCCGCCGTGAAGCTCCTGGCCCTCCTTGTGTGATGATCGGGTCCAAGCAGCCTGCGAATGTAACAGAAAACTGAGCAGATATCAAGAACGGGAGCGAAAAGAAACGGAGACGAGCGTGAATGAGAGATACAAAACAAATATTGTTTTCTTCTCATCTATTGGAAACACGAATATCATGTGAATGGAACGGCAAACTGTGAGATATTTACAGACAGCTCGCTGGCGTATCGCAGAAGTATCGAGTGACTGCTGAAATCGCTTACGTCATTTGCATTGCTCCTACCTCGCACCTCTTCTACTCGTGCTTAACACGGCCTGTTTTGGTTTTCGACAAGGTGACCTTAAAGCTGTGGTCGCTAATACTGCGTAAAACGTTGTACTTTGTCAGTACGCACACTGTCTCGCCTGACGTGCAATGACGTCAGCATGGCGTCACAACACGTTTGGCGCCACCGATTGCACTGCGCGCACCGCCAGCCGACGTCACAATGCGACAAAATGGCGTCGCCCGACCGAGGTCACTGACCCCGCGGCCAGGGTCAGTGACCCGGCGGCACCGACGACAGGTAGGCCGGCTTGTTCTTGCTGACGACGCACTTCCGCATGTGCTTCTCCAGCGTGGACGCCACCGAGAAGGGCATGCCGCAGAAGCTGCACTGGAACACGTCCTTGCCCATGCGTCCGTGGGTCTTCATGTGCCTCGTCAGCTTGCTGCTCTGCGCGCAGGCGTAGTTGCACATGCGGCAGTGGTAGGGCTTCTCGCCGGTGTGCGAGCGCTTGTGCACGGTCAGGTTGGAGCCGTTCTTGAAGACCTTGCCGCAGTACTCGCAGGTGTCGCGCCGCTGGCGCCGCGGCGACAGCAGCGGCGGCGTGTCGGCTGCGGCGCCCGCCGACTTGAGGCCGAACGCGCCGGCGCCGGCGCCGGCCGGCCCCTTGAGCCCGGCCGGCCGGCCCGGCGCCGGCTTGTAGTAGTCGAGCGCGCCGGGCAGCTTGTAGGCGTCCAGGCCGCCGGGCAGCTTGTATGGCTCCAGGCCTCCGGCCAGCTTGAAGGCGTCCACGGCAGCGCCGAGTCGGTACGGCCCGTTGGCGGTGAGCGCCAGGGCGGCCGCCTCAGACGCCCGCAGCGCGCCGGCGCCGCCCTTGGCCGGCTGCCGGAGGAGGCCGGGCGCCAGCGCCGGCGGCAGGCCCAGCGGGCCCGGCAGCGAGAGCGGCGGCAGCCAGAGGCCACGCAGCGCGCCCGCCTCGGCGTCGCGCCCGGCCCCCTCTGGCCGCGATCGTCGCGTCGGCTCCGGCGCGCCGGCCGCCGGCGGCGACGGCGGCGCCCGCTGCCGGCCGGCCGCGGTGCCGCCCTCTTGCGCGTTCTCCTTGCCTGACTCGCGCAGCGCCTGCCGGTAGGCGTCCCGGTACGTGATGATGTTGGACAGGCCGAACTTGTCCATGAGCTCGCCGACCAGCGACGGTTTCTCGGCGGGCGGCGCCGGCCGCGTCGACAGGTCTTCCGGGCCGTCGTCGTCGCCCGGCTCGGGGCCACTCGGCTCCTCCTCCTCCTCCTCCGGCTCCTCGTCGTCGTCGTCGTCGACGGCGCTCGAGTCGTCGCCGCGCTGGTCGTCGGCTGCGCCGGCGCCGACGCCGGCCTCGTGCAGGTGCGTCTTCATGTGCCGCTTCAGCTTGGAGCTCTGTGTGCAGGCGTGACTGCAGATGCGGCACTTGTACGGCTTCTCGCCCGTGTGAATGCGCCGGTGCACGATTAGATTGCTCTGGAAGCGGAACACCTTGTGGCAGTACTCGCAGGCGCGCGGCCGCTCGCGGCGCCCGCCCGGGCTCGGGGTGCCGTCCTTGCTCGCCGGCGGCCGCGGCGGCGGCGGCGGCGGCGACTGGCGCGCCCTCTTGCTGACCGGCTCGGCGACGTCGGGCCCGCCGGGCGCGGGCGGCGGCGGCCGCGCGACGCCGCGGTCAGCCGCCGCCGGCAGCGGCGCGCCCAGCCGGAAGCGGTCCGAGAGGATACTCTCCACGCGGAAGTCGTGGCTGGCCGGCCGGCCGAACGGCGCCGCGAGCGGGGCCGGCGGCGGAGGCCGCGCGCCGCCCGACAGCCGCAGCAGGGACATGTTGAGGCCGGTCGGCGGCGGCGCGTCGGCGGCGGCGGGGGTGGGGGAGGCCGCCTCCTGACCAGGGCCGGCGCCGTTGCACGGGGAGTCGGGCCGCGCAGACTCCTCCCGGCCCGACAGGCGGGCGGGAGGCGGGGAGGCCGGCGAGCCAGGCGCCGAGCGAGGGGAGCGTTGCGGGGAGGCGGGGGAGCGCCGCGGGGAGGCGGGGGAGGGCCGCGGGGAGGCGGAGCCGGGACTCGGTGACGTGGACGTCGGTCGTGGAGAGGCCGCCGGAGACTGGCGGCCGTGGTCTTCCACGTCGTCCTACGTAGATTTTGACCTGGTGCTTCTCCTGGACGTGTCGCACCAGGGCCCACGCCGAGCTGAAGCTGTCCTTGCACGTGAAGCAGACGTAGTTCCACGGCCCTGAAAGAACGGTGTCTGTGAGGAAAGCGTGGCGCGATGTGGAAACAAAAGAATCACACTTGGCAAAAAAGTTGGTGCCCAAACATTTCAGACATGTTTGACATGACTGCACGATAGCGAAGGACAAAGGTTATTGGCACAAAAAAGAACAGGTGAGTTTTGGTTCTTATTTTTGACGAGCAAACACTGGCATACATTTTGACTGTACCATCAGACTAAAAGTATGTACTGCGAACGCAGGTAGAAACATGTTATGACAAAGATGATACGAAATATACATCAGTACAACCGGAATCTTGAAACCCATCTGCCATTTGCCAAGACGTAACGACGTTGGTGGGAATTTCGTCAATGGTGTTTCATTTGTGGCCATGCTGGTCTCCCCGTCCTGCCAAGTCAGAAACAAGTCACCTCCGCGCTCGATATTTGGCCCAAGGATCAGGTGGCAACTGACCAAGGGTCAGCCTCACTACCAGACGGTCCTGTCGCACACCTTATGGTGCTTTAATTTCCGTCACAAAATCGTCTGTTACCTGGAACTGTTCGATCGGGTGTTTGGGCTGAAGCCTACGCGACAACCTATGTTTAGCAAGGGCTCCGATCCGCAACATCACCCCATCAAACATTTGGATCAAGTTCATAAAAACGTACTCCAAACAGAATCCAACGACCACTTGCAGCGATCACGGAGGCTTTACGGCCTGTTTTTGATGCTATAACTCAGTTCGATGCACTTCCAGATCGAGCGTCGGGCCTCCGTCCGACGTGGGTGCAGACGCACCCACGGCAATGGAATCCGTTTACTTAGGCCGAAAAGGTGTTTCGGATTGCCGGACCGATGTGCGCGCAATCGTGAACGTTGCTGCCGCTGAGACGCGCCTCCGGCCCGTCCCGTTTCGCCGCTCTCGGCCGCAGAAATCCGGACAGGTCCTGTTCCTTCTCTAGGACTGGTCTGCTGTCAGAGAAATCGGATTATTTGGCATAAGATGAATCAAACCACTGACGGTGTGATGGTAAGTGCTCGAGTCCGACCTTAAATTGGATCAATTCACGTCCGTTTTGACTCAACACGGTTTTTGACAGCCATCTTCTGGAAGAAGATTTAAGCAAGCAAGCAAATCAAACGTGCCGACTTCATTCACGTGGAAAAGGTGCATTGGATAGCCTGGTCTCGATCCTGTAGCAAATCAGGGAATCATGCAGTCTCTTCCTGTCCAGCGGTTACCTAATCAGACAGGGGCGTAAACCAGTTCCCGCCACTGAGCAAGCCCGGATCGATTCAACGCACCCGGGACCCGTGTGCATTTTAGTGACCGGTGACAGTTGGACGCGTTTATGTGTTTATGCTGCGGCTAATAATCCCGCCACCAGGCTCCGCTACGAGTCTGTGACGGGTGAGTCAGTCCTCAGATTCGGCTCTCCACAGCAGCAGCCGGCACAGGGCCGGGCCCTGAAGCTCCGCGTCCAATGCCGGGTGAGCGGGCCGCGGCCGGCCAGGTCTGCCCAGTGGCGGCGGGGGAGACGCGCCGCCGTCGCTGATTCAACCCGCGGCCGGCGGCCGGCGGCGGTGCTCCCACGTCAGCAGCGGTCCGACGACGGGCGGCGCCGCTCCGTCACACTGAACCCGAGTCTTGTTTTGTCTTGTCTGGTCTTGTCAGGTCGGGCCAGGCCAGACCAGGTCAGGTCGGGGCGGGTCGGGTCAGGTCATATCATCTCGGATCAGGCCAGGTCAAGTTAGGCCAGGTCAGGTCAGGTCAGCTCCGACCATGCCTGGTCAGGCCTGGTCTAGGTCCTCTCCACCAGGCCTGTCCGGACTTGACCTGGGTGCATTGGACGTCCCAGGTCCCAAGTCTGAGCGGCGTCGTACCGAATCAATCGGCGCCTGGTTTAGTTTGGGATGATCCTCACAGGTCTGGGAATGGATCAGGTGTTACCCAGCTCATGCACAGGAATCCAGAACCGATATCCGTGCACGGACCTGGGATGAAACGGGTCACTCAGTAGGATCTGCCCACCCCAAATGATTAAAACAAGGGCATTTGATACTCGCTAAGGTTTCTACTAGGGTTTCCATCAGGGTTTCTGCCAAAATGTTCCATATTTAATCGATCGATGTTTTTGGCTTGACATTGATCCTACCTGAATACCGTCAAAATCAGCCTCTGTACTACGAATGTTTTTGTTAGGTGTTTCAAAGCAACAGTTCAAGACGTCTCCAGAAACGCTGCATCGCTTCTTTCCGTTGTTTAATCGGAAACGGTTTTTCTCCTTTTCTGGCTTTATATCTGCGCTCCAACGTAGACCTTTCAGCCGCCTAGTTACTATGTGGTCTCACCGAGGCGCATAAATATATCTTCAGCTATTAGCTCTTGAAATATAAAAACAAACCATTTTCGTACCAGAGCAGCAGAATGATTGGTTTCTGGGAAGTTTCTCATGGTACCGTCCACGTCATAACTGCTCACGGCAAACGCCTGTATTCCTACCTCATCTTACATCGCTGCATTTTTAAAACTTTGAGCCCATGGGACTCCGGAATCGCAAGTTTGTAACGTCAGGCTGCCACATTTCCGCTCTGACTATTGGTGGCGTTTTACCCTGAGACATTGGCCCGACGGTTGCCGCAAACTTGTCCCAGGAGAGGCGACTTCATGTGCGGAAGACAGTGGCGCGGCTTTTGTGGGGTTCTGAGGAATGGCCGTCCAAAGTCAAATCGGGATCGCGACTGGTAGTTATGTGATCCATTGCGTGCCATCACAAAGCTGGCTCGTGGTTTCCTGCTGATGCAAGACATTATGTGAAATGAAAAACGCGAGATTTTAGTGTACTCAGAGAAAATGCATTCGGCCTGGACAGTCATTTGTTACACTCGATATTTTTAGATCTACATCGGGCATAAAGCGTCTCAAGGACATTTCAAACTTATTAAACGTGGGATTCCATGCATTTCGAGTGTTCGCATGAGGCTCTGATGCTTTAAAATGTCTAACGTAAGACAGCGATGATTCTGTCCCCATCTGCCCCGTTCTGTCTCCATACTGCCTTTTTCCTGGAGCTGCGGCTGTTGGTGTCCCGCAGCGTGCTCGGCTGCTGAGCTCGTGCTCCCCCCTGCCGGCCGGCGCCGTCAGCTATGATGGATCCCCGGGCGGAGCGGCTGCCGCGCGCTCGACCCCGGCCGCCAAGGTCTCCCCGGCCCGCCGCCGGCGGAGAACGCGCGCCCTCTGCGGCTGAACCCGGCGACGACAGCGGCTCACAGGCTGGCGGTAGTCTGGCCCGGCCGTGGCGCCGGCGACGGCACACGGCCGACCCTACCCCACCCCGTCGCCGGTCCATCACGAGCCATTGATCAAGCGCGCCAGAGCAGGGGCTCGAGGAGCCGGATTATTCGATCAAACAGAAGCGTGCCGTGGCACGTGGGCACGCGACCCCCTCCGCCGTCCGCCCCTCCCCGCCCACACGTGCGCGGATGGCGGGCGTTCGTGCCGGCTGGCCGCCGTGTAATGGCGCGTCCATCTCCGCCGGTCCGACAACAGACGCACGGCCAGATTACCGCCGCGTTGTCGATGGCGTTATCTCCATAGAAACCGCTGTCCGGGGGCGATTACGAGGGGACACCGCAGCCCCGCCGGCTCGGAAACCTGCCGCGGGATACGACAGGTCGGAACAGCGGCGCCCGGCCGACCGACGCCGACAGGGATGTCACCAGGCCCAATTCTGTGTTACCTCGCACCTCTGGAGACAAGCAATTGTAGCGGCAATTAACCTTGAGGGGTGGAGTATTTCTAGAAGAGCTCTGGGACACGACCAGTCTGCCAACGTCCCGCGCTGAAGACAGAGATCTGTTGACACGACGCCGAGTGGCCGTCCACAAAATGAGTTTTTTCATCTTTCCTTAGTCTATAGCTAAATTGTATATGCATCGGTGTTTTCTTATGAACGCAAAACCGCGTGCTAAACATTGTTTACAGCTGTGATCAACTTTTAATTATGCATGAGAACTCTTCCCTACAAAGCTGGAAAAAATTCCTGTGTCCCTCACTTGGCAACCACGTCACCCGCGTATTGGCTGAAGGCATTACGATCGGCGGTCAGCTGATGGCTCTAGTGAGCGTAGTCGCATGCGACGATCACAAAACAGAAAACGCGCAACCCGACTTGAAACTGTTTCTGAACTGAAGAAACTGAGTTCGTGATGTTTTGGGACAGAATAGAGATGTTTAAGTAATGAAATGAAGTAAAAATAGAAGAAAAATGACAAGCCATATGAAGCGCACAGTTGCAATTCTGCTGAACCATTGAAAGGTTTTTTAAAGGACTTCAATAATGAATGAGAAAACACTGTGATTTGATGACTGCTGGGGATTAAGGGTAACAATTAAGAACGTGCGCTCGTACGGAGAAAGAGACTTCCGATTCCTCCATCTGATTCACTGGCAGTGACAATTACTCAGGGAAAGACAGCCAGGGAGCTACTCCCAGGACAAGAAAGGCAATGGTGCGCTAATAAGCTGATCAGTTTATGCATATGTGTATATATATATATATATATATATATATATATATATATATACACATATATATGTATATACGTATGTGTATTGGGGATAGGTGAAGGAGGACGCAACAGGTCACATTTGAACTCGTTCATCTGTAGCTTATGATCCACAACGGTGGGCACGAAATCCACTCAGGGGAGCATAGGCCAGGGCCGTCCAACCTATATTCGGGAATCGGGGCCGCTACCTTTCTTTTCCCTTTATTGTTGTTTCTTTGGCGACATTCTGGCTACGCCTTTGTGACCCGATAGCTGTTGGCTGGCTTCTGCTCTGATTATTACATCAGAACAGAAGCCAGATGCTCTGATGATTACGCGTTTATTCATATGAACAAACGGCTGCTGAGTACCGCGACAAGGGACCCCGTCGGTTGTTCCGCTATGCATCGCGTTGCGACGGTGCAGCATTCTGCAATGCTGCAGGCGGCGCAGTCATCAGAGGTCCCGTCGTAGAGCATTGGTACCAGGATGCAACAGGGCGGGGAAATTGCCATCGATTTGCTGGTGCGGGAAGTTGAGCCGTAGTGAATGAAAAGGGCGGGCCGAGCCGCACTCCAGAGTTTGGACAGGTCTCTATAGCGAACACATTGCAATGCCAGAATTTACTGCATTACAAATGCCCTGCTTTCTAGCATTAAGAGATCTCGACACTGCGACAAATATGGAAAATTACTTTAAAGAAATATGAGTTTCTTCAGAACACCTTAGCGAAAGCTGCGACTGCCGGCGGAACGCACGAATGACCAGCTTCGAGTGCCTCTTGATGGAATGGAAACTGAAAGCTCTAGCATGGACTGAAGATAAAAAGCTGAGCTTCATCTTAATTCCCTGTTGGTAACTGGTTGTGCGTGATCATATTCCCCGTCCCCCCCTCACTCACGACAGTTATGGTCTTCTGACTGGCCGGATCAGCCGCCAAACCGGCCGCTGGGCCGCGCGAAAAGCTCGCGTCGTGCTGAGGTCATTTCTTTCTTGTCACTTTCGAACGGCGCGCATTTCCATATTCGCCTCGCGCGCCGGGATCGCCTCATACGTACACAAAAACGTTAAACTAGAAAATGACAGTGACAGATGGCGGCGCCGCGGTGGCGGCCGCCGCTGGTCACACAGGGTCAAGTTTGAGGTCATCAATCAGACGCCAGCCGGACTTCCTGCCGCCAGCCAGAATGGAGGACCCTGAGAACTCCCACCAGGCACGAGACGTCACGGACCGGCCTGGAGCCGGGACGCCGGGAGGGCAGACCTTTCGTGAGCCCCAGGCCCTCTCTCCACTACACATTACCAACACCGCTTACGGTTACAAATCATTCTCTGGTGGTTGCGACGATAACGCCAACATTGTTTGAATCGCTATCGATTTGCTGAACATGAAATGTAAAAATTCGCAAGAACGGGACGGGCGCTAATATTATTTGATATAAATAAAAAATGCGTTATGCAAAAAAGCAAAGCTAAATCACCTAATTTTAATGTGGTTTCTTGATTGTTCCTGAAAGAAACCTGTAATCAAAAGCTTTAAAAACCCATTTTGCGGACTTTTCTTGGACTAAATCCCGGCGTAGTGTCAAAGTTAGCCCAGCGCCGAAATTACTGAGAAAGAAAGCCAATTAACATGACGTTCATCCCCTGCGTTTAGCTGCGAGTGTTTGAAACGAGGGTCAACCGCGCAGTAAACCCAAATGTCGACCTCGACAACAATACATGGGGAGAACACTTTCACGTAACATGGCATGTATTGCAAGTGATTTATACGATAACCGCCCTGTGAACTTTAAAGTCCTCATCTACTGCTCAAAGGTCACCTCATTATGTTCTACCGACTCTATGGATTGGCGAGCAGCACCGCCGTTAAACCGTTGCGAGGGTGTCGTCGCCAGCAGCGCGCGGCGCGGACGAGACCGGACGTGGTCCCACAGTCCCGAGTGATCGACTCGAACCCGGTGGCTTCCGCTATGGCAGCGCGCGCCGGAAGTCCGACTATTGGAGCGACCGCGCCGACTGACCGGCAGCCGGAAGTGACCGGCCGTGACGTCACCGGGTCGCCGGAAGTGGGTGGCGGCGTTGGCGCTCATGGCGCTGACGCGGGGTGACTGGCACGATCAACGGAGCGGCCGGGCCGCAGGCGCCGCCGACCGATGGGGCAGTCAGGGCGGCCAGGAGGATCGTCAGCACGCACAGCCGCCGGCCGCCGACGACCGACTGTAGGACGACGTGCCTTCCCTACCAACTCAGAAATACTGGGTATACTGTGTGTAGCAGGGAAGAATTATTTGGAAATGGTGAGTTGCCATCAATTCCATTTTCGTCGGGCATTTGGGTGCAAGTTTCCCCCACCCAGTTCCTACCCATTATATACTTTAATGCTTAAAAGGGGCGGGGTTCCGTTAGTCACGCTAAATAGCAGTAGAGCAATGCCAAGGAAATGAATATTCATCCACCTACAACGAAATGGATCGTCTCAAAGCACATTCTGTCGAAAAATGTCACTATGAATGGCATGCACGGTCTTCCTCCTGACTAACAAACGCACTATTCTCAACATTCATGCACTCATGCATTCATTCACCATTCTCTCTAATGCATTCTCACCTGACTCAGTTGTGTTTGCGCCAGCGTCAACAAGGGGGTTCTTCCGCTTTTCCTCATCGGTCTCGTCGGTCCGAGCCGGCTTCGTCACGTCGCTCCTCTTCTCGACCAACGAGCTGCTCGACGCGCTGGAGGGCGCCGGCGACAGCCCGCTGCACTCGAGGTTCTCACGGTCGCCGACAGATGGCGCCAGCTGTCGCAGCAGGTTGGACGCCAGGCGACGCTGCGTGTCGCCGTTGAGACTCACGTCGTCATCGCTCTCTCCGGGCGGGGTCAGGCGGGCCGAGTGGGGCCCATGGGCCCCGGCTGGGTCCCCGACACTGTTCAGGGCCCACTGGTGAATGAACCGGGTGAAGTCGGCCAGGTCGAAGTCCCGCTGGCAGATACGGCAGGTCAGTACGTCTCCAACGGGCTCTGAGTCTGGAAACCCAGAGCAGGCACGGAGTCAAACAATGGAAGCATGAGAGTCACTTAAAAATAGTGTCCCAAAACAGTGATATGCTGTGATCTGGCCATGCCAATTTATTCCGTTAATGCACTTGGTTTTAGCATTGCGCAATGGTTCTCCATTTCTCTGTGGAGCTGCGTAAGAGAATCCCCAGCATCTATTGATGAAATGAGATGGATAAGGCCAGCGTCATCAGTGAATCTGCGGACGACGTTTTTTACCTAATGAGCACAATTACCTCCCTTCTCTCCTGATCGTGAGGTTCGCCCAAACACCTGCCGGCCACTCGACACAACGGAACGCGAAGGTCAGTGGCAACTGTGAATCAGTTATCCATCAGCACGCACTCCTCCCACGGCCGGAGGAAAATGACGGGCCTCTGCGGGCTGTCGGGCTTGGCCGGCCGGCAGAACACGTCAGCGGCGAGCCTGTTTTTCTGCGCCGACCTGCGCAGCTCGCGCAATTCAAGGACCGCGCACGCCCTGCAATTTCCTGCCGCCGCGGCGCTCTGATCGGCACCCTGGCCAGGAAAGCCGCCTTGGAATTCGAACGGATGACCGCCCCTTGCTTCCGGGCACGGATTTTCGCCGACTTTGACCACTGGGCGTGAAGGCCACTCGCGAATGCGACTGCAGGAACTTGAGGGCGCAGCGGAAGGCCAAACCGCCGTCACGATACACCGCAGTCAACGAGAGAATTCAGTAGCGGACGTAACGTTTCATCGTCAAAACGATTCGTCACAACCTTTCATCTAAACAGGAGCATTGTCCAAAATGTTTTGGAATGTCTGAGACAAGGTTGATTCCAAGAACACGTCATTATTCCTGAGAGCCCGCACAGTTCCCTCCAGCCGTTCGCTGGGGGAACAGTACATTTCCCATCGAACCAATCAGAACCCGCTACGGTCAGTGAGATGGTCGATCTCGTCGCGCACGTGCCACCGCCGCCGGTGAGTCCCCGCGGTCGGCCGGCGCAGGCGGGCAGTCCGCCCCCGTCACGCCCGCGCCCGCCGTGCCCGTGCAGGGCCCGGCTGGCGTGACGCCGTCCCGGCCGGCCGTGCACCAAATGACAGGGCATCCGCGCCGAGCACGCCCCCCCCCCCGGCCCCTCCCAGCGTGGTGGACTGATCGAGCACGGACTGCGAGCTCGGTGGTAGAGGTGTCGGGAGACGAAATACTTGTGAGCCGCCCCGCATCCCATCAAGGCCGCTGCCTGTCGAAACTGCTGCCAAATTTCTGTGAGGCTGGCGAGTTTCGAAGAGTAGTACTTCGAACAGCAAACGTGATACCACGCCATGCATCATTGCGTTGACAATGGTGTTCGGCGAGGCGTACTCTTAATGTCGCCGAAGACGCTGGGCGAAGGCCGTCGCAGAGGGGACAATAAACAACCCCTGAACGACGACGAAAATCAAAGGAAGACGACCAACGGGGCGGGGGCCAGCGACAGCCGCCGCCCGCCCTCGCAGGAGACCCGGCAGCGGCAAACATCGCGTGTCAGCCCGGCCGGCGCTGCAGCGGCAGGAGAGCACGGCTGGGAGGGGCAGAGGACGCGGTCGGACACCCCACCATTTGGACGCACGACACAAACCAATCGCGGCGCCGGCGGTGGACGTTCGTGCTCGGCCGGCGCGCCCCGCGCTGCCGTGTCGCCGGAGCGCGAGGCGTGCCGATAACGGCGTCATCGCGCGGCGCCGGTGACCGACTGGCCGGAGAACCGCACCGGCGTCATTGTTTCGCCGCGGCGTGACTCACGCTGCGGGACTGGCCGCCGCGTGCGTCACGTTCAGGTGTGTTGATTCACATTCGCTGGAAATCTCGTGCAACCGGTGGCCATTTCCGTTTAAGCCGCGTGTCCGCGCTGTCCTCATGCTGCTGGCGACGTTTGCCGTTTGGAGGCGTCCCAGTTCGGAACCTGAACCCCCGTGACGCCGCGTCTGTCTGGGGCCTGTGACGACAGTCCGTTGACTATGACGACCGTCAGCTGGTGGTGCCCCGTCCGGTCAGCTGACCGACCCGGACCTGCCGTGTGTCGCCAATGGGAAGGGCCGCCGTCGGCTCGTGACCGCCCGTTCCGCTCCGTGACGGATACCGGAGGACGGGGACGGGTCCGGACCGGCGCTGTCGTCCGCCGGGGGGGGGGGATGTGGCGTGGAGACCGACTTTAGGCAGTCAGGAGCACTGCTCTGTCGACAACAAAGAGGTCTCGGGGTACGCTGGCGCATCGGGCCCGAAGACTGGGTTGTCGTTGACAGGATAGACGCGTAGTTGGTTAATTGTTACGTCTAGCGAGGAACGATGAAGACTGCACAAGCTTTATACGGGGCCAGAGCAGTTTTACTACGCACGGTAGAGCTAATGCGTGCCATTCAGAACATTAGCTGAGGCTGAGAGCCTCATGCATTGTCAACACCAGGGATACACATTATGTAATCGACATAACACATCACATTATCATTACATAACGTATCAGCGATGTCCTAACACCCCGTAGTTGCGACCGGTCCAACAGAAAGCACCTCGCCGAACACCACGTGCCCTTCATCCGGTCATTGAATGGTCCCTCGGTTCCTCGCTCCCCGGCACCGCCACCACCGGCCGGTGGACACACCTGTGCCGCTGTCGTGACCGCAGCTGTTTCCCCACCGTGTCCGGCCGGCGGCCGGCGAGTGACCACCTGTATCTCCGTCCGGTCCGCAGACCCCTCCCCGCCCCCCGACATCCGGCCGGTGAGTGGCCGTCGACACCTGCGCGCCGCTGACCGCCGTTACCAGGCCCCGACTCCGGTCCCGAAGCACCTGTGCTCCGCTGGCCGCCGCAGCAGCCAACAGCCAAACCCGTCAACAGGCAACGGCACGACCTCAGTCCACCAGCACCTGTATGCCGCTTATCGCCGCTTTCAGCTGCCGGCCCCGGTCCAGCAACACCATAAAACCGGCGGCTTCTGCGGCCCGTGACCGTGAATCAGCGGCTCGGCCGGCCGGACGTGCCCGTGAATACCGCCGGCCAGCCGGGGGGCGGCGTCCGCGGGCACGGCCGCCGCGCGGCCGGACCGCCGGCCGGCGGGCCGCCGCGCCACCCGAGACGACATACCTGGCCATTGTCCCGGGCAGCACCGCGCGGGCGCCGCCCGACCGCGCCGCAGCGCAGCCGCGGCGCCGCCGATAAAATCATCGCCCAGATCGAGGGACCGCCGGCCGCGCGTGAACGCGTTTACGGCGCGGCGCGGCCCGATTTCGCGCGAGATCGGCGTGGGGTCGGCCCGGACATAATGAAGATAGGTGTGACAAATGCGGCCGCGGCGGGCGGCGCGCCGGCCGATAGCTATGCGAGATATTCGCCCGCGCCTCGCGACGGGGGGCAGCGGGCGGCGGGCGCCGGAGACGGGGACGTCCGGCTGCGGTCGGGAGATGGTCCGGCCACGCGGCTGCGGCAACGGCCCCGCCGCAGCCGGACCATTGCTCAAGAGTTGGGCTTTTCGGGGCTCGTCTGCGGTCGAATGGGAGCGAAAAGATCGCTATCGGTCTCGTTACTTCCTTCCCCGGGCGTCGACAGGGAGGCCCGATCCCGTTCCGTCCGCGGCTCACGTCCGCAGACGCTGCCGCCAGACAGCGCCACGATCCGGCTCCGGACGTCGGCGAGACGACGCGAGCCCTGCGCGTTTCGGACGGCGGACAGCAAGCGACGGCCGACTGAGGCGCGTAGCCCGGCCCGCACCGCCGCCGCCGCCAACAGGTGGGACCCCCGCCGGCCGGCCGCGGCCGCACAATGTGTCGGCATTCTCCGCGAGCCGGCAACTGCGCCGCCCGATAAAGCGCCGTGCGTCATATTTCACGGGCCCGGTCCGGCCGACCCGTCCCGGCTCTGCCCGCCCGTTGCCCGGTGACGGGCAGGACGGAGGCGGACCGCCAGGCGGCGCCCTCCCCCCCTCCCCCCTCTAGGCCGTAAATCAGAGCTCTGGTGACGCCGGACGCCGGCCGGCCCCCGGCGGCCAGGTGGCCGGCTTTTTATCCGGGCCCCGCGCCGATCGGCGGCCGGCCGGCAGCCGTTGTGCGCGCGGATTTTTCCGCGCGCCGCGATTCAGCGGCCGGCAGTGGGCGGCGCCGGCGGTGGCCGCGCAGCTGACCGGCCGGCATTCAGGACGCCGCTGTCGGACGGGGGCGACGGCGCGGCGCCGCCCAGGCACTAGGTGGGAGCAGGCTGGTGACGAGCGTCCGACGCCGGCGCCTGGCGATTAACCAGCCCGGGCTGCGCTGCAGCGCACCGCGCTGAGTTAATACGCCACACCAGCTCGGCACCGTTTCACCGTTCTGTTTCTACGCAAACGCAAAATAATATCGAAGCAATAATTTGGTCACTGCATTTGTCTAGTCTTAGTCGTACCTTGTAGTACGCAGCAACGCGGTACAATGGTTTCTAAGTTGATCGTGGACTTGAATCCAGGTCGGTCAGCAATTTCGCTTCCAGCTCGTCAGCTGGTTGCTGCCCCCAGCGACGGCCCTGTATCACGACAGCTCTGCCATGGGCATCGCCGATCGCGGTGACCGCCCAGCATTGTCCGCATTCACCGCGGACACGACACAATGCGCCGACTGCAGTGACGAGGCCGAATCAGTCCACCGGAACTGATGCCCGTCCGGCGGCGGCGCTCGCCCGACACCGGCGGACGGCGGCCGGCGTCACAGCCACACGGACGGCGTGACACCGGGCCGCCGTCACAGCCGCCGTGACACCGGACCGCAGTGGCACGAGGCCGCCGCGCCGCGCCGGCCATCACTCGTCGGCCGTCTCCTCTGAGGAGCGCCGTAAAGCATCAGCCATCAGCGCGAGGCCGTAATAGCCGCGGCCTGTTGACAATGCAGGCCGCCGTGTCGCCGCTGTCACACAACTCACCCCGGCGGAGCGGCGCGGCCGCCGCCGGGGTGGCGCGTTCCAGCCGGCGGCCGCGGCTGCCGGCTGGCGCGGCGCCGTAATTTGCCAGGCTCGATTGCGCCGCGCCTTTGAAGAGCGACTCGCGGCGACAAATGAGCTGTCGCGCCGCCGCCGCCGGTCCGGCCGGCTCCCGGCTTCGAGGGGGAGGCCGGCCCGGCGCACCCATTGCAGCGTGATCAGAAGTGCTTCAGGGTCGGGCTTAAAGGGAGTGTGCGTAGCCAGATCTCGACTTTTAGTTGTATTCTTGCGATCAAAGAGGACAATGGCCTGAATCGTCACGCATCATTTGTTTTCGCCAAGTGTGTCTAGCCAAATCCCGAATTTTAGCTGTATACTTGCGATCAAAGAGGACAATGACCTGAATCGTCACGGATCATTCGTTTTCGCCAAATCGCCTTCATTGACCCATGGCGGCCAAATATTTCCCGATATTTCCCATTGCTCCAGCACCATGCTGCCAGCACAGATTTATCGATTTTACTCTAACTCCTTGTCACCACTACGTGGGACCGATGGCACCGACAACATATTGTTAACCCCAACGAATCATTTTTTGAGTTGCTAGCTCGTCAGCAGTGACAGCAGACTGTGTCCAGCGAATAATCTTTCGAGTTGTGACCTGATCGGCGACGACAGCAGACTGTGAACACATCAATCTCAGCAGCCGGCGACCAAGCCGTAGAAAGGTATGTCGGTAAAAAATTGCACACCGTGCGGGGTTTTGGCAGTCCAATTGTGAAGATTCTGTTGAATGATATTTTGCCGACATTCTCCACCCTTGTATATGATTTTTGTATATGTCCCTGTCACATAATGAGGTTATATGACTGTTCATCTCACCTGTTAAGTATTTTGCTACATGATAGACATCCAGCAATTTCAGATAGCCAACGGCAGTCATAATTAGTATTATCGGAATTCGGGTTATATTACATATCAGCACCGCTTTCGCGACAAATGTTGCTCATATAAGACGAAGACTCCGCGTACCGCCGGTTGTTATTGGACGATTGACTGTGACGTCAGCAGGCATTCATCAGCTGATCTGCTGTGTCATTGTCGGTAACTAGATATAGAGGTGGTGTATTACAGATGGAAAGTGAATGTTGTTTGTTATGAAAATACTGTTTTCCGCGATAATGGTATGTCCAATACGGGACAAACGTTGAAAACAGGGGGTTTTGGGTGGGGTTAATTTTCTATATCGCAACAGGGGGCTTTAGGGAGTTTTTTCGTACCCGACCAGTGACTGCTAACGGTGTTATCGGTGGCTAGGCGGTGGCCGTGCTATGTGTGAATGTTGTGTTCGACGATATTGGTATGTCCAATACGGGATAAACGCTGGGAACGGGGGGTTTGGGTGGGGTTAATTTTGTATATTGGGACAGGGGCTTTTCCGGACCGGCGATTGGTACCGGTGTTATCAGTAGCCGGGCAGGTTAGGTTAGGTTAGGTTAGGATAGGGTAGGTTAGGTTAGGTTAGGTTAGGTTAGGTTAGGTTAGGTTAGGTTAGGTTAAGTTAGGTTAGGTCTGCAAGGTTAGGTTAGGTTAAGTGAGGTTAGGTTGGGGTAGAGTGCGGGAAAATATAGCTTCCTGTATTTGATATCTTTGAGATATTTTTTATTTCCTTTTCTGTTTAGTAATTAAGCATGTTTTTATTTTTCATTTTTATTAATTAAACATCTTTTCACTTTCCCATATCATTTTTTATTAAAATGGCATGTCTTAATATTTTACTTACATTTCCGGTTCATTCTATATCAATACTTTTGGATCATTTCACTGCTACATTGGACTGCCATTTCAGCCTTTTCCTTTATTAAATTCCCACTAACATAATGTATCTATTGCATTCTGTTCCCCTATCTTGTTAATTATCTATTCAGTTTCATTAGGAAACATGTAAGTTAATGGTCTTATATATCGATACCACCCAGTGAACAGGACTGAGCATTACAACCCATCTCTACTTTTGATGGGACAACAACATAAATGGCGTCTCAGACGGCAGGAAGGAGTGAGCGGTGCATTATTGAAATGCTGTTTCCATGGAAATTACAATCTTTACATGTCGGGAATGACTTTTTCACGTAACAAGACTACATATTCTGCGTTGTAAGTATAGTTTTTCCTCAATATCGTAATCTTCACGCAGCCGGTGCGAAATGGACCGGTGACCGGAATTCAGATTCGGATTTCCAAGATTTGTCAAGTTCCATTTTGGAAGTTGGTTCGATATAGCGCGTATTTTCCGTTAAAAATTGGACAGCTTATTGGAAGCCAACTACCAAAAATTTGATAGACAAATGTTTTTTTAACATTCTAATTGTAAACTTGGCTCCAAGCAACATACACAAGTAACGCTTTGACACTGTCATTCATTACCATGGTTGGCTAAGCTTGTCCTACCCTAAATTGAGAAGTATATTACAATTTTCTCAGAGAGACTTGGATTTTGGACAGCTGTGGATACTCACATGCGGGGTCTGAAAAATGATGCTTGTTTGTGTCCTCGTACTCCAGGAGATTTTGTATTTCGGCATGTGACTGGGCCAGATGTAAAGCTCTATGTACCAGGACAAACCTAGTTGAAAAGTGAACTTTAATGGGCACAAAAATTTGGAGTTGACCAAGTGATAATCCTAGAGTCCAAGGTTTCTTGGAATATGGAGGACATGAATAGCAGAATTTTCATCAGTGTTCTGTGATTGGTTGTAAGATCTTTTTTCTTTGGCTACTGCAAACTGTTGTTTGGAATGATATGGACAGTTGTCTTGTTGATGTTTTGTTCTCTGCCCTTGCACCACAGTTACGTAGCTCAACAATGGGGTTGTTCCTCGTTCATTTTTGTAAGTCACTACGTGGGCATTAGCTATGCTGCTCTGTTCTTTTGTGATGAATGTTTGAACTGATTTTGAAATAAATGAAATCACTGCAAATAGTCAAGCCTGGCTGACGGATATCTGAAGAAAAAGTTGGATATGCAGTGTTGTGGCTGCCATTTTGATGACCTCTAGTTGGCGAATGTAAAATTTTGCCATTTGCCATTTGCCACTTGTCATTTTGGCATGTGAGCCTCCCAACCATCATCTAGCAGCTAACAAAAAACGTGCACCAAATTGCTTGTTGATTTTTTGTTCTAAAACTTGACTGATGTGTAGATTTAAACTATTCAAGCAAACAAACGGCAATGATGCAGTCATACTCATACATACCAGTCAATGGCGGGCAGATAATAGGTATTCACATGGGACACTCAAGCACGATCAAAACAGCGGTGGCTATTTCCTTGTTGAACATTTGAATATTGCTACCCATATCATTAACCCTACTGCAAGAAACACGTAAGTGTGCAGGTCTAACCATAGTTTTTAAAATGTTCAAGTGTGCATCAAGAAGGTTAACTTGGCTTTAGGGGATGGCTAATGTTGTCATTAGGCTAGGCGACACTATCATGAGGTCAGAGGTTACTGGCCTTATCAAATGGCATTTGACCTTCCAGGCACTAACAGAATACACTGTTTCCAGTATTCCCATCAGAGGCTGTCATACATGCATGATGGTTGTATTTCAATGTAAAGAGCATCAGAAATAATACTATTCGCACGACATTACCCTGTTAACACCGTCAGCAGTTATAGCAAACCTGTTACAAACCTTGTGGGTGTGTTGCACAAGTGTGATGCCAGTTCAGAGATTAGCAAAAATGCTTCAGCTTACTGTTGGTGGCAACTGGCAAGGTGCAGATAAGCCTGTTGGCTAACAGTCGATGCTATCAGAATAGTTCAAATCTGAAATCAGCTTGTGGGTGTGCCTGCTAACAACTGACAGTAATTCTGACAGGACCATCTAGAAGCCAACTGATAACTCACATGTTGTATCATATTCATTGTATCATATCATTCATAATCGTAGGCAGAGCGCGTGAAAGTAACGCCTATTGGAATAAACAGTTTATGATTGTACTTGGCCGTTTACAGGCTACACCCTGACATTCTAGCAGGCGGTGCATGGTCGAAATAAAAGCTGGTCAGTCATCACACATGCCTAAAGTCAATTACTGTTTACAGGTTAGTCGCAATGCACAGTTATCGGACAAAGGGAAAGGTTGCCCTGCGACATGAGCGAGTTCCAAAGGGCTACCCGGACGTTGTGGAGATGCTCCGGCTGATGGTGGCTTTCAGGAAAGAGGCTTCCATCTCTGGCCCACGTCCGAAGTCCTCCGATGACCCACGACGCGTGCATTCCTACGTAAATCCTGGTGCCCGACCATCGGCGGAGGACATCAGATCGCTGAGTGAGGACCGCGAAGCCCATCGGCGGTATCATTGAGGCGGTCGCCGTCGCGGTCGAGTCGCCGAGGAGTCTGCTCACCTGGAGAGGCCGGCGTCGCCGCCGAACTCGCCGAGGGGTTCACACATCCAGAGTGGCTAGCGCCGCTGCAGCGCGTCGAGCAGTTGGCACTGCTCGCGTCGTCGCGGTACTGGCCGAGGAGTCTGCGCATCCGGAGCGGCCGGCGCCACAGCAGCGCACCGAACAGTTGGCGCTGGGGGAGGGGCTGTGGGTAGCTCGTGGAGCACACTCCGGAAGCCGTTGTATCCCGCATAGTTAGGCTCTGGGAATCGTCGGCGGATGGCCCACACAACGCAGTATCAGTCGTCGAACACCCCGGCCGAGTTACCCTGGCCTGAAATGTGGCGTCTTTTGCATGATATGTAGTATATGTTTACCATGTACCCTGAGATGGATGACGAAAATCGTCACGGATGAATGGAATTTTCAAGTGTTTTGACGTATAAGCAAGTTGTATTCTGATGTGCGCTATGAATTGACTGATATGACTGATATGATATGATTAATGTTATGATCAATATGATTAATATGACCAATAAACTAATATAACTAATATAGCTAATAACAATTATAATAACTGTTGTTTGAATATGCAGATTGGTATCAAAAACCATACATCTCTACCTTACTGGCTGCTGTAAGGAAAAATATGTCCATAAATAAAGGAATAAATCGTCTCAGAGAAAGGAATAACCAATCTCACCCAACTGTGAGCTGCCAAACTGAACCCAACATGGCAGTCACATTTCGTCTTGAACCTGGCTCTACCATCTGTAATCAATAACGCCTAGAGCCAAGGGAGTAGTTTGCTTTTCAGCTGGAGGGGGGCTTGAGCCCCCAACCTTGGCTCGAACCCCCCCCCCCCTAGCTTTGAAAGGAAAGCGGGTGAAATCTGGGAAGAATTTCGTCTGAGTGTATTTTTTGGGAAGGTTGAGCCATTTTTTCTTGCTCAGCCCCCCCCCCCCCCACGTATTTTGCAAAACTACGCCCCCGCCTAGAGCAAAAAAGTGGGAAAAAATTAGGGTTTGTTCAAACAAGTACGACTGAGACGATGGGAGTAGAACTGGAATAGATTTTGGTATGGAAAAATTAATTCATCATGCCCTAAAATTTGGCATTAATAGCTTATCTACAGTACTTTATTTAAAAAAAAAAAACAAGAAAACGCATAAAGGAATCAAGATATTAATGTGGGGTCCCATACCAATTTCCTTTGGTGTGGAAAGCTCCATACCAAAGATATGCAAAGTTACCCTAGGTTGAGAGTGCCAGTAACCATTCTTAAGCCAAGATGACTACGTGAACATGTGGGCATTTTGTTATCTTGTTTTGTCTCGGGTGCGCCATTCTTTATTATGCATACTGATCGTTTCCAGCCCGCCAATGGTTGCTTTTGGTGCCACCCCTTGGTGCTGTATTTGCACCCGTACAGCTACCGATATCGCGGATTGGAAAAAATTAAAAGCATGTGGGTGAATTATCATTGATCGAAGCCCCGCATGCGCTTTTCATTGCTGTCATAAATCATAGCTAGGATCGAGTATCCGCTGGAATGTCTTTTTGGAAAACCAAAAAGATTAGACACACTCACTTTATGAACTGAAAAAGGCTGTAAAGATGCAACGCATCTCAGTTTCCAGGCAGGGGCGCCGTAAAACAATGGTGAATGATAGCAGGCGAGCTACCGAGATGATCTCGGCCTGCTGCCTGTGGCGTCTGGGCGTCATGGCTGCAGACGTCAGTGAGCTAGACTGCCGCGAGTGAGGCGTCTCAGAGTGGCACCGCCGAGCGTGAGACGGACCAGAATGAGATCACGGCGACTGCTCCTCTCCGACCGTCTGAATGCAGAGCTTGCCCGTCAGGCCGGCGCCTATTTGTCTTTCGGGCGGAGATACGCATCGTTCACGTAATTTTCGTGTCTCCCACGCTCAAGCAGAGAAAAACGAGCGCCGGCCGCCGCGGCGTGAGCCATAGCGCGCGGCTGTTTTTGGGTCAAGTGGCCATTACGGTCGGCCTCGATGATCGTGTTTAACAGCTCGGCACAAGCGAGCGGGCCGTTGTTGACCACCAGTGGTCCCCGGAGTCATCAATAACCTGGCCCGGAGCCTGCTGGGCCTCATTTGACACTCCACCCAGGTTTTCCGCCCAGCTGTGCATGAACAGGGTAAGGCCGCCCCGCCCAGCGCAGCTGACTTAACATAAGACGGCAGTCGTGCGAGCGCTCCATCGAATCCACGTTAGTGCTGCTCTAATGAACAACGCCTATAGTTGTCTGTTTCTAGGACATCGACAAGCGCAGGTAATTCACCAACGCGGACACAGGGACGATAGGGTACGGCCGGGGCTGGACTGGACAGACTTCACTGGACGCTTGAGAAGCCCCACGAGGGCCGCGAAGCAAATACGGCACAGCGAGAACACAGTCGCTCAGAAACCGTGAGGAGTCGACGATCGCCAGACCCGCGTGGCGAACTCGCAAAGACAACGCCGCAAGACGGCGTGCAGTTCGCGAGTCAAGGCCGGTACTGGCTTTGGCCGTGCCCATTCGTTTCCCGGACAGGCCTGGCCATCCGGTCCAGGCCTGTCCGGCCGCGGCGGCGCGTCCCGCGTCCCGGCACGCGGCGCCGCCGACAGACCCGGCAATTACGCATCCTTGCCGGTGAATCACGTCCGCAATCTGTGCGACGCCCGGCACGGGCCGCACAAAGACGCCACTGTCGCGCCGTAATGGGTCTGTTTGTCGACATTGCACGGACTCGGCCGGACCGGCGGCGGCGACGGCGGCGGCGGTCGCGACGCGTGAGAACGGGACGGCCGACACGGGCCGGAGGGCAGCGGGCGGAGCTGGTCCGGTCATTGAGGAGGACGGAGAGGACTCAGGTCACTGGAGGAGAACGGAGAGGTCTCGGGTCACTGGGGGAGGACGGAGAGGACTCAGGTCACTGGGGGAGGATGGAGAGGACTCAAGTCACTGGGGAAGGACGGAGAGGACTCAGGTCACTGGGGGAAAATGAAGAAGACTCAGTTCACCGGGGGAGGACGGAGAAGACTTAAGTCACCGGGGGAAAATGGAGAGGACTCAGTTCATCGGGGGAAGCTGGAGAGGACCAAGTTCACAGGGAGAGAGAAAGCGTTCCTCAGGTGGCGGAGAGGGGGGGAGGGAGCAGAGAGTGAAGCTCGGATCACGAAGCAATACTGGAGATAAATATTAGGCCACAGTGATGAACAAGGAACAAAACAGGTTTCACAATGGGGGAGGAGATGGTAGGAGACGAGAGAGTGAAGGAGAAAGAGGGGAAGCGAAAGAAAGAGAGAAAAGGGGAGAGAGGAGGAGGGAGGAAAGAGGGGGCAGCAAATGCTGCGACCGAGGTCAAGCTATTTTCCTGCCGCTTGAGTTGCGGCCAGCCCGGGAGCTTTGATTCCATTTAGCCAAAGGTCACCCGACAGGGAGCGGCCCAGTTTGCATCCCACGCCAAAAGGCTCCGCCTGCTCTCACAATAAGCCGTCCCAGTCGGTCGTGTTTGGACGATGATATCTCGCCGGCCGAACGCGATCTTGTTATCGGCGGCCAGAGTTGGTTTAAGCCGCCGGGCGGCGTCTCGCATGGACACAGCCGGCGGGCGGGGTGGCCTTACAGTCCGCCAACAGGGTGATCTCGCCGCGCTCCGGGCCGGTGCGGGCTGGGCCCCGCACGGGCGGCCCAGGTCGCCGCAGGTTTAACGACCGACTTTGACCCTGCCGCCGCCGCCGGTAAACAAGCCAGCGCCGCTGCCGCCTCCGCCGCCGCCGCCGCCGCCGCCGCCCTGGTGCCCCGTTTTACCGCCGCCCCCGGCGCCGCCCGGCCAAACAAGCGGTGCCAACCCGCTTCCTGCTGACACAACGCGCTCACAGCTGTCCCACAAGGCCACTGTGTACAGCTGTAGCCGCTGCATGCAGCTGCTACGCAAGGCTGTGCGTGCGTGTATATGTATACATATATGTACATATATACGCATTGACTATATATATATATATATATATATATTCCAAGCGCTGCTTGTTGCTGCAATTGACAGTCTCCGTACGGCAGCTATGTATGATGGACGCTGTACACGGCCGCTCTGCACGTCGTGTTTACGTCAGCTATGTATGGCCGCTGTCTAGAGCTGCACTGTGTACAGCCGCCGTGTGGAGCCGCTGTGATGGTCGCTGAATATAGCTGCTGTGTACAGCCGCTGTTTACGCGGCCGGCCGATCAGGTGGGACCAAGGTCAGCGGGCCGGGTCGCGCTCCGAGACAGGGTCAGCCGACAAAAACTGACCTCAGCCCCCGACCGACGGACGGCCGACAGCCACGCAACAGCGACGACGGCGGCGGCGGCAGCGACTCCCCGCCGGCAGCGACTGAAGACCACTGGGGGCGGACGGCGCACACAAACGCCGGCTGGACCGCGGACGGCGCGCGCCGTCACTGGGGCTGCCAATGAGTCGGTACTGGAAAGTGTCATCCGCTCCGTCGCCGGTTCGCCCGCAGGGACCGGCCGCCGCCGAGGCGTGCCACCGGTTCAGTTACGTAGCCGTCGCTGAGGCGTGTCGTTGGCGCCGTCGCAGGTCACAGGCGTGTCAGTGATGTTGTCACTGGGCCCGTCACCTTTGATAGGGAGTTATGGGGTCCGTCACGCGGGCTGCCCGTGGGGTTCGGTCCAGTCAAGACCGGCTGGGATAGGTCACAAGTGACAGGGAACGGCTCGCTCCAGATCCGCTTCGTGGAAGTTCATCGTATGAATTATTCCGAGAGTCCGCCGCTTGGAAGGTCTCCGCGACGTCACCGTGCAAGCCGCCACCAGGGGAGATAATTTCGGAAAATAAAAATTCAGGGCCGGCTTCCAGGACGGTCAGCTGTCGAGACCGACCCAGGGACCGTGTCCGTCCGCGGGTCGAGGCCCGTCCTCCGGCCGCGACCGATCCCCGGTCCACGGTCCGTCCTCGCGGCGTGACGTCACCGGTCCGCCTGCCGTGACGTCAGCGGACGCGGCCCGGATCGAAGCGGGTCCCGGCTCCGAGAGCCGGCAGCGGTGCAAAACACATCCGCGAGCCGACCGGAACGCTCAATGGCCGGCGAAGGCGGCGGCCGTGTGGATTCTGAGCGCCACGCTTTCTAGGGCGCTGGAAAGCCGAGCGGGAGAGAAGCCGCCGTGATGCGCGCCTCGGGAGATGACGCTCCTCGTCAGCGGCTCACCTGTGCCGCCCTGGCAGCAGATTTCGCGGTGCAGCAGCCGCATCCCTGCAACGAGACGGAAACGGTCGGTTAGTGGCGCTCTCGCCGGCCGCCTGCGGTCTGCCCCGGATCGCAGCGGGAGAGCACCGCCGGCCGTCGGAAGGGTACATCCGACGCCGCGCTGTCCGAGGTCGGCTGCGGTGGGATCGTCACGCCGCAGCGCGGCGCGGAGTGGCGCATCGGTCATCTGGAGGTCACAGAGCGGCCGCGTGCGTGTCAGGCGGCGCCGGCCGCGCGCCGCGGTCGGCGTGGCGTCAGAGCGTGCCGCCTGACCGAGGTCACCCCGCCCCCCGCCGCCGCGCCCGGGGCCGGACGGCCGGACGGCTCTCCCTCCGGCCGCCATTAGGCTCCATTGCGGCCGAGGTCGGGTCGGCGGCGCCGTCCGGCGGCGCCCGGCCGACTCCCACCGGCCGGGCTTCCGGCGCCGACCCGGCGCGACCCGGCGCCGCCGCGCCGCCGCCGCCGCCGCCAGGCGTCGTTTCTCTCGCCGCTGGTCACACCGGGTCGGAGCACAATGGCGGGGTCACTAGGCGCCGGAAAGGGAGACGGCCGGTGACGCCACCGGCGTGGGAGACGGCGGCGCGTGCCGGCCCCGGCCCGCCGCGGAGAGGCGCCGGGGAGGCACGCGCCGCTGCCGCCGCCGGCCGGCACGGCCGGCCAGCCGAGGCGCGGCCACAATCAGCCGGGCCGATCCATCACCGCTCGGCTGTGCAGAGCCGACCGCGGGAAAACGCGGCACGACTGAGCGCTCCAGTTGCGGTCGGCGGCCGGCCGGCGCGCGCCGCCGCCGCGCTCGGCCGGCGCCGCCTTGAGCGTTCGTAAAGCGTGCCGAATGCGGACGACACGGCGGCGGCGCCCTCGGCGGGAGAGCGGCCGGACGCGGCGCTTTCTCCGCGCGCGCCGGCCGGCCGCGGCGCGCCGCGATCCCACGCCCGAGGTCATGGGAGAGGCGCGCGCGCCCGTCTGCCGCCCGAGGCCCGGCCGCCGGCTGACGGTGACGGTGGACGGTGACGGCCGGCGAGCGGCGGTCACGCGGCATTTGTCCCCGGCGCAACCCGCCGAGGCGTGACGCCGCGTGACGGATGACGCGCGGCCGACCCCAGCGGCCAGAGGCGACACCGCGGTCCACACCGGCCGCCGGTTTAATGACACACCACTCCAGGGCAGGGCCTCCGTGGCTGCTCTGTCACGGGCGCCCAACCGCCGCCAGGTCGGAGATTCGTAATTCATAGCGCGCAGTCATTATCACGCGGGGAAATTAGACAATAGCGCGCGGCCAGCGGATACGGTTGGCCGTCAATTAGCCCGCCACAAAACGGCCGACAAACTGGAGCGACGACCGGTTTCCGCTGTCCGCTAAACAAAGAAATCGAATCTCTGGCACCTCGCGGCTGAAGTATTGGGCTCTCGCCGGCCCTCGTCTCAGGGTCCGGCGCATCACGCGCATTCGGAAGAGCGTTCCCAGCGTGGCTGCGGCCGCGGAGGCCACCAGGCCCGGGATCGAAGGTCAGGCCGGCGGCCGGCCGAGATCCGGCGATCCAGGCCGAGATCCAGAGCTGCCGGAACGTCGCATCGCCGGCCAACGCTGCGGACAAGAGCCGGGCCCGAGCACCGCGGAGGAACCGGACTGAGGTCGCCGTCAGAGCTTACTCCGATCACGCCGCCTGCGACGATGGAGTTCCGGAAACGCGGAGGGGCCGAGGTTCTGCGCCAGGCGTCGACGTCCACGCAGTGACTGGCGCTGCGTCTCCGCCTGGCAGGCTCGTGACTGCTGCGGTACGTCACGCCTGACCGGATAACAAACGGCACAGTCATGCCTGTCGCGTTCATTCATTCACTCCTGCATTTCAGGCGACCGGCCAGTGTCGGCAGTCGTCGGAGGAGGCTGCAGACGACACGGGCGGCTCGGCCGCGCAGCCGGCGCGGCGCCGCCGCCGGCCGCTGCCTGACCTCCGATCGGCGCGTCTGCGACAACAAATACCCCAAGGTCGCCGCGCCGGCCGCCCGCGCCCATTACCTGGCCGAGGGCGGCGGCGCGGGCGACCGGCGCCGCCGCCCGCGCCGCCCGCGCCGCCACGCGCCACCGCCGCGCCGTGCATCTAATGAGTGCAGCAGGGCGCGGGCGGGTGCGGCCGCCGGGCCCGGGCGGCGGAGGCGCGGGAGTGACGCGGACGCAAACCGGCAGCCGGCCGGGCCCCGGCCGCCGGCGGCGTGTTTGTTCAGGGAGCTCCGGCTCGGCCGCGGCCGCCGAGCTGGCCGAGCGGTCACGGCTGCGGCGGCGGCGGCGGCACAAAAACGGCGTCCGTCTGAATGCCGGCGTCGGCCGCGCGCCGCGCGACAATGCCGGGCCGGCGGGGAGCGCGCCGCGCCTGACCCGGCCGAACCGGGCCCGGCGCGGGCCATTCAGGCAGGACGGTCCCTGGCGTGACCCCCGGCCGGTCCAGTCACGGTCCGGAGCCGGCCCGACCCCGATGCCGGCCCAGAGCCGGCCTGACCAAGGCACTGGCCCGGAGGAGGGCCGCTTCTGTGAAGGGACCTGCAGGCATATCGACCCAGCGTAGGCTGATGGGAGGCAATGCATGTAACAGCCTGATGACAGCCGCTGTGTACGACAGAAGCCTGATGATAGCCTCTGTGTACGACAGAAGCCTGCCGACGATAGCTGTGTACGTCAAAAGCCTGACGACAGGCGCTGTGTATGTCACAACCCCGACGAAGGCCCCTGTGCATGTCAGACGCCTAACGATAGCCGTCGTGTACGTCAGAAGCCTGATGATAGCTGCTGTGTGCGTCATAAGCCTGGTGGCATAAGCTGTGACGTAAGAAGGCTGGTCACAGTCATCGTGTACCTCAGAAGCTTGATGGCGGGATACTGCGACATCACAAGCCTGATGACAACAGGTGTGTACGTCAGAAGCCTGAAGCTGCCGAGTACGCCAGAGGCCTGACGACGGTCCTATGTACGTAAGAAGCCTGACGAAAACCATCGTTCAAGTAATAACCCTGACGACAGCCGCTGTGTAGGTCAGAAGCCTGGCGACAGCCGCCGTGTACGTCAGAATCCTGACGGCAGCTACTTTGTCGTCAGGCTTCTGATGAAGAGATGAGAAGCCTGACGACAGCCGCTGTGTACGTCAGAGGCATGATGACAGCCGCTCTGTGTGCGCGCCGCCCGGTTTCCGCTGCAGTGAGTCGGCGGCTCGGCCGGCGGCCGCCGCGCGGCTATTGATCACACGTAATGGCCCGATTGGTTGCAACGCTGCAACGTTGCGCAATGCGTTCCGCCGAACGTCCGGGTGGATAGTGGTGCGGCCCTTCAGGTCCGGTAAACAGGAACAAACAGGACCGGGCGGCCGCGGCTGCGGCGCGGGGAGCCGCGCACAGAGAGCGGCCCGGCAACTGACGGTACAAAGAGCGGACCGTCCGCGTACAAAGGACGTCTGGGTGCAGAGGGTTGGCGGTCTGGCTGAAAAACGGGCTTTGTGTGTTCTGGGTGAGATGGTGCGACGATCTGTTTACTTGTGATCTAGGCTATCTGCACACGCTCAATAATTTAGGTTTTTAAGCAAATCAGTCTTCAATCAGTCAGTCAATCAGTTTCGCAATGGCTGGCGTTGGATGATCTGTGAAACCTCATGGCATTCAGCTGCTGATTCCCGAAGTTCCTGTCCATTCAGAAAAACTGATTCTGCCCAAATCTAAACAGTCTGGATGGCGCTGTGCTGTTCAAAGTGCGGGCAGTTTATTGCTCAGTCAGCATAGCGTAGTCAGGAGATAATGAATCGCCGAATAAAACGCACCAACGTCAGTCAATGAAATGTCGGCCCTTTGGCCGGCCGACAGCGGACCATCCGGGCCCCGGGCAGCAGGAGACTGCCCGGACCCCGGGCAGCAGCGGACTGTCTGGGCCCCGGGCAGCAGCGGACTGCCCGGACCCCGGGCAGCAGCGGACTGTCTGGGCCCCGGGCAGCAGCGGACTGTCTGGGCCCCGGGCAGCAGCGGACTGCCCGGACCCCGGGCAGCAGGAGACTGCCCGGACCCCGGGCAGCAGCGGACTGGCCGGACCCCGGACAGCAGCGGACTGGCCGGACCGCGGGTAGCAGGAGACTGCCCGGACCCTGGGCACCTGCGGACTGCCCGGACCGCGGGCAGCAGCGAGTCGGCCAGACCCCGGACAGCCTTGGCGCCACCCGTTGAGGGATCGATCTCTGCGGTGATCGATGCTGGAACAGCCGGCCCTGAGAGGTCCACAAAACGAACGTTGTGCCGGGCAAGTATGTGTCTGTGCCTGAGCCTGTACCTTAGAGACCGAGAACCAGACGGTCGCTCGCCGTCAGACACGGGGCATGGGCAGATGTCGCAGCACCGCCGTGACGGCGAGGCACCGCTCTGCACTGCACTGCCGCGGCCTCTGGAACACCGCTGGTTTAAACAGCAACAGTATCTGCGCAGTCATAGTTCTCATGAGCTCAACCGGTGGGAAGTGTTTTTATTTGCCGGCTAACAAGCGTTTTAAACACCCATATGTTCTTCTCGGACCACCCGACGGCTTCAGACGGAATAAAACACTGAAGTCTCAAGACGTAATCACTAGCATTAGCGAAACGAGAGGTCTTACGCAGCCTTTGTACTTTGGGATAAGGAGTGTCCTGGCTCCTGATAGCTGCACCTGACTGCCACGGCATTCATATATTTATCGTGCCACAAGCCGGCACCACTCGTTTCGCGGTGTTCCTGTGGTCGGAGCAGCAGTGCTCGGCAGCTGGACGTCCGATGCCGGCGCTGTATTCGGGTCGGTCGGGGACGTTTTTGGGTCGCTCGGGGAACGTTTCCGCGGGACGTCCGGCGGACGGGGCGGCTCGTCCGGCGGGGTCACTCCGGCAACCCGCGGCCGACCCGGCCGACCCGGCCGACCCGCGGCCGCGGTTCAAGGCGGCGCCGCGGCCGGCCGGGCGTCCGGTGAAAGTCCCGGCGGCGGCGGCGGCGGCGTGAGTTACTGCGCCGCCGGCCGCCGCGCCGGCCAGCCTTGAGCCAGCTCCACCGACGAAGCCGCCGCCGCCGCCGCCGCGTAAACAGCGGTAAAGAGCGGCCGGTCCGCGCCGCGGCGCCGGCGGGACGTCCGGAGACGGCAGGCCGGGACGGAGCCGCGGTAACTCACCGGCCCACTGGCGGCCCGGCGGTCGGCTGAAGGATGACTTCAGGTGCGGGGCCTCGGGTCAACGCAGTCAGGAGCACGTTATGAATACAAAGGATCTGCATGATCAGTACAGAAGGTAAACAATGGCGTTATCAATAACATCGCATTTATTACAAAACTTATATATGTTTCACAACCTGGAGGAACCTAGGAAAGCATGTAGTCACTTCAGTCTCTTTTACGAGTTTTTTTCCTTTTTTGGCACGACTACTCGACCAGAAACGTACATGTCTGAGGGATGCATATTTGCAGAGAGTGCAAACCATCATTCTTAAGCAAAACGGCTGCAAAATGCAACATAAGCATGCGAAATGAAACATGCAAGCTTGCTCGGGAGCTTTTCTCACGTTGTTTGCAAACTAGATGGTGCAAGAACGTAACCCCTTGCGAAGTCCCATGTGTATTTCATGCGATCCAGGTGCCCTCGAATAACAGCCAACAAGGCTGACCCGTGACGATGTTTTCCGCTGCACTTCCGCGCCCCAGAGTCTCGTCTGACGGCGGGGTCCCGGCCGCATGTGCCGGCCGCCCTGCCCTGCTCCGTGGCGCTCCTCTCACACGGAGCCGAGAGACGACCGAACAGTCCACCGCCGCCGCGCCCTGTCCTAATCACTGCCGCCGCTCGGCCGATTCATCATTGGGCCGCATTTCTCACTCGAGTCGGCCGGCGAGCGGCCGTAAAAACTGTTCAAACAGCCGGCGGGCGCGCCGCCTCCGCCCAGAGACGACCTTCTGCGGCGCGGGCGCCGCGCTCCGGTCCAGATCGGACGGACGGCTGCGCGGTCCGGTCCAGATCGGAGAGCGGAGAGGGCGTTCTTGTCCAGGCCGAGCGGCGGACGGTCTACTCCAGATAAGGCTGAGAGGAGAACGGTCCAGTCTGCGTCAGCCAGGGCACCGCTCGGTCCAGTTCAGGTAATCCGAGAGGAAGATGGCGATCCATGCCAGGTCAGCGGGGCTGCCGGTCACGTCTCGTGCAGGTCAGAGGGCCACCACGGAGAGGCTGCCGCCGCCGCCTCCGGGGCCGCCTCAGGCGGCCGCGTCTGTCGTCTCCTCTGGCCGGTCAGCCATTGCAGGGCCGCGCGGCCGCCGCCGGCGCGTCCTCCCTGAGACGTTAGTGGTTTCCGATAAACGCCCGGTCATCAGGGTAATGGCGCAATTAGTCGGCGACAGCGGCCACTTGGTGTCTCGGGGCCGGCCGGCCAACCGCCGGCGGCGCCCGTGGCCCGGTCGGTCACGTGACTTAATGAAGCCGGCCGGCCGTCGTCGGCCGTAATGGACTCAAACGACCAATTTGGGCCATTATTGGCGCAACCGCCGGCCAGGCGGCCGCTCCCAGATGATGATGCTCGTTGACCGGGAAGGAGCCGAGGGATAGTTTGGAGATGCTTCGCGGAGTTTTCGTGGCCCGTTACACGAAAATGTTTTATCGCCGCTGGGGTTTGAACGTGAGATCTGCCATCGCGCGAAATCTGTCAGTCGTGAAATTGGTCACTTGTATGTACAATGGCACGAGCTGATTGCTTCTCGGCTTGTAATAACGTTTTTCTTGACATGAACTGGCCTGAGCTATACAAAGGAATCGCAAAGATTCGAATGGAGTAATCTTTGGAACTGAATGTTCAGAAAAGGATGAAGAGAACTTAATCACGAGTTCGATCCGGTTTTAACAGTTAACTGAACATGCACCGGCAGGGTTTTCTGACGGCGTGCGCTAGATGACCGAGCAAAAATATCTGGCTGTGGATACAATCCCAGACAGCAGAATCCTCTAACGGCGGGCGCCGGTCCAGCCGGCAGAACCCTCTGACGGCGGGCGCCGGTCGAGCCGGCAGAACCCTCTGACGGCGGGCGCCGGTCCAGCCGGCAGAACCCTCTGACGGCGGGCGCCGGTCGAGCCGGCAGAATCCTCTGACGGCGGGCGCCAGCCGGAGCGGCAGAACTGAATGGCCGGACGAGCGATGGCGACAGCGGAGAGCCTATGATTGACCGGCCGCTGGCCACGCCGGTCTGCCCACAAAGCCGCGGCCGGGACCGACACAGGGGCTAAATGGTGGGCGGGACGGGCGCCGCTCCGTTTCCCGATTTATGGTTTCTCTCCCTCCCCGGCCGACAGCGGCGGCTAATGCGTCAATTAGGCTGCGGTGAGTGAAAACGCCCCGCAGTAGCTGAACCCCGTCTCCGAGGGGCAGGTGGACAGGATGGTGGCCGCGAGGGGGGACAAGGCAGGGTGCAATCGCGAGCGACTGCCGGGAAATGTCGAGAAATTGCACCACTTTGCACCAGACCATGGGAGAGCCACGTGGTAGCAAATGAAGCAAGCCAGCAACAGGCTAGGTGACAACACACATCGCGAAAAAAAAACAAATAAAGGGTTCTCAACGGCTGATTCACCGTCTTCAATCGCCCTGTGTGTCGGTGCAATTTGGCGGTAACAGGCAATAGCCGATTAAGATGAGTGGCTATCGTGCCTGCTAAGTACGACGCGATTGTCACTCCGCTTGAGCCAGCCGCCCGCCGTCCGTACGGAGGGAACGCAGACGCGTGTTCAGCGCGGCGCGCTGGAGCTGGTTTATCTCGGCCGGGACGACTCGGACTCGTTCCGTCCAGCGCCGCGGCAGACCGGCCTGCCGAAACCGTTACCGGCCGCGGTCTGGCCGCCGGACGTCCCTCCGCGGTGATCGGCTGATTGCCGCTCTGTTGCCGCTCCCCACCCCTGCCATGAGAACCGGCCGACGGGGGAGGGACAAAAACAGCCGGCCATCCCGGGCCATTGAGCGGCGTTTTTACCGGAGCCCGGCGCCGACAAAAGCCCGCCGGCCAGGAGGAAGGAAGGGGCGGGGGACAGCGGCCGGGAGCAGACGTGCCGCCGCAAACGCCCCCCCCCCGGAGAAGGGGTTCGGCCGCCGCCGCGCCGCCCGCCGAGGGGGACATCCGGATAAATAGAATAACAGGCCGGTCAACGACACGACAGGGCCTGGCCGGCCGACCAGCTGGCGAAGCGGGGCGGCGGAGGTGCGCGAGCCGAAAAACCCGGCTTAGAGATAGCTGCCGGCGGGAGAGGAGAACGGAGCGGTCCGGCCGGGAGCTGGACCGACTGCGGAGGCGGGAGGGTGGCCGGAACACCTGGTGCGATTCATCAGATGAGACCTGATGGGACGCGCGGGGACGCGGACGGGACGGCGACGAGGGCCGAGGACTCGCCTCCGGGCCGTGGGACCGGCCGGGTGACGCCTGCTCCCCGGCCCCACCCCGTTTCCTGACAGCTCGACAGACGCGACGACCGGCCCGGGACCACCTGTTAACGAGCAGAGGCGGCGACACAGGCCGCTTTCTGCCCGCAAAACACAGGGCCGCCGACGGCCGCCGATCGCCTGACCCAGGTGGTCCGTAATTGAGGCTCGGCCGGCGCACGGCCGCGCCGCCGCCTTTGATGCGCCGCCGACGGCTCTGTCACGTGCGTGTCGGCCGTGCAACAATGGGCAGAGTCGGCCCAGGTGGGCCACGGAGGGGCGAGGGGGAGGGGGTGACACCGCCCTGTGATGACCTGATCAGGACCGCTGGTGAGGGAATGGCGTGCCTTATTTGTAACTGTCACGAGGACATATTCTCGTGAATAAAATGCAGCCGGGAATAGGGAGGATGATGTTTTAAAGGAAACAGAACGCAGCAGTTTTGGTCTGGCAGCATAGCAGGAACACGCTAGCGTGACAGCGTGTCCACAACTCTGCTGGGAGGCCTCGTAATACGGGTAATGAAATACAATGGCACCGCTCCGCCACAGAAA
The DNA here is from genome assembly GCA_030062745.1 of Capitulum mitella. Lineage (NCBI taxonomy): Eukaryota > Metazoa > Arthropoda > Thecostraca > Pollicipedomorpha > Pollicipedidae > Capitulum > Capitulum mitella. The sequence continues at coordinate 1,616,973 of CP099847.1, read as the reverse complement.
ATAAATGACCACCCAGCTCGCAAATGGGCACGGCTTGCAGATAATGGCCGGATATTTGAGCGGCAAAAATCAACAGGTACTGTCGCCGAAACGGGGCGCGACCGCGCGTCAGTTCTGGGAACTGAGCCGCAGTGTGTCGACTGCACACCGAAACCCAGGAGCGGACGCTAATGGCCACGTCAGGATTTTGCGTCCGGCAAGGCCGACAAAGTGGCCGGGGAGAACTGGCCCCAGAAAGGTAAGATTGTAAAAAAATATGCAGCTACGAACACAAAAACATCCTATGGTGCTGGGAGCGCCGGGAAGATAGAACCCTCCCAACCCCCAACATTTGGTGACGTCTCTGGGTGTTGACGGATACTTCTGTCTGCAAGATGCCTGATGCATTGGTGCCGCTGGCAATGGCGGGTAAAACGCATGTTGAGTGGCACTTGGCGGAGTCATTTCGAACGTGCAACATCGCGTGCCCGCATCCCACAATCGGAACAACTGACCCATTTCACCCTTGACCGAGAAAGTCTTGTCTCACGACGGTTCCGAGTTTCCAACACGCCGATCGAAGCCCTCGGCGGCGCGTGCGGACCGCAGGACGTGCGAGCCTCAGCGGACAGCGTGAGGGCACGCTGACCGGGGCAGACCGTGGAGGGGGGGGGGATGCCCGGGATTGGCTCATCACTGGCTGCCGCCTGTGGCCTGCGCGGTCCGCGGCCCGGCCCCTGCCCCGGCCCGGGATACGGCCGGACCGGCGGGCCCCGGCTGACGACAAGGTCCGGCCTGGTCCGGATCGGGTCCGGCGCAGGACTGGCTGGTCCGCGGCGCTGGTCTGGTCTGCGTCCGAGCAGCTGAGGCCCCGCTGCTGCTGAACATCACCGACGTCATTCGGGAGGTCGCTGAGCTGGGTGATTGGTGGTTAGGGCGTTTGGGGTGGGCTCCGCGAATTAGCCCATTCACTCAGCGTTTCCGGTCGTCCGTCTGTGGCTAGGAACTGATTTCCGACATGTGTTTGCACAATGCGCTCGCCACCTGCGTCGCTTGTTATTGGTTTTGCAGACACGGCCGGCTTGGTCGCATGCGATCGTTTGTTCAGCAAATAATCAAAGCGGACTACGACGCAGGTTGCGAATGGAATCGGCGCCGTCCTCGGCAAAACATCGCTCCTGGAGATGCACTCGGCCGACGGGCTCCGCCGGCGCAGAATCCGCCGCCGACCCTGGCCGCTGCGGCCGGCCGGGGGGACTCCCGGCGCCGAAATCGGCACCAGGCCGCTCCGGGACCGTCGACAGCGGCGTCTTAACAGCCGCCGTCCAAACGGCGGCATTGTGCGCCTGGTCGCTGCCCGGCCTGCAGCAGCGGCGGTGGCGGCGGCGGCGGCGGCGTCAGTGCCGGCCCGTGCCGGCCGCCTATTTTAAGGCGGCTCGTGTCGGCCGGCCTCGGGCCACCATTGTCCGGGCCGCGCCAGCCGAGAGGGGTCACAATGGGAGCGGGGGCAGCGGGTCCGGAGCTGTCAGCCGGCCTGTTCTGTCCGATCTGGGCGACGGCGGAGAGCGCGGCCGGCCGAGGGACGTGCCGCCGGAGGCGAGGCCTCAGCAGCTGCACTGGATCGACAGGACTGCGGCGTCGCGTCGGTTGCCGGGGGGACGGCATTGGTGCGTGCGTAGGCGAAACAGAGTATGTGTCGCCGTTCATCGGGCAGGTATGGCGGCAGCCCTACCACCTTGAAGGTGGCTCTATCGGTTTTTGATAATTTCAACATTTTGACGGTGATTTGGACCTGAAGATGCGCCGGCTGCCGGGCCATACGGCGCCCGAAATTCGAAAATTACCTCTACTGTATTGCTTCAGACGAAATTGTCTGAAACGCATCTAGCCTTTCCAGCTTTGAAAACATTCCTACACTAATACCTAACAGATTGTCAGGCTGCCTATGATATCGCTCCAAGGCTGACGGATTTGGGGATGTGGTTAAAAGGGCGGGCTATGTACACGAATTTTGAAGGTATCTACGTATAATCTGTCGGTAGCAATTGCCACTTAGTGCCCTGACGCAATTACAACATAATCAGTGTATGGCAATAACGTTAGTCATGTGTAAAGGCTCACTGTGTATATGTCAGGTGAGCACATTAGTGGCATTAGGTTGAATCCTTTCGAGACAAAAATGGGACACCTTAGTTGGTTTTCATTATAGCCCAAAAACTGCGTTTATGCAGCTTAGCAGACGCTAATGAAGCTACACCTGGAGCGATTTCAGTGTTTCATGTTAATGATCACTCTTCGCATCTGATTGCCCGGCTGGGGCGTTTCCACATCGGAGTTAATGAAGCAGACAGCAAGCGCCCTTCTGACGTGACAACCGGTATGCCGACGACGCGTGAGACGTCAAACAATGGTCACGGCTCGCATTCAAAGCGGCTCCCTGGCCCCGTGACACTGCCCGAGGGCGCGACCTTGGCAGACCTGGTGTGAACAGCGCTCCGATGTGCGGGAGCTGGCCGCTCAGGAATGTAGCCTCTGACGGATCACTGATGCCGCACGGATACTCGTGACGCATGGAAATCAGGGGCGAGTCTATGGTTTACCCTGCTTCATGAAAGTTACATGTTTCGAAGAAAAGGGCATTCTTACCACCATCACGTGGATATTGGCGCCACTTAAATGAAAACATTCAATATTGAATGATGTATCCATAGATATTTTCTATATCTATAGATATTTCTATACCCATAGATATAAGTAAAATAGAAAACTGCATATAAAACGGCCACGCAAACTATTTGCCTCTAGTAACTGACCAGACAGACGTCAATAGTATGATTGTACTATGAATAAGAATTGGAAATATAAGTGCGTTTTTGGAAAAAAAACACACTAAGCGCGAAAAACAAAATCACATATTCTTGCAATTTACATAACTCCTCCCATTTGAAACGTGCCGATAGTGCAAGTAAGTCAAATACAAGGTTCAGGTAAGTCCGCTTAAGTATTCGAATGTTGGACATGCCATATGACTGACAAATGAAATGTCATCACGGGAAAAGAACGCGAGCAATGGCGGCTCGTTTACCTCGGTCTGGTTGGATGTCCTGGACGATCCTCACTGCCGGCGGCATTTTCACCCTCATCTTGCCGCCGCGGCACCTCGGGCCACTCGCCGGCACCGAGCTCACTGTGCAGCTCACTGTCCCTGGACCGACGACTGCTCCCAGTCAAGTCCTTCCACAGCCGGTGACCTCAGGCCAGTCCTTTTACGGTCGGCGACCTCAGGCTAGTCCTGCAGTTGATGACTGCAGATCAGTTCTAAGTTGATGACCCCAGGTCAGTCCTGCAGCTGACGACCGCAGTTAGGTCCTATAGCTGATGACCGCAGGTCAGTTCTCGAGTTGATGACCTCAGGTCAATCCTTCCGCAGCGGCTGACCCAGTCCAGTCCTCCCTGGTCTATGCTGTGTGACGTCCTGGCTCCAGCTGACCGGTGCCGCGGTGGTCCGTACCTCGGCTGGATCGTGTCGACACTGGCCCGTGGCTGGCCGGCTCGGTGGACGCCGCCGCACGGGACACGTGCTCTCCGACGGACGGCGCCGCGTCGACTGGTGGCGGGCTGGGCCCGTGCGGCCGCCACCACGGCCGGCCGCCGGCCACCGCCGGCCGCCCGTCCGCGCCCAGACCGCGCCCGCCTGCCCCACCTGGCTCCTGACGGGACCGCCGGCTGTCCCGCCCGGCTCCTGACGGGACCGCCGGCTGTCCCACCTGGCTCCACACGGGACCGCCGGCTGTCCCACCTGCTTCCTGACGGGACCGCCGGCTGTCCCGCCTGACTCCTGACGGGACCGCCGCCTGTCCCACCTGGCTCCTGACGGGACCGCCGCCTGTCCCACCTGGCTCCTGACGGGACCGCCGGCTGTCTTGACCGGTTCCTGACAGTACCGCCGGCTATCCCACCTGGCTCCTGACGGGACCACCGGCTGTCCCGCCCGACTCCTGACGGGACCGCCGGCTGTCCCACCTGGCTCCAGACGGGACCGCCGGCTGTCCCACCTGGTCCCTGACGGGACCGCCGGCTGTCCTGACCGGCTCCTGGTGGAACCGCTGGCTGCCCTGACCGGCTCCTGACAGTACCGCTGGCTGGCCTGACCGGCTCCTGACAGCGCCGCTGGCTGCCCCGAGCGGCTCCTGACAGTATGGCTGGCTGTCCTGGACGACTCCTTGTCGTATCGCTGGCTGTCCTAGCCGGCTGCTGTTGGAGACGGCTTCGGCATCCATGCAACAAGCTATATTTAATACACATTCCGAACGCTAACGTCACCCCAGTGAGCATTCGGGTCAAATTTAAGAAACTAATAACACTTGTGTTGCTTAAGGATTTCGTCACATAGCTATGCTCTGTGCCATGTAGCCCATTTTCAGGTTATTTATAACATATTAGCTTCAAGATTTAATTGAAGGCGCACAGAAAGAAAAAAATGCGAAACCACAAGAGAAAATGTGCGGCTTTCGCTCCTGCTGGACATTATGTGAAACATAAAAAGTATGTGCCATCGTTTTTTATTACATATTAGATTTCAAATGGTTATTTATTACATCCTAGTTTTAGGATGAAGTTAAAGGCGCACGAAGGGCAAAATGTGCGACTTTCACGCTTGCTAGACATTACATTTGGTTATATGCTTTGAAGCATATCCTAATGCAACTAAAAACAGGAAATGGTGCTGTCATTCAAGACCGAAGCTCTGGCTAACTGTCTTTTGTTCTGCACACAGATTTGCTCTGTAATGCCTATTTGACAGCGTTTCCGATTTTTGCTGTCAGCCACCGAGAGGAAGAAAACTAATCGGCATTCTTAGCAGAGGTCGTGTTCTGGCTCTCGTCTCAGACTGAGAGCTTTCTCGTTAGAATATACTTGTGGTGCCCAGCAGTCGGAAATGTTTGAGAGTACACGTCTTTAGTAGATGCGGATTGTTCCAGCCGAAAGTGGGAGCGCAAGTACCCGAATTCCAACGTTTCTATGTTTCTGATACATGACCAGATTTCCCCACCGTGAGGTGTTTCGTTCAGTTACGTTCCCGCCTCCTCAGACCAACTGCCTAATTTACCTGCCTCTGAATGCGCGATTTCATCAGCGGACCCCGGTCCACACTACCGACGGCGGCTGTCGTCTGGGGCGCCCGGCTCGTGCTCTCACGCCACGCCGTCGCGGCCATTGACGCCGCCGGTGAGCGGGCAGACACGGCGCAACCAGAGCAGAATATATGGCAGAGGTGACGCCGCCGCCGTGGCCGGCCACGGCTGAGGTCAGCTGGCTCGTGCACCGTGCGCCGGCGGCGAGGGCGGGCCGCAGTGCACGGTGCATGGTGATGCACTGCACCAGGCGGCGAACGGGTATGAATTAGTGGAAAAATGAACGGCAGGCCCGTGCTTGTGTCGCTGCATGCAGTCCGGTCGGATTCTGGTGCGTAACTCCGGCCATGACCCGGTTTTGTTGGCCGTGCTCCGGTCCCGGCTCACGTGGGACGTGGTATCCCGATCCCGTATTCCGATCCCATGTCCCAGTACCGTGCCCCATGCATTAATCCCGGTCCCGTTTCTGTGTCATGATTCTGGACCGTATCCCGGTCCTGGTCCGTGTCCCATGTCCGTATGCCGGTGCAAAGTATCGTGTCCCGGTCCTGGACCGCATCTCGGTTCCGTGTCCCGGTGCCGTGTCCGGCGTCTCTTCGGGCGCCATTGCCGCTCCATTGTCGGGCCAGCTGGCGCGCAGATCGGCCAGTCACCGTCCGCCGCCGTCCGTGTCTCTGTCGCCGTCCGCCGCCGGCAGACGCGCGGGTCCGGCGCCGGTCACGGGTCGGGGCGGCCTCTGTGTGCCGCCGTTGTGCGCCGCAGCGTGTCGCCGCCGGCCGGCGCCGCGCCGCGCAGCGGTACCGCGCCACAAAGGCCGCCGGCGCGCCGCCGCCGCCGCAGAGAGAATGGCCGGCCGGCGTCTGCGGCCGTCAGCCAGCTGCGACGCCGTCATCGCTCATCTCGGACCGGCGGCCGGACCGACGGCGGCCGGACGTGCCGGCGGGCCGGCCGCCGCCGTCCTGGGTCTGCTGCCGGGTCACGTGACGCGCCGGCGGGCTGGAAGACTGCCGTCCTGGGTCTTCTGTGGGGTCACGTGACGTGGCTATTGTGACCGTCACCCAGCAGGGGCTGGTTTACTGCCAGCTTCGCGGAGGAGTCGTTCAGGGCTGAGCTGGAGGACGGCTTCGCTAGTATTCTGGTGCATCGTCTGGACTTGTTACAGCTAAATCCGGTACATCGCCGTTTGTGGATGAAGTAGATTATGTCACTTTTACCAAATTCAGCCATGTTTTGCTTGGATGAGGTGGGGAAAACAATGGGGAAACGAAACAAAATCAGCTTAGATGATGCAGGCGTTTGCAGGCTGGAGGCACCAACAGGACTGCGGCGCGTGCCCGCTGCATGTCAGAACGCCGCTACAGTCGACACTCTCGTGACGCGAGGGAATTTGCGGACGCGTCTCCCCGACGCGGCAGCGGTCGGAGAGCGCCGGTCTTCGGCTGGCGGTGCCGTTACATTGCAAACGAGGGCGGCTGCGGAACTGATGCGTCCTGGGCACGAACTGGCTGGACGGGCCGGCTCGTGCGGTGCGGCCACAGTTGCAGGTCACATGCTGGGCCGTGGACACCGCTGTTCAGTGGCTGCACCGGCTCTGCTGCTCAGTCCCTTCAAAATCAATGTTGCAACCAGAACAACACGACGAACAGCCCTCTTAAACGTGCCTCATGCTCGTGTTGAAACGGCAAATAGGGCATATCTGTAAGAGCGTCACATGTGGTTAGCTGTTTTTACCGTTTGCAAAGATGCTGACTTTTAAACGACGCTTTACAGGTTACCGGACAAGAGTCGACCAAGTTTATCAGATCGCTCTGACTTTAAATCCTTTTGTGACTTTTGACTTTTCAACTACTCTTCGACCACATCTCATGAAATTTAACTGTTCATTTTTACCCGTGGACTGGGGTCGTAAGTAGGCCTGTGACCCGTTTATCATAACACAGAAATGAATCAATAAAGAGATGAACTTAGCGTTATCAGCGTGCTAAAATGATGGACGATTTTCTCGCCAAAGAGAGCTCGTTATTTGTCCTATGACGGCGACCTCAGACTCGAGGCTCAGAATGGATATGTTTACACGTTCACCTTTTTAACCTTCTGCATTAGGATTTCCCATCAGGAATATTTTCGCGCACCGTGCATGATGAGGAAGCTAACTTGAAGCATCGTTCACAACTGCAAAACGTCAAGAGTGACTGGATCCCGAACTATTCGAAACCATCTTATCTCGAAACTACGAAATTACGAAACGAATCAGTGTTATTTAATGAATGAAATTACGAATCACGAGACGAATACAATCGGAGCCGCGTGTTGTCGCTGCTTCTGACGGGCTGCCGCGGTGCGTGACGAACCGTGATGACGCTGAGTGACGTGAGCCACGCTACAGCGCACCACCACGCACACGGCTGACGTCAGCGGGGCGGCCGGGCGGCGGCTGGGCGGCGGCCGCGGCTGACCGATGCCCGGTCCGCCGGCGGACCGCCGGCCGGCCGCTGTTTGTCCGGACGTCCGGCGCGGCCCGTGTTTGAGCTGTTCGCGGCCGGCGGCCGGGCTTCCCACCTGACGTCAGAGGCTGCGAGCCGCCCGGCCAGGTGCAGCGGGGAGACGGAACTGTATCGCGGCAGCGGCTCGGTGGCGCCGGACAGAAGCTGTAAGCTGTCCAGGAAGGAAACTCCCAGTGCCGGCGGCGGGGCTAAGGTGGAGTACACTTACGGAGCCGATTCAGGCAAAGAGGAAGTTGCTCCTCACTCACGCATTTAAAGGAGCGATTCAAAAGCGAGATCTCCATCACGGGGAAGAGTTGCGAGGGACATGCCATTTTTTGTGCCGTTCCTTTCAATGTCTAGGCCGAAGACGTCATGTCAAATTTGGCCAAAATTTGAGACCGCGAACTGTCGTCCCTCACACCGGGGCAGCCCATGTTTTTTAAGACATCAGATCTGAAAATATGCCTTTCACGAAAAAAGCTGGAAGACTTTGTCCACCTCGCTCGAGCGCAAAACATTCATCAGATTAGTTAGCACCACGCGCATTGGGGTTGAAATTTATCACTGTTCGTGTTGTCGACTCATAAAATAAATACTTCAATTTGAGAGGTAAGCAAGAAGGAAAATAGTGAGATAGAGGGTGAGAGAGAGGGGAAGAGAGAGGGAACAAAAGCTAAAAAGAGTCACAGTCTGCGTCGCCATGTGAGCCGGCGGCCCCCTCCGGCGTCACTATGACAACGCCATCGGCGACCACCGTGCCTGGCCGTCGGCCGATGACAAATCGGGGCCGTGTGTGCGGCGTCGGTCCCCTGGCCGGCATTGTTAGGATGCCGGACGGCCGTCCCTGGCTCCCGGGGTCGCGGGAACGGGCATCGAGGGCGGCACCTTCTGCCGGCGGCCGACGGGGTCGGTGTACCCTGGATCTGAACAGGGCGAGAGGGGTCGGTGCAGCCAGTGTACTCCCTCATTTTTAATTGCTTACAAAATTGCAGCTTCACTGCATTGACAGCGCTTGGTTTGCTAAGCATTTATCTGGTCAAATGCTTAGTGTCTGCCTCTCAGGCTCACAAATTTCTACTCCGCGGCCCATCAATCAGGGGTCTTTCAGGGTTCGTCCTTGGGAACACTGCTCTTCACCATCTTCGCCAAAAACTTCAGCCTGCATGCCTTCGGCGCTTTTGTTGTACGCCGACGACATCCAGGTTCTCGTCTCTGGCCAGACATTCATTCTCCTGGCACTGATCGATTACACGGAGACCAGCCTAACATCGCTTGATGCGTACTTTCGTTCCAGCGGCCTGAAGGTGAACGAGACGAAATTTGAACTCCTCCCTCCCGGTACAAGACAAAACATGCGGAATTTTTTTAGTACAAGTACAAGACAAAACCCTCGTTCACAGTGCAATTCCGCGACAAAATACTGGCCACCTGCACCGAAGCCAAAAATCCCGGCATCACGTTCGACCGTTACCTCTCTTGGGATTCGCACGTCGCTTAGCTGCCCCGGAAGTGCGTCGGGGTCCTGTCTGCTATCTCCCATCTCCGCCATTACCTGCCCACTTGTTTCATGCACACCATTGTGACTGCCCTGGTAACCTCGCACGTCCTTATTGTCTTCCGGTGTACGGCAACGGTTCTGCCAGGAACATGGCTGCCGTTCGAAAAATCATTAACTTCGCCGCTAGAATTACCTCTAAGAAACGGAAATTCGATCACATTTCTGGCATGCGTGAAAGTCTGGGCTGGCTGGACTCTCATGGCATGCTTAACCATCAGACCCTCACACTTCTGCACAAAATCCGCACGACAGGTGAGCTCGAGTCACTAGTCATCAAGTTTTGCACTAAAAATCAGGATCAGGATCAGGATTGCACTAATCAGGAGCGTCCCAATCACATGCGGAGCACGGGGCAGGATCACCTCCTCAGGCTTGCCTTCTATCCGCGGCACCGCGGCCGGAAAAAGGCAGTTCGCCTACCGTGCGGCCAACCAATGCAAAGCGCTACCTCCTGAACTTGCCGCTACGTCAGTGTTGCAGTTCAGGCGCATCCTGAAGCGACGCTTGTCATGGACACCGACTTGAAGCACGAGCTCTATTGTTGGCAATGACTACCTTTTTAATGGCGTAACATGTTTTTTGCTGACCCTGCATGTTCCTAGGCTCCGCATGAAGTGTGTGCGTGTGCGTGAGTGTGTTTTGCCCATCGTGCATGCTCCCATTGTTTGATTTCGGGCGCAGGAATAGACCTGTTGGCTTTGGCAATGCATCAGGGACGGAACCACGACAAAAAATAACAATCATAATACCCTGAATCTGAACAGGTCGAGAGGGGTTGGCGTACCCTGGATCTGGGTAGGTCAAACGTCAGACGAACGTTATACAGGGCGACTCTGTTCGGCCGTCAACTCTCGGGCTGAGGTCGCTTGATTTTCTCAAGCACTGCATTACGGTCCCATTGCAGTGGACGCAGATATGTTAAAGTTGACGCAGATCGCTATACTTAATGCGTCTAACACGTGATAAAGCGTAGCAGATTACAATGAAGACACTTTAAAACTATGTTAAACCGGCACTGCTTGGGGTGACAACTGTTTATCAATCTATTTTACACATGTTGACATCAAAACTATTCCCATGCTAGGTCAGGCCACGAAGATATGACGTCATACGTGAACCCTTGTAGGCATTTTATCGCGTTTTCGGGCGTTGGCGTTTTCATGCTGTTTTTTTATAATATTCGGGAATATAATGCATGAATTATTTGGATTTACATACGACACGATCCCCAAAAGGATATAAAACCATGGCACGTCATTTTTATTGCGTCAACTTTAACATATCTGCGTCCACTGCAACATTAGAGGTCATGCTAGGTTACATGCATGATGATGATCATGATGATCATGCATGATAATCAGTTGAACTGATTTGCATTGTGGGTGGTAGAAGCGGTTGCCGCTGACCTTCCCCATCGTTCAAGCCAGACAAGCAAATCTACATGCGACTCTTAGCAAGGTTCGCCAAATGCAACGTGAGGTCATGTCAAGTTACGTCATAGGTTGATGTCAAAACGAAACTGAATGCAACATTGTCTATGGAAGATCGTTCAGTAGCAGGAGAAAGCAATTATTGTTATCAGTCAGAAGATGAAAAATGACCATCTGTCCTGACCTGGCTTGACCTTGATCTGATAGGGAGCAGTCAGAACAGATTTCATTATCACGAGATGTCATTTCAGTTTTGGACTTGACACGGTTAAGAACCCCAGCGAGTAATTATTGCTCTTTGCCAGGAAGAGCAAGACACCCTGATCTGGTCTGACCCAGAATGACCAGGACTGGGTGGAAAACAGGTAATGCAAAACTGATCATCAGAAGGTTTCACTTCCGTCCTTTTTTGGCACGAAGATCAATACGGCTGCGAGTAAGTATCGGTCTTTGGCATGTAAAGTAAGTCTTATATTTAACCTGACCTTCGCTGACCTTCGCCCGGGATTTTTTAACATTTTGGCATGGTTCTGATGTGGATGATCGTGACGTTTCTCGTTTGGTACCCAGTTCAAGGCTCTGAGACCAGTATTGCTGATGGCGTGATGTGCAAACCGGCGTCAGTTTTCCATCGTATTATGCGTTTTACGTGGCCTGTGACGTCATCAGTCACGTGAACAGGGCTAACATAGCATTTTCTGAATCGCAAGACTCAGGGCTATCGATTGGTGGTAGACCAGTTCAGATCCGACGGTAAGACTCTGAGATAACGGGGGTGCGCTTTTTGACGCCACCAGGCGGTGCCGGTTTAATGAAATGTGTGTAATGGTTATGGATTCCACAAAATTCGAAATTAACACACCGCAGTACGAAAACAGCTACCCAATGGCATTTGCTAGGTATTTGCTTCCTGGTGAAGAGTGAAGAAGTCTTTGCCCAAAACTGGACACAGAAACCAAAAACGTCGCTTGGAGAAAGGACGGATCGTGACTATCCTTAACACAAAAGTCTTAGAGAGAAAAAAAACTTAAGCTCATGGGTCTAAATGTGGGTTCGGTTTAATAAGCGCATCATTCAAATTAAAGCGCTTGTGTACCATTACTTGCAAACGTTGTTTAAACGTGACTGATAATAAGCAGCTTGATTGCTGTAATTTATAGTCCACTTGCTGTGACTGTTGTTATGGCACAATGAAATGTTGTACGAGAAAGGGTATATTACGTCTATTGTTCATTCAGTACACCAGAGGTTGTCCGCGCATAGTACACCTCGCATGCCAACTGACGTATGATCGGCAAAACAACATCCTTCAAAACGGCGTCATCAGCGCAACTACAGCAAATTGGATAAAGGGTCCAGGGAGTGCGGGAATTCGGACTGCCTATTCTGTCCTGCCAAAACATGGCCAGCAGACTCAGCGTCGCAATCGGTCACACTTTGATGGTCAGAACCGGGTCGTTATTTACGCCAGAGCGGCCGGACAATTAGCCTGACGCGCGTCGGGTTGGGCAATGTCTAATTAGCCGCCCATTAGCGGCGCCGGCGCCCCGGCAACAGCGGTATTTCCTGCGGTTTTGGCCCGCTAAAAAGTGCACCGCGTCGTGCACGGTGCACGCCAGGGCACCGTTCACCGTTCACAGTTCACTGTTCACCCTTCGCCGTTCCCGGCATCACTGAGGACACCGACACGAGCTCAGTGGTCACTGGTCACCTCCGGTGGTCAGCCGTCACAGAACGCTGACGCCTTGACGACCGATGGCGTTTCGATGAATATCACCGCGTTGCGGCCTCCGAGCTGAGCCAGCTTCGACGCTGAGCTTCGACGCTGCTACCGGCACGGGAACGCACCTGCCAATAGCGTCTTGTTCATGAAAGCAGCATGACTTTACGGCTCATTTTCTAATGGGCCGTGACATTTTATCACAGGTCATGGGCCATTCGGCTACTTTGGACAGATTAATCTGCCCAATTACTTGTTGTTTTAACAGGGTCAGTTCACGCCGCTAGCCAAGCAAACAAGAGGATACGCCGTGAAATTCGTAGCGTCAGTTTATTTTCCTCTTTGTTTTAAATGACTCGTTTTTTATTGTAAGACATGCGGCCATTCCAGTGAGCTCTTTGTCCTTGCGGCAGTTTTTTGTGACAAAAAAAATCACTCATCTGCCGTATGGTCCAGCGCAGAGTAATCATAATTACGTCGATTCGTACGCGTAATGGTAACATTATCTAGACGTCCAGGTGAAGCACATCCAACAGGGCTCGGCGCACCTCCATGAGACCCAGCGGTGTCCATGTTCCTGCGCAGGTGACCACGACAGTGAACGATCGCTCCCCATGCTAATGGATACTGAAAGTGGCGACTGTTTTGCATGCTATTTGACTTGCTAATCACCGGCGACCAAATTACAATAAAGGACAGATTATCTGACCCAGGGTTATTACAGATCGCGGCGCGACGAGGGCAAAAACCCCTAATGGCCGTTTGATTCTCCTCACCTTGCCGGTGCGCGTTTTTGCCGCGGCGCGATTTTTTCGGCGTCGCGCCGTCGCCGCGCGGCCGGCTGCGGCCGACGGCGGACAAAGCCCGCGGCGGCGGCGGCGGCCCGCTCTGATCGACAGCCGACCATTCATCAGCTGGCCGTGATCGATCGGCGCCGCTGCCGCCGAGTTTTAGCGGCGCGTTTTTCGGCGACGGCCGCCGCCGGCCGTCGCTCGGCGATGGCTCGGCCGGGCGGAGTCCCGGGTATGGTCGCCATGGCTGTCGTCAGGCAAAATGTTCGGAGTTGTGGGTGATCACCATCCGTCTCTACTATAACATACATGCGATCCAAAGATTAGTAGTTCCGCTGTGCTCTTGGGCTTCTAATAAAGTACTTCAGACGTAGGAAGTGAGCCCTCAGGCCTTGGCATGAAGAGGCACAGACGCGAGGCTAGACTCTCCCATGGGACTGGTGTCTCACGCCATTCGCCCAACCCTACGGGAGAGGACGTATAAGCGGACCTTCCGAACACTCGCTTGGGCGAAGGGCCTTGCAATGTGTCTGTTAGCAGTGGGCGGTCAGTACCTCGTGATCTGGCGGATGCAGAAGACTTACCGCCGTAATCACGGTTCACGTCGCGGTCCACTATTCGGCACAACTTTGGGAAATCTTTGCAGAGCACATTATGCTCGGATATCGGTAAACGATGACATGCCTTTCCGTCCAACAGCTGAGGCTCCCAACACCCGCTGATCGCCCACAATGGATTCATCATCTCCATTCACCATTCGCCAGGAGCAACACCTGCCCTGACCTCCCACGGCGATTTTTACACCGTCAAGTTCAACAACGTAAGCTACCCTGCTGCCCAGTGGCGGCCGGGACGGTGGTCATCACACCCCGGCGGCCGACCGGGAACCGGAGAGAGCCGCTGCTGCTGGCGCCGCCGGGCCACCTGACGAGCGACGGCGGCCGCCGGCCCGGCCCGGCCGGGGAGGGAGGTGTGACGGGGAGCAAACAGACGGCGCGCGGACAAACACCGTCCCGCCGGATGTCACACGGTGGCCGCGCGACAGACGGACGGACGGACGGACGGACGGACAGACGCGCGCAGGCGGGCCGGGGAGAGGTCGCCGACCCTGGCGACCACCGCTAGCCGACACCGGCCTCTGGCCTGGCTGACTGCCGACAGGACAGGTCAACCGCAAGGCATAACGCTCGTGAAGAAACGTTATGCCTTGTTCCCTTCTGCCCTCAATAACGCCTTCAACAATAAAACAGGCCTGAAATCATAACTAATGATTACAAATCGCAAACATCAATGGTACAACAGAGCTAGGAGATACGTAAACATAAGCCAGTGATATGTAAAAAGTCAACGGAGAAACAGACTGACTCAAATGCTGAAAAAAGCAGTTGTTAATGCATCACGTCAACATGATCGTTACTATGATATATCATGTGATGGATTGTCTCAAGACAGGGATGTTGATTTGCATTCTTTTGCGAGAGTCCTCCCCCATGTTGCTTTGGGTCCCTCCATGTTGGTTTGGGCCCCCTTAATACTCTCTGCCAGTTTTGAATGGAAATGGGCAATGATAAAGAAACGAACGACCATAGTAGATATTAATGGGCAGGAAGCATAGAATAAAGCATGAAGTGTCCCATCTATCCATCTTCCTACCTTCTGTTTATATATACCCCCATAAACATGGGGATATCAGCAATTTTTCATTTAACAGATAGTGACAAAAATTTATCTTTTCACTGAACCAGAAATAAAGTGGGCTAAATCCGTTGAGAAAACCACATTTGGTGAGAAGTTAGGTTGTCGGGCCTCGGGTAGGTCTTCTCAATGATTTACAGAAATCGACGCTCCTGTCTCAAGAGCTTATAGAACATTTTGTGTTCATCACTGTAACCAAAACGTTTGCTTACGTCTCCAAAGCAAACAAAAAATTGTTTTTTTAATCTCTTTAAAACTGACCGCATGTTCCCGTGTGCAGTTTCTTGTCTGTGCCCAAAACTACGAGTAACATGCTCTTGCCGGCAACCGGCTCTCCCCGTCTGCGTCCTTGGTTGGATACCTGGATATCAGGACGTGTTGATCCGCCAGAGCAGCGTGTCCTTTCCGCCGACAGCCGTCGTTCGGCTGCACTTCCCCCAGCGCTGGCAGAGGACGCTCCTGCGCCGCTCCGGCGCCGTTAGAGGACGTCCCTCCGTGCGGCTCCCGGCGCGGGCAGACGACGCTCCGCCGCCGCTGATGGGCCCTGCTGCCCTCTGTACGGCTGGCGGTGGCGGCGGACACGACGTTCCGTCGCCGCCGACAGGAAATGGCAGCCGCACCAGAGGCAACAGTCGGCCGGCGTCTTCGGCCTCTGTCCGTCACGTGCGGTCGCCGCTCGCCGCCGGCGCGCGCCAACGAAAACATCGGCGCCGACGCCGGGTGGCACCCGTTCGCCGGCCGGGCCGCTCGGTTAGGTCACCGCGTCGGCAGCGATCCAGGACCGAGCGTCCGGCGTCCTGTCGCAGCCGCGGCCGTCGGGCGGTGTCGGGGCCCTGGCGGCGGCGGGTCCTGCGGTGGGTTCCGGCCACTCTCCCGCCGCTGGGCTGCAGTCTGGCGCCCGGCTGGCCGCGGGCGGCGTCCCACGTCACGGCTCGCGGCGGGGGGGGGGGGGCTGGCTCGGCGTGACGCGTCACGGGATCGGCGCCGTGTGGGTCTTCTGGGAACGGCGGACCGGCAGTCACTCCAGCGGAGCGGGCGGCCGAGCCTCCGGCAGTGTTCTGCCAGGCGCACAAGCCGCTCCCGTGTCTTCCAGGCCGGACGGCCGGCATTAGCGGCTCCTTGGAGGCACTGCTGACCCGGATCGGACGGTCAGCTCAGCCCTCGGAGGACCCTCGCTCCTCCAGGTGGTCGGCCCGGCCGGCCGGCGGGCTCTCATCGTCCGGCCGCCGGGATCTGCTGTAAATGTTTACCGCCGACCGTGTATACAGACTCAGCGGTGGCCGGCCGGCCCGGCCTTTAGGAAGCCGCCGCCGCCGCCGCCGCCGCCGTCCCGCCCGCTGTCCGCCAGACGTTACCCACATAAACGTATGCCGGTACGCCAGGTGCAGACTCTGGTGGATTTAGGGCACATCAGTCCTAGCAACAGCTGGCAGATGCGACGCAACGCATGCTGTCCTTTGTAGTCCCGGTTTCGTCAAACGCAGCACTGCGATCAGAGTAAACAAGTTCATGTGATTCTTCTGGGCGGGCACTTTTTGTCCACAGACGCGCTCTTGCTTGTGGGCCTCCACGTGCGTTGTCGCTGGAGCTGTCTAGGGTCTGCCTGCCAACTATGTCTACTGATGGTCTTCAAACTCCGTCGGAATATTTGCATTGTGTTCCGTGCAGTACAGTGACGTTTTTACGTGAGGCACCTTTGCATCCCTGTACGTCACAACTGCGCTTGTTGAAAGCTGGAACGTTTAGTAGAAGCTTAACAGTTTAGAGTTAAAAATGAGACGGGAAGTTATGAATGATATTTTACTGTCACCTGCTGGAGCTACGCCAGTTCCACGCAGCAAGCAGTAATCGTTTCGCATGTCAGAATACGGAGGAGTGTCTCCGCCGACAGCCATTAGTTTCCGGCCCGTGGACAGGCGAAATTGCCACTTTTCATCTGCGCGCCATCCAGAATCATTACCATCCATTCGGACCTACGTTGCCAATGCCTGGACTCCTTCGCCGTGCAGCCATGATCATGAGGGCAGGTCGGGAAGGGAGCCATGACCTCCGGTCCCATTTTCTTCAGTGTTGACGTCATCCGTGCGACGATTTTTGGAAAGTACTGACTGAAAATTTGCCAAATTACCCCTCCCGCCCGCTTTTTTCATTGTTTTCATGTCTGCGCGCAGTCGTCCGCCGACGGCCGCGCAGCTGCGCCAGTCCGGCTGCGGTGCGACAGGTGGCGCAGCCCGTCACCTGTCGACCGGGGGCCGCTGGCTTCGGTGACATCACGGCCGTCCGTCACCGCCGTCACGGCCGTCACGGCGGCGCGTCTGGCGGTCGGCAGCGCGCGCCGCCGCCGCCGGCCGGCCCCCGACACCGCCCTTGACCTGACCCGGGTCGCTCGACGGACGGCCCGCGGCGTAACTCAGCGCTGCCGCAACGACGCGTCGACAGCGTCGCCGCGACGGCGACACACCCGGTCGGACGCGGCGAGTTACGGCGCGGCGGGCCCGTCCGTAACGGCGGGGAGCCGAAAAAGCCGCGCAGGCCGAGCCGGCGGCGGGCCGCGGCCGCGGCCGGGACGCCGTCGGCAGACGATGTCTCGGCGGAGGCCGTAAATAGTGGGCACCGGCGGGCCGGCGCGGCCAGCGGGAGGGCATTCTCGGCGGTCCTCTGTCGTGACGGCCGGACCCCGACCGGCGACACCCGGCCGGCCGGCGTCCCCGCAGCGCCGGGCTGACCTCTGCCGACCTGCGGGTACCGGGCCGAGCCTCTCTCTTTCTTTCTCCCTCTCTCTCTCTCTCTCTGTCTGTCTGTCTTTCTCTCTTGCCTACCGTGGAGGAAACACCCCCCCCCCCCATTCAGGAGCGTAGGAGCATTGAAAAAAGTGGAGGCCAAAGTCGTCTTATCCCACAGGATTAATGCTAAGTTTTCCAAAAAGAGGGGCTGTGTCCCCCTCTCCAGTTCTTACTCCCATGCCTCCATTTGAAACAAGGTGCAGCATCCAGCAGTCGAAATCGAGCCTTCCGCTCCCAAACCCGTAAAAGCCCACCACGTGGTCCTGTCGCAAACAGGATTTTGGACAGTCTGTGGTGGGTTCCATACGACAGACGAGACAGACCCGTCAGACGGGTAACAGAAACGAAAACGGGCACGCCTGTTCACCTGGCCTCACGCGGGTGTTAGAAGCACACGCGCACACACACATACACATGCACGAATATATATATATATATATATATATATATATATATATATACGTTATACCTGTTATACGCGGTTGTTAGGAAAATATGCATACGTATGTACATATGTTTATTCATATGTATGTACGAGGATAAATATATCTCTGATTGAATGGCGTCTTCTTGCATATTCAGATTTTCCTTGATTCTGTTTCTCTTTTCCGTTCAGAATATGACGTTTTGTTCCTCCTAGTGAGCTTTTCCAAAAAGCCTGCTGTTCTTAAAACATCGCCGGCACAATTTGACACAAATCAAAATGATGCACGTATTGCGACACGCTTCCCAACATCCTTACATGACCTCTCTGCACAGTCGCTATCCATGCGTTCTGCATCTCACGTCGGGGCCTCAGGAGCCCTCCGCACGCGACTCCGGAAACCGTTACGCCGACGAGCTGTGGCAGCTCAGCCCGTCTCAACAAACAGCCCGGCCGCTACGCCAGCTGCGTCGCGTCGGCCGATCGCTGATGACGTCACCGATGACGTTCGGCCGGCAGGTGGGTCGCGCTGCGCCCCGTCGGAACGTCCGCTTGACGTCCGTTCTCCGCCGGAGCCTCCGCCCTGTGGCTGAAGACAGCCGCAACAGGACGGGCGCGCTCGCGGCGTCCGGCGGAGGTCCGCGGGCCGACGTGACGCCGACGGCGACCGGACGAGGCGCGACCAGGGCGCGGCGGCCCGGCCCCGGCGGCCGGCTCCGCTCCCTGTAATCTGCGCCGGCGGCCGGCCGGGGTGGTCAGGAGGCGGGGCGACGCCGGCCGGCCGCTGCAGAGCGCCGGCCGCCGCCGAGCCTGCAGACGGCCGGCCGGACAGCGGCAGCGGCCGGGGCCCGCGCCGCCGCCCCTCGGCGCGGGCCGCCCGGACGGCTTCTCGGCCCATGAGGAGTCATGCGGTCGGCGCGGCGCCGGCGCATATTTGCCGACGCGGAGACGGCGGCGCCGCTCGGCCGGCTGGCGGCGCGTGTTCGCCGCTGACGACAGCCGGAGCGGCGCGAAATCGTGCGGCCCGGCGGCCCGTGTTGTGGCAGGCGTCACGGTGAGGGGGCCGCGCGGCCGACCCGGACCCGGAGACGCCGCGAACGGCGGCCGCGCCGGCCCGCCGGCCGACCCGCCGTTACCGCCGAGCGCCGCCGCCCGCAATTAGTCCGTGCAGGAAATAATTCCACCCGATGGCGCGTCGTGCACAGCGTTTCCTGCAGGTTTGGGTGCACAGGTGCAGCTCATTAAAACGGTGAAGATGATTCGCGGGCCGGCCGCACGAGCCGGCGTTTCATGCAGACCCTGACGTTGAGGCCAATTAAACCTGATTGGCGACTTCGTGCCATAGTTATGACCGGTGTGTAGTTACGTACTACCTCCTGCGATGGAAAAGAATAACACAAGGTATGCTAAGCGAATCCATGTTTCTAAATGACAAATGTCACAGTTTATGCGAAACCTAGAATTCACGTTGCCGCTATGAATGCCTAATCCATATTATTGTTTTACGATCATTCATGGGCCTTAAAACGCTAATACAATGGCTATTTAACTGCAAAACAATTGGAAATTATTTAATAGGACTATATGCATTGCTACCTCATTGCCATCGTAATGTGTGGTACATCATTGTCGACCTGAGTACCAGGCCGACTTTAGTACCAGTAGTGGTTAATTACAGCAAGCATTATGCACCGATCGTGGCAGAGGTATATATCGACTTGCGCTTTCAGATCGGGGATGCATCACGCCGAGCGCAGAGATCTGCGCGTCTTTCGCCTAAGTGATGCCTGTTTTTTGTGGCTTCTGCCAGTCCTTGTGTATCCTGTTCCCACTGCTTCGTGGTGGAGTGCCTCGTGGTCGGCCGGGGGAGGCCGGCGGCGGGCCGGAGCCGGGAACTCCCGCACCGCTGCCCCGAGTGGCGGCACGAGCGGCTGGGATGACCCGAGCACGCGCTGAACCCACTAATGGCGGCCATTACCGGCCAACCGGAGTAGCCTGACATCACTCAGAGGCGGCCGACGGCTGTCCGGAACGCTCCACTGCGTCAGCATTCACTGACCCCGGGCAGAGAACGGCCCCGCACTGACCTCAGGTGGGGCGCGGCCTCACAGTGACCCCGGGCAGAGAACGACCCCGCACTGACCTCAGGTGGGCGCGGCTTCATATTGACCCTGGCCAGGGGCGGCCCCAAACTGACTTCAGGTGGAGGAGGACTTCACAGTGATCATGGCGAGGGGCAGTCCCACAATCAGCTTATGAAACATACCCTCATAGTGACCTCAACTAGACAGAGGTCATAATGACAGCCTGAAACCGGCCTCAAACTGGCCTCAGGTGATGCGTGACCCAGCACTGACCCCAGACAAACAAGGCACTTATAATGACCCATGCCATGGCGCGGCGTCTTTGCGAACTCCGTCTCAGGTAGAGCCTGCAAACCCGCATAGCTGCCCGGTGGAGCGTGACCCCAGCCTGAGCCGGGGCCGGCCGCACGTCATCACGGTCCGGTGACGTGACTACGGTGCCTGACGTCACCGGACGTCACCGGACCTGGGCTGGCCGTGGTCCTGCCGAATCACGCCCTGACGAACGGCAGCCGCTGGCGGACCCCGCAGGACCGGGCCGGGAGGGGGGGGGGGAGTGCCGCAGACGTCAGGTGGCGGTGACGTCCGGTCGGCCGCGCAGGACTGGTACCGGTCTGGACAGCTCCGAATAACCGCTCAGAATAACGACGCCCTTCCAGACGCAGCTCCAGAGCCCGTGGCGTTTCTTGCCATTAACCCCGGTCTCGTATCAAAGAGAACGTTTCTGAGTGGGTGCGACAACTGATGCCAGGGGCAAAACTTTGTGTTTTTGATTTGGGATGCACACACGGACAGAAATAACCTTTACTCTCAAATACGGTTTTCTGATTAGATTTGGGCCACTTAATTTTTGCTACTCATGGCTTTTACCGAAACACTTACCCTGAATAATTTTCCAGATTAATTAGACGACATTTTATATTTTATGAGAACTAGCAATGGTTTCGGTATCCTTATAGATCACGTATCATAACCATACGTATGGGGTTACATGGAGTGCAAGTGCTCATGGAATACCATAGGTGACATGACAGTGAAACCAACAATGGTCTATGTAAATTTCAAAAAGGAAATGCAACCCAAAACGCATACTGCTCTCAAAAACTATGTAAAAAAGTGCATTTCAGCATTGTACTTCAATGTCCTACAATAATATACAGAAGCACTTACCATCTTAAGATATGTTGGAGCAGGATTGCATGTGTTGTGGAAATGACTTTTGTGGAAACGGCTTGACCGTTGTCATGTTAAAAGTCAAGGGTGCGCAGTCATTGACCATTCAGGAGATTCCAGGCCTGGACCGTAAACCCAGTGCACTATAAGAACATACAGCAGCTCATGTGCACTATGCAGTAGCCCGCGACGTCACCCGGCTGACGGCCTCCTGCACCGGTGCGCCAGGCGGGCGTGCCGGACCGGCGGGTGCGGCCGATCCCGCGGCTCGCTGCGCCCGCCCCTGCGCCGCTAACGGCAGCCGCGCGCCGGCGCCGGGCTGACCGGCGCGGCACGAAACGTCGCCGCCGAGGAAGCGGCCGCTTTGTTCCGGCACGGCGCCAGGTGGACGCCGCTTAGCCGGGGCCAGCCGCCGCTGCGGGCCGTCGTGCAGGGCGGGCAGACGGTCCGGCGGACCCTGCAGTCAGCAGAACGGGCAGACAGCCTGCAGCAGGGCGGGAAGACGGCCTGGCGGACCCTGCGGTCAGCAGGGCCGGCAGACGGCCCGGCGGACCCGGAGGTCAGCAGGGCCGGCAGACGGCCCGGCGGACCCTGCGGTCAGCAGGGCCGGCAGACGGCCCGGCGGACCCGGAGATCATCAGGGCGGGCAGACGGCCCGGCGGACCCGGAGGTCAGCAGGGCACAGGATGGGGCCGCGGCAACTGAGGCTGAGCCGTCACGACCCACCCGTCCGGTAGTTCGGACTGACGGGACGCTGCGCTGCCTGAGCCTGGACGCTGGGTTTCAAGACGCCGTGCGCTTACGCACATCAGTTGCACATTCGAAAGCTGTCTGTAAAGCGACGTGAGGGATGGCATCGCAAGTGGAAAGCTCGACTCAATTTTTGCTTGCGTTTTAACTGGTCGTTGCCTTCGCCTCGACCGGAATACAGGCCAGTGGTACTAATGCTTCGTAAATCAACACCTGGACGACAAAAATGATCGCGTGCAGTTTCACCCTACCGCTGACACGGACTGCCCAACACTACGGTGACAGGAGCATGGATTAACAGTTCATTTCCCTTCATACTCCGTCGCTGGTGTCTGTAAAGGATGGAAGTGGATACCAGTTAAAGCCTTCAGAGCCGCTCACAACACCATAGTACACCGTAACAACACCGGCAGCGGCGAGCAGCTGCCGGCGCTGCCGAGAAAAGCCAGCACGAAAGCATGGGTTTCCAGAGCTGGAAACGGGCAGGCGACTGGCGTTTTCTGTATGACACGATTCACCTTGCCATCGACACTGTAAACTGAGACGGGGGAGTGGGACAATGGGGAGTCTGCTTACTGCAGTGGTGAAGGACGAGCCAAACCGAGTCGGTCCCACCGACTACCGACATCGAGGTCACCCCCGCCCCGCCAGCCGAAAACACGGCAGAAGTGATTGCGCACCAATAAACAGCGTTTTCCCGTGACGGTTATTTTCAACAATTATCGCGACCACAAAAAGTATCCGTGTCCAAATTAGGTGAAGCGCATTTCGCACATCCTGTAATTACCAATCATCAATCAACGTTCGATTTCGTTTTTACTCGGCTTTTTTGCGCGTTAATACGCTTTTAATTTTGCCGCCGTGCATTTTTTGCGCAACATATGCACGCTTTTTAGGCGGCGACTTGTTTAGACGTCTCGCGCATCCGCCTTTCAGCGAATCGCAGAGGCCGCAAAAACGGTCCCGCGTCGGGTGGCGGCTGGCCGGGTAATCAATGCTCCGGAGGTGCCCAATGCCAGGCGAGCACGTGGCAAATCATCGCGGCCGCCGAGGCCGAGGGCCAAGGCCTGGTGGGCGCCGTCCGTTACAGCTCAGAGGCCGGCGGACGGAGCCGGGACTCACCTGCGGCGGCTGACCGCCGACGGCGGCACCGAGCTGCGACTGTCGCCAGCTCCGGCTACGTCCGGGACGGGGGCGGATGTGTCGCCGTCCTTACCGCATCGCTCCGTCGGGAGCCGGTCTGGGGACGCGTCGAGGCGGCTCCTCTTGAGCAGTATGCGTTGCACGGCAGGTATCACAAGCCAGGAGCTTTGTAATGCCCAGCCAGAGGTTTTTTGACGCCGCACGTTATTAAGGTCTGCACGGTGTTAAGTGATCAGGCGTGTTGCCCGTGTGCAGGAACGTGGTCAAGGGAGGGAAAGGGGTTGGAAATTTCAACGTTTCTTCGCGCATCAAAAGCAGAAATAAGTGAAAATTGCCGGAACTTGAAAATGTAGCGCCCAAAATACTAGGAGCTTCCGGTTTTGGGCTTTGTCCTATAGCTCCGTCCTGGATGAAATCCTGGCTAAGCCTGTGCGCACATCTCACGTCAATCAGACACTGGGATCGAACGTTGAAAACGACAAAGTGTCACCAGTAAAAGTTGTAAATTAAATCCATCAGCGCCAGCCGTACGTGAATTTCAACACTGAACAATGCAGATAAAATGTGTCCATCGCATGATATGCAGCGCAGAAGTGCTGGAGGTAGACGAATACTGATTTTGTGCACAAGTGCCATGCATAGCCCCGTAATTAGAATGTCACGGAAACAGGTTTCTTGCGGTGCATTTTGACAGCTAACGAGTACCAGTCATCGTGGCTTTGCGGTAGAGTTCTTGCATTTGAAGTGTGAAGCATGCGTCACAAAAGTAATCACCTCCGGCGACCGAATGACCGAGACCAGTGGCTCCCAAATTGTGAACCTAAATAACCTGCTTGACACGACGTTTTTGCTTTCCCCGCCGTGCCACTCGGGTCGAAAACAAATTGCGCGCCGTCTGCGTTTCGGACCATTTCAGAGCCATCGGCCGTTTTTCGAGGCGGCTTGAATCTGGGGCGAGGCTGGCGATGATTTGTTCTGGCACGCTGTTTCTGTCAGCGGACGCTAATCGCTCTGAGTGCGCCGTGGCGACGCTGGGCCTGTGTGTTTGGGCCGTGCCTGAGCCGCACGTTTAGCGGATGTATCTGATGGTGCGTGGCATTGTATTCTCTAGTGACTGACGTCTCACGTGTTTACTTGAACCGTATGAATTATACTCCTTGTTTCCGTGTGTCGCTGACACGCTGTCCGGCAGAGCCGACGGCTGTCCTTTCCTCCAGCTGATGGGAAGATTGCCAGCCGCTGCTGCTGTTCCAGTAAATCGCGAGCCGCCCTCGCCGGATGCTGCCGATCAGGAGAAGCGCTTTCTGCGCTGGGCCGTCACGTGTTCCGCGGTGGGTTGATGAAGCTCTGACTCAGGACCTCTCAGAACTCCCGAGAGTGAGGTCCTCCCATCATTCCAGCTATCCACCGGTGTGTGACAAAGTTATCAAAGTTGTCTGCAAACACTACAGCCCAGACACGCATACACGAACAGCACTGGGCCTCCATTCGTGCTGGCAGGAATCCAACAGCTTTACGGTCTCAGCAGAGGCGGCGGCGGATCCGAGTACAGCCGCCGATTGGTCGCAGACGTCCTGGTGATTAACATGTCCGACCCTGCCGATCCTTCGCGACGGACGTGTTCCAGCAGCCGTCCGTGCCCTGGCAGCGGTCCGTCTGCCCGTGCCGACAGGTATCCGCCTGTCCGTGCTTCGGGAGATGTCCGTCTGTCCGGCAGGGGGCCCGCACAGCTCGGGCAGCTGTGCGGCAGGCCCCTGGCGCCCGCCTGCACGGCAGCGGGCCCCGACAGCTGCGCGGCAGGCCCGTGGCCGGCGGTCGGCCGTGTCGGCGCCGCCACAGGCCGCCGTCCGAGAGGAACATACGGGCTCCACGGTGCGCGGGCACGGACCGCCGTCGATTTGCGGGCCGCGCCGGCCGCCCGCCGCCGTCACGCGGCACGAGGCGGTCACGGCTGCGTCACGGGCCGGGCCGGCCGGAACGTGGCCTCGCCGCCGATGGACAGGGTCATCGTGTGGTTTATGGGCCGTGGCCGGCCTGTGGCCTGTTTTTTGCCGGACGGAGGCCGGGCCGCAAAGCCGGATAATTTGGAGGTGGCTCGGCGGTTTGGGACGTGAGGCGGAATGTGCGTGACACCCTGTCTGAGAGCCTGTCCTTGTGCGTTTGTTTACATGTACGGAGCTTCCTCCCTAACAGAGGTAACGTGTGTTTCGAAAGAACTAGCAGTTAATTTGGTGTTTTTTTATGAAAATGATCTGCGATATTCCACAAACAAGAATATTTTAGAATAAAAGGATTCTGGTGAGTTTTGTGCACAATCTATAACCACGACATAGCCATAAGGACTGGAACAAAACAAAAGATAAACTTTCTCAGTGATCAGCAAGTACCACCACGGGCCAAAAAAAAAATATATTTTCAAGAATACCCAACTTCACTGATATCTCAAATGCCCCTTCGAATTGACTATAACCAGTTAAGCCTGCGATGTAACTGGGATTTTGAAGCTGCTCTCAGAGCCCAACAGCACGCTTTCGCAATGAAGTGCAGCTTGGCGTCCGTTAATTGTAATTTCATGAGACCTGGCTCGGCAAGTGAACCTGAACGAGAAGTGCCTGCTACTTTCACCGCGATGTTTTTAGGGCAGGCTTTCATTTGCTGTGGTGCAACCACGCAGCATAACCTAGGGCACCCACGGTATTACGTTC
Source organism: Capitulum mitella (assembly GCA_030062745.1). NCBI lineage: Eukaryota > Metazoa > Arthropoda > Thecostraca > Pollicipedomorpha > Pollicipedidae > Capitulum > Capitulum mitella. The sequence goes on along the minus strand of CP099847.1, from coordinate 1,591,117 downwards.
CCTCCTCCACCAAGCACTGATGTCCACCCTGTCCTTTGAGCCACGGCTTGCTCGACGTTCGTCTCCACCAGCATTGTCGCTGAGGAGAAGAGGGCGGAACCCGTCCTCAAAATTCGGCGAACGACGCCTACCCGGTGTGCTGAATGATTTACACGTCCACCGTGCTCTTTCTTCCCTTCGTGTTTTGTTATTCGTTTTGTTATTAGATCGTGTGAAGTTTTTTGTCGCGCCTCTGCCGACCAGACTGCCGCCACCACCCTTCCCCGCAGTTTCCGGCTGCGGTGGCGCGGTGCGCGGCGGTCGCGACGCGCCGGGTGCGCTCGTGACGCACGCTGCGCCGCTCATTGATCTGTTTTCTGCGGTCGGCGCGGCGCCGCCGACACGGAAAACAGGCGGCGCGCTGGCTGATTGCCGGCCGGCCGCCGGTCACGGCCGCCATCTTGGCGGTGCCGCTCGGCCGAGCGCGGCGCGCGCCACGTGACAGCCCCCGGCCGGATCACGTGACCGCTGACCGCGGCCCAGGGTCGGCGCCGCCGGGGTGGGGCGGGCCGCGGTCCGCCAGCAGGCCGAGGTCGCCGGGTCAGCGGGGAAGCCTTGGTGGGGTGGGTGTCGACGTGGAGGACCCCGGCGGCGTGGGTCTGAGAGCTTGTCGGCGAGATGGTTCTCAACGATCGTCGAAGGGGTGAGGTGGGGCGCAAGAGAGGGGTCTGAGGAAATCCCCCTCTGCAGCTCTCCGTGACGGGGTGGCGGCGCGCCATTCGCGCAGCAGGCGTCGTATAAGCCGAGCTCGGCGCGCCGACCAGGTCCCGGTCCTGGTCGGAGCTCGCACGGCATCAACCTACCAGTCAAGTGGTGCGTGGAGGCTTTCGTCTCGCCGGCGTGAAGTTTGGATGGCGCACTGAAAAGTTTCTCTGCAAAGTTCACCTTTAGTGGTTTTGCGGCCAAGTTGAAATGGGATTTGAGAGAGTCTTAGAAAAATACCGAGTCATAGATGATGTAGTAATGCAACGGCGGCAAGATACGTTGTTCTACCGTGGTGCATGAACAGTTTCGTACCTGTAGTATAATAAAAAAAAAAAATAAGTTGGCTTGATCACGGCTTTAGTACTCCATTCATGTCTCAAGAATGATCAGGGGCATTGGATCAGGGCATTAGGGGCAGGGGGTAGCTGCTCTCCCCAACTTGGGCAACACATAACATTAACCCGATGGCGTTGCATGGAAAGAAGGGAGGTAAGAATCACGCTGCCCCCCCCCCCCATCTCCACACAGGTTCTACCGTTCCTGAGAATATGTTGGCCTTATGCAGAGTAATGGTCGCCGCGTTTGGGTCGCATGTCTGGCGTCACAAATTTATGGTCCACTTTGGGCTGCTAAATGTTTGGCTTTATTTTGTATGCGGCCAGAGTACGCCTGAAAGGTTCTGGGAATGTTGACGCCTGCCAGGAGCTCCGGTGTTAAAGTTTGTGAATTGCTCTCAAAGCCTCACGTTGGTAGAGCCTATAAATGGTGCCGTGATAGACTGAATTTCGTTTCGGGTAGTTTCCCCTGAGAAACTAACTTAAAACTTAGGTTCGAGAAATTTGCGACTTTATATTTCGAGAACATTTCATAAACGGTCTTACATAGTCACTTAGTGCAGCATGAGAATGACTGTTTTGTTGTTAGGAATAAATACTTATTTATTCCTAACAACAAAACACTCTCTCCACCACAGCAATTGCCGAGAATCTCCTATCCCTAAACTGATGGAGTGGGTCCTCCAAACAGATACTGACGTATTCCTCGTCTGCGAGTCTGCACGCAAGAAGGTTTGATGCAAGATAATATCTAAATCTGCGTCTGAAGCCCGTGCTTTTAAAGTCTTCCCGTATGTTATCTGAAAGAAACTCCGAAAGATTTGCAGAGATGTTCTTAAGGCCTCCCTTCTTCTGTCTCTCACCGAACACTTCCGGATCGCCGTATGACCAAGAAGTCGTTCTCGTAAGCCCATTAATCGATATAACACAACGATCGCTCTCTTCCGTGCCCCTGGCAACAGATTTCCTCTATAACCAAACCCAAAACAATCCTCGCGCATGACCCTGAGCCGATCGGACACCTGGACAGCGCAGAACACGAGCGCTACGTCCCTCAGCAGCCGATCGAGGCGCCTTCACGGCCCGCAGCCTCCACGTCGCCGGGTGGAACACATCGTCCGTCTGCGCGTCGAGGCCGGCGCACCTGAGAGCGGCCTGTCCTGACGACGATCGCTCGTCGTCGTCGCCGCCGCCGCCTCCCACATCCATCGGCCTCCGGCCAGCGTGACAAACGGCAGCCGTCACCAGCCGCGGCCCGCCGCCGCGCGCGTGAGACCGCCGCCGGCGAACACGACCGGCCGCCGAGACGTGCGGCGCGCGTCCGCGCCGTAATTGGAAAACTTCTTTGTTTTCGGCCGGAGGCGGCCGGCGGCGAAGTCGGCGGGCGCGGCCGCGCGGCGCGGAGTCTCGTGATTTACGCGCTGCGTTGACTAATGACGGTGGGGAGAGGTTTTTATGGTGTCGCCGGCCCGTCACGCGCTCCACTGGAGCTGTCCGCCGCTGAACGGTGAACGGGTCCCGGCGGTGTTGGCCAAGGAGGAGGGCGTCCCGGCTGCGGTCTCTTCTCAGGTTCTGTCGGCTGTTGGAGAGGATTTGCCGCTTCAGGGCCGCTGCTGTTGATAAATAGTAGCCGTTATCATGTTGTCGTCAGCACCTGTTAGTGAGGTATGATCGAGCATATCTCACTCTGTGACGGAGGCTTTGCCTTCGTGCAACAAGCGCCTGTATCGTAGCATCCAGGAGCCGAGGAAACGATGGTGCTGCAGAAGACCTTATGAAATATCTGGCCTCAGATGTGCTCTTTCACGATCGATACTTGCGGCTAAACGTGAGACAATGCGCGTGCAGTCGTTATAACCGGGACGGGGGAGAGGGAAGGAGGGGTAGCTGATTCTTCCCCCCCCCCTAACTTTAGGCAGCATTTAACATTAATCCCTGGCGGTGCATGGAAAGAAACGAGGTAAAACTCAGGTTTGTTCTCCCCACGCACATCTTCAGCGTTTTCGCAACTTCTGGTGGTTAATACCCTCAGCTGACTGTGTCTTCTTGAACGACGACATATTCAGAGGAGACTCATGTTAAGTAACACATCTGATAGCGTTGACATTCTACAAGTCAAAGCTTGCAGCCATGGCTAGTGATTCCCGAAAATGATTGGTGGGTTCACATCGGATTTCCAACTGCTTCTTTCCAGTCATTCACACAGGTCGAATGTTGAACCTCCTGGATATTGGGGGGGGGGGGGTTCCGGGCACCCCATTCCCGGGATCTCCAGCCATGTCTGTAACATTGGCATGAAAGGAAGCAAGCAGTTGCCAAGACAAATTAGCAGCATTCTGTCGCCCGATTATCTGCGGGAGAAACCTGAATCTCCTTTCAGTCTGCAGATCGACCACGGCCCAACAGTATCCGCGACAATACCCAACTGACGCTTACGTATACCCATACGTGGAAACAAAACTCGAACATAACAAATTCGCTCTACGGAATGGGATTGCATGTGCCCACTATGCTATCAGTCGGTTGCGCCCATGGTTGAAAGGTACACGTTTACATCAGGAAAAATTAAATGGAATATTCCTACTTCGTCGACTTTTCATTAATAAAGTTGGTTCGTCTCAAAAAGGCAGCTGGCAACATTCTCAGTCGTCATGTCTGTGAAAATGTGCAACAGTCTTAAAAATGCAGTTAACTGAAGGTAAAATTGGGTAGTCATCCCCGAAGTAACATCACGCGGGTATGTGCAGGTGTTCATTGGATTGTTCAAACAGCTCAAACCATCTTTCTTAACAGGACACGGCTGAATAGGATAAACGGAAAAATAGGAAATTAATCGCTTTGAGATTCGCGTGAAAGCTATACAGATTCTTCAAAGCATCCCTTCATACCGCTCGCAAGCATGCCATCTTTCGATAACCAAGAATGTTGTGGTCAGCGCAGCTCATTCTATGGCGTGGGACTTTTTTTGAGGGGAGGGGGGAAGGCACGCAGCAGAACGTAACCCTCCCCGTCAGCACTGACGGAAATGACCTGATGTGTGGTCGGCCGATCTTCAGCAGAGGGTGGAGGTCAAGCACTGGGTTGATGACCTTATAATGCAGCCTCTAACCGAGATGTAAAGTCCACATTACGTGTAAATTATTTAACTTGACTGACTACGAGATCTACCCTCATTTATCTTCCGATTTAGGCAGCACCTTTTTCAGGTCTCAGTGAGCCGAAACGGCTATCTGGAAACGCCGCAAACATTGTCTCCTGCATTTTTAGATCAGCCAGTTCTCTGTATGAAAGTTCGACCAAGGCGGAACACGATATTTAACATCCTGGGGATACATGTGCTCCGCACTGTGTTGCCTCGCGCTCACCCAGCGCCCTGTTATTCCGGAGCTTGTTCTGCTTCCCCGGCACGTCCTGCTTCGTCGCCGCGAGCGGACGTCGGCGCCGGCGACGACGCCGTTACGGGCCGCCGCGGCGCGAGCGACGCCGCGAAACACCGGCGACCTCTCGCAAAGCCGCGCTCGGTCCCCGCGGGCGCCGTTCGGTTCATAATGGCCCCAGGCGGTCGGCGGCCGGCGCCGTCTGTTGTTTGCCCGGCGGTGCCGTTTTTCTTGCGTAATTTCCCGCGGCTCGCGGAAAAACAGCCGGAGGTGACGGTGGCCGAGGCCGGCGGGACTGCCGGCGGCTGCAGCGGTCACCGTCACGAGCTGGGCTGGCCGTGATACGTTGGTCGGGGCAGGACCGTCAGTTTCACCACGTGGAGAGCGCCGCCACTCGTGGCTCGTCTTTCGGTGGACGCCTGTACAGAGTCCAGTGTTCCGCGTCAAAGGCCGGCGGCCAGGACCGCGGTTCAACCCCCTCCCCCTTCCTTCCCCTCAGGCGCCATGTTTCCACTTCTGCCCTTCCTTGATATCGGTCCAGCTGCCCGGCCTCCTCCGACTGCCAAGCTGACCACTGGCCGCCGGCGCCGCGGCTCCGCCCACTGTCCGCCCGGCCGCAGGCCATTGGCCGGCATGCTAGCTGGGACTGACCAGCAAGTGACCAATGGGCGGTGGCGGCCTCTGGCCGTCAGTGGCCAATCACGGCCGGCGGTGGACATGTATGATTCATATGTCCCAAACCACACGTGGGGTTAGCCTGACTCAGACAGCCCAGTGTGTGCTGGTGGTGGTAAGGCACAGAATCCGAGACAGGGTATGCACACATTTTTGCGGTCAGCCCCTTTCCCCTGCCTGCCCGAAACAGTCCCCGGCCCACACGACGTGCACGGCCAGCGAAGCCGTCAGCCGCTGCGTCGGCAGGCGGCCGACTACGGCCGGCGGTGTGTTCCGCTAAGGCCGGCAACGGGCCAGGCTACGGCCAGCGGGCAGCCAAAGTTCCTGCAGAGAACTTGACGGTGCCTCTCAGGGAAGTACCGTGAAATGTGCGATGACTGGCAGGATCGGCGGAAGGCCGACCCGACGCGAGCCGGGTGGCGGGCGGTCGTTTCTCGCAGGCGACGGTCTCCGCTCTCGCCTGGGCCTCCGCGAGACGGGCAGGCGTCAGCCGCCGCCGGACCAGACGGCGGGGCCGGCCGTCCGTCACCGGGGGCCGTCGATTGGCGCCCCGCTCCGTCTGCGGCGGCGGCGATCGGACGAGTTACGGGCGGCCGGCGCGCGGCGTCTGGCCCGGCGCCGGACCGGCCGCGCCTTTTTTACGAGCCGGCCTGCCGCGCGGCGGCCCCAGGTGGAACCGCTCGATGTCGGACTGATGGCGGCCGCGCCGGCTGCCGGCCGCCGCCGGCCGGCTGGTGCCCGTCTCGGACGGAGCTGAGCAGTGTTTATGGGCCGGAGAGCTGGCGGCCGCTCGCAGGCGCGACCGGCTCACCAGATTTCGCCATGGGGCTGCGGTTAGTCGCCGGTGTTGTATGCGAACGTTGGACGGTCCACTTACTCCTGCTGCTCACACGTTTCGGCCGAGGAGCCGTGGGCTTAGATCACGGTTCCCCGACCTTTTATGTCTAGAATTGACTGGAAGGTACTGCATGTAAAGAGTGATGTCGCCTACCAGTGCACCTCGTGCTTGTCTTGGTTCGCTGTGCCTAAGCAGTCAGACATGCAGTCACAGTCCTTAAGAGATGATAGCAACGTTTACGAGCATTTAGAGTATGACAGACAACATTTAAACGGCGATTAAATGACGACAATCGACTGCGTAAAACTCGGCGGACGCTCCTGAACCCAATCGGCGTGTATGGCACCAAACCTGCCACGACATCGGGAGACATGAAACAAGCTGGGGATTTTGATGTACATGAAAGACAAGGGGCGTGGATAAGGGAGGGACAAGGGTTTTGGCAAGGGTTTTCATTTTCAGCCCTTTTGGGTTGAAACTGTAACATTCCTCTACGCACCGAAAAGGAAAAATATCCCAAACTTGACAACAAAGTGACTGAAACCGAGGAGTTTTCAGTTTTCGGGGCAGGGGGACGGGCAAGTTCGTCCCGGCCCCCACCTTGGTGAAATCCTATCTACGCCCTTGAAGAAAATTAACCTTAAGACGAATTAGGGAGATTTATATATATGCCACCTTTGGCATGCGGATCTGAAGTTATGCAACAAATTACTTTTGAAGTAACAAAGTAGCGTTTGGCAAGGACCATTTAAGTTCTCGAACGCTTTAAAGAGGAAATCATAAAGGTGAGATATAAAATCAAAGAAACACCTAATGCGTCTAAATGCACGAAGGGGCTAATCCCCTATTTTCATATATAAAAACGTATGAACTGAAATACCAAAGTTATTGGGATCTCCTCGTCTCCTATTCGCCCCGCTGCCGTTTCCTGCTGACCACGTGGCCTGGCACCGATCACTGTTTGTATGCCCGCCTGTGTATGCATGTGTGTGGGTGTGTGTTGTGTGTGTGGAGGGGGAGGGGACGGGGTAGCCGTGAGACGCCGCCGCCTCTCCGTCATCCGTCATGGGTATCCGGTGGCGGCCGTTGCATATCCATGCAGGAAGCGGCGGCGGCCATTGTAGGCAGGGGGCAGGTTCCGGCGGGGAAGGAGGGGGAGGGGGGGGGGGAACAGGAGCCGACTGACCGGCCGCCGGCAGCCTGACCGATCATGGCCCACAGCCATTAGCCGGCCGCCGGGCCTTTGTCTCGCCGGGGGGGGGGGGGGGAGGAGCAGGGAGCGGCCGGGGAGGAATGAAATGATGGCGTGTGCCACCGAATAGGAGGACCAGTATCGGGTGTCGGCCGTCTTTGAAGGCGAAGTGTTCCCGGGTTTAACCAGCAGGTGCGTGCTCAATTGAGGTCCGGATTTTCGCCAATCTTCCCTGTGCAGTTTCTGTCAGCTGATTGTTTCGAGGCTGTTCCGTGGTGAAGTGACCCGTCGTCAGGGTCGGTCGGGTCAACATTCCTGGCAGCTGAGAGGCGATCAGCAGCTGCAGCAGCGGCACGCGGCAGCAGCGTTCCGGCGGTTTTTGGTCGCGCTGTGGAGAAGCGGCTGTCCGCTCCGGCCGGTCATTAGGCGGCCTCTGGCGGTGGCAGGCGGCCGCCCCTCCGCGGCCATCCATCAGTGACCTCCGGCGGCACCCAGCGGCCATCAGAGACCTCCGGCGGCCATCAGCACGATTGTCGGCCGGGGAGGCGGTCCTCGCAGGACGCACAGAAAAGGAGAGGGAGAGGACGGATTGTGTCAGGAACGCAGCAGAGAGAGAGAGAGAGAGAGAGAGGGAGGGAAAGAGAAAGAGAACCAGAGAGAGAGAGAGAGAGAGAGAAAGAGAGAGGGGGGGAGAGAGAGAAAAGACAGGCGGGTGCATCTGACGGCCGTCCTGCCGAAACAGTTCTGCTCAGGAGCGACTTCCGTTTTCGTTCCATTCAGCTCCGACCATCGTCGTGATGTAGACAGTTAAAGGGATTGTGTCTAATCAAATATCGAATTTTGGCTGTATACGTGCGATCAAAGAGGACACTGGCCTGAATCGTCACGTATTATTCGTTTTACCCAAAGCCCCTTCATTGACCTACGACGGCCAAAATGCTACCAGCACAGATTTATCGATTTTACTCCAGCTTCTTTTCGCCATGAAGTGGGACCGATAGCACCGACAACACAACCTTAGTCCCAGCGAATCATTTTTTGATTTGCGAGCTCTTCAGCAATGACAGCAAACTGTGCCCGGCGAATCATCTTTCGAGTTGCGAGCTGATCAGCGACGACAGCAGACTGTGAACACATCAAGCTCAGCGGCCTGGCGGCCGAGCCCTTATGAAGGTCTGTTGGTAAAAACTTGTACACTGAGCATGGTTTTGACTGTCTGATGGCCAAGGTTTTGTTGAACGATTTTTTTGCCGACATTCTCCACCCCTGTGTACATGCCCCTAATGAGGTTATCTAATTGTTTATCTAACCCTCGTAAGTATTTTGCTACGTGATAGACAGCCGGGGACTTCATATAGCTAGGGGCGGTCGTAATTAGTATTACCAGGATCCAAAGTCGGGTTTTCAAAATTTTCTAAGTTCCAGATTGGAAGCTGGTTGGATAAAGCATGTATTTTTCTGTGAAAGTTGGACACCTTATTGCATGTCAACTACCAAAAATGTGGCAGTTGAATGTTTTCTAATATTCTAAATGTAAACTTGACTCCATGCAACATACACAAGGGACACTCTGATTCTGATAAATGACAAACAGCCCATTTGCCATTTTGACACATCAACCTCCCAGTCTTAGCAACTAACAAAAAGGCATGCACCAAATTGCTTGTCGATTTTTTGTCCTAGAATTTGATTGATGTCTAGATTACACCCATTCAAGCAAAAAACAGCAATGATGTCACACATCCCAATGTTTGTGGGTTAATGTTGTTGTATATGTATATAAATAATGCCAACTAGTTAATGGTGGGCTGGCAGTAGGCATTTACATGGGACACTAGCATCAAAAAAAAAAATGGTAGCTATTTGCTTGTTGAAGATTAGAACATTGCTACCCATATCATTAACCCTGCTGCAAAAAAATACATAATTGTGCAGATCTAACCATAAATGCTAAAGTGTGCATCGGAAGGATTAACTTGGTTTTAGGGGATGGCTAATATTGTCCCTAGGCTAAGGACACTATCATGAGGTCAGGGGTTACTGGCTTTATTAACTGGCATTTGGCCTTCCAAGCGTTAACAAAATAAACGTTTCCAGTAGCCCAATCAGAGGCCGTAATACATGCATGATGGCTATATTGCAATATAAAAAACACCAAAAATAATATTGCTTGCACAACATTACTCTATTGATGACATCAGCAGTTATTGCAACCCTGCTGCAAACTTTGTGGGCGAGTTGCACAGATGTGATGCCAGTTCAGAGATAAGCAAAAATTCCTCAGTTTACTTTTGGTGGCAACTGGCAAGGTGCAAGTAAGCCTATTGGCTAACTGTCGGTGCCATCAGAATAGTTCAAATCTGAAATCAGCTTGTGGGTGTGCCTACTAACAAGTGACAGTAGTTTGAACAGGGCTATCTAAAACCCAGCTAATAACTCACATGCTGTACCATGTTCATTGTACAGTCACATGCTGAGCATGTGACAACAATGCCTGCTGGAATCAACAGCTGATTGCACTTGGCCGCTTACAGGCAATACGCTGTCATTCTGACAGATAGTGCATTGTTGAAATATAAGCTGGTCAGTCATCACACATGCCTACAACCAATTACTGTTTACAGGTTAGTCCCTGTGCACAGCCGGACAAAGAGAAAGGTCACCCTGCGACAAGAGCGAGCTCCAAAGGGCTACGCAGACATTGCGGAGATGCTCCGGCTGATGGTGGCTTTCAGGAAAGAGGCTTCCATCTCTGGCTCACGTCCGAAGTTCTCCGATTGCCCAGGACACCTGCATTCCTGTGCAAACCGTGGTGCCCGACCATCGGCGGAGGACATCAGCTCGTTCAGGGAGCAACGTGAAGCCCATCGGCGGTATCATTGAGGCGGTCGCCGTCGCCAACGAGTCGCCGAGGAGTGCACACCCGGAGCGGCCGGCGCCGCCGCCGAGCTCGCTGAGGAGTTTGCACATCTGGAGTGGCTAACGCCGCCGCAACGCGCCGAGCAGTTCGCGCTGCCTGCGTCACCGCGGTACTGGCCGAGAAGTGCGCATCTGGCGTCGCCGGCGCCGCCGCGGAGCGCGCAAAAGAGTCGGCGCGACGGGGGCGGTCGGCGCGGCAAATGAATTGGTGCTTCCAGCGCCGCCGGCGCCGACGGCGAGCTGGCCGAGGAGTCTGCGCAGCCGGAGCGGCTGGCGCCGCCGCAGGGCACCGAGCAGTTGGCGCTGCCCGCGCCGCTGCCGAAGTGGCCGAGATGTCTGCGCATCCGGCGTCGCCGGCGCCGCCGGGGAATGCGCAGAGCGGTCGGTGCGACCGGAACGGCCGGCACCGCAGCAACTCGGCGAGCAGTTGGCCGGAGCTGCCGGGCAGGGCGGTCCGGAACGGCCGGGGGGGCTGGTTGGGGGGGGGTGGTTCAAAGCTCATATGGAGCACGCCCCGGAAGCCGTTGCAACCCCGCATAGTTAGGCTCTGGGAATCGCCGGATGGTACTAATCGTCGAACACCTCGGCCGAGGTACCCCCACCTGAAAAAGGGCATTGTTTTTTGCATGCTATTTAGTATTTTTCGCCTCGGCTGCACCTGGCATTGCTGGTTTTCCATGTACCCTGAGATGCATGATGAAAATTGTCACAAGTGAATTAAATTTTCAAATGTTTGATTATGTAAGGGAGTTGCATTCTGATGTGTTCTTTGGAAATGACTAATGGTTATTTTACTAAAGGTTGTTTGATTCTACAGACTGGTGTAAAAAATTTCCACATGTCTACCTTACTGGCTGCTGTAAGCAAAAATATGTTCATAAATAAAGGAATGAACTGTCTCAGAGAAAGAAATAACCAATCTCACCCAAGCGTGGAACTGCCAAACTGAAGCCGACTTGGCAGTCACACATTTCGTCTTGAACCTGGCTCTACCATTTGCAATCCGTTTACATTGCAAATGGTATCAAGCGCAGGTGACGCCTAGAGCCGAGGGTGTAGTTTGTTATTCAGTTGGGGGGGGGGGTGTGGAGGCTTGAGCCCCCTAACTTTGGTTCAAGCCCCCTCCCAACTTTGGGAAGATAGTGGGTCAAATCCGGGAAGAGTCTTGTCTGTTTTGCGGATAGGGTTAGCCATTTTTCTTGCTCAGCCCCCCCCCCCCAATACATTTGTAAAACTACGCCCCGCCTAGAACAAAGAAATGAGAAGGAGCCAGGGTTTGTTCAGAGAAGTACCGTTGAGACCATGGATGTAGAACTAGTACAAATTTTGGCATGAAAAAATCAATTCATCAGGCCCCAAAATTTGGTATATTGCATCTACAGTACGTTATTTTATACAGCAAGAAAAGACAGGAATAGATCAAGATAGGGGAGACCGGGGTCAAATGTAACACGGGGCAATTGTAACAGACGCTTTAACTTCGAAACTTACAAATGGATGACGCTGGAGGCACTGCTGGACATGCGCAGTAAGCTGTTCCTTTTCCTCACGGGGTTTCAGGCCGGTGCGGCGGGTGAGTCGATTGTACTGTTCACAATTGTGCTTTTTACTGTGTATTGTAACTTTGTTTATTTTTTAATATGATCAGCTCATTCACGTATCTTACTAGACACGGGTTTAAGAGTTTGAGTGGGGTGGGTGGGGGTACCTGGTCAAAAAATAAGTGCATCAGTTGCCGCCCACGCCGACTTGTTTTGCGTCATTTTTGTCTGAAAGATGGCGTGGCGTGTCGGGGACAATTGTAACATTTTTGCTGGGATCAATTGTAACAGTGTTACAACTGACCCCTATGGCCAGACCATTAAACCTACATTTATGTAAAATATCAATGCACTTGGCATAAATGTAACCACTGGGGGCGGAGGCTATGGAAACATGCCCCGTCGAATTAACCAACATGCAATTTTGTCCCCAAATTCAATATCAATATCATCCAAAAGTCATACTTACGGTATTATTGTCACCAGTCCCTGATTTATCTCCTAGGTGCTGTTTTGTCAGTTTTAATTTTAAGACGTGGTTACGTTCTTGGTGGCTAGTCACCGCGTCTTGCCGTAGATGTTTCACCTTCACAGCGGATTTATTAAGATACTTTATTATTTTATTTATTGGTTACTTTATTGATTAAATAATTCTAGTTTGACTTCATTTGGATATTTCTGGGGGAAGTATGGGACATTTGTATATAGTTTAATTTATCTTCCTCTGAATGTTACATTGAAAATACATTATTATATCCATGCATCATGGATGATATATATCATGCATCATTCCTGCAGAGGCTGATACATTGGGGATCGACAAGCCTGGTCCATCGGGGACCGGACAATCTCGTCCACTGGGGATCGTCTCGAAGCAGCTCACCGCTGAAGCGATTCGGCCGCTACCCAAGGCAGGTCCAAGAAAAAACAGCCGTGCGGGTCGAAAGCGAAAGGCTGCAATTCTGACTGACATTCCAGAAAAGAGAGCGATAGAGCTAAAAGAGAGTCGAAAGGATTGCAAACAAGCATCGAAAAAGCTCAATCTTGACAAGGACAAGCATGAAGAGAAGAAGACGACGGCTGGTGGGAAGAGGGCTTGGAAGACAGCACGCAGGGAAAATTGCAGTGATGATGAAGTAGTCTTCTGCTTTTGATGAAGCGTCGGTTTTTGGCCTGATAAAGGTAGAGCTGTTATTTAATTCAGGAAAAGCTGCTGGAGTACTTGAGCTTTACGCCGTTGCGAAATCGTATTTTTGTATTGGAGCTGTGATTTTAATCCAGGAAAGGCTCAGGATGTAAGAGACAATGTTGTTCAATAAAGGCTGTTTTCGACAAAAGTGGCTTTCACTACACCACTACACCATTCGCTAACATGTTACATTTGACCCTAGGTGCTGTTACAATTTACCCCGTACCTGGGGTTAATTGTAACAGCTGAAGTGACTTTTTGAAACAGTAATTTCGATACCTTAAAGTCGTTATTTCGGGATCTTTTCAAATCCACTACAAAGGCAAAATATCAGAGTTTGTGAAAATCCGAGAAAATGTTCTCCAACCCGAAATATTTTCGTTCCAGGATCGAAAAGGCAAAAAATGCAACATTTGACCCCGGTCTCCCCTACTGGTATGGGGTCCCATACCAATAATTTCCTTTGGTATAGAAAGCTCCATACCAAAGGTATATGAATTTACCCTTGGTTGAGACTGCCGGTAACCATTCGTAACCCAAGATGACTACATGAACATGTGAACATTCTGTGATCTTGTTTTGTCTCGGGTGCGCCATTTTTTGTATCACGCACTGGTCGTTCCAGCCCACGAATTGGTTTCTTTTGCCACCGCCCCTTAGTGATGTAGTTACACCCGTACAGCTATCGATATCGCGGATTTGAAAAAAAAACGGGATCATATGAGTGAATTAACATTGTTCGAAGCCCCAGATGCACTTTTCATTGTTACCATACATCATACGTAGGGTCGAGTAGCCGCTGGAATGTCTTTTTGGAAAACCGAAAAGATCAGACACGCTCCCTTTAAACACGAGCTCGGAGCCGTAGGAAACTATTTTAGAAATATATGGTGATCTGAAGCCTTCACAACTGAGCGACTTCAACTGATCTAAAGAAAAAGCTCCAGTTTGAACGCCAAATTCGTTTGCAATAATAAACAAGCAGCAGCGTTTCTCAATTCCGCCTATCGTTTGTAACAGTAACTGTTTTCTTGCGAGTCGTTCTTGCTCGGCGATAACTGAATCAGCTTCTCGTCAATACCTGACTTAGCCAGTTACAGGGGAGGCAGAGTGCTAACAGCTAGGCGCAGAGCGATGAGTCAGTCTGCCTCCTCGCCTCGTGGTATACATTGATTGCCGACCTCAATGGCCTCTTCGATCACCGTCGCGCGCTCTCCGGTCTCTTCGCGTACAGCAATGTTTCCTAGTGCCGTCTCCTCTGGACTATAGATTCGTGAGTGGCCCTATTCCCGCCAGTGGCTTACGTCCCCCCGCCTAAACGGACAGTCATCAGTCACGTCCCCATCACGCGCTCACTGCAGCCATTATCATTACTCTGGCAGCAATCGCGGAACTTTTTGTCTCGTTCCGCCGGCGGAAAGACAATGGCGCGAGAAGCAGCGCCTGCTCCGGCGCTGCTTAGGTCACGTCTGGTGCCGACAATCACAGCCCCGACGCGGCGGGAGCCCGCCGACGCACCGGCCGACGCAGCTGTCTCGGCATCGAGTGGCTATCTGCGGCCCGCTCATTGGTGCAGCGCTGTGATCTGGAGCGGGACGGAACGCACAGCTGTTAGAGCAGTTTCACGGCTCGGGAGACCTGAGCCAATTTACGTTAATTTGTTTTCAAGCAACGTTGTGGGACCTTGAGTTATTCTGCATAGTTCTTAGGCCTGCCTGCTTTACAGACCACTACACTAAAAGGATCACGTCCGAGACATACAACGAGAGGCAGCGAAAGAGAAAGGAGAAGAAGAAGAAGACGAGAGAGAGAGAGGGGGGGGAGAGAGAGGTTCTCGCAACATATCTGCAGGAATTTCTTTCTGGGGTCGTAGTAACTCCATGGGCTGATCTCTGCGATCACTTTTTTTCGCCACGCGGCAGTGTTTCCAGTATCTGCCCCGGCCGGCAGGGGCGGTCTTCAGCCGTCGCTAGGACAGGAGCCGCGCCGGCAGGCGCGGTTCCTGTCCCGGCCGCCGGGGACGTCCGGCCGCGGAGCTCCGCCGGGCTCCCACGGCCGCAGGATGCCCCGGGGCGGCGCGGTCACGAGCGGCGACACCGGACACCGGTCACGTCCGGTCGCGGACCGGAGACCGGGCCGGGCCGGAGCCGGCCGGAGCCACGCACTTCCGGCGCCCGGCCTGGGAGTCGGCCAAACTGGCGCCGGCTTTTTATCCGGAGCGGTGCGGACAGCGGGTGGTGTAGCCGTGGAATCTGGCGAAATCAACACACGGGAGCGGGTGGCGCGTACCTCGCAGGCTCCGCAGGATCCGCAGCTCGTGGGAGCCGCACGCGCCACTGCACAGTTCCCCCGGTTTTTGACAGTGGTCTCGCTTGCCCCGGCCTGAAGTGCCTCTCCTTGGCCTCAGCCTCCCTGGTGGCGTAAGTATCGTGTATCCTCACACCACGGTGTTAACCTCTGTTGTCTGACCCTTCGCCTTTTCACGGCCCTTATTTTCACTTTTTACTTTCCGACTTCCGGAGCGAGGGTTTGGCCGGCTCGATGTTCTTAATTAATCTCACTGTGTCTGCAACTACCGATTCGCCGAACACTCACCATATGCGTACTCGATATTGCCAGAAAAGATAAAATCGGATAAAAGAACGGCAAAGTCAACCGTATTCCATTGCTCAGTCTCAAAATTTCTGCCACTTTTGCCGGAGGAAATACCAATTATCATTTCAGAGTTTAGTATTTACGAAAGTAAACTTGACCTTCCACCTTCATAACGGTACCTGATGTTTCAAACGAAAGTCAAAATTGTCACTTATGCAGGCAGAGCAAATACATATCAGGGACATGGTTTCCTTAAAACAAGTGTCAGATCTGATTCATGCGTCACCCGGCAATGAAATAGCCTGGGGGAATCCATCTCTGCACAGGAAACAAAGCCTTTTTACCTGGTCTCAGCTGGCCCCTGCTCATCTCCGCTGGGTCCAGTTGGCATCAATTGGCTTATGCTGGACTCCGCTGCCCTCCGCTGACCTCTACTGCCCTCCGTTGGCCTCCGCTGGTCTCCGCTGGCCTCCGCTGGCCTCTGCTGCCCTCCGCTGGTCCCCGCTGGCCTCCGTTGGCCGCCGCCCTCCGTTGGCCTCTGCTGCTCTTCGCTGGCCTCTGCTGGCCTCTACTGCCCTCCGTTGGCCTCTGCTGGTCTCTGCTGACCTCTACTGCCCTCCGTTGGCCTCTGCTGGTCTCCGCTAGTCTCCGCTGGCCTCTACTGCCCTCCGCTGGCCTCCGCTGGCCTCCGCCGCCCTCCGTTGGCCTCTGCTGCTCTTCGCTGGCCTCCGTTGGCCTCCGCTGGCCTCCTCTGGCCTCGGTTGACCTCAGCCGGTCCGGCCGTCGGCGGAGGATCGATCTGTATTTCTGACGGACGGCGCCAGGTGATCGGGCGGTAGCGCCGCCGGACCGCCGTGAGGTAGGCCGCGCCGCTGCCAGACAGTCCCCTCCCCCTCTCCTCTGTCACCTGGCGGGTCCAGTCGTGGCTCCAGGTCTCTGACGCAGGCAGGGCTGGGACAACATCAATATAACGACACTATCGGGACTGTGCAACAGGGGCGTCGATTTGTATTCTTTTGCGGGGCTATGCCTCCCCCCCCCCGATGTGGATCTGGGCCTCTCCAAAGATGATTTTGTCCACCCCAACATTTTCTTCTAGTTTAATAAGAGGAGCAGTTTGTTATTTCATGAATGATAACCAAAAAAACAAAAGCAGAAATTTCGGCTGCCCGCTCCCCTTCCCCAGTCATTTACACAAAGCGACATCCATGCTGGGCAGCCATTGCGTATGAGCGCAGTAACGCCGGGACAGCGACAACGCCATTACTGGGACACTGTTGGGACTGTGGCACCAGTGGAACTGTGACTCAGACGTCAGTGTGACGTGGTGACATCGCGCGGAGTGTGGCACAGGAGGAACAGTGACACGGCCGAGGAACCAAGACCCAATGGCTGTGACACGACTGGGCATGTGACACCCTCAAGACTGCGATACCATCAGAACTGTGACACTATCGCAATTGTGACACGGCCACAGTTCACAGGCTGCGACAGTTGAGTCAGGTCTGGAGCGCGCCCCCTGGCCGGCGACAGTGGCGGCCGTTGCGGCTGCCGTCGCCGGGCGGCGCCAGATGGCCGCCGCCCGGCAGGGAGGCGCCCCGCCGGCGTCCGCGGCCGCCGGGGGACGGCCGGCGACGCTGCCAGCGGCGCCGGCCGCCCTGGAGCCGCTGGAGGCCGCTCCGCCCGTCCCCCGGGGCCAAAATAGCCGGCGGCCATCGGCTCTCCGCCGCCCGCAGCGCGCCGCCGCGGGAGAGAAGAGGGAGGGGGATCGGCGCCGCGGGACGGCCGGCCGCCTCGAAATAGCGGCCCGTGAGAAACTGCAACAGCGCCGCCGACGAAACGGCCGGCCGGGAAAAACAGCGCCACCTAATCAGCGAGCCGGGCCGCGGCCGCCGCCGGCGCAGGAGGAAGACGGATGGCGCGGGGTTTTGCGGCGCGGCTGCTGCGTGCCGCCGGCCGCCGCCGCCGCCGCCGGCCCGGCCGTGTTGTGACGTTATCGACGGTTTGTGTTGGCGGCGCGTCACGGCTGGCCGCCGAGTTGCCGCTTTTTTCCGCCCACTGAAAAATGGGACGCCGAGGGGAAAGCCAACGGCGCGCCGCCGGCCGTTTGGTCCGCGCGCAGGGGCGGAGAAAAGGAACAAACTAATCCAGGCACCAAAAGAGAACTGGAGAAAACTGCTGTGACACCTAATCTGTTTCCAAAATCTAAAAATGTCCCGGATCGCAACGCCTTGTGCGCAATCGCAAGGGCGCTCGCCACGGCCAGTCACGGCAGAGGTTGGTTGGTTGGTTTTATGTTGGGGTGCACAGCCACCTGGGCTCAGGCGCCCGGTGTCCGATGCACACCACACGTGCCAACGACCGAGAGTTAGCGGCAGGGGTGACGTTTTCTGTGGATGATTGCGGGGGCCTGAGCTGAGGGCCCCGCAGCCTAACCTCCCCCCAAATGTGTTTTTTCAACGAGTTTCGCCCACTTCATTTTGACCAACGGAAATTTATAGGTGTTTTTTTTCTTTGTTACTATTTATCAAATAAAAATTGCATTTATCCTCATGTATCTATCTATCTATCTATCTATCTATCTATTTATATATATATATATATATATATATATATATATATATGCATATGTACATGTCTATATATGTATAGGATACGAAGACAGATAGATGCATCGTTTTATACCTTATTCTTTACTTTCTGTTTATCTCTTATCCACTGCGGCC
The DNA here is from genome assembly GCA_030062745.1 of Capitulum mitella. NCBI lineage: Eukaryota > Metazoa > Arthropoda > Thecostraca > Pollicipedomorpha > Pollicipedidae > Capitulum > Capitulum mitella. The sequence continues at coordinate 1,572,986 of CP099847.1, read as the reverse complement.
ATTTTTTTCGTTAATATTACCCATTTCCCTTTAAAACCGGCAGAAAACATTGGGGGGGGGGGCGGGGCAAACGAACATTGAGTGGGCCCAAATCAATAATGAGTGGGCCAGGGCCCCTTGAAAAAAATACAAATAGACACCCTCGGCCAGCGGTGTCGAGACTTAAGCCCACAGCCTTGTGATTACGAGTCCGAATCTCTATCCACCAAGCCAAGGAGGACACAGTAGAGTCCCCGCGCCTAAGGCCGGCCACCCCGACCTGGGCTTCAGCCTGCACGAGTCACGTGCTGACTACCGCGGGGCGGGCCGGACCCCGGCCGGCCGCCGCTGCACACGGCCGGCCCGCCAGCGGATAGAGTCCACACAGCACCTGGTTCTCATTTCGCGGATAGGATCTATTTTAATGGGCATTATTAAACGGAGCGTCCGCTCGTGTCGAACATGGTGGAAGCATTGTTCTATGTAACGTTGTTTCATATCATTGGAATGACAAGGATCGTTTACGTCGAGTCGTGACAATAATCATTAACATCGTGTCATGACAGTCATGAGACTATCGTGTCAATTGCTTTATCCATTCGCGGAAAAATTGGTTTGGCTTTTCTATTTGAGAAAAGCTTGCAGTCGAGTAGATTTTTCTGTGGAAAGCTTAGTTTCAATGTCATGCACCCAACAGACAGAAAATCAGAAGCAAGGACTTTTGGCCCTCCCAAACACAAGATCCTATTCCCGGAGGGGGGAATCGCTCCCCAGGTTTTTTTTGCTTGCCAAAGCCAGGATTTTTGACGCAGCTTCACGGAACTTGGTCACTTCTCCTACCTATTCTTCCTTCGTACATTAACAAAATTTCGTCGTTCATTTTTGTTCAGGGGGAACCATGTAACGTTTTTGGGAGGGACTTCGGCCATTTTTGGCCTTCTTAAGGTACAACGAAAATGGTTTCCAAAAACAACGTTTCCAGATGGAACTTAAAACTTAATATGGATGTATAAGTAAATAGTTAGCAAACAATACCAACGTAATTTTGTTAACGTGATATCACTTCATAAAGCCAGATCCAGGTCAAAAGTCAAAATTTAGTTTCATGGTACTAATTTTGGTGCTATTTTTCCAAATACCAAACCCGGAATATATATGACGTAAAAGGGAGCCCTCTACTTGTGTACCGAGTTTCAGGCTAACATCAGGCCGGATCACGGACCTATGACGTAAAATGTCAGTCCGCGTACCCTATATCGCGACGGTGGTAAAACAGAATTTTAGAAGCAGAGTAAATTCAGATGATTGGAAACGTTTTCAGACAACATGAAATGCACTCAAGATCATTTCATGTGACCCTAAGATCACTGGAGGTCATTTGAGCCCAAAGGCCGTAAGCTGACCCGATTGACATGTTACCACGACAGTTCCCCGTTTTCATGTTCCTGGCACTGCCCATGCCAAAATTATGCAAACATTGTAAGACGTTTTATATTTCTTCGGCATAACATGACTAGTAAAAGCTAAAAAAGTGTTTTTAACTTTTTTTGTTACTGCAGTTTTGAAACTTATCCTCCCATTTTCAGAACTCTGTGAACGCAGGGACGTAGCCAAAGGGGCCATGGGGGCCATGACCCCCTGAGCTAAGCGGTCTATACTAGATGCATAGCGATTTTACACGAATACTGAATAGTGACCATATATATGTCGCAAAAGCAAATGTTACTTGTATTCCTGTGAATTAAATATGACGTCGTATTGATGCTTTGATGGTCAGCTAAACTGATGCTTTTTCCATCAAATTTCGTCGTATGCCAGCGGCATATGATAAAATTTGACATTTCACCCCGACAAACTTGACTACGTGCTTCTGTGAACGTCTATGAATTTTCTAAAAATTCCAAACGCATGGACCAATGGCAAAAATCCCATCCCTAAGCTCTCGATTCATGCCATTTGCATCAAAATCGGTCCGTAAACGGCAGAGCTATGACGAGTTCAAAAATATCCCCATTTTAAATTTTTTACCCCGTACCTACCTCTTTCAAGATTTAGAAAACTTCTTTTCATAAAAATGTAGTTTGCGTCATGGCAAATCGATTGCCGTTTGTGGCAATGAAATCGGATACGTATTTCTCGAGACCTCGGGGGGCCAGTCCCCTTCCCCTTGCCGGGAATCGACTATACCGTCTGGCCCTCCGAGAATAGGGCTAAGCTTAAGCAATAAAGCAAGCTTCAATGAAGACTAACATATCTATCTGCCACTTTCGCACGGGCACGTAGACAAGAGGGGGCCACGGGGGCCGTGCCCCCTCCTGAGCCGAGCGATCTTCACTAGGTATTTAGCGATTTCGTAGGAATACGGAATGGCGAGCATATAGAGCTATATATAACGCAAAAGCAGTTATGATGTTTTCCCTGTGTTAAATATGAGGTCAGTTACATAAAACTGCTGTCTTTTCCTGCAAATTTTGTCATATGTTAGTGGCATGTGACAAAATTTGACATTTGCCTCCCCCCGGGAAAGAGTTTGACTACGTGCCTGCTTTCTCACATACACAGTGCTTTATTTTACTCTGCGAATAAATGCCGCAATTTCAGCCACGTTTTTTTTTCGAAAAACGGATCTGCCACGACGATACCAAACGAGAAAAAATTTACAACCTGCATTATAAGCAGCCATAACCTCTCCACATCGATTTCTTTCTATCATGTGGGACAATGTTTAGCGTCAGTTTGCGACACATTAACCGAAACAATTATATCTGACGCTTATTGGGGAAAGCCTGGTGGGTCGAGTTCGGCCAACGTATAGCTCATAGGTATACCTTAGGTAAACCATACCGTTCCAGAATCTTTATTTTAGCGATGAAATTCGCTGGAAGGAACCTTGTTCGCCCCTCCACTGTTATCCTGGGAGGCAACCGCCCGATTTTCCTGCAAGGTAGCTCAAACGAATCCATGGATCCTAAGCATGCCTCAGATTTTACCAACATCAATGACGGTGCCAGGAGCCATTAAACGGGGTATTATTGCATGTTTAGTGATCGCCTTCCGGTCGGATCACCCGAAATCATCGGACTTAAGGGTCTAAGATATATATATATATATATATATATATATATATATATATATATATACAAGGTTAATATATTTCATGACACTTACCAATGGTGCATCCAGGGACCGCAAATGGGAGGAAGATGTATAATGCAACTTTATTTATCACAAGATTATTTAGGTTTCCTGAGATCAAGCTTTCATACCTCCACAAACTCGTCTCCTGAATCAGCGAGTGATTTTCCAACAGCCTTCCTGGTTTACTTCCTATCTCACTGCGCACAGAATGCTCCATTCTGAGTTCATCGCGCCATCTTATTTAACATACGGAACATACGTGCAAACGCGCAGTTCACAAACGTTTTACTTTCTTCTCTACTCAACTATGTGTTCATGTCAAACATCATGAGTACGCCAGCATTTAACAACTCCCCGTCCATGTTCCTGTGCATGACGCTTTCATTTGACACACCCGGCTGTCCCCGCATGTCGAGTGTTTCGCACAACCCATTCATCCCGGTCATCCGGGCTCCTCCCCCGCAGCCGACCGGAGCCCCCAGAGGGCCTCCTTCCTGATCCGCTGATTGAACCGTCCGGCAGCGTCCTGCTGGACGAACAGCCAGGCTGACAGCCAGACGACGACCAGGGGACGGCCAGCGGATGGCTATGGAACGATCTGTGACGGCCTGTGACGGCCGGATGGCAACCAGGGTGGCAGTCAGGGAGTAGCCGGATGACGGCCAGGGGACGGCCAGGTGGCGGCCAGGTGACGGCCGGGTGGCGGTTTGTGACGGTTTGGTGACGGCCAAGGTAATGGCTAAAGGGTGACAGCCAGGTGACAGCCGAGCTGACAGCTGGGATGACAGATGTGTTGACAGCCGAGGTGACGATCGGGAATGACAGGCTGGATTGCCAGTCGGGGGACGACAGTCTGACATGGCAGCCGGGAAATGACAGAAGGGTGACAGGCGCGATCACAGGCGGGTCCGCAGCCAAGACGATATTCAGGGACCACAGGCTGAATTGTCACCCGAGGAGTGACAGTCGGGCAATGACGGTCGGCAGATGACGGTCGGGAAGTGACAGTCGGGTGGACAGGCGGGGTGACTGGCCGGCGCCGGAACTGCGGCGGCTCCCACGGCCGGGCGGGCCCTGTAACCGGAGCGGTGCCGGTTTTTACGGCCGGGCTGGCGTGTTTACTGGCCGGTCGGCCGGTCAGTGGCCGCCCGGCACAGCCACGGCCGCCCGTAAACAGAGGGGAGCCGAGGACAGAAATACGCCGTCGGCGCCGGCCGCGCGAACGGCCGCTCCGTCCGCCCCGGGCTCCTCCGCTGACGTCACTGAGGTCTCGCGGTGATGTCACTGATTTATGGTCTGTGGCGAGGTCTCGTGGTGGCGGGACTCAAATCCCGCGAAGATGTTCAGATATCTGACTGAGGTATGCGACTGAGGTATCAGGATGTCACTTTGAAGTCACGATGTCACTGTGAAGTCACACTGAAATATCATGCAGTGAAGTAGCCAAGGGGGGCAAAGGACCATGGCCCCCTCCCCGGAGGCCAAGCGGGGCCTCCTGGCGACCGAGCGGACCCCCGGGGGCCAAAGATCCCAGTTTTTTGGATAGCGTGAGGCGCCCGCAGGGGAGTCTTACGCTGTCTGAAACAGACAATTAAAGCAAAGTAAGAATATTTTAAGCATTAAAGAAGGCTTACGAACCTAAAGAAAACGTACTCCGAAAGCGAAAACGAAAACGAGCATGGGCGTATACAAGAAGGCTTTGTGTGCTCTGAAGAGAGACTCGTGGTCTGTATGAGAGTTTAGGGGACCCCTGCTAGCTTGTAGGGGAGTCCACTGCTTGTCTGGGGAGGCCCCTCTGTCGGCCCATAAACGGCCCCTGTCAGCCTCTGAAGGAACCGCCTTTCGGTCTGGAAGAAGGCCCCTGCCTCAGCCTCCAGAGGTCGGCAGGGGCCCTTTGCACAGGCGGATAGGATGTCCCCTATAGACAGGCAGTGGCCCCCTGGCCAACAAGGGCCCCTAAACGATCATTCAGGGGTCCCTGCTTTCCTGTAAAGATGTTCCTGCCGACCTGTAAGAGGCACCCGCCAGGTCGACAGGAACGCCTTTATAGGCGAGCTTGGGTCCTTTTTACACTTTAGCGGAGCCCCTTAACAAATCGACAACAATTTTAACCAACTGGGGTCCCAATGATTACGAGGGCCAGGTGTGCATCCAAAGGGGGAGCAATTGGGACGAACGCCCTCTCCCCCTAAGGCCTGAGAAGGGCGCCCTGTCAGACTTAAAGGGGCCCCGTATGAGCTTCATGGGGTTTCTATTAGAACCTGACAGCCTCTTGATGCAGTCAGGGAGGCCTCCTTAGGGTTTAGATGGCCTCTGAGACACAAAGAGGGCCTTTGAAGTTCCCAAAGGGACCCTGGACCACAACAAGGCCCCAACACAACAGAGTATCCCTGAGACCGCCAGATGGCTCATAGGGTCCCTGAGACGGCCAAGATGAGGACTGAGTCCCTAGGGGGCCCCTGGAAGTGAAAAGCTGAAGATTTGCGATGTAGTCAGAGGGCCTCCGGGAGGGTTAATGAAACCCTAACAAGGTAAGATGGCTCCTAAGATGGAAAGAAGGGCCCTTGAAACTCTTCAAGGGCCCCTGGGACCGCAAGGAGTCCTAACACGGCAAAAGGGACTATGAGACTGCTGAAGTTGCCAGAGAGGCACCTCAGATTGAAAGAGCTTAATCTGTCTCCTTATGCCTAGCACGGCATAAGGAGACCCTGGCCAGCCAGGGGGGACCCCTGAACGCGGGTTCGTCGGTGACCTTATCAACATCGAGAGGAGCCACAAATGGGCTACACTTGCTTTTTTAAAACCTTGAAAGGTTCTTCATGCTGTCAGGAGCTCCCGGAAAGGTCAGATGGCTTCTGAGATGTCAAGATAGGTCCGCACACCGCAGATGACCTCTGAGACCACCAGAAAGGTCGTAGGACCCCTACGAGGCGAACACGATAAGAGGGCCTCTGAGACGATATTTGGGTTTTATGGGGGCGCTGGACGGCCAGAGGGTCCCGAGTGTAATAAGCGGGCTCCTGGCATGGGCAAGGCCCCCTGAAACTGTCAGTGAAGCCCCTGAAGCGCCAACAAAAACCCCTTGTTACGGCTAGAGGGGCCCTAAAAGACTGCCAGATATACCTCATGTAACAGAGTACGACCCCTGATACAGCCATGGATACCACCGGAGACGTTCAGAGGGCCTATGACACTGCACAGGGGTCCTGAAATTGTCAGAAGGTCTTTTGTAACTGCCAGACGACCCCTGAGATGGCAAAAATGTTTCCCAGAGACGATAAGAGGGGTATCCAGGATCACAGGGGGTCCACTGAGACTGCCAGAGAGGGACCTTTGAGACTGGTGACTAGTAGTCCCTAGCAGTAGGGAGCCCCGAAACTACTAGACCTTGAGACGTCCAGATTGCTCCTGAATACTGCCCGAGGTGCCTCTGAAATTGCCCAAGGAGCGCCTGAGACGTCCCGCGGGACACGTGAAACTGTAAAAGGAACCTGAGACGACTAGAGGGTCCTGGCACGGCAGACGGCCCGAGACCACCAAAAGTACCCCTGCGACTGCAAGAGGGAACCTAAACTACGCTGACAAAAAAAATCCCCAGAAGCTACGGGATGGGGGGGGGGGGCAGGCGGGCTCCTGGACCACATGCAGACACATTTTAAATGAACGAAGGGACGGAATCGCCTAAAATTTCGCCGTTTTTGTCACATTTTGACCACTTTGTTCGGGGACAAAACGCAAAATTCTCTGAAATAAGATGACGAATTTGATTTTTTTGCCATTTCATATGGTAAAAAAGCAAAATTACATCATTTTTCATATCTAAAGAGCGAAAAAAATGGGAGTCCCGCGCTGACCATTCGCCTCCAACCCCCTTCCTCCGCCTTGGCGAAATCCTGGATCCGCCCTTGGCGAGGGCCCCCATTGGTTACCAGGGCCCCCTGATCCGATATGCCCCCCTCTGAACGGAATCCTGGCTACGCCCCTGATCTTATGGTGACGTCACTGAGAGAACTGTCCACCTTGAGGTCCCGAGACAGCGTGACTGAGAAAAGGTATGCTGTGAGAGATAAGTGTTGCCTGGCTGCGGTGTGGTCCGCCGTGGGGTTCATTGACCGAGGTAAGTACGGACACACAGACAGACAAACAGAGGCGGTGACAGCTTCAGGCATACGTTCGAAGGTTGGGCGGTGTTGGCTATTCACGGAAGTCCATGTGATTTGAAGGAACGTATCAATGTTGATTCTTCAGCTATAAGATCGCCTACAACTCCCATATTTTCGTAACCGATGGCTAATTTTTGTGCAAGGTTCAACATCCAGGCTGACTGAGCACAATGGCCAAGTCTCACTTCTTTTAGATAACAGGTATCCACCGGAGTGTTTCGTTACGAAGTCATATGGGACACGAATCACGAGGTTTACCTTTAGAGGTCCGGACCGAGTGCCAGGGGACATGATAGGAGTTACCGGAGAGACGCATGTGGTACCAGCGTCGGTAGCCTCGAGCATTTACTCTTCGTGGACCAAAAAGTAGAGACGACGAAATTCACGAAGGCAGTTCGATCAACACGTCCGTTCAAGAGTACGCCATATTCGGTATTCGATTTCACTTTTTAATCCTGATTCCCTTATCCTTAATCCTGACGGCTGTATCAGCATATTGGTCGCGGTTTTCAACCAGAAATGACAGTTTATAAAAAAAATGTTCTGCTTACAACAGTTCTATTAGTATATGTGGTTGCTTACGCAACGTGAACATGCACTTACAAAATTTGTAACCACCGTGCACATCTTCTCCGTCCAGCGAATAAAGACAATTTCCCCCAAAAATGTCATAAAGGAGGCTAAAACTCCGCAATCCACGTTTCCGCTAGCTGTCATCAAAAAGGAAATCCTGTATTTCCTTGCGCATGTTCTCCCTTCGACTTCTGGAGGCTACCTCGTCCAAGACGAACAAAGGAAGCGCCTCCACGTCACTTATATCCCTCATCATCAGCCGACAACCATAGCACATGCAGTCCAACAGTTCCTGCCGCGATACCTTGCCAGAAAGCCGCTTCCCAGATTTACAACCTGAACCTCCGCAGCAAGCTGTATCAGCATCGCCTCCGCAGCGGGACTCTCCAGTACTGCAGTTTCCATCCCATCCAACAGATGGCGAGGCGGTCGGTTCTGGCTGGCCAACCGACGCCAGCTGGTCGTAGTCGAAGCTGGCCGGCCCGGAGGCGGACACCAGCTCCGAGAAGCGGGTGGCCTGCAGGGCCGAGGCGGCGCCGCCAGCCGTGTCCAGCGGCAGCCGGCAGAGGGCGCACGTGGCGTCCAGCGCGCCCGCCGCCGACAGCTTGGTGCCCGTTCGGTACACGGTCGACACCGTGGCCGGAAAGTCCGCCTGCAGGCCGAGCACGAACGCCTCTGTGGCGCGGCCGATGCTGGCGGCGGCCGGCGCGCCCGTGTCCAGGTCGACGCCGGCCCGGTACGGCACGCGCCGGTGGTGCGCGAACAGCGCCACCTGCTTGGCGGACAGCTCGCGCAGCGGACGCAGCACCAGCAGCTCCCGGTGCCGGTCGTCGGCCAGCGCCGTCTGCTGGTGCGCGTGCGCGCCGCGGCCGCCGGCCAGGTCGGTCAGCAGCCGGACGGCCAGCCGCGTCTCGGTCTCGGCCAGCAACAGCAGCCGGCAGCCCAGCTGGCGGGCGGCGCGCGCCAGCAGCTCGTTGCGCAGCCGTGCCAGCAGCTGCTCGCGCGCCGAGCCCCCGCCGGCGGCCGTCCACAGCTGACGCAGCTGCCACCGCAGCGGCTCCAGCTCTTGCGGCGGCTGAGGGTCGGGCTCCCCGGGGCCGGGCGCGGCGGTAGCCACCGGCGCCCCTTCGGCGGCCATCACCATCTCCAGCGGCGCGCTGAACACCGGCAGGTCGTACCCTGCGGCCAGCTGGACCGCCGGGCCCGGCGCCGCCGCCGCCAGCAGCGCCGACTCGTCCACGTGCAGGAGGCGCGGCCGCAGCCGCAGCCGCCGGCTGCCCGGCTGGTCCAGGGCGTCGCGCACCAGCTGCGCCAGCACGCAGGAGGCCGGCCCGCCGGAGAACGCCAGCAGCGCCGCGTCGTCCGGCCGCAGCAGGCGCGACTTGCCCAGCGTCGACCGGAACTTGTGCGTGACGGCCGCCAGGAAGCAGTCGCCGCAGTAGATGTCGTTGACGCGCAGCAGCAGGACGGCCGGCTGGGCGCGGCACTTCTGGCAGACGGTCCGCCGGCCGGCCGAGACGGCCGCCGACTTCAGCCGCCCCGCCTCCTCCTTAGAGCGCATGTCCTCCAGGTCGCTCTCCTCTATGCTGCACATGCCGACGCCCTGGCGAAACACGCGAATCTCAACAGAGAAGTGGCTCTTGAAAACTGTCTTGATTTAAACAGCCCGCATACCATAAAGGTCATATATGTACGAAAAAACTTACACCATGGCAATGCAGAGCAATCGTGGGCCCCTGGAAAACCAAGTCCTCACAATGTGAGATATCTCCAACCTAGGTAATATTTAACATTTACATGGCCACATCATTTTTCATAATGCTGTGGTGGTGTACAATTGCCTCAGATTCCTGCCAGGTATAGTCAGTGTGGCAAAACAGGCACACAAATCATTTGAAACTATTGGCACATCCAAGGACAGCAACAGGCATGGGCCTACCCTGGCAGAGAAAAATAAATGGCAAGGATGAAAAATACAGGATGAACCAGCTTCCTGCAATACATACTCCATCTATAAACTTCATCACAATGAAAAAATTCCAGATGCACCCCTGCAGGTAAATGGAACTTGTTTTAATGGCAAAATCTTACAAATGCCCTATCTTTCTCTGTGCCATCTTTTATTCACATTGGGAAGCAAGAATTTAGCCATCTTTGCACAGATTATTCATCACTGAAACTATGAGAATAACATGTACCCAACATTTACTGGCCAATTTAACTGGTACAAAACTGACAAATTAATAGGAACTGGTTGCAATAACCCTGACAGAACTATGACAAGATAGAAGTCAGTAGTGTAGAATGAAAGAGGAGCTCTAGGTTCCCAATCTCATTCCCCTGATTCTGACTAAAGTTAATGGCCAAGTGAATGCCTATTGGCAAATGAGGGGATGAAAGCCAAGACAATGCAGCATTCAGCTACAGATCACACCTTTACCTCTTTGCAGATCATTCTGCAATAATACCATGTGGAAAAACAGACAAAGTTTCATAATGAATGAGAAACCAGTTATACCCCATCATTTGTAATGAAAATCAAGTGACATGACATTACAAGCAAAGCTGACCAGAACTTAGACATCACCTTCATTACATTGAGTTAAACCTAGTTAAACTCAGCAATGGGCCATGCACTGCATATCCACCAAGCTCCTATCTTCCAGGGAACAATTTGGAAGAATCACAAAAACAATGTCAAGGCAAATACTTACCATACCATGATGTGTAGAGTCATTCCAGAGCACAGAAGGTGAAATAATTTTATTCTTGATTTGAAAATTGAACAATACAGTCACTCTGTCTATGGCTAACTGCCATGCTGCTGGTCTTTCCTGCTTTACAACTAATTTAACTGAGCCTAACTTCACCTAAACTAGCCTTAATGTAACATAATCTTATTTCACCAAATTTAACTCACCTAATCATAACCTAACCTTACCATCATGCTACAATTAATCAGCCATCAATTTCATCAACTGCCAGTTTTCACACAGAACATCCATGGATCACTGGAGCAAACTCCGATACAGTCAATGAGCTTGCTCCACTGGAGCAAACTCAGTGAGTTTGCTTAGGGTTGGGTTAATTAGATTTGGTAAGGTTAGGTTGCATTAGGGTTAGGTTAGGTTTAGTTAGGCTAGGTAAGGTTGCTTGTAAAGTAGAAGAGACCAGGAGTTTGGCAATCAGCAGTAAACAGAGTGACTATATTATCACCATAACTTTTGCACATTCTACACACTGCATTGACATTATGCATCAATGCATTGCAAATACTTCCCTAAGTATTGCCTTTTTAAGTTACAGATTTCTGCAAATTTCCTTCCCCAGTAAATAGAAGCTTGGCAGACATGTCATGCATGGCCCCATTCCCACTTCGGTCAACAGTAAGATTCAGCCCGAGCGCTTACTTCCAGGGAAAATAACCGTAGTAGTGGCTGCATGGCGTTTCAAATGCAATATTGATAAGTATTACTTACGATTTCAGCCGGAAAAACCTGAAACACACATTATTTCCCCCGAAACAGATTGCGTCGTCACTGGTATGCTAACCGCCAGACGCTCGCGTAGGGATTTTTGACGTTTCTGCGTTAAATAGTTTGTTTACGTGAGATCTCGACGCTGATTGGTCGTCGGTCGGATTCAAGGTCCAATCAAGAGTAATAAAAAAGTTTTGGGGGAATAACTATTGCGATATAAATTATCTTTAAAATAAAGAAGTTAACGGTTGTAAAAATAATAATAGTAATAATAATAGTAATAATAACGGTAATAATAACAATAATAATAAACAAGAATAATAAAAAAGTAAAAATATTACAAAGATGGCAAAGCGTAGTTTCAATTTGAAAAATACAAAAAAAAACAAAAAGCAGTGAAATGAAATATCTGAAAAAAATCACGGAACAAAACTGGAAAATATTAGAAAGTGGAATAAAACAAGAAATAAAAATTTACCCTAGCCTAACATAGTAACCAAACCTAACCTAACCTAACCTAACCTAACCTAACCTAACCTAGCCTAGCCTGGCCTAACTTAACCTAACCTAACCTAACCTAGCCTAACATAGCCCTGCACAAGAAATCACAGAACAAAACTGGAAAATATTAGGAAGTGAAATAAAACAATAAATAAAAATTTACCCTAGCCTAACATAGTAACCTAACCTAACCTAACCTAACCTAACCTAACCTAGCCTAGCCTAGCCGAACCTAACCTAACCTAACCTAACCTAACCTAACCTGATCTAACCTAGCCCAGCACAACCCAACCTAGCAACCTAATCTAACGAGTATTAAATGTCATAATGTAATAATACTTTAATCAGACATCCCAACAATTATCTTATACAATAATATAATGGCATAATAATTCAGCAGTTCCTCCAAGTTCAGTTTTTGGCAACAGAATAGAATTTTCCTATATATGACGTCATTAATCGCTTGAAGATGCATGCAGGATCTACACGTCCTTGATGTCAATAACCTTAACCTTGGCGGCACTACATTTTCCGCCACGGAATAATGTTGTTCTCCGCCAGTCGACTGTAGCACGGTATTACTGTGTCGTACGTTATCATTACGATTTTGTTGTTATTGTTTAGAAAATCAAGTAGTGGAAAGTACGGTTAGAAACAGGATGATACATTCTTTACATTGGTGGCAATTATACAAAGCGTAGTTTGCGATGTCGTTGGGCAGAACTTTACTGTTAGCCTCCGGCTGAAATCGTAAGTAATACTTATCAATATTGCATTTGAAACGCCATGCAACCACTACTACGATTATTTTCCCTGGAAGTAAGCGCTCGGGCTGAATCTTACTGTTGACCCTGGGGTTGGGACCATCTGTGCTTTTGGTGCAGTAAAAACAATATTAATAATCCAGACATTTGACATTTAGCTTATGAGAGTGCGCGGAAAGACTCGTGCTACAATGGTTGCCGGTATCACGAACAATAACAATCAGTTTCACAATACTTACTGAAACACGTTCACTTTCCTTGCGTCGAAAATGCCGTTACGATGTTGGTTGCCGTTATGCGATTCTGATAATGGCTGGATTGTCACTGGAGTACGCTGGTTAGTCATATGCTAGCTAGTCATATGCGACTTGATTAGATATCCCAGCCATACGGGTGCGGCGCAGTCACGTTCATTTCACATGCATTGCACAACATAGCATGGCGCCATTTCTGTCAAAGTCGCGCAATATACGGCAACTGTATTGCCACAAGAATGTACGAGAAAATATGGAAACAATTATCATCTCTGAAATTTTATTGCGTCTCTTCAGTTCCACTCATTTCCTCAATGTTTTATTGCAATGTCGCTGTTTTTTCAAAGTTTCACGGGAGATACAGGCCACATTTCACTACATTGGTCTGATCGAAGTACATTCCAACTATTTTGGGTGAGTTTACAGTGCGCTTCCAAGTGCTGTAGCATCATCAGGCGCACAGCCAGGATTTTCTTAAGAGGGGGCCCGGAGCTCAGTGTAAACTGAAATCGTGCGAAAACCGCCTGCTGGGAAGACGATGTGCAGCGGTTTCCACAAAAATTGCGGGCCTAAAAGGGGGGGGGGAAGGGGAGGGGGTGCAAGCCCCCGGCCCCTTACCCTTTGGCTGCCTTATTATATATCATGGTATTATTTGTATTGATGTCAAGTTTGATTTCACACTAGTACACTCTGCTGTGTGGAAGAAGGGCGCGGGAACTCCTTCACAGTTGGGGGAGGAAAAGAGGCATTTTTGGTTAACTCTTTCCAGTCAACGTTTGTAGGGCCAATGTTTGATTCCAAAAACCTCGCGAAAGGGGCAGCGCCCCCCCCCCCCCGAATCCCGCTCCCTTGGTGACGATGTTGTTGGTGCCCTCTCCAAATGGGATAGCGCACACTGACGATAAAACGACTCGCTTCCGCGAACCCGGCGCCAACCTGCCGATGACGGTCGCGCAACATTCGTATGTCTGCGGCCGATGAGCCATTATATGATGTAGCCTGCCGACTACGTGGCGCTTATCACGGCCTCCACCAACGCCTCGAGCACTCCCTGGCAGCACGCCTGGAGACGCTCTTACGTCACCAGTAGCTAGGTCACCAGATGCCCTCACAACTTTTCCGTCGTAAGCGCTCCGAGCTGGCTGCCGCGTTAGACGCGCCAACGGACGGCGGCCTCGTAAAGACACTGTTCCTACAACGACTACCGCGGCTGGCTCGAGCAGTGCTCGTCCTGCTGTCCGAGGGTCAGCCGCTCGACCAACCGTCACTGGCCGCGGACAGGTTCCCGGAGGCGTCTGACCCGGGCATCGTTGTCGCGGCTACCGCCGTCGCCGGTGACCGCACCGCCTCCACTGCCGGCACAGCCGCGTCGACCTGTGGCGCGACTCCGGCCACCGCTGGCCGCCGGAGCTGGCCAGCGGCCTCTCCGCTCTCCCCAGTATCGTCGGCGCGCACCACGACCGTCGACCGATGACAGCTTTTGCCAGCAGCCGCCGCTGGCCGCCAAACGCTGGTCGGGCAGCGCGACCGCCGACAACGCTCACAGTCCCGGTCCTGCACCGGCAGGCTGTGATACCTCCACGCAGAGTTCAGCGTTGCCGCTCACAGGTGTCGTCGGCCGTGCTCCTGGCAGGGAAACGGCCTGAGGTCGTTGGCGCATTCATCATCAGGTTCCCAGCAGCTGTCGCGACTCGTGCACGTGGCGGACGGTGACCTGATCCTGATGGTGGACGTTGGCGCCCAGGTCAGTGTTTGTCGCCTGCGCAGCTGCCCGCGGATGCCAGCCTCATTTCGTCATATGCCAGAAGCACATGGCAAAGTTTGACGTCCCCCGGAGGGAAATCCTAGCTACGTGCGCGCGGGAATGAAATTTTGGAAGCCATTCTTTCCAGTCCTCCCTCATAGGGACCACGTTAAATGTCTGCGACTTGGGGGAGGGGGGAAGCGGCCTGAGTCCGTCCCAAGTATATTAAAGTTCCATCCCTTGCCGCCTTGGCAGGACGGCGGCATCTCAGCTGGCCGCGGCCAACGGCACGACCGTCAGCACCTACGGGTTTGTCAACCTCGTCGTTAATCTGGACGGTCGCCCATACCCGAAGTGGTTCCTCGTTACCAACGTCCCGTCGACGGTAACCGACGCAGGGACATATGGGGCCGTCGCCCACCATCATCTCACCGCGAATACGGCCAGCCGATTCCAACGGGCTGAAGAGGGATTAGTCCGCATCAGCGGCACTGCCGCGACCGTGACCTCACTGGGACTGCGTGCCCGTCCGGCTGCTCCTGAGCTGCCGTCCCTGGCGCTGCCCCGGACGAGCTGTTGCCGCAGTTTCCAGTTGTGACCCAGCCAGCCGCTCTCGAGGAAGACTCCGGCCCGTACGCCACGCCGTCACACATCACATTGTGACCAGTGGGCCGCCACGTTTCGATACGCGGGCCCTGACGTCCTGCGCCACATTCCGGCCTACTTCCCCACTGGCGTCAGCCCCAGGGGGGTGACTCAGTCGCGGCCCAGTAGTCGAAGTGCTGCAGAGTTCAATAGCCAGTCGTTTCAGTCAGTAGTTTTCGCCATGGAATTCATCATGCACAGTTGACTGCCCATTCATTTGAATCTACGCCCTGTGAATCACGTCAGATGCAGTGGCGTTTTGGTGAAGCGGAAATGCATGCCAAGAATCAAGCTGTTATTGCTCCTGTAGTCTTTTTACAGCGTTGGAGGTGATACCGCAGCAGATGCTTTTATAATCTGTAATTAGGTCGAGGATTATGCAGTCACGAAATTATCAAAGCGGTAAAAGATGTATTCGTATGGCTTCAATTGAACGAAACAGATTTTCCCCCCATTTTGATTACGTCACGCATGTCCACGTGAATGTACTAAAAGTTGGGAGCAGATAGCGCGAGAAGCATTCTGAGACAATTTCGTTCCACACAACATCGTAGGGATTATGTATGTGAAAAATACCTGCTAAGTACACCAAAAACACCGCAAAAAACAATAGGTAAGTTGCTGCTCTGCGTTCCCTCTGGTCTACTACCGCTAAACACATGCACTCGCGCCAGAACTGCCAACATTGCTTTGGGTTCCACAGCGTTGTCACATCTCCATGTGAATATAAATACTGTTGTGTCCAAACTTTACGATCATGTTTGCTAAAACTTGACTGGTTTTCCTGGTCCGGCCCCGAGCCACTACCTGACAGAAGGCACGTGGTGTCAAACGACCGCCGGCTCCCAGCCGAGGCTCCTAAAATGCTCAGAAGTTCTTGCGGATACAGAGTAGGAGAATCAGCCACTGACTCGCGAATCATTTCTGTACTGTATTTGACATAAGCAAAAAGTAAAAACCTTTTCACGTTTCTGCCGAAGCTATACATTTCGGCACTTTACACACCGTGTATGGAGAAGGCGGAACGGCGGGTCACTCCGGAATGTACTGGCAGACGACGAAGAAGTGGGCCGTGTCGCAGTTGACGTCGCGCCACTGCGACGTCCAGAAGTCAACGTAGACGCAGTCGCCGGTGCCGTCCGGCTCGTCGCCCAGCCAGTTGACGTAGTCGATCTGCGAGCCGTCCTGCCAGCGGAAGCCGGCCGTGGCGTTGACGCGTTCCAGGCCCAGCCAGATGTCGCCGTACTCCGCGTTCAGGGCCATATCCAGGACGAACTCGTTCTGCTCGTGGCTGTGGACGGACGGCAGGGAAGCGCCCGGCTGGAGTCGGGCGCAGTCGGCCGTCGCCTCGGCCTGTGAGCGGAACAGGTGCGCCAGCAACACGTAGCACGAGTCGCCATAGCGCTGCCACTTTCCGGCCGGACAGTCGCCGGCGGCGGCGACCAGCGCCAGCAGCAGGAGCGGCGCCGCCGTCCGCAGCACGGCCGACAACATGGCGCCGGAGCAGAGTTCTGCCGCGATAGAGGCGCGCCGCTGGCGACAGAGTTTATCGGCCTGCGCCAGGCCGGCAGGTGGTCCGCTCCCGTGGGAGCGATGACGCTGTCTCGCCAAGCCAAATCATAGACTTTATGGAGTGAAAATTCGTTCATGTGTTTTCTGTTTTTTTTTTTTTGCTTTACTTCCAGTGAAGTTCAGCGCAGGACGTGAATCGGAACCGTTGAGAAGACCCACGAAGCCCCAACATGGAAAACTATACAGGACTGAGAGGCACATGTCTGCTATTAAAGCCACGGTGCAGTGGCTTGAACATGATGGTTTTCTCGTGAAACCAAAAACGGTCTAGTCTGGTGGCAATACAGCGACATGTACAAAATACCTGTACGTGTAGTAATGTACATGCTCTCATTGTATGAGTACTGGCACATAGTATTTCTTGCCGGGCAGTATAGGCAGCATGATAGGCAGCATGATACGCTCAGGCATTTGACAGGCAAATGCATAGGCGTATCCACCACTGGGTAAACTGGAAAACTGCCCCCAGTAGTTTGCAGGGCCTCCAAAATTACTGAGGCGTTCCCCCGAAAGTTTTTGAAGGTTGTTACCTCCTATTGCACCCCTCTGTCCTTGCCGGAGAGACCATGGACGGAAAAACTCATAAGGGGGAAAATTTACAAGTTGGTAGCAGAGATTTAACGGCGCACAAATGATGGTTCACTCATGACGCAATATGCGCAAATTTTCTTCATTGGTTGATACTCCATATGGTTTTTGTCCTCGTTCGCTTAGTGGATAGAGATGGCAGAGGCGTAAGGGTATCCAGAAAAGTGGGCGGGGATGGGACGGAGATGTTTTACCCATAAGACTGATACCACATTCCCAAAAAGTGGGAAGGGGGGGACATGGCCCTGCCGGCGTTCCTATTCCTACGCTTATGAGAGATTCGGAGGCATAATCGCAAGGCGGTGAGTTCAAATCTTGACGCCGCTTGTTCTCGATTGGTGACACGTATGGGTGGCGCCAACGCGGGGAGTGTGGGATACCAGTACTCCATGCAGTCATTTGGCTGTGCTGCACTGCCTATATCCAGTACCCCACAATAATCGTTATCGTGAGATGAAATAGTGTGGTGTAGCAAACGACTGGGTTTTGTTTTTTTGGAATGAGAATAAATTTTGAAATGTTTTTTTGCATATGAAAATATTTTGGAAGCTTAGCTATTTCAACGAACTGGTTGATGCGAGGCGATTGTCAGGCCGCATTTGACAGCGACCTGAAATCCGGTGCATATTACAGCAAAATTTTGTGATGACATTTTGAGGGTAAGATTGAACTTTGTATACATTGTGAGAAAGTTTGCTTTCATGAATGAGATTACGGAAATCTGGCTGTTGCTCGGGGAAGACGCAAATTCCAAAGTTTTCGAGAACATGTATTGGAGAGCGAAATAGGCGGTTTTCTTTTTTCACACGAAAAGACATTTTTTTGTACAGTGATTGCCAATTTTACGGTCGTTTCGACCAGATAAGCGATATGTTTTTTTATTCTAAAGATCGTAAATCGTAAAATGAAGTGGCCCAAAACCGGAGAGACCGGAAAACCCAGTTTTAAGGGAGTGGGGGTCTCCTTTCAAGAGCTCATTGCCTGGGCTGCGCCCGTCGCAGCACCCCAGTCAAAAATCCGTGGCGCCGCCTCTGGTGACACATATGACATGGACTGGACACCGGACGCTTGACTCCTAGTGGCTGTGCACCCTAACCCAAACTAACCAACCACACAGTTTGAAAATCCGGCGGTGACAGATCGGTAATTGCGGTCCATGTCTTCATCCGCGCCTTTGTTCGGTGTTGTGAGGACGCAGCAAGCAAAGAACACGGTATCAGACTTCACTGGCCACAAATAGGTATTGTTTGCTTTGTTTTTACCGGTTAACCATGCTCTGTATTTAAAGTATTAGAGTCCTGCGACGATTCGCGAAGCGCTCATTTGTTACCAGAGAATCAATATACCATGGTAGTGTCCACTGATGTTGCTCTGCTCTGAACAGTATTAATCGTTCCAGACGGAACAATGCGATGAATGAAGCTGATCATCACTTGCTATTGATGCAAGGGAGACAAATGACCGAATCCGTGACAGTTAACTGTTGTGGAAAGGTATTCAAAGACGTACACTTGCTAATGGTCTGATCTCCGCGTGCATTCCAGAATACATGCCCCTCGCAGTTTTCTAGAAGTGGTGATTTGTCCTCCGTAATTTTTTAGGTATGAAATGAATATTTCCCTTTAGCGACGCAATTTCTTGAGCTCTGAAATCAAACAAATAGGACTGCAACTGAAGCTTGCCATGCAACTACTGCAAAAGGTGATTTTTACCCCCCTCCCTATCGATCTTGGTGAAATGCCGTCAGCTTGCCCCCAGTTTCTGATCCATGGCTACGCCCATGCTCTTATCCTCTGCCTACCGGCAGGGCGGACATCTGTCCCGCCTGCCCCCCCCCCCCCACTGACCCGTCCCTGTCTGGCCCATTCCCCCGCAGCATGCCTGCAGACACTCTTGTTTCTAGAAGCTTCTAGAAACCAGAAGCTAGGTTACCATAGGCCCTCGCAGCTTCTCCGGAGTATGCGCCGCGGGAGACGAGTCGATCGACGGCGGCCGCCTAAAGACACTGTTCCTACAACGGCTGCCGCGGTTGGCCTGGGCAGCGCTCGTCCTGCTGTCGGAGGGTCAGCCGCTCGACGAACTTTCACTGGTTACGGACAGGTTCCCGGAGACGACGACGACGACCCGGCTGACGTCGTCGCGGCTACCGCCGTCGCCGGTGGCACCGCCTCCACTGCCGCCACCGGCGCCATATGGCGGCCTGAACATTGTTCTGGCATCAGTGCGGCGCTCACCTCGACCGTCGGCCGCGTGGAGGCAGCTTTCCTCTCCCGGGACGCCTGCAGCGGAGACTGGCCTCCAGACCGTCGGCAGCGCGACCGCCAGGGGCGGCACCACTGATTTTTGACTGTGAGGTATTTCCAGAGGTGCGGCCCAGACGACGAGCTCTTGAAAGGAACTCCGCCCCCCCCCTCAAAAAACTGGGTTTCCCCCGGACTGGGGATACTTCATTTTACGATTTACTATCCTTGCAATAAAAACGTGTCGCTTATCTAGCCGTAAACAGTAGAATTGGCTATCACCCTACAGGTAATGTTGCGTTGTACATAACAAAACAAACCATCTTCTTCGTTCTCCACTACAAGTGCTCGAAAATTTAGGAATTTTCCTCCTCCTCTCCTCCCAACAAGAGCTAGATTTCTATTATCTCATTCATGAAAGCCAATTTCACGGGCAAAAATACGCCATACAGCTTTGCCGTGCTGTATAGCGGATTTCAGCCGTTATCGAAGTTGGACTGATAATCATCTCGCACCAGCCGGTTTCGTTTAAATGACTTAGGTAAATCCCATTTTCATCCCGAAGATCTACCAACCAGTCACATGTTTCACAACAATATCTCACCTCATGAGCTACGATTATTGTGGAGCACTGGGAAAAGGCAGTGTTCCACAATCAAATGACTGGAGCACTTGCACCCCACGCAGGGACGTCAGTTTCTGTAAATGATTGGGTGGACCGAGCCGTCAGCCCGACAACCTAACCTTCCCCAAATGTGGATTTCTCAATGGATTTAGCTCACTTGATTTAGATCAATGGAAATCTTCGTTTTTTTACTGCATTTCAAATAAAAAAATGTACATATCCCGTGTATTACGGTGTATATATATATATATATATATATATATATATATATATATATATATATATATATATATATATAGCTAAAGCTAGCTAAAGATAAAGATAAAGCTAGCTAGCTAAAGATAGCTAGATACATCACTTTATGCCTTCTTCTATACTTTCTGCCTATCTTTTATCTATTGCGGCCGTTTCTTTCACAGTTTTTGCCCCATTCCCTTCAATCTGGCAGAAAATATTGGAGGGGCCCAAACCAACACTGGAGGGACCCAAATCAACGTTGGGTGGGCCAGCGCCGCCTCGAAAGAATACAAATCGACATTCCTGACCCTACGTACCCCACGGTGGCGCCGCCTGTGGTGACTGCCGACAGCGCTCAGAGTCCCGGTGATGCTCCGACAGGCCGTGCTACTTCCACGCGAAATTCAGCGCTAACTCCTCGCATGAGCTATCGGCCTTGTTCGTGGCATGGAAACGGCCTAAGGCCGTCAGCACCTCCCTCATTAGCCCCCAGCAGCTGTCGCAATTCCTGCACGTGGCAGACGGTGACCTGATCCTGATGGTGGACCACAGGCGCAGCCAAGGAAGGGGGCCGGAGCCCCCCTCCTAGGCCCGCATTTTTGTGAAAACCGTTGCACATCGTCTTCCCGGCAGGCGGTTTTCATATTATTTCGGTTCATATTGAGCTTCGGGCCCCCCTTAAGAAAATCTTGGCTGTGCCCCTGTGGTGGACAACGGCGCCCAGGTCAGCGTTTGCCGCTTACACATGTCCGTCCACTGTCCGTTCACTGTCCGCGGATGCCACCCTCAACCTAGGATGCAACATTTCAAAAAATTGATGGTAGGGGAGCAATGAGGTGGTGGAACCCAATCTTTCCAGTACACGTCCATAGGACCCATGTTAAATTTCTGCCATTGGGGGGGGGAGGATATGGCCTGTGTCCTTTCGAAGTATATTTAAGCTTCATCCCTGGCCCTCAACAGGACGGCGGCACCTCAGCTGGCCGTGGCCAACGGCGCGACCGTCAGCACCTACGGGTTTGTCAACCACGTCGATTTTCTCAACAACGAGAGGGCCCCAAATAGTGTACACGGTTTTTTTTTTGAAAATCTGGGGGTTCTTGATGCTATCAGGTGGCGCCGATAAGGTCAGATGGGTCCTGAGATGGCAAAATGGGCCCCTACACGGCAGATGGCCCCTGAGACCGCTTGAAATGTCATAGGGCCCCTGCGAAGAAAAGACGATAAGAGTGCTTCAAGGACGACATGGGGGCCCTGGACGGCCAGAGGGCCCCCGACAAGGGTGTGGTTTCCTATCTCTTTGTGGAAATGGGCACCCACAGTACGAGTTGGGCACCCACAACTTAAAGTATGTTTAAATATTTAAATGTAGTTATATTCTCAGGCCCATGTCAACCACCTAAAATCAGCTTTATCAGTAATAACTGGACTTTATTTACTTCATTATCATCCACCAATTGCTTTTCCCCACCATCCTCCAAATAAAATTGTATCGAACTGGTCCCTGTAGCGAGGTCCTGCATTGAAATGAATGTATCTACTCAAATCGCGATTTTAACTGCACACGATTCAAAAGGGCATATGTTTATGAATCGAAGCTTAGGCACCACACATTTTTGCCAACTTGTTCTCGTTAGCCCGTGTTTGACTTGGGTAAGTATGCTGGCTGCCAGCCCAAGTTTAACCTATTTACTCCAGTTTTTTGTCATCATTACGATCACCGATAAAACGTGCTAGCGTCAGGCACATAGCCAGGAATTTCCTCGGGGGTCGGGCAAATGTCAAATATTGCCATATGCCACTATATGGCGTACAACAAAATCTGTAGCAAAAAACAAAACTTTTACGCAACTAACCTCACATTTAATGCGAAGAAGAAATATGTAATATGATACATAAATATAAAAAGCATACATATATATGACCATTATTCCGTATTCCTGCGAAATCGTTAAGTATCTAGTACAGACCGCTTGGCTCAGGGGGAGGCATGGCCCCATACCCCCGACCCCTTAGTTATTGTATTTCGCGTACCCATGCCGCTTCCAATGAAAATAATAGCTAAAATGCGTGAAATATTGATCGACTATGACCAAAATGCACCCTTCATTCACATGATAATTCACAACCATTCTTAAACATTTCCCGGAACGTTTTTTTTTGGATACCGGAATAATCAGATATATTCCCGTTCAGGAAGTCGCTGCCATAAAGCCATCCATGATTTACGTAACACATTCTTCTGTAATTTACCTCCAGTAATACCTTTCATAAATTCATTTCTCTGACCTTTAGACATAAACGCCTGTTACGCCTCTGCCCCCCCCCCCCCCGATACGTAATGTATGGATGTTCCCACACTGAAAACATTTTCACCTGCGTAGGACGAATTAACCCTGAATACAAAGGCTTTGCATAAATTTTACGACGCAGCCGAAGGTAACTGCCAAACCAATTTCAGTTTCCAATTAACAAATAACAGTTTCCAGTTAGCACCTGAATTTACTCGACAGCGATAAGAAAAATACCGGCCTCGAGTGTTGTCCCTGCCGCGCCGAGCTCGAACCCCACGCGTCACGAGTGATGCGTTTGACTCGTACAATGGGAGTAGATTGCCCGCCGGCATGTCCGCTTGCCATTTATCAGCAGGTGAATGACCCGATGTATTCGTGCGGATTTTGGCGCGCACAGTGCTGCAAGGACGTCATGTTTTTGATTGATGAAACGCGCGTGAGTAGAGAGGTGCTCCCAACTGATTCGTGTAGTGATCGAGCGGTAACCTATGTAAGGAGAACAGCCTGTTGAGTTGACAGAGCATAAGCTGTCACTAAAGCTATTGTTGAGAAAGTGCTGACGCTGTGTTTGGCGGAGGCGCTTGCTCAAGTGTGCTAAAGCATTGCTGTCATTGTGCCCATCTTGCTTTCGTTAACAAACGCCGCACATTTTCCGACGTGGCTAGTGCTCTTCATATGCCGTTAAATTGTGGCCTGGATTGTACCATTTTATAAAGCATCCCATGGCCATTTAGATCTGCATTTACTTTGTACTCATTCTATTACAGTATTGCATTGAAACAGTAAGGTACTAGTTATGGCGTGATGGTCACATATTGCCAAAGCGACGCAAAATATAATAACAACGGGACGGAAGTAATTTTGGCAACGAAGACGAGTTTTGAATGCATGCATTGGCGTTTTTAGGATGCCGACGTTGGGTGATGATAACGCAAACTGGTGGAACACGGACCTGCTGCATTTATACGTTAGAAACGAGTACGTTACCCGTTCACGACGTGTCAGATAGCTTTTAAGTGGACCCCAAAATGCGGATACGCTGTAGCATAGTCAACGCTGGAAAAGTTTTAGCGTGTGATAAAAAAACCTGTAGCGTGTGACGACAACGAGTAGCACGGGAACTTCGAGTAACCGAAACGATTAACACGAGGTTCTGTCGTGAACGCAATGGGTAAACACGTCCACAGCGGAGCGTGAATCCGCCAATGATGGGTGAAGGACTCTTATGCGATGGGTATATTTACGATTGCTCTGTGTGTCAAAAACGTCTGCGTGTTGGTCAGCCTGCAAATTTCGGGTTTACTTGTTGTCATCAGGTAAAAATGTTTCCAGTGCATAGCCTTTTGGGCACCGACAATCATTTGCCAAAAACCACACCCATGGCCCCCGAGTGTGTTAGGCGGGTTCCTAACACGGAAAAGATTCCTTGAGACTGCCAGTGAGGACTCTGAAGTGCCAACAAGGGCCTTGATGCGGCCAGAAGGGTCCTAAGACTGCCAGATATACCCCATGTAACATAGGAAGACCCCTGATACAGCCATGAATATCATCGGTGACGCCCAGAGAGCCCATGACACTGCGCAGGGAAACTAAAATCGCCAAAAGGTTTTTGAACTGTCAGATAGCCCCTGAGACGGCAAAAATATTCCCCAGAGACAACAGGAGCATCTAAGGACAACAGGGTTCCACTGAGACCGCTAGAGGGGGCCTTTGAAATTGCTAGTTGATAGTCGCTAGCAATAGGGGCCCCCGAAATGACCAGAGACGCCCCTGAAACTAATGAACCCTGAGATGTCCAGAAAGTTCCTGAAACGGCCAAAGGACCTAGAGGACTGCCAGAGGCGCCTGTCGTGGAAGAGAGACTAATAGAGAGTCCTTGTTGCTGGCATAGGGGCTTCTTCGTCGTCCTGGGCAAAAATTCCCATGGACGACAGGAAGGCACCCGAGGTAGCTTAAGTGTCCCTAAAACTGCCAGATGGGTCAATGAAACTGCCCGAGGTGCCCCTGAAATTGCCAAAGGAGCGCCTAAGACATCCCAAGGGACATGCGAAACTTCAAAAGGGGCCTGAGACCACTAGAGGGCCCTGGCACGGCAGATGACCCGAGACTACTAAATGTGCCGTTGTGAGCGCAAAAAGGAACCTAACTTAAACTGGTCAAGAAGTTTCCAGAAACTACGAAGGGGCAGAGGGGCTCCTGGACCAGATACAGACACGACATCTCACACAGAGGGAGGGGCGCAGCCGCCTAAACTTCCGCCGGTGTTGTCATATTTCGGCCACTTTGTAGTGGAACAAAACGCAAAATTTTCTCCAGTAAGGCGACGCGCTTGAATATTTCGGCTACATTGTATGACTTAAAAAAAAACAGAAAATGACATCAAATGTTTCACCCTGAACCCGAGCATTCAACGATGTTTCATATATGAAAAATAAAGAAAATGAGGGGGACGGTCGGCAACGGCGTGAACATGCTAGGCGCAACCCTCGAATTGCTGCAGTCATTTATTTAAAACGAAAGTTAGGTATGCCGAATGTCTTGCCATGTTCCACACAAAACGACCGGTTTTTGGGATACAGACAGATCCTAGCTATATATTATAACTACTATTGTTCGCTTGGGTACCTTTTATCACACTGAAACAGAGCTATCAAGCTGAGGTCTGCGCCGCGCATAGCTTGGAAGCTACCTCAGTCGGTGGTATTTTTGTGTCTCAGGACAGCTATTCAAACTCCTGTTTTACGCTTTTGTTAATACAAAAGCTTGCAATAGTTATCTACGGAGGAGGGATTACCAACTACACTCCTAATGTATGTCTTTTTATAACCAACGCATGTAAAAAAGTCACTCCCCGAACATCTGGCCTCTGTATTTGGATAACCAATAACTAAAAAAATAATAAAGAAGGTGCGTGCATTTTTAGATGTGTTTTGGAATGCAGTCAAATGTATTTCAATCAGCAATACAAAAGATGTCGCATTGAAAAGGTTACTTGAAAAACTTAACTAGTCATTCAGATTTAGTACCATATTTTCCTGGTGGCCTTGAACAAAGAACGTGAACGGCGCGCTACAGACATAAGCTGGCGCAGGTAAACGGAGACCAAAACATCGCTCTCGTGCCCATTCCACAACTAGCCACGAGGGCGTAAGCGTCGGTGCAGACTTATCTCGTGGTCAGTGAATTCCCCGTGTCATGTTTTTCGAACGCTCATTTTGCTGTTTTGGGACAGCGTAGCATCTGCCTTTTGTTGCATGTAGGAAGAATGAGAGGTTTGTCTCGACGGTCTGCGCTCCGTATGGCTACATAGAACGCAAAAGTTTTTGGAGAAGCTTCGTTGATCCAGACAGACTTCTGGCAAATGGATAGCCACTTGATGGCGAAGTTGTTATTTTTGCAAAGGAAGAAGCCAGCATAACAACGAACCTGCCAATGGTGAGCTCCAGCGCCTTGAACTGATCGTATTGTTTTAGGAAACTTGGAGGTTTCTTTCTTACTAGAAATTTTAATGCAGAATTCTTATTGTGTACAAGACAGACTATGGTGTGAAGTATTTTCGAAGTCTGGTCTCTAAACATTTAAGACTTTTTGGGATATAAGGACCTTTGCATGTCAGTTTTGTTACACAGCCTGTGAAACTTTGCTCTTTGTGCAAGGTGGTTGGAAATATTATCCTATAGATCAGAGTGATGCATCCCGAGCAGCTTATAGGCATTGTTTCCATGATGCTTTCCAGCATTAATTTTTACCAGAGTACAAAGAAAGTTGGTTGTTGCAACTGAAACTGTTGCGACAATAAATGGTAAAACATGTTGGCTGTTGCACACACATGTTGTTGCATGCACATATCCCATTTTATTTTATGTGGTGTGACATTGCATTGCAGTCCTGTTGGAAGTGTTAACTAAAAGTTATAGTTGTTAAGGTAGTGTAGTGTGTTTAGACTGTATATGCATTTGTTATGAATATGTAGACCAGAAATGTTGAAAACAGCATATTTTTTGTGGCAGTGGAAGTGGAAAATGACTTTGTGGCATTGATGTCATCAGGGCCCCCACAGGAATTATTGTGTCCACAGGATTGTCCCATCAGAGTCCAACTTCCCTCCCACAGGAGACTAATTGTCCAGGAGGCCAAGGGATATGAATACTAAGACTCTTTTTTAAGTCCAACACAAAGTTCTATCCAGAAACATCTTTCATGTTCAAAAGTACCAGATGAAGTGAGATGAGACCCCCATCCCATTTCTCTTCACTGGCAAATCATATGGAATGGCCAGCCCCATGTTGTGAATGCCCTAAGTTCACCCTGACACAGTGCAGATCATTGACAGTTTGTCATACCTTGAAAGTGACCAATTCAGAAAATTATCGTGCCCAGACAAGGTCATTGTTAAGATACAGCATTTCTAAGTCCTTTTTCCATGCATCATCACTATAGCAATGGAACATTAAATTTTCTCAAGCCAGAAGAGCTTCCAGGCTTGCCCATCTGCCCACCCTGTAGCAAAGAGCACCACAACTGAGTTCCTGTTTCCAAGATGTCTAAAGAAGTACAGTTGGAATACAAAAATGTGGATATAGGTGGCTAAGGCATATTGAAGAATCTGTTATTCAGTTTTCTTTAGATGCTAGATGTTGATCAGTCTTGAAAGCATAACAAAACTGGCTTTTGCTGTATATGATCCGATAATTTTGTCTCAATAATATACCATGTTTTTGTCATTCCACAGGTGTGTTTATCTGCTAGATGACAATGGCATTCCTGTTTCGTCGCAAACTCAAGTGGCTGCTGCTTGTAGCATCTGTATGGTGCATTGGCATTATCTGCTATATCCGGTCTACGTCTGCACCTCCACAGGTAAGTCGCAACACAGCCAGCAGCGCAGTGTGGGACAAGACCGCCTGTTGACGTTTCCCAAAACTGAAACTGATGGGCAAGGCAATAATTCTCGGTATCATTTATGCAGAACCATCATTGGCCTCCGACTGAGACCAGAATAATCACTTTATGTCCCATATGTTCCGGTTACAATGACGCTTTGCGCATCCCATTGTACGAGCCAGCCTCCGCAAGTCTGTTCTGTTCAGGCCGCCATTATATTGGTTGTTTTGTTACGGACACGGGAGCCATGGAGGACCGTTGTCGGAATGGGTGCGCCTGAGTTAACATACTGCTTGGCTTAATATGGAACTCCTTTGTAGTCGATAGATGTACTGCGTTAGGGCATTGACAACCCATTTCCTCCAGATATTTTTTTAACATGGAAGTCATATAGTACACCCAACCAACCTCATGCCACCCGTGTAGATGTTTTTAGCCACCACCATTTTCCCTATCTCATGAACCACATCCATACCTCCTGACGTACTTCGCAGTGAGCGAAGGGTGCCCTTTATCGGTAATGTTTGGAATGCCTGGCAATTAATGGCCGGTTTCCTTGACGGGCGTGACGTCAGCAATCCAGACCACTGGCTTAATCAATATCTACATGCTGACGAGTCTCCAACCAGTGCCGGACCGACCAAGGACAGAAGAACTGGGAACAGGCGATATTTCGCGGACGCCTCCTTTGCCTTGTGTCGTGTGGGTCCTCCGGTTCGGCACGACAGCGTGCAACATGACGCGGCTGGCCTGCTGTGGCGCAGTTTCCGCAGCGTTTGGCGAAGTTTTTATTCCGTTAGGCCGAAAACAGTCGGTTTTCTGCAGTCCGCAGACGGAGACAGGAAATACTCAGGCTGGGAGCAAAAAGAGGAGTGATTAGCCCGGAAACAGTCACAGTTTGTGCTATTCGACATGCGAATGGAAACGCCGATCACTAACATCCTCGACACGGAACATACCAGGACAAGCATCTTCAAATGGTCTCGGGTCGATAACGGGAAGACCGCAGCCTGTGACGTCACCGGGCGTTCGTCACCTGGCGTCGTCGTCCTTCCTGCGGCGGTCGGCTCCCGTGGCCGTCGTCAGTCCGCTGCCGCCGTACTGCGCTGGCCGGCGGTACCGGGCGGCCCGTTTGGCGGCGTCGGTCCGCCGGCACTGCGGACGGCATCACGGGCTCAGGTGCCGTAGGCCTGTGGGAGATGCTGGCCTCAGAGGAATGCGCAGTTCGACTTTTGAAGGCATTGCGTCTCGGCTGCGTCCCCTCCCCGTCCCCCACGGATACGTGATCTGTTTTTGAACAGAGCTTGCCAAGATGTAGCCTTGCAACGATGCCCCGTATGCATAAAGGGAATATTCCACCTTATGTGTTTTGAACTGAGATAGCCAGTCTGCATTCTTAGAAGCCAATCTGAATGTGCATCATGTCTCAGAGCTCTATACTTCAGAAGTTCAGAGCGTTCATTGGTCTGGACCTCACGGGCCTGTTCAGGCCCGTATTGCGCATAATAATGGATGACTACGTAACACAGTTTTTATCAGTTACATCTTCTGAAGCTTATGGAAGATTCTTCGTAAACTAGTTATTGAAAACTTAATTGCTTGCATTTTTATTTTTTCAGACCAATCATATCTGTTAACGAAAAGTCGACCAACGCAGAAGATTCTCTTTGAACTGGATAGATGTAATATGTTGTATATGGCAGATGGTCGCAGTATTTGCTGCCGCGATTTTCCTTTTCAAGTTTCTCTTTTCAAGCTCGTTCGTCCCAGGAAAAGGCTTTCGGGTTAAGTCAGGCAGCGGGTGGCTAAGCTCATGAACTCCCCAGAGAAAATCATTGGCTTACTGGCTCGCCGCTGAACGGCCCAAAGGTCAGGCTGGGTAATTTGTAACAGTTGGCCGGCTTTGTGACGCTGCCGCCGACTGCGACCGGCCATCAGCCCCCCCCCCTCCCCCCGGCCGTTGAGACCCGGTACGGCGCGTGGGGCCTGCGAGCCGTGGTCGCGTGTCTTCTGCCGTCTCCGCCGTCTCGGCGCCTCGCTGTTTACTTGCTTCACCAAGCAGCCGCCTGCGGCTGTTTATGCTGTTCGTAAACATTCGGTGCCGTCGTCGAGTGTGGGCAGACGCGAATTGGAATTTCTCGCCAGTGTTTCGCGTGATTAGCTGGCGAACCTTTCCACCATCGTGCAGCATCGCCTTTGAACTCCAGTGGCGTGGCTCAAATTGCATTCTGTGAGGATGCCGGCAGCTGGTATTTTGCAGGCGTGCGGCTCTGTTTTGACGTTTGAGACGGGCCGGCAGATGGCACGGCTCAAATCTCGCTGCTGCCTGCTGATACGGGCGGCTGGTGCCGGGCGGAATGTCGCATCGGCGCGCTGTTCCGTCCTCCAGTCCCGGAGGCGGGCTGCAGGAATCTGCCTTCTGGCCTCCCCCCCCCCCCACCTCCCGCGCTGGTGGTCGTGGCGCTGTCAGCATTGCCGGGGGAATCAATGGACAGTTTTGTCTCCGGCATGGTGGGTTAGCGGACGATAGACAACGCCGCCCAGTGACGTTGTACGGCGGAGGGCGATAAACTGTAACCAACTGCGGACCACAGACTGGGCTGTTCTCATGGCGGCTGGGTGAGGCATGGCTCCGCTCCGTCCTCTGACGTGTCGGGGTCATGCGCGACAGTTGACGCGGCACATGGCACCGCCTCTGGTCGTGGAAGGCAAGTGAGAGGTCAGCTGCTCACCATCGTCGGACGACGGACGGTGGATTTGGCCGTCCCCTCCGTTCATGTGATGCCGGCGCTGAATCGGTGGCGGGCCGGCGGGCGAGACGGTGACGTCCGCTCCCGGCGCACTGTCCCGCGGTCAGCTGGCTTACTGCTGCCGATATGTCCGGCTCGTGCGGCCCTCTGCCCGACACGAGTCCTGGTAAGCTGTCATCTGTCGCGTGGTGGGCAGGTCTGTGTGAAGGGGCCGAAATGCTGCCGCCCGATGAGCGGAATGAAAAGGTAAGCAAAGGATCCTCAGCCGAACAGTTAGGGGCGCCGTGGGTGTAATGAAAAGTATGGTATCTTGTCATTACATCTTTACATTAATTATTTCTTGATGTCTCTGTGTTGTAGCTAAACGTTGATTTCCAACCATATGTTTGAAGTCGACGTTTGCTTGAAATAGAAATGCCACGTGACACACGCCCTATAAAGATGTTTTCGATTGGTTTATGTTTATTGCGAATGGTGACATCATGACCGTTGTTGGGAAAAGAACAAAAAGACAATGCTGATTCGTCCCACATGATGTAACGTGGTTGAGCTATGTCATCGCTCAGCTCATATTTCGCTGCGTTGGGCGAGACTATCATTCGTGCTATAAATCAACGATAATGATGGGCTCCGTGCCGCGTACTTGACCGACTGAAATATGACCGGCAGTATGGACCAATGAGCGTGATATATATGGGATTTTCTGATGTATGGCCGGTATGATGTACCCTGAAATATTACGACTCGGCTGCCTGGTCTAAAGGTTTTTTATTTGCTTTTCTTGATATCGAAGCGGCGCTCTATGTCAGCCATTATCGAACGTGTGTGATTAAATCTATCGTGATTATAGGCATGAACTGACAGTGTTGTCAGATGTCATCTGAGTGGAATGTCCTCATAGCTATTGCGGTAGCATCTCATAGAATTGGGTCCTACGACAATGGGTACCACTTCGTCTTGTCCACGCGTTTACCGAACGGTTGTTTCTCGCGTCCGAGCACGGTATCGATTGTCGTGCCAATAGCCACTCATTCCCAGCATCGCGTCCGATCCATTACCCGTCCTCTCCTCTCCGTGTCTTCGTAACACACACTGACGATCCGCTGTTCGGACCGTGGGAATCTGCACGACTGCTGGGGCCGGCCGGTGATCCCAGCTCTGGAGGCCGATGATCCCAGTTGGGCCGGTAGGTGATCCCAATTCGGCCGGTAGGTGATTCCGGCACGGCCGGCCAGTGATCCCAGCTTGGCTGGCTGATGATCCCAGCTCGGCCGTTGGGTGTGGGCCGCGGCGGGGCCGGGTCGTCAGGCGGTCCGGCGGGCGGGAGCGGTCGCCGCACGCCGCGCACGGCCGGCCGCCATCTGCAGCGGACGGCCGCCGGCTGGGCCGCTCATCAGCCGGCCGGCGCCGCTGACGGACGGCCACCATCTATCAGAGGCAGCCGCCCCGGTCAGAGGCAGGAGCTCCCGTGAGACGTAGGGGCGGCGGTGAGACGTAGGGGGCACTATGAGAAGTAGAGACCGTGGTGAGAGGTAGGAGCCCCGGTCAAAGGAAGGGACCGCGGTCACAGGCAGCTGCCCCGGTCAGAGGCAGGAGCGGCCGGTCAGAGGCAGGAGCAGCCGGCCGGGCCGAGCCGGGCCGCCAGGTGCGCTCGTTCATGATAATCGCTGGGCACGCATCTGTTATCAGCAGACACGGAGCTGCTCCTTTTCGGCCTGTTGCGCCGACCTCGCAGAGATCGAAACTGTTCTCCTGATTCGCACGCACCGCATCTGCCTGTGCCTCGAGGCCTGGTGGGCGGACTCGCTGCCTCTCAGGCAGTCCAGCGTCGGTCGTCGTTCGCCGAAGCCGCCGCGCGCGTTCGCCGGAGCCGTCCGCGTAAATCGACGGCGCGTCGCCGGCGACGGTCGCTCGGCCCCGCTATTCCGCTAATGGCTCACGCCGGCTAATTCCCGTCAAACGCCGTCCGGAGCGCGGACGCGCCGGTCGGAGCGCGGCCGCCACCGCCGCCGCCATCACTTATCCGCCACCGCCAGAGAAGGCCCGCCGCCGCCGCCGCCGCCGCCGCCGCCGCCGCCGCCAGCGACGGCCCGCTGGCAGCGCGGTGGGTACCGTTCCAGTAGGGTCCTCCCTACGCGAATGAGTAGATTGGATTATGATCGGAACAGAGCCATGGGAATCAGGCTGGTAAGAACGCGTTCACGGCTCGTCAGCGACTTCATTTTCATAGTTTTTTAGTCCAGGCCAATCTTGTTTGATGGAAGCGTATTTTTATTCTGACGTACCAGACTTGTGCTCGACGTATTTTGGGTGGTCCGGATCAGGATTTAAATCACAATGACTTGATCTGGATCAGTATTTGGATCACCTTTTTAATCTGGTACGAATTAAATGTGATTTACGCAAGCCTTTTCAAAACTGATCCGAATCAGATGTGATTGCACCACTTTATGACAAACTGATCCGGATCAAACATTGATTCAAAGGTTTCTCATTGATTCGGGCCAGACATTAATTCAGATTAATGGCGGTTATTCTGTAAACTTAAATTAATTCAGAATGTCAACTTTATATCGCCGTAATCGCATTTATTACAAAAACTATATATATATATATATATATATATATATTACTGTTTACATATATATACCCTTTACTGTTTATTGCCATATGATATGGAACCTAAGGATAAAATGCTTGAAAAATGACAAAATTTGCCATACAAGATATGTGCATGTGGAAGATGGCTACATACATGCAACAATATATAATGTACATGCATATAAATGTACCACACTATATATGCATACGGAAGATGGCTACATACCTATAATATGCATGTATATAAATGTACCGTATAGAAAATTGCATGTAGGTATGCTTTACCTTCTAGCTGTTTCACTGAGACAACAGGCAAAAATGTCGCAGAGTATAAGTATGTACCTAAAATATGAACATTACCACGGCATTCATAAACTGGGGTGTCCGTACATGGCAGCTTTAGCTACTGGCTATTGGATTTAACTGCTGATTGCTCTTTGATATTTATTCACCACGATTTTCCCAATTACGACGGACTAGTGACAATAATTACCTATACTTTGTGGTAGAAACAGAAATTGATATAGGCAGGCGCCTAAGGGCTGTTGGCCAAAAAGAGATAGAACCATTGTCATGATGACTATTGAAGAACACAAAGTAAACTGCGTGGTGATTTAACGAATCGCTCAGGTGTTCCGAGGGCAGCTGTTTATATCGATTTACCCAAACATGGCTACCTATTATTATTACCTACCTGAACAATACGTGGTGGTGGATGTTTGACATTAACCCGCGCAGTGGAAGGGGGTTTCGCACTAACGCGCACTGGAAGGGGGTCTAAAAGTGCCCCCCTCCGATCTCGGCAACGGAAAGAGCTAGAGACATGAAATTGTTTGGACAGGGTGGGTTTATATATAGTATAGATTATATATGATATACCATATAATCTGTATATCTATAATATATCTATGACATATATAAATATATATATATATATATATTATAGATTTACGTTTTGTGCAATTTTCATGACCCTAGGTCGATATCTTCAAGGTCAGATGGGGTGGACAAGGTCAATTTTGGACACTTTCTCGGCCCGTACAGGCCATTCCGTACAACTTTTCGAACGAAATGGGAAAAGGGTGTTTGTTTGGTCGTTAAAACGTGAAATATGACAACTTCCATTCATGTGGTGTATTGACTGAGGTTTTTTTTTATTTTGGGTCGAGGGCATGTCAGGTCATTGATCTATGGCGACATTTTTTCATCCTTTGCAGATCAGATTTCGAACAATACGGGACAGTTTGAGAGTAAATGAGGGCGCAGCATGTATCTTTTGACGTATTTTCAGTGAAGGTAGCCAGCATCGGTACATTTGGTAACTTCCAGCGTTTATATTTATGTATGTATGTATATGTGCATATGTATATACATGTGAGTATCAGTGTGCCAAACGTGTTTAAGTAGGGCCTTTGAATGCATATTTCATACAAATCGACGTATTGCAAAGCAAATCTGGACCTACAGGTCACAAAGAGGTTGTCCTTGACCTTTGATGATTTTGACCTGAAATGACTCTGGACATATATGTATGCGTATCCATGTGCGCACACGTGTTTTTATTAGGATCTTTGAATGCATATTTCACACAAATCGATATGTCGCAGAACAAATCTGAGCAAGGTTACAAGATATTTGACCTTGGCCTTTAAGGACCTTGACCTTCACTGAGCTTGGAATATGTAAGCGTATCAGTGTGCGCACAAGTGTTTTTATTAGGGCCTTCGAATGCATATTTCATTCAAACTGAGATGTTGCAAAGCAAAGCTGGACCAGGTCACAAGCTGTTTGGCCTTGACCTTTGATGACCTTGACCCTTATTGACCCTGGCTGTTGTCTTGGTATATCCATCACTTATGTCCGGAATGACATCGCCTGATTGTGTTCAAACGGTAGTCTTAAGCAAAACACTAGTTCTTTCACAAAGTTCCCATTGTCAGCGACAACCGTCGTTTTCGTCATGTTTGCCTGACTTCATATGCTTGAAACTTCAAAAATTCTTGCCGATTTCCGATTTTTTTGCGTCATTCGACGAGTTATAAAGTTACAATTGCCATAAACGTCACAAAGTAGCAGCAACCAGCTTCGCTCCGTTCTCAAGATATTTAAGAAAAACAGGTGGGGGTGGGGGGCACAAAAAGACCCCCTTCCAGTGTGCGTGTTAATAGAAGTACCAAGAGGATTTGGTTGTTTATTATACAAAAAGGACCACATTCTTCGTGAAGACCTTTAATTTAACCTTTCTTTAATGGCGTATGCGTGGTAATAGGTATGTGTTCAACAGCCGGGCTGTGGAAGTTTGAACCTTGTGTTGTGAAAGAGAGTTGGTTATCTGGCTTACGTGATATCCTCTTTAATGTAATTTGGATTGGTGGGTTGCCACCTGGAGGTGTTCTTCGCAACCATGTTGTCAGGCTATTTTATCACCCTGCGTTGCATGTATAATTCGGTCACATTGAATCAGATTGACGGCGTAGCTGATCCGGATCAAGATCAGGATTACATTGCTTGGATCCGGATCAGCATTTGAATCACGGCCATTTTGTTCAAATTTTTATCTGAATCAAATGTGATTCACGGGTGCATTTTCAGGATTGTCAGGATCAAATGCGATTCGTCCAGAAACACGTGATTCTTGATTGGGATCGGATCCGGATCAGAATCAAACACAAGTCTGCCACGTGCATTAAAGCAACGTTCCGAAAAGTGACCAGTTTCCCTCTATTTTTGCATTATAATTGCCACAAAACACAGCTTTACAAATCGTTTTAGGTCTGTATACAATCTGCTGGTCTTTCAACGCCTGAAAATCACATTTGTTAGCGCTGCTAATTATTATTGCTACTTTTGAAGACAGGGCTGACTTCGCGGCACTGCAGCTTATTTTTCACTGTGTTGTTTCAGCATACGCCTAAGAGAAATGACGATTATGTCGTAGATAGACCTCTGACACTAGGGAAGACATACGGAGGGTAATAAGTATGAATAATTGCTGTTCTTGCCTTGGAGGCAGCGTTGTTATGGTACATAAGGGCTGTGCTGTACCGTGGTGGAAATGTCGGTACGCTAAAAGGTTAGTTGTTTCGCACGCTGGAGGGAACAGGAACTGCCGAGCGAGTGGAATGCTGTTCATTCGATATGGATGGATGCCAGTTGCAGTAGTTAGTGATGGTGCTGGTCTGTTCTTGAGATGTGTTGTAATGCTCTGTAGATTTATAGATTTAGATTAGACGGGGTGGCATCTCATTCATGGAAATCATGCCGGGAATCTCTTGACGAGAGCATTTGTCAGAATGGTTGCAGCAAGTTTGACGTGAGCTTAGCCTATGGTCTTCAGAATTTAAATGGACATTCGTCATTCGCGTTTTATGCGATAGATTAGTCATGAACACGGGCTCTCGTTTCCGAAGTAAGACAGTTTGACAACTATGACTGATGTCTTGGCGCTGCCGACACTTGGATCCGGGGAACAGTTTCCTTTTTATTAAAGTAAGAAACTAGGCACATTGTTTCACTAGTGGGAGAAGACCTCCCAGAACCTTGTAATGCATTTTTTGTTGGATTAACGTTACGCGGTTGGTCGTAACGTCCTTATGCAGTGCACTCTCTCTTACACCAATTGCACCAATCTCTTACACCACTTCGTTGCGCACTGAGGAAAACCGACCGTATTGCCCAGGGATGACAGCTGCATTTCACTGCGGTGTCGACGCGCCGCCTGGGTCTGTAGACTGCCCCGCACGACTGCATTGCGCCGCCTGGACAGGTAGGCTGGACGCATCACCGGATAATCAGCTGGTCGATCGGTTATGTCAGTGAATGTAATGTGGCGTTAGCTCTGACCAGAGCGCCTGGAACAATGTCAGCGTGGGCACGGGGAAGTCCGGCACGTCCACACATTCGTCGCGTCCGCCACATTCGTCACGTGCGACACGTATGGTCCGACCTCCACGCCGGCCTTTTGGCGTCACGCTGCGGCTGTAGACAGTGTCGTCCTCTCCGAGACAAACAGCTCGGCAGACGGCCGGCGGATCGGAAACCGCTCAGCAGCAGCCAAACGCGGTCACGGCCGGGCCAGGAGCGCACAGGAACAGACACGCGATAGGAGAGTCGAGGCTGCTGCGGCCCGCGCCAGCACGCCGCCGGAATATCAGCCACCGAACGTATTCGATTCCCGGGTTGAAGCATGGCCTGGGAGTAAGAGCAGGTCCTTGACGCGATACACACAGCCTCGGAGAAAACGGTCTCGACCGAGCTGTTTTACCGGCCCCAAAGCCGTAATGGGCAGACTGAGGTTAAACTCTTCGCGGCGTTGTCGAAAAACCGGCAAATGTTTTATCTGTCTGAATTAACCATGGTCCGCGGTGGGTGAACTGACCCAACAGACCGCAGGCCGCCGCGGTGGGGAATGCGAGCCTGACACGTCTGGACGTCAGACGTCCAACACAGGCCTGACGTCATACGTCAGATCCAGAGCCTTGCGCGCGGGAACGGTGGGCGCTGTTCGCGGTACGTCGCAATTCGTCTCAGTGCCTGCGCCATGTGTCGCCGGTTTTGTCGACAGAGCGAGAAAGACGTGCAGGTTCAGGGCGAACTGAACTGAGAAGCTCCGGAATACCGATTGCATAATGCTGGCAAGCCATCTGTTGTTTCATGCCCTCGTTCCACTTCGCGGTAGGGGGAGGGAACGTCCCTCTTAAACTTGTTTTTACCGGAGACGCCCCCCCAGTTTGTTAAGAAATTCGTCCAAGACTACGCGGTTGAGCAAGACTCAAGGTGAGCAGGTTGCGACTGCAGCGGAGCCCTCAAGAGCCTTCGTGGTGATGACTGACTGATGCTCAGTGCATATTACGTGCGGTGGATTAAAGATATATGGTGTCATATTCATAACGGTTATTCCGAAGTTCTTTTCAACCTTTTAAACGGAAGACAAGTTTGGACGTCCAGTGTTTGTGAACCCAGCAGATTTATTACTTCGATATTAAGGCGTTAGCGGTGAAGTAGTTTTTCCAGGTGTCATGTGTTCCCGGAAGCCATGCTGTGTACACAGTATGTTGCGGATGACCACGACTATCAGTCGCTCCCCCGTACACTGAAAGCCCGTGGCAGACATTGCCCCGCAGTCTCCAGCTGCCCGCTCACTCCGTCTCGGGGCCGGTTTTTCCTCTGCGGAATCTCTCCGGCGCTCCCAGCCGCCGCCGGTGGCCGGGCGTCTAGCGGCCTCCTCCGGAGCGGAACACCTGCTGCCGCGGGCGTGACGTCAGTCGCCCGGGGGCATTGCCGGCCGCCGGTCCCGGGCTTTATCAGGCCGCCGGAGCTTCACCGGAGAGCCACCTCCCGTCCGCCGGACGGCAGAAGAAGCGTGACGCCGTGCCGCGCCGCGCAATACGAAAAATGAACGAGGAGTGGGCGAAAATGTGAAGAGTGCTGCTTTTGGCCTTATTGTCGGTGGAAGGCGAAAAGTACGTCTTTCGTAAATTGATATGTCATTTGGTTAGACAGGCCAGAGTATTTGATGACGTTGTGCTGATGTCGTGTAGAAAAGGTTGAGCTTAAAATAAAACGCAGTTTATATGAAAATGATGTATTAGCTGTCAAGTCAGTCCTCATTTGTACCATTTAAACCGATCGATGTTGGAACCGATGAATACAAAAACACACATCGGGCTAGCTTCTAGGAGAGCGGTTCCATCGTCAGTTTTACCCCACGGCGAAACAAAGTTGAAACATGTATCTGCTGTGGTCTAGTATCTACTGGCACATACATAAAAACTCATACGAATGGTACGTATTCCTCTTCAGGGGAATAATATTGCAGAACGCCGATAATGATTGCGGCTTTGTCCGGGCTTCTTTACAGCGGCTGCAGCGGCGCCGTTGAGAGCCGGCTCGTCAGCCGCCGACTCACGGTCTGGCCTCGGCTGGGCCGTGCCGGTCCCCGGGGCGGTGCCGGTCCCCCGTGCCGGCTCGGCCGTGCCGGTCCCCGGGGTGTCGTGACGGTCTTGATGCGGCCGAATGGCCTTCTTTTCCGGCCGATTTATACCGGTTCGGCGATAAGGAGGACGGTTTGCGGCGCTGAACACGCTTTAGATCGCCATTTTGTGCCGCGTAAAATTTATGGCCGGCTGGAAATCCCCCAGTGCTGTTCTTTTGAACAGATCGGAAATTCGGTTTAACATTATTCTCGTTCACAGTGGACGATTTCTTGGCGGGTTTGGCTTCGCGACTGAACTTTGTTAAGTTCCCAGCCAGCGGCTTAGAAATCGGGAGCCGGAAACGTCAGGTGGCGGTGTACTGGGCTCCTCGCCATGCATACCAATGACGCCGCAAATAGGAGTGTCTCGTATACGTCTGCTGGCAGCGCCTGGATGGTTCCCAGTGGGAGCGCGGGCCTTGCCGTGAGATTCGAGGCAGCCGTCTGACTTCAGCGGGGGCTGGCGAGTTGCTTTGTCCTGTTGCGGGGTTGAAAACTTCCCGGCGTTGTTATGGTCGCCTGCGGCGATTTCAGTCCGGCCCGCACGCCGGATGCCACCTGTTTGCTGCCCACGCGGGCCGAGCTGGATTGCGCTGAGGTCGCCGCAGTGCCGTGCGTCATCTCGTGCGCTGTGTACCGCGTCACTCTGACGCCACCCTGACGATCGCCGGGGACGTCTGGCCTTCTGCGGGACATACACGAACGCTGGAGGGTGGCCGATCAGTTGCCCAATGATTTTAATGCAGTAATCGGAGTCCTGACGGCTGAAAATGGCCTTTTTATCGCCATCACATTGCAGAGCTCTTGTCCATGACGTCGTGAAGCACGAATTCTTTTGTCGGCTCACTTTAGGCGATAAAGATATTAACGAGATGTCCTTTGTAAGGATAGTGATGCAGCTTATTGTCTCCTTTGTGCTCCCACAACAACACAAACGAGACGGCGGCCCGCAGATCATTATAGATAAACAGGTCCCGACTATTCATCATCGTGACACCGACGATACCTCATTAGCCATCACGCGATCTCGTAAACAACTCAATCGACCCGGCGAGCTTCAGCGCGGACTGTCGACCGGGCGCCGATATTGACGGAGCAACAACGCGAACCGCCCAATTTCCACTCGCCGTGCTCACTGCGACCCAGTCCCGCGTCCGCCGTCCCGCACGACAAAAACTCTGTCGCGGCGGAGCCCGGCGCGAATCAGCGGCGTCCCGTCGACCGCCGGGAGGTGACCCTGCCGGGCGCCGTTTCAGGTGGAGCCGACCGCGAGCCGGGCGCTGCGGCTCAGGTCGCCGCCGCCGCCGGAGCCGGCGCCGTCCGAGCCGGCGGCGCTGCCGCGGCCGGGCGTCGCGCTCGGCGGCGCCGCCGTTTTCGACGAGCGGGCGTACACCGCCGTCGGCCGGCTGCCGGCCGGCGCCGACGCCTATCGGAGGAACAAGTTCAACCAGCGCGTCAGCGACGGCCTGGCCAGCAACCGGCACGTGCCCGACACCCGCAACGCCGCGTAAGTGCCACGCTTGAATGGTCTGGTGTGGTCTGGTCCGGCCTGGTCTGTTGATGTTGCTCTTGTATGGTTGCGTGTGGTATGATTTTGCCTGCTGCGACAAGATCTGGTCTATTTAGTGGGGCGTGATCTCGTGGTCTGGGCTGGTTGGGTCTGTCCGGGTCTGGTTTGGTTTGTTCTGGGTTGGCCTTGTCTGTTCAGTCAGATCTGATCCGATTCGATGTGTTGTAACGTTGCCAGACTGCGATGACGCCTGTTCTGATCTGGTCTGTTCAGGTCTGTCCTGGCTTTATCTGCTCTCTCGACCTCTCGTCACCCGGCACCTGGTGCAACCTGTCCCAGACTATGATCTCTGTTCTGGCCGGGCTCTGTTTGACCCGGTTCGCGCCACTGGGAGACCTTCCCTGCCCAGGTTCGCCCAGGTCTGTCCAGGTTTGCCTAGATCTGGCCTGGCCTGTCCAGGTCCGCCCGGGTCTGCCCGGGTCTGTCCAGGTCTACCCAGGCCTGACCTGGCCTGCCCAGGTCTGTCCAGGTCTGCCCAGGTCTGTCCAGGTCTGCCCAGATCTTCCCGGGTCTTTCCAGGTCTCTCCAGGTCTCTCCAGGTCTGGCCAGGCCTGTCCAGGTCTGTCCAGGTCTGCCCAGGTCCGACCTCGCCGCCCCGTTCCGGCGGCACGGTCGGCGGAGTCCTCCGGACCTGACTCGACTCTGCCGGCTGTTTCGGCGGCTCCAGGCGGCCGGACGGGGGATTAGGCCCGGCCGGTCGCTGGCAGATGCCATCGATCAGCGGCAGACAATTCATAACATCTCTTCGACGCCGCATCGCTCACCGCACGGTGGAATTCGTCTGACTGGCGCATAGAACCTGTGCTGTGGTTTGGCAACCGAACTACGCAAATACCTCGGAGATTCCCTCCTTGTTCACAATTCATGGGTTGTATGTTGACCGTGGCCTTCCACAGTGGCATTGTTTTCTCTCTGAGCTCTTTCTGTTTAGTACATGGCTGTGTGCAAAACCCACGGCTTTAAGTCACGGTTAGCCTGTTCTAGTTTCTGCCGTTTTGACGCAGTCACATTTCCCAAGAGCTCTCTGGTGTTTGGACTGTCCTTTCAAGACATTTTTTTAGTTGCGTACACATTAGTCTAAAACTTTTCGTATCTGTATGAAATGATCCTTTGTGGAGCCTTAACGAAAACCGAACATTATACTTCATTTCGCAATAAAGTGTATTGTTCACAGTTCAACGGCTTTAGCTGTTCACAATGATAAAGGAACCTGCAATTTGCAGAAGTTACTGTTTTGATTCGTAGTATGATAGCTTACCATTATGTTGTAATTCATGAAAACAAGTCAAACTCGTGCCAGGCACAGAATGATTTCATTGCTGTTGATTTCACCCACGGTTTCGCTGTAAAGATATTATCAGATTGATTTGAATGACAAGAGAAGGAACCGTGCTTTATGTTTGGGGTAGATGAACTCTGGTAAAGCTTTGCGAACAATTTCTCCTGAAAACCGATGTTCTAAGTTATCAAATGCTGCATTGTAGCAGTTTTTAATGCATAATATCCTCTGCCACCTCGAATATGCTCGCTTTCGACGTTGGCATTCGTGCTTTGCGAATATCTAGAAAACACTGCACTTCATTCGTAAACGGTCCGCTCCTATAGCCGAGGACTTCAACGTGCGCATTTCG
This sequence comes from Capitulum mitella, assembly GCA_030062745.1. Lineage (NCBI taxonomy): Eukaryota > Metazoa > Arthropoda > Thecostraca > Pollicipedomorpha > Pollicipedidae > Capitulum > Capitulum mitella. Next base: position 1,530,780 of record CP099847.1, on the reverse strand, counting down.
GTTCCATCGCGGACAGCCGCCTCGAGAGCGCAGTACAGCAGCAGCAGTCACTCGCATCTTGTAGTCATTTTATGCGCTACATGTGCATGATGTCTGCGGTAGTTATTCGTCCCAAAGAACGCTTTTCGTTTGCCGAATGGCTCCTGTGAACCGGAAGGTTCCATTGCCGTCATTTTTCTCCTCCTTTACTTCATTTTCTTGAATCTCCTCGCTCTGGCGGTTGCTTACCCCTAAAGATCATATTTTTCTCTCCCTTGTTTCATTTCCGCAAATTCCCCCGCTCCGATGGCTGCTCACCCAGGGAAAAATCAATGTTCGGGCCTGTGCGAGGGATGGGAGTGTTTGCAATATGAATCATCCCCGCCGAGTGGGCTTCTTTTGTGGCCGCCCTCCAATCAGGACAGATTGTTGCCGCTTTCCAATATCGCGCCGCGGCGCCCACCGCCGCCCCGGGCGCCCATTCATCCCGGTCATGTTCCGCCGGGCACACGCGCAGAGTGGCAGATCTCTTCATTTCCCGGCGATCCACCATCCCGCGTGCGGGCCGAATCCCGTCCATCTCGCCGGCCGTGTACTCCGTTGTGCCGGGGCGGCGCGCGTTTGCTCGCGGCCGTCTCCGGGCGCCGGGAGCGGCGCCGGCGGGAGGGAAGAGCGAAAGGCGTCCTCTCCGGAGAGCAGTTACGGGCGCGCCGCTCGGTGTGCCGCCGATCTGCGGCTGATTGGACGCCGCCGCGCCCGGCGGGTCCGCTCGGTCCGCGGAGGAATTGGCGTCCGCGTCTCCTGGGGGTGGCCGTGTGCCGCGACCCGATACACGTCACCGGGCGGAGTGGCTGTGGTCACCGTGGCAGTCAGGCAGGCGTCTCTGTGTGGCGAACGCTGTCGGCGGCCTCCGTCTCCGCGGCGCAGTCGAGCGGGCGACAGTAACGGCCGGTTTGCGGATCATTCCGTCCGACTCGCCATCAGACTCGGCCGCTCAGCGAAGCAGTCCTGACGTCACATCAGTCGTGCGGCGGTGTCACGCCGAGGTCGTGAGCACGTGGCACGCGCTCGGCAGTTCCCGTGACCGGAAGCTTCTGGCGATCTCTCGTCAGGCTCGTCAGGCTCGTCAGGCTCGAGTTATGTCGGTGATGGTGTGCGGTAACGGCGCTCAGTAGTCGTGATTGTCGAGTGGGTCCTTGGCCATCAGGGAAAGATGTCCGTGCCTTTTGGGGAGCATATTGAGAGCATCCTTCTGTGCATGCAGATGCGGGTCTGAGCCGGCCTTTCCGACACGTGCCTCTCGTTTGTGAGACAAATGTCGGATGAAATTGTACCGTGTCCATGTTGTCATTTCTTGTCCGACATGCGTCTCTGTTGCTTTTAATAAATACGCTTACAAAGGTGACATTGATGCAGGTGAAACGTTCAACAAAGCCCAGTAGGAAAGGAAGACGTTTTTGGGTGCTGTTTACGTGTTCCTGGTTTACGATTATTTTACAGACAGTTTAACTGATGTGAGCGACTGGTGACTCTAAACACCAGTCGACATTTGTCTCTGCGTCTTTGTCAAAGGAACGTGGGAACTTTTTTGTTATTACTCAGTTAAATTGCACTAAACATGTGCATTTAGGCTTTGCCAGAAGCAAAACAGTATTTCATGCGATTCATACGCCCGGTGCGCTTATAATCGGAAAATAGCAGCAGACAGTAACGACACGCGCCATTCGCTGCACGGCGACGTCTCGGGAACTGGTCAGTGCCGGACCCCGCCTGTCGTCCGTTACCAGGCATCAGAAGGTGAAAACGCGCGGGAGCGCCGACCGGGAGGCGCCACTGTCTCTGTTGCCGTCTGCAGACCGTTCGCCGCTCGATCGTCCGATGTCCAGGAAGATAATATATAGATAACCTGGAAGATCCCTCATAAAACGCGCGAGAATCGGGCAGCCATCTGTTTTGTTTTATATCCAATCGAGCTGAAGTGGGACGTGGCTCCGAGGGACGCGCGTCTTGAGCTCTCGTGATGGCCTTTGCCAGCTCCGCTCTCCATATTCATTAGTCCGCTGCTCTGAATTGACTTCAGGACGGCGAAAGTGATGCATTTTAGATGATGAAAGATTCAGGGCTTCGCGGAGGGTTTCCCGCGAAGCTGACGCTGATTAACGTCCTCCCTCGAGCTGTGGCAGCCCGCCGAATCTGATGTGCTGGCCGGGGACGGGGCGCTGTCGGAACCTGCATTGAGGCCGGCACGAAATGTCCTACTAGACAACTGTCACATTGCGCGGATGATGAGTGAAATGATTGTTCGGACGGGTGCAGGCCGGAAAGAGGCAGCCTGCGAGGCGTCGAATGAAGTTGGGCCAACTGTTCGACGTATTCCCTCGAACTGTGTCGACCGTAGCCAGGCCCGTCATCGTTCACAGCGACTGGACGGAGCGCCTTTCAGGAGACCGTGCTCGACAGTCACGTCTGATCAAACTGCATGCTGTTTGTAAAATGGCATGTGTAACGCAGTCATTTTTATGATTAACCCCCGGCGGACGGCAGGTATTTTCACTCGGACCGAAGACGACGGAGATGATAAGCACCCCCTCGCCATTTCACCCCTAGTTGAGCTAGCGACACAGTTCGAAAAGCAATCGACAGCTGTGTACCCAAAGAATCCAACAGTCAGCGGTCGACCCAAGAAGTCCAAGTAGTGACCTAAGTCAGGTCAGACTTCATGCTTGGGAGCTGTAGGTGGATTTTCCTGAGTTACAAACGACACATTTTGGGCCAGACGAACCTAAAATCGTCTCCTTTGTCATGTTCAGCCCAGAATTAGTACAGGAACGCTCTAAAATCGAAAAATGTCATCTTAGGTCATCAGGGACGTAGCCAGGGGGGGGGGGTCCATGGAGGCCATGCCCCCTGAGCCAAGTGGTGTACACTAGATATATAGTGATTTCGCACGAATACGGAATAGTGATCGTATGCATGTTGCAAAAGCAAACATTATATATATTCCTGTGGGCTAAATATGAGGTCAGTTACGTAAAATTTCTGCTTTTGCCTATAAACTTCGTATACCAGTGTTATATGACAAAATCTGACATTTAGCCCTCCCCCTGAGGAAAATCCTGGCGGCATGCCTGTAGGCCATTGACCTCGTTTGACCTTGGAAAGGCCGTTGATCTGTCCGAAATGACCTGTTCGCACGTGGACTACCATTCTGAATGGGTTTCATGATCGTCGTGTACCGTTTCTGCATACCTATTGCCCTAAAACAGTAAACCGACATTTGGCGCAAAAATCGTTTTGCAAGCCAATAGTAATGACGTTATAGCTCGGTGGCCCAAGGTGGCCTAGGTTCACTCCTTTTTTCGAAACATGCGCAATGAACGTATCTTCAGCGCCTCCAAATTTCACGGTGCTGCCTTGCGCCGTATTGCCGTGACCCTCGGAAACTGCTGGAGGGGGGGAGGGGGCGGGGACCATCCACCCCCTCTTCCGGCGAGGATTAAGGGGAACTGTTTACCTTTGTATGGGGTTTTGAAATGAGAGCAGGATTGTAGATAACATGTAGAAATCATAGGATCCAAAGTTGGTTTGTCCCAAAACCCTTCCCGAAGGGTGCTAGAACAGATTATGTAAACGTTTTTGAAGGGGATTGTCAGATTTTGGGGAGTGCTAGATGCACGGTGGCGTCATATTACTAGTGGCCAAGTGGTGTTGATAACGTTTGCTGCCGAAAGAAATAGATATTCAGTGCAAATTTAAAATGACTCGCAGATTCCAAGGTGCGCATGGTGATTATTGTGAATGGCGAATGAATACGAACCGTCGCCTCACACTCAGCGTTCGAATTGTCATTGCAGCCCATCGTTTGCCTACATTTGGTTCACCGCAAATCCTGGAGGCATAACGTTATATCATTGCGTGTCTAACGTCACTCCTGAAAATGACATCATGGTTGACGTTGAATACTTAGTGAAATTTTTTGCATTTCCCGGGTTGCATGACAAACAAAGAACATAATCGTTACTGCGTACTCTAGTCATTTTATATCATTTGCTAGATTCCCACCAAGGTTAACTATTTCCTTTAAGCGTCGCTGTGCACCCAAAAGAAAACCCTTGCAATGAAGTCGCTCGGGAAGTCGAAAGTCTGCGCGACCCACGGGTGTTGAAATGGAAACAGGCCTCCTTCATGAGTTCCTGGCTCGATTTATGCCGTACACGCGTAAGTTCCGGGATAACAATCCTGGTAACGGAAGTGCCTTGTTTCGGTGATTCTAGATCAGTTGCAACGAAATTTCCAACCTCCCCGCGGGACTCAGGATCGGCCCTGGCCTTCCTCAGCGGCACTGGCATGTTTTCATCTGCCCGCGCTGATTCTCTGAAGCAGAGGTCCACCCCGAACCCTCCGCGACCCGCTGCCGTCGGCCGACCGTCCGCCGGCTGTCCGTCCTCGGCGAGTTCGGCGGGCCCGCCGGCACGTCCGCCGCTGGTCGGCCGTTTTCCGCGGCGCCGGCGGCGCCCAGCCGTCGTCGGCGGTCTCCGCCTGGCTGCCTGCGCCCTTTCGCCGCCGCCGCCGCCGCCTGTCGCGTTTGGACTGCGGCCAGAGGCGGCCTCATTTGCCTAACCGCCTCACTCGCTCCGGTGATGAGAACTGGCGACAACAGACGCCGCCGCCACTGAGGACGTCACAGCGGATGGTCCGGCTACTGAGAACGGGACAGCAGACGGCCCGGCTACTGAGGACGTGCCAGCAGACGGTCCGGCTACTGAGGACGCGACAGCAGACGGTCCGGCTACTGAGGACGCGACAGCAGACGGCCCGGCTACTGAGGACGTGACAGAGGACGCTCCGGCTTATGAGGACGTGGAACGGTTCTCGGAATGCAGCGCAAGTGCTCCTGTCTGGGAGGATTGGACAGTGGACTCCGCTACCTCAGAGGAGTCACGAATAATGCCACTGTTGTATGTGACGCGCCGTTAGACTCCGGCACTTGTGAGGACGCTACACAAAGGACGCCGCTTTGTGGGACGCCCGGTAGACTGCGGTGGCTCAGGAGACACCGCAAATGCCACCGCTTCGAGGGAAACGCCCCAAATGCCACCGCTTCGAGGGAAGCGCCCCGAATGCTACCGTCTTGGTTGTGACACGAACGCTCCATGGAGGACGTCCTATGAATGCCGCCGGAAGTGAGCGCGGCCGGAAGTGTGCCCGTTGATTGTTTTTTTTTTGATCGACACAGAAGTGCACTACACTAGAGGGGTAACCCTTTTATACATACATATATACATATATATATATATATATATATATACATATATATATATGTGTGTTTTTATTTATTTATTGTTTGCTAGTCGCTGTACTAGCTTTATATGCATTTTTATGTTTTATAAAGTAGCATTTATAGTTACTTCCGTAGACTCCAAGAATCTGACAATCTGACTCCAAAAACCTCTTTTGCACTTTGATCTCCCTCTGAATTTCCTGTTGTTCTTCGGCTGCATCCCGTGCTCCCTCACTACGTCCCTGGATCTGTCCTGGCCTTCGTTAGCGTTGTCTACAGATTCTGTGCCGTACCCGCTGCTCCCGCCGCAGTCGTGCAGCTGCGTTTTTCGGCGTCCGATTCGGCGGCGGCGGCCCCGAGCTGCGAGCTTCTGCGCTGGCGCGCGGCCTGCAGGTCGGGTGTCGCGGTGGCGGTGTTTTCGGCGGGCGGCCGTTTCCGCTGCGTAATTGTCGGCGCCGCTCGGCCGAGCCGGCTGTTTGTGTCGAGCGCCGGCTGCCGCTGTGCCGCCGCTAGATAAATGGTCGCCGGGGATATCTCATTTGGCGTGCGTGGTTCGTACCCGAATCTGTCTTGTGCGTCGGCCGGCAGGATGACCCAGAGATTGCCGAAACACGGCCGGCTGGATCCTGGAGTGTACCGTGCGGATAGGTGGGCAAACAGATCGGGGATGGCGAAACTCGGAATTAGTGGCGTAGTCTTTTATCCGTCGGCTGTTATTAGACGTTCCGAGTTTTATTGCTATTCTTGCCAAGTCGTCTCCAATTTTTATATCTTCCTGGAGAAAAGTGCAGGACAGCGTGTTTCGTCAGCAGCGTGCTGTAGCATAGTGTGCTCTCTCTCTCTCTCTCTCTCTCTCTCTCTCTCTCTCTCTCTCTCTCTCTCTCTCTCTCTCTCTCTCTCTCTCTCTCTCTCTCTCTCTCTCTCTCTCTCTCTCTCTCTCTCTCTCTCTCTCTCTCTCGCTCTCGCTCTCGTGACCCCCGTTTTGGTCCGTTCCAGGTGCCGCAGCAGGGAATGGCGAGTCGATCTGCCCGCCACCAGCGTCATCATCACCTTCCACAACGAGGCGCGCTCCACCCTGCTGCGCACCGTCGTCAGGTGGGACTGGGACCGGCGGCGTCTTGTGGGTCTTTTTCACCAGTCGTGGCCGCAAGGCACATGGCACACACGGGTCGTAACATCTGGCATTCCTGGTCATTACTAGTCATCTCTCGGCAACAGAGGTCGTGCTCTGAGGTTTGAGCATGGCTTGTACGTACTTGCTCGGTTTCCGGGCGGATTGTCATTTCTCAGACGGCACACCTCGGCTGGTTTAGCTTGTCGGCCGGCCCCTGGGTGCGAAGGTCGTCTCAGGCTCGCTCCGTTTTGGATGGATGCATTCGGTTCTGTGCTGTTCTTAGCCGTAAATATTGTCAGTGAACAAACGCAACAATCATTGAATGCACGCACGGGATTGAGGACTTGCGTCAATTACCCCTTTGGAAAGGTCGTTCTTAGTTTGATTGTCTACGCTGACCGTGTACTCGTCGATGCCCTGGCCGTCGACGTCGCAATAACTCTCTGTGGACCTGGGCTACCGTTTGCCTTTCACTGACAGCCTGGGCGGCCGGGCGTGCCACCTGGTGCCTCGTCCTAGGCCGCGACCGGATATCGTGGGCGGAACTTCACGGCGAGGAGGTTATTCTCAGCGCGATTGACATCTGCCACAAAAGTTACAGCCTAATCATGGCAGCTAAAGCCAGCTGGAAGCCTCTTATGGTCTGGAAGGGGTTGATTCGTTTCTGGGAAGGATTCGGTCTGTGCTGCATTTAGTGGCATGGAAAAGACGCGTCGGATTTGATAATGCGTCTACCGATGTTGTGTACAGCAGCTGTTTGTAGCACAAACACGTTGTGAACAACCGCACACTGACGGCATGCCTCCTGTTTTGCAGTGTTCTGAATCGCAGCCCAGAACACCTGATCAAAGAGATCATCCTTGTGGACGACTTCAGCGATGACCGTGAGTGAGGCAGGCTCGGGCCTCTGCTCTGAGTATCGTGACCGTGTTCTTCCAACTCGCTGAACTCACTGTGCGGAGCACAATACTCGGTCTGTTGAACTCATCAGACCGTAAATATTGGCCTGCTTTGTCGAACCTGCAAGTGAAACGTCCTTGTCTGTGACGCAGTGTTCGGCGCCAGACGTACTGACGCCCTACGCTGTTCTGCTGCTTCTCTGCCGACTCCTGGCGAAACAGACAGCTACATTGGATGTTCCCGTAGTATGTAAACTCCGTTTTGACTACCACTTCAACATTCAGCTATTGTTGTAATGGGCCAGTAGCAATGGTAAAATGTTTGCCTTTCTCACAAAGGCGGTGGAGCGAAAAATCCGACGGACAAATGCCTCGTTTATGTGAAAGGTGGAGGTTAAATTGGTTCAGCACTGTGGTTATCGCCTCGTCTTCTGCAGTTGTATGGGCTTTTGACGTTTGTTTTCTCAGCTTTTGTGATAAGAGTGTTTCAAACGGCCCACCTCACCGAGTCCGACATCTTCTGCGTAACAGATAACGAACAAATGAACAAACGCGACATGACGCGGAACGGCCAGTGGGCCATTCCACGTCACGTCACGTAAGAATTGACCCGACCCCTTTCGATTTTGATGAGATTTGATACGCTCCCAGTACCTACCGAAAAGTGGCCTGCCATAAACTTTTAGTCCTGGGTAACCTCTGACGCCAAAGCTACAGGTCATGAAATGTCGCCGATTTTTGCACACAGTGCATGATTCAAATGTCTATAACTCGGTGCAAGATTGTCACAGAAAGGTGTGATTAGCACCATTCGGAGGATTATTGTTCCAGCTTTTATGAAGAGGCTCATTTTTCTGGTGACCTCGGAATGACCTTTGACCTGGCTAGGTCACATGTAACATTTTTGGTTTTAACCATGTTTGCGTACCGTTATCTTCGCGAAAATGTAGCACAATATGTCCTCAAGTATCCACAATAACGTGGCAAAAGAAACGTTCCTTGGCAAATTCAGATCTTTATAGATATCTTGGATTTAGTCTTGCCAATTAGCGCTTGAGAAATATGTCCTGAGGCTATATGAGGAATATTGATCGATTTCGTGCCTTTCAGTTGTCCGATTATTCTGCACTTTTGTGTGCACAATATCCCGTGTGCCTGCTACACGTCAGCTTAGTTTCAAATTGATTGACTAGAAAGGTCAAAGGTCATGACATCCCACCACCAATCGACCCCTGTCATCCAAATCTGACATATTCGTTCTTTAAATTTTGCACGAAAATGAGCCTGTTGGCTGTTCGTGGGCCCTAAAACCGACCGAAATAATCTTAGTCGTGCGACAGGGCCTTGGAACGTCGACCGAGGCCATTGACATCGATTGACCTTGGACGGCCTTTTTAACCTCGGATCATTTATGTATTTTTTTTGGGCGCAGATTTCGAATTCCACACCCATTTTGCACGAATTGAGTCCTTTATGTTCATGCCATGTCCTGGATAGAAGTCAGTTTTCTAATTTTTCGTCACGCATCTCATTCGTCACTTCTGTCTGCTTCTACACCAAGTTGTGATTTCATGTGTAACTGTTCCAAGATTCAGGGGATGATGTCATGACAAAAAAATCAACGCCAATGGAATTCTTGATACGAGCGAACTCCGATGCATTCGCAGTTTATTTGAAATTCGGGATCAATGCCCTAAAAAGCCATGAGTGGTCTGATGCCAAAAGGTTATCCAAGGTCAGTCGAGGTCAGCGACCTCGCTTGACCTTTAAAAGGTCCCGATGCTTGGCTAAAATTATTTCAGGTGGCTTAAAGGCCCAAGAACACGCGATAGACTCATTTCCGTGGAAATGTGAAGAACGAGTATGTCAAATCTGGATGGCTGGGGTCAGTCGTTGGCAGGGTGTCATGACCTTTGATCTTTCTGGCCAGGCAATTGAAAACTTAGTTCATGTGTAGCAGGCACGCAGGACACTCTGCAAACCAAAGTGTAGAACAATCCGACAAACGAAAGGAAGCAAACAATATGTGTCAAATTGTCTTAGGACATATTTCTCAAGTGCCACTCAGCAACAGTAAATTCACGAAAACTCAGAAAGCGTCCATTGCCAGAAATATTTTTTGCCACGCTTATTGAACATATTTGAGGACATGTTGCGCTGCATTTTCGTGAAAATCACGCTGAGCAAGCATGGTTCAAACAAAAAGTGCTCCATGTGATCCACTGAGGCTAAAGGTCATCCGGAGGTCACCGAAAGAGTTAAACTTGTTTATGAGAGCTTGAGCATTTATCTTTCGAATGGCGCTAATCGCACCTTTCTGTGACAGTCTGTCACCGAGTTACGGGTATGGAAATCGTGCACTGTCCGTAAATATCGGTGACCTTTCATGACAGATAACTTTGACCTCAGAGGTCACCCGGAGCTAAAAAATTATGCCTGGTCATTTTACGATGGATACTATGAGCGCACCAAATTTCACCAAAATCATAAGGGTTCGGATCAATTCTTGTGCCATTTGATGTGGAATAACCCCCTATGTCGTCCGGTTCATGATGATAGCCCGGAAATAACAACAACCAATCATGTACTCGCTAATGAAATCCGCGACATCTATGGGTAGCAATTTACACTACACTGGGGCTTTCGCTAGTGCCGGCTTGAATGTTCAGTGGCAGTGGTCCCAGATCGTCAAGCGCACAGGAAGTTTGTTTACGTGTGTTTCCAAATGGTGTAGTTGAAATGTGGGATGATACTAAAGGTCACAGTCATGCGTAGAAATACCGCATACTGAGGCGTAATTCAGTGGTCTTAAAAAACGTGGATTAATGTTTTTGCATGATAACTGATACCTATTTTGAGAAAACTGCGTCCACCGAAACATACCTGAAAATCGGCCAAACGGCCCATTCGACCGGTATTGACTGCTTCCGGCATTGGCTGTCTTACTAATTTGCCGTTGTGGAAACCGCGATTGTCTTGCTGCACAACGCGCTTTGTGCAGCTATGCTCCAAGCGGGGCGAGATTGCTGAACTGACGACATTGTCTGCTTTTGTCTCGACACTTCTTAGCACTGGGATTTGGGGGTTTCTTTTTTGATGTACATCCACAAAGGGCGGTTTTCCGTTTTGACGGCTGTTTCCATAACTTTCAGCAACTTGCACACTGGCGGCTTGGTGGTCGCGCTGTGTGGATTTGCTCTTCATCAACAGCAGCCTCCGTCGGGGGAGGAATGCTGGAACTTCAAAGAAGTCTTTGATCAGTACTCAGCACCGACGCCCCTGGGTTTCTGCCTGGACGGGTTTCTGCTTTGGCGCTGCGGGCCTTGCCAGCTTTCGTTGGATGACTTTTGGGCTTTTGCTTGTTGAGAGTCCCCACCATTGAAACCCGAGCCGTCAAGTCCAGCGTACTAGATGAGAGCCCGGAGCCGACCTTCCCTGTTCGGCTCAGACAAAGTGCATTTTGCTGCGTTTGGCCGCTGGCGAGCCAGAACAGCCTCTCGCTCGTTGTTGGTAAGGCTGTATACGGTCAACTACGGGACATGGCTTTCGTATGCACAGGAACTCTTTTCGTGCCTCCTGAACTTGCAACCTGGCCACATTGCTCATGCAGTGCAAGGTTTAAGAGTGTTGCAGCACTGGCTTCTTTGTGCTCTCACGTGTCCAAATTCTTTTGCATGGAACGAGCAGTTTATGGCGTCTTCAACCAGATTCTCCGGGAATAAGGAGAGCCGTTAAGTTATTACTGTAATAACATTTCATTCCGTGTGCATTGATTTGTGATGTCAGCTTTCTTAATGAGTCTCGCATGGGCAACCCGTCGAGCTTTGTAGGACTCTTTTTGTGAATGCAGAGATTACCGCAGTCAAACAAAAATACGGACACATTAGTTTTTCGTATTCTGTGGGTTTTCGAATCCAGGCGGCAGCGCGGGTTTACGGAAACGTTCAGTTGCAAAGTTTTCTATGAAAAGGAAATGTCTTTCCCCTTGACATCATAGGAAACTTAGAAGCAGAGAAATTGAAGGAGCACAGCTGCTACCTGAAAGAAGGTCCTTAGATGCTGGGTCTTGACACACCGGCATTCTGCCCTTTGTGAAGTTATGTCATGATAATACTGAGGGTTGGATTGGCGTTCCGGCTTGTCGAAGCATGGAACTGCGGGAGGCTTGCACGACTTTGCGTTTATAGTTTTATATCACGCTGGGAAACTGTTGACAGGTTTCGGCCACATCCTTTCCGTAGTGTTTGGTCATTTAGCGTAGCCATGTAGTGTGAGCGCGTCCGTACGAGCCGTTCATTCATCGCGTAACATCAAAGTTGGCCGAAATGTAGTTGTGACCACGGACTCGCATATACGGTGTTGTGGCGTTGACGGGCTATAAAATGGCACGACAGGGAGGAGCGCCAGGACATCGCGCGTTAATGCCAGTTTTGTAGGAGGTTTGAACGTTTTGTGAGGCACGCACGGATTGGAATTGATGTGCCCATCGCCGCCACGAATTCAGCTGTCACAGCCACGTATGGCCGTTTCGTGCCAGAGAGCACCACTTTTGAAAAGGATATCAGAACTGGTGAAGCCATTCTGGGGTGTTATTGACAGCCTTGGAGCGTGATATACCGCCGGCGGTGTCACTCTGGCCTGAGTTATCGATGACTCCGGACATTCTCGGGACGTGGCTGGACCTGAGAGCCCGCTGCCTCGTAAACGCCTCAGATTGGTCTTCCCCGAGAGCGTCGATCCGGGGCCCGAGCGGGGCCTGCAGCCACCGAGCTCATATTCCGGCACCCTCGCGGGGCTTTTACGTGCCGCCCGGTCGTATTCAGCGCTGCGATAGCCTCCTTTGTCATGGTGATGCCGTTTTCCGGTTTCAGCGAGTGACGGGAAGGAGCTGGAGAAGATCGATAAGGTGAAGGTGCTGCGGAACGACAAGCGAGAAGGTAGGATTTTGCTCCCTTTCGTTTGCTCGTTGACGGAGAGACGTTTCACCGCCATGATGCATTCGGATCAAATTGCACATGCCTGCTTTGATGTCTTATGGTATCATTAAGATTCTTCCATGGTCAGCTTTCACGCAAGGGGCCTCGTGGAGTAAACAGACTTGACCACACCATGCCAGTCCCTCAGCTTTCAAATTTGAGACATCTTTCAGGGTGCAGCTGTTGCTGCGGCAAATAGTTGGCCTCAGTTGTCCAAACATTTTCCGAATGACTCCCGTCCTCGAGATAAATACGGAATATATCCTATGTGCAAGGCGTTTGATGTAGTTTTGACACGCAGTTTTGTTTCCGGTGTCTGTAACAACCATTTCATACGTTCGGTTAGTTTAGCTCAGAATGCCTTCATTCAAGCCGATTGCAACTAGATGATCGGTTGTGGCAGCGAAATCGTGCGTGGTGTGAAAGTTATCAAAATCAGACGAGTTGGTCCGTACTCTGGCGCGCATCGTAACGTAATTCGTGCCATTGTAACGTATTGGACGTGATCAGAAAGTCCGATGGAAACAAGGGAACTGCGACTGGAAAGGACGCTGAGAACGTTTAACGACGGGTGTAGAAGATGTTCCGAGATAGGCATGCCCTTTGTTGCCTTGTTATGGTACACAAAAGTGAAGCTTTTTTCGCACAAATTAATAATGTTTCTGTGACAGATTTTAGCGTCAAGATCATCTGCCTGGTACCGTGCTGGCCCCTTGCTCGTGCTGATAGGTTAATACTGCTGCAGATATTGCCTGGGCGCACACACCAACATATCGTCTGTTTTGTTTTTCGCAATCAGTTTCAAGTTCCCCGTGCCTTTTGTGCCCGCAGCGTCCCATGTAAAAGCTGGGCGTCTCGTGTTGGCCCTCCGGCCCGTGCGCCGTTGAGCTGTTGCTCGGAACATTTCCAGAAGTTCCCTCGCTTTCGGCCCCCAACTTTTTGCTATTGCCTCCGTCCGGCCTTGGAGCGTTCTCCAACTTCTGCCTCTCGGAGGCGGCTCGCTCTGAGGAAGATCGGCGGCGGTGAGGCGAATTGGCCCGGCGACGGCCGCCACCACCGCCGACGGACTGTGATGGCACCCGCCGGCCGGCGGCAGGCCTTTATTGAACCTACCATCGTGTGGCCGTGCCCTGGCAATCCACTGTCGCCCAGACAATTTGCCCCTTTCTGTCTCAGTCCGTTCTGGAATCTCGCCCCTTGTCATCGCCCTCCCCGTCCGTGTACTCTGTTTTTGTATTTCCCTTCGCTGTTTCGAAATCACCCTTTTTTATTTTCCTGTCTGCGGGTTTGTTCATCCCTTCTTTTTACTTTCTTTTGGCGCATTTTTCCTTTTGCATTCGTTCTTCTTCTGTACCTTGCTGTATAAAACGTTTCCAGCGTTCTTTCATCGCTTTTCTTTTTCCTGTCTCCGTTCCTTGTATCTTACGTCCTCTGTTCTTTATGTAGTACGTGCGTCGATCTTCTCATTATGAAGGCCATGAAGGCCTCTGTGTCCGATCCTGATCGCTGGCCGCCTTAATTTGCTGTAATTGAGGCATCTCACCGTAGTCTTAGTCTCAGACCCATATGCTTCCAGTTGCTCGAATACACCCATCCAGTGAAAATATATTGATGTTTATCTTACAGAACAGCTTTATGGTTGCTATCCTGTACACTGCCTTTACGCGGTCGCCATGTACCAGACGGAATTTCATTTTGAATATCGAGCTGCACCCTGTTTATACTGCTTTGTTTGGACTGCACTACGTTCTGAAGCCCGGCTGATTTTTGACTGTTGTCTATACATACGCAAGTAGCAGAAAACACACTGTTTTGAAGCTTCGACGACGCGACAACACGTCCCTGTTGCTAATCGTTCCTGCCATTTGTCGACGCACCGTGCTGGTCCGCCCTGCTCTCTTCCAACAAGTTCCTATTCCAGCTCGCCGCTTGGCTCCCGTTCGTTTGCGATCGTGTCATTGTCGTCTACCCCCCCCCCCCCCTTCCCCCACCATTGATCTACTGCCGCTGTTGGCTCTGAGACCTGATCAGATTTTCACGCCGACCCATGTTGTAAGGTCTCGCAGGCCCAGCCACTTGCCAAATGATCTCCTCCGGCTCTAAACAGGGAAGACAATAGGTAAACACTCGAGACGCATGCGGGTCGTGCCTAACCAGCATTCAGCCCGCGTTCTGCAGGCCACGCTCACTCTGCTGTGTTGAAGCCGTACAGGAACCGTACTCAAGCTGCGCTTGAATGACGTAGTCTGTCGTACTGGAGCTGCGCTGAAGCCCTTCTCCGTCGGTGATATCGATCTAGTGTACCTGGTATATCCGCACGATATCCGTGGTATATATCTAGTGTATCAGTTAATCTAGTGTATGGATATAGACGGACATAATACAGAACATACTGGGGGCGTAGCCAAACGGTTGTGAACTGAAGCCGTTCGCAGACTGTACCGGAGCCGGACTCAGGTCTGTTCAGGTCGTGCTGGAGCCCCACTGGAGCCGTGTTCAGACGTGCCGCCGTCTCCGGCACGGCCGATCGGTGTATCCGCTCGCTCTGGCCGATCATCTGCAGCCGGCGCGGCGCCTCCTCTGGCGTCCGATCCATCACACTGACGCCGACCGGCCGGCCGAGCCCATAACCAACCGCCTCTTCTGCTCGCTCCGCCGCGGGCACCAGGCAGTCCTCCCCGCCGGCTGGCCAGCGGCCCGGCCGGCGCCGGCTCCGGCCCGGCCCTCTGTTGCCGCTCGCCGTCTACCGGGCGGTCCTCCCCGCCGGCTGCCCTGGCCAGCGGCCCGGCCGGCGCCGGCTCCGGCCCTCTGTTGCCGCCCGCCGTCTGACGCCCGGCGGCCCTGTCGCCGCCGTCCGACCCGCCGTCGCCGGCCGACTGACAGCGGATTTTTCGGCCGGCTGGCGCGTGTTTTCCCGCCGACTGGAGCGGCGGCGGCGGTCGGCCGGCAGAGGCGTTCGTCGCTGTCCTGCCCGCCGGAAGCGTTGCTCGGACGGCGCCGACGGAGATCGGCAAACGTTTCGAACGAGGACGCGGTGATATGGGGCGGAATGGTGCCGTCGGTCGGCGCGAAGCCTTCTGTTACTCGCGTCTCATTTCACTGCCCGAACGCTGGCCGCCGCCGGCTTGACGGCTTTGTTTGTCGGATCTTCCCCGGGAAATTAGTCGAATGACCCTGGAATTGCGTGCTGGCTGACTAGCTGAAATTAATCGTGCGTGAAAATGTGTTGCGTAGAACAGTGATAGACTGCAGACGGAATAATCCCAGTCCTTTGGTCAGTGTTTAAACAGTCTGAGAGAAGTCACGGCGAACATTGGTTTGATTTCGTACCATGCTCGAGAGGGAAAACGAAGAATGGCAGGAATACTGAAGCGTCCATTACCATCATCGGCTCGGCCGGCTGTCTGACAGTTCGTGTTGCCTGCTTGAGGCCTGATGTGGTCCCGCGTGAGGGAAGCAGACACGGCCTGGCCGTCTGACCGCTGCTGTTGTCTGCCTCAGGCCTGATGCGGTCCCGCGTGAGGGGCGCCGACGCGGCCACGGCGCCGATCCTGACGTTCCTGGACTCACACTGCGAGTGCAACCAGCACTGGCTGGAGCCGCTGCTGGAGCGCGTGGCCGAGGTGAGCGCCGCGACTCCTGGCGGGCGGGGGCCGTCCCCTCCCCCGCGACTCCGCGGGATGTTTGTTCGGCTGGGGCGGGGCTGTGTGGTTCGCGGACCCGGCACGGCCGACTGTCGGCCGCCGCCAGTGACGGTGGACTGGCCGGCTGTCACCAGCACGTAACGCCGGACGGACGCGGGAAGCCGCCTCCTGATGAGTGATGGCTTTGGGATTTGTGTTCAGCCAGCCGGCAGTTAGAAGCGGTATGTGGGGATCCAGGCCCACGCGGGAGTCATGGAATTATTAATATGTTATCCAAGTTTTGACAGTTTGAAGACGTGGGATGCGCCTCTTTTTAAGAGCAATTTCACGTGCCTTTTCTGTTTCACGGATGAGTTCACACAAAGGCAAATCGCGTGTCTAAGGCAGCACCGGGCCTGTGGATATTTGGGTCACTGAGAAAGTATAGACCCGGTCTCCGTTTTCAAAGCATTGATCCTGGTTATGATTTGTCGTAAAAGGTTAAATGGTGAGTCACAGCATTCAGGCGGTGCCGTAGTGCTGAGCTTGACAAGGATTCACAAATACTGTTAATCATTGTGGTTATACTGGGACGCAAGCTTTGGTAATTATACATTCCTGATATTGACCGTTTTTGTTTTGATGTACCCAAAAGAAAAATACAGCGGTCGTAAATGGCAGATCATATGGTTTCACTCACCTCAGGGTCATGCAACAGTTGTCTTTTGTGACTCTTCACGTTTGTTTGCATCCGGACCAACTTTTCCCAACTTCCCAGCCGAGGAGAGTTTAGCAGGCGTTAAGTTTAGCCATTATCCACGGCCTTTGGTATTGATCGGAAAGAAGCGACTCAGAACTATTTCATTCGGGTTAAATTTTTTCTCCACCCACGTGAACTGTGATGGGATCAGGCTGTTTGTACGTCGTCTCAAGTTTGCGACTTGAATACTGCTAAAATACTGTGAAGATATGCAGATCGTTCGAAGGGCGCTTTGCGGCTATTCTGGACTTGTTTTGTCATGTTCTTCACGCGTTTTACTCTGTTTTTCCGCGGTGGGCATAGTACGTCCTTGCTGTCGCTGGAAGTGCTCAGAATAATTATTTCATGACAGTAACCTTATGGAGTCGCACGCTGAAGCGCACGGAAAGGCGCATTGAAAATGATGAGGACGAAAAACGGGGAAATACGCCAGACAGCGAGAGGTGTCATCCGGGCTCACGGCGTCCGGGTCTCCTGTACCGAGTGAACCCCTCTGACCAGACGGCCGGACGGCCGACGGCCGACAGCGGGCCGGCCTCCGGACCACGGCCGTGCGGCGCGGCCAGCCGGCGACCGGATCTCCGTGTGCCGTGTCCGCGCTCCCGCCGACCGTCTGCCGGGCGGCGCGGCGTCTCGCCGCTCACGGCGGTCAACCGCTCACAGCGGTCAACCGTTCACAGCGCCCCACCGCTCACGGCGCCCACCGCTCACAGCGCCCCACCGCTCACAGCGCCCACCGCTCACAGCGCCCAACCACTCACGGCGGTCAACCGCTCACAGCGCCCCACCATTCACGGCGGTCAACCGCTCACGCTCAGCGCCCTACCGCTCACGGCGGTCAACCGCTCACAGCGCCCACCGCTCACAGCGCCCACCACTCACGGCGGTCCACCGCTCACAGCGCCTCCACCGCTCACGGCGCTCCACCGCTCACGGCGCCCCACGGCTCACGGTGAATGGTGGTCGGCGCCCGCTAATATCGCGCCTTCCTGCTCCGCCCTCCTCCGGCCACGCACGGCCGGCGGACGGCAAGTCTGCTGCGAATGTTCTGGCCTTCATCGCGGTGCCGCACGGCGACGTCCAGTTCTTTTTTTACAGCTTAAACGTTCTATTTGCATGCAGGAACTGCTAGTTCAGTGTGAGCACGGTTGTCCCAGCCTCGCTTATGGTTATGAAAGGACTTTCCTCATAGAATAAATGGCTCGGGGCCAACAGCCTAATTGTGGGTGTTTGGGTGACAAATCGCCCAAATTATAGATGATGCATCCTCATTATTTACACGTGATGACCTGACACTGGCAGTCAGAACTGCACGGATATTGGGGCGGCCAAAGACGAAATTTGCTGGGAAATCTGCTCTCAGCCTCCTGTAACTGTGCCTTTGTGCCAACAGTTTTGTGCCGTCGTGTGCGTTTTGCGCCGTCGTGGCATTCATTTGAAGTGAGATGTGATTTCGTATTATCCAGCTTTTTCATGTGCCCTGTTCGCATCTTTGCGAACAGGGCATATACGCATCTATACGTATATGCACTGGAATAGACGACGTCTACGGAGATAGACAACCCCAGAACGATAATAGCGTTGACGATGACGATAACGGTGTGGCGGGTGGTGGAAGTGGAAAAGAAAAGACGTTGGTAGTCTCAAGGGCAATGTTTTCCTTTACGGTTTTGGATTTGTAAGTAGACGTCTGTCTCATTTCACCAAATGAGCGTCACCGTTCGCCTGTAGGGCCCGCGTAAGCTGCTTATCTTAATCACCGCTACCTTCGCGTCAAATAATGCTGGATCCCGACTGGCATGCATCTCATTTCCTGAAGCTATTGTGGCATTCCCCGAGCTTTAGTTTCGACTTACCCCGCCACCGCTCCTGCCCCCTACTCTCCAGTGACTCCAGTTGGGGCGTTGGCTCTCCTCCGGCCCCGCTCCGACCCCGCCCGGGCTGCTGCTCTCCGCCGCCGCGGCCCGGCCTCCGTCCGCGGCCGCGGCGGCGCAGCTGCTGCGGCCTGCAGCCTCTATTGGCCGTAATCACTTCTCGTTTGGCCGGTCGGCGTCGCGCCGAGACGGCCGGGACGGAGGCGGCGGCCGTGTCTGTCTCGGACCGGGCTGCCCTCGCCCGGTCACGGCCCCATTGACCTGCAGCGGTGAGGCGAACCCCTCGGGGAGAGTATCTCCCAGTTGATCGGATTGCAGTCCTGCGAAGGACGTTGGAAGTCGAATGGCTACCGTTCGGTCGGCCGGTGACCTTTTCGGCGGGTCCGGCGGGCCCGTTCTGGGCGCGGACCGGCGCCGACCGCGCGCGGCAGTGAGGGCGAGAGGTCCCGCGGGGCAGCCAGATGCGGGAGGCGCGTTCTAATGCAGAGCCTGGCGGCGGCAGGCTCGAGGTATCTTGATGTTCATAAGGCAAGATCTGTACGCCGTCAGACGCAGTCGCGTGCTGTATTTGCCCGGTATTTGTATTTGGGCAGACAGGTCGTTCCATCCACATTGGAATGTTGCCAAATTATTTCACGCTCTCTAGAAAGAGACGTTTTTCCCCAGTTAGCCGTGCTTGTCAATGCCGAATAGACACGGGGCCACCAGTTCCTAAAACGCGCTACGTTTGCCATGTAGCTAGGCCTGTTGAATGCTCTGCTGTTGTGAGCCATTGTATCCACGGCAGCTGAAACTCTCCCCCTGATTGGTCGTATCGCGGGAGGGATTTAAACCAGCCGGTCTGGAGAAGGATATTGATCTGATTCATTATTCAGTCCAGTTTCGTTTCCGTTTCAGTGCGGGGTTATTTCAGCGCGGGGCGATTAATTGAGCGCCCGCAGATGGGCGAGATTGCCTGGTCCGACTGCGGGCGGCCGCGCCGGACGGCCGGATTTAAAGCATTCGGTTCGAGTTGGTCCGATTGCTGTGAAGATGTGGTGCCAGCGACGAGGGGAGCCACGTCAGGCGTTGACGTCCAAGATTGAGACTTTGACATTAACGTAGAGTTGTCGGTTTGTGAGGCGTTAATGAGGTATGACCGTTCGCACATAGTCTGACCTCACCCGACCTGACCGGATCTGTTCGGACCCGAAGGGCCGTTCGCGGATGGCGTGACCTGACCTGGTCTGATCTGATCTGATGCGATACGTCCCGCCGATGGAGGACGGTCTGACGTCACGTGACCCGGTCCGACCCGCCCGGCAGAACCGGTCGCGCGTCGTCTGCCCCATCATCGACGTCATCTCGATGGACAGCTTCCAGTACATCGGCGCGTCGTCCGACCTGCGAGGCGGCTTCAACTGGAACCTGGTCTTCAAGTGGGAGTACCTGACCGAGGCGGAGCGGCAGCGCCACCGGACCGACCCTACCCTGCCCATCAAGTCAGTACCGGCCGCTCCGGCCTGGTCCGACTGGCGGCCCTGAGAGGTGCTCCAGGGCTGAGACGGGTCCGCCGAGCTCGAGGACGATCTGGGGTTCAGATATGGTCGTGTCAGCCCGTATGCTATACATTGTGTTGTGTCCTTGTCGCCTTGTGTACTCCGTAATGCGCGGTAGTGTACTGTGCAGGAATATTGTGTTGTTGTTTTGAGGAAAGTTTCATGCCTTTGGTTACGTGGATGGTATTGCCATGGTTTTGATGATATTCGTGGAATTAATTTACGCACCGTTTCTCTTCCAGTTAAGCTCAAGACGAGTCGTCATTTTTCGTGAGAATCGTTACATGGTGCGCAGATGTTCCCATCGTTATCCAGTGCTGGACGCTGATAAACTGCTTCCGGCGCCTCAGAATCGGTCACCTGCACTGTTGTCGCGAGCTGCGAGCCTCCGAGACGCAGCGCCCCGCCCGCCGGCACCACTTATCCAGAGTACACAACAGCCTCGGCTGAAAAGGACACGTGACAGCTTAGACGGCAGACGCCCGGGAAACTCGGCAAACTGTCGCTCGATTCGAAATCTGCCGACTCAAAGTCTTTCAAACAGTTTAGTGGACTATCAGGCCGGCGGCGCCTTCTTTTCAGCGGGCTCGGCGCGGTCAGGCTGACGGTGATGATCATAGGCTGCGGCCTCCCACTCTGGACGCGTGTCCAGGCGCGCTGAAAGGACAGTTTTCTTTTCTCCGGGCGCCGCCTGTGGTCGTTAGCGGCCGATTCAGGCGCCGTGCCTTGCCTCCTGGCGCCCTGTCGGGGCGGTCCGGCACGACCTCGGTCTCCGCGTCGCCGACGACGGAGGACGTTGTCCGACAGCGTCGGTCGACCACCGTTCCGCTGCCTGATGTCCGCGTCTCCGTCGCGGAGCGGGACCCCGCTGCGCACGCGTCTTTGACGGGCCTTCTTCACGCATTCCGCTTCTGCTCGGCGGCCCGGCTCCAGACCGTCGGTCTCAGTTTTCTGTTGTCCGCATCGCTGCGCATCCCATAGGCTCCTGAAGTATGCACGCGCGAAAACTTTACTATTTATGTTGCGGAATTGTATGGTCTGTTAGCATTGTCCTCCGATATGTTCTGTTATTAGGATTTGTTATAAAACACGTATGTTTTTTCCGTATGGTGGCTTGCATGTCATGCAAGCCTGGAGACTGCTTAACCATGTTTCTTCGTCGACTTTATCCTTTTTCCGTTACTTTTCGTCGGCCTCGATTATCGGAAAGCACTCGGCCGTCAAACCCATTTGGGCGATTCCATTTCTGAGTTGCAGCTCTCAGAAATTTGATACTGGTATGCGGTGAAATCAGATTTTGGGAGTCTTGGTTTTGGCAGTCGCTCTGAAGGCGGGTTTGGAGATGAAGAAATCGTTTGGCGACATCTTTTACTGCTTGTGGCAATAAACAGTTTTAGAAATACTATAACTGGGTATGTTTAAAGCTGGTTACACTGCCGATTTTAGCCCGTCGAGAAACTGGCCTCAGTTATTGCGGCTCCCTTGAAATATCACGTGTTGTTTTGCTAGGAATGCGATTATTTCGAAGGGCTGATGCCCTTGAGGGGCAGGAGGGGCAGGACTGGCGGTTGGTTTCCGTACTCCCGTCGGCTCGTACTCCCGGCTCCGCGGGAGTACGAGTACCAAACGTGAACGTTTGAATGTTCCGCACGTCGACCATACAGATGCGCGCTACGTTTACATCTTAGAGGCCCGATGCATCTGCCAGGAGCGGCAAATGAGCAGCTCAAGAATCGCGACGTAAACGCCAGTGAGAAGACGGGGGAGTACGAACCAAGAACGCATGCGTCTCTCAAAAACAACGAACGCCTCTTCATACACGAAGAAGAGAGTTCATCGTCACACCAGAAAAAACTTCAGCAATCCCAGACAAGCGAACAGGCCGAAGGAAAGTGAAATATTGCCTTTTAATGTCCATATCAAACATGATTAAGTACAAATCCAATAACACTTGTTTTGGACAACTCAATTTCTGCGATATCTTGTTAAAAGTTGGAGAACCACTTCTGGGCAGTAACGCTAGGGACTGCAAATAGTCCCGCGATAAAGAAGACGAACGTAAGAAAACATTCTTTCTCAGTCAACCGGAAAAATCTCTGGGTTCTTAAGCAACATGAAAACCGCCTCTCTTACAACAGTGCAAAATGCCCCAAATGTGGACAACTGTAGGCAGCCGTAAATAATGGCATCATACGTTTCAATGTGTCAACTTGGAAAGCGGTTCTTCCTCGGAAGTAACAACACACTGCGGACATGATGACAAGGATAAGAAGCCATCATTTACAATGTTCAATACATTTGCCAAATTACAGTCCGGCCGCTAACAAAACGCGACGTTCCAGATAAATCTCAGAAGACGTATTGACAGTTCAAAGGGTTCGCTGTCCCTGGCAGGCCAGCAAAATTAAAATAGCTGCCGAGCACGTAGAAGAGCCGCGGGCAGTGGCCGACAGTGGAATGTGGCGCGTGACGAGGCGATCTGTCTGCGCCTCAAACCCGGCGCCCATCTGCCATCGCCCGCCCGGTGATTCGCCGAGGACTCAGCGGCGAGGCATTGGGCCGCGGAGACCTCGACGAACGCTCCGTCAAGCGGCCGACACTGTTTCGTTTTCATCACAGGCTCGACAAAGCTGACAGGGCTGGAGCCAGTTTGTGATTGGATTGGCAGTCCGCGCCGATGGAGGCCGAAGACAAACATGGCCCATAGGTAGCCTGACGTAGTGACGTAGTTGGGGAGCACCAGTTCTCGGAGACCATCGCACCAGGCCACATGTCGACACGAGACGTTCTTTACTACTTCGTCACAAGAGAAGTTTCCGCGTTTTCTCAGCGGCAATAAGAACATGACTCGATGGGTGGTTTGCCCGGTGTGGCAAACCACCGACGTGTGTTTACTCGTGCAGGCTCTCGTGGAGGTCGGCGGCGTGTTGGGCTCACGTATTGCCACGACAGCCATGCGTGTGTGTGTGTGTGCGTGTGTGCGGACGTCCGTGCGTCCGTGCGTCCGCCCTGAGGGCTTGTGTGCGCCCGCTTGCTTCTGCCTGTGTTGGTGTGTGCGTGTCCACGTGTGTGGTGGACAGGGGTGCTGGCCCCCCTGACGCCCCCTGCCCCTCCCCGGCTGGCAGGACCCCGATGATCGCCGGCGGCCTGTTCGTCATCGACCGGGCCTGGTTCGACAAGCTGGGCGGATATGACGTGCAGATGGAGGTGTGGGGTGGTGAGAACCTGGGTGAGTTCGACTCTCCCTTCGTCGGCTGCCCGCCGGCTGCGCACGGCAAGGGGTTTGTGCGATTGTCCAGTCGTCTCAGAGTCCGAATGGAGTAGAGGGCGTGCTGCTGTCCCCCACCGCCGGGGCCGATCAAGCCCAGGCGTTTAAAACTGACGCCTCAGATGCTCGGTCTGCAGCTGTCCAGTGACAGCGGGCCTCACTCGGTTCGCAGTGCCCGACCCTGCCCGAACAGCGAAGCTTGCCCTTCGGAATCGGCCCTCGCTAGAATGCAATGGCAGTCGTCCCAGGACACTGTGTCGCCGGACGTTTTATTGCGGAATTATTCTCAGTTGTACCCTGGCAGCGCGGCGTTCAATCGCTCCCCGATAACAGGGGTCTTGCCATCCCATTGCGATGCAGCGCCCGGCCGCTGCGTGGGAGTACAAGCCATAGCCATGCGGCGGCTGTACCGCCCGGCGCCGCGGCGGGTTAATGCAGTGCCCGGCCGGCCCGCGGGGCTGATATAGTTGGCGGCCGGCCTCCGCCGGCTCCAGTTCGTGTCCGCGCGCCGGCCGCCGCTGTCTCGATCAATTCCCATTTGGAGAGCATTTCACCCGGCCCGCTGAAAGGAGCGGGCTCGCCTTTGGCGACCAAATGGCCTGCCATTAGCAGGAGTAGAGCGGAAAAGGACGGGTCGGAGAGATCCTGCGTCACGTGATCCGCGGCGGGCTCTGTTCGTTTGAACGAGGTGAGCGCTGCGCTGTATCAACGTCAGCAACAGCTGCTTGCAGTTAAATACGGGTGTATGACACTGTCACTCAGCGACGGCTTGCCCAGAAGAAACGGACGTGACCGTTGGAAGGGTCGATTTTGTTAACCTGCGGCGGCCGGAATGATGACGCCACCTCTCCCCAAGGCAGTGTTTCCAAAGCCATGGCAATACGGCGCCCGAGAACGCCGTGAAATTTCGCATAGCTGGCGATACATCCATTGCGCATGTTTTGAAAAAAGAGTGGCCCCAGGTCTTCTCGGGTCACCGAACTATGACGTCATTACTACAGGCTTCCAGAGCGCTTTTTCTGCCAAACGTTTTTATCGTTTCATGGCAAAAGGTATGTGTAAACGGAAGATGACGAGCATGAAATCGGTTCAGAATTGTTGTCCACATGCGAACAGACCACTTGATAAGTCAATGATCTTTTCAAGGTCAAACGAGGCCAGTTATCTAAGATGACTTTTTTGAGCTTAGGAACACTGCTTTGCGAATTTTTGGCACTGATATGATAGGTGAGATGATTTGAGGCCTATTTGGTCCCAAATGCATCTTTCTAACTTGGGAAAATCGGCTTTTGGTTCCCAAGAATCAAGTCTGACCCAACTTAGAAGACCACTGGTTGACCTGACTGGGTTGGACGGGATGCCGTTTGATTCCTTGGGCACAGAGTTATCGATTGTTTTTTTGACGCGTGGCCGTAAATTCAGTTAGGGACCAAATGGCAAGGGGGGGTTGCCTACCACCTCTCCCCCCGATCGGTGGGAATGAAAATCCCTGCCGTCCGTCAAGGGTTAAAGGATGTAAATCTGATCCGAATTTGTCCCGACCTGTGGAATTGGCGCAGCAGTGGTCAGCAGGCTGCTGACGCCTTCTCGGAGTCAGCTGCCGCGCTGTTGTGCGTCCCTGCGAGGCCGGCGGCGGCGGCGGCGGCGGAGACCGGCGTGTCTGGCCGGTCGGGACTCGGGCGACAACCATTGGCGGATATATTGGCCGCGGCCAACGAACGGCTGACGCCCCGGACGGCCGCCTTTGTGGGGGCGGGATTTATTCCCAGCGTGCCCGGCGGCCGCGACCCCCCCCCGTCGCCGGACCCGGGGGGTCCCGCGGAAGTGGCCGCCCGGCTCGGTTACTCGCCGCCGTGTTAGCGGGGTGGCGCTGACGGGGATGTGCTCTGTGGAGCGTGACGCAAATGGGCCGATGCAGGGGTTGGATTAATCGCGTTGCGTCGAGCTGTTGGCTGCTGTTTGAGAGCTCGGCTTCGCCCGCGCGAGGATTCCGCCGCCGAACTGAGCTCTCTTCCCTGCCGGGAAAAGCAGCCACAGACATCAGGCAGGCATCACAGACACGGACAGACACAGACATGCCACAGACACAGATATGTGGTAGTCGTCGTCATGTGCGAATATGCGGTGCAGCTTGGATGCGTCAGTTTTCCGTTCAAATCCGCCGGTTTTGCGTTGCATACTGTGGGCGTCAAAACGCCTAACGGCATGAACAAGTTTTGCCATACATCACTGGCCTGTGTCGTCATGTCTCTGCGGTCTGCGTGCTGCGACTTTGGCCATTACCGTCCCCCGATATGTGTTGTTGCGCGCGTGGCAGCGTGCTGTGCGTGGTCCGGCACGGTCACGTGGTCAGGCTGTTTACTCCGTTTGGACGTTTGAGATCTGTGTGCGGTCTTGACGCCAGCCTGTACTGCCCTGAAGGGAATGCTCGCTCCACAGTGTGGTTTACATAGTCTTCTGACTCAGCCTGTGCGTCCTGCGGCCAGTGATCGCTGCGTAGTCTGACCAGGTCACCAGCTGACCCTGGTCCGTGCGTCCCCGGACAGAGCTTTCGTTCCGGGTGTGGCAGTGCGGCGGCTCGCTGGAGATCATCCCGTGCAGCCGGGTGGGCCACGTGTTCCGCAAACAGCACCCCTACACGTTTCCGGGCGGCAGCGGCCAGGTGAGGGGTCCGCCGGCGGCCGGCCTGGCGCCGGTCCGGCCGCCGGTGGTCGCTCCAGGATCGCGGCCTGGCGTGGCCGCAGCGTTATCTCACGGCCGACTTGTTCCGAGTTCCGGAATCGTGGGGTCACGCCAGCTCGTCTTTAGTAAGAAATTGCATTTTTCAGGATGTTCACAGGTGTGTGTAATCATCAATTATCAGTTATCAGTTATGTGTAATCGGTCGCATCCATGGCCTATGGATGCGACCGTGCGTTGGTATTGTGCATGAACATTAGCCATAGAAACAACACAGTCTCGCTTTTGTGTGTTGCCACGGCTCAGAAATTTGGGGGGAAAAGCTGACTGCAGTCCGCGAAGAATATGTAAGGCAGGAGATAAGAATCAGTTGTTTCGGGCGTTGTATGACAAACTGGTTTAAATCCTTTTTGGTACATTTCATAGTAAAAAGAAACTGTCATTCATGAGAAATGTTTTTTGATATCTTAAAAATTAGGAGGGACAAGTCCTCACTTCTGGAAAACTGCTGGCGACTTATCCCCCGCAGCCCCCGCAGAGATTACACCCGTGCTCGCTTTCATAGAGCATAGAACACGTCGACATTCAGGTGGAAACATCTCGGCCTGGACAAAAAGAAATAGAAATACTAATTTTGTCATTTTGGCGTTCCTGACCGTAAGAAACTTGTTTTGTGTACGAGCAGGTTTTTATGAAGAATACGAGGCGTGCGGCCGAAGTTTGGATGGACGAGTACAAGAAGTACTACTTTGCTGCTGTCCCACTCGCCAAAGGCATAGCCTTCGGGAGGTAAGAAGACGTCGTTTTCTTGCCTTCTGTCCTTGTCAAAGAGCTATAGTTTAGGGACGTTCAGCCAGTTGACATTGAGAGCCCCGGTCTGGTTCCAATGCCCGGGCGTCTGGAAGGAACAGGAGCGGAACACAGTTTCAACTTTAAGCACCTAGCCGCCGGACCGGTTCCTGGAAGAATCGGTTCCGTGTTGACTGTCCGATCGATGTTCGGCCGCCCAATCGCCGGCGATCGAACCATCAGGCGGCGGCCGAGCGGACCGTGGCCGCCTGACGGCCCGCAGCGGCGCATCTCCTCGGCCGCCGTCCAGCCGAACCGTTAATAAAAGTTGGCCTACCTCCGTGCCGGACGGCGTTCGCTTCTGTCTCGAACTCGGCGAAGTCGTTGCCGGCCGGGGAATTAATCGCGGCAGGATCGCTGCGGGACATCGAGTGCCGAAGTTAAAATTCGGCCGCCGATTTCCGCGCTCGTCGAGCCGGAACAAAGCCCGACGACTCCGTCGGCGAACGTCTTCTTTGTTTGAGGATCATAGCTAACCTTGGCATCGCCGTAGTAGTATTGCATGCTGAGGCTATACTCTCGTTTTCAATTGCTTTTCATCTTTACGGTTTCCAATACAATTTTCCTTACGGTAGCTGGTTACTTCTTTTTACCATTATCTCCGTCATATCGCCGTTTTGGCCAGTCCATGCGCCACGATTTTGAGGATGCCGTGTGTGGAAGACCCCGATACCTGCAGGGCCTCTGACCGGTCCTCTCCTGCGCAGTGTGCTGGAGCGCCAGGAGCTGCGGCACCGGCTGGACTGTCGGCCGTTCAGATGGTACCTTGAAAACGTCTACCCGGAGCTATCCGTGCCGGACGTGGGAGACCGTGAGCACGGCTCCATCCAACAGGTAACAGCACGGCTCCATCCAGCAGGTAACAGCACGGCTCCATCCAATAGGTAACAGCACGGCTCCATCCAACAGGTAACAGCACGGCTCCATCCAGCAGGTAACAGCACGGCTCCATCCAGCAGGTAACAGCACGGCTCCATCCAACAGGTAACAGCACGGCTCCATCCAGCAGGTAACAGCACGGCTCCATCCAGCAGGTAACAGCACGGCTCCATCCAACAGGTAACAGCACGGCTCCATCCAACAGGTAACAGCACGGCTCCATCCAACAGGTAACATCCAACAGGTAACAGCACGGCTCCATCCAGCAGGTAACAGCACGGCTGTTACCTGCTGGTAACAGCCGTGCATACAGCAGGTAACATCCAACAGGTAACAGCACGGCTCCATCCAACAGGTAACAGCACGGCTCCATCCAACAGGTAACAGCACGGCTCCATCCAGCAGGTAACAACACGGCTCCGTACAGCAAGTAACAACACGGCTCCATCCAGCAGGTAACAGCACGGCTCCATCCAACAGGTAACAGCACGGCTCCATCCAACAGGTAACAGCACGGCTCCATCCAACAGGTAACATCCAACAGGTAACAGCACGGCTCCATCCAGCAGGTAACAGCACGGCTGTTACCTGCTGGTAACAGCCGTGCATACAGCAGGTAACATCCAACAGGTAACAGCACGGCTCCATCCAACAGGTAACAGCACGGCTCCATCCAGCAGGTAACAACACGGCTCCGTACAGCAAGTAACAACACGGCTCCATCCAGCAGGTAACAGCATGGATCGATACAGCGGGTAACAGCACCGCTCCGTACAGCAGGTACCAGCACGGCTCCGTTCAGCAGGTAACAGCACTGCCTGAAACGACAGGTAAGAGCTAGGTTCCGTGCACTAGATAACCTCGTCACTTCAGCAGGTGCACGTTTTTTGCATTTAACTACCGTTTTGTGCATCTTTGGTCTTCACTGTAGTATCTCGTGTTACTTTGCCTCCTCATTTCACCCCGGCTCGTCCTTATTTTGCACCTGAAACCATCTGTGCACACGTCGAGCACAAATGCTGGAGACTTTCTTTTGATTTCACCTGTGGGCGTCGCCGGAGCGTTGCACTGAGGTGTCGGCTGTTCTTGCTGGCAGGGCCAGATGTGCCTGGACACGCTGGGACACGAGGCGAACGGCACCGTCGGAGTGTTCGCGTGCCACAACGCCGGCGGCAACCAGGTGAGAGCCCGGCACCGCGACGGCAGCGTGTCAGGAGTCCGTCCGTGACAGCTCGTCCGCTTGATGGGCGGGCCGAAGTGTCATCACCGCCCGTGACGCTCAATGCGTCCATCGGCCACGCACGCGGGCAGCCGTTAATGCGATCTGAAGACGGTTTGCTATTAGTTTATTTTTCATGTAGGCAACAGATGGTGTTTACTGAGAACCTCGCTAGATGTGACCTTTTTATCGACGTATCGAAACACGCTGCGCAGACGTGGCATTCCCTTGCGTTGCGTTTGTTGCGCACTCGGACTAGCACAGCTCTGCCCACCAGCGTGAGCGCTGCATCAGATTTATGACCTTGTACACTCGTCAAGATAAGTCGTATCAGGCGGGTCGCAGGCAGGCGGCTGACACGCCGCCGTGTACCTGCTTCTCCGAGCGAAAATCTCACTTGTATCAAAAACAAATATGGTTGGTCTTCTTGTTCGCCGAATTCGATACAAACATGTGTCTTGCAGTTACGTGGTGGTGTGTAAACGATACGCTGCGAGTAAGTGCATTGCTTTTGGGTAGATGACTTCTGGTAACCTAAAAAGTCCTCTTTCGTTCAGATGTTTTCTTGTCATAGGTGTCCAAAGAGACATAATTCTGGCTGCATATAGCTTGCTATTAGATTCAGATGCGTGATCGGTAGCTTATTCGCTAGAGCATAGGGTTCTCCTTTCCGGCATGATATGTTCGAGTCGCCTGGGTGGTCGATATTTGGTTCGCTGGTCAGCAGGAAACTGGCCGATGTTGGTCGTGTTGACTACCGCACGGTCGTCTCTCACCCTTGGCCGTACGGCAAACCTTCAGCACAAAATAAGCCGTTGTCTGGAATTGCCTGATCGGATGTAGGGGTCGGAGTCTGCGCAATATGCTGTTCTTAACACGAGCTTCGAGCCCCAACAGCGCCCCAGGAACCATTCAGATCAGATGTTCAAAAGATCCTTGCCAGGATAAAAAGCCGTATACTGGGACCAGATGTCGATTTCTGGCTGTGGAGTTAAGTAAATATATGGATACAAGCCGAGCAGTAACTGACGCTGAGGCGTCATTCATATGCACAAGCTCGAATTTAAATGTAGGAATCCAATTTAATGGCTTTTTGATTCAAAAGTAGCAGGATATGGTAGAAAACACGTGCTACCGGAAGGCTGCGACAGGTGCATCCGGATGTGTTTGGCGATATACGTGTTAACCAATTGACTTCTACGTGACATTTCACAAATACTCACTGCTAGAAAATTGCCACCATGTCGCCGAAATTTCTTTTTGTGGCTGTGGAAGTGAATGGTGGCGCTTTGTGCGTACCTTATGCTGTATCGGACGGGTGGCGCGTAATGTGCTCCGATCTCGGGCGTCATTTATTTTGAACACCATGTGCTGCGCGGCGTGGCAATTTAAGAATGCATCAGTGCTGTTGAAGAGAGTACTCGGGTCGTTTCGAATGGTTGGTTTATGCATTACGCTTCTCATGTGAAAACCGCTCATCGTCCATTGACTCCAGGGCTCTGGGATCAGATGCTTGTACGTCTCAGTGTTTCTTGATACTTTTGACCTGTTGCTGGCACGTAAACCTGCATTTGTCTGGACAGACGTGGTCAGACCCGTGTTGTTTCGCTTGCGTGGACAGCCGTGGTCTGACACGTGCGACAGTGTTTGTGCCGACAGACGTGGTCTGACGCCCATGATTAATGGTGTTTGTGTCCGCAGGCGTGGTCCTACACGGACCAGCAGACGATTCGACACGGTGACCTGTGCCTGACACTGCTCGGCGGACGACCAGGCACCATGCTCCGGCTGCTGCCCTGCAGTAACAGCCACGATCAGGTGCGACCCGGTCCTGACGTCACCTCGGCGTCCAGCATCCTCACCTGTGTTAGTCATACTTTACGAGGCGGAAACGTCACGCTCACTGGTTAACCCTTGGAATGACCCATTTTCTCTTCAGACCGACCGATGAAACGGGACGTTAGTAGCGTAACGAAGCCAATTATTGCGCATTGCTATGTTTGTTTTGCAGAGCTCTGTTCTAAGTCCCGGTAGTGTGCGCTGTATGGTCCCGAGCTGTTCAGCTGTCGACTCGTGAGTCGTGCCTTCCGCTCCATTGCCGTGCCATTGTATGACCTGGAGCACTGTCGATGTGTGCGGACCCCGGTCTGACCCGACTCCGCACGTCCGGCGGCTGAACCCGGAGCGGGCCCTGGTCTGACCTCCGCCCGACCGCCCGCAGAAGTGGGGCCGCCGCGCCGGCTCGCTGCGTCACGTGCTGCGGGACCTGTGCGTCGACTCCGGCTACCCGGGCGCGGCGGCGGTCACCGGCGCGCGGTGCTCCCCGCTGGCGCGCACTCAGCGCTGGACGTTCCGGACCGGCGCCGTGTGACCCGCCGCCCGGCGGGCGTGGCGAGCCGTCGGCACTGGGGCCGCGTGACGCCTCACTCGGGAGGCGCCGCTCGTGACGGCGCCGAGCTCCGTCGCGGCGGCGGGCAGTGGCGGCGAGTCGAGGTCGAGTTTGGCCGGCGCAGAGTCCGACGAGCGACTGGGCACTGTGATATCGGGCGCAGGGCCCGATGCCCGAGGGCGGAGGTCCGCTGTGAGATCGGTGGCGTCCGCTGGCGGCCGCCCGTGGTGCCAAACTGTCTCCTGTCCGCCCTGCTGTGTGGCGCGTGTGGCGGCCTGTGTGCGGGCGTCCTCAGTAAGTATCGCAAGTACCGCAGTGTGCGACGATGCTCTGGGGCTGGCTCATCTCCGCGGACGGTGTTTCTGTCTTCCTCTCGCTAGAGGGCAGGCGCGTCGAGGCGGCGCCACGGTCGCCACCCTCACCGGCACGAGGCCGGGATGGAAGGAAATTTGCAGCCGACTGCAGGCTGGTCAACGCGTTGAGACATGCGTGACGCCGTTGACCACCTCCCAAGGGCTTGTATGCATAATCACCCAACTGCTGCCGGCCAGCTGGCTGCATGACCCTGTATGATCCCTGCAACTCTGGGGTTCCTCTGACCGCCAGCAGTCATGGACTTTTGGCGCTGACCAGGGAACGTCCTGTAGCGTTTGGTGATGACTTCTGCCCGACCGGCAGCATTGTTCACTACAACAACGAGCTTCAGCGGTGTCAGCTCTCTGCTGACTACCGGACATAGTCTTATTCGGTGAAAAAATGTTTGAGCCAGGTGTGCGTGAAAAAGCACCCGTGCGCCATGTTTTTAATTAGCATTTGATTTGGAACACAGCCTAGTCGTGTGAACCTGAAGACGCTTGTTTTCCGAGTAACTCGTGCTTCCGCAGCCGTGCTCGCCTCGATCATGCGGTTGGCTTTCAGTCTGTGTTACCCAGGCCAGTATGGTGCGATGTTCCAGGACTTTGTGACTGTGATATCCTGGTGTTTTTCGTGGAGCATTGCCTAGGGCGTTTGTTGTGATCCGTGCGGCGGTAGTTGGATTTTAGTTCGGGTTTGGGGTGCCGCGATATTTTTGTGTGTTTTCTACAGCGCAGACGTGAGCTTGACGTCGTCACAGCTTGCTGCAGTTTGTTTTATTTCAGCGCATGAAGCGTGTGTGAAAATGCTCATCGCAGCCCCTAACATTGGTTCGACCTGTGACCGGTGAAATATGTGTTGGCTTTGGTGGAACCCGGGACCCTCCCGCCACACGCTGGCGCCGTACCCACCACCCCACCCACGCTCCTGCCGCTGCCAGAGGAGTCTGCCTGCGAGTCGCCGACCCGCGCGTGCGGTGTTTTGTGCGAGAGGGTCTCGTGAGAGACGCCAGTGTTCCCGTGCCTGTTGTCTCCGGTGATGTCTCCGGTGAGGTGGAGAGGCCGCCGGCCGGCCCG
This sequence comes from Capitulum mitella, assembly GCA_030062745.1. Classification (NCBI taxonomy): domain Eukaryota; kingdom Metazoa; phylum Arthropoda; class Thecostraca; order Pollicipedomorpha; family Pollicipedidae; genus Capitulum; species Capitulum mitella. Next base: position 1,498,023 of record CP099847.1, on the reverse strand, counting down.
GTCCGCCTCTGGCCGGCGTCGCTGTGACGGTTTTTCTGTCGTTGTCGCGCCATGACCACCGTCTGAGAGTCACGGGCCGGGTCGGAGGTCGGCCTGTGTCTGTTAACACCGACCGGGCACTACGAGCCGCCAGATGGCAGCGGCGTGGCCGGCAGTGGCGCTCGTGTCGCCGTCGGCAGATCTAGTCCCCCGGTCCGGTGGAACGTCCTCCGTAGGCAGGGCGTCTCCCACCGCTTCGAACCATTTAGCCGCCATAGGCAGGCCGCCGTGCCCTGTTGGGCAGACCGCCTGTGGCCGTTGGAAGCTCCGTCTGTCGGGGGTTATGTACAATATACCATCTCTTTTGCTCCCTGTGTTTGTGGTTGGATGAAGTGAGTCTCGGGAGAGCTCTTGGGAAGGAGAAGTGGCCGATTGTTAATCGAAGTCTGTGTACGCATCAGCACGGCTCCTTGCTAGCTTATAACGCTTTTCTACGTCAAGGTCGAGCGCAAATGCCCCAGGTATCTATGCAACAGTTGTGTCTGGGTGCCATCTCTAACCTGCGTAATTTGAACGGAATGAAAACGTCATGCCGAACTATCATACATATACTATCATATGCTGCAAATCCGAATTAATAGACGTTTCTCATCAAAGCATAGGACCTCACACCTCGACATCAAGACGTTTCTTGAGTTGGGTCGGAATATAATGGTCCAGAATATGGAATTTAGGTTTTGGTCAGCCCAGACGCTCCTACAGTAACGTCATTTAGACATCCCTACAGTGGCGCCACTATGTCACTAGTGGCGCCACTCAGGTGCCCTTCAGAGACGTCACTCAGACGTCCCTACAGTGGCGTTACTCAGATGTCCCAGGCAGTGGCGTCACTCAGACGTTCCTAACGTGGCGTCAATCGGACGTCCCTGCAGAGACGTCACTCAGATGTTCCTGCAGTGACATCATTCAGATGTCCCCGCAATGACGTCATCCAAGCGCATCTGCAGTGACGTCACCCAAACGCTCCTACAGTACTATCACTCAGGCGTCCTTACAATGGCGTCAAACAAACGTCCTTACAGTGACATCCTTCACGCGTTGTAACAGTGACATCACTCAGACGGCCTTACAGCGGCGTCCCTGCAGACGGCTCCGCAGCGGCCTCCCTCAGACGTCCCTACAGTGGCGTCACCCAAACACCCTTACAGAGGCGTCCGTCAGACGGCTCCGCAGCGGCCTCCCTCAGACGTCCCTACAGTGGCGTCACCCAAACACCCTTACAGAGGCGTCCGTCAGACGGCCTTGCAGCGGCCTCACTCAGACGTCCTTACAGTGGCGTCACCCAGACATCCTTACAGAGGCGTCCGTCAGACGGCCTTGCAGCGGCCTCCCTCAGACGTCCTTACAGTGGCGTCACCCAGATATCCTTACAGAAATCTCCGTCAGACAGCCTTACAGCGGCCTCCCTCAGACGTCCCTACAGTGGCGTCACCCAGACATCCTTACAGAGGCGTCCGTCAGACGGCCTTGCAGCGGCCTCCCTCAGACGTCCCTACAGTGGCGCCACCCAGACGTCCCTCCAGTGGCGTCACCCAGACACCCTTACAGAGGCGTCCGTCAGACGGGCGTCGTCAAAAGTGGCGACGGTAACGGCTTCCATGTGGCGACGCTCTAATGGCTGGTGGCGCCCGACTGTGGGGCGCCGGGCGCAGGGACGCCGGCGGCCGGCGCGGCGGCGGCGGCCGACGGCCGATTATGCCCGGCCCGGGCCGCGGCCGGCCGTCCCCACCCCGCGCCGGGGCTCGGCTCCACTCCCAGCCCGGCCAGACTCCGGCTCCACCGGAGGCGACACCAGGCCGCTGTCCTGGATAGTATCGGGAACGTCGCAGGCGGTTGCTGGAACAAACAGGTGTCATGGAAAACCGGTTTGGCAGGTTGAATCGTGTCTGAACCGCTTGGGACGCAAACCCGCTTGAGAGTTTGCTATTTTTACTTCGAATCAAACGAAAGCCGTTAAGCCGTGAAATTGCATGCATCAGGCTGGGAAATGCAAAACTCTGCAAAATTAGGCAGCATTGCAGATTAGCGAGCCGATAATGACATGACCTTAAGAAGAACGTGCGGTCCTTTTTCAGAGAACACGTTCTTCCTGTGCATTTGCCAGCGGAGGAAAATGAGAATGTTTGAGACGGTGAACAATGGAGCACTGCTGAATCAACCGCAACGGGTTCACAAACTACTTTGCTGTTCAAGAACAAAAGGCAACAGGAGTATATGTGAATAGACAGATGCTAGAAGAATACCACTGAGCTCGGTGGCGTGAAATGTTCTTTGATGGCGCGCTTATGCCTAGGTCATCGCTTCTGAGATGACGTAATTATTCTTTGATTGCCGTCATGCAATAGTTTTCTCTCAATTTCACCTAAAATTGGGCTACTTTTGCCGGGCCTTCCAATAAAAGAGCACATGTTTGCTATTCGAATGGCAAAGGTAGATTGTTATTACAACTGAGGACGTAGGCCGAGTGAGCCCCGCCTCATCTAGCGGAAAAATTAAATTGGGCGACACGGTCCGGCCCGATCTGGCCCGATTTCTGCAGGCTAGTAACTTAGCAGCCTCTGAGCACCGTATCATGAAGTTTCCATAACACAACAGTTAAAAGTCACTCCGTTAGCTTGCGATTTTTCGCCCCTATAAACCGAAAATGATTTGTGTGTCTTAGACCTTCTTCTATGTGTTCTCGCACCTCTCAGTAATAATGTCATCACGATGTCCTTGATGATACAAACAATATCACGGACGCGCTGGGTGCTCAAAGTCGCGACTCCTCACGTTCAAAGTGCTTGAAACAGATCTTTTAATATCCACGTCGTTGCAAGTTTCATGGAGGAAAAATGCCCTAGCAAAATTTTAAAATGAAGGCGTTTCAAATTCAGATAAGAAGTAAAGTGCAATAGGTGTCGCTCGTCATGCGCTATATAAGGCATCTTACTGGCAATCTATGCTTGGTAGTTCTCCAAAAGTTGTAAGTTTGTAAGTCATAATTAGTGAATTTTATTGCTCCTGATGCCACTTTTGTAACTGCTATATGGACAAAATGCAAGAGTACATGAGGGAGTTTCATCGTCATGTACCGTTTATTGGTGCCCAACGTTTCATGGTGTGTGTTTCCGAAAGAAGTACAGCCAGTGAGTTGCTGGTATTACCGGCATTACCTCGATGGCCTCACGGAATTTCCGCCTTGTCATTTCTTGTCTTGCATCGTACATCGTACCTTTTTTGGCAGGATGCCACACGTGACACCTCATTTCAGTATCGTCCAATGTCCGTGACAACAAATGATGCACTCAGGATCTGCCTTGAATCGCGAGCTTTCTCAGAGGCCTCAAGGGTTCTGATGGTTGAAAAACTCTAGTTGCAGGATAAATTTATTTTCCTACGTCCGAAATAGGTGTGCAAGGGCCTTAAGGGCATCGGGTAATAGGATCACTGCTTTGCAATAAATTTGACCCGGGCGTTCGAAGTGGGCTGGATGGAGCCGCAGCGTCGTCCACGTCGTCGCCCAACCGGACCAAAATCTGGGGTGTTTTTTTTGGGGGGGGGGCAGGCACTGGATGGGACGGCGCTGAGGGATCCTTCCCTTGTCGTTCGTAGTCGGACATGGCCATCCCGCTCCCCGGGAGGCCGGCTCTGTTTCGGGTCAAACAGTGACCATGTTTCGGGTCAAACAGTGTCTGCTCCTTTCGAGGACTGAGTCAGAGTCGGACTCACTCCGCGCTCAGGTCGGGCGTGTCGCCACGAACGGTGGCAGTGACGGAACTCGAAGGGGAAGTCCGCTTCTTCAAAAAGTGCAGGGACGCCCACTTCGTGTCCGAGAGACGATTCGCCCGGCATCTTCCGGCTTTTCCTCGCTGTTGGAGACGTCCTCCGACCATTTCGTCTTCCAGCGACGCCGAGAGATCGTTTTGAACCTGTCAAGACTGTTTTCAGATCCTCTGGCGACCGTTTTCGGTTTTAGGCCCCATTTTTCGTCTACCTAGCAATGAATTCGATCAGGTTTAAAGAGTCTGCTGTCTGCCATCGTCATTTGGACCTTCTGTCTGTTCTGAATCACGAACGTCTCTCTCGGCGTCCATGATCTGGATTACTGGCGTCTCTGGAGTCAGCAACCCTGACATCAGTCTTAAGGGCATTTGAACATGTCGGCGGTTTTCCTCAGACCCAGGGCTGTGATGACCTCAGTTGTCCAACACCATTTTTCAGTGGAAATCAAAAGTCGCGTTGCATGACCATCGACCGGGATCCGTGCTAAGCAACCATAGTCCGGCTAATACACTAAACGTGCCGAACATGACCGCAACCCATTCCAGCGGTCTCCAGCCGTGACATTTACTCGGCTTCCCACTCGGTGGGAGTGCGGCAGTTTGGAGGCGGGGTGAACCGCTCGGTACCTGGCTGAGGCCACCTCTGCCGCCCGCAATGTGCTCGCATGCCTCCCTCCCCCTTCCTCATCACGGCTGTCGACCTGACCAGCCACAGCCTCAAAACTCCCAAAACCGTTAGGCCACATGCCGCTTATTCTGTCCTCACTTTGGACTTCCGTGTAAACCGTTACAGTTACGATCAGATGCTGCATTGGCGATTAATATTGTGTCTGTACTCGCTATATAAGAAATATTCAGGCAATGTCTAAACGGGTGGGACATATCCAAAACTAATGGAGACAAAAATCCTCTTTTGAAGTCCATTTTTTCATGTGCCACCGTAGGCGTGATTGCAGTTCATTTGTTAGGACGGAGGCGCATATGCATAACCTTTACATGATGTTTCTATCCGCACTAACTCCGTATAGGAAACATGTTTGTATGTACCAATCATATACCAATATACCCACAAAATGTTTTATGCTTACTTTAATTTTTACTCTATAATACTTACATGAAACACCTAAGCGACAACATGCGGGTTTTACTGATGCCCGGACAATATAAAAACAAAATGTTACCAGTGAGGAAATCTATGACAATCTATGACCGCTTAAAATGTTTCCACTGATGTGCAAACATGTTTTGCTTATGTATATGAAGCTATGGCATATATCTGTAATGATGGGCTCGTGAGGTTCGCAGCAAGGCAACCCTACAAACGTGCCGCACGGATCTCGCTTCAGTGCTCTAATTCTAGCACAAAATCTCGGTGGAAAAATCTGCAGGAAGATGTTGGGTGAACGGGAGAACCTGCGACTGCGATAAACTTTGCGTCGCTGCCGTTTTATCGATCTGAGGTAATCTCGGACAAAGACAGACGGACAGGAATCATGCTCTGAAACGTAAAAAAATCCTGAATACAAAGTCAACAGCTTCAAAGCGTGGCCATACCAATCCAGTTATCGGCCCGAGTTGCAGATAAGCTAATACAATAACTCGCAATCGTCACTGTTTGCAATATGAGAGCGCAATCTTGGAGAGGATCGTGGGAGAAAAATGCAGGGCGTTGTTTAGTTTTAGACGTCGCCGGAACGTTGTGTGGACAGCGATGTGGATGGGGAGAGAACATCGCATTTGGCTTGAGACTAGAGCAAATTAAGACATTTCCACCCATGGACCGTTTAAACGCTGAAGCTCAACCACTGTCTGCAAAAAAATCAAAATGTGCATTACCTGTTCCAATGCTTAACTTCTGTTTTATACATTCGTCACCCCACCACATCCTACACACCTCGATAACAACCACTGCAAACTGCTTCATACTGTTAACATAAAAGTCTCTGAAACGCAGTCACAGGTCTAAACATCTGGTCTGTAAAAAATCGAAGTCTTCACACTTCGTTACCGTCCAAAATGGCTTCTACGAATCATTTGAAACATGGACCATTTACGCCATGCTTTCCGTTCATCACTGTTGACGTTTGACCTTAACGTGGTTTAACGGCCGAACATTGTTTTTCATAATGCAGCCATCATTGAAAGCCGTAATTGAAAAGATCAGAACACAACCGGCCTGCGGTCATTGTCAATAACCTTCTAGAAGGAATTTCTGAAGCAACCCCGAAATGTGGGAGCCGTTTATTTCACGATGAAGTTTGCATAGTAAATAATCTCTTCAAAGAAGTTTGGCGACAGTTTCTGAAATCAACTGCAAAGTTCGACAACTGTTGAGCACCACGGTCGCTGCATTTCCAGGGCTGCTCATTCATTTACCCAGATAGCAGGGAAAATAAACTATTAAAAAATGCTTCTGCTTTAGTGCTCTCTGTTTCAGTTTTCGTTGCCTGCATTTTCTTGACATTGATCATTTTGAGGGCAACATTGGACAACCAGCTGTTGCTTAATTTTGCTGCTGTTATCTCTTTATCACAACAGAGGCAGAACAAAAATCGGTATATATTTGCGTTTTTGTCTGCGTGTGTTTGCTGTTTTTAACTCACGGGCTATATTTTAACTTACCAACATGCCGGAGACCGGCGTATGATTAGCGGTTTCTTTTTACCAAAAACTGTGAGTTTTGGTGCGATATTTATTGTGCCATCCATTGACACTCAAGCACCTCCCCTCTCCACTTGTTTGCAGTATTTTATAAGGTGATGTGCTTGGTTGCATATTCTGCAGCCTGCAAAATACAGTTATTATCCGTGGCAGAGCTGTCGGTTAGTCGATGTAAAAATGAGACTGTCGCTGCTGTTCGAGGATTTAAAAGAAGACAACGACGTGTTCGCGATCAAAGACGACACATGGACCTGTCATTTGGCGGATCTTGTGGTGCTGATCATGTACTTTGGCGGGTGGCCCAGGCAGACTGACGAGGTCCTGAACCAGCCCCCAGAGTTCCCAACGATGCCTGCAGCCGGCCTTCTCTCAGTCTCCCAAGCGGTCACCCTGGCCCCAGACCTGTCACCAGTCCCCCTGCCCGGCCCCCAGCCCCCAGATAGGCTGGTGTACCCAGCCTTGCCCTAGTCCCGGGTCGGCTTGTTGGTGTGTCCCCAAGCCGGTCCCCAGTCCCCAGGGCTAACACTGTAGCCCAGATCTACGCCATTCTCCCAGGCCGGCTTGTGGCCCCAGTCTGGCCCGCAGTCCCCAGGCCAGCATGTGGCCCCAGCCAGGTTCCCCAGTCCCTCACATCGGCGTCGTCGTCCCAGCCGTGCCCCGGACCCCACACTGGTCCCGTGGCCCGAGCCTGGCCCTGCGGCCCCAGCCGGCCGTGAGTTTCTGAGGCCGGCCCGGCGGCCCCAGCCCGGCCCCAGTTTCCCAGGGCGGCCTCCTGGCGCCCGGGCGGCGCCGGCGGCCGGGCGGCGCGCCTCGCGGCCGTGCCGACCGTCTGCCGCGGAGGAGGCGGCCGCGCCAGTCGAGTGGTGGCGCCGCCGGGACAGGGTCGGACTCGCTCGCGCTCCGCTCCCGCACCGCGGCCACGTGACGCAGACCACCGACGGCGCGGCGCAGCACTCGCTTCCGAGATCGGTGCCAACATGCACATCTTCAGGTGAGACATCCTCCGGTGTGTGTCGCAGGTTCCAGCAACGGAGCGACGGCACGTGCCAGAAGTGGCTATTCGCGGTTCCTTTCATTTCTAACGCCGAATAGCTTTGAATGTTCTGGCTCGCGGGAATGCAGCCGACCTATCTGCACAGCTCTTAAGCGCCACAGGAATAGCGTCAGTCTAAACATCAGGGTTCAAACAGGCCCGATTTACCCTAGAAACAATACTGCGCCCGCTGGAACGCTAATTCGACCACAAGTGCGAAAGCGTAGTGAAATTCCACAGCAATTCCGAAAACATCGTTTCTTCAGACCGGCGGTGTTTTCTAAAACAACACGTGAACGGTGATCTTAACGCCCGCGAAAGGTTTCCCGCTCCGCTAGGACTGCTGCCGTCACCAGGAATCAGTGACGACGGATGGCCGAGGTGCGGGATTGTAAGTCGATGTCGATTTACGAGCTGTGGCTGCCCGAGCCAGCGCGGCGTGCAGCGCCATACGTTGACAGCCCTATGAATGGCATCACGACGAAAGAATGCATTTGAAAGCGACGCGCTGAGCCGGGGGAACGGATCTGTGAATGAGTGGCACTGATAAGTGGCAGGTGAATGCGCGGTCGATGGGGCACTGGTACTTTTTTATTGAGCCTATTCGAACAAATGCTAACAAAACCTTTGGATGTATGCAGAAAGAGAGTTTACTTAAACGCGGCACTTGTGCATTCACAAGCCAAATCTTCATCGCGATATGCGAATATCGAAGGTCGCAGAACTTAGATTCTGTCCTTGCTTCCTCCGTCCACGATGTCCCCGATACTCCGTTTCTGGTCGCTCCGTAAGAGGTCAGAGCGGCTTCTGAGCGGCCGATATGATCCTGGGCCGGGGCGGTGTGCTGAGGGACGCAGTCCCTCCCCGGCCGCCAAAACCCCTCCAGGTCCGACCGAACGGCGTCCGGCCGGAGCTCGTGACCCGGGCCGTGCACGGTGAGAGATGGGGGAACATTATCTGATGTCCCGCCTCCGGACCCTTTCCCAGCGCGCCTTCACACTCGCCAGGCGTCCGTCTGGTGGCCGCTTGCTGGGACCACGGAGCTGTGTTTTCTTTGCCGACTCGGGTCGTCGGATCCGTTGCCGAGCGCTTGAGGCATCCGTAGCGGCTTATCCGCTGCATCTTGTTGTACGTGCGCGATGAGTGACAGGAGAAGTTCCCAGTCGGACGGCCGCTGGTCAGTCCCAGTGTCCAGCTCTGCTCGGATCTAATGAACCCTAAGCCGGTGGAGTCATTTTCATGGTGTTTCAAGAGGGCATTCACATGGCACCGATGAGGATTTCATGATGTTTTCATTCTTGTTCTGATGCAAAAGTTGTTGGAATAGATCCGGCGTGTCCGGCTATTGACATAAATCAAAGCCTTGAAAGATCGTTTGATCGTTCCCACAGAACAGAGCAGAGCAGTGCAGGTTTTCGAAAAACCGTTTGAGTTCCGCGAACATATGTCCAACTCACTGAGCACGGTGTTCAGCTGTTAACTTAGCGCAAGTATTCTATGCGTTGTCGGTTGAAAGTCATGATGGCCCAGCCATAGAATAGTGTCGGCCATACTGATGCAGTCGCAAAGGGCTACTCGACATATCGGTGCGAACGCTTTGAACTTTTGTAACCATGAAGAAGACATGCTTTTGGGGTTCTGGAGGCGCGTTTCTTAAAAGTCTCAGATCACCTTACACAAATCCCCAGATTTTTGTAACGCAGCCTTTCAGTACCTTTTTGAGCCCTTATCTTGCACGATGAACATTGGCATGTTCCTCCTCTTCGAGCATTAGGTGTATCCTGTTTCCATCCAGCTGGAGGGCCAAAATTTCCATTAAGGTCTCGCTTTTTGTTACCAAATGTTTGCCCGCCAACCAACCCCCTTGCCCTACTGCTTCCCCTGGGTGTATTTCAGGGCTGATCACACCATGCAAACGGGACTTTCCAAAGCGCTTACGCATCTAGCACTACTGCGCACTTCTGAAGTCCCCTGGTCTGATCTGATCTGAACCGACCTCGCGCCAGCGCCCTCTGGTTGACCCTGACCTGGCCGGCGGTCGCAAACTGACCCTGTCCGCATCGGTGACCTGCAACTGCCCCTGCCGCCATCGGTAACCTGAACTGACCCCGTGCGGACCGAAACCTTTTACTGCCGGCTTGCTGCTGGCGCTGTTGGGGGCGTCCCGAGGTCGACATCGTATTCCCTATATCGCCGTGTGCGCAGCCTGGCGTTCTGAGTGCGCTGCTGATCGCGACCTCTGGCTGACTGGCGTTCCCGGCGCCCGGCAGGAGCAGCCGTCTGTGCGGCGTGACGCTGCTGCTGGCCGTGGCCCTGGCCGGTGGCCTGGCAGGCCCGCCGGAGGTGCGGCGGCGAGCGCGCGGCCGCCACCGCCACCGGCACGGCAACATCCTGGAGCAGATCGACATGGACGAGGTGGCGCTGGCGGTGGAGGCGCGGAAGGGGCCTCCGCCGCCGGCGGCGCCGCCGGCTAACGCCAGCCTGACGCCGGCGCAGCGGCAGGAGCTCATCGCACAGCTGCGGCCCGACGTGCTCAGGTCGTCGCGGCGCGCGCGGCTCATCACCAAACGGCGCTACCTGAAGAAGGACTGGTGCAAGACGGAGCAGCTGGTGCGCCGGCTGCGCGAGCCCGGCTGCCGCTCGCGGCGTGTCATCGACAACTTCTGCTACGGCCAGTGCAACTCGTTCTTCATCCCGCGCGAGGGCCGGCCGCACAGCCGCCAGGCGTTCCAGTCGTGCGCCTTCTGCCAGCCGCGCCGCTGGCGCGTGGTGCGCGTGACGTTCCTGTGCCCGGGCCGACAGCCGGCGCGACGGCGGCGCCGCGTCCGCCTGGTCAAGCAGTGCCGCTGCTCGGCGGAGAAGCTGCCGCACTGAGCCGTCCCGGCGGCGCCGGTGCCGGGCCGGGCCGGGCTGAGAGCTGGCTGGGCCGGGCCGGGCTGAGGGCTGGTCGGGCCGGGCCGGGCTGAGGGCTGGCCGGGCCGGGCCGGGCTGAGGGCTGGTCGGGCCGGGCCGGGCTGAGGGCTGGTCGGACCGGGGCCGAGAGTCCAGCAGGATCGGACGGAGCCGGCCGGGCCGCGCTGACCGCCGCGGGGCCGCTGACCTGTCCAGGTTGGTCGGAGTTGGCCGGACCGCGCTGACCGCCGCGGGGCCGCTGACCTGTCCAGGTCGGTCGGAGTTGGCCGGGCCGCGCTGACCGCCGCGGGGCCGCTGACCTGTCCAGGTCGGTCGGAGTTGGCCGGACCGCGCTGACCGCCGCGGGGCCGCTGACCTGTCCAGGTCGGTCGGAGTTGGCCGGACCGCGCTGACCGCCGCGGGGCCGCGGACCTGTCCAGGTCGGTCGGAGTCGGCGGGTGGAGCGCCTATTGACCGTCCGCGGAGGCCCGGAGGGGCGTGAGGCCGCCCCCCGTCGGCGCCGCCGGCCTGAGGCTCCGCTCTTTGTCCAGGGCGGGGAGCGCCGTCCGGAGAACGGGCAGACACGCTTCCGAGGGCACCCCGTGAAAGCCAGATGAAGAACGCTGGCATCTGACTGCAGCTTCTGTACACACTGGAGGTTGTGACAGCGTACAGCTAATACCCATGGCAACACGACTGGTGACTCCTGCTTCCGGCGAGTCATCAACTAGTCATTTTTTAGTCTCCCAGCCTAGAGTGTTTAGACGGGCAGCTACCAGACATTGGATCGTAGTCAGGAACGCGACAATGATTCATTTGGAGACCTGAAGAGGATTGTGTGTGTTGTAAGTCGTTGCAATGTTGTCGCTCCGCAGTGGATGTTGTATAACGCAGGTTCGACTCCGATGTTCCGTTACTCGCTGTGCTCCCCCCAAACTATTCTCTGCCGCGCACGCACGTCGCATATCGCTGGTCGGTCTGCGCGTGGCGTGTGACGATGTTCGGCCCCCCCCCCCCTAATCTCCCCCACAAGGGCGTCGCTCCATGGCATTTGTGAACCGAGCAGCCGTCGTCAATGCTTTTGCCGTGTTGGATAATTCGGACCATGCTTTGGGCACGCAAGTCGATAATGCGCCCGCAGCGCTGGGCGAATGAACAAGTCTGTTCATTTGTTTCTAAGTGGCCGCGTTTTGCGTACGAGACCTGTGATATGAGCGATCCGTCGCTTCTATGTTAGCAATAAATAAATGGCCCGTTAGCGCCAAACCAGCTGGCTGTCTCAAATTCCGGCCGCTTATCGCACGATGTCGCGGAGAGCTGCTGAATCAGGGTCTTTTTTATACGACGGCAAGTAGCATCTGACCAATCGTATAAGGCAGCCCTCTTCCATGCTGTAGCGAGCTCATCGGCAAAACATGTTTTCAAGACTTTACAGCAGCTTTGCTGCACAGACAACGCGAGTCATTGACCAGGAGTGGGGCTGGCGGTCACGACACTGCGGGTCCAGCTGATTAAGCGGGAGTGGCGCCTGCCACGGCGATTTTTCTCGGCACCGAGCGTCACAAACACCCAAAGCTTCCCGTGCCCAGCAGCTTAGCCCGCCTGCCACCCTGCCGGGCAGGTCGCCGTCAGACCAGTTCCCGGCGCCCGGCGCCGCCGCCGCCGCCGCCCAGTGTCGCCCCGGCGGCGACAGCGACGTGCGGCGGCCTACTGCGCCGCGTCGCCGGCCTGCCGCGCCATCTCTGGGCGCCGCGTTTGTCCACATGCCCAGCTCGCCGTGATAAAACGCGGGCCAATTGGCGCTGCGCAAAGCTGACGGCTTACCGCAATGCCCCAGCTGAAATAGAATAGACGCTGCTGCGGGTCGGCTTTGGCGCAGGAAAAAAACATCGGGACTTAATCGGTCCCGCCAATTGAAACTAGGGGCACAGACTGGCACAAACTGCTACGAAAAAGGGGCACAAAAAGGCACAAACTGCTCGAATGGCTAAAATGTTGGAGGCTATGTGGAAGACTGGGACATGGGGTGCTCAGCGGTTTAAGCCGGCACCGCCTGGCGTGTTTTTGTACCCACGACCGCCTGGGGGTGTCAAAAAGGACACCCCTTGTTATCTCAGGAACTAACCGTCGGATCTGAACCGGTCTACCACCAAGCCTTAAGTCTTGCGATTCAGAGAGTACTACGTTAACCCTGGTCATATTACTGATGACGTTACAGGGCACGTAGGACGCATAACACGATCTCGGAGAAACTGGCATCGGATTGTACTTCATATCATACCTCATGACATCGGTAATGGTGATCTTAGAGCCTTCATTTGTGCATCAAACAAAAGGCCACGGTCTTCTGCATCAAATGCATGCCAAAATGTTAAAAAAGCCAGGTCAAAGTCAACCGAGGTTATGCGAAATATTGGTTTTACTTTATATGTCAAGGATCGATATTTAATCGCGGCCGTTTTAATCTACGTGACGAAATGGATGGAAGTATAACCTTCTTATGATCAATTTTGCATTATCTGCGTTTCATCCAGTCAGTGTCGGTCTAGGTCAGGTCAGACAAGGTTGCATTACTCTTCCTGACAAAGAACTAACATTACTCGCTGCGATTCTTGACTGCATCAACCACAAAACTAAAATGACATCTCCTGATAAATAAATATGTTACGTCTGCTCTTTAGCGGGTTGAAGGTCAAGGCACGTCAGGACAAAAAGTCATATTTCTTTATCTGACTGGGAACAATCATTGCTGTGTGCTACTACTGAACAATCTTCGACAGACAATGTTGTATTTCATTTCGTTTTGACATCTACCTTTGAGGTGGCCTGACCTGACCTGACATGGTCTCACGTTGCATTTATTGAACTTTGCTAAGAAGCGCATATAGATTTGCTTGTCTGACTTGAACGATGGGGAAAGTCAGTTGCATCAACTTCTGTCAACCACAATGCGAATCAATGCAATTGCCATCATGCATATGACCTAGAATGACCTCTAATGCTAACATGTCACAATTGCATATCCTTTTGTGGACCGTTTCCCATGCAAAACCAAATCATCCATGCATTATACTAGCAAATATCGCCAAAAAAACAAAGCATGTTCGCGCCACCGCCGGAACAGGCAAAAGCAAGCATGTAAAGGCTCACTTATGACGTCACATCTCCATGACCTGACCTAGCATGAAAATGGTTTTGATGTCGAAATATGAAGAACTGGTTGTTGAAGAGATACTGAAAATTTGGTTGGACTGACTCTAACAGTTCAGAAGTTATTCAAGAAAAACCGAAAGGGGTGTCCTATTTGACGTCCCGCAGGCGGTCCAGGGTTAAATGAAAAAGGTCGTTGTGATAACAAAAGTGTATTATTTTTTAGTATTAGTGATATCTTAATTGTTAATAATGTAACACAATAAATGTAATGATACTAATTTAGTATGTAATGGGCAATTCATACATAATACTATTAACTTTACCGATAATCATAGGTAAAAAAAAACGTGCAGAAACTGTTAACCCTGCATAGCGGATGGCAAACGAAAATGGCAGACAGTACCAATAAACACTAGCGTTCACACACAATATGTGACCTTGAAAGTACGAAAGACACTTGATCCCTCGTTCTTCATCTTTGAATGGCAAGGGCAAGCGGCTCAACGTTTTCAAACGGTTCCTCGAAAGACTCAGTCTTATTTTCACAGCATGGTTTTTGCAGGTTATCAGATGGCAGGGCATTATGAACCATGATTTAAGACGTGCTAGTTGGGGAAAAAATAAACATGATCTTATGCCTTCTTATTTCTCATGAACGACGCTTGCTGTATTGAAGTCGTCAGGAGTGATGCATGTCTCCATTGTTGGTTGGTACCTAAAATATAAGGTTGTTAAAACTGTAATTTGTGTCTTTAGTTCAGAATAGTCAGTACATTTTAGATGACACGTTTCTAATTCGCCGGAGGACGGCTTATATATCTGCAGGCACTAACTGTATACTTCGCGTACATGCATTCCACGTCGCTGAACTCAAGTTCAGAAGTAACTTAATTCGTATGAAATCCACAAATTTCTGTCGATGAAGATATAAGATATGGAGCTGCATGATCAATTAAGGACGTAAAATCGACTGACAGCTGACAGGCAGTTAATCACACGAAAATAAACCCAGCCAAGAATCTGCCACTGTCATCTAACTCACTGGAATTATGTTATCATTGTCATTGTCTGAAATTGCCAATCACCTCATTGTCGTCTAACTATATCCACAATAAGGTGAGGTGTATCAAGGGGTTGGGTCCGGCGGTCATTTAACACCGGATTCTGACAAAATGTTTATCATTTTCTTTTACAATTTAAAAAAAACGTCCCAAACAAGAAATGTGGCATGCCAAATTAGGCTAATTCTGCAGCCCAGGCAGCCATTGAAGTCTTCAACCCTTCCCTGACATTCTGGCTACCGCCCTGATACAAGCGCTGTCTACGTCCGGTTCCTCCAGTTCCGCGGAGTGCTGGCGCCTGTGGCCAATGCAGTCGTCCATGAAAGGTTCAACGGCAGCAAAATTACCCATGCCCCGTGCCGACCAGCTGGGCGTTTCCATTTCGCATGTCAGACTGCATTGTCTCGGCGCAGCGATAAGGAGACGTCCCTCTTTGTAAACGCCCCGCCATTCATTCGCGATCACGCATTCATTTCGCGAGTTCCAGCGTGCCGCGACGTGCGTTCTAATCAAACAGCGCCGTCCGGCCGGCGCAGTCAATGGAACCGGTCCAGCGCCGTCACGGAGCCGGTGTGAGCTCTCTTCTCGAGCCGAGCCGGAACGACTACGACCTGTCGTCTCTCCATAGCTCACCAAATCTTCCCGCCGCCGCCTGAGCCGGCCCCCATCAGATAGCGGGCGGACCTGCGCCCAAATAAACGACCAGCTTGCATGCTGCTGCATTGTGAGCGGACCGATAGGATCGCGCCGCCGGACCGGGCCAGTCTGGTGTCGCCGCCGCCTCCACGTGAGGTGACATGCTTCATTCATTAAGCCACCGGCGGCCACGTGGCTCGTACGCCGTCGGCGATGTTCTGGCCGGAAGTCGCCGTAAAATTCACCGGCGTGCAACAGAAAAAAATAGCGAAATGAGGCCGCGTGACTTAGTGGCCGTACTACGTCGTCATTCAGGCGCTGTGCAAAGAGGACTGTTTGGACTGCTGCGTCTAGTGAGAACCTTACGGACTCGGTCTGACGCGGAATAACTCCACCTCAGAGTCGGGACTGCCGTGATTCTGCCGAGGAACGGATGGGGTCAACTCTATCGGCCCTTTATAACGCAGCCTTTCTGACCTGATGCCTGCTGCCCTGGGGTCTCGCCGTCCCTGACCTCTAGATCAACCAATTTAGGTCCTCGGATTCTGGAAATTACCTTTCACCCGTAATTGTCATGGGACAAAATCGACGAGTTCTCAGTGATGTAAAGTCGGCGTATAGTGATTCACGCGGCCAAACGGGCGCCTGGCGATGACTATATCTTCTTAGAAAAACGAGCTCAGTGTATCATTTCCGGCGTTCTCTCGACACGAAACTCACCCGCTGCGAGCTACTAACAAAACCCCGTACATCGTGCTTGGTGTGTGAACGAGTTCCTACGTGAACTCCGACTCGAAACGGACCCCTACCGTCTGCCGCAGACCGATCCAACCAATCCCGGGATCTCCCTGCGGAGCGGCTCCTGGCCGGGGCACGGTCCAGGCCGCGCAGCCGAGCCGGACCGGGCCGGGCCGGGCCAGGAGCCGGCCGTCGGACGGGTCGGCCCGCCAGATTAGCGGTGGCTCGGCCCGGCCGTGCTGTCGCAGACGCGGCGAGCCGCCGGCCGCACCCGCCGGCCACCGTCCGATCGGCATCGACCGGAACTCGGCCCGGGGCGCGTCAACCCGTCCCCGACGGGGAGTGTCAGCCGCCAACAGCGGGGAGTGTCAGCTGTCAACGGCAGGGAGTGTCAGCCGTCGACGACAGGGAGTGTCGCGTATGACTGGGCACTCCCTGTAGACCCGCCCCTGATGGGACACTCTCGGTTAACCTGCTACTGACGGGGCGTGTTAGTCCGTACTTGAGAAAGAGTGCGGCTCTTCCCTGAAGAGGAATGCTAGCTTGTCTGTGGTAGGAAGTGTCAACCCGTCCTGACAGGGAATGCCAGCTAGCCCTGACAGGAAGCGTCAACGCATCTCTGACAGGAGTGTCAAACCGTCCCTCACGAGGAGTGTGCGCCACTCACAAACAGACACTGTCAGTCTGTTGTTCACAAAACGGATATGCAATTTATTTACGGTCAACAAAGCGTGTCGAACAATGTCGAAGGGAACATCATTGTGTGCCAAACAAAATATGATTCCATCCCAGCAGAATTTCTTCACCATTATTAACAGTGCCTCAGAAAGTTCCGGCAAATGAATCACATGCGTCAAATCGTTTCCTCCGGCGAGGTTTCCAAAATCCCCACTTCTTTATGCCGGGGAGACTCGGGTTTGCACACAATATATATATATATATATATATATATATATATATATATATATATATACCTGGACGAATATATGGTCTATATATACATGGACTCAACGTTACGGCCCTGAGCCATTTTCAGATGGCAGAGGTGGCCTATGTCTAGTCCATGCTAATATATATATATATATATATATATATATATATATATATATATATATATATATATATATTTATATATATGTATGCATAGATAGTTTGCAAAAGCCAACAGGGCTATTCTTGGGCTTATGCGTTGGTCTCGTATTACACACACACACACAGACACACACACACACACACATATATATATATATATATATATATATATATATATATATATATATATATATATACAAATATTTTCAAGTTTTCCCGGAAAATGGATGTTTACTTTCATAATCATGCCTCAGGCCCGGGAATCTATGAAGACCATTTTTGACTTCACGGAGTTATATTCTCACTTGTTGCGACGAGAACATGTGACAGAATGTTGCTTTCCGCCTATTGCCGTCCCGGATGTCCGCAAACTAAGGGTTTGTCGGCGGCACGCACGGTAAAGTCGAAGAGGAGCCATCAGGCACTAAATGGAAACTAACCCATCCGGCGATGGAGACTGTTGTAGAAAAATAAAACAGGATGAAGCCTAACGATGACACCATTATGCCATTCTACAGTAAAAATATTTCTTTAGCTGTTTACAATTTATACATATGTACAAGTTGCGCTTTCAGTCAGCGTTACCGTACGCTCATATCCGAATGTTGAGCGGTACTTAGAATGTCTGTGATATACGAGATGGAGGCAAAATAAACGGCACACCCAAAATCGCTCAAATGTTTTCTGTTGACGTGGTCTGCAACCTAAGACACCACAGAAGGATAAAAAATTTGGCATGTCTGACAAATCTAGGGTTGTATCATCGAGAACAATCGATTCCCGTCTCCATCATTTGAATCCGTTCATTGACTGCGGAGTTATTGTCTGGCCCTCGCCCTAATAAGTTCCGGATGGAGAAATACTCCGGGAATTGCTGGATAAAAATGTTATTTATTTACAGTTACTGGCTCAACGGCCCTGCGCCTACAAGTAGCTGTATCATCTTATCGTTCAGTACCGTTACGACAACCGGGCCCGAATTTTTCTGGTTATCTACGTTGGAATGACGAACCACCACACGATATAAACCCTACGAAGAAAACGTGTTTGCCTTTGTCACGCCAAAATGAAACCGTTGGCGATGTACATCTTGAAATAGTTTTTCGATCCAAAAAGCGAACCATGTCGCTTTTGGATTTTTTTGAGAAGCTGCACGACATGGCCTCTTGCTTCTAATTACTTTTAAATTTTTAGACCTTTTCGACTTCCCGTGTCAAATAAAACGAAGATTACATAAGAACACGACATCAACTCCCTGCAATTTTACTACCACCATTTCATGGTCAACTAACTGCAGCTTCGATAATGACATTCCTTTGTTCTCGTTGACTGAGACAGAATAAGAAGCGTCACCGGCAGCATGAATTTTTTTAAGTCTGTTGGTATGCACTCGTAATTCGGTCTTTACAGCCGAATAAACTTATTCAGAATCGGAGTTGAAAGCGTGCTTTGCACGCTTTTAGCGAGCGAAGTTTCATATACGGCGGTCGCTCAGAAAAGATCAAAACAAGGTGTTTGTCATTTATTCATTCATTTATTCATTCAGTCAAACAGTTAATCAGTGTGTCCAAGCTTCCGAGCGTCTAGCGTCCGAAGGCGACATAAGCGGCACCATCGGCTGCCGTGACGCACCATCGGCGCGCTGACTCGGCGGACAGATTACGGTGTAGGTTTCGAAGGAATTCGTGGCGTGTAGCACGTGCCACGTGGCGCGAGCCGGACCTCTGCAGATCAGTCAATCACCAGTACAGGTGAAACGGCGGATGTTGTTGACTCAAGTCTTGGTGACAACATAGGCCCAATTTGCGGCTGCTTGCTTTTGTGGTCGGCGCCTACGTGCGATCCACGTGGCGATCCGCAGGCACAGTGACGCAGTGCATCTAACGACGACAGACGCAGTGATCGAAGCAGCTGAAATTTGGTGAGTAGATACACCAGCATTTTGGCTCTTCAGCGATACCCCACGTAATGGGCATGGTGCAAAGGATCACGTGCAGCGCACGTGCGCCTCCTTTACACCATGTGTTTCTTATGGGCCAATTGCCGGAACACAAACGATGCAGCTTGATGCGATGAAGTCTTGGAAAGGTTGGGCGACCAATTTCCGTAGATTCAGATGGAAACGGGGGTGCAGCTTGCACCCCCGTTTCCAACTTGCGAGGTGCCTTAGAAAAGCACCCCTCCTTATTGCCGCAAAAGTACTACAGTTGGGATGATGAAAATTGGCTAGCACGAGCACGTGATACGCAGCAGTCGATACATGTTGCTGTTTTGCATGTCATTAGCTTAGGCCTGGTAAGTGCGGGACGCACGTGCTGAGGTGTACCTCTTTGCCCTTTGGACCTTTGGTTTGCGAATCGCTGACGTTGGATGCGTCAAATTTTGTGGTGGGCTGCAAAATCACAAACGCCATCCAGAACAAGAAAGATTAATGGAATCAGTGGCAGATGCCGTACATGTAAACGTGGACTTGTTGGACTTATGATCATCCGTCTGCGGGAAGTTTGTGCAACCTACCTTAGTACTTTTATTTAGGTAAAGGCACGAAGCGGGTGCACAGATCTGCATACAAAGCTGATACAAAGCTCTGATTTTGCCCCCAAACCAACCTTTAAAGGCGTTGGTTTGCCTCTAGTTAATATATATATACATGTATATATATGTCTACATAAATATATATATTTCTCATATTTCAAAACACCAGTTATAGAAAGCTCAATGATTTGAACTGAGTGACCGGCCCGTGTGACCATCTTTTGTTCACGACGTCTGCTTCATGTCATCCGTTTCCTAAATACCAGCTTAACATGTGGTTAGACCTGCAAAAATTAGGTCAAACTTTGAAATGCAAGTGTGCGAAACTTCAAAGATATTGGTAACTTTGATCAAAAGTTACCGCCGAAAAAGACTGTGACAAATATTTCTGGCTACGCATTTAGTAAGAGAGCCATTTAGTACCTCTATTTTAACACTGCTGTGGGGAAAAAACTCTTTGGAAAGTCAGGCAGCTTCAGACACTTGTTTCGTCACTTAGCAAGCCCCAATCAGGAAACTCCTTGCTACTGTAGAATCATAAAATCCGTCAGTGCTGAGCGTACTTGTATCTGCTGTGTAAATGTAAATGTAAAAGTTGTGCAATTTTATATATATATATATATATATATATATATATATATATATATATAAAGCAATAAGCTTTTGGTTGATTCCGTCGCCGATTATTAATGAGCAGCGCGTGGCGGAGGTTCTTCGTGACGTCATTTAGTCTCTACGCCGAGTCCACGTCAGTCGAGTCCGCAACGTAATAGGCTGGCATTCCGGCAAACTCAGCTTAAGAAGGGACGGTAATTTTCCAACACAGTTCGGAGGCCCACCGAAGGCAAAGCCTGGCCTCCGACGCCTAAGGTACGTCGACCACAAGGACGCTGGATTAGAAAGGATCATGCCTGTGCGGGACATTAGGTTTTGTGTGACGCCTTATACACAAGCCGCAGGTATTGTGTGGTAGAACTGCAACAGGACTGAGCAGTTTCGCTCGGAAAGACCCGCGCAACTTCTCTGCCTTTTTAACTTCCAACATCGCATACCCATATTGGCTTTAAAACCCATTAGAAAGAAACGGAAAAAACTCTGAATACAATGAGGGCCATCTAAGGTATCTTTTCGTGAGAACCACGCCAACTTCACTCTAGTTTAAGCAAAGGCTACGTCATCAGTAGATTGCTGGTTTTAATTTGACATTAACCCGGCACCACCTGGCGTATTTTTGTACCCGCGACCGCCTGGGGGTGTCAAAAAGGGCACCCCTCAGTTATCTCAGGATCTAACCGTCGGATCTGAACCGGTCTACCACCAGTCGATAGCCCTGAGTCTTGCGATTAAGAAAATACTATGTTAGCATTGGTCATGTGACTGATAACGTCACAGGCCACGTAAAAGGCATAACATGACGTCGAAAAAGCTAACACTGGTTCGTACATCATATCATAGGCAATACTGGTCTTAAAGCCTTTAACTGGGTATCAAACAAAAAGTCACGATCTTCTGCATCAGAAGCATGCCAAAATGCAAAAAAAATGTCCCGTCAGGGTCAGCCTAGGTCAGGTGAAATAACTGTCTTCCATTGCATGCCAAAGATCGATACCTGCAGCCTTTTCGATCCACGTGATGAAAAAGTCGAAAGTAAAATATTTTAATGATCAGTTTTGCATTACCTGCTTTTCATCCCATCAAAGTCAGTCTAGGACAGGCCAGATAAGGTTACATTACCCTCTCTGACAGAGAACAATAATTATTCGCTAGGATTCTTTACTGCGTCAAGTGCAGGACTGAAATGACATATCGTGATAATTAAATCCACTCTGTCTGCTCTTTACCGGATCAAGGTCAAGCCAGGTCATGACAGATAATCGTTTTTGTTTTTTTCCGACGAAGAACAATAATTGCTCTATGCTGCCACTGAACGATCTTCCACAGACAAGGCTGTATTTCATTTCACTTTGACATCTACCTTTGACGTGATCTGACAGTGAGCCCTTACATACATGTTTTCTCCTCTTTCGGGCTGTGGTGTGATCGTGTTTCGTTTTTTTCATATTCGCGAACAAAATGCATGACCTTGCGTGGCATTTGTTGAACCTTGCCAAGAGTCGCATATAGATTTGCTCGTCTGGCTTAAGCGATGAGGGAGGTCAGCGGCTACCACTTCAATCACCTGCAACGTAAATCAGTCCAATTGTAATCATGCATGTGACCTAGTACGACCTCTAATGCTGACGTGTCACGGTTGTATATCCCTTGGGGACCGTGTCCTATGTAAATCCAAATAATCCATGCATTTTGGTCGCGAACATGACAAAAACGAAGCATGATCACACCACCGAAAGAGGAGGAAACATGTATGTAAGGGCTCACTTATGACGTCATATTTCCGTGATCTGACCTAGCATGGAAATGGTTTTAATTTCAAAATATGTAGAACTGAATGATGAACAGGTACTAAAAGCTTGGTTGGACTTGCTCCAACGGTTCAGAGTTAATTCAAGAAAAATCGAGGGAGCGCCTGAGTTGACGCTGCCCCAGGTGGTGCCGGGTAAAACAGGTGGATCGGCCACTGCTCTTTTTTATGGCCTCAGAACGAAGCACTCTGATGCACCACAAGCGGCGTGGATCATGAGGCTCAAGAGAAGCTCAGTCGTGTCCTTCACAGCCTCGTGACAGGTTGCCGTCCGCCGCATGCAAGCAGTTTGCTTCATTGAAACGCAATGCTGATCTGCCGTGTGGAACGTCACCCGGCCCGGGGCCTAGGGCCAAATTATTCCATGTCTGGAAATACCTCGGCGTAGGAGTCAGGCTCTGTGCTCACTCGCTGAGCAAAATCTTGAGGTACGAACATGCACTGGCGGATCCAGACCGTGTGCTAAGGGGGGGGGGGAAAATCTCCGTCCGTGTAAGCCAGGCTAACCAGAGCCGCACACAGGGCGCTTGAGCCCCTCCCTTTGCACGGATAAGCCTGGATTGGGGTTGGAAGGTGGCCCTCCGTGCGAAGGGTGGAAGAGGTTCGCTGGCTGTTCTGCATTGGGGCCTTTCGGACAAAATGCACCATTGTTAGGAGCCCTTTGTCCTGATGGGGTTCTTACAAGCTTAGACTGCTTTACTAGCTAAGAGGCCCCTAATGGCTCTAACCCTCTTCTGACTTTCTGGCCCCTACCGTCATAGTGGTCAGAGGACCCTTACTGACAGCTCCTTTTGGCTTGCAAAGAGGGCCCCTGGAGGCTTGTGGAAAGCCCCTGCCAGCTTGTGAAGGGCTCCCCTACCGACCTGTTAAGGGTGCCTGTGCCAGCCTGTAAAGGGGGCCTGTGTCGCCCTGAAGATGGGCCCTATAAAGGGTCCCCATGCCAGCTTGTGAAGTGTTCCCTGTTGGCCAGAAGAAGGGTTCCTGCCGGCCTGTAAAGAACCCGCCTAAGGGCCTGTAGATGTCACCCCTGTCGACTTGTAAAGGATCCCTGCAGGTATGTGAAGGGTGACCTGCTGGCCTATATCGGGGCCAAGCTGGCCTGTGAAGTGCTCGCCTACAGGCCTTTACATGGCTTCCTGCTGGCTCTTAAAGCGGTCACTGCTGCGGGCTCTACGGGCAAGCGGAACGACCCGTTGGCATGTAGAGGAGCAACCTGACGACTCATGAAGGGGTTCTCTGATGGTTTGTAAAGGGACCCTCTGCCGGCCTACAGAGGAGCCCTTGCGAACCTGTATAGGCGGCCTTGTTAAGAGTCTCCCCAAGCTGGTCCCTAAAATGCAAATGCACGTCTGTACAGGAACCCTTGCGGCTTCGAATCTCACTTATCTGAGTCTCACATGGTAGCTCGCGGTTACGAAGGAGAGGCAATACAAACTGCCATACGAGGAGGCCCACTGAAATCGGAGAAACCACTGAAACCGCCAAAAAACGCGGCCCCCTCCTCCTTAGGAAAATGCCGGGTTCCTGCTGGTTGAGAGGCAGACGCAAAGCATGCTGCCGAATGAGGAGCTCTCTGGAGTTCGAGGCCCCCTGATTGAAAGCCTAGTTCTTCACCCCTCCTCCCCCAACAAGGTAAAAGAAATCTTGGGTGCGCCACTAAACCTGCCCCCCTGTGTTGAATTCCCGTCGGGTTTCGGCTACGATGTTTCGCCATTTTCGAGCATTAGCTTGCATATACAGAAATTTTCGCTCCAAAAACAAAATATCTACAATTTCCGTCCGGAAAGGGGGTCCAAAACGCATGCTGGCCTCGGGATTTCCAAACAAAGAGGAGAGGGTATGGCCCCTCTGCCGCTGTCATCCCGTATCCGCCGACGCAAATATGAACTATGGCCCAAAAAAACTGCTCAATTCAGTACGTTCAGGTCAACAATGACAAGAAAATGCAATTTCTCGTTATTCCCAGATGCCTGTGGAAGATGCTATGCCCTCGAAGAACAAGGACAAACATCTTATCTACGTACCTATAATGGCTAACACAATGCACATTTCTGCCTCCTTTTAGGCCAACTCATTGGACGCCTCTTTGGCTCATTAAGGTATGATCGCGCTCGTCTCCCCAACATTCGTTCACCTAGATGACAAGGAGATAGCGAGCGGTGAGCCCAGTTAAGATGATTACAACCTGAAAAGTCGATTTATTGAACTTCAGTCGTACGTCATGGTAAATGAATAGGACATTGGTTACACTTTCAACACAACAGGTTGGTGACGCGTGATAATTACTCAACAGGCATCCAAAAGTAGTCCGGAGATTTTCTTGAAGAATGGGATACAAGCAAGTTGATTAGAAAATGCCAGCAATTCGGAGAAATGCATTATTTTCCTTTGGCGTTGCATGAGATACTAGGCTTCTCTTGCTTATTGACGTCGTCAGAGGTACAAGACCATTGTTCCAGCGGGTGTGGGAAAGGCAACAAATATGTACCTGACGACATCCAAGGCACTTACTGCCTCAGCAAAAAAGAAAAATAGCCACCAACGCCATATGTCAGACACATACGAATCTCCCCAAAACAAGAACAAAATATCAGTCGCAGTCATTTCGTTCACCGACTGCCCTTGGCTCCATGTTGCGTGACGGACGGTACAGTGACAGCCGCCCATTTTCGTCCTTTGTAACACGTCTTCCCGCATGACAGGGGCAGCAAAACTAAAAGACTGCACTCTTTTCAAACAATGTTGTGTTCTTTTATAAAAACCACTCCGAAGTACCAACCGCGGCCATCCGATATAGGCGTTGTCGACGCCGAATTTCCAGCTGCCCCGGCGAGCGTCGGCTCCCGTCGCGATCCAGACCGCTGAGCTCATCGTCACCGATTCCAAAATCGCCAGAATTCGCCCGAATGCCACTGAAATGACATCGACCCGGAAAATGGCGAAATAAATCGGCGCGCCGTCCAGTGGCGGCATTTTTTCGCCTCGTGCCATCAATTACTGGAGCACCGCAGCTTTTCCGTCCGGCTGATAAGGGGAAGTCGGACATGCACGTTGCTTCCTGACCGGAGAAAAATGGCGGGCGGTGCACAGCTCGTCCGGTTCGGGCGGCCGCTGATGCATCCGGCAGGCGACTCTCGGTGTGGCCCGGCCCATCCCTAGCCGCTCACGAGGCGATACTCTGCACAGATTGCATCATGCTAAACGTCATTCATTCATTATCGCGCCGCTCTTATGCAAATATCTCTCCTGGAAATCTAGCCCTGGTAAGAACTGTTTGCAGAGGTTCGGGTCTGTCTGCAGACCCAGTCAACACATATTTCACGGAAGGGTTGTGTGGTCCGATTCTTTGCGCTGCCGCAGCCACGGACTCAGTAAGTTTGTTACACACCAGCGGATGGCTCGAATCTGACACGTTTTAGCAGATTCCTAGACGTATTTAATTTTTACATCACGCACTGTTCTGTTTTATTGACCTTCACGTGCTTTCACCAGTAATGACCGTATTATTGTTTCTTTTTTTATTTGTATGCCTGCAAAATTTGCAGTGCGTATATTTTTCAAATGTGCGGTTTTTCTCTATCTCCCCTCCCCTCTCTCCCTCAGTTCCATAGCCGGTGACGAGGTACTGGGAGGAGCCGAGACTGGCTCATATGTTTCCGTTTCGAACAAAAAGCACGCAATAACTGCCGCCGATCGGCTTTTGAGTTATATAGCCAATGCCTGCAGATGCAGCTAAGTGTCAAGGATCAAATGGATGGGCAAAAATCGGCCCGCTTTAATTTGGATTACAAAGTTATTTGGCTTGCATTCTTTTTAAGTGTACTTCTGGAATGCCGCACCAGCGCAGTATAGCGGTATGAAATGTCTGTGTACATAACATTGGCTATTGGCGCGGTCAATAGTCCAACCAACATAAAAATAATGGCGTCATACAACATGAAAGCCATCATACTCTTGCATCAAAATTACATTAGTACCTACTCGCGACCACTCCGTATCACGAGAGCGCGAAACGGTTATCCATTCGCTGCAGTCAGAATTGAACGGATTTGTTATTTCAGGCGGCTCATCTCGAAACGGACGTGCTTTGTCTTCGTCAAGACGAGAGGAAGCGGATCGCGATTATTCGGTGACTGGCTTCCCGCCGATACGCCACCGGACTGGACCAGTGGAGTGGGCTCTCTCCGCTAATGATATGGGTTCATTCGCTTCAATGATTCACACCCGTCTCGCTGGCGGGCGGAAACGTTCGTAGGTCACGGGCAGGGGCAATGTCCCCTGCAGGTCGGAAAAAATTGAGCTCAATGAACATGCTCAACTTTCATTCGGCATTCAGCATCTCGGATGGTGCTTTGTCGGAGGAAGTCCGTCTATGTCAAAAAGTGCGTTTTTATGTTTCAACTACGATTCTTGCCAACTGAATTTTTATGTAACTTTTGTCGTAACATTTAAAGGCCCGGGCTGTCCGGTCCAGCAGAGGTCGACGTCTGAAAGTCTCAAATAATATTTCCGTTTCCAGGAAATACTGCCTCCTGCTACTTCCATGTGCCACAAAATTCATTCAGGCAAAACAACGACAGCTTGCTATGGCCATACAATTCCGCCGGTTCCACGACTTTTGTCAGTGTCATTTCAAACGCAGATAAACGGCTTCAGATATACGTAGACGGCCCATAGATCCAAGTCAGTATGGGAAAACCAGGGCAGAAAATCATGCACGGAGATGCGCCCTGAGATGGTCGAAGTCAGAAAAAATTGGACGTCCTAAAGAAATGCAAACTCATCGAAAAAAATCGGTTTACTCGCGATCCGTACGGGAACATTGAATGCTCACGTTAGCTCAAGTTCCTGGGAAGGGGAGAACAAGCTGACACGTTCTCTCTTGCCGGCTACATGGTGTTCGGGGACCTAGCGAGTGAGCGACGTCGAAGGAAGAGGTCTTACATACGTTACGGAAAGGGTCGTAGAAGAGTCTTCGTGACCAGCATTGTTACTAACTGCGATTTAGGAGCTGGACATTGAAAGTGTTGCAGGCAGAATATTTCAAACACAGGAGGATACGATTCATTATTTTTGGACGGCTCAGTGCGCGTGTCTCCCGAATTACGCGAGCTCACAGAAGCTCCGGGCTCGCGACTCTCGCGGGTGACGATTCTCGCAGTGCAGCCAAGGCTATTGGGGCACGCCGCAGCACCGGAAGACAAAACAAAGTGTCGGGCGTGGTCCGACGAGAGGCAGAGATTGCTGCATCCGGCCACTGCAGGCTGGGTCCGATCATCCATCAGCTGACGGCAGAGATGATGTCAGCATTGGGCCCACGCCGTGTGCCATCCCGCCCTTTTCAGTTATGGCAGGGAGTGTCCTCCGGTACCCATGCCAGACGTGGTACACTACTGCTACAGTGGAGTGTCCTCTGGTACCCTGTCAGACGTGGTGCGCTTTTCCCATGGTAGAGTGCCCTCTGGTACTCATGTCAGACGTGGTACGTCATTGCTGTGTAGTGTCCTCTGGTACCTGTCAGACATGGTACACTACTGCTACAGTGGAGTGTCTTCTGATACCCATGTCAGACGTGGTACGTCATTCCTGTGTAGTGTGCTCTGGCACCTATGTCAGACGTGGTACGCTACTGCCACAGTGAAGTGTCCTCTGATACCCATGTCAGACTTGGTACGCTATTGCTGCAATGGGGTGCACTTTGGAAAACAGAGTGTATAGCCGTGTCAGGCTATCCTGTTGCCTGACACGGAGCCAGGCACACCGTCATCACTTCTGAAGGTGTCCAATGCTAGAAAAACTGAGTAATCGCACTGCGCCGTCATAATCAGTCAGTCGTCCCCGAGCCGGAGGATTTACTCATTACGCACGCTGCTTATCTCACACATCCAACCACCCGCCTTGGAACGCCAAACCTTTGATCCTTTTGCCCAAGTCGGCTCCGGTCGCGTCACGCTCCGACTTGGTCCAGAGGCTGACACCTCCGTCGCGGCTATCATTACCGCTCCTGGACAGAGCGAGAGCCGGGCCCACCCGCGGGACGGACCATCGCGCTCCCAGAGCACAAGTTTCCGAGACGACGGTTTGACCTGACGGGGTCAGCGCACTCCGCGGTGTCAATGTGATAAACCGAGCGGCATCGATCGGCTGCTGTCAGCGGCGCTGCGGCGGCTCGCGTACTTTTGGCATTCTCTCGGTGCATTGTTCGGAGTCCACGTTTTTTCCGCCGACGATCACGGAGACTGCAATGCGACATTGCATAGAAAAAGCAGCGTTTTGTTTAAATCTATCTGCAGATTTGTCTGTTCCTGGGCAAAAACGTGTGCACAACATGCACAAAGCGCTTATAAATGCTTGTGATGCCCATGACAGCTGTCCAATCTCAAGAGATTTACACTACTCACTACACTATACAGGCCCGGAGCAGGTGCTAGGCAGGTACAGAAAATCTTCATCAAACGTGTTTCTCTGCACAGCGTCGTCAACCATAAATTAAAAAGGGCGCTATCTCACCACAATCATGGGATGTGATCAGTATCGCAGACTGGGCAGAACACACCTCTGCCGCACCCTCCTCTCTCCCACGCAGTGCCCACGATGTGGGAGCGTGCGGCCGAAACAAAAATAAAACAAGGAACGCGAACACCCATCACCAGAGCTGCCGCCACCTAGTGCACGCCTGTCTGCGTGCCTGGTGTCGACACGGGGGGGGGGACGAGCCGGCGCCGGCGTGTGACGGGCTGAGTCGCGGCCCGTCGGCGTTGATTAGCGGCCGGCGCCGGATGTAAGAGCGCGGCGAGCGCCGTCCGCCGGCCAAGCCCGCCGCCCGGCCGGCGCCCGGCGTGGCCGCACCTCGGCACGACGCCGTTAGAACAGCTCCGGGGATCAGCGGGCGGCGCGGCGGCGGCGGTGGTCCGGAGCGGGCCGGGGCCGGCGCGGACGCCGAGGAGCGCCGGTCGCCGAGGCGCGGCCGGCCCGGCACCGCCAGCACATGGCCGGGTGGCACGTGCAGATATAGCTGCACGCACGCCGGTGTTGGTGGGCACGGCCGGACACGTGCCGGCGTTTCCGGGCGCGGCCAGGCCACAGTTGAGCAGCCACTCTGCACAGGCCGACGTCACGTGGACGGGCTGCGGGCCGAACTCGGACTGTTGTTCAGACGACGGTTGTCACCTTGAGAACGGGACGGGCTGAACTTTGGCAGCTGCATCAATGCTGAATGAAAAAGGAAATAGCCAAAAACAATAAGCGGCTGAAAAGCAGCACTTTTGACGTCTAAACTGTGCTGCGAAATCCGTTTAGCTCTTTAGTGGCACATCTAGTGCATATTTGCATTTTAATAATTCCTATGCAGTCGTCATTACGTATCTATTGCCAGTTCCATATGGATTCAAACCCCAAGCAGGGGCGTCGATTTCTGTAAATGATTGGGGAGGGGGGGGGGGGCGAGCCGAGGGCCTGACAACCTAACCTCCCCCAGATGTGGGTTTCTGAACGGATTTAGCCCACTCTATTTTGACAAACGGAAATTTATGAGTTTTTGTTGCTGTTTATCAAATGAAAGATTGCATTTATCCCTATGTATACAGGTATATACATATATACACATATACAGAAGAAAGGAAAATAGATACATCGCTTTAGACTTTATTCTTTACTTCCTGCCTATCTTTTGTCCATTGTGGCCGTATTTTTCGTTTTTATTACTCAGTTCCCTTTGTAACCTGTAGAAGATATGGGGTGAGCCCAAATCAACATTGGGTGGGCCAGGGCTCTGTCAAAAGAATACAAATCGACACCCCTGACTTCAAGGATAACTTCTCGGAAGATTTTCAGGCGACTCTGTGATTTCTATCAGGACACAATCTCCCGCATAAGACATGCCTAAATTGCCAGAGACCTCGACATCCTTCCGACGCGCAGTTCACTCGAAGCGCAGTCCCTCTGAATATGGCTGTCTCGACTAATATGAGCACTACCGTACCGGATGGTATTTTCCCGCGTTTTCTGGCCCGTCAGTCGTTGCTGACTAACATCAAGGCTGTAAGGCTTCTGTCGTAAGCGTTAGCCTGATCCCCTTCCGTCCTTGTCCCCCCTCTGCTGCACTAATTTCTGATTGGTCGGCCGTTGACCCGGGACATGACACAGCTGACCTGGCTCTCTGTGGCCTGCGCGCCGACCTAGGGCCGGCATTTTTTTCGGGACCCTTCATCGCACGCTCTTCCGCGGCATAACGGGCGCCGCCTGGTCACTCGGTGGAACAATGTAAGCGGATAACCACCGGCGTGTCCTACAAATAAACAATGAATAAAAATAAATCATGACAGATCTCGCATGCATTCCGCAAAACGGGCAACGTCTTCATCTCCATCTTACGCTCAAGAGACACTTCATGTGAAACTGTATTGTTGATGGATCACCGGAGTTTCGTGCTGATGTCTCTTGACCGCTTTCGGTGAAGCTTGCCAAACCATGTTTCGATGCGACGGTCTTCGATACGTCCGTTGCAGAGGGCATAAATCGGCGGGCATGCATAAATCTTTGGTGTATAATATCAGTTCGCGTGCACAGTGGATAGTATTGGCAATGTCTTTTGTTCGTTTTTTGGACGCTGAGATGCGTTTTATTTCAAGCTCAAGCCACATGACTGACGTTTTTCCTCCTAATGGGCCCGCCACTCTGTTGTATGGGACCCCGATGGGACAATTAGGCTAATGGAGGTCCTCGGCCGCCCGATCCTGCTAAACAGGGCACAGCGGCCGGCAAAACTGAACAAAACCGGCGGAACACAAACACCCTCATTTCGTAACGAGGACTCGCCCGTCCGGGTCCGGGCTCGGCTGACAGTCGCGCGGGCCGCGCAGTTCGTCAGACGCCGCCGATCCGGCGCCCAGGGCCCGCTGACAGGCGTGCCCTGCTACCTGCCGGGAGCGACGGCGCCTGCCCTGGCTCCGCGGCGGCCGGCGACGCCTCCTGCCGGCCCGCTGTCCTCGCCGGCCGGCGGTCGGCCGCGTCCAATTGCGCCTATCTCGGTAATTCGTGGACGGCGGTGATGGCTGTGATTACCTGCCCCCGTGCCGTCCGCGGTCCCGTCGCGCCGGCGCCACCCCTCCCCCCCTCCGCTCCCACCGACGCCACGCATCTGCGACGGGGCCGGCCCGGCCGCCACCGCGGCGCCACTGGAGGCCGGCCGGTCCGGAAAATTGCCGATCCGGGCCGCCTCGGAGGCCGGTGGGCGCGCCGTCCGGCCGCGACGTTACGCGGGCTCCGGACGCACGAGCCGGGTGACGGAGGACACCCCGGCCGGCCGGCTGGTCTTCAGATCCCGGGACAGATCGGACCGCTGACAGTGACGCGGTCATTAGCCTTCACTAGCCCGCGCCGACCGACAGGCGGGCCGTGTAGATGCCGTGTAGACGGACGGGACGGGACAGAGTTTGGCGACGGCGCGGCGGCCAGACGTGATGTGCCAACCCGAGCGCAGGATCTGCGATCAGATTGGGGACTCGGATAGGCCGCTACATTGACTGGCTTTCATTTTACAAGCGCGTCTTGACAGGGCTTGGCAATGTTTTAAGTGCAGATCTGTTTTCGTTCATTTAAAATTTCCTTAATGTCTGATAACGTCATACATGGTTCGTAAAAGCTGAGAGTTTAGTGCATAAGAAGAGCGATGGGTGTCGAGGGTGAACAAGGGTGACAAGTGAATCACCATTTAGTCAATTAAGTGAAAAATTTGGACGCAGTTATTGCGGGAACCAGCAATTTTGTTATTCAAGACTCTCATACAAAGTACGAAATCCGCTGCAGCGAGCGTGGATGTATAACAGGCGCGTTTATTCCGCAGGCGGGAGGTGACAGCTGTTCATTGCGATCTAAAATCAAACACTTACTAGCTGCTACTGCAAGAAGGTGCACACAGGTTCTGTTCTTTGGCGAGCTATGCATTAGCCCGTCCCCGACTTGGGGGTGGACGACTGACTGCCACCCGTGAGGTTTTTCCAAGATTGCGAGAGAACGAACGAACGTAGCGCCACAAAACCTTATGTACCTTTTGCTTGATTATTTTTGCACCTTGTGTCAAAGGTTTGACCTCGGATCGAGTCAGGTGTCTGACCTAAGTCAGGTTAAATGGATCCATGTCCAAAAAAGTTTATCGCCCTGTAACCTTTTTGAGAAACACGACATCAGAATAATACTTTCAGGGGTAAGAGATCTTGATAGATGTAACAGATCTGCTGTCTCAGATTTTCCAGAATTTTCCGGGTCGTTGACCTAAAGTCAACCCCATTTTGAAGACACGTCGTCGTTTTTTTCGGAAACTGACGGAAATTTTCAAAGCATTTTTGGTGCGAAATGATGAAAATACCTAGCTGCCGTCAATGGACAAAGCATCAATGATTTCCAGCAATTGGCCTGAGGTCAGATTACAGATAATCGCTATGAACCAAAATGCACTGCCATCAAAATCAGTGATGAATTACTCAGAACGGGTAGGAATTGGCAGAACGGGTTCGCATAGTTGCAAGTAATACCACGAAATTAAAAAGTACAAAAGATGCATATTTTGGAAATAACTAGGCTTTCGCAAATAAAACTCCTCTAAATGTGTAGATTGATAGCTACTTAAGTTTTTCAAAATTTAAGCATAAAAAACCATCACAAGAACCATTAGGATTAATAAATATCGCATGAAAAGGCTCATGTCGCAAAAGAAGGAAACGCTAAGATTAGTCCCCGTTAACCCACGCACAACCGTCGGTCCGTTTCGAACATGCGCGACTGGGGGGAGGGGGCAGTTGGCTGCCTCCCCTTTAACTCACGAACGGTTGGTCGCACGATAAAAATAACCACAACGTTGGAAAGCTTGTGACGAGTAGAGCTCGAAACTGGTCTCATTTTTAGTTTTAGATAACATGTAAGCCAATTTACGCCCTATATATGTTTTCTCATAGTCGACTGCATGAGACCGAGAAATGGCCTGCATCTCAATGGCCTGTGACTAATAACGCATAGATAAAGGCACCAGCGCACAGGTAAAGGTCCGCGGATGCCGATACACGTCTGATTTCCCAGATTTGTTCAATATATACGCCGAAACATTGATTTAAAGACACAGCAATTCTCACGCCCGCTGTCGGTGTGCGCCGCTGCCGTATGCGGTGCCAAATTGACGGAAACTAATTTTAGCGTTCCTTTACTTTCGCGATAAAAGACGATCTATGTTTATTTTATTGATCTTTGTGGTTCTTGTGATGGTTTCTCATGCTTAAATTTTGGAAAAATTGATTGGTTACCAGTCTACAAAATTGGCGGAGCTTTATTCGCGAGAGCCTGCTTATTTCCAAAATATGCTACTTTTCAAAATTTTGAGGTTCCTGGTATTACTTCCGTCTGTGCAAGTTAGTTCTGCCATTTTCTACCCATTCTGAGTAATTCATCGCTCGATTTTGACGGTGGTACATTTTGGCTCACTACAGTTATTCGTGACTTGACCTCAGGTCAATGGCTGGAAGTCATTGATACTTTGCCCAATGACGGTAACTAGATGTCTGTTTCACTCCACACTAAAAATGTTATGAGATATTCCGTCAATTTCCGAAAAAACCGGTAACATGTGTTAAAAATGGGCTTGACCTTAGGTCAATGACCCGGAAAATTCCGAAAAATCTGAGATAGCAGATTTGTTGCATCTATCACGATCACTAATCCCTGAAAGTATTATTGAGATATCTTGTTTAACGAAAAAGTTAGAGGGCGCTAAACTTTTTTGGACATAGGTCCGTTTGACCTGACTTAGATCAGACACCTGACCTGAGGTCAAAATTTTGACACCAGATGTGGAATTAATGGATCAAAAGGTATACAAAGTTTCGTGACTCTGTGTTTGTTGGTTCTCTCGCAATCCCAGAAAAACCTCAGGGGAGCAGTCAACTTTCCCCCAGTCGGGACGGGTTAATTTCATACCGCGTTTGCCTACGGCGCCCGCCGGCAGTCGGTGCGAAAATCGCCGTGTCTTATAATCAACATTTTGGCGTATACATTGAACAAATCAGAGAAATTAGACGTGTATGGGCATATGCGGATTTTCACCTGTTCATTGGTGCCTTTACCCAGATTTTATTCATCACAACCCTTGAGATCCAGGCCGCTTCTCGGTTTCACGCAGTTTGCTGTGAAAAAAAAAACATATGTAGGGCGCAAATGGCTTACATTTTATCCAAAACTAAGAATCAGATCAGTTTTGAGCTGCACTTGTCACGAGCTTTCCATCGATGTCCTTTTTTTATCGTGCGACCAACCGTTCGTGAGTTAGAGATGGACGGCAAACCATCCCCCTCCAGTCGAGAGCGATCGGCGCCGAGTGCCAGTCGGGCGTGGGTTTTGCAAAATCGTTTCGCTGTGAGTGACAGGTGATGAGTTAGCCATTAACACGCGCAGTGGAAGGCGGACACTTTTGCGCCCCCTTCCCCCCACCAGTTTTTCTTGAAAATCTCGAGAACGGATCGGAGCTGGTCGCCGCTATTTTGACAGTTATGGCAGTTAAATAACTCGTCGATTGACGCAAAAAATCGAAAGTCGCCCGAAATTTTTGAAGCTTGAAGCATATGAAGTCTAACAAACATAACAAAAATAGCGGTTGTCGCTGACAAATGGGAACTTTGCGAAAGGACGAGCGTTCTACGTCAGATTACCGTTAATCAGCCGACATCATTCGGGCATAAGTGATGGATGTATCAAGACCAAAACCAGGGTCAGAAGGGGTGGAGGTCGTCAAAGGCCAAGGTCAACTATCATGTGACCTGATTCAGATTAGCTTTGCCACATGTCGGTTTGTATGAAATATGCATTCAAAAACTCTAATAAAGATACGTATGCATTGATGTATATATATACATATATATATATATATATATACATATATACACATATATATATATATATATATATATATATATATATATATATATATATATCAGGGTCGGAGCAGATCATGGCCATCAAAGGTCAAGGTTCACTATTTTATGAGCTGGTCCAGATTTGCTTTGCAACACGTCAATTTGTATGAAATATGTATTCAAAGACCCTAATACAACATGCTTGGGGCATTTATGCGCATATACACACACGCATATATATATATATATATATAGATGTATATATATATATACGATATTTACTTTTTAGAGCAGTCATATCGTGTGACGGGTTCATTATAACAAAATAACTTTGCGCAAACAGTTGATATCAAACTTACTTTGGATCAAAAA
This sequence comes from Capitulum mitella, assembly GCA_030062745.1. NCBI lineage: Eukaryota > Metazoa > Arthropoda > Thecostraca > Pollicipedomorpha > Pollicipedidae > Capitulum > Capitulum mitella. Next base: position 1,462,729 of record CP099847.1, on the reverse strand, counting down.
CTTCATTCAAGGTCAATGACCTCGCTCCATTTCTTTTGACCTTGCGGAGGTAAGTAAACGCTAGAAGCGATCAAATGTACCGATGGTGGTCATCTCCACCGAAAATACGTCAAAAGCGCCCTTATTTACACCCAATCTACACCGGTATTCCGTGTTGCTCGAAACCTGATCTGTAAACAATGGAAAAATGGCGCCATAGGTCAGTGAGCTGACATGACTTCCACATGAAATCCTCAGTAAAGACGCGAAATGAATGGATATTGTCGCATTTCACGTTTTAACGTCCAAACATACACCTTTTTCTCGTTTCGTTTGAAAAGCCGTACGGAATGACCTGTACGGGCCGAGAAAGTGTCCAAAGTTGGCATTTTCGATCCCATTTGACCTTGGAGATATTAACTTAGGGTCATGGAAACTGCACACTATGTAAATTTTTATGGCCTTACCCTACCCATAAAATTTAATGTCTCCAGCTCTTTCCGTTTCTGAGATCGGAGGAAGGGCACTTTTGTGCCTCCCCCTCTTTCCACTGCGCGTGTTATACAGTTTCTTCATTCACGAAGATCTGTGCAATGCAGGAGGAACAATGGTGCGGCTGTTCGTCCAGTGGGCCCCCAACTGCGTTAATGATTATGACAGATTATGACGCCCAGAAACGGTATTAGAAAGGGCTGCAGACTGCATGCTCTCCTCTGGAAATCTTTCAGTTCCCCTTGAACGGTTTTTACTAATGCTGCTGAACGCTTTCTGTTGCAAGAACACATGCTTCTCGTGCTAATCTCCCAGTAACTCTCTGGTGATGTATGCTGGTGACAGCCCTGTTAACGGCTGTATGACTTATGAATACCGTTTTAGATGTATTATATTTTGCCCGTTTTATATTTGATATGCCACCCAGTTCAGCTGGTACTCGGTCAAAGATTCTTCTTTATGCCAGAACGAAATTTTATTAATTGTATTTTCTTTAATTTTGTTAATTTTAGTAACGAAATTTGGCCATAGCAAAGTCGTTTCTCTGGTATCCTCAAAATTTAGTGAAAAAGTCGGATATAACGAAGTCGGCTATAACGAAAAGCGAGTTTTGACATAAATCCAAGTTTATCGAGATTTAACTTCCAATCCTTTGGGCAACATGAAGCAAGACAAGAAGTATTCAATACACTCGTGTTTATTAGCCGAAATATTTAAACCGGAGGCACCCTCAACAAGGATGAAGGTACTTTTCTGGTGAGGGTGCGAAGGATGTACCAGTTTTGATGAGGGCACATTCGCTCCTGGCCTGCGGAAAATTCGCCCATGTCGCGCGCTCCGGTGGAACTCCGAATAACGCGCTAATGGGATGGGGCCGTATTTTGCCCCTCTTTATCTTCTGCTTTACGCCACCGATTACAACAAAATCTTGCAAGAAGAAAATCTGCATAGTAAACTTATATTCCTGGGAATATGAATGACATGGGTCATGTCCATCAAGGCTAAACCTATTCCCGGCAAGGGGGGGCTGAATCCGCCCCCCTCGGGTTTTTTGCTTGCCAATTCCAGGATTTTTGATGCAGCTTCACGAAACTTGGTCACTTTTCCTAGCTTTTATTTCTACGTACTGTGACAAAATTTCGAAATTCCATTTTGCTCAGGGGCGGAGACAGGTAACATTTTTGGGAGGCACCTCAGGTTATTTTTTCCCTGTTGAGGGTAAAAGGAAAATGACTGACAAAAATAACTTTCTTAAGATAGAACTTAAAACTTTATATGGATATATAGCTAAATAGTTGGGCAACGTGCAAGTACTATTTTGTTTATCTGAGGTATCTTTGCAAGGTCAGGTTAACGTCAAAACTCAAAATTTGGTTTTATACTAATAACCTTCGGGTGCTATTTTTTCAAATCCCAAACCAGGAATACATGTAACGTCGAAGGGTGCCCCCTACTTGGGTATCAAGTTTCAGCTTGATATCAGGTCGGGTCACGGAGCTATGACCTAAAATGTCAGTGCGTGTACCCTATATCACAACAGCCGCAAAATGGGATTTTTGAAACAGAATGAATTCAGATGATTAAAAACGTTTACATAAAATATAAGATGTGCACGAGATCATTCCAAATAACTCTCAGGTCACTGAAGGTCATTTAAGGTCAAAGGTCACAACTTGATCTGAGGAGCATATGACCATTTCAGTTCCCCTTTTTTCATGTCCCTGGCACCGCCTATGCTAACATTATACAAACATTGTCATACGATTTGTACTTCTTAGCATACCATGACTAGAGGATGCCAAAAAAGTGTTTTTGCCTTTTTTTGTCCATTCAGTTTTAAAAAAAAAAACAAATTTTCCTATTTTTAAAATCCCGTGAATGTCTATGAATTTTCCCATCTATGAATTATGTCCATGAATTTTCCCAAAATTTCAAATGTGTGTACCAGTTTAAAAGTCCCATCCATCATCTCTCTATTTATGCCAGTTTCCTTGAAATTAATCCATAAACAAGGGAGTTATAAGAAGTCCAAAAGTACCCCTCATTTTGACATTTTTGCCCCCTATATCCACCCCTTTCAAAAATTTATTTTTTCAAAGTGTAGTTTACGTCATGGCAAATCAATTGCCGTTTGTTGCCATGAAATCAGATGTGTAGTTCTCGAGATCTCAAGGGGGGCCGAATCCGCCCCCTCCCTTGCCGGGAATCGGCCATACCGTCTAGCCCTCCGAGAATAGGGTTAAATCGACTGTCGAATTAGCAGCGCTCATCCTTCTTCAAAACCACAGAGCCAATGGTTACGAAATTTTGTGGAGTCTTATTTTATACCATGGGCCTTACATCCCACGAAGTGAGGTTGATCTAGGTCAGGTCAAATGAGGCCATCTCACGTCATCATTTGAAAATGTTGCATTTTGTCGAAATCGATCATGATGCAATGTGGCGGAATGTTAGTAAGTAGGACATCTTTGTATAGCCGTACGTTAGGTAACTTATTTAGGCCATCAGAGGTCATCCGAGGGCATCTGAAGACAACAAAACACATCCTCACAAAATGAAACTGAAGTCATTCAGTTGTATGCGGACAAAAATCAGTAATTTTTCATTTACACTAATTGACCTCAAAATACCTCAGTTAACCTGACCTAGCTTTGTCGTGCTGTGAGGTAAATGCATTTATCATTTGTACAAGGTCCCAACCACTTTCCCACGTGACCCATTTACAGAATACTGCATTTCGTTATATATGACCCCGGCTGACATCGACTGACCTAACCCAGGCTTCCTGTGCCTTTGGATTGTAAATTTATCGCATAGCTTCCCAAAATGTTTTGCAGCTGACTGCCTAGCAGAATCTATTCCGTACGCAGAATAGAGCCCTTCCCTCGGCCCGACACGTGTGAGGTCGTCCGCCGCCGACGAAAGACCGGATGCGCGACCGGCCTCTCGACTTTACCGGGCGGCAGTGACAGATGTTGAAATTTAAAAAGGAAAAACATAGGAGTTAAGCAGAAGACTGGCAATACTTATTCTTCCCAGCCTCATCGCCGCGGATGTTGTGCGCAGAGGAACACAAGAGGTGGGCAGTTTTTGCACGCATCAGTGTAGAGTTAAGGTTAAGGTTAAAACATTACATTAGCTGAGAAAGTGGGTTCTGCGATCAAGGAAAGCAAAACTGTTGGAGATTGCAAAACTACGAGCTGAACATTGTCAACGATTCTTATGAGCAAGGATGCTTTTGTTATGTCTTTTGGTAATCGGTATCCTTTGATTTAAATATAAATGTAGTTGTTTTGTGGCTTTGGCTATATCGAAATTCGCTTATAAAGAAATTTCCAGAGAGTTTCCCTCAAACTCGTTATAAGCGGACTTAACGGTAGTTAGATATGCGTGACCAAGATACTGACAGAAACAGCTATAAATCGAAAATGTGGAGGAAACGCGGCATGCAAATGACCAAACCCAAATCAACAAAAACCATTGTAAAGGAAGACTTTCGAAAGGTACATCAGGTAAACCGGTACATGCTGTCAAAATTAAGGCCCATGTTAACGTCCCGTTATCTCGCCAGTGTACCAAACCATGACACAAAGCGTCTTAGGAAGTTTCTGACTCCGGATTTAAGACTATTAAGTCTTACGACGTCTCAAGATGTGTTAAGATTTAAAATGTTTGATGTAATCAAAATTACCGCTTCCATTCTTGAAGAACGACTTGAACAATAGGAATTATCTTGTTACCTCATGGATTGGAAAATATATATGCGATCGTTGGTTCATGGGGCTTATTCGCAGCATTCATACAGATGTTGATGGTCATGATGAAAACGTGAAAGCTAAAAGGAAAGTTAAAAAAGACGTGACATGCAAATGCTGTGATAAAAAAGACAGTCACAATCCCATAGTCTATATTCACACTGTGCTCCTTTTTACGACGATAAGGTTTATGTTCACGCTAGTATTTTAGTTAGCTCTTGTTCTTATAAACAAGGGCTGTGCTGTTGTTCCGTCTGACCATCCCAAGCGCATTTTGACGGAAATTATGCATCGAAAATTAGGCGAACACTATTCAGATTAGACAAGCCGTATGTGTTTCCCGTAGTTATGTTTTGAAGACGTTGGTGCACCAGCAGACATCAACAGCATTCGTATGTTACAGGTTGCAGCAAGGATGTGGAATGGCTTGCAGATACGTTTTTTTTTTAAAATCATTACGATGCGATATACATGTTCATTTAATATGTGTGTACCTGCAACACTCCTTTTCGACATTATTTTTTCCATGTCCATTTTCCTATTTCGACATCACTGGCTTAGACATTTTTGGAACTATAAGTTGCAGGGCTACTGGTTTTTATTTTTTTGCGGTTGAAGGCAGCTATATAATTATTGAATTTGAGGAACAAGAAAGCACAACAGCCTATCTTTACTTACGGTTGGCTCAGCGATTATCCTTAAAGACGGCATGCGAATGTTTTGCTGAGGCGAAATGTTGCAAAATCGCAGATCGCCAAACACAACTGGTCAGGGTTCGTGTGATACAACCATTTAAGAGGGCTTGAGAGGGTATAACAGGGTCGCAGAGGCAGCTTCTGTGTTCATGCTAAGTTTACTGCAGATATCGCCAACCGGATACCTGTCCAGTGGCAGATAGACAAGACTGGAGTCGTGTGCGGATTAGCTCATACAACACGGATGCGGTCATGTCACGTCACCCAAACAGCGTGAAAGATTAGGTTGAGTCGGGTGCTATTTAGCCGGGTGGCCGCGTCATGAAGAGGCTGATTCTGGGTGATAACTCTCCCGCCGGTGCGGTGCCCGGGGAAACAGGCCACGTGGTGGCAGTCCGGCAGCACGTGGCCGCGTAGCTGACGGGCAACGTGTGAAAACGGACGTCTCACTGACGCAGTCATGCTCCGGTGGGACAGGGTTATCACAGCCTGCTCCCATGCCGGCGAATTCTCCATGATGGTTCACGTGTCACGATGATAGTCAAGCGGCAGTTAAAGGAATCTCCACCTTGAAGGACTTTTCATAAATACGGTCGGTTACCTTGGAAAGTGTCGTTGGTAACAACTACAGCGCATGGTTTTATTAAAAATGTCTTAAGGCTCCAAAAATGTAACTAATTAAAAGCTATATTCTGCGTCATCCGCAGATGGGACGCAACACGGGACTGCGCCGGCCAATGAGCGCAAGAGATCGTTAGTCGAGCTCAGCTCACTGTTTCGGTGCGGCGTCACGTGACAGCGCTGTAAACAGGACACAACCGAAAACGAGACAGGGGAAAACCGTGCATCCCAATCGGCCAAACCTCCGCAAGCATAGAGCTTCGAGAGATAACTGTTATTTAACAATCAATAAAGGGTGCATTCATGCGAAACAAATTTTATCGTCTCGAAGGACCTTACTGGAAATAACGTGGGGAAATTCCTCACCCAGTTCCGTTACAGGTGCTCTGGTTTCCGGTGACGATGAGCGCACACTTACTGCTAACGTTCATCACGTCTTTTCACGGCTCGCAAGCCAACGACATACTGAACGGCACAGCGCCGCCTCGACCTTTGACCCCATCATCTCACACGCGGGTCGCTGTGGCATACGGAGGAACACACGGAGGCGGCGCACGACCGCCGGGCGCACGTGCACCAACGGAGGAGTGAAAATTATGCATCATGTAATAGCTGTATTAACTTGCGGACCTATCAAAACTTTCCTTACTCCGTGCTATGAACCGATTCTTGAAACGTCCGCTGCTTTTGTGCGACAGCATCTCATCAGGTGGCCTGGCTGGCAGAGACCTATTGATCGTAGATGGAAGGGAATTTGCAATGGATGTGCAATTGTGAAATGCAGTGGAATGAATGGGAGAAATAGCGCAATTTGTTTTTTAAAACATACACCAGGTATAGGAAGTTTGCTGATATGTGTTGAGTGTTCAGTCATACATTATGGAACTATCGACAAATTGTTTACGTCTGATGCATACGATGCATGCTCATAGAAGGGATGTCTCGGTGATAACCATCATGGTGACTATGACGACATGGAGACGAAAGCATTCAAGACGTCTTGCATTGTCAATGCAGTAAGAATAAGGTTTACCATTGGATTATTGTGCTCAGCTTCACGTTCACATTAAAGCCACGTGTAGATTATTGCGAACCAGTTACAGGAGCAACAAAATCACAGCCGATGTCGTTCAAAAGCTACGGCAGGCGAACATACAAAATGCTTTGGATATGCAGAATCTGATGCCTTTCTGGGGTACTATTTCAATACCACTTATTCGATCAAACGCATGGATGCATACACCGGCTGATCCAAAAAACTGTATATATGTGAGGAGCTAAGTCTCCATGCTGTGTAGTCTAACCTTCTCCGAAGTGCTGATTTCTTCTCGGACTTCGGTTACTTGGTTTTGCCATTTATTTAAACTGTCAACTGAACGATCACGTGTTCGTTTTGAAATAAATTTCCTATGGCCTGCGTCGGAAATCGGGAGCGTGTGGCCATGTTAGTCCTAGGTTTCCACGAAAGACCGCCACGGCCCGATGGCTCTTTCCTGGATCCGACAGTGGACGCACGGAGGAAACGCATGATCGGACGTCATCTAAATGCATCCGAAGGCAACAGTTTTCCGCCACAAAGAAAAGACAGGCCGCCGGCACAACATGGCGCACTGCGCTCGGCGCTTCACGCCCAGAACTGCTCCGGCCCAGTCTTCGGCGCCATCTGACTGGTCGGCGGCGGCCGGCGGCGTCACCTGCCGTGACGGGCCTCCGGGACCGGCGTGGCCGCGCCGGAAGCTGCACTCTGCGGTCGAGTGTCGGCACCGCTCCCGCAGATCGTGCCAGACGCGGCCGCCGCGCCAGTCACGTCCGCTCACTGTCGCCGGAACGCCCCGTCAGGCGGCCGCAGATCTCGCCGGCGATAGGCGGAAATCTCGCGCCCGCTCGAGCGAAAACAAAACACCGGCGACGTGTAGTTCGGATGCAGGCGGACCCAGGGAAGGGCGCTCCCCACGAGCAAACACAAATAGCCACAAAATCTTCGGCGTGTTGAGCTTTCCGGGAGCCCATGGCTGGCTTGTGGAAATACAAATGACAATCCTGAATTCGGAGTCGTATGCATATTCTTCTTGGGTTTCACGGGAATCTGAGTTTCATGTGGCATTCATTAGGGTGGACGTCTTACATTGGGCAGTTTTCTGTGTCGATACTTAGCTCTGACTCTGCGGAAACACGAAAATTTTACGGGCCGATCGCTGACAGTCCCGTCCAGTCACGTGGCCGGTCCGGCGGGGGTTTCCACGTTCGACGCCGAGCATCGTCGACGCGCGGTACGGCGACGATCGAGTCGGCAGCACCGTAGAGAGCATGCGTTTGTCTCAGCTCGCATGTTCGTCAGTACTGGAAAGTGTGTGCCATAGCCAAAGATGAATCGATGTTTACTGGATACCACCATGGATGTGGTTTTTGGAAAATGATTGCGGGCGTCCAAAAGGCATGGGGACATCCATACATTGCATAACGGGAAGGGAGGGGAGTGGTCGTGGCAGGGGCTTATGCTTAAAATTCAGTGAAATGGATTCGAAAAGTTATCACAAGAGGTAAATTGCGGAAGGATGTGTTACGTAATTCATGGATGACTGTGTGACGGCGACAACCTTAACCCTATTCCCGGCATGGGGGGCTGAATCCGCCCCCCCTCGGGTTTTTTGCTTGCCAATTCCAGGCTTTTTAACGCAGCTTCACGAAACTTGGTGGCTTTTTTTAGCTATTCTTTTCTACGTGCTGTGACAAAATTTCAAAATTCCGTTTTGCTCAGGGGCGGAGCCAGGCAACGTTTTTGGGAGGCACCTCATGCCATTTTTGGCCATGTTGAGGGTAAAAGGAAAATGTCTGCCAAAAACAGAGTTTTTAAAGATAGAACTTAAAACTTTATTTCGATGTATAGCTTAATAGCTGGGCAATGTACAGATGTAATGTTGTATATCTGAGGTCACTTTACAAGGTCAGGTCAAGGTCAAAAGTCAAAATTTGTTTTTTTGCTATAATTTCGGCGCCGTTTTTTCAAATGCCAAACCCAGAACATATGTGACGTAGAAGGGTGCCTTCTACTTGTGTACCAAGTTTCAGCTTGATATCAGGTCGGGTCACGGAGCTATGACCTAAAAAGTCAGTGCGCGTACCCTGTATCGCAATAGCCATAAAATGAAATTTTTGAAATAGAGTAAATTCAAATGATTGAAAACGTTTGCAGACAATATTAAATGCACACGAGATCATTCCAAGTGACCCCAAGGTCACTGGAGGTCATTTCAGGTCAAAGATCAAAGTTGATCTGAGAAACGTGTGACCATGACAGTTCCCCCTTTTTCATGTCCCTGGCACCGCCTATGCTAACATTATACAAACATTGTAATGCGATTTGTACTTCTTTAGCATGACACGACAAGCAGAAGCCAAAAAAGTGTTTTTGCCTCTTTTGTTCATTCAGTTGTTAGAAAACTAATCCTCCTATTTTTGAAACCCTCTGTAAACGCCCATGAATTTTCTCAAAATTTCAGTTGTGTGTATCCATGGTGAAAGCCCTATCCATCATCTCTCGATTCATGCTCGTTTCATTGAAATCGGTCCATAAACAACGGAGTTATAAGAAGTCCAAAAGTACCCCCCATTTTGACATTTTTGCCCCCTGTATCCACAAATTTCGAAATTTTGAAAATTTCTTTTTATAAAAATGTAGTTCACGTTACGGAAAATCGATTGCCGTTTGTTGCGATGAAATCGGACCAGTAGTTCTCGAGATCTCAGGGGGGGCCGAATCCGCCCCCCTGCCGGGAATCGACCATACCGTCTAGCCCTCCGGGAATAGGGTTAAAGGGAATATAGCTGTTTTCCCGTGATCTCAAAATACACAATATTTAAGGTTGGTTATGAGTTACCATGTGAATAAAAGGTGCATTTTGGCCATCTTAGGCCAATATTTCACGCATTTTACTTAATGTATTTATCGACAGTACTATCGGTGCGCGAAATATAATAACACAGAACTGGAGAAAGGAACGAATCAGTGAGCAGCAAATAATTACGAAGGTAAACCTTGGAGGCACCCGATGCTTACCCAACACTCTGCATTGTCGTACCAGACACAGTTATAAACGGCAGAGGCGATTGTTTTGACAAATAACACCAGCGTAATTCGACCTATTCACATAAGGCTTAGCTGCTAGGGAAATTCGTGGAACTGCACATGCACGTGCCTGAATATGATGGCCGCCTTCATAATTTCGATGTTCGTCGGCTGCTATCAGATTCGACATCGCTGAGGCTAACGATAAGCTAGCACGTTTGGTCGATGATTTCAGAAACGACGTAAATAGATTAACTTGGACTGGCAGCCAGCGTACTTATCCTAGTAAAATATGAGCTAGCGAGAGCGCGTTGGCAAGACTGAATGGTACCTACGCTCTGGGGCGCAGTCATGATTTTCTTAAGGGGGGAGGCGGAGCTCAGTGTAAACTGAAATCATACGAGAATCGCGTATTGGGAAGACAAAGTGCAGTGGTTTCCACAAAAAAATTCGGGCCTAAGGGGGGGGGGGGGGCTCCCGGCCGCCTCCTCTTTGGCTGCGCCGGCGCCTACGCTTCGATTCATAAAAATGTCCTCTTCACATACGTACACACATGTACAGTTAAAAATCACGTGGGCGCCGAATGACCTTGTAGTCGGTGCGCCCCTAAGCCCCAATAACCAACCAACCAGTTAAAAATCACGATCTGAGTACATGCTCTTTAACGGAGGGCCTGGAAGCAGCATTCAACGTTGCTACACTCCATTTACCGTGTATTGGACAAGCATCACTTTCGCAAGCCTTGATGATATTTTGCTCGACTACATAGAAACCCAAGCGATGTTGTGACAGCCTTGTTTTGTCTGCGGTCGCCAGCCGTTTTTTCAGAAGAAATGAATTGACTAGGTTATTCCCCACTGGGAGGTGAATATTATATATATATATATATATATATATATATATATATATACATTCTTGGGTAAAACACCTGATCTGATCTTCGTTTCTAGACTTTTGAAAAGTATTTCAAAACATCTCAAGGCAGCATCGAGAAGTTTTTTACTTGAACAGCGTCGGTCTCGTACACAAAGCGTAAGATTGGGATTTGGCAGGTAGGATTGTTTTTCACGTACGATGATGCTGTTTTTCATGTTGTTGGGAACGTGTCTACATCTTAAGTGTTGCGTCTTGCTGACGTGTCGTGACATTTATGAAATAAACGGAACATTCCTGTCTAACACTGACCGCTTGTAAGTTGGTCTGCGGCTCATTCTTGACGACGGTCGACGTTCATTGCGGGATGATTCGCCCCAGGGGCGTATTGCCCCACATTTAGACAGTTGCTTGGGACATGGGAAAATGTTCAAGAAATAAAACGAGCAATGTGAGACATGGAAGCAATGCATTACCAGCCACTTTCTACAAACTCCTCAGGAAGCCAAGGGCGAGTGCTGTGACACGGCGTGGTATGCTGATATAAGCCGACAAACCGCTACATCCTGGTGGAAGAATGTTATCCCCGCTTTCCATTGACTCCTTCGCAGGCCTGGTGGTTACTGCGTCATCTCGAAAACGTGGCGTCCCACCAGAACCGAGCGGTGCCGAGGTGACGTACGACAAGGAGAAAAAACAAGATGACCTCGGTGCAGCGCAGACCGTAGTAAAAATGAAAACCACGACGCGAAGCAGCACTTACAGACAAGTTGTAGGCCCCAGAGGAATCTGGGGTGTTAGAGGAAGGGTGGGAAGGAGGACGGTAGGTCCGAATAACGGCCGGCTTCGGAGAAGACTGGTGCGTTTTCAAATTGTTTCCGTCGTTCTCCGCTAGAGGGCTGTTGGGTCGCTGCCCAGACAGAGCCATCTAGTGATCCTGTTGAACACTGTTATTGCAGTGAGGGCCAGGAGAATGTCTGTGTGTTGAGTTCTGACGTTCGATCTCATATGTAGGATAAACTCTGTCGCGTACCGGTTAGGGCCGCCTTCACAGGTTTTAATGACGAGGATCCTGAGTTTTCTGGAGCTCACATTACTCTCAGGGTGGCAGTTCCTCGTACGGTCTCCTAAAGACGCATCCTGGGCATGGTGTCAAGCATGCCGAAGACGTGTCTTAGTTGTGTTTTCAGTCGTATGATGCGTCGTGTTTCTCCCATGCAGATGTTACGCTTCTGATCTCGGCCGTACAGGAGACAAGTTATTTTTCAAACTACGTTTTGCCTGTGGCATATGCCCTCTAGATCACGAAGGCATCAAGGGCACCTGCGGCCTCCACCAAGTCTAGCCCGCAGCGCGTTAGCAGCGTCTTTGCTTTCCGTTTGTTTTGCCACGCAACTTTGAGAATTAGGCCGGATATCCTGGCGGCACCCTGGTTCTACCCGGCCTAGGCTAGACTGTCGTCAATGAATGGCAAAGACATATGTACGTCTGGTCGTTCTTGGCTTCCCATCCGGCTTTGTGTTCACATGTTGCGCAAATCCTTGTTGTTGTTTGACAGCACAGTTTACGGTCGTTAGGTTGGGGTGCGCTGGGCAGCCGTGGCAGCAAAAATTTTTCGGTATGCTCGCAATGGTGCGGCTCTTAAGTTCAGCGTCAGAGGGAAATTTGAGGGCTCGTCTGATCAGGACAGACATCACTGACTTTCTAACATGGGCGCCGGCATCGGTTTGCAGTAACGTTCATTCTGGTGCGATCCGTTAGGATTTATGATGACGGTTGTAACCAGGAAGGCCAGCTGTCCGCCCATCAAATGAGTCAAGCGACCATATGAGGAATCACCGTCTTGGTGATGATGTGATGAACTCCGATCATGATGAACTCCGCAGCATCTATAATCCTCATCAGTAAAACCTGTGACAACGGCCCTAGCTAGGAGATGGCAGAATCTATCCAGTTCAGAGAATGCACGCCAGAATTCAACACACAGACGTCTTTCTGGTCCTTACTACAATAACACTGCCAAACAAGCACACTGACTGCGAACCAAGCGATCCAACGGTCTCCTGGAGGAGAACGACTGAAGCACTTGAAAATCCAACAGTGCTTTCATTCCCCCAAAATCCGTCCCACATTTCTTCCGTACTATATTTTGCGCATATTCTCACATGCATATGCATGCACATGCAGTGACTGTGAAATGCCAGGAGGCAGAAAAGGAAGGGGAATAGGCCATAGAAATTGCTGTTTTCTCGTTTTCGTTTTTGGTTTTGGTTTTGATGCACACACCTCCGTGAACAACATTTCAGCAATCTTTACGATGGCAGCAGAAGTCCGATCTATGTTGTTTTCCGCTGGCCGTTGACCATGCAAGACTTAAAGCCCTTTAAACTGTTGTGTTGCCACGATATAACATTTGTTAGCCTTTTCACGGTGTTTAGAGTTCACGACGCTTTCTTGACTGCTTCCATTCCATTCCCTTATGACTCAAATGTCACGAGTTTTCTTTCACCTCGCGACTTTTAGAAACACAAATCGAATCATTCTATGTATGTTCATTTTTCCTAAATTGGCGAGCTTTTGGTCGGAATCACTTTTAGCTGAAAATGTTAACTCCTGAGCTCTATTAGTTCCCGAGACCATGGGAAAGTTTTCGAGACGGCGAATGGTTAGCCATGCTTCGGCCAACCTCGGTTGTAAGATAATTAACAATTTAGACATTGGACGTCAAACTATGAGAGTCCTTACAAACTTATTCGCTGATATAGGACTTGGTATAGACCGAATTTACATGCTTTAAGACTACATCTGCTACTATGATGCTGACACCGTTTTACACGGCAATTCATGGATATCGGTGTTGTTGTAGACAACTTGTAAGCGTCAACGAACAGTTCGCAAAGCCCCACGGGTCTGATGGTTCGCAGCAGGTGCTTACCAGTTTTGGAGACGAGGACGTATCTGCTAAGTGAATGCAAAACGTTACGTATTTTTTTACGCATTTGCCTCACATCGACATAAAACGCCTCTTAGAACCTCGAATACAGCTGAAGTTTTCAAGAGTAATTGTTCTAACGCGTCAGTTATACGCCGCCGAAACTATTTGTAGCCTAGATTTATGTCTCAAGACACATCATCGTTCGATATGGCGGTATGCAAAATGCAAAACGAGTGTAGAAAATCTGGCCCTAAGGAGCATTTACCAATCCCGAGGGTCGTTTCCCCCCACCAGGTGTCGTGAATACCCTTTTGCAAGGCCAGAACTGCAATTCTTTGAGGCTGAACAAATGCGAGCATGAGTTTTCATTTGAAATTTTTACTTGACGTATTCCTACCACTTTCTCGCTCTTTTTTCAGAGAAAGTGGTACGATAGCAAAGTCTCATAGTAGGCGCCTATTTAAGAAAACAGATTTGCGCTAAGGAATGCGCATTCGACCGATTCGCTCTAACCGTTTCAACGAAATAACACACGTCGAAAACCTACATTTTTATCTCAGTCACTAGAACAAAACAATATCCGAGTTGACCACCTTATGTGTAAAGCTGGCCTATCTGACCGTTTGATAATGGGATTTGGTACCTGTGCCGGGACTGGGCCGAACCTCCACAGGTTCCCGTCATTCTCTACGTACTGCAGACCCCAGATGTGCCTCGGTCGTGGTTGCAGCTTTATCATGTTCACCCGACGTGGAGCGGGTATTTGTTCTTTGTTCTCGCAATTTTTGTGATCTCTTGCCATTTACTAGGTAATGGAACGTGGTAGAAATGTCCTTGATCTTCGCGATCCAGCCGATAATTCCGATTTTTGCGTAGTTTCCAAATGACTCACCCCTCCTGCAGCGGCAGCGGCTGGAATTTGGTTTTTAACAGGCCCTTTCGAGTAACACCCTAGCGGAACCAGCTGCAACATTTGATCCTCGCGATTCTGGTGTCTTTCATCGGAAGTGTAATCGTGTTTTGTAGAAACAAGATGAACTGTGCCGCAAATTTCAGGTTGCACATCTTGTTGCTCAGTCTGCAGTTCATAGTACAATTCATCTCACGTAGCGTCCAGACAAGAAACGCCGTTCAAGCAATCGGACGTTTTATGAATCTTGAGAAATTACGGAAAGCGTATCACCACTTTCCATAATTCTTAGTTGCAGCACCCATCTATAAAACATCAGCGTAACGACGGCCACGAGCCACCTCCCCAGCGTCACGCCTTTTAGGGACGACCCCGATGGTGCCGGTCTCCGGCTGCGCGCCATTTCGGGGGCTCGTGGTGGCGAGCGTATCGCCTCAGCCTTGAGCGGAACCGCTCGGCCGGGCCGGACAGACACCCTGCTCCAGTTAGCCCCCCCCCGGCCGAGGGGAGGGGGGACGGCGCCCGGTCTGCAGGCCGAGCTGGGCCAGATCTCGCCGGGCCGCCGCAGACGATCAGAACTTGATCGGCCGTCCGGACGACCGGACCGCTGCATTTCCGCAAACTCGGCCTGCTCGGTGACGGCCGCCGTGTTCCGGCCGAGACGGGAGACAGTTTCCGGGCGGATGCTGCGCTGTATCGTCGGCCGGCGGGCTTGATGGGAGCCTGACGGCCGGCGAGGGCCCGTCTGGAGCTGCCGGTACCAGCCGGCCGGCGGAAGACCCGTTTTGCGACGTGGATGCTTGTCGTTGATCTAGTCTTCCCGGTTTCGGATGCGAGGTGTTTTGCTGAAGTTGTGTGAAACGATGTGGGAGTCACCGTGAACTCGTTCAGTACACATGGCTGGCGATTCAGGGTATGGAGGGGTGCAAATATCCAGGGGTTTTAACATTAGCCCTGTGGTAATGACTTGAAAGGAACAGTCTGGAATCCTACGTGGGGTCCCCCCATAGTTTTCGGAAATCTCCAGCGATGTTGATAAGTCATCAAATTCACTGCTCGAATCACTTTGAGCATCCAGCGCAGTAAACCTATCACCCCGGCATTACGTTATCTGAGACGGAGGATTCAGAAGCTCGTCAGGGAGAGTGACTTTAAGGCATGCCGAGCGCTGAACATTGACTTTTCTCCGCCCGCCGTTTCAGAGACGCTCCGCCGTCTCGCTGCGTGAGATCCGCCACACTGTGGCCGAGGTCTGCATGCACCAAGATGTAGACTCCTTTTTAACCCTATGTCCCACTGCCGTTGATGCAGAAGGTCTGGAGAATCGCTTCCACGGATGGACTTAAATACACAGGCAAATGAATGGGTGGATGAATGAGTGGATGCAGGAATGTTTGCGGTTGAAAGCACCACACGCTATGACCTCCGTACGAGTTGTACGACGTGCTGTGTTCGCCGTTGGATGTTACACATGATGTTTCTCTGCATTTCGCAGCGCCCGACGTGACAGCAGTTCACGGTCGGATGTGTCAGGAGTGATATCTACCGAAAGACTGAGGTGTCAAGTGTGATGTTAACCCACGACGGCAAGTATTACAGACTAGACGGAGATGTACAAGGGGTGAGTCGTTTTACGCCGTGTCAAGGTGCGCTGTCAGTGTCCCCTTCTGAACATGAGATTACTGGATCAGCGGATCATTACCCACGGCCCATACCAGTTAAAAAAACCGTGAAAATAACAGAAAATCACACAACACGGAGCCGAAGTCCGTTCGGTCGAAGGAGCGAGCAATTCCTGGAACAAACAGTCGACACATAAATTAGAAACCGGGCATGGCAGGTGGCAGCGACAGTTGCCGTTTACCCCACTGTCGGTCGGAGAAGCGCCTGAATTCCGACAGAATGCAGATTACGCTCGTTCGCGTCCGATTCTAAGCCGGCCAAGTCCGGTGTTTCGTCGCCTGGCGCTGCCAAACTCTGACGGGACCGGACCAGGCCCAGACGACACACTGGCACACCCAGGTCAGCGAGGGCTTCAATAAGAAACGGGGATAGCCTGAATTCCCTAGCGAGCCAGCCACATGTCCGCCAGTCAGTACCGGGGGAGTAATCCTCGCGGCCCTAGAGCCTCGGCGCGAAACCGAACGGTCAGGCTTGAATGCTTTCAATGGATGCAAACGGGAATGGCTCGGAACTGAGAGGGCACCCGTGGAATCTTATTGCATCCAATCCCGATTCGTCCACTGCGCCGAAGGCAAAATGATGTGCTTATTGTCTCTTTTTGCAGTGGTCTGAATCGGCAGCTGATACCAACGACAAACGGCGTAGGAGAGTATGACCTTAACATTCAAGTATAAACACCTCTAAACATACTATTACTTGCGCATGTCCGAGCATAAGATCACGCCAACAGAAGATCAGTACATTCCGTCAACGAGCTATAAGCGCCTAACAAACTTCCCCGACAGCTGCAGAAAAAATGCGGCGTTCAGAAAAGCGTCTGCGTCTTACAGGAGCGGAATGCTTTCTGGGAATGGGCAAACACAATCGATCCTGACGCATGTTCCAGGTTGTGGCGGCTGACACCAGGCAACGACCCTACGGCTTCCGGCGCTCGACACGCGCCACGCGGGCCGAACCGAAGCACCACGCGGCGCCGAACTGAGGTAAACGTGAGATCAGAGCATTCGCGCGTCCTGCGGTGTCACGGCTCAGGCGCCGCCGGCCGCGGGCGGCGGCGGCCGAGTCGGGCGCCGTGAGACCGGCCGCCCACCGCGTCCGTCGGCCGCGCCGGCCGAGGAGGCGGGCCGCGCCGCGTCGTCCAGTCCCGCCCGGTCCGGCAGCCGTCGATCGCCGGTGAGGCGTCGCAGCGGCCCGACCGGCGGCCGCCCGTCCCGCGAACCGCTCCCGGAACTGCCGTCTTCCGCGACACCGGCGGCTCCCAGATCACGCCGGGCGGGCCCGGCGGCCTCCGCCGGCACGCGAGCCGGGCGGCGGCGCAGCTTCACCGGCGAGCAGCCGCCGGCGGCGCGGCGCCTCTGAACGGCAGCCGCGTCGACGGCAGCGTTCAGAGCGGCCACAGCGGCCGCACGACGCCACCCCACCGCACAGCCACAGCGGCCCGCCTCGGCCGGCAGCCAGGGGACGGCGGACAGCCGCTGTCTCTGTCCCGTGACCGGGGATCCGAGCCACCGCCGGCCCTGGCCCAGCGCGGCCGGCACCGAGCGGGCCCACACGCAGTCTGTCACAGCCGCAGCTTCGCCTTCTGCAACAGAAATCACCGACCGTCGGTTATGCTCGCGCCACGTTTTGCCGACAAACCAGGCGACAAACCTCGGACACGCCAAGACCTAACAGATGGGTCTGCGAATCCACCGCACGGCTCAAACAACAATATCCCAAATTTGAATAACACTCCAACGCGTCACCACGTCATCCCTGCAGACGGCCACACGGCGTCCCGCCCCAGCGTCGGAGGCGCCGTTTAATCAGGGGCCCGGGTCGGCTCGGCGGCCCGGAGCCCGGCCGCCGCCGGCGGCGCGCTGCAGCCGGCCGGGCCGGCGGCGACTATTTCCGGCCCGACCGCTCGGTGACGATCCGCCGAGGCCCGGCGCTGCCGACCCAGACGGACGACGGCCGGCGGCGGCGGCGGCGCCCGGACGGAGGCCGCGTATAAACACCGCCGACGGCGGCACACAAAGCGGCGACGGACCGGGCGGCGCCGGCCCACAGACGCAGACGTCTGCGACGTTCGACGACCAGGCCAGACGACGCCGCGACGGCGGCCGGCGGCGGGCGCTCCCGCCAGCTGGCTGTGCGGACCGCCCGGCAGGGACAAGCGGTCGGTGTTGACGCCAAATTGTGCGGCTGCTGTTCCTCACCAGCCCGCCCGCCTCCTTGGCCTTCTTCACCACTTTCTTCTTGTCTTCCTGTATCTGTTTCATTTTCTTCGTTGTTTCTTTCACTCTGAAATACGGCACACCTGCTGCATGAATCCGGCCGACACTTGAGACAGGTATCAGCAGTTTACGCTACGAATGTGGGAGGGCTGAATTCTGCCTCTCAATGGAGCTGGCTGACCAATGAGGCTCCCATCCTAGCATGCCAATGAAAGTGGCAAAAAAACGCTCACCTAATCCAAAGTGTCTCATACTGAGCCGTTGCAGATTACTGCCGGGAGCACTTCCATCTGGCACGGCGGGGGCACCCTCTTTCCCGGCATGTTAACAGTCTCTTCCTCTTCCCAACGCCGAATGCAACGCTCCATCAGCGGAAGACCCGTCAGCACCAGCCTTCGGCGTATGACGTCACGAAGTCACCCCTAAGTGCCTCCCGCTATCTCCACCCAAACTAAGTCTGCACCTGACTAACATCCTTCTTATCCCCGTCTCACGTCTCAATCTGACTCTCATCACCGGCCCACACTAGCATCTGCAGACGCCTGTCGTCGCGCGGCCTGACCACCCGGAGTCGGCACGAGACTGGCTCCACCCGGCGCCCGCCCTGACCGGACCCGTGACCCGGTCTGCGGCCGCCGGCGCGGGCCGGCCGGCCGGCCGCCGCCCGGCCTCTGACGCGCCATATTAGCCGGCTGTAAATCGCAGCAGCCGGGCGCGGCCGGATGACGGACGGCGGCGGCGGCGACCGTCATCGCGGCGCCATCAGACGCCGGCCAGCGCCGGCCGACCCGGCCGCGGCCGGACGGTACCGCGGCGCTCGGAAGAATCTCCCGACACTATCACCGCCATCGACGGATCTCACTCGAAAGAAAGAATCCTCTGCACTCCCGAGCTCGGACACGTGGACGTGACACCGCCAGGACAAGAGGCAGCCTGTCAGTGAGAGGTCACGCTGGTATCGGCCCAGCTCAGCGTGTCCCGCCTCTGCGGGCCGCCGGTCAGCGCCCCTCCCAGCCGGGACGCGGCCGGTGCCGCACGTGGTCCGGACGTCCGGGCGTCTCGGCCACCGTCCGGCCACCCGGCAACAACGGTCCGGCCCTCCCAGCCGCAGTATTGATCAATCAACCGCCGCCGGCGCCGGGAGCAGGCAGCGGCGCCGGCCGAACGGGCGCCGGTCCACTCACATCTTATACTGTTCCCGCTTCCATATGTCGCTGAAGTCCGAACAGAACGGCGACCAGATGGCGAAAAAGTCCTTCGGCGTCATCTTTTTGTTGTCCTTCCGGTGGGTGCATTGAAAGAATATGCAGATGGCTGTGAAACTGGAACGTAAGGAAGACCGGGCGTTAGCAGGTTGTCTTTCAAATGCGGCGAAGAGTAGACCAGATTCGCGTAATTTAAACAGCAAACAAGTTGTGCTTCAAATGCATTCCTTTAAGCTTAAGCCTGCAATCACAGATCCCAAGATTAGGCATACAAGAGGTTACACATCAACAGCACATTCATTGAGAGTGGCTAACCCTAGATGTGGAGTACCAAGTGCTCCCATACAAGCCGTGAAATCGATAAACCTGAAAGGTTTACGGCCGTGTCAATACGAGGATCTGTGCGAGAATCAGATGACAAATGCAACCATAAACGCCCCCGACAAAGGCACGATGTCTCTGGACTCGCGTGATGCACGGTTACCTAATACGACTTACGCTGGCCTATCTCGTCAGCGTGATGCAACGTTTGTGCAGCCCGGCTCCGAAAGGTCAGGCCGGCATGTCCCACCGACAGGCTCAAGGCCGCTCCACTGAACTGGTAGTGGACCACCCGCGCTCCCCGCTGACGTCATCGCGGGAGCCTCGCCGTGCCGCTGGCGCCCACCGATAATGTTGTGTCGTGCTCGGGCCAGTGCTTTCCGTCGGCCTGACGGTCGCACGAACTGCGCTGGCCTCCTGAATATCCCATTCGAAGACGAGTGCTGCGTGCGCGGGTGGGCACATCGATGTGCCTTGTAATAAAATGAGTCGGGTTTCCTGCAGTCAGGCAAACTTCTGCACAATGGGAATCCGCAGAAGCACTTTTCTGTTTTCTCTTCCCCTCCCTCTTTAAGACCACAACTTCTCTTCCTCCCTCCCCCTCTCTCTCTCTCTCCGGTCCCCTCCTCTCCGCTGTACCGCCGGCCGTCCGCTCGACGGGACGCGAGCCGGCGGCGCGCCGGCCGCGGTGACGGCCGGAGACAGATGGGGCCGGCGGCCGCCTCCAAAAGCGGCGCACTGCCGAGCTCCGGCGCCGGCCGCGGCGCCGCCCGCGCCGCCGGCCGGCCGGCTGGCCGCAGAGCAAACACGGCCGGCCTGCCGCGCCAGATTCGGCCCGGCCGGCCGCCGGCAACATCGGCAAACAGGGCGGGCGCCGCGGCGGCGCGCGCCCCAAACAGGCGGCTTCCCCTCCGGACAGCGGCCGATTACACTGTTGACCGGGCCGGCGCCAGCCAGGTGTATGTAGCGACCAGAGACACACCTTTGTAGGCGGAGCAAACCCGAGCCCTCTCCGGTGTCCGTCGGCGAGGCCCAACGGGGGACGTGGAGCGTTCCGCAGGGGACGGGGCGGCCGGCTCACCTGCTCTCACACTCCTCCAGACTCTTCTGCTGGGCCTTCAGACTCTGGTCGGCCTCCTGCAGAAAGCGCTCCATGTTGTCCTTGAACGGCTGCAGGTGCGCCTCGTCCGAGGCGGCCGCCACCTGCAGCGGACAGAAGAGTCACGGTAGAGTCACGGTCGAGTCACGGCCGAGTCACAGACTCTCGTCATTATCGCCGGCATTACGAG
Organism: Capitulum mitella; assembly: GCA_030062745.1. Taxonomy (NCBI): domain Eukaryota; kingdom Metazoa; phylum Arthropoda; class Thecostraca; order Pollicipedomorpha; family Pollicipedidae; genus Capitulum; species Capitulum mitella. Next base: position 1,441,689 of record CP099847.1, on the reverse strand, counting down.
CGGCCGACTCGTGATTTTCACGAACCGCTACAGGCCAGAATATATATATATATATATATATATATATATATATATATATATATATATATACATATATACATTGGCAAGTATAAGTAAAAAATAAAAACAACGCTTTTTGAAAACACTGAACCATGATGTAAGCTCCAATGAACAGCAGATGCCGCATCCGAAAGCGCGCAGCGCAAAGTACAAACCTTTTCTGAGTGTTGAGTTTGCTCGTCGTAACGGAATCAATCCCAACATAATTTCATTTTATACTCTGACAGCTCAGGAATGCAGAGATATCCCGTTCCCAGGAAGTTATCGACATTCTTTACACAACAGACTTGCCGCCAAACTCCCGACAAGTTGCTGCGCAGTGTCGCGCCGCGGAGATTGCACGTGCGCCGATAAGACTGTCTACAAGCAGCGGGCCACTACGCCTCTCGGTTACTACGCTCCGCCCCGGCGTCAACACCACCCGCTCCGGCGCCAACGCGTTCCAATCTCCCGCCGGCGCCGGTGGCCACGTGCCGGTCCGAGCCGGTCCCGGAAACGCCGGGCGCGGGCCGCGCGGCCGAGACGCTGGGGCGGCCCGACGGCGGCGGCCCGACGGCGGCGACAGCGTCGTCCCGGCCGTGACGGATGGCCGTCGTCGCCGGGCGCCGTGCCGTCGCCGGGCCGGGACCGATCCATCGTGCAGCCGCGCCGAGCGGGCGGCCCGGCCGGCCCGGCCCGGACCTCGACCGAGCGGCCGACCGCAGCCGCCGCCGGCCTACCTTCTGCGTGCGCCGCTCGCAGTCGCGCAGGTCCTTGGCCAGCTTGCGCAGGTCGGTGGCGACCTCGTCGAACTTGACCTGCTGGCAGCGCTCCACGTCCCAGGGGCTGGGCACCGGCAGCTGGCGGCACTCCGGGTCGTGGTTCTGCGGGCGCGCCCGGCCCCCTCAGTCGGGCGCCGTCCGTGACGGCCGAGAGGCCGCCCCGGGGAAACGGTCGGTCAGGCCTTCACGGCAACGCGGGCTGCGATACCCGTCTGGTGCGCCACGACAGTCGTGGCGTGGTGGCAATTAAGGCACTGCCGGCGTCCCAATTTACCACTAGTACACGCCAAATCACTTGCGAACGGCTGCAAGAGACGACCACGCTGTCGTTTTTCTGAAACTGACTCATAATTCGAGCAAGTTGTAAAGAATAATCGCAGGCAGGAACATCAGTCTCTTACCCGAATTAAACAAAGCTAAGCAACACATCTGAGCATGGGTTTGTCCTGCACCTAGATAGCATCACTCTCTCAATTCTGCTGCATCTAGATAGCATCACACGTACAATATCAGTTCATTTCCTTGTCAACAGGATCCGCGCGCGGTTCCAATTCGTCCCACAAACAACGCATTAACGTTCCGCGCCGATCTCTTACCTGTATATACTTCCTGACGATGTAGTGCAGCAGCGTGGTGGAGTTGTCCTTGCTCTTCACGTCTTTGAGCTTGCCGATGATGTCCAGGCCGAAGCCGTCCGCCTGTCCTCGGGTCCGGTTGCCGCCGTTCATGTAGTTGCCCAGAGCCAAGATCAAGCCAAACACGTGCTGCACCGACTTGGACGTCATCAGCATCTGGGAACGGCGGACGGTTACATGCCAGAGGCCACGCGACGGTTAAACGAGTTGTGAAGACTACCATGTCGCTGTTAAGGAACGAGGCAGCAACACGTGACGATACGATCCTGCAAAACAATTCGAAATGTCAATAGGGAAGGCGAAAGTGGTGACAAGTCCATGAAACCAAATATCGGAAGGAAAACGCTGCCTGTAAAACACTGCGCAAATGGAGTTCAAAACCGAAAACGCCCGGGTGCGAGCCTTAAGTGCACGCGATGCGATTTACCTCGTCCGTTTTAAAACAGTAAAAACACGTCAGAAAGGCAACCGAAATGCGACAAAGGGCCAAAAATGGCATTTCACGGCGATGGCGGAAACAGCAGTGGTTATCGTACGTTGAATAAACATGCCCGACCGCCAGTCCTTTATCTGTCAGCCGAGCATCACATTCTGTCCGTCAAAGTGGTCACTGATATGAGATTGATTCCCGAAACTGATTCATGTAGACACTCCCTGGCCCGCCACTGATGCATGCACGCACGATAACATCCTCACTTTACGGCCCGAGCAGCAATTAGAACGACGTGATGACTGCACGCGGAAAAACGGTACGGCACAGGTAAAAGTCCCAGCCCAGGGCCAGACATCATGATGACGAGCATGCACTGATGCGATCAGGTCCGACGCCAATCAAACCCATTCAGCCACCGCCAGCAACAACAGGAAAGACAATCGGAAGAGGCAAATGCATCCAGACGAGCCTGCCGCACCTTGCAGGTGCCCTTCAGGTTGTCCAGCTTGGCCTCGATGGTGGCCAGCGTCTCGCGGAACAGCGACTGGAAGGTGAAGCAGCTGATGCGGTCGGCGAAGTGCGGCATCTGACTCAGCTCGTACAGGAACCTGCGGCAGCGGCGGTCGACGGTCAGACGCCGCGCGGCGCCGACCGGCGGCGAACCGGCGCCGGCGCTCCCGACCGGAACACAGGCCGCGGCAACACGTTCCGGCCACACTCGGACGTTCCGGCACGAATACGCTCCGAGCTCAGACCCGGTCCGCTTCGTAGATCAGCTGATGACAACTTCCTCGCGGATCGAAGAAAGCTTTTCCAGCCGAAATCTCGTTACCTACGCTTCAAACATAACTCAATATATCCTACACATTTCCGCCAGTTGATTTGTGGCAGAGATCTCCTCAATCGCCTCCCTCCCCGCCCCAGTGCGGTGGCCACAGGCCTGCTGAATGACACCGCCGCGACAGAGCCCGCTGCTGCCACCCGGAAGTCCGGCGGTGTTGGACCGCGGCCGGCCGCTCAGTGTCGCACTCACCGCCGCCCAACTGCCGGAGTCCACGGCACGGTCGGCCCGTGAGCGGGCCGTCGGCCGGCCTTGGGACAGGCACGGCCGGCCGCCGGCTGGCACCGTCCGCCGGCCGCCGGCCCAGCCCCGTCAGGCAGGTCACGGAGGCGGCCGGGGGGGGGGGAGGACCGGGCGGCCGCCCGACCGGCATGCGGGGAACTGCGGGAGTGTACGACGAGGACGAGAAGGAAGAGGCATCACGACTGGGGAACGTTATGGAGGCTGTGAAGGCAGCTTGCTGAACGGCTTATACGGTGGAGAGACGGACCTAAGCCTCGCACGATGGTACATAACACAGCGTAAGATGGCTCCAGATCACCGACGACACTAAAACCCCAAGACTGGTGACTGTGTTCGTGACCACCTGACAAAACTGACGCAAACTACGTGACGCCATTTTAACGACCTCCGGTCATCCACGGAGCCCGCGGCCAGCCTTTGTGTGGCGGCACTCACTGTTCGGGCTTGTCCAGCGGAACGTCTGGGTTCTTTTCCACGTGTTTCTGGATCACGCGCAGTTCCTCTTCGGTTGCCCGCTGCCGGCACAAACGAGTTAAAAAAAACCGCACACGGCCAGATGGCAAGGGTTAGAGCTGGTGTATGGCGTGCCAATTAAGGGGCTTGTGGTATGGATGCCCTGCACAGCTGTTGAGAACTACGGAGCCTAAAATGAAACACGGCTAAAGTGCTACACACTGCCACGCCTGAGGCATCGACCTTCAGTCCCAGAAGGCGTCACGAGCTCAAACATTACTTCCCTTCAGTTCAACGCCTCAGCACATCAGGGATTCGTGTTGATCAGATTGAGGGCGTTCAGTTGGTCGTCCCTCACCATCTCCAGTATCTGCTCCAGCTGGTCCAGGCTGATGTCGGACGTGTCGAAGTTGAGCACGGCAGACTCGACGTCGGCGATCTCCAGGTGCTGGGACGAGATCAGGATCCCGACGTTCTGCGACCGCTTGCTGTCCAGCAGTTTGGCCCGCTTCACCTGACACGCATTCAGACGGCAGTCTGGTCAGTGTAACTGTGAACTCGCCGCTGAGAACGTATAGTCATGGCCACGGCTTCTCCGGTCCCTAAACGGAACATGACAAGAGGGAGCGTCGTTCGTTTAAGTAAACACCAGTTAAACATGCGTAAACTCCGCAACAAAGCGTCTGCCGTACCGACCACTCTAACGAGTCGCACCACACTAAAGCTTCACAGCCACATCGCTGACTAACATTCGGCGTTTCGACTGTAAATCGGGTTTCGGACTGCTGCTCTGTCACATCAATGTATCAAAGTTCAATACAAAAGGCATGTTCAATCTCGCTACAGCTAAGAGCCGGCCCCGTTCTCATCCGTAACACCACCGCATCACCAAAAGCCCTCCTCCCCCAACACCCGGCGGCCGCCACCGACCTGCTTCTTGGGACTCTTGACCTCCTTCTTCTTGACGGGCTTCTTCTGGACCACCTGCCTGGCGAACAGGTCCGGTGAACTCCTCCTCCTCGAACGGCTCCTCCTCGAGCCGGTCCCAGAGCAGCTCCGGCGCCGGCTCGCCGCCGCCGCTCGACAGCGAGTTGGGCCCGGAGCCGCCCGAGCCGGCCGCCTCCGTCCTGCCGGGCCGGACAGCGCGGCGTCACGCGGCGGCGCAGTCGTCCGGCCGTTTGGCGGCACACCGCGGCGGCTGCAAGGTGCCCCGCTCTGGCGCCGGCTGTCACACGCAGGTTAGTTTGGTTCGCAAAATTACGACGACTGAGCTTAAAACCTTGAGAGCGTGGGGTAAACGCCATCAGCAAATGCCCGGATTCGGATATCAGACTGGGTGGACCGCGACTCAAAAGTTGTTAAACTGTGATAAAGTTAGTGACTGACGGCAGTAGAAGCGAGGGCAGTCCCCGTAACCTTTTGCAGCACCGAGACGTGAAACGGACTATGCACAGTCATCCCAGGACACGAGACGGCAGCAGGCAGCCGCAGCAGAAGGCGATCGAAGCTCCCAAGGAAAACCACGACCATGGGAGCACGGGTGCAGTTCTGAACAAGTTAAATATCCGCGGTGCAGTCAGATACCGGGAACAGATCGGACTACCACCGGCTGGAATGCGCTACAGGCGAGGTGCTCACAGCAACCCTGGCCCACATTTGGCCACCAGCCTGGCTCAATGGGCTGCGGCGGCTCGAGATAAGCTAATCCCAGCCTCACGTCGCTGTCCTCGCCATCGTATGCGCATCAACGATAGCCTGCCTGCGCTCCTGAACACTGCCAGGCTAAGCCGATAAACAGCCGCATAGCCGATAAATAGCCGCCTTAGCCGAGCAAGCCGCTTAACGCGAGCTGAGCCGCCAAAGCTTTGCTCCGCAGATATCCCGCAGATCGCCACACACGACGGATTCTAATGAACACATCACGGCGGTTAAGCCGGCCGGAACCAGAGAACGTTTCTCTCGCGCCGACGCTCACCCGTCCGGCCTGGTCTCGCCGTCAGCCATCGGCGGCGGCGGCGGCGGCGGCGCCACCGTCGCCGGTATCTGGATCCGCGTCCAGTAGAGCGGCCGCATCGGCACCTTGGGGTTCACCGGCACCTTGCGGACGGCTGGAAAACAGGGCTGGTCAGCCGGCGGCGGCGGAGGGAGCAGTCAGACCTGGTCACACGGATGGGCTGCAGCAACGGCCCGGGGCTGGCAGTCTTTCGCAGATGAAAACCAGGCCCGCATCGGATTATAAGGCCACATGTGCCTCAAGACAGGCAGGGAAAAGAAAGCGAAAGTAATGAAGCACTTATAGGTAAAAAAACAGAAGTACTGAAACATTCTCAAAGCACGAAATCCAATGGGAACATAAAGCTGCGGCCGGCCATCACCTAAGCATGAAACAGCGCACCGAAGCCTCGAAGAGGAAAAGTAAGGCTAGTTGTGTTCATGGAGTTTATAAAGAATGTTACATGTTTATAAAGCAGGTAGCTCGACATAGCCGCTGACCGAATCATGCGGATCTGTATGCGAATAAGAGCCATGTATGACCCTCAGTAGTAGTTCCAAAAAACAGAATGCAGGAAGGGGCGACAAGGAAACAATGTAAGTGGAAGGGATTGAACGCAAAAGTAGTCATCAAAGCCAAAGCCCTGGAGCATTAAACGCGTCCGTTATCCTATTCGGAAGTCCAAAGTTCAGAACAAGGCGTCGGCCTAGAAAACAGAGCCGGTCCAAGACGCTGCCGGGGGGCGTCTCGCCGACTGCGGCAGCCGGCGGATCGCAACACCGAGCGCAGGAGCGGGGGTGGTCCCAGCGGCCGACACAGAGCGGAGAAGGTACTCACCTGGCCTCGGGTTCAGAGCGCCCAGCGCGTGTCCTGCCGTACAGAAACACCGGTCATGCTGCACCGGCCGCGCTGACGGCACTCAGGGCCACGTTCAGTTCATTCCGTGCGGGACCGCCCAACACGCTCCGACACACGGGGAGGAGGCGCGGACAACGGCAGGGGTGCCGTACATGGAATCATCCATGTACGGCATGTACGGAAACCGAAGAAGTAACGGGTGACATCGTGGGTTCACACTAAACGTGTCCGCTTCCGGTAAGCCATGCAGTGTAGGCAGAAAAAAGACGCTCGGTTCAGATAAACACAAACAAAGAAAAGGCTGTGCCACATCATCAAACGGCGGTTTTCTTAAAACAAACACCAACAAACAACGCGCTCTTTCCTCCCGTTAAGTGCTCTTTACAATCAGGAGCTGCGAAGTGATCTCTCTGTCGCCTGCTGCTACCCGTGCTCGGGCTCATCTACGACTCACACACTACAGACCGACACTACACGGCCACGTCCAGCAGAGCGGACCACACCGTGCGTATCGGCACCCGCCGACGACCGGTACACACCTGCTGGCTGGCTGTTCCAGCCGCCCGGCGGGGGCGGCGGCAGCGGCGACGGACCGCCGGGAGCTGGCGGCGGCGGCGGCGGCGGCGGACCACCCGGTCCCGGCGGGGGAGGGGGAGGGGGAGGCCCTGATCCCGGCGGAGGAGGGGGAGGAGGAACGCCTGACCCAGGAGGAGGAGGGGGAGGAGGAATGCCTGACCCCGGCATGGGAGGCGGTGGGGGAGGACCAGAGCCGGGAGGAGGGGGAGGAGGGGGAATGCCTGACACGGCCGGGGGCGGAGGGGGCGGAGGCGGTGGAGGAGGAGGCGGAGGAGGACCTGAGCTGGTCATGGGCGGGGGTGGCGGAGGAGGGGGGATGTACGGAGGAGGGGCAGTTATGCCTGGCTTGGGAGGAAGCGGTGGTATGGGTACCGACTTTGTGGGACTAGCGGCCGAAGAAGAGGGTTTGGAAGACGGCGGCGATGTTCGCGTCGGCGACGCCTCAACACCGGGCGTCAGCATTTTGGTCTCCGATGATGGGGACCCGAAATCGGTCTTCATGTTCTTCGTCAGCTCCTGCAACGAAAGCACTCGCGACCTTTCACAGAGCTTAACGAAACCTTAACTCAGAGAAAAGCTCCATATCAAGTCACTTGAATGCCATACAAGCGAGACTAGCGCAAGCATGCTCACATGCATACAAAATATGACGTAAATTCCTTTTATCGGAAAATAACAAAGCGATCACTGCGTGTGCACAATAACCATCGCTAGAGTTGGGCGATGAGAGATTCAACAAGAGATTCCACAAAAGCTACTGATCAAAAGTGCTTCAAGCCTGGCACATTCAGGCATAGGGAACCGAAGCATTGCGACTATCAATGATATCACAGCTGTCAATGTTAGGTTGCAAACTGTCCATCATCCCAACATTTTTCCGAGGAAGTTAATTGTTACGGTTACCTGGAGGCCGGCCATGGCCTTGTACTTTTCCAGCTGCTGCTCCAGCTGCTGCAGTTTCTCCTCCAGCTCGGCCAGCTTCAGGGCCTCGGCGCTAGGCTCGGACACAGGGGGCGCTGGCCGCGCCGGCGACAGTGGCGCCACCTGCTCTAGCGGAAGACCGCAGGGCGGCACTCGAGGCGCCACATCTGCCGCAGGAGACGAGAGTCACACGTCGGACCAATCGGCTCTCGCTGCCAAATTTCAGCTACCGTGTCTGTGCTGGAAGTGTTCCGTGTAAGTCATCACACGCTTACCGCCTGAAACACGACCACGCGACCTGGTCTGCAGTGGTGCGTGCTAAACCGGCAACCGGCGTCGTACACAGGCTGCAACGAATATACGGGCAGCATTTCATAACACACATCATTCAAGTTCGGGACCCAGCTGGGACATTCTAACACACCAAGAAAAAAACAGGCGCACGTTGCTAGTGTGAGTTTCTCGCCGCCATCCGGACCTGAGCACACGGCGTAATAACCGGGCTATAATACCCAAGTTCTGGGTGACTCAGGGGTGAAAGAACACATTCCTCACCATTTTCTAATCGGGAATTAAAAGAGGCGAAAGGAAAATCAGTACCGGTCGGTACAACATCTTCCAATTAGAGATAGAAAGCCATGAAATGAGGCTGTCAAAACCAATCACGGTTGCAAGCCATTAAACGTGTATTACATGGTACGGCGCAGGAACTATCCTGTTAGCGGTCAGGCAGCAGCATGACTGGACCATGAAATCATCCGAGTAACAGGAGCGCTGCAACTTTTTTACGCCGTCTGACCACCAACCGCCGAAAACCACGTAAGCCTGGCTCACCGTGAATTACACCGGAGCAACAGCTATCCCTCACATCAACAACGTCTGACGCTAAGGACACCGCCACAGAATTACCGACCATCAGTAGCCTCGGCAAGCGCCACAAATGACAAAATCCAGCACCAGTTGGTCGGGCGCGACTTGTCCGGAAACGGGGCAGTAACGCGGCGGTGACCGCGCCTGTTCCAGCGGCGTGATCTCTATCGCGTGCCGGCAATACGCTTCACGCCGGCGTGCACAGCGCAACGTAGAAACGGACAAAGGATGGCCCTCGGCCTTTTACCGCTGCAGCGGAGACTTCGTGCGCGGTTCCAGTCCGCAACGAAGTTTAAACGTCGTCGTTTTTGACCGCACGCTTTTTAAAACCTCTTAACGTGGACGTAAAATATATCCGCATCATCGCTCGATTTACGTTACGAGGTCTGAGGTCGGCGTACTGTCCCACTGCGACCGCCAGGCCGGCAGCGTCGACACGTCCGACGGCAGGTGACGTCCCCGCGGGACGGAGGGTCTGCGCGGCGGCCTCCGTACCTGCGGCGGTCATCCTCTCCTGGAAGCGGCGGGCGGCGTCCTGCAGGGGGTCCCGGTGCGCGTCCAAGGCCGCCCCGCCGCCCGGCTGGCTGGCGCGCCGCGAGTCGGGCCCGGCCGGACCGTCTGAGGAGCCGGAGACACGGCTCGAAACGGCGGCCACTGACCGCACCGACTGCACGCGGCGCCACGCAGGGCGCTGCAGCTGTCTGACGAACGTCATCGTTATCGGGGAAAAGGGCCCGCAGCCGAAAGGAGCTTCATGATCCGACTTACGATCGATTTCGATCGAAACGCCATGCTTCATCCAACTGTCGGAAAAACTCCGGCGCTTGCTGGAACCAAGGACGACCGGCATGAACTAACGAACTAAAGAAGCAGCTTCACAAAGGCACCCGCAACTTTCAATCGGTCACCGCCGGCTCTCAGAGACTCCTCCCGCCGTCGGCAGCTGATCGGGGCCCTCCCAGCACGCGGCTCCCCGGCTGGCCCTGGACTGACCGGCGTCAGGCGGCGGCCGGCCTGAGGAGGGACTGAACGGAGACCAGACGGCCGACGGCAGGCGGCGGGGCGTCGACGCCTGCGACGCGGGCGCCTCTGAGTGTGCCCAGTAGTACATCAGGTCCGGCTGGAAGCGCGCACCGAAACCATCAGCGTGGGGTGTACTGCACAGCACAGTCGCAAAGTGTGGTTTTTCACGCACAGCGCACGCAGATAACGCAATTCACACACTGTAAGTCGGAAAGAAACATAGGTGGTACGTCGGTGGAACAGAAAAAGGCATGCCGGGTACTGCAAACACTTAAATCTATAAATGCCGAGTGGTAGGTAAGCAAACAATGACTCATCGAATATCAATGACCCAACTTTCATGGCTCCTAGATGGGAGAATTATGGGAGCGTTACGTTAACATGCAAAGCGCACAGCCTCAACATGAAATATAAAACACTGACGGGACATGAACTACGTGTGGCGCAAGCAGTGCACTAGGTTGAAATGCCCCGACTGCAGCATTTTGGCCTCGCCGATGCATTAAATGCGCTCCAGGATACGCTTCACGGACCGTGTCCGCTTGCAATGCTTGCAAGAGACAGCGACGTGCGCGCAGGCGGCATGAACTTTACCACAGTCGTTACCATGAGAAAAAAAACGCACTCCTCATATCAGATGTGATCTCATTTCGGACCCAATGTCAGCTTACAATCCACGCGTGGGTAGAAGTTTCGTTCGGCAATCATACCCAGCACCGACCACAGAGCCAAGCGCGGTAGACCGAGCCGAAACAAGACACCCACCAGGCCGTCCATGAGCTCACAGCCAGCTTTCCCGATTACCTAACGCGAGCGGGGCGGCGCGTGTAACCGAGCTCCCACTGCGGCCGCCCCCGGGCACGGCCGGCCGAGGCCGCCGTCCCAGGCCGCCGCGGGCCAGGTCCCGACACACAGGCAGAAGGCGGCCCCACCGCCGGCCAGAGCCCGACACACAGGCAGGAGGCAGCCCCACCGCGCGGCCAGAGCCCGACACACAGGCAGGAGGCGGCCCCACTGCGGGGCCAGAGCCCGACACACAGGCAGAAGGCGGCCCCACCGCCGGCCAGAGCCCGACACACAGGCAGAAGGCAGCCCCACCGCGGGCCAGACCCCCACATGCACGGGCAAGAGGCGGCCCCACTGCGGGCCAGAGCCCGACACACAGGCAGAAGGCGGCCCCACCGCGGGCCAGACCCCGACACACAGGCAGAAGGCGGCCCCTGCCTGTGGGCCGGAGGCCGGTGCTCAGGGCGGGAGGGCGGTCCCAGCGTACGGCGGCACACGGTTCGGCCCGGGTCAGACGGTGACTCAGGCCGTAACGATCGACTCTAGACCAACGGTTGACTCAAGGACAAGCATCCGACTCGAGCCAACGGCTTGAGCTGACTCAGGGTCCGACAATGCGCCCACTGCACACTGTTGACTCAGTTACCAGCAGCCGTCCAGAGACGCGCAGATAACACAGGACTCTCAGCCACTAACGACCGACTCCGGCACCGCAGGGTAACCCACAGACCAACAGTGGAACTATGCGCCAGCAACTGAACAGTCGCAAAATGCTGACTTGCCGGGCACCACCAGACTCGAACACCAACACCGGGGCCGCGCCCAGCACACAGATTTACGGGTCGCTTCAGGGCCCCGCACGCGTAACGATATTTGATCAACGCGCACCCAAACACTCAACAGGGTCAGCTGACCCACGCCCACCCAGGCACCTACTATTTGCAGAACTTGCATGCCGTTAGCGGTTTAGCAGTTCACATGTTACCCACACCTTAAGCCGTCATAAGAAGCCGCATTGCCCAGTTCAGTCCATTATCTGTCCGCATAACAGTTTCGTAGCGACGAAAAAGACGACAGCGACTTAAGGTGACGAATTTACCCACCAACCATTTACAGAAACCCCACAGAACTCCACTGAAGAAACTGACCGCCACAAAGTTGAAACAACGTTGAAACCCACCCAATATTGCCGAGATGCAACCATATCCGTGAGCATCGAGTGGGTGATGTGTAAACCCAACCGTGAAGGGCATCAAACTACTAACGAACACGTGATCTGACTGATCCCCTGCTAACCCGGCACGACCTAAGCAGCGCCCAGCGTCACGCCCACCGACTGAGCCCGGCAGGCGGCCGGGCGACGCTCGAAGCGGCACGTCCGAGCTGGTCGGCCGGTGGCGTACCCGACGGAACGGAAACACCGCCGCGACACGCGGCCACACATCTCGCCCTCACCGGCCACCGTGCCGGCAGGTGGTGCCGTGCATGTTAATAACACCGACATCCGCCGAGCGTCGCGAGACAAAAGCAGAGCCTCCCCTCTGCCGAGCGGCGACGGCGCGCCGTTTGCATCACGTGAACTCCGGCCGAATTCGCATCTTCGCAATTACGCCGGAGGTTCCGCACACCGGTCGGGGCGTTACACAACGGAGACCGCACGGGACAGGGGTCGCCGCGGGTCGGCGGAGGCGTTTAGCCGGGGCCATTCCGCGGGGGCCGTAACGCGTCCGAGCCGCACGTCCTCTCCAAGAGCCGCTCGACCGCGCGGCGCGGCCAGCGGAACGGCCAGAACTGCGGCCGAGCGGACGGCCAGGCCGCAGAGAAGCCGCGGCGGTGCCGGAAAGCCCGCGGACCGTGGCGGAGCTCGAGAGGAGAATGGCGACCGCAGAATGAGATCGGCCGCCGTGTGGGTTACTCGAACCAAGTTCGGCACGACTGGGCGACGGACTGATGCGCCCGTCAGGTCCAATTGCAGGTGGCGCAGCCGAATTCGGTGGCAAGTCGTCGAGTACTGAGCGATGCGCCAGCTCCTGTGAGATCGCCGGGTCCGCGGCGTCTGCGCCAAGCCCCGCAGCCTCAGCTCCGACCGCAGGCCGTGTTCGCCGTGCCGAGCGGGTCGACCTGCCGCGCGGCTCGGCTGCCGTTCCGAGCCGAGTCTCCACGCTGGGAGGATCGCGCGGCGGCGCGGCCGGCCGCCGGCGCCGGTCCCCGAACGGCCGCGCCGGCCCGCCGCCGGCTGTGTACACCGGCCGCCGGCCACCGGCGCAGGCTCATTCACAGGCACGGGCCGGCCGCCGCCCGGTGACGGGACGGTTTGTCGCTCCGCCGGCGCGGCCGCGGAGTGCGCGGTCAGCGGCCTGCTCCGCCGTCCGCCTGCAGTCGTCATGTTCCACGACGTTATGCGTCTGGTCAGGGTCGGGACGAAGACGTCTGCGTCTGGCCGGCCGCGCAGACCCACCCGAACTCACACTGAAGGTCTCCAGCTGTCCGTGGCCTGTCCTAAGCCCGTCTTGGAGGAGGTTCGAGGTACCCGCTACCTGTGCTGAACTCACCCTGAAGACGGTCCATGAAGTCCCTGATTCACCCTAATGACAGTCTACGGTGCCCCGACTTACTATGAACAGTGTCTCGAACCCCGTCGAGCTGTCGCTGACTCACCCTGAACACCGTCTCCAGCGGCGCCGAGCTGTCCTCTATCTGGTGGAGCACGCCGGCGGCCAGCATGTGCGTGAGGAACTGGGCGGCCAGAGCGCGCAGCTCCGGCTCGGCCAGCCGCGGCCGCCACTGAGGCTCCTCGCACAGCGACGCCACGAACCAGTTGACCAGCATCTGCCCTGCGGACGGCGCACGCGGCTGGTGACCGGAGCCCGACACCTTTACAGGCGACATGAAGCGATTCCCCGAAATCAGTTACCAACTTTTTTCGAAAGCATTAGTGCCAGTACTTCACAAGCGCAAACTGCACATGTCTAGTCGTTCGAAAATTGAACTTCAGAACGAGGACTCGATTAACGAAGACTTAAGATGCACATCAGAACTGACAGAGCTATTTTGAGAAGCTCACGGTATTTATCTCTCCGAAAAAGTTCGGCATAGAAGGACTGAGCTATTATACTCAGCTTCGTCATTATACTCACTGCCTTACGCATGTTAACCGTCAACAAAACATATTCAGTTTCTATGGAATCTTACGTAGGTGTTTTGATCAATAAAGGTGTTGGCCCTCTACCAAAGCATCGGTACAAAACAAAAGCTACGTACGGCAAGTAGCAAAACGGCAGCAATGTGCTGCTACAATCTGTGTTCAGCAGGTGCACACAGATGACATTAACAACACTCAGCATTCAATGAAATGACGCCCTGCTCACCACCACAGTGGTTACACAATATGCGGTGACACGGCGCAAGAGTCACAAACACAAACGGACGCGTGAGCGCTCACAGACTCCACTCAAACGTCACTGTTGGCGGTTCAATTTCACGCTTCCTGCACGGCTTCCCAGACAATCGAGAAACATGGAGCCTGGGGCCCAAACAGGAGGCTACGGCGGACGACTACAACTGTGACGTCCTCAACCTTGAGCCAGAAAAGAGACCGGAGGCCCCAGACCACATTCAGCACCGAATGACGCCCCGCGAGCTGAAGCTGCAGATGTACTGTCGCTTTCAAACATCCCCGGTTAAAGTCAATCGGTCAATCCAAGAGCCCTGCTCAACGTGTTCGGTTCTGGGACATTATGCTCTCGAAAGAGCTCGGTGACTTGAACATCATTTGTTAAAACAGTAGGTCTGCGTCAGATGTCGAGGAGTGGGATTCTACAACCGCAACACATTTTCAAAGACCATGCCATGTGTTTTCCACTCTCCACGCATACATGAATACATCAGCGGGAAACTCAGTGCTTACAAGGCGGCCGCCTTAGGCATACGCTTCCGTTCGCCATCACACCTGCCCACGCACGAACATGGTTATCCCGGTCTGACCACGCGGGCTTTTTCGGGACATGCATAATGCAGGTTATGCAACCATCTGAAGGACGGACGTGGATGTCTGACAACCCCAACAGAGATATTCCGCCTGTCGCTCTCGCGAACCGCTGCCCGTAAAAGGGCATGCGCGCTCAATGTCGAGCACGGGCCGCGGCCCAGTTGGCTGCCGTCCAGCCGGCGGACCGCCGTGACCGCGGCCGGCCCGACCTGAGCCGCCGCTCTCACCGCTGAAGACGTGCTGCCAGCTGTCCCGGTCACAGAGCATGGTCCAGCGGCTCCGCGGGCGGCGGCCGAGGCATGGCGGGCCGACCGCCGCCTGGACCCTTCACGGCCGGCCCGACAGTCTCCTGGACTCTTCACGGCCGGCCTGACCGTCTCCTGGACTTTTCACGGCCGGCCTGACCACCACCTGAATTCTTCACGGTCGGCCCGACTGTCTCCTGGACTCTTCACGGTTCACGGCCGGCCGCGGCACGCACGAGAAATCCTTACGGCGCCTCCCACCGTATCGCACGATACCGCAGGCAGCGCAAACCGCGGGCGCACTGCGACGTCCGCCCACCGCGCCGCGCCGCCTCCTCCGCAGCCGGTCGCCGACTGCGCCGACTACGGCGCGAGAGCCCGGCTCCGTCCGTCACAGGCTCAGCGCCGAGTCCGCCGGTTCAGCCGGATCGCCGGCGGCACGTCAGTTCGGGCAGCTCCGGTCCTGCGCCGGCCGGCTCGCCCTCCGCGCGCCGTCTGACGGCGTGCACGGCCGCTGGCGGCGACATACCGGCGCGCCGCCCAATAAAAGTGAAATGAATAGGCCCGGCCGGGCGCGGCGCCGGCCGCTGCAGGCCGGCCGTGCAGCGGCCGAGGGCGCCGTGAGCGGCGGGGCGCGGCCGTCGGTCCGACGGCGCCGTCGAGTCGCGCGCGCCGCCGTGTCGGAGAAACGGGCCCGTCGCGGCCGCCGGCGCCGCCTCAAAACAATGGCCGCCCGAGATTGTCGTGCGGCCGTAATGTGACCGATCGCGTGCGGGCTTTCACCGGCGCATCGGCGACGCGCCGTCGCCGTGACGGCGGCCGTGACGGGCGCTCGTCCTCGGCAGCGTCCCGCCGCGGCGAGCGCCGCCTAGCCGCGTCACGTCACGCTCGTCACGTCGGCGCCGAGCCCGGCCCTCCAGCGCCCGGGGCTGGGAGACGGGCGGACATCAATTGGACGGTCAGCGAAGAGCGGCAGCCGAGCACTCGTTCCATGGTTTCCAGCACCGCTCAACGACGCGTGTTACCGCAAAGCTGCTCAACTGGTCCTCAACCTGGTCCTGGGCAGAGCAAGGACGGACATGCCTGGCCTGCACGCAGTTCAACACTCTCATCACTCAGCAAAATTGCCGTGAAGAGCGGTAGGAAGCACAGGATAAACGTCTGATTTATTCCCATGTTCGGCGAAACCCCAACTGACTGGCCTCCCAGAGAAAAGAGAAATAATGAACAAATGCCGCACAGAACGTTAAAGAAATGCGACAGTCTATTACGGACCTTGCCAAATATAAACAACTGAAGACCTCAGCCACCAGAAAGCATTGATTTTGACTGCTACAAGGTCACATCTGTACGGAATCAAAAGTGACCTCGTAATTTCATGACGTCAGCGGTGGTCAGGCCAAGGGTGCCACCACGCCGTGGCCACCGCAATACGTCTCGGCTGTTGCCGGGGGGCGGAGCCGCGTCTGCACCGGACGCCTGCACCAGCCGGCACTCGGCAGCGGCCTGCGGCGCCACGCAGCGCCTAGCTAATCCAATCGAGCCCGCCACCGCCTCCCCTGGCCTCCAAACACGGCGTCAGTCAGCTGATAAACCGTCCTGAACACGCCCGGCCCAGCCGAGCGGCCCAGGACCGGGCCGAGCCGAGCCGAGCCGAGCAGCCCAGGACCGGGCCGAGCCGGGCCGAGCCGAGCCGAGCAGCCCAGGACCGAGCCGAGCCGAGCCGAGCCGAGCAGCCCAGGACCGGGCCGAGCCGGGCCGAGCCGAGCGGCCCAGGACCGGGCCGAGCCGGGCCGAGCCGAGCCGAGCCGAGCCGAGCGACCCAGGACCGGGCCGAGCCGAGCCGAGCCGAGCCGGGCCGAGCGGCCCAGGACCGGGCCGAGCCGAGCCGAGCCGAGCCGAGCCGAGCCGAGCCGAGCCGAGCCGAGCCGAGCCGAGCGGCCCAGGACCGGGCCGAGCCGGGCCGAGCGGCCCAGGACCGGGCCGAGCCGGGCCGAGCCGGGCCGAGCCGAGCCGAGCGACCCAGGACCGGGCCGAGCCGGGCCGAGCGGCCCAGGACCGGGCCGAGCCGGGCCGAGCCGAGCCGAGCCGAGCGGCCCAGGACCGGGCCGAGCCGAGCCGAGCGGCCCAGGACCGGGCCGAGCCGGGCCGAGCCGAGCCGAGCCGAGCGGCCCAGGACCGGGCCGAGCCGAGCCGAGCCGAGCCGAGCCGAGCCGAGCCGAGCCGAGCCGAGCCGAGCCGAGCCGAGCGACCCAGGACCGGGCCGAGCCGGGCCGAGCCGGGCCGAGCCGAGCCGAGCCGAGCCGAGCCGAGCCGGGCCGAGCCGAGCCGAGCCGGGCCGAGCCGAGCGGCCCAGGACCGGGCCGAGCCGGGCCGAGCCGAGCCGAGCCGAGCCGAGCGGCCCAGGACCGGGCCGAGCCGGGCCGAGCCGGGCCGAGCGACCCAGGACCGGGCCGAGCCGAGCGGCCCAGGACCGGGCCGAGCCGGGCCGAGCCGAGCCGAGCCGAGCCGAGCCGAGCGGCCCAGGACCGGGCCGAGCCGGGCCGAGCCGAGCGGCCCAGGACCGGGCCGAGCCGGGCCGAGCCGAGCCGAGCCGAGCCGAACCGAGCCGAGCCGAGCGGCCCAGGACCGGGCCGAGCCGGGCCGAGCGGCCCAGGACCGGGCCGAGCCGGGCCGAGCCGAGCCGAGCCGAGCCGAGCCGAGCGGCCCAGGACCGGGCCGAGCCGGGCCGAGCCGAGCGGCCCAGGACCGGGCCGAGCCGGGCCGAGCCGAGCCGAGCCGAGCCGAACCGAGCCGAGCCGAGCGGCCCAGGACCGGGCCGAGCCGAGCCGAGCCGAGCGACCCAGGACCGAGCCGAGCCGGGCCGAGCCGAGCCGAGCCGAGCCGAGCCGAGCGGCCCAGGACCGGGCCGAGCCGAGCCGAGCCGAGCCGAGCCGAGCGGCCCAGGACCGAGCCGAGCCGGGCCGAGCCGAGCCGAGCCGAGCCGAGCCGAGCGGCCCAGGACCGGGCCGAGCCGGGCCGAGCCGAGCCGAGCCGAGCGACCCAGGACCGAGCCGAGCCGAACCGAACCGAGCCGAGCCGAGCGGCCCAGGACCGGGCCGAGCCGGGCCGAGCCGAGCCGAGCGGCCCAGGACCGGGCCGAGCCGGGCCGAGCCGGGCCGAGCGGCCCAGGACCGGGCCGAGCCGGGCCGAGCCGGGCCGAGCCGAGCGGCCCAGGACCGGGCCGAGCCGGGCCGAGCGGCCCAGGACCGGGCCGAGCCGGGCCGAGCCGAGCCGAGCCGAGCCGAGCCGAGCGGCCCAGGACCGGGCCGAGCCGGGCCGAGCCGAGCGACCCAGGACCGGGCCGAGCCGAGCCGAGCCGAGCCGAGCCGAGCCGAGCGGCCCAGGACCGGGCCGAGCCGGGCCGAGCCGAGCGACCCAGGACCGGGCCGAGCCGAGCCGGGCCGAGCCGGGCCGAGCCGAGCGGCCCAGGACCGGGCCGAGCCGGGCCGAGCCGGGCCGAGCCGAGCGGCCCAGGACCGGGCCGAGCCGGGCCGAGCCGAGCGACCCAGGACCGGGCCGAGCCGAGCCGAGCCGAGCCGAGCCGAGCGGCCCAGGACCGAGCCGAGCCGAGCCGAGCCAAGCGGCCCAGGACCGGGCCGAGCCGAGCCGAGCCAAGCGGCCCAGGACCGGGCCGAGCCGAGCCGAGCCAAGCGGCCCAGGACCGGGCCGAGCCGAGCCGAGCCAAGCGGCCCAGGACCGGGCCGAGCCGAGCCGAGCCGAGCGGCCCAGGACCGGGCCGAGCCGGGCCGAGCCGAGCCGAGCGGCCCAGGACCGGGCCGAGCCGGGCCGAGCCGGGCCGAGCCGAGCCGAGCCAAGCCGAGCGACCCAGGACCGAGCCGAGCCGAGCCGAGCCGAACCGAGCCGAGCCGAGCCGAGCGGCCCAGGACCGGGCCGGGCCGGGCCGAGCCGAGCCAAGCCGGGCCGAGCCGAGCCGGGCCGAGCCGAGCCGAGCCGAGCCGAGCGGCCCAGGGCCGAGCCAAGCCGAGCCGAGCCGAGCCGAGCCGAGCCGAGCCGAGCCAAGCCGAGCGACCCAGGACCGAGCCGAGCCGGGCCGAGCCGGGCCGAGCCGAGCCGAACCGAGCCAAGCCGAGCGACCCAGAACCGAGCCGAGCCGAACCGAGCCAAGCCGAGCGACCCAGGACCGGGCCGAGCCGGGCCGAGCCGAGCCGAACCGAGCCAAGCCGAGCGACCCAGGACCGAGCCGAGCCGAGCCGAGCCGAGACGGAGCAGCAGACGACCTGAGGTCAACTGCAACGTCTGCCCGAGCGGCCCACACTCCGGCGCGACAGCCGGTGAAAGGGTAGTCCTGCAACGCGACGCGCGCCTACGGCCGTCAGCCGGCAGCGGGACGCCGCCGAGTAACTGGCAGACCACAGCGACGGCGATACGCGGGGACCGCACCGCCGCCGGCCGCGGCAGGGCGCCCCCCCCCCCCCCACACACAGAGGCGGCGTGAAGAACCACCGCAGCTACAACGGGATCACAAACCGGGGAACTGGGAAAAGTTCGATCGATACAGGAACGTAGGCATGTCACCGCTTGGTGCGATGGAACAGCTTGTGCCACACACAAACGTCGCCGCCAGTGTATCCTTTTTATTGTCAAAATTCCCAAAATAGGTGTGAGATGAATAATCCCGCCCGGAAATTACTTTTGGTCTTGTATTCCTCGTCATTTTTCGCGTTTTTCACGCAACACCGGCGCTTCAGATGTATCACAATAACGACCTTCACTAAACTCGTGAAATGCTTTTCAAAACAAGTTTGGTGGCTACCATCAAGCTTTCAAGCGACCACTGTCGCTTGTGATCATTTTTTAGGATCTTCTAAAACAACTCTTTAGGTCGTAATCTGGCAGTCTTTCCTACCATATTTTTCATATCCCACATGTGCAATGTAATGAATGCCACAAGTGACGTATATACGGGTAAAGCTATAGATATGGAATACAATTCTATCGCGCTTAAGTCAGCAGAAACCAGAACTGTGACCGTTTTAGAAAAATAAAATGAAAAGGGCTGCAAGGTTGCAAGTAGCACCAATCACTGTTTCGCACTGCGCTCTTACCCGAGCGCCATCTGCTACATTACCCCGATGATACCGCCATCTAGTGATTGGTTCGCGATGACGTCACCCAGTGTTTCGTCATCGAGGGGTAGCACAAAAAACGTCTTTTTGTGAGGGACCAGACTGTATCTATGGTACTGTACGCACACCAGTTAACTGCCGGTTATATATAAAAATTTCAGGTGATGGGTAACAGAGAAATTGTATTGTAAATACAAAATATGCCCACATCACACATGAAATTATTACCGACGAAATCGATTTTGTTGTTTTTGGCGAGCTGCGTTGTCCATTTCATTTTTTCTATTTGTTCGTAAGTTGCAATGTTTTGCATTAATGGTTAAAGATGAGGGATCTTTTTCAAGAACAGCCTTCTCTCTAGAACAGTGACAAAGGCATATCGCGACTGGAACTTCAGAGGAGAAGGAAGAAGAAGGGACCAAGCCATCTTTGGACAAAAGCTGGTCAATTTCAAGCCCAGAAAGGACTGTTGGACTCGACACAGATTCACGAAACCCACAAGGAATTTAGAAATGTTTTGATGTAGAAACCAATGCTAGGATGCATCTGTAACTCAGAAAGTTGAAATTGCTATACAGAGCATAACAAAATAAAGAAGTACAACGGACAACTGGTGAAAAGCCAAAACACCACACTTGACAAAACATTTATAACAGTAGGCACGCAATATATGGAACGCAAGTATTTTTTTTTTGGCTATCGCAAATGGCTGATACCAAAACGTCAGACATTACGCCATTTCCTCCAGTTCCTAGTGGTCTGGTCGGCAGATGGCAGTAGTAGCAGGCCACGTGCCAAGATGGCGCCCTAGTCCTGTCACTGACCGACGGCGCAATGATCGGCGGACTTTCTATGATCTGAACCGCCGAAGTCGATCCTGAGTGTCAGCGCACGCTGCTATGGATACCAGCCATCAGTATCCGTGGACACTGCTGTAAGTGGATACATCTCGCAATGGCGGGGGGGGGGGACATCAAGATCATGCCCCCTTTCGTCGGAAAGAAGGTGGGCCACACGTCTTTTGCCCTCAGTCACCTCTTTCGGACAGAAAAGCGAACTTTCCAGTCACGAAAAACACGCTTTAGTTTAGTGCAGTGCAGTTTAGTTTAGTTTAGTGCACACGTCTTTTGCCTTCAAACACCTCTTTCGGACAGAAAAGCGAATTTTCCAATCATGAAAAAAGCGCTTTAGTTTCCGAAAATGGCGGAACAGAGTCCGAAATCCGGGGAAAAAATAACGAATGGGGATTGGTTACGTTACACGGATGGAGATTTGCCCCCCCCCCGTCCTTTGCACATGTCCTGGATCCGACCCTGCAGCTGGGAGCGCTAAAAGCCTGTGGTGAGCTTATGAGCCTCGAATCATTCGCCACTTGGCCGCATTCGGCAGCCATTTCCAAACCTAATGTAACAGAGCATCGGCACAACAACGAGCCATTAGCTTGGTATTGGTACTGGATTCCATGGGACGTAATCTACTGAAACATTTTTTTCAGGGACCCAAAACGACTTCAGAAGAGGAATGGGGACTGATTCACAGTAATGTTAACCCCAATTTCATTCAATAGATTTCGCTCGAAACCCGTGGCGATTCACCTCTCCCTCGAGATCTGCCAATATACTCGACCTATTTCGACCGCCACGGTTTAATTGATGCCTTCAGAAAGTTAATACACGGGATGCATGGCCCATCTTCATTCTCTGGCAAAAGGTGCTCCAAGTTCCCACTCTGACTTTCATTTCACTTCTTAGGCTTTGGTTAGCATCATGGACAGTTTGAACACAATTTTATGAAGCAATGGCGGATCTAGGATTTCGAACAAGGTGGACCACTCATCATAGGGCATTTCTAGTCATTCAATTAAATGATTGACCAGACACCACTTTTAGAAGCTTGGTAAAACCCAGGGAACACGGTCCAGTGGAAACGCCAGTGACGGGTCCAGAAAACAGATCAAAACAGGGGATGATGGAAGTCTATTAGAAGCATTAACTGTGTCTGCAGAAAACCAAACTATCCCTCTTCTTTTCTTGTTCTTCTCTTTTGCCCTACATCCACCCCTGCCAAGGAGGACCTGGCGTACGTGCGTTATGCATTAATGTCACTAACCGGCCGAAATCTGTTATGTAAACCGTTCGCGATTGTGAATCGAAGTCAGATCCTCCGAAACGTTTTACCTGGTTTCGCCTTTCGGCCTTATCGCCATGTAATAACTTCTACTTATCGAACCATATACCATCTTCGTCACGCCGGACATACGCAATGCGTTGTATGGTCTCCTGTGGCATGTTCAGCATTCTTGACAGCAGTCCCTGACAGTTCCCAGACATTTTACATAATACGTGGATGGATAATTATCGTGGCATGCACCCAAATCATAACATTACCAAACATTGTGTTACGACTGCTAAAGAACGGACAACGATCTTCAAACACCCACAAAAAGGTTTGATGCGCCTCACAGAAACGTATCCTGGAACCGTTCCTAATGGACGTAGGGCGTCGGGATTTTGATGTACGGCGTAAAAATACGTCGATTTATTAAACTTCTTCTCAAGAAACGAGCGAGAAGCTAATTTGAAGGAAAGTCAAAACGGCGCTTCGCGCCGCTTCGATGGCAAGTTCTAATACCGATATTGATACGTCGAAGTCTGAAGGAGGCCGATTTCACCCTTCTGCTTTGTGCGTCTTTACACACAATGTGCGTCTTTACACACAAAATTGCACCCCATCATGTTTTGTTGCTCGTAATTTTCGTGACAATAACGCTATACAGAGTTTAAATTTTGTTTGTCGTTTGCTGAACTACAACAACATACTTCGCTGTCTGAAATTTAAACGCAAAAGAAATGATGAACATTAAATATTCTTTCTTTTACTGCATTATGTGGGATAGAAGACTTTTCTATTCGTTTGATATCAACGAAACTGCGGACAGTCGGGCCACAATATGAATGCACTTACCCCGAAGCATAACTGACCTACGTTAATCTAACAGACATGAAATTACTACAATATTTGTAGATGAAATAATGAAAATAACGCTGAAATAATAAAATAATTTGTAAAGGAGGCATACGGTAATTTGGCGGGAACCTTGACTACATGATAAATGCAGATGCCTCAAGCTTAAGGAATATGCATGCCAGGTCAGATCCATTGAGACCACCCAAGGTCCAGTGTTGAAGACGCAACATTCTTCCGTTTTCTCCAAATATATCCCAATTGTCTCAATAAGACGCTCTAAAAATGCATTTTGTTAACTTCCGCTGACATCAAATGGTCTCAGATGAACCATGGATATATCAGCGTCCCATAACTGCTAACAGCCTACCATTATGTTATGCTTCATTCTGACAAGATGGAGCGTTCTGAAATACTGGCCTGGATCAACCCTAACTGACCTTACCAAGATCAAGGCGGCTTTGCGGTATGGTTTGGAAGTTCATTATACGGGCTATACACCCATGAGTGGGCGTTTTTCTCATGAGGCCACCAAGGTGCATGTTAAAGGATGCGACGAGCTGACCCGACATTTCACTGAGTAAACGATTTATGTTTCTAAATGAGGCGGCTTACACCTACTCTGCAAGAAAATTTCTTGAACGCGTATCAAACTTCGTGTAAAAACAAATAGCTATACAGTGTATCGTTTCCAGTACATGTGACGGTTGTCTTCTATCCCTTATAATCTCACAAACAAGAATGCTTTTCAGCCTTCAAGGTGCTTGGCGTTTCTAAAAAGCCACGGATGATAACATTTTGGTAAGAAATATGACCATAATTTAAAGAGGTTCTTGGCATTTTGTGCTGTACATTTACATATTTTAAGAGCGAAAATAATAACTTTATTCGCACCACGAATAAATATCCATTAAATCGGTACCTAAGCGTTACATTCTCTAACAGCTCAAATCTTGGTCTCTGAATACAGAGCAAAATGGCAATATCTGCAATAGTATCTGTCGGGCGGTCAGTGCCCTCCGACGGCTCTTGACCTATGGTGAAAGTAATCCATGCACATCCAAATCACTGAAGCCGGTTCAGGGCACAAAGCAGCTGTGGCTTCACCACGCAGACAATGTTTAACCATGCTGGCGTACCCGTCTTCCTGGTTGCGTCAATGGTCAAGTTTTATTTTTCACAATGCCTGAAACGGTACAACAAAAGGCTCTCACCACCACCACGCAGTCGACAGTTTTACCAGTTCGTGCCCCAAAGTGATGCAACAGTTCATTTCCAGACGGCTCGGGAAGGTCGTCTGGAAACGGACCCGGATCACGCCACAGGAGGACGTACATACCGCGGCGTCACGGGAGGACGTCCCTACCGCGGCGTCACGGGAGGACGTCCCTACCGCGGCGCCACGGGAGGACGTACCTACCGCGGCGCCACGGCAGGACGTGCATACCGCGGCGCCACGGGAGGACGTACATACCGCGGCGCCACGGGAGGACATACCTACCGCGGCGCCACGGGAGGACGTACATACCGCGGCGCCACGGGAGGACGTCCCTACCGCGGCGTCACGGGAGGACGTCCCTACCGCGGCGCCACGGGAGGACGTACCTACCGCGGCGCCACGGCAGGACGTGCATACCGCGGCGCCACGGGAGGACGTACATACCGCGGCGCCACGGGAGGACATACCTACCGCGGCGCCACGGGAGGACGTACATACCGCGGCGCCACGGGAGGACGTACATACCGCGGCGCCACGGGAGGACGTGCATACCGCGGCGCCACGGCAGGACGTGCCTACCGCGGCGCCACGGCAGGACGTGCCTACCGCGGCGCCACGGCAGGACGTGCATACCGCGGCGCCACGGGAGGACGTACATACCGCGGCGCCACGGGAGGACATACCTACCGCGGCGCCACGGCAGGACGTGCATACCGCGGCGCCACGGGAGGACGTCCCTACCGCGGCGCCACGGGAGGACGTACATACCGCGGCGCCACGGGAGGACGTACATACCGCGGCGCCGCGGGAGGACGTACATACCGCGGCGCCACGGGAGGACGTACATACCGCGGCGCCACGGGAGGACGTACATACCGCGGCGCCACGGGAGGACGTACATACCGCGGCGCCACGGGAGGACGTACATACCGCGGCGCCACGGGAGGACGTACATACCGCGGCGCCACGGGAGGACGTACATACCGCGGCGCCACGGGAGGACGTACATACCGCGGCGCCACGGGAGGACGTACATACCGCGGCGCCACGGGAGGACATACCTACCGCGGCGCCACGGCAGGACGTACATACCGCGGCGCCACGGGAGGACGTGCATACCGCGGCGCCACGGGAGGACGTACATACCGCGGCGCCACGGGAGGACGTACATACCGCGGCGCCACGGCAGGACGTACATACCGCGGCGCCACGGCAGGACGTACATACCGCGGCGCCACGGCAGGACGTACATACCGCGGCGCCACGGGAGGACGTACCTACCGCGGCGCCACGGCAGGACGTACCTACCGCGGCGCCACGGGAGGACGTACATACCGCGGCGCCATGGGAGGACGTACCTACCGCGGCGCCACGGGAGGACGTACATACCGCGGCGCCATGGGAGGACGTGTATACCGCGGCGCCACGGGAGGACGTACATACCGCGGCGCCACGAACCAGCGCGGCGGCGGCCGGCCATTTCCGCGCCAAAAAAGCGCGGCGGAAAAGGCCGCGCCTCGGCTCGCAGCGGGCCTACCTTCGAACTTCTGGTAGTGTTTGAAGTCGAGCTTCTCGGGCAGGTAGCGCGGCCGGGCGGCGCGCGGGCCGCTGGCCGTGTGCGTCAGGCTGGCCACCTTACGCAGCACGTTCGAGTCGCCGAACGCGCTGGCCGCGCCCCGGCGCTGGCTCTCCGAGTCCGCACCTGCGGCAGGGGAGGCTCTGATCAGGGGCGGCTCTGGTCAGGGGCCGCCCCGGTCAGGGGGCAGCTGAGGTCAAAGGCCTGGCAGCATCAGGGACGGCTTTGGTCAGTGGACACCCTCGGTCAAGGGGCGCCTCCCGACAGCAGGCACCTCCGGTGGCGGGCCCGTTAGAATCAACAGACACCCTCGGTCAGGGGCAGATTCGGACGGGGGAAGCCTCCGGTCAGGGGGCAATTCCAATCACGGGTCCGCCATGGTCGGAGGGCTACTACCGGCACGGGCTGCTCCGGGCAGAAAGCAACGCAGGGCAGGAGGGAGTTCTGAGCAAGCGGAGATTAAGGCAAGGAAGTAGGTAGAGGCAGGGGATAGACTCTGCCGAGGACTAGATCCTCTCTAAGGATGACCTGATAAGTTCTTCCTGTGAGGGGATAGCTCTCCGGTCATGGGCCATCCTCCAGTAAGAGGGATAACTCCAGTTATGGATCAAGTCTGATCAGAGGTCAACTCAGACCAGAATTCGGCTCGGGTCAACGTCCGCCTCGGATCGAAGGTCGTCGCGATCAAGCCTTGCTTTTCGTCAGAGTCCGTATTAGGCCTTCCGAGCCGTCGCAGCGCGCGCCGGACATCAGCACGATGTCGGCGACATGACCGGCGCCGGCGACACGCGATCTGCGCCGCTCGGGCGCCGACCCCGCGTCCGCGCTGAGGCCCGCCGCCACCAATTCAGGGCCCCATCGCGATTGGCATCGTCGTGCCATCGGCTTACTCACTGCGATGCACTGCGTTCTTTCTCGTGAAATCCCAGAATTTTCCTTCTTCGCAAAATAGGACTGAACACACAGCTGCGTCATCGCAAAAGAATGCGTTTACGGGGTGTCATTTGTCCAAGAACAATCAGAATCATCAGGACCTTAGTCATGGCAAGGGCACGTGCTCAGACGATCAACGGAACCAACAGTCAACTACGCTGCAGCTTAGTCATTACTGAAGGGAACCTTCAGATGGTCAAAAACGCAAAAACAGTGTTATTTGTCATACCTGCAAACTCCCGAAAAAAAAAAAATTAAAAATTCGCACCTGAACTACTCAGACACCGTTATCGGCACGGACATGTTGCGAAACGCGACTCATCGACATGAAATGGTCAAGAACGGTGAAACAGGTAGACTGTTGTACGTTTTGCAGCGACGGCACACGGCTGTCGGGAGATTGTGAAACTATGAAGACCGAAATAAGAAACTGGGCCTAAGATTCTGCAGGTGGAACACATTCATTTTCATGACCTGTCCACACATATATCCCTCACGAGCCATGCATGACGCTTTAACAAACACAACTCAAAACTTAAAAACGACGTATGACACCCATTTACCCTTTCCGTCGCTGTTGCATTACAGGGAAGTTGCGGCGACATACAGTTTTTTAAGATGCGATGCTGATACCAATGTAGCAACTATTGCTGCTGACAATGATTTGGGATGGATATAAGATGAAGGGCCATATACTGCCCAACGGAAGGAACTGTCACCTGACATTGCAGATGACTCTTTACATCGGAGACAAACAAAAATATATCGAAAATGAAGTAAAACAGAACCCGCACCGCGTAGATCCGTTGAAAGCAAACGAACACTAGTGTTTTCGGAAGATTTAATATTTATCACGTGATCACAGCATCTTTTCATTTTGTTAAACCGCAAGAAGTATTCGCGAGCCAGTAGCCGTGAAAAACCACGCGTCTGTGGAAAGTTTCCTGTTCTGCAGTAACTGGCTGACTGCAAAATTCATCAGAAACACTGGTGAAACTGTTGAAAATGCGTGACCAAAAAAAAACCTGAACAGAGATGCTCTGTCTGCCAACGTTTTGTAGCACGTATAACCATTTGCCATGCGAAAGCCATTCCTAAAATGCCACCCACCTAACTTTCTAATGTATTTTCCATTTGACACAAGGTGCAGCGAGCCCCCTCAAGTGGCAATCTTTCGCGGGCGAATGTTAAAACGTCGGTAAAACTGAACTGCAACAACTCAATTACATCTTCTCAGCGTTTCTCGGCTTCGGAATTAGTGGACAACAGTACCATGAAGCCTAAAGCGTTGGGTCCAAGCACAAAACAAAGCTATATATATTTCGCAACGAACACATTGAAACTAGGTATAATATGTGTGACGTAACTTCGAACATTGGACGCAGAGAAACCTGGCATTCGACGTAACCTGAAACAGCGAGGGGCCCAAACTTTTCCGGCCTCTTCAGTTAAGAATTTTGGAACTACATTTCAGACCTGAGAGGCTGACCTAGCCGCTTTAGGCTGAAGGTTACACGGTACCAGGGTACGGTGAAGAGCGTGCTGATAACGCAGCCATGCATTACCTCTACAGCGGCGTCTCGGCCACACGGTACGCCGCCGGTATGCCCTAAGGCCATTACCCGGCAACGTGTGTGGGACTTGAGCTTTTGAAGTACACATCGCACTCCTCCAAACATTTACCGGTAGTCCATTCCTTCACGCGGAAGAATGGGTCATTCGTGCATATGGAAAACTATATTTTGTCATCGTACAAAGTTAATCTTTCCGCTCGTCTGCCACTTCTAAGGCCGTTCTATAACACTTCAACTGCTGGTTTCACGGTTATGGGCCAACCATGAATTTTACACACTGACGTACACGGAGAGAGATTAACCCTTCCGTTTCCAATGTCATTCCAATCTTCTTAAACGAACGACTTCCATATTCACTCGCAGCCGTAAACAACTCAAGTTCCATATCGACTGATTCCGCTGCCACTGCGTTTTGCAATAACCGCCAAGAAATATCATGCCTGATCAAAATCGGCCGGACAAAAAGTCCTCAATCGACATATTTGGCTAACATGCAGGTGCACTTGGACAGAAAGTCAATATTTCCATCCGGTTTCGAAAAACGGAACAGGACAAAAATACGCTGAAAGCCGGTCAACCACGCAGCAGCGAACATCGCACGACAACCGACGGGCAGACAGACCGACTTCGTTGTCCCCACGCGAGAGGACTTGGCCGGGTCCTCCGGGACGCCGACGCCCGTCGACGACCGTCCCGGATCCGTCCTGTATCCGTGATGGTATCTTTGTGTAACGGCTCCCCCGAAGCGGTCCTGACGAACCGACGACGTCCGGGATCCCACGTCCTTGATCCAGACGGCGCCACATGCCGCCCTTTGTCGGGTGTTAGCTCATCACAGCTTAAGCGGTTTTCGCCGGCGGCGACGTCTGTTTTCCTTCACATGGTCCGACAAAATCGCAGCTCTTGGACGAGTAGGGAAATATGTCGCGTTGAGGTTTAGGTCAACCAGATGCGCAACGTCATGCATTTAAGCGCGCAAAGAAGGCATTTCGGAAATAAGGCTGCAAGAAACACCCATATCTTCGCACAATACGTGGAAGTCGGTCTGCCATAACCTGTGAAGAAACACGGCCCTTGGATTTTCGCAACAAAACGTCCACCTTTCCATTTCTGAGACAAAGTGCATCGAATGGGCACCACCAATCTTTTCAGTTGTGACGTGCAAGCCAAGCCAAACCCACATGCACAATGCCAAAGCCAAAGCCATAATTGCATGACCCAAATGAGCAGGAACGTGTACCGTTTTCCAAAACAATGCACGTCAAAACGCCGCGCCCGGCAGCGGCACATGGGTGGGGCCCGACCTCGAGGGGCGGTCCCGGCCCCAGGGGGCGGGGCACCGCAACTGGACGTGGTCTGCAGCTGGGCGGGGTCACCGACACCGCCCACCGAGGGCAGCGGATGGGGCTCTGCTGCCCACAGACGACAGACTGAACAGAGCACTCTTTCCTTGTCGGTGCACTGAGACCTCACGACACACGGTGGCACACACGACTGGTCCCAGAGGCCGAGGGCGACTGCGCGGCCTCGCGATAATCGCGCTCAGAGCTGCAGTGTAGCTCGGCACAATGTAACAATACTACACGACGGGAAACATTAGAAAACGCAACCATTACTCGAGTGCTCCATGCCGTGCATATAACCAGACGTAAGTAACTTTGTCTGGTCGCCTAGACCAAGAAGTCGGTGCGCCCCTACATTGATTACAACAAGCCCTTATAATCAATGAAGCATATATATTTGCTAAGTGTTCTCGGAGTAGTATGAAGAAAGAAGCAGATTAAATCTCATGAACTGAATAAAAATACCCAGTCTGATTTCCGAGCTCATACCTACTGGGGACTGGAAAGGCAGGATCAATCAAACTTTTGTGAATGCATGCAAAGCGCCACCAAATGCTGTGATGATCTTAACCCGCGCTGGTTCATGAGTGGGGGGGGGGACACAAATCCTCCTAGGGGTTTTCGCGAGTTTGTCGCTAACGATTCCTCCGACCGCACTGAAATTTTATAGTTGATTTTCTAACTTTTTTGCCGATTCCCTGCAAACTATAGGTTACCTCGACAGGTCACTGACGTTTGACCGCTTTCTGGAAGGCCTGTCATGAAGAAATTTTGATACGGCGACTGTCTTCCACCGTGGAGCAAACGTTTCGAGTCTTTTACGACGTCCAGTCTTACTTGGTCTTCTCCAAGCGAGTCACACATGGAATCAGCGACCCCCGCACTTGGATCCTTACACTGGTCACGGTCATTTTGAGTCAAAATCATCAGCTGAGGTTACTTACCTTTTGCTCTTTAATGACGACCACTGAGTCCTCGAAAAAGCTTACCAGTAACAGAACAGTAACAAAATTGTGTCTTTATCCATGGTCAAAAGCCTCTTTGGGTCTCTCAAAGCGCTCTATCTGTTCCATTCCAAAGGATCCAATGTAAACCAAAATCCAATGACATGACCTCATCTGAGGTCCCCTTTAAGGTCGCTGAGTGACTTAAAAAGTTCAAACTGTGTATAATCGTGTAGCCAAAGAATCACGTCACAAACTCGTTTTTGTTTTGTCGCTGCATCATGCCACGTTTCGAAATGGCCGAGGAGCCATGCCAACCCAATCCCCTGTGTTGGCGAAGGTGGCCAAATGGCAGATACTGACGAAAATTCACATAGCATCGGAAACTCCACCATTAACCTGAACTGATCCTCCCACAAGTAGTCTTCTAATAACTATACTGTGATGACAGCATACGTATTTAGCAGGTTGTTTTCAAACACATATCGCGATCCTAAAAACATTTGGCAACATTCGTAGGATCTCTTGACCAGATTTCCGAACAGTGAGCATTTGATGCCAACTGTTACTGAAAACCTGGCAAATCCCGGAGATCGGTACACTGGGATCTCCCTAGCCTGCCATGACTCCTCTGTGTCCAGAAAGGATACGTCAGAACAGCCAGCGCAGCCACAAACGAAGTCAAGCCGGCCGCTGAGGACCTGGTTGATGACCAGAACGACCGCAGCATCCAACTGGCTGTCGCCACACAATGCCATGAAACTTCTGCCATAGTCACCGGATCGGAATGAAGAACGGAAACACCGAACAGCATCAGAATGGAAAATAACAATGTTCCTGCCCTTATACTGCCACAGCGCTGAAACGCAAATGTCAAAATGACTAAAAAACATATAAAACTAATAAAGCGTTTCTGGGTGAAAGTCAGAATCAGTTCCTTAGTGGCGAAATACGTAAGCTATGGAAAACAGAAAAGCTGGGGGAAACTGGTAAGTATGCGTGACGACATATGCCCATCCGGGCGCCATTCTCCACCAGCAAATTTCAAAAC
The DNA here is from genome assembly GCA_030062745.1 of Capitulum mitella. Classification (NCBI taxonomy): domain Eukaryota; kingdom Metazoa; phylum Arthropoda; class Thecostraca; order Pollicipedomorpha; family Pollicipedidae; genus Capitulum; species Capitulum mitella. The sequence continues at coordinate 1,410,270 of CP099847.1, read as the reverse complement.
AGGAAACTGAGCCCTCGCGACCTAAATCGTCACGCAATGCCGACCTTGCTGGGGGAAACATTCGCGGCTCTGATGACTGTGCGCACCGGCGACCCGTGGTGACCACTCCATGATCAAACAGTTCAACATAAAACCGTCAGTCATATGCCCGAGCCGAACTGCAAGCACATGATCCTTACAAACTCTTTAAAAAGTGTCTCGCTGGAACAACGCTGAATCACGTAGCCCTGACTGGCGACAACAGGCGGTAAAAACCGCGTTTTTCTTATTGCAAACGAGCGGGGCAATTCCATTCAGAACAGTGCAACATTTTATCGGCGTTGACATCAATTTGCGGGCCATGACAGGGATGTCACACAGAGGCTGCAAGGACGCCCACCGAGACTTCGGAAAGAAAGCAGCGGCGTGTTGTCGGACGCACTCTGTTTTCCTTTCCGCGCCCGGCACCGTTCCGCGCCGGCCGGCCAAAGATGCCCCACACGGCCGGAAAACCCCGGCTGGAGCGCGGGGCGCGGTCCTGGACATTCCTGGGCGACGGTCGGGCGGCAGACGCGTCTGGCCATTGTTTGCCTTGCCGGTTGGCCTTGCATCGGGCCGGGCTCCCTTTTCTGGACAAGCCGACCTTTCCGTCCTGTGGCCGCGAACGGTTCACTGTCCGGCACCCGCTCTGCCGCCAATGTGGGCGTCCCAGTCACCAGAGCAGACAAATGTTTGTTTTGCTGTGTGCGTGTGTGTGTGCAGCACGGTACCCAGTTACGGAAAAGTGACTGGGACCATTCTAAGCCTATGTGCGCTCTAAACATATTGCTGTATTGTTAAATTAACCCCTGCACTTTTTTCGAAAAACCTGTTCGGCCGTCCTTTTGACGCTACTCTTCCACACAAGGCAACGGCAGCTTGAACCGAACGCTAACTAAAGCAGGGAATGTTGACACCATCATGTAAAAATTTTCCTGGTGACTGCTCTGTAAAAATTGGTTTGGCTTCTCCAGGAAATTGTGCAAATGAACATTTTTTGACGCCTACTGTCAATTATTTCCGAAGTCATGAAAAGTTTTTTCCGACGCCCCGGATTTGTTATGATTTTGCTGCATTGTTCACACCCTTTCCATGTGTAATGCTGTCCAGTTCTTGTCACGCTTTCTGTGTCAATGTCGACCCCATAACGAAAAACCAAGGCACGACACAAACACCGAACGCAGTTGCGCTTTTCTACACAGACACAACCGTCTTTGAATTTTTTTTGGAGCCGCTTGTTGTACATCACCAGCCTGTTTGCCGGTGTTCCCAGGACTTTGCCCTCCGTTTCCTGCTGGCCAGCGTCACCTGAACCGTTGAGACATGGCACGCTCCAGGCAAGCCTGGTCTGCTCTGCCAGGCAAATTGAAGCTCCTGCTTCAGTCTTTGCTTTCTGTGCTTCGGATTAACAGAAGAATCTTGGACATATTGTTCCAGCTCCTCGGCAATGACATATGGTCCTCAAGCTTCCAGCTTCCAGCCTGAAGCTGTTTTCAAGCTGTAAAGGTTCCAAATCAGCTTAGAACAGATGGCGTCTGCGTTTTTATTTAAAGGTTGTTTTTGTAATCTTTTTAACCTTTTAACCCATTTCAGAGTTTCAGTAATACCTTTAGCACCGACAGGTTGGAAAATTTACAATTACATGCATTTTATCCCATCCCTTACCCCTTACTTATTCTCGCCCTAATGCCGTTTTCGTTTTGTACAAAGCCCGTTTCGGGTTCGCATTCCCAATAGTGGTAGCCAGCTCCAAAACAAGGCTGTTTCCGTGGATGTTCCTGCTCCAGGGAGATGCTCCCTCCAACGACAGGCCCCGGCCTTCCCGACCCCGCTGTAGATACGTGGTGACGTCGTGGATAGCCCTCTTCCGGAACTGTCCGTACCGTGCCGGCTGTGTGCCACTCACGTGCTCCTATCGCGCACCGCGCTTGACCTGCTCCATCTTTCCGCGGCGAACCTCTGTCCGGATATCCTCGTCGAAGTCCGGGACACGCGCTAACGGCACGAACAGCCCGGCCCGGGACATTCCCATGGATGTCTCGGGAATGAATCCGGGATGTCCCAGGATTTACATGTGTCAACAACGCAAGCAGTCCTGACCAAGCATCCCCATGCCTAGCCCAGAAACGTGCTCCCGGCTAGGACCCCTCCGGAGGTACGTGTTCTGGACACGTGCTCCAGCACGGACGGCACTGCCCGGACACCCCGTCGCGGACAGCTGACTGGCCGCGGACAGCCGCGGGCGGAGGCAGCTCCGCGGAAAGGCGTCGCGTGTCGTCGGCCGCCGGAGCCGGGCTTTGTTCGGCGGCGATTTTTGTCGCGGCCGGCGCGGCGGGCCGGGCCGGCCGGCAGGGGCCGCCGTCCGGCACGCCAGCCGGACCGGCCTGCCCCGCCGCAGTGCCCTCGATGGGCCCAGCCAGCCGATTTTTGGACCGCGGCCGCGTTTTTGTCGCCGAATTCGGTATGGGAAATGTACACTGCGGGCGGAAAAAAAACAGTACCAGGCTCCGCTGACACTGACACGCCACGCGAAAACGTGGGCTGAATCAGCAGAATGCCCGGCGCTGCCGTCGCCCCGCGCGAACAGCACTGGCGACATCATCAAGTGTAAAACAGTGACGGAGTCCAAGACCTGCCGCCGTCAGCGGAGGCAATTTAAGACTAGGGAGTCTCCCAGCCAGCGCAGACGGACCACGTTCCACTTCAGGGACCGGGAGAGAGCAATGCCTGTAACTGAGCCGTCAAGCCATCCCTTGAATCAGTCACGCAGGAATGCCAGAGGCAAATCAGGCATGCGCATGTGATTCATTGCCTTGAACTGGCATCATTTTTCGGAGTCTTTTTCTTCAGTATGGATGTCACCAAAGCTCCGGGAAACACGCACAAGAAAAAGAAGCGGAATTTTACACGATATTCGCACTACGATTCCACTTTGCGTGATCGCACAATAATCGGCCTCCAAGCTCTGATGCATTGTTCAAAGCCGGTCAGCCCAGTCCAATTCTGCGCACGCACTGCTTAACATCCCGCCACAAGTTGACGGACGTCACTTTTCTGGATCACCACGACGAAACACATAATAAGTCCATTTGTAAAGGATCTCAGCAACGCCAGTCGGGCCTACCGTGCAGGCAGGCCAACAACAAATCGCTTACGAGAATTCTTGTTGCTTTGTCTTTATCGCAGGGAAAATATTTCTTTACTGGGATAAAAGCCCATCGATGCCGATGACAGGTGTCGATGTTCGCAATTCCAGCGTAGGCATGCACCGTCGCACACATTACGCGACGTTCACACACATAAAAAAACGTTTGAGGTTCCCCAGATCAGAAAACGGTTTCCTTCACCCAATTAAACCATTCAGGAAATGTTAACACAACAAATCTTGCAAAGTGGCTAGCTGGAAACCTATCCAGAGCCCAGTTTTAGATACCAGCGAATAAAGGCACGAGACTTCATCTGGGAGAGAAGCGACGTCCAGTCCAAAAATAAGCCATATTTCGAAATCTTAGCGCGAGCATTTTCAAGCGGTAGGGATAGGTTTCCTAATGTGCAAGGAAGACAGCGTGGCACTCACAAAACCACACAGGAACAAATCTTATCCTAGCTTCCGAGGCTTGTACACATACGCCTATCAACGGTTTATATTCTTGCGCCACGTCGTACGCGCTGTTTCAGTGAAAGGCAAACATTAATCATGGCTAACTGGAACATAGCTGGTCTTCATTTGACGAGTGCTATCATTTTACAAAAGCAAACGAGTCGCCGAAAACCATTCACTTGAATTCGCACATTTACATCCAGACATACAAGCCTCGACTAATTTAACTCTGATTCGTCCAGTTTGGACGATATCTAAACCTTATGCCGTCTTCCCGGAAAACTGATTTTTTGCATACGTTCGCGTTGGCGAAACGCGCCAGAGCGTGATTGAAGCTTACTTGCGTAAATGGAATTATCTGTGTATGAACAGAGAAAACGGTGCAAACGGTACACAAAATCCGAAAGGATTCAACAGCTTTTCCTCGTCACATGCCATTCCATCACGCAGATATTTCTGAGCATTCCAGTAAAGGACCAAACTGAAACACGTACTATTTATAAGTGATGCAATTATTACCTGTTGTATGGTATTCATCTAAGCACAATCCCAGTCACAGAGCTGATGAGTCTGTACAAATAAAATTTCACTAAAGAAAATGAATCAACTGATACAACGGGAGGAAAAGACGGGAGGAGGGAAGGATAAAATTTACAGAAAATCAGTGCAGAACATGACGAATTTACAGTTCTCTCATGCGTCTAAACAGACGAGCTGAACACCTTGTTAGTCGGAATACAAAATTCCGGCAGGGTTCAGAAATCCTAGATGGCAGCACCGGCGGCCGTTCTACCGGCGCGAGATGCCGAGGGTGACCAATGCCCCTGGTTCGTCCACGCCCTTCCCGCGCCGACCGGGTCGGAGCCGGTACAATGGCTCTCCGCCATAGCCAGCGGCTCACTGCAGCCGTCACCCACCAACACCGGTGAGCCCTCTGTCCACAGAAGGGACAGAGGGCCCCTGGCGGAATTTTTTAACGTGTCTGCTGGCCACTGGCACGTGCTCGTTGTGTTGTTAAAGGTTATGGGTCATTAGCCACGCAATAACAAACTTCCAAGCACATCCGGCGTCCGTGTCTTTTACATACTGAGCGAAATACCAGCTAGAAAAATGGTTACTTTAAGGAAACTGGGTTGCCTGGTGCTATTTGAACCGCGGGAGAAAATGATACGAAACCTGGTCATCTTCTTTATAAGTAGGTACGGTGCCTCTGAATATCCGCAATCGGTTGGACATATTGAAAACGGATGCCAAAAACGCAATCGTAGCAGGTATCGTCCTGAAATATAGCAAAAAAAAAACGAAAACATAAAAGAAACGACAACACGCAGGCTATGGCAAATTACGTTCTTCCCGTAAATAACGGATAAAACACCTCCTTCCCGTATTTCGGATATCTTCCAATAAGGTAGCAAAAAAGCCATAATCAGTACAGATTCTAGCATGACCTTAACCAACAACAAGAAAATTCTAGCCATCAGACCAAAGTGGAAGGAAATCTCGGAAATGCCGAACGAAAGACCATCCAAAACGAATGGTCTCGTCTACAAAACGTCTTCATGCATTCATAGGTAAAACTATTCGAAGAAACATCTGGCCAGTTCCACGAACTAAACACCTGGCAAGTTTTCACGATGTATTGGCAGTATCAATTATGTAGTTATATCATACCGAATACAATGACGAGTCTTTCGCCATCTACCTCATGTTAACAATAAATCACACCGGAGAACGAGGGAATGCAGCCACACAACTTGGCAGCCTACGCACCGTCAAAAAGAGGCACACGCATAAAAACGGATGGAAACTTTCGAATGAGTATTCGAATGACAGAGACGCCTCCGCCCCGCACTCAGCACACCTTGCGCAGGACGCCAGTTTTTCAGAGCGCGGGGGGCACGCTCCGAGCACGCAGAGCCGGGGCCGGGCCCGCTGACGGGCTCAGAGGCGGCCCGCCGGGACCGCCCGGTAGGCTGGGCGGGCGGTGGAAGCGCCGGCTCCCTCGCGGCGGCGGCGGCGGCGGCGAGAAGAAGTCCAGTTTGCGCAGCCCCCTGCCGGGGATGCGCAGCGTGCGGGAGCTGGGCGGCAGCGGCGGCACCCGGCGGCGCAACGGCGGGCGGCGGAATGAGGCCGCGCCGGGGACCGGCGCCGGCCAGCGGGAACGCCAGCGCCCCCGGGCCCGGCGGCAGGCAGCGCCGCCGAGCCGCCGGCCGCAGCAGGACCAGCCGAGCCGGTCGCGGACGCAGCGGAGGCCCCCGAGCCAGGGGCCGGCGAGGCGGAGGCAGGATTCGGGTCGGGGGAACCACCACCGCCCTGAGCGGCGGCGGCAAGAGCAGCCAGGGATCGTGCGCCAGCACCATAAGTGCCAGAGGCAGAGGAGGCAGGGGACGCGGCCGGAGAGGGAAGGCCCAGGGCAGCGGCGTCGGGAGTAGGCGAGCCAAGAGCATGGGCGCCACCAGCAGGCGCACCAGGGCCAGACAATCCATTGCCACGAGCGCCCGCAGAGCGGAAACCAGGGGCAGGGGCGGCAGAAGAAAGGGAGTTAGAAGAAGGGATTCCAGAAAGAGAACCAGGCACGGGGACGCCCAAACCAGGGTATCCGGGAGAAGTGGTGCCAGGAGTAGAGGAACCAGGAGCAGGAGAACTAGAAACAGAGACGGGGTATCCAGAAGAGGGAGATCCCGGCGCAGGGGCACCAGGAGCAGGGGCACCACGAGGGAGGGCTGCTGCGAGCAAGGGCGCCAGGAGAAAGGGCACCCGAGGCAGGGGCACCAGGAGCAGGGGCAGCAGGAGCAGGGCCGCCAGGAGCCGGGCCGTTGGCGGCGCCGGGAGCCGGAGCCGGGGCGGCGGCGACAGAGCTGATGGAGCGGCCTCGCACCGGGTCGCGCGGCGTCGGTATGTAGATGGTGGAGGCCGCGGCGAAGGCGTCGTAGGCGGTCTGGAATTCGGCCTTGGCGGCGCGCGCCGCCACCGCGTCCTGCACGTTCTTGGGCACGGGCCGGCGGCCGGGTGCCGGGTGGACGCGCGCGCGGAGCGCGGCGCCGGCCGCCCGCAGACCGGCCTGCAGTCGCCGCTGGCCGGCGCCCGTCGACGGCACGATCGGCAGCGCGCCGGGCCGCAGGCCGACGCCGCCGAGCGCCTTCAGCGCGGCCGGCAGCTGCTGCCGCAGCAGCTCGGCCGACGGCGAGCCGGCCGCCGGCGCGCTCGGCGGCGCGCCGGACCGCGGACCGCCCAGGCCGAGTACCCGCAGCGCGGCCGGCAGCTGGCGCAGCGGGTCGACCGTGGGCGGGCTGGCCGACGGGCTGACGCAGCCCTGGCCGCCGGGCGGGCACGGCGCCGGCGCGGCGCCGGCCAGCGACAGAAGGCCGCCCAGCACGAGCAGAGCCTTCATGGTGCCGGCCGAGGGGAAGGCGGACCAGTGTGTACGGCGCGGCCACGCGGCCTGTTATATACCACGGTTGACGACCAATTTTTAGCAGCGGCGTGGCGGAGCGGACCGGTTCGAACAGGCGAACATCATGCCAGGCATCGGCGCGGACCGGCGCCGACTCGCAACAGGAAAGGCGGCTCGGCCATGACTGACAGCCAGCGAAAGTGCATCGAGCCTAAGTACCCGGTCAGTCGGAGGAATGCTTGAGGAAATGACAGTCACATGGTTCTCGCAGCAGTTGGCAGCTGTTTCGGAAACATGTAACCCGCGATTATCGAGGCTGAGGAGCTGAAAAGTCTGCTCCGAAGTCAACAAACGACGTCGAAAATCTAGCGAAATGGCGCTGTTCGACGAAACCCTCCAGTGCAGTGGCACCATATCATGTTCACGATTTCTGTCCACCGTGCCATACGTGGCCGTGGTGAAGCAAGCTCGGATCATAATCACGGAGTGACGACAGGCTTTGTCTTCGTAAATGGCCTGACTGATGAAAATGCCGTGGTGCGCTCGGCGGGGTGACAATAATGAAATGCTTTGGTCATTTGCATCGGTCCCGATAAGACATATGGGCATTTCCACGACGGTGAGCTCGTAAGATAGGGTTCGCTGTGCCATTTGGCCCGTTTTATCCATGTTTCGGTGACTGCAACAGTTTTCGGCAAAGCAGTCTGTGTACAAGCTTTGCCTATGGCTTTGTTTGTTCGCTATCCACAGGTGGCCTCAAACTTTGTTAGCATTGGTTGTTCATGTTGCGAGATTGACGTCTGACGTACACTGGATCACACTGGGCAGTACTGTCATGAAACAGTTCAATCGGACGGACCCAGAACATGAAAGACAAAAAGCAAAGGACACATCGGAATATGAGGCGCTGAACACAGCTGTGTACTGCACGACGCAATGAAACGTCGGATCTGTCGACAGCGTCACTGTTCCTAAAACTGTCTGAATGAGTCCAAGCGGGTAGGTCTAGCACGCGAACGACGAAAAGTAAATCATATTACGGAACACGACGCTATGGACACAGGTGCATTTGTCTTATTCCCCAGCCTCGTCATTCGCCTGTACTAAGCAAATGTCCGTCCGCCTTTTCGGATAAGTTCACCAGAGAACTTATCTTAACTTATAACTTATATATAATATATAACTTATAACTTATAACGGCCGAGAAAACCGTCATAAAAACCATGACTGGTATGCTCACGCCAGGGCGCGGAAGATCTTCGCGCCGCAGTCACGGATTCGGGATTTCGGAGAGGGTTACGGGAGCGATTCGAAGAAATGGAGCACGGAGCTTCCTAAACCACGCATTATTCGTAAAACTGGGGAACTTTCTGGCATTTCATAAAGAATGTGCAACAAAGACGGCGAGCCCTTGAAGACCCCCAGTTACGTGCCCGGGCTGTCTGCCGTATCGTCAAGGCCAAAACTCCTCTACCCCGAACAGGGCATTTCTAGGGACGATACATATCTTACCTCACAGCACTAGTCTACGTTTCTTAATACGACAACGCCAACGCCAAACGCGCACCAAAATGGGGCGGAAAACCTGCATGATGTGATCCAATCAGACAGAAGAATTAGGCGTAATTTTCGGTCGCCTGATAAGTCACTGTAAGCAAAACTCACGCTGCAAAACTGAAAAGCCAAAACTGAAACATAAAACTGGCCCTGCATATACAGTATTGGCGGAACTTCGCAAAACCAACGTTTTGTTTCTTTAAGTCCACCGTTCAGAAGAGGCCCTTTTGGTCAACGGCATTCGCCTCAGTGGCCATGAGAGCAAACAGCACCCTGGATCTGTTCATACGTCGCCAAGCGAAAACAGACAAAACAGGATCTACGAGTATGCAGAGCAAAGTGCATCGATGCAGTTCGTCTGTTCAGTGTCTTGGGTGATCCCACAAGGGTGACCACCCAAGACACCCTTGAAATGGTGCTGAGTTTCCACAACAGCCCTCCGATTTTTCATCCACTGATGGTATTAAATCAAATACGACACATTACTGCCATCATTACTGCCATCTAAAATGACCAGTGTGAAAATTCGAGAACGATGCTTGCAATGGAATCTGAGTTATTGTGGTTCACATTGCCGCCGTTCGACACCTACGCATGAAGTTCGGCCGGGGTGCTGGTCGCGCGGTCGGCGACAAAGTGCGGCCGTCCGTAAACGCAGCGCCCGCTGGCGTTTTCGGGCGCCGTGTGCCACGTATCAGCTCACACAAAACATGTTTTGCCCTCTTTTATTGGGATCCATACGACGTGGAATGACCAGTTATTGTTCATGCAAAAGACAATAATGATTGTTCCTACAGTTTAGGCACAGTAGTGTGAAAATTGCTATGCAAAGCGTGGAAGACCTTTAGCATGCAAAGCAGCATTGTGCTTGGTTGTATTCTTCTGACTAAAGATATCGTAGCTTCTCATAGACGACAGACAAAGAAAAATACGAAGACAGACTTAAGTGTAATGTGGATTCCTGAAATAAATAAGACCACGAAGGGAAGTGGCACTAACGAATTTTCGGTCCTAGGCCATCTTCACCACACGCAGCATACGACTGTTATGCGACTGAGATACAGCGAACACCTGCGGTACGCCCGGTACCAAGTCCAGGATACCACTACGACACCACTAGTAACCCATATCAGGAAGTGCTACTCTAACAGTTATGCCACCTCCGGAACATTCATGGATCTCTGTAATTAAAACATGTGAAGACCGCCCAAACCGGCAAATGACGGAATTTATCTACATCAGAGATCGAACGTCAGGACTCAACTCACAGACATCTTCCTGGTCCCTACAGCAATAACAGTGCCCAACAGGACCACTAAATGGCTCTGAATGAACGGCGACCTAACCGCCCCCTAGTGGAGAACGACCAAAACACTTTGAAAACGCAACAGTCTTCTCCGAAGCCGTTATTGCTCGCACTTACTTTCCTTTTTCTCATCCTTCTCCCAACACCTGAAGATGGCCTGGGACCATCTTTAGGTGTCAGAAACTACTTCAAACCTTTGAGTGCTACTTCAGTTCGCGATTTTCTATATTTCTATAGCATGCACTGCAACCAAGTCAGCTTTTTCATCGCTTTCACTTATTTTCTATCATTTCTGAATAAAAAGGGGTTATTTAGGCACAACAAAACAAACAAGAATTGTTCTGTTTTGACCGCATAATATTTGCTAAGACCGCATCATGGCTGTAGTATTAAATGCCTGAAAACTGATGAACTTTCAACAAGAAAACGTACAAACTTCACACCAATGAATTTCTCGCTTCATTAACAACAGAAAAATGTGTGCGCTTTTATGTTCACACAAGTTTTGTGGTTTCCAGAGCAAAGAAAAGATCACTGTGCGACAGTATACGCTTTCAGGAATAACTGATGTCCACTGTCGGAACATTTTCTGAGAGCAGAGCCTTTCGAAGAGAAAAAATGCTCTCCTCATATTTTGTTTTACGCACTCACGTAAAATGAAACTTAAAGGAATAAGGCATTAACGTGAGATGACCATAAAACTGGTGTCAACTCAAGTACGGTGGTCAATGACCAGCAGCGTAGCCAGATGGGATCAGAGGAGTCAATGGACCCCGTATTATATATATATATATATATATATATATATATATATATATTTCCGGAATTTGCAGGTGTGTTATTTGGTAGGGTTAATTTTCCCATGTTTGCAATAAAATGGTAAGAGTAATACCAATCCTTTTCATTTTAGACTTATCCCCTCTCCCTGGCAAAATTCTGTCTACGCTTCTGTGAACGACATACACGCAAAAGTGACCCACTCAAAGGGTAGTAAAACAACGTTTAGGAAGATAACCAGAAGTCCTCCATATGAAGGTGTAACGCGACCATATCCTTCTCTATACATGTCCTTGAGAAGGGTGTCATATTTCCGTAAGTTGTCAAAACAAACCGTGACCTGCAAGGACAGGACTTGTCTCGAAATGTTTAAAAGGAATGTTTCATCCCAATCAAACTTATCATTTATTCATCCCTTTTACGTCGTGTTCCGAGTCCATCCCCAATGCATGGTCGAAGCCAACAGGGCTATTCTTAGGCCCGCAGTCAAACAACGGGAACATGCGCAACGGGTAAAACTCACTAACGCACACACACGCTTCATGCAGAGCTTCGGTACACGCTGAATCAGCAAAAAAATATTACACGACTAAAAAGGCAGCCACGGCCAGTGATAACGGTCGTGCTTCAAGTTCATGTCGACGACAAGCATGGCTTCAGGACACGCCTGGACTGCGACACAAACATGGCGGCAAATCCGGGCGGAAGCACATTGCACTGGTCGGCCGCACGGTAGGCGAACTGCCTTTTCCGACCGCGGTGCCGCGGACAGAAGGCAGGCCGATATGGTCCTGCCTCTAGCTCCGGAGGTGATCGGGATGCTCTTAATTCTTGTAAAACCTGGCGACTAGAGACTCGGGCGCACGTGTCGTGCGCATTTCCTGCAGAGGTATGAGGATTTGATGGATAAACATGCCATAAGAGTTCTGCCAGCTCAGGCTTTCATGCACGCCAGAAAGGCCATCAAATTTTCGTTTCCTAGAGACAATGCTAGCGGCAAAGTTAATATTTTTTTGGACGGCAGCCATGTTCCAGTCATGTCAGCCCACAACCTTTCATAACTAGACCTGGATGGTCTGGAAACGTCACCGATAATTATTTCAGTATCTGTTCTGCCATTTCTATATACTTCAGAAAAATGGTATTAATTACAAACCATGTTCTGCAGTTGGCCGACTTCGGTAAGATACATAAATCTACATAGCTTACTACGATTCCTAAATAAAAAAAAACTCGCTAACAGCCTTACATGCACACAACTACGGATATTCCGACATGTATCGATGATCTGGAAGGGATGGCTTGCATTGACATGGATGATAAAAATTAAACTCTTGAAGGCAAAAACATTGTTTTGTAACCTATGTTTTCATTACGCTTACGAGATCATGCACATAAAAAAGTTAAATGCAGAAGTCCAAGGCCGTTCCGCTTTGCTGATCTACACGTTAACTATTCCTGATGATATTCGTTAAATTCACCAGCCTGTAAAATGGAATTCACGAAATCGAGCACGTCGCGAACGAAACCTACAGATGACGTTTTGCCCAGGCACGTGTTGCATAATCAAGCGTGACTAACAAAACGATACAGCAATAAAACCCTCCGGTTTTTCACTGCTATCCCTAAAGTGGAATTCAGCTGACGTCGGCTAATACGTCAGACCGATAGCCTAGCTCGGTTCCGTTTCGCCATCGCGGGCGGGAGCGTTTACAGCTGCTTCTTTCGCCGCACGTGACACGCTGTTGTCGCGTAACTGATCTTGTCTTAGGAGGCTGATGTGCGACATGCACAAACCAATACTGAGCGCTGGGATCAAGCCCAGCCGAGCGCATATTCCATTTGAAGGAAAAAATGACAAAGGGGCGAGTTTCTGCTACTTGTAACTTCACCAACGCAAAATGCACCAACATATAGGAGTGACTCAATGATTCAATAACATGGAATATCGATGCGAGCACGGTGTCAGTGGGGATGCACGTGCAAGACGAACGTGACGAGGCTGTCCTTTTCGTGAATCTATAATAAAGCAGTTGTTACTAAACAGGCCAACTATGGTGTTCTGGAACAAGAGTGAATGACCTTCATGAGTCTACATGTTGAGTCTATGAACCTGGCGTGTATTCAGAACCTACACAAATGAAGGAATAGGCCAACTGCCGCGCGAAAGCAAATGGGGGTCCAGATGTTTCAGCGGAAAGATTCTTTGTGGTTTATTTCGGATATTCTTCAATTTCACTTCTGTGGTAACTTTCGTATGCTTCTTTTCTTTTTATCGCATATCTGTTTAAACTACTCCAGAGATAAAGTGGGGTTACAGCCTGGTAGTACTCTTCAACTCACATCTCACAACAGCTTTCTCAATTACTATACTTTTCACCTGGTTCCATGGCCACATTTTACCCTGCATGATGCATTTTCAAATAGCTTTAGATTTCCGTCTTGCTTTACGCTACATTTACTAACGGTAACGGTCATCGTTTTTTTTTCAACAGACCCCGCGGGCCTTAGGTGTGTCTGTGCGCCAGGATGAACAGCTTCTTGTCCTTGGGGATCCAGCCTCGAGTCGTGTGTCTCGTCAGGCATCAGTCAGTCGCCTGTCAGCAGGCCTCGGGCTCCTGGGCCGATCTCCGGAAATTATATTTTGTAATTTAAGCGTCACGTTCACTAATTTATACTTCCTCGCAGGTGCCTGATTAGTTGTTGAGACTGTGCACCGAGTCGTGTAGGCCAGCTGGCACACACAAACTATCCGACACCATTAGTCGGGCGATTTGAAATATTCCGATGGGACGGGGAAAACGGAAGCTAAAAAGTAAACCATATTATGGAGCATGAATCGCTGAGCACAACGGTGCGCTTAATTTTTTTCCTCTACCTCCTAATTCGCCTGCACAAAGCAACTGTCAGTCGGACTTTTTGGCTGTTTCACCGCTGTGCAAACCACCACTGCTTCTTCACATTAATGGAAAACCAAACCATTAAAGTGAACTCTTCTGGAAATGTAAGATTAATGCGGCGAGGTTTTTCAAAACGCTGACGAAATAACGAACTTTTACAGAAACAAGACACACAAGGCAACATTCCCTTCACTTTCCGGAATGCCTGTAAAAACGCTTCAAACAAACAACAAACTTCCCTGGGCAGTCGTTCCCCGAACCGTTAGTTAGTTATTGGGGCTTAGGGGCGCACCGACTGCAGGGTCATTCGGCGCCCATCGTTCCCCGAACCACCGGTACTGGAGACAAAATAAAAGTAGTCGAAGCATGCATGACAAGAAGCAGACATCGTGAGAGGCGCTCTATATAAAGCAGTGTCTGACAATGCCGTTGTCATCCCATGTAATGAGCTGAAATATGGTAAATGCGAAGCAAAATCATGTGCTCGAAATACCGTGCATAATGAACCCACTCAAATGTTCAAAGTGTCGGGCAAATTCTGTTAGATGCATTACACACACTGATCGCACTATGTTAGACAAACCCCTAGTGTTACGGTCCCTGAAAATTGTGATTCCAGCAAATGGGTCGTGTACGTGCTTCGTCGCCGGCTTCTGGCCTGACACCAACATCACTAATGTTAAGCACGAACCTGATATCTGCAACATAGAGAGGATGTCGCAGAATGCGTTTGTTTCGTTTGACATTTTCCGTATCCTCGGCTTTACATGTCACATCCCACTGTAATATAAGCTACGCAATAACGAATTCACTAACGCAAAAGTTAGCACCAAATTTGCCTCGCTTCTAGCAGACCTTTGTGGGAAATCCCTGAAACGCAAGCAAGCAAGGGTGCATTCAGAAAACCACACTGCCGCCGCCTGAAGAAACGCGTTCAGTCGCTCGCTCGTTTCATCACTCTGTTTGAACAAAAATTTCGCACGGAGCACGACACATTATGGCGACTCCCAGACAGATCGATTTTGTATGGCTTGCAATGAGGCAGAGAACAGCACCGGCAGAGCACCCTCTCGCAACCTGGGCAAAAGCTAGACAAAAATTTCAAATCACACACTGTTCTTTGACATACCAACGATCCCATGCCATAAGGGCTCTTGTTTTTTGGCTATGCCATGGCCCATCAGATCCGGTAACGCCAGATCACGTCACTGCGGTAAATGACAGCTCGTAAAACTGAGGCATTCCTATTCGCATTCATCATTAAGTCCCAAGACAAAAAAAGAGCAGCCGACGCCAGAGTCTTGCGAGGCACTCCAAGTTTATTTTTTTGCCACTTAAGTTACCTGTTAAGTGACAAGCCGCGTAATCTACACCAATAATTTCACCGGCAAATAGTCCTTTATTGGTTTATATACTGCCAAACAGCCATGAGCCATCAAGCAAACGGTGACTCGAGGTCGCTGACCGGGGCAAGAAAACTGGCCCTCAGGATGTAACCTGCACTGAATACGATGACATTAATGTTTCACTTCACTACATTACTTGCATACCACAATCGCTACTCAGTGTTTGTTGGGGGCGAGCTAAGTGTGCTCTTTATTCGTATTTCAGGAGCGTGGCGTATCCCCGATTCACATCAGGCACTGAGATGTGGTATCCTTTTTGCAGTCTCTTGGAGCCACTTGCGCATTACGACATGAATCGTTATTACCAGTAAGACGCCTTGCTGGACGCATGACGGGCGAGTCTACTTTGTTGCTGCGTGCATCATTATTTTTCTTTTATGCATTTCGCAATACAAAAGAACATTTACTGACACATTTCAGAATTTCCATCGCAAGAATTCCAGGTTTAAATGTCATGCGAGTTCATGATAATGTTTGCTGTCATTAATGAGCCGTCCAAAACTACGAAGGGAAACAGGTAAACAGGTCTGTTCATTCTAGTCATTTTTAATGCACCTGGCTACAAGACGTCTTTTAAACATATCACGGGACATGTGTTATATTTTCCATTTCCCGGTCGAGAATGATAGTGGATGCCAATGCTATAGAGGACTTGGATCTCCGATGTACAGATATTTATAGCTTCGACTAATATTCAGGTGTAAAGTTTTCACAGGAATCTGAAGATAAGTGCAAAGTACAAAAAAAAAAATCAGAATGTGGAAGCGCAAACATTACTCCCGAAATACTTATGTGGAAAAAAGCGTTTGAAAGCTACTGGTCGCGAGCGAAAGCATTATTGTCGAAATAGTTGTGCGGAAGAAAGAGTTTGCAACCTATCGCACTGCAAATGACAAGCACGTAAAATTTAAAGAACCACACTACCCTCCAATGAACATATCATGATTCGGTGCCAAGTGACTGCGAAACCATTGGCTTCCCGAAAGGGTTACGGGTGACCCAGGCCGTGCGGGACCGCTCAACATGATTTTTTCTGTTCGCTGAAGTACGACTCACTTGACTTTCGGCCTCACTGGAACTAGCAGGAAAAAAATCCAATTGAGCGACCCAGCCCCGCCCCGCCCCGCCATAACGGTTTCCGGAAGCTTATAATTTCCCAACCACTGGACACCGGGCCACTAATTTTTTAACACAATATAGCGCACTGCTTACATTTTATGCAATTGTGTTTCAAATGCTCTGGATTGCAAGCTCTTTACTCCATATATGGAATAATTATTCCGGAATCAATATTTTTGCTCACGGGCTAATTTTCCCTGTGCTTTTCCTTTGCTTTTTAATCCCCTCATATTAGCTGCTTTCCAGTATCCTCATCTCATATCGCAATATGGCTGTAAACATGGCCATGTTTCTTTGGACCCATAAAGACAAGGGCAGATTTGAGAAAAACCTGCAAGTGATTTGTCGCAGGAGCTAATCGTACTTGCGCAGCATTCGCCTTGCATTTTCCCGAGAGGTCTGCACAATCTGGGTAATACCAACAAAAGAGCACACCACATGACGATTCAAACAAAATCGAACTGCGGACATCCGGGAAAAAAACACGCCCTTGCGGAACATCAAGACTCCAGAATGCGCCCCATTCAAGTAAAAAAAAAAAAAATCAAACTGCAAGACAAAAAACAGAAATGATATTCAAGTTAAGTCTTAGATTCTTCGTAACAACGTATTGTCTGTCTCTTTCCAACATTGGGCCGACACCGCCAAACTTGTTCGTAGGCGTCACAGCGTTAATAAACACGAGGCCACCATCGTTTTTAGGCTGAAGTGACAGGACCATATCAGCCTGGATGGTGGACGATCTGTGCTTATATTCGAGCTTAGTGTCTGGGCTTTCGTCAAACGGGATTGGATGGTGGTAAGATCGATCTGAAACTACGTGATTTGGTTCCATAGCGCATCGTCTGCTTGGGAAATCCACGTTATATGAGTCATTGCCAAAATGGCAAGACTAAATACTCGTAAAATCAAATCGCGAAAAGTCAGGCTTCATGTTGGACGCCTCTAATCAGTCTTAATATAAAGCCCATTGGTTTGATATGATCTTACAGTGTTCTGATAAAATACGGGAAACCTGCAGCAGTTTTCTAGCCCAATTTTCGGCCGACAGTTAGCACTACATAATTATGGCCACACTCCGACCTTAACACAACTTTAGGGTTGGTATGAACGCGATTCGAGTGTTACAACATATCGACTTGAATCTGGTAGAAATTAGTGGGACAAGCGTATGACATATAACATTTGTTGGCAGTTTCCTGGTTTGTTCGGCAGTTTGCAACAGCTGTACATATATGGCGAATGGACGAGACAGAAGAAAAAATCAATTGGCGAAACTTCCTCACCGTAGACGGTCTTCAGGTTTCAGAAGGATGTGTGTGCATGAAATGATATTGTTTTAATAAATTTCTGTGGATGTGTTCCATGTATTTTCTCATTTCCAGCGCCTAATCGAGCGTCACTGTCGGACTGTGCCACGAATTTCAACATTTATGTGTGAATCTCGGTCGCGTACGGGTTCCTCATTCTCGGTGAACGTTCGATTAACAACGAATGGGAACTTCCTGAAAATTGGACACAAACAGTTGTTAGTGGTCTATTCAGTCATATGATCCGAACTGAAAAACAAAGCAGGGCACATTTTCCACAGATATTTTGTTCTAAACCGCCCATATTTTTCCAGTGTTCTAATTGCCTGCACCCAAACCATAGTTGATATATACTGTTACTGGTGCATAAACCCCAAATCTCCAAAAATCACTGAGGGTCCCAACAGGATTTGACGCCATTCTTATCAACCTATGTCGTAATCCTAATGCTAAAATGCCTCAAAAGTGTCGGCGTCTACACGCTACTCCAACTCCTGCAGGAATTCCAGTTGTGTGCATCATAAGCTTCATCACGACGATGCTTCCAGCAAATTATTTTTGGTGTTGAACAGGGCTGACACCCCACTATTCAGATCATTTCTGTTTGTTTTATAAGGATCAGTTCAAGCTATCCGACTAAGTATGCCATTGTTTTCTCAATGTTGTCAAGACTGATAGTATGAGGATAAAATCTTGAAAACGATAAAAAAAAACTTTTAGGGTTCCCGAGCTGAGAAATACTTTTGGGGGTTGCCAGCTGAGAACTCTACGCACATAGGCTGAAATCCACATGTAAAAAAAGCTTGGGTTGAAGCCGGTTTATATTGCAAACATGGCAACAATCCGAGGACATTAACACTACACAGCAACACCGATTATAGCTGAATGTTATATGGAAAACAACACCCAACCATGGGCAGTATAATGCTTACTTATACAGCATCACTTATCGCTTAATGTAATTCTTAGTTTTCATGCACTGCTACTAAATCAAGATTTTAAGGCTTTCAGCTGTAAGATGGGCAAATGTCCAAAGCATTCCTTTACATAACCTTTACATGCAAACATGAATAAGCAGAGTAAATCAAAACACGTAGTGTCGGAAAAACGTTCCCATCAAACCAGGGAGAGGTGTATTCCTGGGGTAATACAATGATGAAAGGGGCCACATCCTACAACTGAGTTCACCTTTCCGCAGAAACCATAAACGCGATGCAATCAGTTTTTATGTCATTTTGCTCCTTATGTGTATTTGAAAATGAATACATCTAGTGCAGCTACTGTCATGACTGTTTCACAAATGCAGTGAGATCATGGATTATAATGTTTGTTTAATTGTGTGGAGACCGACCTGAAAATATTTTGTTGCAAGCCCACTGCATCAAGCCATGGGAGTCATATCATCGGTCATATAATCAAGCCATGGAGGCAGTCAGCACTTTGCAGTGCCTGGCTGCCTCCATGGCACGTTTTCATGGGATTTGGAAAAAGGGACAGACTGTTTGACTCAACGCAATGCTCCCGTCTGTTTGACGCCAGAGAATCGCATGGACAGACCTACCAAACAAGTTATGTACCGGGGATTATATTCTACATCAAACGTTCATGGGGCCTGTGCGCATAGATTTATTTACGGCACATTCCATTAATGCCAAATTCCAAGGCGTGCTCCGCAAGTGCAGATAACATGAGCTTGCGAGCGTGAAAGAAGTTTCAATAAGCTTCTTATAAGTGAATGTCATGCTGCTGTTTGTGAAATGACTGCCTGACATTTAGGCATCGTTCGGTTGTGCAGTCGACAGTTCAACTACGTCTTCAGTTTTGCTAAGTTCTATCCTGCCGTGTCGCACATGCAATGGAGAATTGTAATCCACATGTGCATTCCTTCTGATGTGTCTAATCAATTTTATTTGCAAGATTAACGGAACTTACAGTATTGGTTTGACAAATAAAACAGGCATGCACGTTTCGGGGATTCACGTCTAACCATTAACGCCGAAATTTGTGCGGAACACACAGATGATGGATGAAATGAGGATTGTAATGATGAATGAGGATTGTAATGAATTTATGAGGATTGTAATGATGAAAATGGTCTACACAGTAAGTTCCATTTCATTTGATCCGTGGAACAGGGCGCATGAACTCACGGCAACGAGCTGACAAGCCTATTCTCCGATGCAAACGAAAATGCTGTAAGCGCAAATGCAATTCGAGAAAGAAAGGAGACCAGCAGACCTGACCATTTTAGAAAGACGACATCTTTTTAAGACATCGTAACATTTCGACCACAGCCAAGCAACCGGAAAGGGTCTGGCCTGACACATAAAGACGCCGTAACATCATGCACATGACAATGTTTCAAAAAATCAATTTAAAATCCCATGATATTTTTTAATAATTTTCGGAAGTTGATCGAACTGCGTTGGTTGTTCTACGAGGAGACCGAATTACGTTGATTGTTGGGTCTTGGATTGGCTGGGAAAAAAACGGCCTGTTTATCTGTCCCGCAATCCCAATCGTAACCAGCAATAATTTTGTGGACACCGTTCCATTTTCATATTGTTCCGCCACATGTCCGGCCACTGAGGACCCCAACGTTCGCACATAATTCTCGGTTGCCTCAAAGCAGAAAACACCATCGGCTCCACCTCTTCAGAGGCATCTTGTCATCGGCTGTAAATATAAGTGAAAAAATGAAAAAAAGCGAAAAAGTGGAAGGAAGAAATATCTTTGGGAAGTATTCTCTGTGCAATTTCACCCATAATACTCCATTCAAATAAAAGCAGATTAGCTCCAAAGTAAAGCTTTTTAAAATGGCCCGGGGACGAAAATGCCCTCAAGCAATACCCCGGTGTCGCAATGTTTCCATATGACTTGGGTGGGCTCTCCGTACAGTTATGGTGTGTTTCGCACATACAAGAATATGCAGTTCTAATGTATAAAATAAAAACGTGAATGGGAATATACGACAGATGTCTCGGGGTTTTTTCGATGGCTATATGAGAAATATTTTATGTCCATGGTATTTTTGGCACGCAGAACCATTTGGTAGTTCGAGTTTTATTTGAACGCCCCATTTGTCCAATGCAAAATACTGGCATATACAGATAAACAGTCCGTTGTATTGCAAAACGCATAATGGAGAGTGCTGATGAAAGCAGCCACGACGTATAACTCGCTCAGTATACACCCACAGGCGTCTTCCTGGTTACGAGCGACGCTGAAAGCCGACTGCGTGTTCGTTCAACGAGCGGAAAAAATAGAATTAAGTGGCCCGGCCCGTACACAGAGCTTGCTGGGTTTTAAAATTTTTTACAGCCACTGGACAAATAATTGCAAAATTTTCGGTAGACAGTAGCGAATTAAGCAAAAGATAACTTCTCCGATTTCTCTGGGAATTTCGGGTTCAGGAGTGTCCATCCTCTTTCAGAGCATGTTCATGCTCTCCCACAATCTTGGACCCGTCAAAATTACTGCACTAAAATTGTGAATGAGGTGTATCGAGTAAACATACATAGATCATCAATAACTGGATGAAATCAATCACTGACGCGACATATGCCTTGTGCCAATAACACACCGTCAACACACGAATCAGTTCCGCAACTTCATATCAGGTAAACGACCACACATCACCACGGCAAAGTCCGGGAATAGATGAAATTTCACTGGCAGTTCCTGTCAATGCCGAAAGACTAAGGAAGTGGTTGGGTTTTATGTGGTAAACTTATGCTTTCGGACTGCCCCTGACAAGACTTAAATTTACTGACTGCTTAGCAAGACTGAATGCAATGCACACAGAAGGGTTTTAAGGACAATGAAATGTAAGGGATGGCCAAGGGAGCCCCCCACATGGCAAATGACAGCAATGCTCTGTATGTGTGACGACCAAAACATGGTCTATGACCAAAACGTATTCGACAGGATTCGTATTCTATGACCAAAACGCAATCGACACAAATTCCTCAACCCACATGGGCCTTGACTGAGGACAGCAGGCAGGTTGTATAAAGAAAATAAATGGCATAAGACAGACAGGACAAGGTAAGGACATGAAAAACTACAGGGTCTGCAAAATGGCGCCAGAAAATAATTTATGCTTATCAGTGACGGCAGTACCGGGGAAATCTTGACTATTTACAGGTCTTTTGAAAACATGCATACCAAATCGTACCAAACCAAATATGGACGACCTTTGATGAGTGATATATAAACACAGGGCTTCGTCACGAAGTATTCTGGACGAGCCTCACGCCATTTCCAGCCAGGCAAACCCCGACTTTCCTGGGTCTGGGAGAGAAAACTCTGCCTCGGCGACTGGAAATTCAGCGGCAGTGATGAAGCCCGGGTGCCCGTCATTTGATTTCTTCGACCGAGCCCTGCAGCTCCAGCCATCGTCTGGTGAGCCTGTATGAACCGGTCCCATCGCACGAAGTCGGCATCCTATCGCGAGAAAAAATCGCACAGGAAAGTGGGGTATAAAACGGGCATGTCGTGCTCGAGGCCACACAGTGCCCGCGCCTGCGTGCGGCCGACATGAGGCTCCTGCCGGTGTTTGTCAGTGTGCTCTCCGTGGCGTGCGGTCTGCCATGGCAGTGCCAGCTGTACGGCTACCAGTACTGCGCCACCCTTCTCGGGTCGGGCGTCTACGGCACCTACAACCCGTACCAGTACGTGACCCAGTGGCCGCTGGTGGCAGCCTCTGACCCGACCACAACCGCCCTTCTGGCTGCCGCCGCAGCGCCGGCCGCAGCGGCGACGGCTCCAGCCGCGGCCGCGGTTCCTGCAGCTGCGGCAGCCGCTCCAGCTCCTGCGGCAGCATCGGCGCCAGCACCAGCACCAACCCCGGTGCCAGCTTATGCTCCAGCCCCCGCTCCAGCACCAGCTTATGCCCAAGCTCCGGCCCCAGCGCAAGCTTATGCTCCAGCGCAAGCCCCAGCACCAGCTTATGCTCCAGCACCGGCCCCAGCGCAAGCTTATGCTCCAGCACCGGCCCAAGCACCAGCTTATGCTCCAGCTCCGGCCCCAGCGCAAGCTTATGCTCCAGCACCGGCCCCAGCACCAGCTTATGCTCCAGCTCAGGCCCCAGCGCAAGCTTATGCTCCAGCGCCTGCCCCAGCACCAGCTTATGCTCCAGCGCCTGCCCCAGCACCAGCTTATGCTCCGGCTGTAGCCCCCGCACCCGGTTATGCCCCAGCACCAGCTCCAGCTCCGGCACCTACTTATGCCCCGGCTCCAGCCCCAGCACCAGCTTACGCTCCGGCTCCTGCTCCAGCACCGGCTTATGCCCCAGCTCCAGGCTATGCATCAGCACCAGGTCAAGTGACGGCTTACGCATCGGCTCCACCACCGGCTTATGCTCCGGCCCCAGCACCAGCGGCTTATGCTCCAGCTCCAGCCCCAGCCCCAGCGCCGGCGCCGGCCTACGCTCCATCTCCAAGCCCAGCGCCCGCCGCCTACCAGCCGCCGTCGTCGACGGCGGCGCACACGCTGCAGGCGCCGACGGACACGCCGGACGTGGTAGCCGCCAAGGCGCGCTTCCAGGCCGCCTTCGACCAGGCGGTGGCCGCCGCGGCCGCGGCCGCCGCCAAGACCGCCGGCTACACGCCCGAGCCGGAGCCGACACCCGAGCCGGAGCCGACCGCGGCCGCCTCCAGCTACAGTTCGCACAGCGCACCGCAGCCGGCCGCCGCAGTGGCCGCCCTGGCCGCCGTGCCGGCGCCTGTAGCGGCCGCCGCGGCCCCGGCCCCGGCCGCGGCCCCGGCCCCAGCCGCGGCTCCGGCTGCGGCTTCGGCTCCGGCTTCGGCCGCGGCTCCGGCTCCCGCGGCGGTGACGTCGGTGGCGGATGCGGCGGCAGCGCTGGCGGCCAACGGCGGCCTGAACACGGCCGGCTTGGCCCCAGCCTTCCTGGGCGGCTACTACCCGTCTCTGGGCTACAGCAACCTGGGACTCGGCTTCTACAGTCACCCCGGCTACCGCTGGTAGACTGCGCCGCCGCGCACGCCCTCATCCGCTGTGAGCCGCCGCCGGCGCCGTCGCGCCGCGGACCCACGATCCACGAGTACCATGACCCGCCGGCCGCCGACATCGACGCCCCGCTCCCGTCGCGTCAGTGCCGGCCCCGCCGCCGTCGGTTCGGTCGACGCGCGTCAGCCCAAACCCGGACTTCGGACCGACCGCCTCGAGACCGACTCGTTCTGGCCGTCCGGCTCGGCGCGTCGCGGCGTCGGAACCGCTGGCCGCGTGCGCTCGGAAGCCGGCTTCCGGCGCGACGCCCGGCGAAGCGGCGCCTCCCACCCATCATCGCCATCCCGCGTGAATGTCTGGCTGGCTAGCCGCGCGCCGTGATCGGCCGGCGCCGGGCCTACTCCCAGTCACGGTCGGCCCGCCGTCACGCCACCGCGGTCGCGGCGACGCCCAGCCTGAACGCGTGACTGCCTGCGTGCCTGTGCTTTATTGTTATCGCTATCCATGATGATATAATGTAAATACAGCGAGGTGTTGTGTAAGATTAGCGGCATGCTGTTTCAGCCGACAATACCAGCGCAGAGGAATATGCTGGCAATGAAGGTGAAAAAAAGAAACGGAAGACGCTCACAAATAAAATCTTTCCACACTCTACGGTCAGAATTCCCACGCCTGAAACTTTTAAAGTTACCGGAAGCATTATCAGTTATTGCACTGGGGCTCGAACAAATTACAAAAGTTCCTGACTTGCAAATGACTTTTCTGGACATGTCGAAAACAGTTTATTAAAAAATTCATATGCCTTACGATATCGGAATACTCCGGCAGAAAGCCTTACTATCAAACAGTACAAAAAGGTATGGGCCATTCGTGAAAAAATGTAAATGATCTGAAAGTGTTTGTTTCTCTATTATTACGAATTCCCGGACAAGACTACAAAGGCTGAATTGCACCATATTTACCACTGCTGATAACTGTCGATCTTGTCACAGAAGTCAGAAGTTCACCGACGACCACGAAGAATTTAGAAGCCCTTCTATTTATTTTTTAATGAATGCAATATTCTTTTTTTCGTTGCGAAATACGTCTATGCGTTCAATGGATTCCAAACATGCAAACCGAGATGCATTAATTAAAAAACGTTACAGCGGAAACATCTCGTTTCGCGAATGAGACCCACTGGTAATTTTGGTGACTGAATCAGAATCGACCGAGTAGGTGCATGATGAATTTATGAAATAGCGAAATTCAACAGCACCAGTGATGCGAACGCACGACATGAATTCACTTCATGGAGGCCTTCAAACATGGCAATAATAATCGTACATAAACAACTGAATAACTTTCCATAAAATGAGTTCATTTCGCAAGCATAACGCAAGGTACCAGCATATTTACATATTTGGACTAGGAAATGACAGTCGATATCTAGGATATAAAAACAGACATTTCCATCCTCAAATTCGCACACGACCGAATGCATATCGCATATCGTATCACACCTTTCAACTTCAGATGCGCAACGCTAAAATGTGTATTCATTTATTTCTTTAGGTTTACACAGTTTTGATAAAAACAAAACAAGGAAATGGATAGGTCGAAAATTCCGGATACGCCTTCACAAAAGCGCACAGTGGCAACCAGCAAGCGTGGACGACAACGAGGAGGAAAAACAACAGATGCTTCGCGTCCGGGAAGAAAAAACTGCAAAATGCAGACCGGTATTCTATCGCATGTTTGATAAAGTTTAAGCATTGAACTTAGCAGTGCGGAAAACGACACAGAACGTTTACCCACACCGTTTTCCCGTGTGACTTTAAATCACCAAATCCAGGAATTATCAGGACAGTTTTTTAATAGAAGCTTTTATTTGATATATAACAACCCTGTTTGAACGTCACGTCCATCCGTATTGCTCCCACACTTTTGCCCCTTTAAACGTGTGCTTTAATGTTTGACGATACGTGAGAAAACTCCCGAATTCATTACAACATGACCGACATGTACTTCACTTTGGCAAAGATGCTTTTACGTGCCAAAAAAAGTGAGCCGTTCCGTGTTTTCAAGCCAAACGGGACCCATCAGACATCAGTTGTCCATTGCATGTGTCCACGACTGGTCACACATTAAATAACCTATCGGTGCCTGAAAAGTACATGCCCTGTACCAGACTTGTGCTTGATTCTGGTCCGGATTCGATCCGAATCAAGAATCACATGTTTCTGGGTAAGTCGCATTTGATCTGGATCAATCTTGAAAATGTAGCCGTGAATCACATTTCATTCGGGCAAAACTCTGAAAAACGGCCATGATTCAAATGCTGATCTGGAACCAAGCATTGTGAGCCCGATCTTGATCCGCATCAACTACACCTCCAATCTGATCAATGTGATCAAATTATACATGTAAATTATATACGTATGTATGTAAAATATCATGACAATATGCTTATGAAGAATAACTCCAGATCGTGATCCACCAAAGCAAGTTACATCAAAGAGGGCGTGAAGTGAGCCAGGTAACCACCTCTCTTTCACAACACCACAAAGTTCCAACCCCCCACAGCCCAGCTGTTGGAAACACACCTGGTACCAAGCGTACGACATTAAAGAAAGGTAAGACTAAAGGTCTTCACATGAAGAATGTGTTTGTTTTTCATATAATAAAGAACGAAATCCACTTGGTAGGTCTATTGATGTCAATCAACCGCCACCATGTTCTGCTTAGGTAGACAGAAGACGACTAGTAGGTGCCAATGTTTGGGTAAGTCGATAGCGACAGCTGCTCTCCGGGCTCCTGTGCGATTCGTTAAATCAACACGTGACTAGCCCTGTGTTAATCAATAGCCATCATGACAATGGTTCCATCTATTTTCGGTCAAACAGACCCTAGGTTCCTAGGTCTATATCGACTCGTGTCTGGCACAAAGTGCAGGTAATTTTTGTCACTAGTGCGTCGTCATTGGGAAAATAGTGGTGGATAAATATGAAGCAGCAATCAACATTACATGCAGTAGCCAGTAGCCAAAGCTGTCATGAACAGACACCCATGCTATGACAGACAAAGCTATGACTGCCGTGGTAATGTTCAAATTTTAGGTGCATACTAATACAATGCTACGTTCCTGCCTATTATCTCAGTAACGTACCCAGGAAGAAGAGTCTACCTAACCGCATGCAACATTATATACAGGACATTTACATTCATGTATATTGATGAATGAAGCCATGTTCCATATGCATAGTGTAACACAAATTTCGTCCTTTTTCAAGCTTTTTATGTGCTTAATTTCCATACCACATAGCAATGAATCGTAAAGGCAAGTATATATATATATACATATACCTATACATAATTTTCGTAATGAATGCGATTACACTAATATATAATTTATATTTTGAATCAATGGCTGATCCTTATCAACGAGAAACGTAAATCACATTTAATTCGGACCAAATAAAAATAGCCGTAATTCAAACGCTGATCAGGATCAAGTCGCTGCGATTCCGACCCTGGTCCGGATCACCCAAAACATGTTCAGCACAAGTCTGCCCTGCGTATTTGATGAACTTGTGAACTGGTCTAACGAGCTTCGAAACGATTTGATACAAAACAAGTTAAATCTTGACTTTGTCGAAGGTTCCACTGTTAGAAAAAATTGGTTTCGATTAAGAGTAAACGTTCGCCGCTGGTTTAAGCCACATGCCTATGCACCATAGCCAATGCGTACAAAACTGACGAATGTCCATTACAGATCAGCAATGAGCCAGGGTCCGTTGCTGGAAATGCTCAACATTTGCGACAATACGCATGCACGCGGGACACACGGTGGTCTGCGTGTCCACAGTGCATCTCAACAGGAACTCTCCGGAGAATTTAGCGGGGAATGCAACTGGGACATACAATCTTGTGTGCCAACAGTCGCGTGACGCAGTCGCCCTTTCACCAAAATGTCTCCCCAATGCAATAAAACTGAATGGAATAGCATTCCGTTCACGAAATGTCGGCTGCAACACTGTCTGGAAATGCTTCCACCTCACAGATAGTCTTAGCGTTCAGGTGAGGCTCACGTGAAATCGTCTTTCGGCATGTTATTCCTCCAACAGGGCTCATATTCTGAACAGGAGCTCCTGGCCCAAATCACCCTTTTCATTCCATATCCGTCATGTTTGTTTTGCATCATTCGTAACTTTTCAAATCATCCCGCATTTTCAAGGAAATGTAGAAAAACTTCCTCATCGAAAAAGCAAATCCTGTGATCTAGAAGACAAATGAAATGCTGGTTTCGTTTCCAAAAACAAAATTAAATGGTCGGATGCATTCACTTATGTACTTTAGCAACGGAGAAGTATTCACCGACTAATTTCCATTAACAATCTTCGTTATAAACGACCAAAGCGACCCAAAACCAATGAAATGCCATCAATCCACTACGATGCTTTGTATGGCGCATGACGAACAAGGCCTATGAGCTTTCCTCAAAGTCGGAAATTCATCTGACATATTGCTTACTATACTTACTTTCTTGTATTGCACTGCCTAGTGCAAAAGGATATGTTCAAATTATGCGCATATATATATATGTATGCACATATATATATGTATATCCATATAAAAATATATACATCGGTCTATTATTATTCTAACCAAGGAACTACACGTTTAAATGTCACGTGCACTCCATGATTCTGCCACCTATCGTGACTGAGAGGATCTAAAACACCACGTAACAATCGTCGAGGAGGACAAATAGAATTCTCGGAAAAGTTCAATACACAAATATCTTACATGTTTATGGATTGTAGACTGAAAACAGCATTTCTAAACCACGTATCTGAGCCATCTTCCGATGAAAACTGCAAGATCCAGTGCCAAGTGGTCGCAGTTACAAACAAGCGTCAAAGCCCAGTCAGGCCAGACCGCTTATGCCGCTAGACCGACGAGGGATGGGGTAGCAACCGACCCCACCTCGTCCGGGGCATAGGCGAAGATTCTTACGTTCGGCTGAGGTTAATTCAGTGCAAAAACGTAGTATTTTAACCCGGGCACGACCGTCGGCCGGTTACGATCATGCCCGACTGGGGGGAGGGGGCGGCTGGCCGCCCCCCTCTAACTCACGAACGGTTGGTCGCACGATAAAAATAAGCACACCATTCGAAAGCCTGTGACGAGTAGAGCTCGAAACTGGTCTGATTTCTTAGATTTAGATAATATGTAAGCAATTTACGTCCTATATATGTTTTCTCATAGCCTACTGCATGAGACCAAGAAATGGCCTGAATCTCAAGGGCTGTGACTAATAACGCATAGGTAAAGGCACCAGCGCACAAGTAAAGGTCTGCAAATGCACATCTAATTTCTCGGATTTGTTCAATATATACGCCGAAACGTTGAGTTAAAGACACGGCAGTTTTCGGGCCGGCTGTCCGTGTGCGCCGCAGCCGCATGCAGTAAGAAATTAACGGAAGCTAATTTTAGTGTTCCTTTATTTTTGCGAAAAAAGCCTATCCATGTAAATTTTATTGATCTCAGTGGTTCTTGTGATGGTTTTTCATGCTTCAATTTTGGAAAAATTCAATAGTTACCAACCTACACAACTGGCGGAGCTTTATTCGCGAGAGCCCGTTTATTTCCAAAATATGCAATTTTTCACACTTTTTGGGGTTCCTGGTACTACTTGCGTCTGTGCAAGCCAGTTCTGCCATTTTGTGCCCATTCTGAGTAATTCATCGCTGATTTTGGAGGCGGTACATCTTGGCTCACTACAGTTATTCGTGACCTGACCTCAGGTCAATGGCTGGAAGTCATTGATACTTTGCCCAATGACGGTAACTAGATGTCTGCTTCACTCCACACTAAAAATGTTACGAAATATCCCGTTAATTTCCGAAAAGACGGCGATATGTCATAAAAATGGGCTTGACCTTAGATCAATGACCCGGAAAATTCCGAAAAATCTGAGATAGCAGATTTGTTGAATCTATCACGATCACTAATCCCTGAAAGTATTATTGAGATATCTTGTTTTACGAAAAAGTTAGAGGGCGCTAAACTTTTTTGGACATAGGTCTGTTTGACCTGACCTAGGTCAGGCACCTGACCTGACCTGAGGTCAAAACTTTGACACAAGGTGTAAAAATGATCAGGCAAAAGGTACACAAAGTTTCGTGGCTCTGTGTTTGTTCGTTCTCTCGCAATCCCACAAAAACCACAGGGGGGGGGGCGGTCAACTGCTCCCCAGTCGGGGGCGGGTTAACATTGGCGTGACACGGGTTTCAGGTTGTAAAAAATCATAGGCGAGCGGATGTATAAAATAGAAAAAGAAGCTTTACATGTAACAGCTGTATACTCATTAAACCCACGATGCAAATGTTTCCGTGCACCAACAGCCAGACTCATTTTAGTGCACCATTTGTAGAATCCGTATCGATCATCCCTTGCAAAACAAATAAACTACATCAACGTTGGATCATACACGATCATCAGCCAGTCTTTTCGTTTGGCCAGTGCATGCGCCAACCAATTTGTTATTCAAAATCCATGAAACCATTTCGCAAAAACAAAGATGCTTTACGGTAGGAAACCAGTTCAGCAGATCGGCATCTAACACGAAAGGACATCCGAACTGATCTTAGCGTCACTATACACTTCATCGAAAGCAGAGGAAATGTTATTTCGCTCCCCCATTTTCCTCAAACGCTCTCCTGCTAACAGAACGACGTCATAGTTCGCTTACTTGTACGAATAAGTAGTTTCAATGAGCTACAATCTGTATGAATTACGCTGCTGTTACCGCAATAATGTCTGAGATTCTCCGCAGAGACAGCGAGTACTACCACGTACGGGGAAATGTGGTGTCGCTGTAAGAAATACTTGCATGTGTCATTCTTGCTACTACAGCATCGTATTTCTTCTGTGATTTGATTTAAGGACGCTATCCGGCTCAATGATTAAACATGCGCCAGGGGTGGAAATTTATGTTTTCGGTTGGGAATGCATTCAGGGATACAAACAAAATCTACCCCCAAATGCGGATTTCTCACCGGATTTGGAACACTGTTTTGCGACCTGGGGCCCTAAAAAATAAGAGTTATTGGGTTTATCTCTATTTTTATGCCATCTCCATATATACAAACACCCTCCCCCCTATATATATATATATATATATAGGGGGAGGGTGTTATATATATATATATATATATATATATATATATATATATATATATATATTGTCTTGTAATGCACATTCGGCTTTAACAAGTCTTTCGTTCGATTTTTCCAATGGTTCTGATAGCCGTTTTGTGATGTTTCGGTAAACGTACAATTAAATTACCAAGTCAGCTCAAATATCTTGTATCTGACGTTTCAGAGATACGTTCTCTAACCTCGGAAATAAATGACTGCTAGGTCCCCGTGAGCAACAGTTGGACGGATTCCTCTGAAATGGGACGTTGACCTACCCGAGGTTCATTAGCAAGTCATGTGGTACAAAATATCTCCATTTTTACCATGTCACTGGATGACAGTAGGTCAACATCTTAAGAAAAGTAGGAAAAAATCCAGCAAACTTCTCCTTACGGGGAACAAATAGTTGTTCATTTTTGGGGATGGAGAAAGTATCTCCAAAACGTCAAATACGAGATATCTGAGTTCACCTAATAATTTAGTTGCGAATTTGCCATACATCACAAAACGACTATCAGAAGTATTGAAAAACGAACAAAAGAAACTTGTCAAAGCCGAATACGCATTGGCCTCTAATGAAGTATGCATTAATGAAGTACGCGTTCCGGTGGATAACGTCGCTGTGGGTTCCCCGTTGGAAAAGCTTTTTGCTCAAGTATACATGTGTGCTGATGAAGGTAAGGTACTTAAGGGTGTCGATGCCAGGCCGTACATGTAATACAGATATGTTAATGACATTTGTACATGCTGACCATTGTTTTTTGTGTTGTTTGTGTGTAGATTAAAAGCAGTTAGACGTACTGCGCGCGAAGTTGATTGAGCAATGGGGTCTGCACTTCACTGTGGACATGAGCGTGAGCCAAACACTGCCTTTCCTGGACATCATCATAGAGGTCAGCAGCGGTGATTTTGTAATCGATGTATATAGAAAACCCACTAACCTGCGTAGGCGCATGAATGAAGAAGGTGATTGTACCGACTCGTACAAAGTGGTAGTAACACGGGCGTACATCAGATGGGCCTTGAGGAACTGTTCGACATGACATCTGCTCCAACGCGAACAGGAATGTGAACGCCAAATGCTAATCGATAACGGTTATAGAGATACGAGTATGTTACGCAATCATCTAGCGAACAAAAACAAGCGGAATACTAGCAATGATGTACAGGTGTTCTGCCGAAACTTTGTCAGCATCGTGGATGAAAGACGAACAGGCAATTCGCAACATTGTTGGTAAAACTGTGGAGTAACAAACCCAGATCAAAAGCTCAAGGTCGAGATATACTACAAAAACCCCTAAACATCTTAACTGATCATGGAAAAACAACACAACACGGAACAAATCAGCACCGAAACAGACTAATGTTGTTTACTGGTTTCAACGCAAATCCAGGGACTGTGCAGACCGCTAGGTACACTACAATGGTCACACAACCACATCACTCAGCAGGTGACTCACAATGCACTTACAGGAAGGACCCCCCCCCCAAAAAAAAACACCATCAAGAACAATACCACACCCAGATCACCCGCAACATTCCCGTAAACAACACCACCATCCTCGCACACCGCCATGGTCACCGCCGACTGACGACATTATAAACAATATACATTACGGACACCAATCATCAAAATACAAGCAAAACAACTCCCACAACTACAGCCGATGTGTATGACCAACTTCTAGTGGAAGACGTGTTATATATTACTGCATGAGAACAGAACACGATTTTTGAGGTGAAAAATTTTTATTAGTGTCAGTGTTTGAAAATGATCAAAGAAGAGTGAAACCTCATAACCATGTTCTAACTTGTGACTTCTTTGGTAACGTTTCATTCAAACATACGGAACAAGATGAAAAACCCAAAATATATTTTTTTATGTATATAAATGATCATTGAATGGTTTTAATAATCTCCTGATTTTCCTTGAAATGTTTATAATGTAAATCATTTAGTCTTTTTAATTTGTAATTTCTTTCTGTAAATTAGAACGGACCCAGATTGAATCTGCTTTGTCATATTTTTAAAATCAAGTATGATCATGCTGTCTGCAGGCAAGAATGCTTTTGTTTGCAGAAACATCTTTTAAATTTCTAATTTGTTTTGCTCTTATAATATTTTGCCTCATGACTACATGTTCCCCATTTTTCACGGAGCACTTTGCCAGCTTATAATCAATGCAGGGAGTGCAACGGAAGCTGTTGGGATGCACGTCTGGGTGTTTGGAATGCATGCGAAATCCCAGCTGTATATAAAACCTCTAAAGTTCTATGCATCAATCCCGCGGCGCACCCCATGCTCCTTTGCTCGCCTTGCGTCCGATTACCTTTCCACGCATGTTTCATCAGGGTGATTTGAAATGCACGAAGTTGCTCCAATGCAACAGGAATTGGGATTTTCCTATAGCCCTTTGTAAGGGCTTTCCAAGATGGTGCGGCACGACATATTTTGCCTTCCGCAATGAATGGAATTCTGCTTTTTTTCGCGTCGGATCTTTTCGCGCGCGCACGCACATGCTCTAATTGGTTGTTGTGCTCAAACGTTAAGTTTTGCTGCCAGGAAGTCGCCGCTATTACTCGCGCCATCAGCACTAGACCGGGAGTCGCCAGCGGAGCACGAGGGCGATGACAATTCACTTTTCAGCCGTAGACTACGCGGTACGGTGCCGCGCACTCTCATCGCAATTGCGCCAACAAGAGCAGCACTAGAGTTGGAAATCGATAAAGGTTTTCATTTTTATGCGTAAACGATAGAGCTTTTCCCGGTTAATCGATCAACGATAAATTTATCGACAGAGTGGGGCTTATTACAGCCTAAATGGTGGGGATGGTCGAGGTACGTGGAGAGCGTTGCATGGAGAGGGTACGTGGACAGTAAGTGGGGGGGGGGTAGGGAGGGGTACGTGGAGGATGTAGAGAGCGTGGAGACTTGGAGAACTTATAAACCCACAAAATAACCACCTTTCCATCAGCCGGATTCAGACGACACGTCAAACTCATTCTAATGTCATTTTAATGAGAAAGGGCGTGAGGTTCCATGGTTCATTTCAAGTGAGCTTTCAAGAAACACAAAAAAGGTTTTTCCGAACTTCGTTACCACCGATGCCACGTCAGTAGTCACAAGGACTACGTCGCCATCCATGAACAATCTGAACTTCAACAGAATTCTCCACGACTCCCACGGCTGTTTGGGCATCCATGCTACCCACGATACTTACCATGCCCAGGTTTTGTTCGTAAACATGAATGTTTTTACATCGTCTGTTTCTCTGACTCGTGTACTCATCATTGGACGAGGAGACCGGTTTGCCGGTCCTCAGCTTCTCTTGCAACTCCTTGATAACGTCTTCCTACACTTGAGCAGCATACTAGCACAAGCTGGGTCACGGTTTCATCATTCTCAGGCATAACGAAGCCTCAGTCTGCTACGGCGGACCGAATAAAGGGACTGTAACAGCGTCGATAACAAAGCCGCCTAAAGCCACGAGTTTTGTTAGCATTTCCTCCAACGTTTCTTTTCTTACAAAGGTTTCTATATTTGGCAGGCTGCTACTTGTTTTTGTTTTCTTGGAATTCGGCCCGTCTGTGTCTGTGTCACCGATATAAACCTCATGTTCGCTCTGCAAATAATAACGGAGTCCTGTAGTAGAGCTTCCGCACCTGATAATTATCCTTCACGTTTTGGTCGGGGATACAGACGCAGACGGACCAAGCTCCAAGAAAGCGAACACAAGTAGCAGTCTACCAAAGACAGCAACATTCTCAAGGAAAGAGAAGTTGGGGAAATGCTGGCAAAACTCGTGGCCTTAGACGGCTTTGGTATCAACGATTTTACAAACAGCTCCTTTATTCTGTTTGCCGCAGCAGACTATGATTTCGTTACGCCTGAGATCATGCAGCTGCCCAAGTTGGTGCTGAAATCAATGGCGTAGCCAAGGAAGGAGGCCAAAGGGGCCATGGCCCCCTGCAGGCTAAGCGGGGCCACCCTGGCGGCCAAGCGGGGCCCCCCTGGGGCCGAAGGTTCCAGTTCTTTGGATAGCGTGAGGCGCCCGCAGGGAGCCTTACATTGTCCGAAACAGACAATTAAAGCAAAATAAGAATGATTTAAGCATTAAAAAAGGCTTACGAACCTAAACAAAACGTACTCCGAACATACCAGAAGGCTTTGTGTGCCATGAAGACAGACCCCTGACTTGAATGGGTGTTTAGGGGCCCCTGCTAGCTTGTCTGCTTGTCTGGGGAGGGTCCCCCTCTTGGCCCATAAAGGGTCCCTGTCAGCCTCTGAAGGGACCTCCTTTCGGTCTGGAAGAAGGCCCCTGCCCTGCCTCCAGAGGTCGACAGGCGGGCCTTTACAGACGGATAGGGTGCCCTCTACAGACAGGCAGTGACCCCCCTGGCCAACAGGGGCCCCTAAACGATCATTCAGGGGCCCCTGCTTTCCTGTAAAGATGTCCCTGCTGACCTGTAAGAGGCACCCGCCAGGTCGGCAGGAACGTCTTTACAGGCGAACGTGGGCCCCCTTTACACTTCAGCGGGGCCCTCTTTACAAACCGAGAGTGATTTTTCACACATGGGGCCGCACTGATTATGAGGGCCAGGCGCGGATCCAAAAGGGGGAGCAATTGGGGCGGTTGCCCCCTCCCTGAGGCCTGAAGAACGGTCCCTGTCAGACTTAAAAGAAGCCCCGAAGGGGCCCCGTATGAGCTTCACGGGGTCTCTATAAGAACCTGACGGGTTCTTGATGCAGTCAGGGAGGCCTCCTGTAGGGTTAGATTGACCTCTGAAACGCATAGAGCGCCTCTGAAGCTCCCAAGGGCTCCTGAGACCACAACAGAGTCCCAACACGCCAGAGTGCCCCTGAGACCGCCAGATGGCTCATAGGGCCCCTGTGACGGCCAAGATGAGGACTGAGTCCCAAGAGGAACCCAGCAAGTGAAAAGCTCAAGGTCCTTGATGTAATCAGAGGGCCTCCGGGAGGGTTAATGGGACCCTGACACGGTAAGATGGCCCCTAAGAGGGAAAGAAGGGCAACCAAAACCGTTCAAGGGCCCTTGGGACCGCATGGGGCCCCAACACGGCAAGGGCCCATGAGACCGCTAAAACTGCCAGAGAGGCATTCAAGACAGAAAGAGCTTAAGAGGGTGCCTAGCACGACATAAGGTGACCCCGGCCAGTCAGAGGGGCCCCCTGAACGGGGATTCGTCGGTGACCTCATACTCGAGAGGAGCCACAAATGGGCTACACTGGCCTTTTTGAAACCTTGAGGGGTTCTTGATGCTGTCAGGGGCCCCCGGGAAGGTCAGGTGGTTTCTGAGACGGCAAAATGGGCCCGTACACCACAGATGATCCCTGAGACCGCCAGAAAGGCCACAGGGGCCCCTGCGAGGCAAAGACGATAACAGGGCCTCTGAGACGGTATTTGGGTTTCATGGGGGGCGCTGGACGGTCAGAGGGTTCCCCGAGTGCAATAAGCGGGCACCTGGCACGGGCAAGGTGCCCTTGAGACTGCCAGTGAGACCCCTGAAGCGCCAACAAAATCCCCTTGTTACGACTAGACGTGCCCTAAAAGACTGCCAGATATACCTAATGTTAACAGAGGAAGACCCCTGATACAGCCATGGGGACCACCGGAGACGTTCAGAGGGCCTAGGACACTGCACAGGGGCCCTGGCATTGCCAAAAGGTCTTTTGTAACTGCCACAGGGCCCCTGACATGGCAAAAATGTTCCCCAGAGACGATGAACGGGGTGCCCAGGACCACAGGGAGTTCCACTGAGACTGCACGAGAAGGACCTTTGAGACTATTAGCTAGAAGGCTCTAGCAATAGGGACCCCTGAGACGACCAGAGGGGCCCCTGAAACTACTAGATCTTGAGACATCGTCACCGCTCCTGAAACGACCAAAGGACCTAGAAGATTGCCAGAGGCGCCTCTGTCACAGCAGAGAGAGACTTAAAGGGGAGCCTTCTTTAGTGCCTGAAGGGCCCCTTTATATGGCAAAAACGTCCCAGGGACGACAGGAGGGAACCCGAGATGGCTTAGGCGTTCCTGAAACTGCCAGTCGGGTCCCTGAGACTCTCTGAGGTGCCTCTGAAACAGTGAAAGGAGCGCCTGAGACGTCCCGCGGGACACGTGAAACTGTAAAAGGAACCTGAGACCACTACAGGGCCCTGGCACGGGAGACGGCCGGAGACCACCAAAAGTGCCCCTCTGACTGCAAGAGGGAGCCTAAACCAAGCGGACAAAAAATCCCCAGAAGCTACGGGATGGGGGGGGGGAGACGGGCTCCTGGACCAGATACATACAGACACGACATTTCAAATGGAAGGAGGGACGGAACCGCCTCAAATCTCGCCGTTTTTGTCATATTTCAGCCACTTTGTTCGGGAACAAAACGCAGAATTTTCTCAAATAATGTGGCGCGTTTGAATGTTTCGGTTATTTTATATTGTAAAAAAGCAAAATTACGTCATTTTTCATAACTGAAGGGCAGAAAATGGGACCCCCGCGCGCTGACCATTCGCCTCCATCCCCCCCGCCTTGGCGAAATCCTGGATCCGCCCCTGGTGAGGGCCCCCTTGATCAAACAAACAAATGATCCGCTTTGGTCCCCTAAGGGCGGAATTCTGGCTACGCTCCTGGCTGAAATATGCTGTTAAAATGGAGAAGGATTTGTTGGATCCAAGGAGCTGAGAGAAAACCTAAGGAGGGGCAGGCGGTAACCCCTAGGGGCGGAATCCTGAACACGCCCCTGGCTGAAATATGCAGCTAAAATGGAGAAGAATTTGTTGGATCCAAAGAGCTGACAGAAAACCCAAGGAACGGCAGGCGGTAACCCTTGACCACTGATAGCACACTAGTTAGATGAACAGATCATACACGAACACTCATGTTAACGAAAAAACAACAGTGAAACCTGGGTACGATCAGTACTGTCACTGTCAAAATCAATGCCAAAACAGCTGCGGGAGTCGTGAGGAAGTTTTCTTGTAGTTCAGACTGTCTATGGATAGCGTCATGATTTCTGAGAACACTGACGGAGCGTCGGTGATGAAGTCTGGATAAAATCGCGCCTGAGTTTCTTGAAAGCTCACTTAAATAAAACTCGGAACCTCACATCCCTTCTCCTTAGAATCACATTAGAATGCGTCTGACGTGTTGTCTGAATCCAACTGACTCAAAGGATGTAATTATTTCGTGAGTTCACAAGTTCTCCACGTACCCCCGCTCTGCCCCGCCATCCTCACCCTTTACAATATGATGTTAAATCTACAATAAACTCCACTTTATCGATCAATTTACCGATAATCCATTAATGCCATAAAACCATATCGTTTTCAGATAAGAATAAAAACATTTATCGATTTCCGACCCTAGTGTAGCCTCTACTGATGCCAATGCGGTGATAATGTGCGGCTACGTTCCGCACGGTCTACAGCTAAGAAGTGAGTTCGCATCACCCTTCTGCTCTGATGGTGACCCTTGGTCTAGTGCTGATGGCGCGAGTCACAACAGCGACCTCCTGGCAGACAAACCTAACATCTGCGCTGAACAGCCAATCAGAGCAATGCGTTGAAAGTGTGCCCACCCGCGAAAACGTGACTCCATCGGGAACTTAAAAATATAGCAGAATTTCAACTGATTTGCGGCAATGCGAAAATTCCTCAAAATATGGCGTGCCGCGCCATTTTGCAAAGCCCTTACAAAGGGCAATGGGAAAAACCCGCTCCCCATTGTACTGAAGCAACTTCGTGCACCTCGGACCACCTAATGTTTCATAATGCCCTGAACATGTGAGGAATCATCATCAATCATCAATCACTCAGATCAATCATATCAATCAATCATCAATCAATGCCCAAAATATGTATTTTATTAGCTCATTAACTGTATGTATCACTGACTGGATTCGCAATAACTATCGCGTGGATGAATCCCACTGTACGCGTACGAATACGAGTCGCAGCATACTCGTCCTGCTAGGTGGTCGACGCGGTCGTTGATAACAATGGGGATGAGAGTTTCCTTTTCAGCTATATGTAGTCCTTGGCGTAACCATGGCAACAGCAGATTTTGTTCGTTTGCAACTCAAACGATTTTCTTCTCTCAATAACTGCATCCCGGACTTCACTGCGGTTTCGCGCATCCACTCAACAGTATGGAACCGGGTGCAGAAGCCAATGTTCAAGCTGTTCTTGGCCTCCGACACCAAGAATGACCTCGTTTACTTATCATTACCATCAGAAGTGCGCCACATTTGTAAGAAGACTGTGCGGACGTCTGGAGGGCCGTCTGCAAAGCTCTATACATAGTATAATCAGGGCTTAAGACTCATTCAGCTTACGACATCGCACGTAAAAGTTGCATTCCTTGTGAACGGGCAACCGTTACCTGCACAGCAGGCGCCTTTCAAAGCATCTTCGGGCTTGGCGAGCTAAATCCTTCGTTTCGAGGGGTAGCCGTCATCGTACTTCGGAAAATCCCTCCGCAATTCTGTCTGTATTTAATGACGCAGGCTCGGTGAACGAACGGTCACCGGAGATATGTGCTGAACCCGGTCAGTAGGACACTACAGAGTTCTGAGTAACACTCTTTTACATGACGAAGCTTGATCAATCGGGAACGGCGTCCCCGAGCATCAGCTTTGTCGTTGCGACACCCCGCGTTCATGAGTGGTGAGGAAGTAAAAACAGTAGGTTTGGTCATCACAAATTACGCACATTATCCTTGGAATGCCTGAGTAAGCCCCAGTTCATCATTTTCACGTCGAAGTGTTTAACCTACAAAATGCCTCCAAAAAATGTTTTCTTCCTTCGGAAATGGTTTGGGAACAAGTTGGCAACGACAAAATATTTACCACACAAGTTAGCTTGAGCCGCATAGCAACCACGCGGTACCAATGAATGTATAACCGTGAACGAATGTGCGATGACCTTAGTACTCACGTAGGCATCAGGCCCTCGCCGTCCAAATAAGCCTTCCATACTATCCCCACGCCCATGGAAGGGAGAAGCTTACCTGAAACAGAATGGCATCAGGTTATTTTTC
This sequence comes from Capitulum mitella, assembly GCA_030062745.1. Taxonomy (NCBI): domain Eukaryota; kingdom Metazoa; phylum Arthropoda; class Thecostraca; order Pollicipedomorpha; family Pollicipedidae; genus Capitulum; species Capitulum mitella. The sequence goes on along the minus strand of CP099847.1, from coordinate 1,370,677 downwards.
AAGACATGAGAAGGAAAAGGGTAACATCGAAGTAGTTAGTTATCTCCATCGGCCAACCTGAGCAAGAAATTACTTTTCTTTTACTGGACCAAAAGGAGTTCAGATTTCATAGGAGTACACAGATTTATATCCCAGTCACGCGAAACACATCAACTCATACAAGCAGACAAGAGGGTCTTAGTTCTCCTCCCACTCTTTTCCAGATATGAGAAATAAGCTTTCTTACATCCGTCGCTGAGAAACAGTGACGATATTAAAAAATGGTCCATTTAGGAACCGGGGGAAATCCATTATCAAATATCTATCACAAACAAACCAAGGAAAGTGTTGACCACACCCATTCGCAAAAGACTTAAAATCCCCGGCTACAAACCACACAAATAAGACCGCGCATTCCACGATCGCCAAAAGTAAAGAAAAATATTTAGTCGGATGAAAGCTAAAAAATTTCAAAGCTCATTGTTCAAAGCTCATTGCTTTGCGATACGAGGCCTAGATTCTTCCCGTCACCTGTCCATTCAGGACCGCTAGCATTTCCATATTTCGAGGCAGGCGACGACATCCAAGGCTGCCCACATATGGACCGTTGCCCCACCCCGTTGCAGCGCCGAGGCGCACCACATTCTCCTTCGGTCAGAAGAGAATGCAAGGGCACGCACGGTAACGGGCCACGCCAACGGCGTGCGTCCGGTCGGGGACGATCATCTTTCCTGCAGCGAGATCGCGTCGCTCGATTGTGCGCCTTCGACATATGCCCGATTCTGCACCGGACCGGTCCTGACACACTCATTCGCGCCCCATTCGCCCCCAAAAATCGCCGGCGAAAGTGCGCTATATAACCAGTGTGCGTGCTCGAGGACGCGATCGGACCGCGTGCGCGCGCGGCGCCAGCATGAGGCGTCCGCTGGTGTTGGCCGCGCTGCTGTCGGCGGCCGCGGCCGCCACCCTGCAGTGCCGGCGGTACGGCGGCAGCCTCTGCGGGCCGCAGCCGGACGGCGGCCCCGCCGACCCTCAGGACGCCCAGGTGCGGGCGCTGGCCGTCGCCGCCGCCGGCCCACGCCACGCCCGGGCCCGTGCAGGACACGCCGGAGGTGTCCGCCGCCAAGGCCCACTTCCTGGCCTCGTACAACGCCGCCGTGGCCGCCAACGTGGCCGCCAGGCGCGCCATAGCCGCCCGGCGCGCGGCGAGCGCCCGGCGCACCGGGAGCGCCGCCGCCGGGTCAGCCTCCGGCGCCGCCGGCGGCAGCCGGCCCGCACCGGGCGCCAACACAGCGGCGGAGCAGCCTCCAGGAGGTGCAGCAGCAGCGAACCAGCCTCTGGGGGCCGCAGAAACAATGAACCAGCCGCAACCGGGCGCCGTGACAACAGCGAACCAGCATCCTGCAGCCACAGCAGCCGCGAATGAGATTCCTAGTGCTCATGCAGGTGCAAATCAAGCTGCGGGTGTTAACGCTGGAATGAACACACCTCTAGGCCCAAACGTCTCCGTGGGGCCCACGACGGGGCCCGGTGCGTCCGTGGATCCTGCCCCTGGACCCGGTGCCCCCGTGGATCCTGCTGCAGGATCCGGTGCCGCCGTGGATCCTGCTGCAGGACACGGCGCCTCCGCAGATCCCGCCCTGGCCACCAACACGCTCGACCTGCCCCCCGCCGGTGGCACGGGCGAAACTTCAGCCGGCACCACCGGACACGCGGCGGGCAGCCCCACAACAGACGGCGGCCCGACATCCTCCCCCGCCGCCGACCCCGCTCCGGCGCCGCAGACCCCGTCACCGGCGTACACGGACCTCTCCCTGGGCCAGTGCATCGCCTACGCGCCGGCGCCCAGCCCGGGACCTGCCACCGGCGGGAGCGGGGCACCGGTCGACCGCGCCCACACCGCGAGCAGCCGGCGCCACGACGCCTCCCCGGGCCCCGCCGCCGGGACGCGCCGTCCCGCCGCCAGAGGCGCCACCGCTCGCGCGGGCCACGCCGGCGGCCGTCCGGCTTCTCTCGGTTACACAGTGGACGCGGGCTACGTCGCTGGGCGGAACTCGATCGGCGGTGTCCACCGGGTGGGCTTCGACGCCAGCTTCCCTGCTGCCGGTCCCGTACGCGTCTCCCGCCCCGTCTCCAACAGGTACGTCCCCAGCGTGAGGCCTACGTCGTACCTCAGCTACGGCCCCAGCCTGGAGGCGGCCGCCGGTCTGGGCTACAGCGGCCGTCTGAGCGGCGCCGGACTGGCCTCGGCCCCCAAACTCCAGCTTCTGGCCACCCTGGACGGCAACCAGGTGGTGGCGACCAACTTCGACCGCGGCGTGGCGCTGCCCACTGCCGCCTTCCGGACCGCCCCCCAGCCCCGCTACGGGCTCGAGTACTTCGGACAGCCACTGGCCTACGGCCCGTACATCGTGCACGGAAACCACCTGTAGGTCGGCGAGGCGCTATGACTGGGCTGTCGCTGGCGCTGACGGCACCACGGCGGAATCACAGCCTCCAGCGGGGAAAACAAGGATTCAAGGAGCGGCATCGCGAAAGCAAACCTCATCAGCCAAACGAATCCCACAGCAGGAAGCAAAAGTTTACGTCACGTGACATGCTCCTTTAGTCGTAAACACATACGTATTCAGTGTACAATAACTGTTGGGCATAGCAGACGCTGGCGTTCCCTCTCATTTCCATTTCGTCCGAGCAACAAAGATGCCATGGGCTGCTATCGGTAACGGAATCCCTGCAAAACGAAGTGATGCCATTCAGGGCACCGGGGCAAATACCGTTCGCACCTTCTCTGAAGACGGCAGGCCACAAGAAGAATCTCCGATAACACGTACTGCCATCACGCCCTCGGTAACCCTGTTCAGCATGGTACATCCGGCAACGAACGCCTGTGACAGGCAAACTTCGAACGATTTACATTTAAAACTAAGCGTTTCCACATAAAATAGCACGGGGAAAGAAAGTACTGCGAGGAAGCGCCAGGCGAAAATGATATGTCGTCATTTTACGCCACGATACGGATTCATGTTGCGGCCTCAATCTACGCAGCGCTCTGCCTGCTACCTAGATAATTTGTGTTCCATATCAAGTGTTTCTTCCGAAACAAAATCTGTCTTCTGTATGAAGCGTCAACACTTTCCTGTTGCACTCTCAAAGAACCCATGTCGACATCGCTGCACGAAAAGGCCATGAAAACAGAAAACCTCGCTGCATGACCGTGACTGCCTTCTAATACGCAACCATGTGCTTACGAAAAACACATACATGATAGCCTTAAAAGCTCCTTGGCTATGCCTGTCAAAAACGAAATCTACATCGTAGCTGACGTTCAGCGAACCACTTTCATAATTTTCGGATGTTTTTCAGGGCATTTGGCGATTTAAACGAGGTGGGATCTTGTGCACCACCTTTTAATTCATTTTTTAGTCCATGTCGTTCCAAGAATGTGATGAAGTATGCGCAAATGCGCAGCGACAAATGTGATCAACATGTCAGATGTGCCAACATACCTGACGCCGACAACTGCCGAGCGTAAATATACACAAATACATGAAATGGTGTACCATACCGTCTACGATTCCGCTTGTCAAAGAGGACTGCGGGTCTGTCTGCACATCTCGCGCCAAAAATGAGTCATGAGGAAAACCTAAAGAGCAACACAGAGACGTTTTTTAGTGTTCATTTATTACCTAGTTCATGTCGTAACGCGCCGACACTGCGGAATATCTTATGCCAGAAGTGAAAACCAAAAAGAAAACTTGAATACCAATATACCAAAATACCAAAACTCTTTTCAGTGATTTACTTACCGTTTAATACCTATCTCACTGTGCCGACTTGTGCAGTGGCCAGCTTGTTATCACTGCCATTGGACACTATAAGCGATGCGGTAAATATCACAACGATCTCTTAAACCTTGAGCTGCGACAATACGCCGGAGCGTGCATGGTGTTGTTTGTGATTAGTTCTATCACAATGCACGTAACAAGTAATTCTGAATTTTGGTGTACGACGGAAATGATGGCACGGCTTTCTTCCCAGCATTTCATTCTACGTTTTCTGCAAAGCATCAGTTATGTCTTTTTGTAGCCTTTCCACTATGCCCACAAAAATTTCACTTTTCTGATGTTTTCTTTGCAAAAAAGGAAATAAGTGGAGAAGCGCCAGACACGAAAACTGCCCCATACCACAAAATGACACACAAAACCAAGGAATGACAAGTCTATTTTCTTCCACAAACGCAGCTCTTTTCGCATTGCACGCTATTGCGTGAACAATTAAAACGAATGCATTTTCATTGTATGTACATAGCACTTCGGTTCTTTCTTACACTTCTTTTCTTGTCGCTTCCTCCGCCAACAACTGTACGAGATACTAGCAGATAAGAGCAACCAGTGGCAATACGAGACGACACAAGGGATACAACAATGCATTAGACAGCTACCCAACAGTGCACTCTACAGATACCCCTCTCATGAAAAATAAATATGTGGATGAAACAGTTTGTAACTTACAGCCATGCACATGCGCATAATACATACAATGAGAAATTGGGCTATCTTCGAGTGAAAACTTCATTATTCGATGTACAATGCGTCCCGAAGTCATTACCTCCTACAACATATTATGACCGGGCCGGACGCTCAATTTGAGTTTTCCTGTCATCTGTAGGAGTCACTCGACCTTCAGCCTCGCTCGTAAGTCCTCAACAGTGGCTTTGGAGTCTCTTTAATATACGCTCACCTGTTGCATATCCATCCGAGGAATGGCTTCTCCCCGTCAGCAAGGAATACAAAACACTGAAAAACATGCCCTCCAGCTTCTACCAGTCCAAAGGGGAAGCATGCGGGTATGTAGGCAATATCCAAAATCAGAACTTCAAGCAGACTAACGTGTAACGTGCATTCGCTTTGTCCAGTGATGGTGATATTTGTAATGCTTCGATGCAGCACGGTTGGTCCCACATTCAACTGAGGTAAATGCAATGGTGATGCTCAACCTGAGGATAGCGACTAGCACGGTCACGACCCATGGATCAGAAAGTGCGAGCACCGCTTTAACCCGTGATTCGCTGGGAAAGGGGCTATTTTTGCCCCTCCCCCGCTAAGTCTTTCGTGAATAACTTCAAGCTGTTCAAGATCAATCCAAATTGGGCGTGCCTTCCAATAAAATCCTAGCGCATGTTCTGTCAGATTTTTCATCTCGGAGTCATACAAGGTGACGGAGAAGGAGTAGATCAAAGTTGAGCGCCGCGTAAACCGACCCGTTCTAGTCCCAGGTGGACTGGAAGATTCGCGAGAAATCGTAATATCAAGATGAAGCAATGAATAACGTGTGGGTGGGACAGCTGAAATTACACACACATCGTCATTTGCACGTAATTTCTCGTTCAGCTCAAGGTTACTGAACCTTTTTCAAGGCCATGGAGTTCCTTTATGTGACTCTATTTACATGGTTTACGGGGTAGCTGGAGGTGCTGATTTTCTTAACCAATTCTGTTTTACCCCCTCCCTGTTGCACAGAACAGTTTCATGGCATCTGAAGCCATTTTTACGAGAAAAGCTCGTCTTGACCTTAAAAATGACCTTGACCTGTGATCCTGAGCCCTTGTCCTTCCTCTGACCTTTTCCAGTAGCTTTAGATGGAGTAGATGACTTATGAGACTATCATTATTATAGAATTATTAGAGCTGTATACATATAGAACGATCCTAATAATTACACATACATATATATATATACATATATATATATATATATATATATATATATATATATATATATATATATACGGGGCTTCAGGAGTGGAAGAATTCGTGTCTTTACAATCTGACCTGGGCTGTGACGTCATCCGTGTTCTGATGCATCAAACATCATAAATTTGCTGAAACCTTTCGCTGAAGGCTATCGTTTGCCATTTGAAACGCTCCGATCGGGCCATAAGTGACGAAATTCGGGAGCGGGGCAAAAAATAGCCCTCCCCGACGAATGCCGTAGTTCTAAATACGCCAGCGAGTGCCGGGCCAAACTCACCGGATGCCAAAGCGTAAGATGAAGGTAAACGGTCGACAAGAAGCATAGCAATGAGGGTTTCTCAGTCGTCCATACCGGATTTCCGGATCACACAGACAAGCAGATTTCAGGTCTGGCAAAAGGAAGCTTTTCAAACGAGGATTCGGCAGATATACGGAACACAAAATTCCCATACGCAAAGAACGGCACATTTCACGGGATTGCATAGCCTTCAAAACGTCACCTGGGGTGTACCGTGGTATTATCGAGCATTATGTCAAGAACAAAGACAAAGCATATGCTTTCGATGCGTCAACAGGTTAACATGGTTGCAATATCGCCCATGCGTCAGTAAAACGTTTGTCAGTGACGCATTCCACACCCATCCCTTGCCAAAAAAAAAATAGTACTAAAAATGGACTGAGCATGAATAAACCATGGTCATAAAACAAAACGATATCTTTCCGCCAGTCAGATTACACTACAGACGGCTAACAAAGCGCGTACCCAGAAACATGCGATATCACAGGACTTCCAGAAATGCGTACGCTTTGTCCTCTTTCATATCAGAAGAAGCTTAGCGACACAAAAAAAATGCAGCAGGTAAATTCCCATCCCATCAACACTGTAGGGAACGTCTCGCCTACAGCCGTTATCAGGCGTCATCTGAGAAACATGATGAAGAGACAAGGACGAACTGGTGCGCTTTCCTTCCCCATTCCTCTATGCACGCATTTACCTTGTATTCTGCCGATGCCAGTAATTTTTAAGCGCAGTCCTTCAAATAACCCTATTTTCCTGACGCATTGTTCTATTTCCATATACAGTCTGAAAAATGGCAAGCCTTTTCCTCGTACCGAAAGGACATGATAAAAGTGCAAAGGTCGCTGACATCAGAAACCTGCAAGTAGTGCGCCTGCATTTTGAAACGAAAGTCAGCACCGAATATAAACGCAGAGGACACCGCAGCGTACAGGATGCATCCTTAAATGTCTGTAAGCTCGTGACACAGGAACTTTAAGCCCACTTGCTCTGGAGATTGTCGATTTTACACACTCAGCGTCACAGTGCCCATCAACCAGAAACGTAGCCAGAGGAGGGCTCAGAGGTGTCAATTGCCCCCGCCCATTTATGGGCCTCCAAAAATTGGCTACTATAACGAAACAATAACTCAAAAGACAAATCCCATTATAACTAAAAAAGGTGCTTTTATTTTCAAAATCCCCGGGCATGCTATGTGATACGGTCAGGTCACCACGTTTAAAATACAATGGTAAGAGTAAGCATATCTATTTTAGCCCTGACCTTCCCCCTGATGAAAACCTTGGCTGCGCTACTGCCATCAACAATGATACACAGCAAAATACCAGATGCGTTTAATCGCAATAATGAAACGCTTGCCAGTTCCCACGAAATTTTTATATGGCACTGTACGCTACCATTTTGCCATTCATATCATTCAAACCACTTGGCGAATAGCATGTACTTGCAGGCAAGTTCGTGCGTCACTGTGCACTTCGAGACCGAGACACAAGGAACAGCTTACAGCTTTACGTGATTCGGTGCACCACGAAAACCGGCCAACGTCAATTTAGTTTTAGAGCTCCTAGGACACCATAACACCCTGCCAGCGTTCATCAGAAACTGCCAATAAGTGCCTTTCGCAAGCCGTCTACGCATCTTAGGCGGCGCCTGGCTGAGATTTATGAAACGCTCGATATAAATAGCCATAGACAGATACATAGATCGATAGACCAGATATATACAGAGATAATCTAGATTTATGATACGGCTTATTTCATCTTACAGCTGCGGTGACTGATTACGCATGGAAGTGTCACGATGATGATTTGCTACTATTATCATTGCCATTATTATTATTATTATTATTATTATTATTATTATCATCATCATTATTATTATTATTATTATTATTATTATTATTATTATTATTATTATATTTTTATTATTATTACTAACACGACAATGACGACAAACAACGACGCCAATGACGACGACGACGACACTGCTCTGAACGAGCGTTTGACCTGCTCGAAGCGTTAAAGTCTCACTGTACATAGAACGACAGTTGCTCCGATCAATGACCCTGTACCGGCTCGATTTTGTGTATAAAAATATAAACCAGCAAGACGCTTTGTGGGGCGCATGACTAGCAGAACCTACTTCACTGCTGCTTGCACTTTCCCTTTCTGCATTTCGTTATAAAAAAGGACATTTATCAGTTCATTCCAGAACATTTGGCGCCCGAAACATTTCAAGTTTTAACGTCACGCGTGCCCTGGATTTTGTTCGCTCCCATAATGGAAGGCTCAAAACCACAAATGGAAAAATGCCTGATGAAAACACTGCTTCCGAAAGAGTTACGGGGAACCAAGACGTTGGAAGCTCACACAATGGAAAAAGAACTACATAAAATCCAAAGAAATGTGCTATGTTCTGGTAAAAATTTCATGGTATTGTGACTAGCAGTTGCATTGTTATCCGCCTTCAGAAAACGGCACGGCCGGGCTGCGCTGGATCGCTTAATTTCATATGTCTCTGCTAGTTTAAACTGAGCTCGCTCGACCTTCGGCCTCTCTCGTAATAAACACGTATAATCCATGTCACCGACCAATACCGACGACGTCCTCCTCCTTGACCCTCTACATCCGCCTCCACGCTAAATGGCCCAGACTTACGACATACCATCGCGTGTCCAGCAGGCCTTTTCTTGCAACAGCAGTCGCAGTTGGGACGCCTCCAAACACGTCGCCCAGGCTGGCCTCGCTGCACCATCATGGCGCCGAGCCCGCCGCAGATAGCGCTGACAACAGTGGGCAGGACGCCGCGCCGGGGGCCGGCCCACCCGTCCGCCGCCGACCCGCCCCTGCACGCGACGGTCAGACGCTGCAAGCTCGAGGGCGACCGCCCGAGACGGTGCCGCCGTCGGCCGAGGCACGACATCGGAGGGCGGGGCGAGGCAGGAGCAGCGCCGCTGTGCCCACGGCAGCGCCACGCACTGCACGTACGCGGCGGCGTCTGGTGGCCGGTCCGTCTATGGTGGGGGTAGGGGCGAGGGCGAAACTCGTCCAGGCACGTGGCGGCGGACAGCTCCAAGTCGAAGCTCACAGCGGCAGCAACGACTAGTTCCCTGACTGCAAGATGGTAATCTGAGACTACCGACACTGTGGAGTATGACGAGTTTCCAGCGGTCTGGTATGATACGGCTGACGGCATTTCAGGGACGGAGAAGCTCACCGCCGCCATTTTGGCTACTGACGGTTTAAGGTGGGAGAAAGTCGCCAAATTACCACTCGTACCCCATACTACCACGTTAAAACCGTTATCTGTAACCTCATGTCCTACTGGAAACAAAAAAGTGCAAATTTTCAAATTAAACGTGGCAAATATTTGTACTGTTATGGTCACATCGCATACTTTCGAAGGACCAACAATATGATGAAAAGGGATGAAAACTCCTTGCGACGGGAAAGGATATCAGTATGATGTACGCATCAGTGCCAATTTGTAAATGCGCCAGCTTAAAAGATAAAGCGGAGACGTAAGGAAGTCAAGACGAGGAGGTAATTAAAGTACGCATTTGAGACTTCTAAAGAGGTGGCTCAAATGCGTCAAGTTTTCTTACAATCAACCATTTCCATGACAAGAACTACAAGCATAACAAGATAACGAGATAACAAGAATACTTCCGAGGTCAGGCACGCAAAAAGAAGTAAAAGTGTAACGGCAATCACATAGATTGGGCATAGTCTGTGCGTGCAAAAAAACGTTACATAGGATTAAAAACAAGAAATACAGCCGACGTCACGTATTACCATCTCGTACTTTTTCCTTTGTCCCTTTATCCAAATACTTCCATGTAAGATAGGCCATTAAATTTTGTACCATTACATTCCATCTTATTCATTTATTACCAAAATTCCATAGGATTCACAGCCAGAAAACAGGCATCCTATTCACGACCAAGTTCAATTGCCACACTATGCAAAAATAAAACGACAAGGAGCGTGCTTGGATTGATTCGGCTCTGGAAATCTTCGAGCACAAAGTCACAAGAAAGGGTCAAACCCCACTTGGTTCCACCGACGCCCAGCAACAGAGCTGGATGTTACGGAAAAATGTCCCGCATCACCGGTATTTACGACGTTCCTGATGTCCGCAATTTCAACACTAAAACGCACGACCGGAACAAAATATGTGTCTGCTGAGTTCATTTAATGGCGAGTCCTCCAAGACGAATGCCACCAATTAGCTACTGTATACATTAAATTTATTAACAACCTGCAATATAACAGGAGACATTGTATTGTTACATAAATCAGTGACAAATCAACAGTACATTGGACTCAACGTTTCGGCCAGGGGATGACATGTTAGTTTCTGCTGGATGACAGTCCTGGCATCTCCACACATCAGAAATCTCCGGCCACAGCTAAACACAAAGACACATGTTCGCACATAACATGAGCGGCTTTGCTCGTATCGCTTGGAACTGGGTTATTCGTTAGTTCGGAGAACCACAAATATATATCTGGTTCATCTTTCCCTTTTGGGACTTCATGGTTTATTGTTCTTGGTGTTTTTCTCCTTTTTGTGGGGGGAGGGGGTCCTATCACAGTTGGCTTATTCTTTAGTTGCGTAATTCGCAAAACAGAAATATATATGTTTTTATATATCTTATACTTTATATTTATATCCATATATATATATATTTTATATTTATATATCGTGTCACTGAAAGGCTATCGCTTTAGGGGACCCTCCATTGTTTCATGCATGAATAAAGTTGAGCCCTTTTATTGTCTGCAGTGCCTTGCTGTGTGATAATGCGTTAGCTGAGCGGGTGCAGTGCTGAGGTAGCTTTTCTGTTTGTGGTGCGCCTTTTTACATGTGCATTTAATCTAGACGACTCCCGACACCGTCTTGACTCAGGGTGATGGCCCATGACCGAAACGTTGAGTCCAATATACTTTTTATTTGTAAATGGAATATATATATATACCAGGAAACATTGCGTTCAGCAATACAATGTTTGCTGGTGTGTTAAAGGTTGTATATTAATTGAATATCCACAATGTCTAAAAAACAGGGGTATTTAAAAGTCATTCTTCAAGACATGAAACTACCAGTTAGTCACAGGGAAAGTAGGGGCATTGGTACAGCCGCGAAACCAGTGTCATTTTTCACGTACTTACTGGAACGTCCAGTGTCTGTAACTGATCTAAACAGATTGTCACACGATTTTGCCCCGCTGTTTGTAGCTAATGTCACTAGCGCTTAGCTTCTTCAACGGTATTAGCATGTCGGGAAAACGGATTCGTTTTACACTTGCGGGAAAGAGATTGATAAATTCATATTTATATTCCATGAGCGGACGTTTACAAGTCTCACAGGGCTTGCATGCATGCACAGTTGTACACAAATATAACTGATGTCAAGCGAACATTTCCAAACGCAAAGCAAACAAACCCCAAATGGATTTTTTTTTAGCAAAAACCTAACTGCAAACTTTGACATCATCTCCCTTCCTCCTCTTCACCTCATGACAATAAACCACCCACGACTGACACATCAAGTCCACACAGGGACAGCGATAACGACAGAACCCAGCACGAGGCACCACGAGCCGACAGTGGTCCTGCCCTTGCCGTCAACCGCGCACCACCACCTACAAACGGCGACCGTCCGCCGGCCTCGCCGGCGCGCCGTCCACTCGGCTCGCTGTCGCCGCCGGCGGCTGGTCATTGAGGGCGTTGAGGTCGGACGTGGCCTCGTTGAGCACCTCCGTGGCCCGGATCAGCGCCGCCGTCAGGTTCCTCGAGACGTCGCCGTCCGCCGCCGCCGACTCCCCCCTGTCGCCGTCCCGCGCGGCGGGCCGCGGCGCCGCCTCGGCGAAGGTGCCGCTGGCGTCTGACGACTCGGCGAGGGTGCCATCGGCGTCCGACGCCGCGGTGAGGGTGGCGTCGGCGTCCGCCGCCTCGGCAAGACTGGCGCCAGCGTCTGCCGCATTGGTCGGCGCCTTGGCGAGGGTGGCGTCGGCGTTCGCCGCCTCAGCCACCGCCTCGGCGAGGGAGGCGCTGACGTCCGCCGCCTCGGCCGCCGCCTCGGCCGCCGCCTCGGCGAGGACGGCGTCGGCGTCCACTGCATTGGTCGGCGCCTTGTCGAGGGAGGCGTCGGCGTCTGCCGCCTCGGCGAGGACGGCGTCGGCGTCTGCCGCCTCGGCGAGGACGGCGTCGGCGTCTGCCGCCTCGGCGAGGACGGCGTCGGCGTTCGCCGCATTGGTCGGCGCCTTGGCGAGGGAGGCGCTGACGTCCGCCGCCTCGGCCGCCGCCTCGGCGAGGACGGCGTCGGCGTCCACTGCATTGGTCGGCGTCTTGGCGAGGGAGGCGTCGGCGTCTGCCGCCTCGGCGGGAGGCGGCCCAGCGACGGACGCGGCGGACGCGTCCGCCAGTCCCGAGTCCGACGCCGACTGAAGTGACTCAGCGGCGGCCGGCTCGTCGCCGACCACGGCCGCCGTCGCTTCGGCTGCCGCTCGACCGAGGTCAGAGACGGGGTCTGCCGCTTCCGGAGGAGGTAGTCCCGCCGCAGCTGTTGAAGTGCCGGCCGTTACCGAGCCCGCATCGTAACGAAATCCATCAGCAGATGCAGTGGCGTCCGCGGAGGCGGCCACTGCTTCAGTGGACGACTGATCAGTGTCTCCTTCGTCGTCGCGAGCCGCTGTCGCTTCGCCCAGGCTGACAGCAGCTACTGCCGTCAAGACTTCTGCACTGACGGCGGTTTCTGTCTCCCTCCTCGTCCCCCTTCACCTTCTCATCCTCCTCTTCGTCCTCATCCTCCTCCTCGTCCTCCTTCCCCTCCTCGTCTTCCTTTTCGTCCTCCTCCTCGTCCTCCTCATCGTCCCCCTTCCCCTCCTCATCCTCCTCTTCGTTCTCATTCTTCTCCTCGTCCTCCTTCCCTTCCTCGTCCTCCTCTTCGTCCTCCTCCTCGTCCTTCCCCTCCTCGTCCTCCTCTTTGTCTTCATCCTTATCCTCGTCCTCTTTTCCCTCTTCGTCCTCCTCTTCGTCCTCGACCTCCTCATCATCTCCCTTCCCCTCCTCATCCTCCTCTTCGTCCTCGTCCTTCTCCTCGTCCTCCTTCCCCTCCTCCTCCTCCTCCTCCTCCTCCCTCCTCATCCTCCTCCTCCTCCTCCTCCTCCTCCTCCTCCTCCTCCTCTCCATCCTCGCTTTCTTCGGACGAATCAGGCTCATCTGTAGGCTCTTCAGTAGTGGTCATGGCCTCCACAACATGGGTTGAAGTATCGAATGGCTGAACCGTGGTGGTTGAAAGCTCGTCAGGAGGTACGTTCGTGGGAGGGGGACTGTAAGGATAGCTATAGGACTGCACAGAATGCGCAGAGGGCGCTCCATAAGTACGGAGCACGGGCACGTTATATCCAGTGTTCTGGGCGGTTGGGTGTGAAGCGTAATGAGGCTTAGAACTAGTGTAAGGACGAGGGGAGGGACGGGAATAGGAAGGGCGAGTAGCAGAGGGCTGCCGGGGCTTCCCACGGACATAGGGCCGACGCCGAGCTTCCCGCGGGACGACGGACGGGAATCGGACCCTGCGCCGCGCGGCAGCGTGATGAAAAGACGCCGGCGCCGCTTTCTTCGGCAACACCAGCCGTCGCGGGAGCTGCAAGAGCTTCTTGGTCTTCGTCCAGCGCACGGAGAAGCCACGCGCCGGCCGGGGGAACGTGTGCCCGAAGGCGGGCCGCCGCGGCCCCGGCGAATGCCTGCCGGCCACCTCGTACGGCCGGAATCTCAACGACAGGCCACCGGCCGCCGCCAGCAGAACGACCAGCGCCGGCAGCCACCTCATGCTGCCGGAGCGGAGGATCGTTCTGACCGCACCACAGCGAGCTCCCCGCTCTTATAGGCGCGGAACAACCGCGTGTGCGCCCGCGCTGCGACCACCCTGCGATCGGATCGATTTACTCGGTATTGTTTTAAAGAAGGCCAATTCGTATTTCGGCACAGGAACGTGCACGAGAGAGATAAGAAAATTTTTGGCGAGATCAAACGGGGGTAATGCTCAGACCAATGTCGACAGTTGATAAGCGGTCCTTCGGCTGGCTTCAGCGCGATCGGCAGGCAGGTCTTGCAAAAGATGATAAGCACGTATATGCAACAAGGATAGCACCGCACCTGCTGCTCCGCGATGAAGAGCTCCACGAACAGAGATCGTATCAATAACAATGGATTTAACGTTTTGGATGCCACTCAAACTTAACTTTCCTCGAGTGCCCCAATCGGACTCGTCACCGTCGCATACTGGTTGAATGTTCAAACCCAGAGTGACTGACGGAAAAGGTAAAACCACGCAAATTTTCCCAGCTTTGTTAAATGTTCAACTGTTTTCATTCCTTTCCATTAATCACGATAGCGATGAAAACTATAAATGAATCACTCATTCTGTTTATGTATACACAGAGACGTCAAAGTCGACGTAAACGTTAATACAAGCACTTGCAGAGCAATAGCCCTGTCCACAACGCACAATTCGCATTCGGTCATACAGTTAACTAACAGTCGCGATCCTAGGAAAGCCGAACAGCGAAATGGAGGAAGACGATGAAACCTTGATCTGGTCAGTTGCGCAAGGCAAATGGTTAGATCAGATTGCCAGATCGGTCCGACTACTGACGGGTCCATCGGTGCAGGGGGGAGCCCGGTCCCCCTTATCCTGCATTTTTTCTTGTTTTATAGTGCGGACGCCGCGAGCGAGGTGTTTCGCCACCGGTGATTAATGGGAGTTTTCTTAATGAAACCCATCGAACATCGTCTTCCCAGCAGACAGTTTTCCAATGATTTCAGTTCCCACTAAGCTTTGCTCCCCCCTCCCCTAGGAATTCTATACTGATAAAAATTCGCACCTCCAACTTAAGCAACGCGTCATTCCCGCCACCTGGTATAGTTAGAACATGGCATAATAGAATGTCCCACGCGAAAAGTTTGCAACATTCGGCTGATCAATCTTTTCAATGCATCTTTTTAAATTTTTGCGATTTCCGGTGCCTTATAATACACTCTAATTTGTTTCACATTATACATAGTCATATCTGGGGAAATCCACTAAGACCTAGAAAAAGGAGTAACTGCTTACCTAGGTACCTAACGTTATGCTTTGTGAACAGGGTTAATATCAATTTCTGTTCGGGAGGAGGGATTGAGATGAAACACGCCTTCGCAGAGCAATGGTTAAACATCACATTATTGCCAGCTTGTTCCAGAATAAAGTTGACCAGCATCACTTTCACAAGTCGTAGTACTAATCTTGGTTTCAACACGCTGAAACGGCAAGAACTACAAATAAGGAAGTTCCATAACGACAAGCAATGCTGATAGAAGCAAACGAAATAATGTCTATGGCTGTGCGTGTGGTAAGTTGTTGAATCCAAGCTGCGCAGAGATTAATCTAGGCGTGTTTTACGAATCATATCCTTCAATCAATCCGCGCGTAAGACCAAAATAAGTGCTTCCGAGATACATGTATGATATCTTGCCTAAGATTGTGCGCATCAGCACAGGAACCAGCAGTAATGCATGGTGGGCGAAAGTTTCTGCCTAATTTAGCGCGTTTCAGTGGACCATTTTATGTTTTAAAATAACAATGGTGTAAAAAATGACTAGAATCACCAACTAGTATTGCGTACTGCGAAGTAAAATTATCTGAAGAGCAAACAATATGATGTACGATTCTGAAATAACTTTTGATAAAAAGCAATGACAACAAATACCCAACCTAGCGAAAGTTGATTTATCGCATGGTTCTTACGCACAGGATCCAACAAGCTATGTGAACAATGCCTACAATTGATAATGTGCATAGTACGGTGGCCGTACCAACATTCCCACTGACCTACATTCAATGAAAAGTGGATGCTGATAGTCTTACCATACCGCAAAACTTTTTTCTTGTAAACGTTGGCAGGCGCCAATACGGGGGGGGGGAGGGGCACAAGGGCGTGCACCCCCTCTCCGATCGATTCAAACAAGTCCCACTTGGGTGAGAAAGTCGCCCCTGCTTCACCGAAAGCGCCCCCCACTGACTCATTTGACTGAAGGCGCCTATTTCAATGAACATGCCCTTGCAACACCGAAAACGCCCCACGCAAATGAAGGCGCCCCTGCCACTTCCTACTGAAGACGTCCCCACCCACAGAAGGCGTCTCAGGAATCAGAGGCGCCTATCCCAACTGAAGGCACATCTTGTCGCCAAAGGCGGCTCCGTCCAATTGAAGACGCCCATGCGTGAAAAAAGGTGTTTTTAGTGTCAAAAGCACCCAGAAGCGTGGCCATGATTTTCGCAAGGGCAGAGGGTCCAGATTAAACAAAAGGTCCAATACTACTCTTGCCCATTTATTGCAAACATCAGGAAACTGATCCTATCGAATGCCACAGGGTTAGAGATTTGGAAAACAGAAGTGCATAACTTTCAATTTCAAGATATTTTAGTCTTTTAAACAAACAAATTGTGGTGAAAATTAAATTTGGAAATCTCCCACGATGGGGGGGGGGCAAGCAGCCACTATGCCAACTCCCTTGGCTAGGCTACTAAATGCGTCCCCTCGAAACTAAAGGTACCCCTGTTGAAGGCCGCCCATGGCGCCCCTCAGAGAAAATGCCCCCCCCCGCCCGATCGAAATCCCTGGATCCACCCCTGAATGGTGGTCACTCCGAGGGCGGAAACCAAAACCAGGGATTCAAAATGAACAGTGGTGAAACAAGAACCATAATTTCTTAAATTACTAAGAATGAGGCCGAAACCCAGATGAGTATTACTTCAACTGGCAGAAAAATACGTCAAAACTAGGTGGTCCAGTCCGACCCGGCCCGACCATAACGCTTTCTGGAAGCTAATAAAGCTAATGTTTCCGCTCGTAGACCCATTTTACCCCGGGTGTTACTGAACCGCCCTGTCATGGCAGCGAACAATATCATGGACACGCCTGACGTTTCCACTTGCAATTCTTTCCATGCAAAATACTGAAGTAGATCGAAAAATACCCTTTTGCGGGCTAATGTGAAATGCGTGCAGGAAACGTACAGGTGCAAGCAGCAACGAAGCTGGCCTCGTTCGTCATGCACCCACATCAAGGCGTCTGACTGGTTATTAAGTTATTAGGATGTATCTCCTCATTTTCGTAAGCTACATGGTAGCAGCAGAACATGCCAAAAAGGAAAGGTTTCTGTTGATTTGCGAATAAATTCATCTGATCTTGAAACATAGCTCACACACCAATGAGCTGCCACAATTAACCATGTCTTCATTATCCTTAAAAATATCGCCCATCACAGTCATCGCCAATTAACTAAAACCTGACTAACTTCGAGTAACCACTCAAAAGAGTGGTACTTGGCCAGTAAGGCTTTAATGAATGGGTTTATTTTGCGTTTACGCATGTGCACTAATGTTACTGAATACAGAGGCACCGCACAGCCGATTTTCCTTCCAGATCCGTGAAAACAGTCCTCTCAGATATGACCCAGTCGCAAACCCGCACTGCGACCTATCCCAGCTTGTTGTTGCCTATGGGCTATTTAAGACCCACACTTTGAACTACACATTAAAGGCGAATCTCTAGCGTGCCCCGTTTTTCCGTGGCGTCGTCGCCTGGGGAGGTCATGGTGCTGTGAACAGGACAGAGGACGCGGCACATCGCGCCAGAACTGCGGCCAGCAATGGGCAGCGTCACGGAGATCGTGCCAGCAGGACACGGCGCAGAACGCACACCGTCTGTATACAATGTGACGGAAACTGGATGGAGGCAATCCTGGACGTGCGCAACCTTCAGAACCGCGAACAAGTCATGCGACATGTCAAACGTGCGCAGCGTGGACGCCTGATCATGTAAACGCGAGCAGAAAGGTGTAACCAACGGCCGGTGCAAATCTAGAATAACGCAGAAGCGATACCCTATTTCATTTTCTCCGTAGGAGGTGACCGAAAATTTGTCCGAATCTCCAAAATCACACTTCACACTTCAGCGATCCGGTACACTGAATGGAATGGAGCGGATATATAAACAAACAATCGTCCCAAAGCCCATTTATCATCTGCGGGTCCTAGACTATTGCATACATGCTTACAAGACGGTCCAGAAAAATGATGAATGTATTAGACGATTTTTACAACATGCTACATCAATCTGGGATACACATGGTTTAAAATGAACAGGTTCATAATCAATTTTTTTGAGATTATACCAAAACTACATAGCTTCGTTTCAAACCACGCATGCAGTGCTCAAATGAGACCATGGTATCATTCAAAACATTTCCAGAAACTAAAACGTGCACTCCTCGCAAAATCCTTCTTTCTGCTAAATACCAATTTTCAGACCCTGGTATAGGCTTAATGGTCTAAAGCACCGTTGAATGATATTATTCACAAATTCCCTCTTGTTCGTGGTTCATCAAAACTCGTTTTTGCATGAATCTGCTCATGAATCTTGCTCTCAATAACAGAGATAAGACGCGTCAATTAAACCTACTGGATAATTTTCATGATGTTCTTCACAAAATGGGCTCCTTCCAAGTCCTAAACCATTCAGGATCGGAATATGGGATGCGAAATGAGAAGCAGGAGACGTTTGGTAGTGCTGTGGTAATTTACAAGGAATAGCTGGGGGACTTTATTTCAACCAGCGACAATCGTCGTCCAGATTCCTGCTCCCCGCGTCCATTTTTACGCAATGTACACATATTTCAAACCTCCTTTTAATCGCTCCCGACTTTAATCACTTTGGCTACCATTTCCTGTCGAAAATGGACTGCAAAAAGTGACGGAATGCGCCCCATATTCCACTTCAGTAGCAGCCAGTGCGTAGTGGCCTCATCAGCTTCATGAACGCCATGAGCAGCTTACCGCTAACGAATTTTAAATAATTTTTGACTGGCGATTACGGTCAACTTTGGAAATGCAAAAGGACTGAGAAAAGTTCTCTCATTCGCCAGGCAAGATTTTCGGAAGCGGAAAGACGTTGCAACAGCATACGGCCTGCTAATGTGTTTAGTAACCTCACGTTTTACTAATGTCCTGACTGAAGAAGACTAAGAAAACCAATGCCTGCAGGGGTTTGTATTTGTACACATGTATAAATACACTACAAATATAAATACGTGACCATGTAAGACGAACCAAAGAACACAAGAAGGAAGACGTCACAATCTCTGGCTACAGGATATCGACGGATATCGCAGATGGCTGTTCTGCTGGCGTCATTGCTGGCGTATCAAGTCAATGAGACGCGGATGACGCCACTGCCATGCCACGGCCCAGGGGGTTACCTATGCAGGAGTCCGATCGGGGCGGCGTAGCGCCACCGATCGGGACTCGATCGGGACAGTTATACGAGCTCGACTCGCGGCAGCGACGGCGGTAACGTGCGCTGTGATCCACACAGCCTCCGAACTCACGAGAACTAGCAGCATGCGGCGGCGGCGAGCCGATTAATACACACACGATAAGTGCACCCTCCCCCGACACAAGACGCGTCAGCACTAGCGCATCGGGCCGCGGTCTCGGCCGGACTCGACGGCGCGGAGCAGGTCTACGGACACCTGAGCGGCAACACCTGGGCCCCAGCGCGGTCACTCGCACACCACGTCACCACTGGGCGCGTTCGTTGTGCGGCCGGCGCCGGCCGTCGCGGTCGGCTCGCGGCGCCGAGACGCCGCGCGCCGCCGACGGTCCGTCTACCAGTAGCCGTGGTACTGGAGGGCGGCGTACGGGTCGGCGTAGGTCGCGGCGGCGCCCGGCTGCAGCGCCGCCAGCGAGGTCAGGTCGACAGCGGACGCCGGCCACACGCCGTAGCCGAGAGAAGACAGCTGCTGGCCAGCAGTGGCGGCTGGGGCGGCAGCGGCGGCGGGGGCGGCAGCAGCGGCGGAGGAGGCAGCGGCGGGGGCGGCAGCGGCGGGGGCGGCGACGGGGGCGGCGGTCACAGTGGAACTCTGCGCGGCGGTCAGCGCCGGGAACCAATCGCTGTACGCTGAGCCGGCCGGCACGGAGGTCGGTGTCGCCGCAGCGGCTGGGGCCGGAGCCGAGGCCGGGGCTGGAACAGGAGCAGCGACCGGGGCTGCAGCTGGGGCAGGGGCTGGGGCGGCCTTTGCCGGAGCAGGCTGAGCGGCCTGAACGGCGGCGGAGGCACTCGGCGCCCACTTGGAGTACAGGTCCGGCTGCGACGCCTCCAGCCACTTCGCAAACAGATCGGCCGGGAAAGCCGACGGCTCGGCCGACTTGGCGCCAGACTGTGCTGCAGGCTGGCCGGCAGGCTGAGCGGCAGACTGGGGAGCGGGCTGAGGAGCGGGCTGAGGGGCGGGCTGAGCGGCAGGCTGGTACGCAGGTTGAGGAACAGGCTGAGGAGCAGGGTGGTAAGTAGGTCGGGCGGAAGGCTGAGGGGCAGGCTGAGCAGCAGGCTGGTACGTAGGCTGAGCGGTCTGCTGGTACGCAGGCTGAGCTGCAGGCTGAGGCGGTAGGCTGGGAGGAGGCCTGGTTCACACCGGAGAGCGCGGAGGCGAGCTGGCTGGCCAGGTCCGGCTGCACTGAGGCCAGCAGCTGGGTGATGGCGTCTAGCGTGAGCGCGCCGGCCGCACCCAGAGAGGCCGTCTGACCGGACTGCTGGGCGGCCGGCGGCGCCGCGCCCGGCGACTGGCCCGACGAACCCGGCCTGTTGAGGGCCGACAGCAACTGGGAGATCGTGTCCAGGATGCTACTGCTCAGAGCGGCGTCCGTCGGCGTCGTCGACTGCGGCTTGGACTGCGACTGCGGAATGGTGTTGGGCGCCGGCTGCACCACTGGAGACCGCACGGAAGCGGCGGCCGTCGGCTCGAAGGCGACCTCGGCGTCGTAGGCCGCCTTGAACGAGGCCTCTGGCGTCAGACCCAGCTGGCTCTGGCCGGCAGCGGGTGCGGCCGGCGCCTGCGCCGGGAGCCCCTGAGTCGGGAGCCCCGCTGCCGGCGCTGCCGGCACCGCCGGCGCCGCGGCAGCAGGGTTCGCTCCGCCGGCCGCGGCCCAGTAGGCCCCGGCCGCCGGCTGGGCAGCGGTGCCAAGTTGAGCACCGGCGCCCACCTGGTGGACGGCGCCGAGCTGCGTGGGCAGGGCCGGCTGCGCGTTGAAGCCCAGCTGAGCGGCGACGCTGGGCTGCAGGCCGTACGCGGCTGCGGCCGCGCTCGGTGAGAACTGCTGGTAGCCGCTGACCAGTCCCGGGTAGGTGGCGAACTGGGCGCCGGCGCCTGGCACGAGCCACGTCGGGTAATGCGAGTAGACGGGCTGCTGGGCCTGGGCCGTCTGGGCTGTTTGGGCCGTCTGGGCTGTCTGCGCCGTCTGCGCGGCCGGCTGGACGGCCTGGCAGCCCGGCTGGCCGACGTACGTGCACGGTGCGGGTGCAGCGCGGCTGAAGGCCAGCACACCGGCGATCACCAGCAGGGGCCTCATGTCGGCGCCGCGGAACGGTCCGGCTGAAATGACCCTCCAGATACGGCGAAGCCCGTTTTATACTCCGTTTTCCGCCGGCATTTTTTCGCGCGCGGGCCGCCCGCTCGTGTGAGGGACCGGTTTACGCAAGAATACATCGCGGCGGCGAAGCGCCGTCCGATGGTCGCGATCTGGCCCGGACGGAACAAAGGTGTCTGCGAGCCTCGCACGCGGAAGCAGAGTTTGTTGCGTGTTTGGTGGGAAAGCCCTGTATAGGCGACCAACAGGGAACCTGGCACAATGCTTCAATTTTGGAAAAAAATCCGGGAAACGGAAGTGAAATTCCGCGGCGAGGTTGTTGGACTGTTGCATGCTCGAAAAATCGCTTTTAAAGGGTGGAGTGTTTTCGGGCGCATGCCAAAACCATGCGTCTTCCGTAATTCCTTACATATTTTTCTACGCGCGCTTTGAAAATTTGGGGTCAACGTCTCAGAAGGTCCCGGAACACTCTCGAGGGAATGTCATGAAGCACTCCTGATACGGCTAGGTACGTCATAGAACAGAAAACGTTGCATGTTTTGTGGAATTTGTTTTCAATCTCACGCAAGAGCGCCACCCAGGTGTCGATGACTTCTGCACTTGGATCACCACTTCGTTCAAATTAGGCACCCAAATAACCAGTTGGTCGTTTTTCTGGGTTCTACTGGGTTGTCCCCCGATATTACTGTACTTCATTTGATACAAATTAGAGTGCAGTATAACGTAACAAAAAAGCAGCATTTGGACAAGATGTACTGAAAACATTGCAACAGCCGGATCTTGCAAGATTTTCGTTTGCAATATCTAACTACTACATAATACTCCAACTATGCCAGGTGGTGCTGATGAATCTTTGCGCATGTTAGAGGTGCAAATTATCCTCAGATGCGCATTCGTCGTGAACGCAAACTTCTGCCAGGATTTGCCAGGGAAAAAACATCATTCGAATAAACTAAACCCATCATAGCCTCAACCTATATTGCTTCAAATGCGTCTTGTATCCCCAATCGCGCCCACCGTAGCATCTTTTAAAATCGGTTTATTTTGCACGTGAAGTTTCACCTCGGAATCAGCTGTTCCTCACGTGCGCTGATTTAACGTTATTCTTGCGCGCTTGCGGCTTTTTGTTACAGGGTATTTGTGGTCTCTTTTCACAGAAGAGTCTCACAAGTACGAGGTAGGTAATCTATCTAATCTAAGTTATTTATAGCCAGATAATGACGGTAACCTTTACTTAGTGTGCCTGCCCGTCCACGCGCCATGGTTACCGGAAAGATTCCAGCTGGCAGATTTTCCATCGTTTCATCCGTAATCGATGGGAATATTTTAGTTACACAGGTGACCAGTTAGTAGTCGGGCCTAGCTGGCAAACTTCGGAGAGGGGGCAGGGGAATTACGCAGAGGCGGAGGTAGAGAGTGTTTGCAGGGGCAAGTGGATGTAAAGAGAGTTTCCGATGCTAGCTGTGCTGGAAAACCTAAAGCTATTTATAACCCAACTATTTGCCATGAGTAACTGTCAAAATAAAGTGTTTTATCGCCTTTCTACATTTCTCCATACGGCATTCGTGTCATCGCGTTTGCTAGTTGTCTTGGTGATCAAACGCGAATTGCGCGTTGTGAACACGGCTAATGCTCCTCTTTGACATCTGAATGGCCTCGGAAAAATCATGAAGTAACTGAAAACGCTGATTACCATGTCAACAGTAACCACCGCCAGAAGTCGTTTTGGGCCCTTCAAGGACGCGCTTTGGGAAGCGTCTATAACCGCAACCTTGTGTCCAACGGATAGCTACCATCCACTGGAACTCAGTGTCCCGTAACATACCTCCTTCCAGGTCACATGTGAGGGTACTATGTGGTCTAAAATGGTCAAACTGGGTATTGTCGTGTAGCCAAAAGATTACGATAAACGAGGTGCGTTGTTTCACTGCGCTACCATTTCATCATTACTAGTATATATTACGACTTATATTATTATTATATTATAAATATAATATTACATTTTATTATCATAACATACACCACTTAAATTTAGACATTGCTGCGATTTCGAGGGTGGCTAAGTGGCCATCCTCGAAACCTACCGGCATTCGTGTTGGGAGAGGACAGCCCCTTTCGTTTTTCGCCAACTACGGACAAACGTGTGCATGATCAGTAAGCTCTCTCGGTCAGTCCTCAATCTCAGTATATAATTAATTTACTCAGTAATATTTAGGTACTACTGAGTAAACCTAAATCTCAGTATATAATCTGTGAGATCGTTATTCAAGAAAATCATTAGCTTCTTTGCTGAGACTCCTTTCCCTCTTGATATTCAACACAGACAGAAACTGGCAATTCTGCTACAAAACTATGATGTATTTCATTTTTCCTTCCCTTTTACATCAGGGAATGTCACTTGATACTTTTCCTTGTACACCCACTGTAACTTTGCGAGTGCGGCAAGCCTCTTTGCGTCGTGGCGGCATGGCGTGGGAATATCCTGGTCACCTGATTACTCGTACAGGTGGCGAGTACAAAAAACTGCTTGGGTTAAGCGTGCTATCCTCCGTACCAACCCCCAATCAATCTGACGTTGCATGGTGCCAAAGAGGTCCCGCGTGTTCCCCTCGTGTTGAAAATGACCGCAATCATGCCCCGAACGGGGTCTGTCCGCTCGGTGAAGACGCTCGGCGGTGCCTGACGGCCGGTGCACGATCATTATTCCAATGGCACACGGACGGTAACGATTCCTGACATAGATTCATTGATCAAAAACATGTAATACTAAAGCTTAGATATTTTCATCGTTACAGGTAAAATGGACCAATTTTTACATCCGTGCCCAAAACTGGGAAACAGTCATTACGTATCTTGCAAGCGCAAACAGCGTTTCATTGCGCGTGTAATGGTACAACACTGCAAGTAAATTGCGGGACAAATGTGTTTTGTGTGAAATGAAAATGGCTAACGGGGGGTGAAACTGGTCGAGGCCGTGTCCGCTGGCCAGCGCATGGCCACTTTTTCCTTATTCTAAAAACTACAGAGCTTGTTTAAACACTATGAAACATGATATATATAGCATATCATGTTTTACAAATAATGCAACATATAATATGATATACAATAAAACATCATGTGCCATTCTCTTCCCCATGAAATGAGGAGCTGAATGGTGTTTACTTTGCAACGTTTCCTGCCATATGTGCACCAATAAAGAAAACGTAATACCAAAGCTCAGTTGTCTTCGTCGTTCCCGGTAAAACTAAACAGTTGTTAAAACCATGTTCCTAAGCCTGACAAACATGCACTATATTCTCCCGCATGATCACTCACTTTCAGTGTGCGTTTAATGGTACCCAAATCACAGCGACTGTGAGAAAAATGCGGTTTGTGCGAACTAATACGTTGCTCACAGCACCTGAAACAAATGCAGCGCCGCACCGCCTCGTGGTTAAATTTCGCACGCGGGAATGAGATGGTGCAAAGAGCAAACCCCCAAAACTCCAATTCTATTGCATTTATGGTCCTCAGATTTTCAAGATGACCAGTTAGGATAGTGATGATGGATGTAAAATTTCATGCCAATTAAAAATGCTACCAACATAGCACCATATCGAAAGAACAAGAATACAAAAGTGCTCCATCTGCAAGATAAAACAGGGTCAAAATACTCCAAGCGGGCGCTATAAGAAGCGTGCAGATGGAATCAAAGAGAAACCATGGAATGGAACGACATGCCCCCCCCCCTTCGCATTTCTGGAGTCCTCATAAACGGATTATTTGAAAGCCCTTCAAATACAAATCACGCTGTCGTGCATCATGTTGATTATGAGTCGTACGCTTTCGGACAACAGTGTAACAATAATACTGCACACGGGAGACATTCTTGGGTGACAAAGAGCTAATAATTCCGTGAGGAGTTAAGGAAAAGAACAGTATCAAACTTTCGAATGTCATCAATGTTTGCTCTTAACGTTACTTCCATGCCAATGAATTCGCCCGAAGTTCATGCGAAAGGGCCTATGCCCTCCCCCCCCCCCACACACCATATACACACACACACACACACACACCCTATCAACCTCAAAACAACATGGTCCATTTTGATGAGCTGAAAGGAATGCCTGTGATCTGAAATTATTGTTTATATGAAAAAGGCTGCAAAAACGTCAGTGGAGCATTCACGAGAGTAAAAAGGGGTTAAAGTATATATACTCTCCTGACAAAAGTTGCTCATGGTACTTCTTAGACTTAGCTATCTATCTGTTGGTTTTTAGATCGCTTCGAAATGAAGAGCTCGAGGTAATTCTTAGACGATGATACCCGCTTTTTAGCCTGCAGTTCACCTTAACCTTCGCCGGACGGGAGGGATTTTCCCTTGCACCAGTGACGAGGGGGTGGCGTGGTAGGTACCCCTCGCCATCTGGACCCTAACCAGGCCAACAGCTCGGGACAGAAAGCAATCGATAGCTGCGTGTCCAAGAAATCCAACGATACCCGAATTGATCCCTTCAGGCCAACCAGCGATTTCCTCGGTCAGGTCAACCTTTATGCTTGGAAACTATAAATGCATTTTCCGGAACTAAAAACGACACATTTGGGGCCAAATAGGTCCCAAATCGTCTCCTTTATCACATTCAGTCCCAAAAATTAGTACACGAGTGTTCTAAGGTAAAAAGGTCATTTTAGGTCACTGACCTCATTTGGTACTGAAAAGGTCGTTGACCTATCTAACGTGACTGGTGCGTATGTGGACTACCATTCTGAACCGATTTCATGCTCGTACCTGCTTATTAAGCAAACCTATTGTCCTAAAACAGCAAAAAACGACTTTTGGCGCAAAAAATGCAAGCCTTCCGTAATGGCGACATAGCTCGGTGACCTGAGATGGCGTAGGGTCACTCTTTTTTCCAAAACATGCGCCATGAATGTATCGTTAGTTATTATGCCAAATGTCATGGCGCTATCGTGCGCCATTTTGCCGCGGTCTGCCGGAAAGACTGCTGGGAGTGAGTGGCATCCCCCCCCCGTCGTCCGGCGAGGATTAAAGTATACATGGGAAAGTGTTTTGGATCAGTGCAGCATTCAGGCTTTCCAGTACAACAGCAGTCATCTGTAAACGTAAAGGTTTGAAGACTGCTTTCCGTTCAGTTATACTGACTTGAATAAGCCAATTACGTGCCCTTATGTCAAACTAATGGTGCAATGCACTGGCAACAACAACAGCGGATCCGAGCGGCCAAAAGGGGGCTATTCTGGTCCACTCGACACTCCTATGGCGTACGCAAAAAAATAACGTGATTCGCATTTTGCTGTTGATGCCCTCCTCTGTTTCCTGTATATGGCTATGCCAATGCATTTATAGGTATCTTCCATATATGTGTGGGGTGTAAATGTCCCTGCCACGTCGAAATCAATAACATAAGCCATTGGTAGATACAGATGAAAGTTGCAGCCTACGATTTTTCTTCATCTGGGTCCACGGTTGAAGCACAATGAAGCTCCTTTTTTCAAATCATGCGCTTTACATTCAACATAAAGAAACCTTTCCTTGTCGAGACATAGATGGTTTTCAGCACTCAAGACTATTTTCGCATAACACTGCGTTACCATCTGTTTGTTCTCTTGAATGAACTCTTGACAATTTTAAAATCTTTTGAGCGAAACAGACGGTCAGTTGCCGTGAATGTATTCATGCTTTTATGCATAAACGGATCAGTTATCTTAATGGAGCATGCATTTAAACCCGCCACCAACAATGAGGATGTCACCTCAAGACAACAGCGAAACCATAGTAACTACCTTTCAGGGCCTTAACCTGCGCTAGTACAAAGGGGCAGGGATATAACCCTGGTCCGCTTCCCCCGCCCCCGCACCCCTCCGTAAGGTTTTTTTTTCTAAAGCTGCTCTGCAACGATTAATCCGATCAATCTGGGCGATCGCCTAATGGCGCAAATATCTCGTCAGGTCACCCACCAGTGACCTTTTTCGAGGGCATGTCATGGTGAAATCACGACAAGGCGACGTTCTTATTGTGTACCAAACGTTTTACGTGCGATATACCAACTGTATGCAATAAAAAAACGCCATGTAAAACAAACAAAAGTTACTTAATCTGATGCATGGGTGCCACCGACGCTGCCAGTAACCCCCGCACGTGGGTCCTTAGGTACTTGGGTGAAGGTCATTTTGGGTAAATTCTATGAAACAAGGTCACATCTTTTTTGACCTGACCTCGGAGGGTCATAAAGTAACCGGAAATACTGATTTGCATAGTAACGATGGTTTCAGTGTCAGACGTCATGGGCCCCTCAAAAAATCCATATACGATATGTCCCTGAGGATATCATGGAAATCAGAATCCTATGACATGACCTCTGAGCTCGCCTATGAGGCCAATATTTGACGTAAAAGGGTCACAATGAACACCGTCGTGTATCCAAAATACGCCATCGACATGCTCCTTTTGTTTCACTGTTCTATCACGTCAGTAATGGGAATGGCCGGGGATCGTAGCCCCCCGCTGTCGAAGGTGCCCGAATGACGAATACTGACGACAGCTTTCTGTTCCTTATTAACTTTATTGCCATTCTCGCTTATTGCTATCTGTTTTGGGCTCTAAGGCATGATTATTTCTCTTTCCAAACGCTATTTCATAGACTCTTTGTCCAGGAAGTATTTGGTCATGCTACGCATGTGATCCTCATATCCTGTCCTGATATTCAACCAGGACGGCAATCAACTGATCGACGACCATCATGCTCTGCTTTGGTCGGTGGCTCAAGGCGTGTCCGACCAGCGGACAATATGCAAACAACGCGACCCTCTGGCCGCTTGAACGCTGGGAGCCCGTGCTGAGCATCTCGACAAGCTAGCAATAAACGGATGCCCTCAAAGAAACAATGAGGAAACAAATCTAGAAGGTGTCGGGCGCCAAAAAGTCAATCGTCTATTGAGAAGAAGTTTCAAATGACGCAAACTAACCAAATATCTCGTGTGTGATCGTATATGTGATCGATGTGCATCACATGGATTACATATACAATCATGACTATGATACGACTGATTTCCGGCGAAAATATTCCATCTTTATCTATCTCATCGCGATTTCCCTTCAGTGCGCAGTGTGCAATTTCTTAGTCTACTTGCAGGTACTTGAGCACTACGACCTGGACAAATGTAAGTCCAGAAATGCATCAGAACGGATATCCTTGAAAAACTGAGGCTTAACTGTTGTTATCTGCCTGTTAAAAAAGTCTGCTCTCGAAAGTCTCCTTCTGGTCTTATGAATTCCAGAAAAACTTGCACATGATTTGTCCTGAGAGCTGATCACCGTTGCTCGGTATTTGCCTTGCATTTGCCCCAAACATGATGCTTACAAAAAAAAAACATCTATAGAAAAAAAAAAAGTAGGTATGATAACGACGCATTTCCCGCAGATATACAAAAATGAGTTGATGGATATTAATATTCACGATGAATACATACAGAAAACATCTTCCCTGTATCCACGGTATTTTGAGACTTTGGCACGCAGAGCCATCTGAAGGCTGGAGTTTTGCTTCAACGCGCCATTTAGAGTGGGCATCGAAAAGGCAAGAAAAAGTCCATGAAAACCAGAATCTGTTCCTGTATTACATATCGCGGCAAACTTTCTTTGAAGTACGGAGAGCGCATTTACGCTTAGCGTAAGTTGTTCCAAGCACTGCGCGGATGCTATCATAATTGTCATGCAGCGAAATAACAGTAATATCAAAGATTGCCCTACAGCACCGACAACTAACCTAGCGAGCAAGTACCTGAATCGACAGTAAAATGGCCTGATGTGCCCTCCAGAGACGTCGCCTGGAGCCGCGCTAGTCAGTGATGGAACTGCAAACTTTGGTGCAGAGTATGGAAAGTAACCACACGAAGGATAGCGAAAAGAAAGCTGTGCGCTGGCCGCCACTGCATCGAGTTTTGGTGATTCCGTTACCAACGTCTCATTTCATAAAAAAACATTTTTTGTATCATTTGCTTTGATTTCGGTTCCACTAGACACACAACGAAACTGTGACTGTTCACGCAAGGAATGATAATGACTGCGTCCCCAGTTTACGTAGAGTGATGTAAATACTCGGTTGTTTTACCGGCAACGGAAAAATTACTCAGCTTTAGTATTCTTTGCCCTTCATTTGATAAACTTTCGCAGGAAACGCTTTAAACCGTGCATTATTTGATTCCTCATCTCATTAGCAACAGGAAGATGAATAATGTGGTACGTTTAAACAGGTCACGCAGTTTTCAGAACAAAGAAAAGATGGCAAAAGGTCAGCCGGCGAGTGACGTTGCTCGCTGTGCCGAGCGAACCGACATCACAGGACCTTTTTGGCGACAATTACGACAACTCGAACGAGTCGAAAGCCCTTTGGTCTCATCCGACGACAGACCGACTGGACTCCATCTTACGGAAGTTTGGCACGTCTAACCCGAACCGTTCGTCCGTGGCTAACCACAACACCACCTTCCAATACGGTCAAAAATCGCACGCAGCTGGGTGCGGCAACAAGTGCATTTTGTAATCCGGAATAACCACCAACAGTTCATTTTGTGCGACTCCATGAACTTACTCCTTCCTCGTGCCTACGATCTCCTATCAACAAACAGTTTTCTTCCGTTCCACCCTCAGAACTGTCTACAACGCAGTAAAAGTTACACGGTGACTATAAACTCAGTGATAATAGGGATGTTAGCCCAGCGATGATAACGCCAAACGATAGACAAAAAAAAAATCCGAAGCAACGAGGGCATTTCGGTGTCATTCAGTATGTTTTGAAACATCCAAGCGATGTTTAAGCCTGCTTACTCGCTTGCTTTCTTGCTCGTTCGAAGCTTGTTCAATACGTAACGACAAAGCAAATTTTGCCAAAAGAGAAATCGGTACTTCACAGTCGCGTCATTAAAACGCTGTGGTCTGCTTCCTCGGCAAGGAAAGGCAAGTTGTTGTTTTTTTCCTTTTTTGGTGAAATGTTTTTGGACTTCTAACGTAGTAGGTGTAAATATACAGTTCACGGGCCCCGTTAGTTGTCAA
Organism: Capitulum mitella; assembly: GCA_030062745.1. Lineage (NCBI taxonomy): Eukaryota > Metazoa > Arthropoda > Thecostraca > Pollicipedomorpha > Pollicipedidae > Capitulum > Capitulum mitella. The sequence continues at coordinate 1,340,125 of CP099847.1, read as the reverse complement.
GCTTTCTACGACGAGCATGCATATGGCTGCAAAAACTCCGGCTATTCTTCAACAAGCCAATGGTCACCTTTATGTTGTTTTCCGAACAAGCTGAGCTTGGCTCGTGTTTTTATCCGTGAAACAGGGTGGATTGCCATCTACGGTTAGAACATCGCGACCATGTGATTTCACAACATGGCGGGCACCGCGCGTCCGGTTTCTGATCGGACAGTAGTTCAATAGCAAACATGTTCGCTTACACAACAGGCCGGCAGGTAAGGCGCAGGCAGCGCTGCGTCCAGTTCTCCTTTCTCTTTCCGAAGCGAGATCTGGCCGGCTGGGCAAGATTTCTGCTTCACAGCCTTGTTTTCGGACGGCGATGCACCGGCTGCCTCCGGCGGTGTGAGATCCGCAGAGCGCAGGTGACAGTCCCGTGACCATTGCCGGCCGCCAAAAACATAAAGTCGGCGCCGCCACTTTCCGCATCACTTACGTTCAGTCGTCCGCCCTCACCAAAAGATGCCAGCAAGACCTGAGTTCCCACGCCTGCGGAGACGAAATGTGAGCAGCTGTCGGCGCGGCGCGGAGTCCGCAAGGTCTCCAGTCCGCACGAACGTCGCGCGTCGCCCGTTAAACCAAGACCGGGCGATGGCCTGCACGCGGCGGTCAGGTCCGGGATGGCTTGTTTGTGTTCGAGCCGACTGCCGGCTCCAGGAAAAAAGAAAACTCCGTTCCGTGACGCCAGCGATATTGCAAAAACGTGTCAACGCTAAAAGGACTGATCAAGACGGAGGGAAAAGGGCTGCATACACTACAACGACAGCGGTAACAAGGGCGACGGCAGCAGCGAGCCTGCGACACAGCGACGAGTTTGGTGACTGAGCTTCAATTGGCGACCGGGAACAAACGTTCTCGACGGCTCGTAACCGCATGTATCCCCACGACCGCTCCGCGAATACCGAGCGCACCAAGACGGGCTCCTCACGGACCGTCGAGTGGACCACGAAGAAGCGTTCCCGGACCATCGAGCGCACCACTTCGGACCACTCATGCACCACCGGGTGGGCCACGAGACCACCGAAACTCTCAAATGAACCACCTCGGACGGCTCCCGGGCCGTCAAAGGGACTAGAAGGGCCGCTCCCCGGCCATCCAACAGACCACGGAGGACCGCTCCACGGCCTTGGAAGGCGACATCCGTCCGCCGCCGCCAGACTCGGCCGCCACCACCATCAGCAGGCCGGGAGGGGAGCCAGCCAGGCCGGCGTGCCCGGACACCGTGCCCTGCACGGAGCCCCGTGCTCGGCTCTGCCGGCGCGGGCGGCGACGGCGACGGCGGCGGCCTGGTCGCGGCGACCCGCGGACGATCCGGGTGCGGCGTGTCCTCGAGAACGTCCGACCAGTTCTGCGGCCGCATTTGTCCACGTCTTTTTCCCATTGTGCCAGATAGGGAAAACGTGTACGGTACCGGTCCGGCCGGCGATGGCGTGCCTTGGCCGGGCAGGGGCTCCGGCCATCGCGGGGCACGGCCGGGACGGCCCAGCTCGGCGGCGACGCGCGCGGACAGGGGCGTCGCCACTGTCGAGGCCACTTTCTCAAGAAGCTTCTCCGGCCCGCGCTCTTGGTATACGGAGAAATGAGGGCCACATGTTATACCCTTTGGCATCGAAAATCATGTCATACTCAGGCAGCAGCTGAGTCGGCATCGTCACGGACCGTTGGCGAGGGAGGCAGCGCAACCCGGCGTCCTCGGACCTCCAAAAAATGGTGAGCCACGAGCGCAGGCCCACACCCATGCAGCACTCTGCTGCAACGAATGATCGTGTATGTGGCAAACCCAAACACGCTTTGCAGCTAGGATGTCTGAGACCTTTTCACACCCATGGGCCAGAAAATGGTCTCCGTCACGTCCGCGTCAAACAACAAAAAGCTCCTTAACCCTATTCCCGGAGGACTAGACGGTATGGACGATTCCCGGCAGGGGGAGGCGGATTCGGCCTCCCCCCCGAGATCTCGAGAACTACACATCTGATTTTATAGCAACAAACGGCAATCGATTTGCCATGACGTGAACTGCATTTTTTTTTAAAAAAAAGAAACTTTCAAATTCCAAAAGGGGTGGATACAAGGGGGCAAAAATATCGAAATGGGGTGCTTTTGGACTTCTTATAAGTCTTGTTTATGGACCGAATTTAATGAAATTGACATGAGTCGAGAGATTATGGACAGGACTTTTACCAATGATAACCACATTTGAATTCTGAGAAAATTCATAGGCGTTCACAGGGTTTGAAAAATAGGGGGATAAGTTTTCCAAAAACTGAGTGAAAAAAGGTAAAAGCACTTTCTTGGCTTCTGCTAGTCATGTCATGCTAAACAAGTGCAAATCGTATTACAATGTTTGCATAATGTTAGCATAGGTGGTGCCAGGGACATGAAAAAGGGGAGAAACGCCATGGTCACTTGCTCTTCTAGTCAACTTGTGACCTTTGACCTTAAATGACCTCCAGTGACCATGGAGTCACTTGGAATGATCTCGTGTGCATTTAATATTGTCTGTAAACGTTTTCAATCATCTGAATTCACTCTATTTCAAAAATTTCATTTTACGGCTATTGTGATATAGGGCACGCGCACCGACATTTTAGGTCATAGCTCCGTGACCCGACCTGATATCAAGCTGAAACTTGATACACAAGTAGAGAGCACTTTTCTACGTCGTATGGACTTCGGGTTTGGCATTTCAAAAAATACTGTCGAAGTTATTACTATAAAACCAAATTTTGACTTTTGACCTTGACCTGACCTTGTAAAATGACCTCAGATGAACAAAATTGTATTTGCACGTTGCCCAACTATTTAGCTATACATCCATATAAAGTTCTAAATTTTATCTTAAAAACGGTATTTTTGGCAGTCATTTTCCTTTTGCCCTGAACAGGGCCAAAATAAGCCTGAGGTGCCTCCCAAAAACGTCGCCTGGCTCCGCCCCTGAGCAAAACAGAATTTTGAAATTTTGCCGCAGTACGTAGAAGGAACAGCTAGGAAAAGTAACCAAATTTCGTGAAGCTGCGTTAAAAACTCTGGAATTGGCAAGCAAAAAATCCGAGGGGGCGGATTCAGCCCCCCGCCGGGAATAGGGTTAAAACATTTTTTAAATAAACGTTTGCTTCTTAAAATACATCGGGCACAGACCTCACTTACGAACAGAGTCACAGTCCGTAGCTGTCAGGTTATGTCTAGATACAATATCTTTGACAAGTGTGAGGTCACCTAACCCTATTTCCGGCAGGGGGGCCAAATCCGCTCCGTTTTTTGCTCATAACTTCAAATCTATTTGGCAAGGCTTAACGAACTTTTCTGAATTTCACTAAATACTCTTTCCATGCGCTTTGACAAATCTCTAACGTTCTATCTTACACAGGGACGGTGCCAGGTTGCGTTCATGGGAGGTAATTCATGCCCTTTTTGGTGTTTTTGGTCGCTAGTTTGAAAAAGCTCTTAAAGCTAGAGTTTTTAGAGCAAAGCTTCATTTTTCCAGGACCAGAAAGATTTCCTGTGGTGCTAACAATCTGAGTTACTAAGTTGACCTTCGCTATTTTTTCCAGGTCATTCTGCCCAAACCAAAAGATACAGTTTTCAAAAATTTTGCAAATATTTCTTTGGCAGGCAAACCTGAAACATATGTCACGACAACCTCTCCATACGGTGAACTTCCGTGCAAGTACAGGCTCAAGGATTATGACCTGATATGTCTGAGAGTACCCATCTAACATTGGTCATAATGAGATACAGGAATATACGTAGCGCTCTTGAGCACACTACAATAACTGTCACGCCTTGTGATGCAGGAATAATGAAATCCGACATTATTTGAGGTCACAGGTCATAACCTGACCTAAGGCCAGGCCGGACCCAGTGAAGCCAGACCCTCTGAATTCAAGGCTGCCGTGAATTTATTCTAGTAAGTGATGAGTGCTAATGTGGTATACGATGATTTTCCAGCAAATGTATTTCGCAGGCATACCATTCAATCGCCACATTACTTCAACCATATATTTGAGGCGGAACGCACATATGCATGGCACAAGACAGTGCAGCTGGTGTCTATATGAAAAGTACGAACATAGCCTGTGCTTTTCTGTTTCGATGTAGACAGTTGTGCTAGCAATACTTTGGCGGAACAGCTTTGATATTTACCTCCCTCGGTGAATCTCAGTTTTCATGCTAAGAGCCCTCCTCACCGACTCTATAAACGAACAAAGTCCGGTAAACCGACGGTGATACTGAACAGTACTTATTACTCATAAAACGATCACCGCAATTTCATATGTTGCCTCTAAGGCCATGCTGTGAGACTTTTTTATCAGGAAGGCACCCCCCATATTTCACTTCCTGAGAACGCCAATATATTTCCCGAAATTTCTACAACTTGGATCTGCAAATGGAAGCCTTATTCATTAGCTCATGATTCGTGGAAACTGCATCAAAATCGGTCCACAAACAACGGAGTTATACCAGGTCAAAAATGTCCCCCAGATTTGACCTTTTTGTCATCCAGTATCCATCCGTTCGAAGATTTTGAAAACTTCGTTTTCTAAAAACGTAGTTTACGTCACGGCGAATCGATTCCCGTTGATTGCCATGAAATCGGACATGCAGTCCTCGAGATCTCAGCGGGGGGGAGGGGGGCAGAGAATCCCCCGCTGGGATTCGCTAAACCGTGTAGTCCTCCGGGAACAGGGTAAACAATGCATTTCTTGGCGAACAATACAATGAGAAACTGACTTGTACAAGAACAAGCATATCCGAAAACCCGATTTCAGTCCTCTCGATTGTCAGCTGGGTCATAACCTAAGTCGCTGGAAAGCACGACTCATGAACGCCAAGTTAAAAAAGACGACAAGACGTGCAGCGTCCTCTCCCTTACCCCACCCGCTACTATACAAAACGGGACATTTTGGAAGGCTCATGATGCATTCATACCGACCACCCATACCTGTGGGAATATGTAATGAATGGTACAAAGACTGGGGTTGTCTCTACACCAGCCGAACGTAACTGCTCTCCAGGGGCGTCAGTTTCTGTTAATGACTGAGGGGCCGAGCCGGGGACCCCACAACCTAATCTCCCCCAAAATGTGGGTTTCTCAACGGACTAAACCCACTTCATTTTGACCAACAAAAATCCGTAAGTTTTTGTTACTATTTACGAAATAAAAATTGTATATATCCCTATATCTATAATATATATTCAAGTTTGTTTTGTTATATGCAAAAGCATACGTGCACATAACTAACTTCCTACGAGCTTGCTCAACTGTGCGCATGATCTCTTTCGTCGGTTTCGATCGTCCAAAAATAAGTTGGCCAATCGTCATTATATTCGTATAGCTAATGTTTCAAGGAATGCATTCCCCATGTTCAAAGCGACTAATGTCGAGTTTAAAGCGCGTCAAATTGCATGTTACATAAAAATAGGCACATTACCCGAAATAGTTTTACACACACTGTCAGTCCCTGATACAACATACCAACGACATGTCAAAAGAAGATAACACTTCATCACCTACTTCATCACTTACTCTATCGCTTGCATTGCTCATTTTCACATGCCTGGTCACCCTGCCGCTGAATGACTAAATAGCTCTTAAGTTATATACGACTTGACCTGTTTGTTCAACTCAGGCATCTTCTCCCTAATAATGACTGCCTCGAGTGCCTGGAGTCGTTTGTTAGAGCAGTATTCTTACACCCGGGTGTCCTCGGTTACGTCAGATAATAGGGGTTTGCATGTTGCACTTGGTGCTTCTGTTGGTTTGGCGCTCCCTCCTGTAGATGCATGGTCATTCGTCGTGATAGTGTTGTGGTCATACCAATGCAATTGGGGCTACGGAGCTGGCAATCTCCGTGTGGGCGTGTAAATTCGTAGACTACATTGGTGCGTTTCAGTTTGTTTCACCTGCCATGTTGTTTCGTACAACGAGGCTACTAACTGTCTTACTTTCGTGGTAGACGGTGAGCTTTATTTCCTCATTTTTGTCTATTGGGATAACGTCGGTGGTGATGATGCTTCGTAAGACCTTTTCGTCAACCTTATGTGACGATGACGCGTGGCTGCGATAAAACAGCCCATGACAATATTTATAATCGCGTGGCGTGGGATTTTACGGTTCAGGGACGACCTGATTTCCTCGTCTACCTCCTTGTTGGAGTAACCGTTATTGATGAGTGTTTGCAGCGCTGAAGTTCTCGGTGTGTGCTGGTCCAGTCAGTACAGCATCTCACTGCTCGTTTGACGAAAGAGCGGATGACAGCCGTGCAGCAACGCTCTGGGCATTCACTGTCCGCGTTCATGCAATGGCCTGTATCGGTTGGTTTGCGGCGCACTCTGGTGACGAAAGCACCTTGACCAGCATCTAGTCTATATCGAGAAAGAGTACGCGGTTGTCAATGCTCAGGTCCGTCGTAAATCTCAGTACAGGCTCCTGTTGCACAGCAGCTTGCAGGTGATGCAAGTGGGCCTCGTCTCTGACATCGACAAATATGTCGCCGACATATCGACAGTATATGTGTGGCTTGAAGTCTGGATCTTCAAGAACACGGTTTTCCACCCAGCACATGTACATGTTTTCAAACAAATATCCAAGAGGCGACCCCAAATGTGCCCATTTTTATGTAACATGCAATTTGACGCGCTTTAAACTCGATATTAGTCGCTTTGAAAATGGCCATGGCCACACCATCCACCTGCCTAGAGCTTTCCGCTAGGCAGAGGAATGGTGCCTCAGTGGTAAAGTAATGCAATATTTTCTCGCGCATGGTTCGTAATAGCTTAAGACGCGGCAGCGTTGGATGGTGGTACACACAGTCTAATATGATCTGGATTGTTTGATGAACAGGCACATTGGTAAAAAAGCTTTCGACATCCAGAGACGCCAGTAAACCGGTAGGCTTGCTGGACCTGAGGATGTCGAGAAATTCACCCGTTGATTTCAGACTGAACTCAGCTGGCGTGTAAGGATCGTACTATTTAGGATGCTACCAAGTTGGTAGGTGGGTGTAGGGATCTGGGACAGGATAGGTCTAAATGGGTTGCTAGCTTTCTTTGTTTTTACGCTTCCGTAGGCGTATCCCGGCCTGTATTCACCTGTGATCTTGATGAATTGTTCTCCACCCACAACGGTGTTAGCCGCGTTGATCAAAGTCCTCACTTTTGCAGTCTTACTTTTGCTTTTGTTTTTGTTTTACCACATCCAATATCACCATTAATAAAGGTTGACCAAAAGGTCTTACGAAACATCATCACCACCGACGTCAACCCAGCAGACAAAAATGCGGAAACAACGCTCGCCGTTTACCACGAAAGTAAGACAGTTAGTAGCCTCATTATCCGAAACAACATGGCAGGTGAAACAAACTGAAACGCACCAATATAGTCTACGAATTTACACGCCCACACGGAGATTGCCAGCTCCGTAGCCCCAATTGCATTGGTATGACCACAACACTATCACGACGAATGACCATGCATCTACAGGAGGGAGCGCCAAACCAACAGAAGCACCAAGTGCAACATGCAAACCCCTGTTGTCTGACGTAACCGAGGACACCCGGGTGTAAGAATACTGCTCTAACAAACGACTCCAGGCATTCGAGGCAATCATTATTAGGGACAAGACGCCTGAGTTGAACAAAGAGGTCAAGTCGTGTATAACTTTACAGCTATTCAGTCATCCTGTGGCAGGGTGGCCAGGCTTGTAAAAATGAGCAATGCAAGCGATAGTGTAAGTGATGAAGTAGGTGATGAACTGTATCTCTTTTTGACATGTCGTTGGTATGTTGCATCAGGAAACTGACAATGTGTGTAAAACTATTTCGGGAAATGTGCCCTTTTTTTATGTAACATGCAATTTGACACGCTTTAAACTCGATATTAGTCGCTTTGAAAATGGGGAATGCATTCCTTGAAACATTAGCTATCCGAATATGACGATTGGCCAACTTATTTTTGGACTATCGAAAGCGACGAAAGAGATCTTGCTAACAACTGAACAAACTCATATGACGTTAATTACGTGTGCGTATGCCCTTGCATATAACAAAACATGTTTGAATGATAACATACTGCCCAACTACACCAATGCACATACAAACATACATACATACATACATACATACATACATACACACAAACATACATACATGCATACATACATACATACATACATACATACATACATACATACATACATACATACGTACATACATAGAGAGAGAGAGAGAGAGAGAGAGAGAGAGAGAGAGAGAGAGAGAGAGAGAGAGAGAGAGAGAGAGAGAGAGAGAGAGAGAGAGAGAGAGAGAGAGAGAGAGAGAGAGAGAGAGAGAGAGAGAGAGAGAGAGAGAGAGAGAGAGAGAGAGAGAGAGAGAGAGAGAGAGAGAGAGAGAGAGAGAGAGAGAGAGAGAGAGAGACCATTATTGCCCATTTTCCTTTAAAACCGGCAGAAAATAATCGGGTCCAAACAAGAGATAAAAAGAAGAGGAAAGACAGATAAAACCATCACCTCATGATTAATGCTTTACTTTCCACCTATCTCATACCTAATGTGGCCGTTCTTTTTGTTATTATTGCCCATTTTCCTTTAAAATCGGCAGAAAATAATCGGGTCAAAACAACACTGGTGGGGCCAAATCAACATTGGTGGGCCAGGGCCCTCTCAAAAGAATACAAATCGACACCCCTGCTGCTCTCAATGGTGCACCAGCGCAAAACGTCCGCGCAAAGCCTCGGAAGCAATGTTACAACCGATCCAGTCACATACACTGGCATGGGAGGACAACAGCACACAGCAGACCCCTAGTAGACAAAGCAGCACTTCTTAATCCGCATTTAGCCCCAAAACACATATCCGGAGAGCAACTGCAGATGTTTGGGCTCAATTATTTCCAAGGTCACTCAAATGTCATGCCAGTCGACCAGTCCATCGATAACCTTTTTCTCGCACGACTGTTCCTGACCTAGTCACTGTGCGGATCCTCAACATCATGACCTTTGCTGTCAGAATGTTAAATAATCATGCATCACGCCGAACCTAAACTACCGGCTTTCCCAGCTTAAGTACAAACCGAAGTTTATTTACAATGTAAACACAACCAAATCGCATAAAGTTTGAAAAAGCACCCAGCGGAGCAGCCAGGTGGCGAATATGTGGTTATTTTGTCTCGGTGAAGAGATGACAGAAGATGGCAAAGACTGCTTCTCATTCTGACAACGTGAACGACTCCCAGGCTGACACATTGTAGACTCATACCAAATTGGGAAAATTCCCACACAACGAATTATCTGCCCACTAATGAGCCGGTCTTTATCGCCTCATCCACTTTTGAAAGCATACACTACACTGTCAGAGCTATGGACAATTAATTTCGCTATACGATTATTTTCAGGGACATCTTCCTTGTTCAAGAACCGGCAGACCTTTCCATCTGATGCCTAAAGGATGTCAAAGCTCATCGCATATCGCACCATGACGATCAGAGGTTCACGTCACACCTTTTCCTGAAGGAGCTCTTAAGTAACGGGCCGAGTGAAGAAGGTGGAAAAGTGCCCGCGCACCAGGATATGCACCAGCTGAACAACCGCCTCAAGTTATGGTACGGTATGGTACCGTGAAATCAACATCTACAATCAGGTGAACACGTAGTCAAATTAAGTTGGTCGCTAGCTATGACACGGCGGATCAGGCTGTGTTGAGGAAACACTGAAGCCGTTCCTGAAAAATACGTGTGTTGGTGGGAACATACATCGAATAAAGTGGTTCATCGTGTGAACTTCGAGTGTTGGTATGCGACACTCGTTAAGACAATTGCCGAATTCCGTGCGGCAATTTGCGACAATGTCCTGTAGCGGCAACGACACCTCACACTTAACTGGTTCCTGCTATCATGTGCTTAAAACAATAACAGAAAAAATGCAATGACCCTGAACAGTTTGAGTACCAAACGAAATCCACAGAATCAACCCGTCGTAATCGCTGCAAATGTCGAAGAAAAGAACGGACCAATGTGATGTTGTCCCTGCATCTGGTTCTATATACAGAGAAAAAGCTACGTGACACCCGAAACGAAAATATCAAGTGCGCTACGCTTCCCATGGTTAATACGTTTGTGCATTTCATGAAACATTTGGTGCAAACATCACGGCCGAAACTTCGGACACATGTGTCCACCAGATATTCGATAAAAACTGGCAGGCGAGTACCTTAACACGCAGCGATACCGCGCAACTCATTCGTATAATGTTCTGATGCCTTTCTTAGACCAACATTTATATCCAAATAATTAACAGTTTTAAAGACGTAATCAAAACGGTCATTCGGTAAGAGGAAATCGCGCTTGAGATCAAAAAGTTTTATTCCAGGGATGCACTTGGACAACATTTACTCGCAACTCGTACCATCTTGATAAGGCATTCAAACAGCTCTAGCTATGCATGAAATCTAGTAATGCTGTCGGAGAGCGCACCTACGCACAACAGACTGATCTCAAGAATATTGAAACAATATATGGCCTACATGCACGTAATGACACCTCAACTAAGTCGATGTCAAGGGGGCATAGGGCATAGGGCATAGGGCACATACACTTTGCTGCGCTACAACCACAACTAAGCAGAACGTTCCACCTTAAAGACGTGTGCTGAGCTAAACTGTTGCCCGTAGTAATCGACGGCTTGTAATATACATTAATATGTGTGAAGGTTTGTAATATACATTAGGTCTCAAAGGTTTTACCCTTACGTTAAAAGCGATTTCAACCTGTTTTCCTCTGTGTCCCATTCAGCCACGTCCTATTTCCCGCTGCTGAATGACGTCACGAGAGAGCGCAGCCAGCACACGTCTTCAGAAAGCGTACATCCACTGGCTTGTATCGCGTGCTATCGGAAAACGACTGCAGAATCTGGCATTTTAATTAATTGTCAGAATTTTGATTAAATACGTTTTTGAAGCTTCTAATGTGATTTAGGACAAAAACGTTCCATGAAAACACCATAAACGGTTTTTTAGACCAGAAAAACTATCCTACGAAAGGTCGACCAGGGTGAAGCATTCCGCTTAACATGCCGGAAATGCAGAGGGGGCAAAAACTCCTCATCCCGTTATGTTTTTCAAGCACAACTGCCATGGCAACGTTGAGATTATGTCAATGTCCTGCTGTACTGCTGCAGCATCTTTTGTTTTTCGAAATATTAAAATCCGTCCCATTTTTTCTTCTTTTTTACTGCAGTCAAAACACAATCCGGACGCCGGCTGAGCGGCGCATCAATCGTCGGCGGCGGGTGGTCGCAGTGTGTCGGACCGAAGCTCGGACACTGCCGTATACTGCGTCTGGAGCAACGGCTGCCGGGCAGCCAGCTACAAGGCATCGTGGGGGGTAGTACGTGATGTCGGCGTGTAATACCAGGGCACAGATAGCCTAAGTCACGTCGGTCGAAGTTAATCAATTTCAAATGGTGAACATGTGACGCTCTGTCTATTTCTTGAAGATTTATTCGCTCGATCTCAATCCAACTTTGTGGGTGGTTAGCCTGCCATGGATATGCTTAGCCTGATGCACATGCAGCCTAGGTCAGGCCAATCGAGGTCAACCGAGGCCAGGAATGAAAATGCAGTGTTTCATATAGCGGGATACGGAATTTGGTAGAGGCTTTGACTCCATGATGAATGTGGGTACCCCAAAGCAAAGGCAAGCTAGGTCATGTCAAACGAGGTCACCCAAGGTCGGCTGGTGAAGATGAAAAATTCTGTCTTTCTGCACCCAGATCTATCGAAATGCTCTAAATCAGATTTCGTAAGGATGCCTTTGGCAGCCTTGGCGGAACCTGGATGACCTCAGATAACCTGAGTAAGTCACTTCACTTGCGGATATGAAAGTGCATTTCACCTACGAAGAAGCCATCAGATATTGTTCTGGTTGTAAAATCCCAATGACGACTACTTCTCTTTGTCTGTGTCCTATTCACATGCAACGGGCCACGAGTGAACATAGCCCCGAATTACGAAAGCACAATTTGACAAATGTGATTCAGGGTCCATGGTTCGCATTAACAGCTTTGCAACGACTCGCCGGACGCAAGGGACGCAGGCTGTCACCCACATGGGGTTTTCTTAGACTACCGGCGAACGGCCTGCATCACGAGCCTGAAATTGTTCTAACAGCTGACGTTATGCCCTATGATCATCTTTTCCCCCAAAAAATATTGCCCAGTCATATACATGACCGGGCAATATTTCTTGCTCACTTCCTGTTCAGGTCGACGAGGTATGCTATTCTTGAGGAACAGCAAGCCGTTTTTATCATCCTTTACGTCATTGTTATTAGATGGACGCATGTCTGACAACATATAGTGTTTTGAAGGGCCAGTGACTTTCCCAAAGCCATATCAAGTTCGTGTGAAAAACTGGCCAAGGGGCAATTCTGTTGTGGACTTCTGCGATGACAATCATTCCAATCTTAACCAATGACGGCAAACTTGTCTGCGATAATGAAACACCATTTCCGGCGCTGGCAGCGTAACAGAGGCTGATCATGACACCTGAACTTCCACTGACATGGCCTTGACCTCAAAAGAGAAGCAATCAATGCATGCAACGTCTAACCCATTTTAAAACCAGATCGCTACAAAAGCATTATAGTTTGCCGAACGAAGTGACTACTACGATGAGAACGGAAACAGAAAATAATGATGTCCTCTTTTTCTCTGCAGCCCGAGGGATCACTAGGCAACCAGAACAGATCAAATCTGCCATCATTCAAATCAGAAAGGAACATGCTACACATTCGCTTTTGTATTGTCGCTCAATCTCGATTAGGAAAGCAATGGGATGGGGCGGCAACTACCCCGCCCCACCGCTTGTCTACGGGGCAGGTGGAAACCTTACAATGGTTAACTGACAACCACTGCTGGTCCACTGCTGGCTGTACTGTGCCAACCCTCATTCCCATTGTCCTAAAACGTTTCATCGCGACTATCGTTTACCACGAACTCATTGCATCCCTATGCGGCCTAAAAGAGTGCTGAAAGGAAAACTGGTCATGGGAAACTGTCTGCTCCGAAGGTTCCCATGACGCGAAAAAACACAAAATGACAGGATAACTTCGAACACAAGAACCGTTAGTCCTATCAAGGCTGCCAGCAATCATCTGCCTCCCCGACCCAAAGACGACTTCAGGGTGATCGTACCACAACGAGAACTTCTCCTTAATGTTGCGCTATGCTTCTCACGGTCTTTCCCACTCACCAGGCCGTGCGTCCTAACGTGAGACACGCTCGCCAGCCACCGCGCAACCAGCGTCCCACGGTCGACACCGTTTGCAATCAGGCAAATTCGACACGCGCACTCGCAACGGCCTCAAGCCTCTCCGAATTCCGATGCAACTCGAACCCAGACGGGATACGGCGCGACGCGTTTACGCCCGTCGCGGCAGACGCCGCGGACCGTTCTCGCGTGTCCCGGTACGTCCGCACCCGGGCGGAGACCACGCGGCGGCAGACACCGGCCCTCTGTCGAGAGGACGGACCGCGTGGTCCGCGTGCCGCGGCCTTAGTCTTATCGCTCCCTACCCTCTCCCCGCCTCATCGTCCCCGGCTGAATGCACTGGAACGCGAAGTGCCGACATCTCGCGCGTTTCGGATGCTATTACGCCTGCTCGGACCGCATGCTGTTCTCTTTGCACCACGCGGAAGAAGTTCTGGTTTGGGATCTCATCCCAGATTGTGCAGAGTCTTCCTTCTCACATTGTGGGATGTGAATCCCAAACTGTCAACCCGACAATATAAACGCTTTGTGATTGTGTGATATCAGCATGCAAGGCGTCAAACCGCCACGTACAAATTTTTATGTGCCAGAGATCTCATGAAAACGACGGAAGTCAAATATTATAATACAAACATGGCCAGCACAAAACAATATATTCATATGTCTGAAGACAATACGCTTCACATAAATGCTGCAAAAACGACTTCTCCCAGTAATCCACAAATAAAGCACCACTCAGCTTCATCTCACAGCTTATCGCAGCATGTCAAAACACACATATCGACAATATGCATACAAACACTTTCCCGATGTTGGTGCAATACTTAGCGAGAAAATGACGTATGTTCGACACACCTCTCCCAACCTAGGAAAAGAGGGTTTGTAACATTGTTGGCGTCTGATTGTCACGGACTAACAAAACCCAAAAGTAAATATGATTAAGTCGCAAAGGTCAACAACGCGATTCGGGACCAAAAGCCGTTAGATTTCCGACGATTTAATGACACCTCGACAGCGCGCCGGTTGCCTTTCACAAAGCCGCCTGGAATCTACCACCTCGGAACAGGTGCAAATGCGCGACAGCCGTCCCCCCTAATGCGTCCGCTGCGTCTAGCCTAGCAGGCCGGTCGCGCCGTAGTAGGCGTACGGGTTGGCGCCGTAGTAGAGGCTGTAGTTGGGATAGTAGTAGGCGCCCGGCGGCAGCGAGACGGCGTCCGTGACGGACGGCACGGTCGGCTCCGGCGGCGCGGCCGACGGTTCAGCGGACGGCTGGGCCGGCCCCGGACCCGGCTGCTGGCCGGCCGGCTGGGACGGCTGCGCGGCGACCGGCTGCACCGGCTGCTGGCCGGCTGGCTGGGCGGGCTGCTGGGCGGGCTGCTGGGCGGCTGCCTGGTAGGGAGGCTGAGTCGGCGGCTCGTACGAAGGCTGGGCGGGCGCCGGGGCGTTCACACCCGGCTGCTGGTAGGCCGGCTGGCTCTGGGCGTTCTGAGCAGGCTGCTGGTAGGTCGGCTGGCCCTGGGCGGTCTGAGCAGGCTGCTGGAACGCCGGCTGACTCTGAGCAGGCTGGCCAGGCTGCTGGAAGGTCGGCTGCCTCTGCACGCTCTGGGCAGGCTGCTGGTAGGCCGGCTGGCTCTGGGCGTTCTGAGCAGGCTGCTGGTAGGCTCTCTGGTCCTGCGTGTGCTGGGCAGGGGGCTGGTACGACGGCTGGTTCTGTGAGGCCTGCGCCGGCAGCTGGAACGCCTGCCGGCCCGTCTGCCCGGCCGGCAGCTCGGCACTCTGATGGGACGACTGCCTGGCCGTAGCCGCCATCGCTGCCGCGGACGCGAACGCTGCCGGGTCGAAGTTGCTGTTGCTGGCCGAGGCGTCGGCGAAGGCCTTGACGGCCGCCTGGAAGGCGGCCTGGAACCGGCTGGCGGCCAAGCCGGGCGCGTCCACCGCAGGCGTCGGCGGGCTGTACGTCGTCGTCGCCACCGTCGGCGGCACCGTCGACGACGGCGGCGGCGACGGCGGCGGTGGGGTGGCCTCCGTCGTCGACGGCGTCGCAGGCGCGCCGCCGCCGACGGTGGCCGCCTGCTCGAAGCCCGGCAGGCCGCTCAGCTGGCCGTAGCACCCGTAGCCATACAGCTGGCACAGCACGGACGCCGCCCGACCAACCGAGACCACAGCAGCCAACACCAGCAGCAACCTCATGATGGCAACGCGGGCGACACTTGGCGTGCAATGAGGCCTTGGGCGCGGGACGCCCGTTTTATACCCCACTTTCCGCCGCGATTTTCCGATAGAGCGGCAGGCTCGCGCCGGTACCGGTTTCCACGGGAGCTGTGTTCGACGTCGGGCCGCCGGCTCGCCGCCCGAGGCTCCCTCCAGGAAGCGTCGAGTGACTCAGGAACACCTCAAACGGACGTCTACGCGCGTCATTGTCGTGCGCAGATTCTGTCGCGGCCGAAAGCAGTGAAAAATCTTCCTTTTTCGTCTGCCTGGCATCCGGCTTCGCGAATGAATTACAACATCAATGGCATTACCGTGTCTGTTTCAATCAGTTCAGTGCACGACAGACTAGAAAAACCAATTGCAGTGGAACATAATTTATGAACATTTTCCAGGCTGTGAAATAAAATTAAAAATGACGTGAGATTCAAATGTGAAATGCAAACACATGTTCAAGAATCCGCATTTCCTAATGCATAAGAGAGGATACATGTATATATATATATATATATATATATATATATATATATATATAACAGCATATAATAAACTTATGACCTCTTTCTCGTCAGCAGGTCGTGGAAAAATCTTCAAATGTCGACGGTCTGTAAAGGCAACGTTGTAGGTGTTTTACTGTGCTCAGTCCCATGTAACAATATGCACGGGTGTTATCCATGATGTCAGTAACGACTGCACATAGCTCATTACTTGGATCAGTCACTATCAGTCAAAATCACGAACTGGGATCACTGACCTCTTGATCTTTTAAAGACCTCGGACGAGTCACTGAGTATATGGAAGCGCGGATTTTCATAGCAGTCTCATATTGTTTTCAGCTCCGATCCATCACCAGACGTCATTCTGGACCAAAAGCGCTCTATGGCTCACGTCCCATACGATGCGATCTAAACCAAAATCAGCTCACGTGACCTCCTTTAAGTTCACCTGTAAGATCACTGTATTAAACAAAAAGATCCAACTGGGTATCATCGCGTAGCCAACGAACCAAACGATGCACTCGACTTTGTTTCACTGCTCTATCACGTTAGGTTTGGAAATGGCTGGAGCGACCGTCGTCCCTCGCTCCCCATCTCCTCCTCCGTACTGTAGAATACAGCCAAATGGCCAGGGTCAATTAATTAATATGGCATAAATACACACACACACACACACACACACACACACATATATATATATATATATATATATATATATATATATATATATATATATATATATATATATATATATCTGTACATATATACTAACCGCTCGTTCAGAGGCACAAGCTCCCACCTCATAATTCGGCCGTGATTACATCTTTTAGTTACTGATCTCTCTAATGACCAGCAAAATTTAATAAATCCGCATAATCGCCAATTTGCTGCGCATCTGCCCTGCTGTTATACGTGACGGCCACAATTTCCGAAGCACATTAACTAAATGAAGCAAAATTGCGCGAGCAGTATTCGAGAACCACGGAACGAAGAAGTAACGAAAGGGACGCCTGCATCTGGCCCGGGAACGCAAGGGTCAGCCGCTCGCGGGGCGGCCGTGTCATCAAGTTCCACGGCACGATAAGGATCCTCCAGCGCCACCTGGTTCGGTGCCTAGAGCAAAATTACTCCATATTTGGGAACACCTGGCTGGCGGGGTCCGGGTCCGACAGCAAGCCCGGCTTTGCCCGGACTCCGGTCCCATCGGTACCCACCTGAACACGTTCGGGCTAAATACATAAAAAAACGCGCCAAGTTATCGCCGACTTATCTCGTGAACCTGGATAGCGGTCAATCAGCGGCAAATTCGGCAGGCACTGTAGTCCAGCGTGACGCCAACCACTATCAACGACAGACGGGGGTAAGGTTCAGTCAGTATGAACGACAGACGGGGGTAAGGTTCAGTCAGTATGAGTAATCCCTTGCAGGTGTGGGCGTAGAGGTGTGGTGGACGCCAAAGACGCCACCATGCCGATAACGTCACCGCGCCGTCAGCGACGACCGGAAACAGGCGCTGGGCACAGCTCAGCGACCCCTTACCGAAACGAGAATCAGGCTTTCCCTGAAACGGTCCACAGTGTCCAGTCGCTTCAAGCACGCTAGTGCAATACAGCACGTTTCCCAGTACTAGACATGGCTTATGCGGGGTTACCACTGACCTATCACGACGTTTTCTTTTTTGGGGGGAGGCATTTTGCGACACAGACATTGCTGATACGTTTGGCTTTCCCTTTCAGAAAAGCCAAATCGGACAGCCTAAATAAGTAATAGACGAAGCTCTTTCGCTCCAGACGACGAGATTGGATCAGGGCTGTTGCAACATATAGGTAGGATCAGTCAGAAGCAAGGGATGATTATGCGGCTCGCAGTATAGGACTAGTCATCTGGTTGTGTCCCGTGCTGTCCACTGCGCGCCAGGATGTTTGACAGAGGGCAGACCAGTACTATTTTACCAGTGGATCGAATGCTTATTAACGCTTAGACATGTTATTAGCTTCCATGACGTCGGAGCAGTCGTATATATTATAAAAATATGTCGCGCCTTCCAAACAACTTAACAATCGCACTAATTCTTAAACACTCCCACAAAACGTTTAAAACAATGCAAAATAGAGCAGATGCAGGGGAGGTACTACGAAACAGACTTCGTTACAACCAGAGAGGCTGTAAACCAGGATTTGCACTCACAGCAATTTACAGCGTACAAACAAGGCTCTCCAGACCAACCGGGATTATGGCGCATTTGTGATCCCGTAAAACGTTCGCGACTTCAAAGGAGACATTTAATAATCTCACTCACGGTCAATTAAAAGCGTCCTCGACTGCCGGCACGATGCAGATGAATGCACAGTATAATGCACAGACATAACGACTTTGCAACAAATACAGACGAAGCGGGGTTCACGGGATTAACCATGAACCCGTGGGTTCAACATGTGTACGTGCGGTCTCAAATATTGTATTGGCTTTGTGGAGCATTGGCTTCAAATATGTGTTAATGATTCAAATTAATATACATCTTCAAGTTTATTCACCGATTCAACCATCCAACAATGGTTCATTTTACAATTTGATTACAATTCGATACAGTCGTATGATTCGCGGAAATAAATTCCGATACGAGTGTAGTCGCGCTTCTATTGACGAAAATCTAACACCAACTGACACACTTAACGTCACCATTAAGGGGAAATCGCACATGAACCGCGGCAAAAATCTTGTCCAGTGATGTTACTTCAGGATTTTAGTAGAAACACAATTTCAGCACGACGCTATTCGGAATGCGAAATCCCATGAGGTGCGGCGAAGAAGGGAGACTAACGATGTTGGTTAGGTCAATGATGTCCCGATGGCGCAGACACGATGGTAAACGCGATCCCTCCATTGTAAATTTTCAAGGACCTTCTTCAATTGTTAGGAAAACAGCGTTGGCATAATTCAAGGAAACCCAATCGGTAATACGTTTGGCCAAGGGATTACTACAAAATTTCAGTCATTGCTTTTCCCTAACGGCCCATTGTGATGCTATTGATATAGATCGTGCTGGCGCTAGTCGGGACTCTTCAGCCATTACAGGACTCAATGCACGGCATATTTACGTTCCCCGGGGCCCTGGCTCCACTATCAGATGGCTTACAGCCAGTTGGTAGGTTGCACAACTGACAAGGATTTTTGACATCATTTTGTTTAACTGAAACACGCCGTCGGAGCTGAACGTGAGATGTTCCGAATACGTACAAAACTAAACGCTGGAACTAACGAAAACCCACCGAACTAACTAACCAAAACTTAGCGAATGCTGGCGGTAGCTTCCCGCGGTTGCCATTACGAAGGTACAGTACACGGCTAAAACAAAAAATTCGAAGACATGCCTACAAACCGGCTAATGAAGCACCAATTTACAGTAGCTTGAGCATTGCAAAACGAGCTTAAAAATCTACCGTCATCTGTCTGCTGCTATCCTTCAATACATCAGGACTATTGAATTATCCGTATTTGGTATCAATCATGACGCATTCCTAAACCTGATCAAAAGCCTTGATGAACTCAGGGCTACTGCACACACTCAACAGGAGTTCCTAGAAAACAAATTTAAAAAATGTAGTACCCACATGTGTTTGAGCTTCCCTGCGACCACATTACCCTGACTGACAGTTGTGAGTAACACGTGGCTCGGGGTTTGGTAACGTTATTTTGCGCACGGAACAACATCTGGTATCGCAAACTAATCAACGAGCAATGTTCGAGCCCTTGAAGCTAGAATTAAGCGTTATTAAGTTTTTATTTTTCATATAAAAAAGAAAGATGATAACACAACTCGCCCATCACCAAGCAAATGCTGTTTTGCTCCGTGACCCACTTTGAAGTAACCTCCCATGCAACGGCGCAGTTTCCGTATCCATATCGCATCGCTACTGGGCCGAAAAACCAGATACGACATCCTGCACCGACCGGCGACCACCACTTACGGTGCCACGTCGCAAGGCTTAGTAACATCCTGGTATTAACAGGAACTGGCTAACATGTGCGTGCGTCAAAGAACGCTAAACCAAATTTTTGTGCCATCGCGTCAATGGTGGTACAAAACCAGCGGCCAGACACCAGTTTCAGCGTGGTCCATGTCACCAAATCAAAGCCACTTTGAGACTTGACAGCAGCCATTTAAGGACGCCACAAAACGCCACTGGTAGAGATGTCATGAACCCAAGCTTTTATCGTTAATAATCACAATATAAACCATTTGACACGGCTAAGTTTCCGGCGGCGTTTCTGAACGATCTGCGAAGCGTCTCATCTATAAAATGTTTGAGCGTTTAAAATCTGGTACATGAGACTGACGACGCACAACCAAGTTAAGTCGTCTGAAGACCGGAAACTTGTTTCCGTTCTCCGTTAAAAGTTCCCCTGCTGAAGAGTGCTCCCCTTCCCTAACCTTACCCCCCTCCCCCCAAAAAAAAACTCCGCAACGACCTCCTGACAGAAGAGAAGCCATAAACCTCCCATGGCAGCTCTGTCACACGGTAACGTATAAGCACGACTGCACACTATTTCCAAGGAGCACATTCATAATCATATCACATGACAGTCCATCCAATGAAATATTTTCGGTTCGCATATATTAACAGCAGACCAAAGCTCTAGACTGTCAGACATGTCTGCAAAGCGCTCTACCTGAATTCACGCTTACGAGGCATTCTTAAGCATCTATGTTTTCTGCTCTCTTTTAGTTATTTTGAATCCGGAGAACGCACACGTAAATTCCTGACAGATCGCAACTGATGCATAAATCCAACATATCAGCGTCAAACAATGTTCTAGGATGTTCGTGCACAAAACTATTGTAGGAAAGCTATTCACATTTATTTATATTTTGGAAATTCGTGAATGACTCTGCTCTTGCTGCGCCATGCAAATGCAGGTCCTGATGCCACTAATTACAGTAGTATTCGAAAATACAGGGATATATATGTCATCGCTTCGATGTACAAATGAGGTCGCCATGACATACACTGCTGAAAGGCAGGTGAATGGTCAATTGTTTGCGACTATGTTGCATTACACAACCGTCCGACAAAACGGGTATCAAGGAAAACTGTCGCAGGCGAAATTGCGAAAAAAACAACAAGGTATGAGAAAGCGCCACGCGGCAGCTGGAAAGTCCCAAGAGCCTCCCATCGCGACTGATAACAAAAGACCCTAAATGGCAACAGCTACATTTCCAGAACACAAATAATATGACTGGCCACATATTTCTCGACTGTAGTACAGATAAACGGACGAGAAAAACAACAAGACGGTCAATGTCAGAGTACATCTCGCGCTACGCACGACAATCATCTGTTCGATGCAGCAGGCAAAGGTAACCCGTCCATGGGCGATGGGCATGATTATGATTGTATCACTGTTCTATCAGAAAGCCTGCATGAACAAAATAAAAGAAACCAGATGACTTCTGCTGACCGAGTATTGCGTACACAGCTGAGAGCTATATCAGGCGAGTACCAGCTAACATCGTCAAATGAAACATCATCAGATAACTGTCCTGACAAGCCAGCTCATTCTGTTCTGATGTTATGGAAATTCTGAAAACAATGACTAGGCCAAATGTCTGCATGAAACTGCTTTAAAAAATACCAGGAAATATACATACAATAAAACATTACGGGGAAAGCAACGACACAATGAATCAAGGAAAATCCTAAGAATTTCCTCGGAGTCCCGAAGACGACACCAAGGACGCACTGCGGCATTCCCAGGAATGTGCCGGTCGCCAGGGAGCGGAAAAGATCGACGGCCACGCATTCGGTCCGGGTCGGCCTCCGGGGCCCTCTGAATCACGACCTCACGTGGATCGTCAAGCAGGGGTCCGAATCACTACCCGAGACCCGCGGTCACCGAGACGTCTGGGTCACGACCCACGGTCGGCCGTCACGGAAACCTGAGTCACCGCTCCAGGCCAGCTATCGAAGAGACTGAGTCACGACTCACGACCCACGACCGTCACGAAGACGCGAGTCACGGCCCGATGTCGGCCATCGCGGAGACGTCCTTCTGACGACCCGTAGTTGGCCGTCACGCAACACCCCGCTTCCCTCGTCGCGGTCACGGCGTGACCACAGCGGGCGGTGCGGCGACGCCCCTCCGCCGACCACGCCTCGCGTGGCCGCCGGCGCCGGCCGCCGCACGCAGCACGTGTCGGCCGCCGCAGCGAGCGGCCCGAGCTGACTGCGGCGGCGGCGGCCGACGGACCCCCGGCCGGCGACACCGGCCCCCCGGGACGCGGTCGGGGAAGGAGATGCGATCGGCCTCGGTCTCCGGCGGGCCGGGTTCGGGAGGCAGCCTGGGCCGGCGCAGGCTGCGGCTGCTGCGGACACGCCATCGAGCGGCGGACCTTTGCGGAACAGCGATCGACCGCCGGCGGCTTTCGACGCCAAACGGTTCACGCCCGGCGCGCCCAGCGTCGATTTCCTCCACCGATTTTCACAACGTAAAAACCGATCTCTGCTGAGATGACTGATTCGACATAATCCACTAGACGACGCAGAAGATGACATGTCTGAGACAGATCATGCGCCGTGTCATTCGCACAACCGCACGATATTCACTGTATCAGCCTTTTCACTTCCTTTGAACGAAGAAATCTGCTCCCTGGCCGAGAATCTGCTCCAAGCCGCAGAGAACGTGATATGACCAAAATTATATCCATTCGGAACAAAAATTTCTGCCCTCGATTGCAGCGTCTGAATTATTTCCTCGTTTCCATGTCTGTCGTGGAAAACCACTACCACGGAAATCGGCAACACAAATCATAAAAATTGCCGACACTTAAAGATTTCGGTCGCCGTAATCAATGAATGCATTTATGTTTCAGCGAAACCAAAGGGAACTAAAATCAAATGCATGGACTAGTATTATCGTACACACCAACGTCACCCAAGTGGCTGAACGGCATCGATGTGTTTCGTGATTCTGTCTCGTAACGTTTAAGAATCCAGAAAAAAGACACCGCATCTTTCAAGAACAACACAATGCATTCGATTCACCCGTTCAAAAATCGCTGATGGCAGCTCACCCCCAACAGTTACTCAAAGTTCCCTCAGTACTCAGCTTCAGTAACCAGCGCCTGACAACTCATGAAAGCGATATATTTTAACTATCGTCTCACCGAAATGCATTTCTCTGCTGACAAGGCTTTGCTGTCCTCTGTGGTACCGCCCTTGAGTCATTTCTCTGGGCCACCACTGGCGAACTGAGCACATCCAGTTTCCACCGGCAACCACTAATATGCAAAAATTGCGCGCCATTCCTTATGGTTATGGAAAACGGACCATAAGGCTTTCATTTACAGATGGCAGTTCTGGCGTAGGGCCCTCATTTCCCTTCCCCTCCCCTCGATATCCCAGCATTAACGCCAGCTGAAAGCCCGGCTCCCCCAGCCTGGGCCACCACGGAGCAGTACCCGCCAGCAGACGGAGAGTAGTCTGTGGCCGCAGCGCCTCGTGCCGACACCGGCCAATCAACGGACGGCTGCCGCTCCCTTCCGTAGCAGCTGGCGGCGGCGGCGCGCGGCGGCCGCTCCAGATCAGAGCCAGGCCGGCCCGCGACCTGCGAGCCCCGCTGCACCGCCGCAACAATGGCCACATCACCACGAGGAGGCAGGGGTAAGCACATAAGCTCGGAAGCCTCCGCGCTGGACGGGAAACAAAAGCAAAAACTAAGATTTCAGAATGATAGGAGTAGGGGAAGCGAAAGTAGTCTTGTCCTGCAGCCAACACCGCGCAGCAGGCAAAGACCAGTCGCCGCTGTTCGGGCCGGCCGGCGGCGGACCGGACCGGCCCGCAACCGGCGGCTGCGAGACTCACCTGGCAGACACTGCTCGGACACGGTCCAGTCCCGGGCCGGCGCCGTCTCGTTCAGCCGCCCTCCGAGGTCCACCTTGCGGTGTTTGGTGACGGTGAAGCCGGCCCGCGCCGCCGGCCGCGCCGTCTCCATGTCCCACACATCCGACTGCGAGAACGAGCGGCCTTTGTCCTGGGGCGCGGCAGCGGCGGCGGCGGCGGCGGCGGCGGCCGCGGCGGCGCCCGGCCGCGGGGCCGACGCCGGCCCGGCCAGCAGCCCGGTCAGCAGCGACGGGTCGCACGAGCGCGCCAGGTCCGGGTCGAAGCTCAGCGACTCGTCCAGGCTGAGGTCGATGTCGCCCACGTCGCGCGGCGCGTCCCGCTCGTCCGGCTCGTCCGGCCGGTACACGGGCGTCTCGTCTAGCGGCAGCTCGTCCGTGGCGAGCGCATCCGTCAGTGTGGCCGTGTCGCCGTCGCCGCCATCCAGCCGCAGCGTGGCCGTGTTGGACGAGGCAGAGGCCGACGGTCGCGCGCGCGACGAGCTCAGCGGGTCGGTGAACGAGCCGGAGCTCTCGTCGGAGCCGGCCGGCTCGGCGGCCGGGCCGCGTCCCTCCTGCAGCCGCCGCACCTGCAGAGACGGCCAGCCGTCAGTGGTGACACCAGCAGAACAGGACACCAGCGGAGGACACCAGCGGAACAGGACACGACACGAGCAGGACACCAGCGGAGGACACCAGCGGAGCAGGACACAGACGGAGCAGGACACAGACGGAGCAGGGCACCAGCGGAGCAGGGCACCAGCAGAGCAGGACAAAGACGGAGTAGGACACCAGCAGAACCGGACACAGACGGAGCAGGGCGCCAGCGGAGCAGGACACAGACGGAGTAGGACACCTGTGGAGCAGGACACAGACGGAGCAGGACGCAGACGGAGCAGGACACAGACGGAGCAGGGCACGCTGCGTCCGGGAGCATGGATGAGGCCAGGCTTGTGTTTCAAGCGTGCAGTTGTTGCGTCAAGTTTAATCCTCATTGGCCGCATGAGCAAAGAATTGTGGTAGCATGCGGGCAAAAAGGATGCAGGCACTTTCTTTCCCGAGAGGTCATGTGCATAAAAACAATTTGTTTTAAATACTTGGTGGAAATGTTCTTACCAGGAAATATCTGACGTTAAGATTCCTCCAGACAGGCAAAGCATAGCTTACACGTACTCAACTGCATACTTCACGACCAAACTGCACCGGAGAAGCGATACGTACAACAGTACCACAACAACAATGGCCACAAACTAGGGTATGGGTTCAGTTTGAATGTGGTACAAAACTATGCATGGTTCCTGGCGACAAGACAAAAAAAAAACGTTCAACAGTTAATACGAAGGGAGCACGGGTACCTCGGTAGCACGTGACGACATCCACAGCGTAATGTACCTACAACGCACTGTGAGTCCAGAATCCTGCATGTCCACCACCGGGGTTGGAAAAGGTGTTGTTTCTTTTGGTGTTGAAGAATACCAGAAAATATGGGCAACAAAAACATTTTATACTCCAAAAGTATCACCTTGTGCCTGCATCAAAAGACTATATCATAACCATGTTGACATATTTCTAACCCTGTAAGAGAATGTCTCTGTCTCCATTCAGTAACAAGCAGGCACGATGCCATCACCGACATACACCAAGAACGTCAGCTTAAAGCGGCATTATTCCTTGCAAAACTTTGCACTCCAACATAAAAGCTATGCTCCGAGACCAATAACAACAACCAACTTCCCAACCCTGCTCACTACCCACCTCATTGTACGCCTCGAAATAGCACACCCACATTGACTGCAGGATGTTTTCAGATAGGTTCGGGCGCAAAAACTGGCAATCTTTTCTGGAGGCAATAAGCAACCAGCCGGCCACATCCTTCGACCATCCCTCCCCCCCCAAAAAAAAAGGCAACTCCAGTAAATCGGCAGATGACAAATCATCAACTTGTCTAGTGGACGTCTACGGATGGGAAGTCAACAACACCTCGACCCGCCTAACTTGAAATATAATGTAGAAAGTTCAATATGCTATTAGCCGCCGAACAAACCAGAAACGCCTCTTCGTCAAACTGTCGCCACATAATGGAGTCCCCCCTGGATCCAAATACGTCCATTTTGAATTCTTTAATATCGTATCAGTCCGTGACACCGATAACAATGGAATAACACTCATTTACGTTCGTTTCCAAGAAGGCTGAAATGAATAGCTGCACGACAGGACACATCCAGGAACAAAAGTCTGTTTCCGTGCAAACAACAGCGGATCCGCCATTGAAACGGGATATCCTTAAGCAAGCACCCACGTAAACTGTCAACAAACGGATGTCTGCTTTGCGGAACAGAAATACGGCCGATAGCTCCGCTATCCAATGAAAATGCATGGCGTTATTGATAACAGTCCGGTCGATAAGAGGCAGGCCTAACGAACGCAAACATGGACGCATGACTCATGCCAGGATCCTATGGCATTTGTCCACATCCAATGCCCGGTCACAATGACTCGCGCCTCAAATGATTTCATCACGTGCAAGCGTAATTTTGTCACTTCACAAGGCACCAGATTCCTGCAGAAAAGACGCTTTCGCCAGTGGTCAACGCACCACAAGCCGGGCGGACCGACGACGCGACACCCGAGCGACGCCTACCTGCTTCCAGGAGTCGGTGACGAAGGAGGCGGCGGGCACGGCCTCCTGTGGCTCCTGCTGCTGTTGCGGCTGCGGCTCCGGCGCCGGCCTCAGTTTCGGCTCCGGCTCCGGCTCCGGCCCCGGCTCCGGCTCCGGCTCCGGCCCCGGCTCCGGCTCCGGCTCCGGCTCCGGCTTCGGCTCTGGCTCCGGCCCCGGCTCGGGAGGTCGCTGCTCCGGACGCGCCGCCAGCGGGGACGTCGGACCCGGCTGCGGGAAACGCGGGAACCGCTCTAGGCTGGCCGAGCCGGCGGCCGCCGGCGGCAGCAGCGACGGCGTCTCGTCCAGCATCTCCGAACTGGACGAGACCGAGCCGGCCGTTTTCTTCTTGCGGCCCGAGTCCTTTGCAGCCTTGGCGAGCTGGGCGTCCTTGGCCTTGGCCTTGCGCCGCTCGGGCGTGGCCGCGCCCATCCTGTTCCCCATGGCGGCCGGCTGGTGGCCGGAACGGACCGACTCGTCCTCCTCGAGGTCGCTGGCCTCGTCCGCGGTCGACGCGCCCGCGCACACACCTGAGTCGGCGGCAAGGCTGGACGCGCTCCGAGAACCCGGCCCGTTCGGC
Source organism: Capitulum mitella (assembly GCA_030062745.1). Lineage (NCBI taxonomy): Eukaryota > Metazoa > Arthropoda > Thecostraca > Pollicipedomorpha > Pollicipedidae > Capitulum > Capitulum mitella. The sequence goes on along the minus strand of CP099847.1, from coordinate 1,313,011 downwards.
GGCCGTCGGACGGCCGGCGCGCACTGCCGCTCGCCGGTCGGCCCCACCGGCGCGCAGCTCGGGCTCGGCGCAGGCTGGGCGCGGGCGCGATCGGTCGCCCTATCGGCGCAGATAAGCGGCGGCGAGCCGGCGGCGTCGCGCAGTCGCTGCCGGGATTCGGCCAGCAGCTCCTCGGTGGGGCTGGGGATGCACTGTCGGCCGCCGGTCGGCGGCGCCGCCAGCAGCCGCGTCTCGTCGGCGGCCACCAGCACGCGCTGCGCCGTCACCACCTGGTAGCCGCGCTGGGGCCAGTCGGCGGCAGGCGCCGCGCGCGCCGCCGCCTCTCCGGCCGCCGCCGGGTCGCGCCAGAACAGCCAGCTGGAGAACTCCTTGGCCACGTCCTCCAGGTACACAGCGCGCCGCTCGTCGGCAGCCGCCGCCGGGGCGCCGTCGGCGCCGACGCCGGCCGGCGCGCGCGGGCCTGCGCCTCCGCGCTCCATGATCAATAACGGCCGCCGCCGGCCGCGCCGCAGACGGAGGCCGGCCGACCGACGGCCGGGCCGCCGCCGCCGTTCGCCGCTGCCGGGAGGGCGGCTCGCGCCGTCCGTTCAGAGGGCGCCGAGCGCAGCGGGCGAGACCGCGAGGTCTTTCGATCGTTCCGGCGCTGCAGAAGCCCGAGCGCGGAGGTGTCACTGGCGGCACGGCGGCGAAACAGCGGCCGACGCGGGAAGTCCTGGCCGAGCGGTGACAGTTCCGGAGCTCCGTGGCCGCGTACGTGATGGCCGTCACCGTCACGCCGCGCGACGATCAAATCCTGCGCCCAGCGCGAATTGCGGTGGTTCTGGCGGAAACAGACACCAAAGCACCGCTTCCGGAGGTCGGCAGTCCAAGCTCAGTGCCGCCAGCCCCGCTCAGCGCCTGCGATGAACACAGCTCGTGTCACGTGAGGCGACATTGAGCCGCCGCCGACGGCGCAGACACCACTGCCGTCGTGACCCGGTACAGATCAGGAACACCCGCCGGCTGATGGCACGGAAGATCACGCTATCGGACCGGCTATCTCGCCGATGGCAATAGCGATCATAAATCAGTCAAGAAGGCTAGCAAGTCATCTGACATGGTAAGTGTGAACTTGTGATGTGATGCACCTTTCGACCGGAATTAATCCATCCTTAGATAGCAAGCAAGGGTCTGGGGCAACAACCCAAACCAAGACTACAATATGCTAAGAATGGTGTGGTAAGAATAACTTACCACACTGTTATCAAAGTAAGTTGTTGGCATGGGAATGGGTACTCTCTGGACCGAGTTCTGTTTTGGGACATAAAAACAAAACATATTCACACAGTTTATATCAGTGAATAGAAGAGAATGAAACAAAACTGTGGCCAGAAAAAGTATTCAGGGAAGGAAGCTGGCAGGAATTCATGTAGCCAAACCTTCTTTCACATTAAAACTCTGTAGTGGAAGACATCTGGCAAGCATAGGAGAAAAGAAAGAGGCATTTACCATGTTATGCATATGGTATAATGACTAGATGTATTTTGAATAAGTCCCAAAATATCCAAATATGTCATCTGAATTCCCTCCTTGTGTTTCCTGCTCAGAAAACCTATATGCCAGCTTGAGACTGGTACATGCATCCATACAAAGTAACAGCCTCCTGCTTTCCAAAGCTGCAAGCTGATACATTTGCTATTGCATATGCCAAGTAATCTACAAAGTGAGTCTTGTGCTTAGAGAAAACAAATGTGGCATTTTGAGGTCTAAAATGCTATTGAAACAAGGAAATCATACCACATTTAGATGTTGCAATGTTCACAGTCTAGCAAGGTAATCATTTCTGAAACAATACATTTGGATATCATACCATGTATCATTATTTCTACTGCAAAACTACTAATCCTTTATCTGAACAATAGTGTGGCCAAGTTCATTGTGCACTAGGTGTCAACATGTGGCAAACATAAAATATATGAGGTGAATATTTCACAGACTATGGCAAAAATAGGGGTTGCTAATGGCAATAATGTTCAAAAATATATTTCTGTTTAGGTGTGCAGGTGTAAAGATTTCCAAAAGATGTCAAAATCCTTGGGGAAAAGATGCATTATGATTGAATCCTGCAAAGTAAAGTTGCAACATCAATGCAATTTGCTGCCAGAAATATGTTCTGATATAATTATTTCCATAGTGGGGGATGTATCTATTTTTGTGATTAAGTGTCATTCTGGATCACAAATTGCAAATATAGCCACACCACTGAATGACTCTATTACAATCATTAGTGGAACATCCAGCACCATGAAAATTGTGATGACAACATATGGAAATACCTACCAGTAATAGTTATGTGTTATCCACAAACTATACCTTCAACTAAATTTGGGCCAAATTTTGTTGAGCTCAGGTTCAAGAACTACATAGTCCAATGACATGGCTTAATATGAGTTTACCACTTTAGAAGCAATGTAAGTAATTTTCCAACATCTTGAACTTTCTCCTGAGAACTCCTATCCTGTGTGAAAAGTTATGAGCATGACCAAAAACAGAATGTTCTGCTCCCAAAATAACATACTGCCTGAATGAAGTGCATGGGCCACTGACCAGCACTGAAATATTGCTTACTAGAATTTTTAAGCATAAGCTTGCAGGATGTATGCAATAAATGAAGCATCATTCCTAACCACATACTACATCTTTGTCAGATTTTGTAACTCCACCTGTAATGCTTTTATCATTATGCCCACTGCTTTACTACAAGGAAAACACTGGCCATCAACCCCATCAGCCAAAAATCTAGGGAAGGCTTCTTAGCAAAAGGAAGTCCTTATTTATTGTAGCACTGCCATGAGAAATACACAAAATATGTCCCAACAGAATTCATGCCTGATAAGCCACTGGCTCTACCCAAAAACTGCATTCAGATTATTCCATGAAATTAAAACTAGGACATATATTCTGTTTTGTGTCTTCAGAACCCTTTTTGGCACCCTCACTTTCATTTTTACTGTTTATATTTCCTTAATGCTCCCACTCTTGATTGATGTAAGCCATTACTGATGCTATCCAGGCAGTGAGATGGCAGGCTATTTAAGATTCCATTCAAAAACAGCCCAATCCAGTGTAATATGCCCCGCAGTAATTCAAAATAATTGTACATATAAGCCTCACCAACATATACGTGCAAACAAACAAGTAGATAGTACATTCATATGACGCCTTAGGCATCCGAAAATTATGTTTGCACTTGTTCGCCGCAAATCAGTGGCAGTACCTAGAAATTCTGGGCTTTCCTCAATGCAAAAAAAAACCCTCAAAAATCATCAGTCACTTAGATCTGAATTCAGAAACACAGTTATTGCCTACCAGCGTTTGTTCTGTCGCCGCAAAAAAAAATCCAAACGAATTTTGTACAATTGTCTCATCTACCCCGCATACGTCTCAAGTGCACATTAAATAATACGATGAGATCGAAGATAATTATTGATCACTGAATCGGTAAGAATACCTTTTTTGCAATCCAATGATTTTATTGACCGCCTTGTTTCTCATCTTTGCTCAATATTTATCCTTTTACGGATCCTTCTTATAAAAGTTCTTGATTTTGTTTACTTGTCATGGTGCATTGCTTCTCTTCCCGCGAAAACGTGTACGAGTTACTGCACCAATGCCCATTAACTAGCCAGTTCGTCCGCTGTTGTATCGCTAGGAAGGCGACGGCATAGCTTTTCTGATGTTTCGGCTCTGCGACCCTTATAATCTTGGCCGCTAGAACGCTAACTCAGCATGTTCTCGTGATCGCGTCTTAAAAAATGCGATAACATCGTGTATATTGTTCTTTGCTCACGGATCGTCGTATGTCATTCGTGCTTCACACGTCGCGCCTGGCACGGCAGCACCACGAAGAACATTATCCGATAATGTCGAATGGAGGAAATGTCTTGGTGTAACCGTGGTGTACAGATCATAACGCGATATGAAATGGTGCTACATAATGATTGGTAAAAGTAACCTGACTTATCTCCACAGAAATCGTCATGGGCAAGAAGAAAAAGCATCATCATCATCATGACGAAAACGCTGCTGGCGGGCAGCCAGCGCCGGCAGCCCCTCAGGGCGCACCGCCCCAGGGTCAGCCGCCGCAGGGGCCACCGCCGCAGGGGCCACCACCGGGCTTGAAGCTGACCCCAAGTCGCCGGAAGAGAGCGGGCTTTGACGAGTCCGGTGAGAAGGGGTGAGTGTCAGCGCTGTGTCGTCACGTCACGCAAGGGGCACGAGAGCTTCTCTACAGTAAGGGGAGGGCAAAAAAGCATTTTGGATCAGCTCTTTACAGTCAACGTCCGTAGGATCAATGTTAAATTTAGAAAAGTTGGGGGGCAGCTGCCCCTTTGCCCCCCCCCCCGCTTCCTGCGCCCTTGCTTTACACGTGTTCGCAGCGCACCAGTGTTGGAGTGACCGCGCCTTTTGCTTTGTTCCCCCTGCGCCGCATACCCCGTTTACGTCCAGTGGCCATATGCGGTTCGTATATTGTCTACGTCTGTCGTTTAAGTCCTCCAGGGCGCGCCTTGTCGTCTGCCCTCCTCGGTATTCAGACGGTTTATTGTTTGCGTACATGAGCCTCACCAGAAGAACACATGGAGGGGTTGACCGACTAACGGGAACGAAGGGTGCCAATGACGAGGCGGTTTTCACCGTGGCCAGCACGGCCTTCGCCAGGGCCGACCAGTCCGGGCGGGCCGGCCGCTAAGCCGTGCGATCTGATTCAGGCACCGCAGCGTGATGTATCCCGCCGCATCCGTGATCTCAACAAGTGGCTGATGTTATGCCCTCCGTGCGTTGAATTATGCGTGTCCGCTAAGACCCCCGGAATGCGTCGGCCGAGGACCCCACGAGCGATGCCTCCAGCTACTGGGCAGTTGACAGGGTCCTCGGGTTCGTATCTGGCGGTGTCCGTTACCCCCAGGCCCCAGAAGGCGGTGTCCCCGTCCGTTCGGTGACTGACGGCGTCCTCCGATCCGGCAGCTCGGTGGACAGCAAGACGGACCTGCAGCCGCGCCTCACCACCTGGGACGATGACGACATGGCCGACATCCCGATGATCCCGGACCTGGACGAGGTGCAGGAGGAGGACCTGACGCTGCAGGTGGCGCCCGCACCCCAGTGAGCCCCCGCCGTGACGGCGTGACGGTGGCCTGACGTGGAGGGGCCCCGCGTCATGGCTAAAAAAAACTGACTTCCCCGGCCAGCTGACTCATTCTGCGGTTATGGTCAGCGGCAGCGGCTGTGTAGCTGTTTATGTAAGCGTTCGATATATTTTGCGCTTTATGCTCACACTCTGTTATGTAACAGGCCAAAAATTTAAATCAGAAGTGTCCTTTACACGTTCCCAGCTTTGCAGTGAGTTGCGGCAGTGCGCCCCTGTATTTCTTTGGCCGGTGCCGATCGATCGAAGTTTATCGTAACGAATGGGTCGTTTGTGTTTGCCGGTGAAGTGTGATACATACTCGTGTATGCTGAGTGCCGACCACCTCGAATGACCAAGGCGTTCCGTCTGTACAGAGCGCCCGTGAACCGAGTGGCCACCATGCAGGAGCTCAACGAAGACCTGGAGAAGAAGCCGGCGTTCATGAAGCTGGACGACGTGGACCTGCAGCTGCTTGCGCGCTGTTTGCAGGAGGCGCACGACGTGGAGGAGGTTAGCTTTGACAGCCTGTATCTGTCAGGACTGTGCTTGGCCCCGTGCTAACACGACGATGGACAAGTAGCTCGTACAAGATTTCCCGAATGCGCCATCCGTGGCCGTCCGCCAGAAATGAACGCGTATCCGCCATGGCGCAATATGAGCGTTTTCCCCGTCGTATATGGCAAGTCGCTGATCGAATCGGCTGCCGGTGTTAGTTCGTCAGTCAGGGTCACTGGTGGGACGTTGCTGCGCCGACGTCGGCCGGGAGCGCGTGTGCCGGGGCTGCGGCGGCCGGTCGGGCGAGTGACGGGGCTGGACGGCTCTCCCGCAGCCGGACAAGCCGTGGGTGTGGGACGTGATCTTCACCGAGATCATGTGCCAGGTGATGGATGAGATGACGATCGACAACGTCAGCGCCGACCCCACGCCGCAGGTCAGTGACCCGGGGTCGCCGTGCAGTCCAGGTCACTGAGGAGGGTTGTCGGGCGTTGTTTTTTACGCCGTTTGACGGGTCAGTGACTGTTTGACTTGATGTGTTATCTCTTGCTCGCCGATGCGAGCTGTACGCCGACGAATTCTTCCAGTATCTGAGTCGAATCTATTCAGCAGTTCAGTTCAGGTTCTGGTCTGCCACGTGGCCTGAAAAGCAGAGTTCCATTGTTACTGTTGTGTGGCGACACATAGCGAAAAAAATCGTGAAATTTATCTCTCAGAGGAGGAATAATGCCTGTTATTCAACGTTTGTTCGGTGTCCGACGCACGCCTGTGGTCACGAAGGCCTTACGGCATCATCCCCCCTAGCCGTGGTCTGTTGGAACGATGGCCGCGTAACGGCCGCCACCCAGTCCGACACGCTGTCCGTCACCTCCGTCACACGCCGTGTCGCCGTTTCAGTCGAGCACCACGGCCATCAACAAGAAGTCCGGCACGGCCGCGCCGCAGACGGAGGTACTGCTACTCCCGCAGCGGCTGCCGTCTGCGGGGCCGCACGTCCGCTGCAGGCGCGGACAGATGCGGCACATGCCGTCACATGTCCTACACTCTCGAATGCTCGGTGGCATTTTTGGAATTTATATTCGAGTTTGTTACTGCGGGCCTATAGTTTGTCTTCGTTCCGTCACAAATCTATCGTGGTGCGAGACTTTCTTACAGAAGTGTTCTGTGTATCCAGTCAACTGAGTGTAGCCCGCTGGCAGTGGCTGACGCCTCCGTGAATGCGTGGCCGACCTTTTGTCAACGTCAGATGGCATGTTGGTTGGCGCATTTCAGCAAGCAGCTGCAGCGACGGCAAATCAGGCGCCTCCCGCGGCGCCAGGTCCAGGGCCTCCGGCAGCGCCAGGTCCAGGGCCTCCGGCAGCGCCAGGTCCAGGGCCTCCGGCAGCACCAGGTCCGGCGCCTCCGCCAGCACCAGGCCCACCTCCTCCGGCAGCGCCCGGTCCAGCGCCGCCAGCGGCAGGGCAGGCCTGATATCCTCTCCGCGAAGGGCTCGGCTGCCGGCGAAGAACGGGTTACTTGCGGCGATGTGATCTTGGTGGTGTTCTGGCCACTTCGGGTGCAGTTGGGCGGTTTGCTGTCTGTTTCGACCTCTGCGTGCACTTGAAACCGATCAGTGTCAGGAAGGCTTCCAACAAGAACAGAAGCCATGTGACATCACTACCTTTAAATGATGCAGAAGTCGTGAGGACTTTGAACCCAAGGTTTTTCCGTGCTTGGCTGAGCTGTGCGCTTCTGGTCACTGCATGCAAACATCTACAGTGTGAAACTCGTCTGGCGAAAAACGGATTAAGGTTTAGCCAAGTGTTACGAAACTCACCTATAAACTGGTGGAGCCACCAGTCAGTCTGTGTAGGAATGTACGTGGTGATGTCACTGATATAGATGGCATGGATTGGCTGGTGGTGTTGTTCGACGCGGCGTGAATTATCGGTTTCCGGGAAGTTTCGTGATGCCACCCAACTTGCTCCCCAATGGACAGACACTGTCAATATTCATCATTGTTCTGTTTTACGTTCCACATTTGTCGTTTTCTGCCACTGAGTGTGCCATTTTTATGTTGGGTTTATCTTAGTGTCACTTGTCACTTGTTATAATTACCTTTCCTTTGAAAACGTCTCGCGCCAGATGCCTTCAGTTGTTGCCGGATGTGTAATACAGTTTGTCGATGACGGCAAGCAGATGGCGGGAGGCCACGCGACTTTCAAAACCATAAACCGCTCCTGAATCGGGTCCATGTGCCAACAAAAATACACAATAATGGCGCACGGACGCGGGCCAGTTCCACCGAAGTGTATTTGAGGGAACTGGAAAGTCATCAGTAATCTTGTGACGAGGTGACTTTGTTTACTGACGTACTTGTGTGATGCAAACTGCAGCTTCGAATGGCAATTCCTTAGGCACCTACGGGTTTGGTTGGAAGGAACGTGAAATACGGCATTTAGAACATTTTGAACGGCCCGAAGGGAATCTGAGAAGGTTCTTCACTTTGCTTTGAAGTTCTCTTGGAATAGGTCCTGGCTGTAACTGCAGGCCAACATTTCTATGCGCAACGAACGTACATTGGCAATATGCCCACACATTTAAAGCCACATTTTGTGGCCCGTGCCTGCGCTGAATAATTTTTATTATACTGCTCTAGGTGGGCTTTAAAAAAGGTTTGCTGGACTCAGGGACTTAGCCAAGGGGGTCTGCACTAGACACAGCCATTCCGCACAAATACGGAATAGTGGTCATATATATGTTGCAAAAGCAAACATTATCTGTATTCCTGTTGGTTAAATATGAGGCCAGTCACATAACTGCTGCTCTTTCCTATACATTTGCCATATGCCAGCGACATGGCAAAATTTGACATTTGCCCCCCCCCCCTGGGGACAGTCATGGGTACGTGCCTGGTTTGACTTAAATTTTAATTCACAAGGTTGCACGTGTTTAACAGGAGACATATCAAGTTTTTTTTTGCTAAAGGCAGCCTAATTAGCTTAATGTTTGAAAGGCCAAATAGCCTTGGTGAAAAAAAAAACACGCGGCTCTCCCACAAACACAGGAGTAATTTAGTGGTGGCTTACGTCAGCTCCTGTGTGGCGCGGGTGTCATAGAACGTGGCGCAGTACTTGAGACGGGATGGTGGTAAATTTGCGCCGGCTGAGCGCTGTCCTTAGAAAACGGACGTGCTCGGCGATGAACGTGTCGCATATAACAGAACAGGCCAATTAATGACAGCGCCTCCTTCATGGTAGCTACCGCATCCTCAGGAGCTTGTAGCGATCTTCAAAATGGCCGCGCCTCGAGTTGAAATTCTCAGCGATGGTTATTCGTGCATGGAAAAGGATGGGAAGGCGATGAGAGCCAACTGCACGTGTTCCGTAATAATCGGCCCACCTCACATTATTGTTGATACCATGACTCCATGGGATAAAGACAAAGTGGTGCAAGGTAAATCATTTCTGGTCGAGGGAAATAAATAGGATTATCTTAATTCATTGGCATGTGGCATGATGTGGCTTTAGTTTTCTGCTGTAAAACCAAATATTTGAAACTCATTTGAACAAATAGTCAAACCATTTGATTTTACACATCTGTGGTAATTTGTTTTTTTTAGAATGACCATGAGAAAATGTGTGTAAAAGGAATATATGCCAGTATGTAGACATTTTTAAATCTATATGTAGATCCAGGGGGACTGGGTGTAGTCCATTTTTCTGTTTTCTTTAGATATCCATGAAATTGTTAAAGACCAGATAATTTGCAGTTTAGTAACAGTCTGATAGCCTGTAATACTGCATGTCTGTTTTCAACATTACATCCACTTGCCCAGAATTGTGGATCTGCATACAAAGTGGTTCCATGTGCAGTTCAGTCTATGGCCATCACACTAGGTTTGGGACATAAACAGGGCTAAATATTTGTTTCCAGCAGGGCACACATGAGTCATACATGATCTACATTCTCTTGAAAATAATGAGAACAGATCAAAGTAACAGTCCTGTAATGGGAAGATTGGCCAATAGGAATGAGATGTTTGAAGTAATTTCTTCTTGTATTGCAGACAAAGGAACCCAGAGCAGAGATGGGAGGATCACCTCTATAGTTCAGGAAACTCATTCCCCATCCTTAAAAGTAGAAGGCCATGATCTGTGCATCACCCTTAGATGCCACACATTTCGAAAGCCACCAGCTAATTTGAGATTTTACTGTGATGTTCATAGGTCTTTCATCACTGGGCCTGCGACCTGACGACATCAGTTATGCTGTCGCTACACACGGCCACGTAGACCACGTGGGGAACCTGAACCTGTTCACTGCAGCCACGCACGTGGTTGGCACATGTGTGACGCGCGGCGACCTTTTCCCACTTCACAACTTCGACGCTGGTGGGTGTTCACGCGTCTCCTCAACACTGATCTAGTGCCGGGCACGGAACTGAGCTTTGGAAAGTGTAGACGTTTTCTGGTTCCCGGCTTCGCCTTTTTGTGTTTATGAAGTATTTTCGCTATTCTAGCACTAATACATCTATGCCAGTGGCAGTTATATGCTAGTTGGTTCTTTTTCCTTATGGGTTCTTCGAAAAATTGGCGTGGCGAAGTGGCACGAGTGAATGTTAATGTTTGCGTGCAGCTACCGTGATCAGTAGCTCATTTGGTACAGCTCTGGTTTCCCCGACCTGGCAAGATGGCTTCGAGTCACCCCGGCGTTCGACATTTGGCCCGCGAGTCAGTTGGCAACTGGCCAAAAGAGGGTCAAGCTGACTACCACACTCGTGTCGCACCCCTGGCGGCACGCTTAACCTTTCGCCACAAAATCAGACGCTACCTGAAATTGCTCCATGGGGTGCAGCGGTCGAAGTCTAGGCAACAAGATATGCTTGGCACGCGCTCAGATTCTTAACATCACCCCAGAAACCATTCGCATCAAATCTATGTGAAAAAGCAATATAAACGGGCAAGGTCGTTGACCTGTGCAATGATAAGTAAACGCGGCGTTTGTCATGGATGTCGTCAATGCCATGCGTGAGCTAATTTGGATCCTTGTTGACGTGTTCCATCAGTGGAGATGTCCCTCTTTTCATGGTTCACCTCAATTTCCATCATGCGGTATGCTGCCACTGCTACCCACAGTCGCATGTTTTCCCGTGAATCGTCCACAAGATCTGCCGCGCTTCGCTGCGGCTTCCCGGAACAGGACGTAAGCGAGTTCCTTCGCCTCCATCAGAGCCGTACGAACTGTCGGAGCACGTGGACGTGATGGCCACGCCGGGCCACACAGGCGACGACATCAGCGTCCGTGTGAGAACCCGCGACCAGGGCCTGGTCATCATAGCCGGTACGTCCTGCCTGTTCTGGACCAGTGTCGGTGCGCGCGGACCGCGCTGCAGGCGCTCGCCGGGCCTTCTTGTGTTGCTGTACACTCGTTGGTTACCGCTTTGAGCTGCGATTGAAGTCATTGAAAATACTGATATTTCTTTGCACCAGAGTAGAACACAGTTCCACAAACGTACTATGCTGCATGCTACAAACATTCTGCATAATCCATTGGTAGCAGTTGAAGCGCAACAACTTCGCATGCATCGACGCACACCGTATTTCCGTGGTGTCCTGCTCACCCGCTTATTTTCGTCACGAGCCGACTCCAATGGCCTGCCCTCCCGTGACCTGCTGGGCGGCCCGCAGGCGACCTGTTCGAGCGCGAGGAGGACCTGCGGGATCCGAGCCTGTGGCGGTCGGCTGGCAGTCAGGACCCGGACCGCCAGGAGGCCAACCGTCGTCGCGTGCTGGCCCAGGCTGACCGCGTGGTGCCCGGTCACGGGCCCATGTTCGTGGTCACCGAAGAGCACCGGCGGCTAGCGGCCGACGAGTAGTCGGACCATTGGTGACGGCCGGCGGCCTGTCCGGCGCTGCGAGCGACTGACAGTGTCGCCGCTGGCGGCAGTGGTTGTGAGGGACGAGGATTGGGCCAGTCGGCCGCATTGCAGCCAGGTTCGCAATTCTGAGTGGACAGTTCTGAGATTCTGACACCTAAACATGAAAAAAGATGGATGTCAGGTGTGCAAATAATCACCGCTGAACGTCATTTTGGCAGCAAAGTGCATGTGCTCAAATCGTGATGTTCCATCCGTGCAGTGCGGAATTCATTCCTAATACATTTTTGCCTCCAGGATTCTGACATCCTTTGCCAGTGCTTACATCTGCACACAAAGTCAAAAACGGATTTTGGATTATTGCGATTGCGATTGCTGGCAACCATTATTTCCGCAATAACCACTGAATATATTCACATCCTTCAAGGCTTTCCCAGACCTGGACACAACAGAGGACGGATCTGGCGACAATGGTCGGCGGTCCCGGCGGTGGACGGTGTCGGCGCCGCTCAGGTCGCCGTCGCCTGCCGACGTTCGGCCGGCGCGGCTGCCGTCGCCGCCGCGACAACCAGACGGGCGCCGCGGACCGATGGGAGGATCACGGTGGATCTGCTGAAGCCTGTTTATCGATTTATGGAAATTACAGTGCACGTATTATATGTATATTTTGTGGCCGGCTTGTGACCAGTTTTCAAAACAATATTGCATTGCACCACATCAACGAACATATCGTAAAAACGGGGCGTAAAAGGCACTTTGTTCACGACATGCTCATACGGGGCTATCCCACCAAAAAGACACCATAAACAAACTTCCCACCATGCTTCCCAGCACATTAAAATCAGCGCCGTCTGGGCTACCCTCCTGCGTGCTGTCCCACCTGTGGCGAGTATTTTGGCCTGAGCGGCGTTCGGCGCCGCCAGCGCCGACCGCACGGTAACCCCGCGGCCGCGCGCGACAAACTATTCCTACAGGCCGCCGGCGTGCGGGCGTCACGCGGCGCGGTTCGTCAGCGTGTGGAACGCGGCGCCCAGCGCCCAGCTGGTCTCGTGGTCGTCGATCTTCTTGCGCAGGTGGAGCACGTGCTCGCCTTGCAGGCCGAGCCCGGCGTGCAGCAGCGCTGCGATGTACGCCAGGTCGAGGCAGGCCAGCGGCTGGTCCACGTTGGCCGTCTCGCAGGCCTCGCGTGCGGCCCGCATCAGCTGTTCGACGGTGACGGTGCCGCCCGAGAACGGGTCCACCAGGCCCGCCTCGGTCGCCCGGTCGAAGTAGTAACTGATGGCATACACCTGCCGGCCAGGTGGGAGGAGGAGGAGTCAACGGCAGCGTCTGGGCCACGGCAGAATACGCAGTGTGCCGAAATTTCAAGCATTTCCGAAGACGTGAAGAAATTTTTCCTTTGGTGCTCCCCATTGAATCCGGAAAGAAAAAAAAACAAGTCGTTTCTGCACCCCCTGGCGTAAATGTGGTGTAAGCACTACCACTGTCTGTTCTCACTGACTAGCGCAATTATACAGAGTGGCAAAATGAACAAAAAACGCAGAAAAAGTAAATAGCAATGCAAAAACCTGCGCAACGCAACTCCATCGAGCGAGCAAACAGCAGATTACGATTCAAAACTCCATCAACAGGTGGCAGCATCTCCGCCCCCGTGCTCGTGGGAGAGAAATTGTCCGGTGTCCATGCACGTGCCAGGGCCAGTGGTCACTGTCTGCACTATTTATGTCGCACGCCAGCGTCGCGGCGATGCCAGCGGCGCTGACCGCGGCGTCACCGAGGCTCACTCGGCGGCAGAACCCACCTCCCGGCTGCGCAGCTCATCCGGCGCGTGCAGCTGCCCGCTGAGGAAGCGCTCGGCCGACCGGTAGCACCGCACGAAGTCCACGATCGGCTCTGTCTTGTCGATCAGGCCGCCCTTGCCCTTGATGAACTTGTAATTCTTCTCCGTGTCGACTCCGCTGTGGATACGACGATGCGTTACAACCGGGAAAAGGTGGCGGGCACTGGGACAGCGCATACGATCGAAGGGATGAAGAGACAAAATGAGGCTAGTCGTTTGAATTTCGGCCTTTGCGGTATTACTCTGGGTAATTTTCGAGCCTTGTCACCGACAAAACCGATTTTTAGTTCACAAATCCACAAGCGAACTCCCATGAAATGCGCTAGTAACGCGGTAACTAGTTAGTGAACTTCACCATTTCAATAGACGTCCTTCAGTCTCATTATGACTGGCCCAGTTCGGCGTCGAGGGCAAAACCACGGCAGGCCGTACGCTGCTGTGGACGGGGGCGGGGGGGGGCGGGGGCGGCGGACGCTCCACATCCGGCGGCGGCGTGGCACGCGGTCGCAGCCGGCCGGCGCGCTGCCTGGCGGTGCGCCAGACACCTTTGTTCCGCGGCCGCCGGCAGCGCTCCTCCGCCGCCGACGGTCCGGAGCCGAGCAGGACAAACAGGACTGACGGCCGACACTGGCCGGCGCCGCCAACGGCAAACGGCCAACGGCAAACGGCCCGCCACGGCCGCCACAGGACGCGGGAGAAACATCTGGCGGCCGCAGGCGACACCGGCTCCGGCCCACCGGCACCAGCACACACACGAACCGTACAGAGGAACAAGAGGTACACTCGGCTGCGAGAGGCGGTACGTGCCATCCCTCCCCCGCCCCTCCACACACACACGCTACCGGCCTCGACATGCACTGGGACGGTGCAGGTATCAGAGAAGAGACACCCTCGGTGGTCACGACGTACCGCGCCCGGGCCCGTCTCACCTGATGTTGTACGTTTTGCCGGCGTAGCTCCAGGTGGTGGCGACGATGGGGTTGACGCAGTCGCTGACTATGTCGCGCTGCTCCTTAGGCAGGCCGGCCGTCAGCAGGCTGTGACGGGCGGCCATCAGGCCCACGCCCAGATAACTGCCGGCACGTCACCCGGCCCGTGATGCGCCGCTGACGTGCGTCACTGCGGCGCCGAGCCGCAGACGTCATCCGGCCCAAGACGTCACGATGCCAGGAGCGTCACAATGAAACCGACGTTGGAAGGCAGCTTCCGACAGGGACTTACAACTGCTGACGTCACAAGAACAAACCCAGACACGTCGCCCGACCAGCGAATCCACAAGCACGCCCACAACGCGGCGCCAGTCGCTCGTAATACATACACTTTCATACATGTCATCCTGTTCTGAAGCCCTCACGCCGCCGAACGTTATTTCTGGCGTCACAAAAACGCACAAGAACATCGCGACGTTCAAGGTGAAATCCTTCCGGTACGACGCGCTGCTGAACTGCTGTCCGTGCGACCGCCCGCGGTCAGAACGGCTCCAGGGCTGCTCTGATGCCGCACCGAGTCCGCCAAATACCGACACGTCGGCCGCTCGTCCACTCAGCGTGTCGCTGCTGTCGTTACGTAACCGCCACTAAACAGACTGGCACGTCATTAGTCTGCCAGTGCCACGGTGACAGGCGGCACGTCACGCGAGGAAGGATATTTACGAGTCATCCAATTGAAAAAATACGCAGCCGGAGAATAGGATTTATCGCATACGTTGTAAATGGCAAATACCAAAAACCTGTCACGGGCCATGAGCAAACAACAGCAAGGCGCATTCCCTAAAACCGCCATTTTATGTGCTACATGTCTGCTGGATGGCGCTGGGCATGACCAAACAAAATAATGCAAAAAAACAGACTACAATGGATTTTCTCAAAAAGTTGAGCAGCTCGAAACCAAGACTGACTAACTACTGCATGCATCGTTGCAGCCACGACTGCATGTCAAGTGGCATGCTAATAGAGCGCAACGCGAGCGGCAACCTAAGCAATGTTCAGTTCGTCGTTTCAGTCCGTCTGGAGCACAACGAACGTGCTGAATCTAAATACACGGCGACATCATCGCAAACCTGATTAACGCCCCAAGTCAGGGACAGAAAAGCAACGACAGAACTCTTAGCCCCTCAGACACCAAACGGACAAAAGAGCAACTGCTCGACACCAGGCATTCCAAACGACGCAGGCTCAGACAGGACTGTTGCCGGCCGCTGGTCGAGGGGTGGAGAGGGACGGTACAACTTGCAGGTCATCATACTAGGGTCCATCATCGCTTTGAAGCTCGATCTGGTGTGTCAACCGCGACCTGCTGGGGGAGGGGGTGCCAGAAGCCTTACTTTTCCCCTGTCGTGTAACTTGGGAACAAAACGGCACAGCGCAGGTAAATTTTAAGCACCCCTCTGTACACCACATCTGCACCTTTCAGCGATTTTGCCCGAGATCATCCCAGGCCATGTCAAAATGGCGTCTTAAAGACGATGTCTTTATACGATTTTGCCGTTTTTCGAGTTCGTTTGTATTTTTATCAATACACTAGTCATGCGGGATTGTCGATCGTGCGCAGTATGTACCGTAATGCCATGAAAGGCCCATGGACACCAACCACGACCTCACTTACGGTCATCGTAGGCTAAATTTCTATAATTGCGATTTTCAAATATGCGGTCAACTTACGTCGTAAACCTAGTTGTCATGGCCAATATGTTTTTGTGCAAACATGTATTTAGAGACATCTTATGAAGTTCAAAATGCTTATGGACTCTAACGCACAACACTACGCCTATTTAAAACCAACATGTAAATGGCCCTTAGTACCGCATGGCCAAAGTTGATATGCGCCACCTTGTTCAGATAGACGTGCATTGAAATCCCTTGTATGCCTTTTCACGTATTTTGCCCTCAGAATGTCTGAAGTGCCTAATTTGTGCGCAATGAGGCCACGCCTCCAATAGGCCAAATAATGACTTCTGACGTGACTATCAACGTAAGATCTTTGGCAGACCCAATGGCCAAGTCAAAGGCCAAGACTCAACAGCCAAGTCATGCACTGTCCTACGCACACCGGCCGGCAGGTACGGGGCAAGGCCACTGGCGTAGGGCGCTGCCGCTTTTGCTGCCCACGTACCGTGGCGACCACAAAGGCCGACATTTAGACGACGCATCGAATGCGTCTCCCACGTGTCCACGTCTGGTTTCAAGTAAGTTTTCCAGTACATAGTAAACTGAACGGCAAACTGGTAATATATTACCTGCATGGCACACCACGACTGTAGCAGGCTGAAGGATACGTAAGTTGACCCGTGGCGGCCCGACCAATGTTGAAGAAGTTAAGATCCGCATGTTGTGTTTTCTAGAAATCTATTATCTGAAAACGGTTTTGTCCCATCAGATCGCAAACGTTCCTATCTTGTGAAATGCATCAAGTCGTGTAAGTTGCTCGTCACAAACACTGGCACAGCTGCTCGTCGTCACAGCTGCTTGTCGCGAACACAGGCATGGCTGCAGCTGCAGAAGGAGCGCTGGGACGAAAGCTGGGCCAGCGGACGCCCTGGCCGTTCAGTGTTTTTGCCATGCATTCTAGGAAGCTTCCTTCGCATTTTAACAGTTGTTCCACATTACTTTCACATCATAAGTAAATCGGCGAGGGAAACGTCCGCACGCCAGCAAACTTTACCACAATTTTCTGCGACCTGCTACGAAAACTCGTTTCCGGTTCATTAAGCCGTTCCGTCACACGACTTTCCGGTAATCAGTGACGCCGCGAGGAGGACGGTTCGCCGAGTTGGCGGGTCCGGCCGACCGCCGTCCGGAGCGGCGCCAGAGCGTGGCGAGACAGCGTGCGGGGCACGGCGACCCAAGGGCGACCCGAAACGGCCCGGTGAACTGCTCTCTGAACTATCGATCCCGCACACGGCTCTGACGGGTCGACAAACCGGGCCGGAAATAGCCCGCACCGGCCGGCCGTGTCGCCGCCAAACGCCGCCGCATTGCCCGGCGAAACCGACCGAAACGGGAAACACCGCCAATGTGACAGGCGCCGAGCAAATCGCAAGCCGACCGTTGCTATGCCATCTTTTCGACAAAACTATGTGCTATTGGGCGCGTTTGGCGGTTTGCCACTTCCTTTTCTTGGACGGAAGGAAGCATGAAACTGCTACCTATCAACTGCCGACGAAGCATACATTAAAATTTGCCGCCTCGACGTATAGGAAATCGTAGATCGATAAAGGGTCGGACTCAAGAAATGTACGACACAACGCCTTTTCTTTCCAACAATACTACGAATCAAGCGGATATGTGCCAACGGTACCCTACATATTATAAAAGCAGTATTCCGGGGAGACAGTTGTGACATGGTAAGGTGTTTTCTCCTTTTAGACCAAAAATTCATGCCCGTTTCGTGCATTTTACTGCCGGTAATTCGTTGGTCCATATTTAATCTCTTCTACGCCACAGAACAATAAACAATAATTAACATACCGCATGTTACCGCAGTTATAACCCAGTATGAGCTGAATGCAGTCAAATTTCTGTGTCGACTACCATCCCGACACCATTGCCAGTGCGACTCCCCGGACTCTTGTGTATTAAGAAACTACTTTTTGCATCAACAGCAAGGCTTATTTCTAATGACCGAGTCATAGCGAAGCACGTGCGTGTGTCCCAACTAGCAGCAGCAGCAGGAATCGAAGACAGGAGACACCGCCATAATGCGTGGACTGAACAGGGGCGCCAGGTGAGGGCTGACTACGACAGTTAAGCAGGGAAACAATCATCTACGGCGGGGGGGGGAGGGGCTGAGGACCCGACCACCACGTGCAGAGGACTGGACGTTACCAGGGACAGGACCAGACTGCCAACGCGACTGCCGCGCGAGCACCTTTACCTTCGAGTGTAGACGACTTTCTGACCCGCAGATGGACTAAAAAGGACAGAGCAGAAGGTCAGTCGCAAGCGTTAGTCTCCGGACGCGCCGACGGTCGGACTTCAGCGCTCGAAAACGGAGCGCGAGCCGCTCTCTAGCCGTGGCGGCACTGTCGCTGTTTAACCGACGGCCGTGTTGCGCAGGCAAGCTAGAACGGACCGCCTAGTCACTCCAACGCGGCGGCCGCGTGCTGGCGGTCGTCGGACCGGCGCCCGGCCGGCGCCGCCCCTCACCTCTGCGTGTAGACGCCCACGTCGGCCTTCATCGCCGAAACGTCCACGATGGAGCCGGCCGGCGCGTGCCTGAGTGTGTCGGCCTCGGCCGGCGCGAACGTCACCTGCGTGGAGCCGCCGCCGAGGTCGAACACGGCCACCGACCGCTCCGGCCCGCCGCCTAGCCGGTCTGCGCCGCAGGCGGCACCGAGGTCGTCAGCGGGGACGGAGCTCTGCTGGGCACGGGAGTCGGCGGGGAACAGGGGTCAGAGGAAAAACGGAGGTCCGCAAGGTGAAGAGGCCGCCGGGGAGAGGTCGGCAAGGTAAAGAAGTCAGCAAGGTAACCAAGGTTTGCGGCAAACAGGGATATGCGGGTAAAAACGTCTGCGAGGGAGCACAGGTCACTAAGGTGCAGACACCCATGTAACCCGCGGGAGGTTACACAGGACAGAGTCCTCAGCTGTAAACAGGGCGGAGGTGATGGCTGGTGGCGTGAAGCACTACTAGTAACATTTACTGCAATACTTGCTGAAGCTTGTCTCGCGTCCACCTCAATGCGTTAAGCGCAGGAGACACAGCGCAACAACGCACGGCAGGCAGGGCTATCTAAATTTACCCACGACCTGACTATGCATCAAACATAACTTGGCACCGAGGCACTCCCCCGGTTTGGGCTGGGGGGGGGGGGCGTGCTATCTTCGCTGGCTCAAGTGCGCCAACGTTTGAGATGCACTCAACGGCGCCACCGAGCCGCACGATCGCCGCTCCGGCCTCGGCGGCGCGGCGCACCCACCCAGCAGGAAGTTGACGGTGAACCAGGAGAAGAGGCCCTCGTCCGTGCCGGACATAATGCCGACCGAGTCGGGCCGCGTCAGGAAGCCGCTTCGCTCGGCCTCGGCGCGCGCCGTGTCCAGCAGCGCCTGCGCCCGCGGCGCCGGCAGCAGGCGCAGGCCGGCCGTGGCGCGCAGAATCAGCGGCGTCCGCGCCACGTCCGCCGCCGGCACGAACTCCAGCGCGGCCTCCAGCAGCTGGCGCAGCGGCGGCGCCGCCTGCCGCGGTCAGAGGGAGCGCCGCGGTCAGAGGCCGACCCGGACATGACGGCAGTGGAGCCGGCACTCGCCGCCCAGAGGGCAGCGACTGATCCAGACGGGTCGAGGCACGAGCCGCACAACGTCCAACACGGACGCAGAAACGACCCAGACACGACGCCAACTGGTGCTGTCCGTGTCTATGGCAAGACAACGCCATCTTGATCTCCATCCCTACCAGTTATGCATCCAGTGCCTCTGTTTTTGTTATGTCTGTTTCGGTCGACGTTGGTCGTAACGTGGCAAAGCTGCAGCAAGCGTGATCTTTGCAAAATAAATTTCGAGGGTCCAAACTCACAGGTCACACTGAACTCACTTTTGTCCCCATACTTTTGACCTTGGTCTTACTCTGAAAAGAATCTGTGGACCCTCACCCTCATTCCACATTAGAATGGCGGGATGAGAAACGTCACGTCAGGTTGTCAACATTCACTACGAATATCCTTCCTATCAGCGCCGGTCTAATCAAAACTGCCAGTCACCGTCACATCTTGGCGTCCCCGCTATCTCGCGGCCGACACTGCTTTCGTGGTCGAGTGCCAGGGATTCATATCGAGATTTCCCATGCTACACCCTGGCCCACCTAGTACACCTAGGTCGCACAGCCTTTCTGCAAAAGTTTTCGAGACCTAACCGGATCTCATGTGCACCCGTGACACAGCTGTTGAATGTCCATTACACAGCAATCCCTACCAGCAGGCCTCTTCAGCACTGCAACGGAGATATCTGAGTATATAATGGATGGAAACCATCAATTAAATTTATGTGACGGGAAAGTTTCGCCTTAACACGTGTCCTGCACCGACATATAAAAGTTTTAGTCTGCAGTCTTAAGAAACAAATCTGCAGCACATGTAATGCCCCAAAACTCTGCAATTCTGGAGGTTCAACGCGATTTCTCACGGTTATCCCGTATGTCCCATTCGACAGTGGCCTATTTACTGTTGCTTGACGTCACGGGAGGATGCAGGCCAAAGAATCACTGCGCGTACTGGCCTGCGCGAACTCGTGCCGCGTCACATCGACGGCTGATCGCATAATTTGTTTTTTTAATTAATCACGTTTTCTGAATCTTTCCGATACTTTTCAGACAAACAAATAATGAATGCGTTAGCGGCGACATGTTTCAAGCCAGCTAAATCTCTTCATGAAAAACTGACCTAGGTGGGGCAATCCTTTCAAGATGTATGCATATATAACACGTATATCTATACGGGACTACGGAATTCACAATGGGACATACTCCATTTGGATTTTCCTGTTCTCATCGATTTGTTCATGAGGCTAGCCTGCGCTAGACGCCCCATTCAGGCCAGTCTGCGCTAGCTCCAGCTCGCACGCGCAGCTCGTGCCTTACTCACCGCTTCCGGGTTCTTGACATAGGAGGACAGACCGGGCTTAACCTCCCTGAACAGCTCTCGATCTAACTTCAGGCTGCCGTCTGTAGCAAAAAAGGAAACATGAGCAAAATAAGCCAACCGACGACAGCAGCAAAATAACACCAGCGCCGCCCATCACCCGTCGGCCGACCGGTGTTCTTTGATCTGTTTCGGCCCAATCTTGACATCAAACATAACATCGGAAATTCTACCCTTAAAAAGATCGACAAAACAACCAAAGTTAAAACGTCTAAGCTACGCAGTTAACGAAATTATTTAATTCCCCAGAAAACTTGTCAGTTCAAAATTTCTGCGTGCTTTTCTGCGTTACGAAGTTGCAGCCAAGAGCCCGCCGCGCTCACCTATCAAGCTCTGAAGGAATGTGAAGGCGAGCACACGCGTCCCCGTGCTGCCGGCGTCCACCACGACGGCGTGCACCTTTTTCTGCATACCCAGCCGGGTGGCCAGCTGGTCCAGCAGGTTCGTGCCATGACTCATCTTCCACGGCAGCGTGTTGTTGTAGGACACTGGACCGGGGGCAGGCGGTTATTGTGCATTACGGCCGCGGGCGGCCCTTGGTACGCAAGAGACGATGTCACATTCCCGAAGGGAGCGTCGTGTTTCATCGGTTCAGGAAACGACAAGTTACTGTACCCCCGGAGATGGTGGTGTCCACACACACACACACACACAAACACAAAAAATAGCCAGCAACGCCAGCACGGACTACAGGACATTCCGCTGCCAAGACACGACAATAATGGTCACGACGAAAGGGAAAGCTGACGAGGGCAAAACGACACCCTTCACAAAATGGTAATATGCAGCGCGAATCACTGACAACGGAGTGGAAAGCACTGCCCATTGTGCTTGAATCCAATACCATCAGTACGCTACCTCGGCAGCACTGCAGCAACCAAACAGGTCGCAACGTCCCAAACTTCCACTTAAATAAGCATTTCACTTACAGGAAACCATGATAAGCAGGAGCACGCCAGACACGAGGAACATCATGTTTTTGGCTGTCCTGAGAGCTGAGACAGAATTACTGGTTGAAACCGTTCTGCTTGGTGATGAAAGCCCTCCATTCTGGAACCGAGCATTTCAGACGTTCAAAAATGGAATCAATGGCTTACGACGATGTGATGATTCCATTCTATTGATGCAACGTAAGAAAAAGTGGTGGCAGCCAAAGCATGAGCAATATGAAGACGATATTTCACAGGCTATGACTGCAGTAAACATTACATACTAGGCATCACTTATATCACAGGTCTACAACAAACACTTGGATGAAACGTGAACACATCATTATCATGACAGAACACGTCGCCAAAGCATTAAATCAATCAAAAAGCGGAAATGTACGAAAATTTACACGGGACCCACTTACAGCTGCAGTCCCGATCACGGGCGGTTTTCGGCGCAAAATTTAACAACTATTGCTGCCATGTTTTCCAGCTTTGAACTTTTTTTGTGTGCACAAGGGCATGTTGGCCTCTCTTTCCTGTTGTGTACTTACATAGCTGCAGTGCGCCGTCTACACTGTTAGTTTCTACACTATGAACAGTCCCAGAATTCACAAAAAATCGTCTTGTTCTACACAGTTCACCAGTCTGTAGTTTGATCCATATAAAAAATTGTCCGAACAAAAGTACATTAAAGTCTGGTTTGCTTACCCGTCTTTTCCGTACACCATTACTCGGCATTCTTCACAAAGTCCCACGGGAACCACAATCACCTGCAGAAAATTTGTCCTTTTAATGATGCATGATGCACCTAAATTACACAATTGTCCTGTATCATCCACCAAATTTAAATTATGCTTAATTTACGATTCATTAATATAAAAGTGACCCAGATGCCGGATGAATACCACCTCCAGATGTAAACATTTTTTCTTGCAATTTTATGTAAACATTTTTTCCTTGCTACTTTCTGTTGCAAACAATACGGTGGAAGAAACGACATCTTCTGGTTAAGCCTCAAGTTTAAAAACAAACAGCATACATAGATAACAGTACATGTCATACAGAAACACATTTCCAGTCTCAATGCAAATCCTAAATGTTCCCATCTTTGCAATTTGTATGGCCTACAAGGTTAGGTCATGCCTTTAGGCCAGACATGCATCTCATGCTGTTTCTTGGTTTCCATGGGCATCAGCACTAGGGGAACTGAGGCATCTTTCTATGCTGGGGGAATGGGAATTACACTATTTATGGCATATGGAGAGTAATTAAGACCATAGGAACAGCCAAAAAGTGGGTGGGGGAAGGAGGCAATGACACTTTTCCAAAACGTTAATGCTGCACTCCAAAAAGTGGGGGCCATGACCACCCACCCATTCTATACTTGGGAAGGTAATATCTTGACATCCTGCATGGTCACATAAATGACTGTAGCAAGGTATATAGGAAGCATCTTTGACAAATCACATCTTATTATGACACATTAAGGTGGTGAGACATATGATAACAAATGTGATAGATCAGAAACTTACCCCGAAAAAAAAACTGCTAAATAACACATCCTTCTGAACCAATTTTCCATACCAAGATACAAGAATTTCCACATAGCTATTCCCAGTTTCGGTCCTTATCATCAGCTATTCCCATGTATCTAAAAAATACAATATAACAAGTTCAGTTCAGTTCAGTTCATTTGCGAATCTTTCCACCGCGTGGATTACTGTTTGATCTTAGTCATTACAGTACAGCACCCGCGCAATAGTCATACAGATAAAACTAGGCAGTCAGATACGTCAAGTTACAGGAGAAAGTTCGTCAAGTTTGCGTATAAGCTCTCCACCAGTTCGACGCGGTGATGTCCGGCGGCAGGCGGTTCCAGGACGAGACCGCGCAACACGAAAAAGTCCTGCGGGCCACAGACAGACGGCAAGTCAGCGGCTCTAAGGCGCCGGCCGCCGACGCCCGGGTGGCACGCTGGGACATAGCGGTACGTGGAATGAAAAGGGACCGGACCGCCACCGGAGCACGCGAATCGTTCAGGGCTCGGAAGACACCAATGCTGTCGCGTCTCGCAACTAAGTCACGTACGGCGCGCCAGCCCAGCGCCCTCAAGGTCGCCGACACCGAATCCCGCTTACGAGGCCTCGGAGAAGATCCTGGCCCCACAGTTCACCACCCTCTAAATTCTACTAAGGCGGCACGACGCGGTCCCGCCCCAGACTGAAAGACAGTAAAAGATGTGGAGAAAACATGTGATTGGATAAGGAGTGTCAGGACCTCGGGCGTAAGGTGGTGACGTATCTTATACAAACAGAACAAGATGGAGTTGCACTTTTTAGTAACCTTGGATATGTGCTCCTGCCAGGACAAG
This sequence comes from Capitulum mitella, assembly GCA_030062745.1. NCBI lineage: Eukaryota > Metazoa > Arthropoda > Thecostraca > Pollicipedomorpha > Pollicipedidae > Capitulum > Capitulum mitella. The sequence continues at coordinate 1,288,720 of CP099847.1, read as the reverse complement.
GAGTTGTCGATAGTGACCCCCAGCATCTTCACGAACGGAGAAGGGGTTAGTAGGTGGCCGGAAAAGTAAAGATGGAAGGATGTGGTCTTCTTAAGGTTATGGATTGTGCCGACAAGGAGCAGGGTTGTTTTGGATGCATTTATTTTCAGTTAGTTGGATGTAATGTAGGATTTGACGGCAAGGACAGTCTCTTCTTGCCGAGATTTTAGGATGGATAAATGATCGGGATGTGCGGAGTCTAGCAGTTGGGTGTCATCGGCATAGGATACTAGACGTCCGTGAGGCAGATAGGATGGAAGGTCGTTCGTGAAGATACTGAAGAGGATAGGACCGACAATGGACCCCTGCGGAACACCGTGGGAGAGAGGAAGGGAGAGAGAACCACCTCTCACCACCTGCCGCCGATCAGGCAAGTATTTCTCGAACCACCTGGGATCGATGACATACCATTAGAGCTTGGTCAGGAGGGAGTCATGGTCGACACTGTCAAAAGCTCGACTGAGGTCAATCGAGGTGACGGCGACGACGCGGCCACCGTCAATCCGACGCACCATCCACTCAACAGCGTCAACCAGGGCGTCCTCCGTCGAGTGACATAGTCTATATGCATATTGTGGTAGAGCTAAAAGATCATAGGTAGCAAGATAAGAAGACAACTGTGTGCAAACGACCTTTTCACATACCTTCGACAGCGCAGGTAAGACAAATATGGGTCTAAAATTGCTGGCGATGTCACGCGGGCCTGATTTGTGAAGAGGAAGAACATAGGTCATCTTCCAGGAGGAAGGGAAAACCATAAGTGGCAATAGAGCTGTTGACCAGATGAAGTAAATGTGGCCCGAGAACGGGGAAACATTTTCGCAGCGCATACAGCGGCACGCCGTCATGTCCTACCATCCTGGACCATGACAAATCACTCATAGCTCTCGAGAGTTCAGGGAGAGTCGAAGGAGACAGACTTTGACTTGACATGACAAACACGACAGGATATGAAAACATAGCCTTATCCAGTGCAGATGACAATTTCTAATTCAAGTTAATAGTTCTAACATATTCTTGCATAAGATAATGTTTTTAAGACCTTCGTTTATTACACGTGCAATGGTTACACTGAATAAAATCGTTTTTAATTTCAATTACAGTGAAACTCAGTTGTTTGCTTCTTGGTGGTTGTTACCTGAATGGCATGTAGTAAGGTTTATGGCTCCTAAAAGAGCCACTTAGAAGGCGCCACTTGGTACTCTCGGCACTACCACCTACGCCGTGTCATGGAGGGAACAAGTGCCATGCCCATGCACCCGGCATCATAGGAAGGCGCCCCGGCCCCAGCGTGGTCTACCAGCTCACATGCAGCCCCTGCCTGCCAAACTACCTTGGGGAGACCACCTACATGGTTAGGATACTCGTTACTGGATATTGGTTACTGGTTACTCGTGATACAACGAACAGATCACTAATGCCAAATGCTGGCATCTGGACATGCCTTGGGAAGATCACTTCCATTATGAACATTCCAACAGCAAACCTGACTCCAAGACCTCCCACTGAAGATCCTGCAGCATATAACGAAGCGACTACCTCAGAGAGAACCTGAGAGAATGGAGGACTGCTGGGTCCCTATACATCAGGCAACTCCATCCAGACCTGAATAATGACGTCACATCGTGGCACATTCTCTGACACAGCCTCGTTCCGCACCCCGCCCCCCACCACCACGCACACGTCACGGGTGCACTGTGCAGTGATGTGTGACATGCCACTGTGCATGCAGATGGGGTGTGTTTGTGGGACCATGCAGCGGAGCACTTCTAGAGCTCGTCCTGACCATCACCGTCAATAAGACTGAAAAAGGTTCATGGCTTAAATGTTTGCTGGCTTTCTGGCTCTTTTAGAAGCTATGATTCCCACTTTAAGGCATGCAGGCCAACAACCAAGACCTCCAACCGCACCCCACCGTACAGGGGCTCTCCGAGAAATACGTAACTGTTTGCTATGTTGCAACAGCCAGTCCGTAAAATATGGCAGGTTCTGATGAAATCTTGTTAGCCAAAGTTGGAACAAGAAGCCAAGTCTGAGGCACCTTTCAAAAATCTGGGGAAAACAATACCAAAATTGGTACAGCACAGCCTACCTCAGGGCAGCAGGTTGGATATGGGCCCAAATCAGCACAACTATCTTCCTAAAGAAACAACGGCCAAGACGTTTAACAACAAACAATGAGCAAAAATGGTGCCACTGAGCTACTGCCCCAAATGCACGACATATGTCCCATTTTATAACAACAAAGCATAGAGGAGGAATTATCAAATTGTTTTAGTTTAACCCTATTCCCGGCAGGGGGGGGGGGGCTGAATCCGCTTCCCTACGGTTTTCTGCTTGCCAATTCCAGGGTTTTTATGCAGCTTCACAAAACTTGGTCACTTTTCATAGCTATTCTTTCTACGTACTGTGACAAAATTCCGAAATTCTATTCTGCTCAGCTGGGCGGAGCCAGCTAACGTTTCTGGGAGGTACCTCAGGCCTTTTTTGGCCCTGTTGAGGGTAAAAGGAAAATGACTGCCAAAAATGACGTTTTTAAGATAAAACCCTAAAACTTCATATGGGTGTATTGCTAAATACATGTGCAACGTGCAAATACAATTTCGTTTATCTGAGGTCATTTTACAGTCAGGCCAAGGTCAAAAGTCAAAATCTGGATTTATAGTAATAATTTCAAAGTTATTTTTTTTTAATGCCAAACCCGAAATCTATGTGACGTAGAATGGTGCCCTCTACTTGTGTATCAAGTTTCAGCTTGATATCAGATCGGGTCACAGAGATATGACCTAAAATGTCAGCATGCGTACCCTATTTCACAGAAGCTGTAAAATGGAATTCTTGAAAAAGAGTGAATTCAAAAGGATTGAAAACGTTTCCAGACAATATTAAATGCACACGATATCATTCCAAGTGACTCCAAGGTCACTGGAGGTCATTTAAGGTCAAAGGTCACAAGTTGATCTGAGGAGCATATGACCATGGCAGTTCCCCTTTTTTCACGTCCCTGGCACCGCCTATGCTAACATTATACAAACATTGTAATACGATTTGCACTTCTTTAGCATACCATGACTAGCAGAAGTCAAAAAAGCACTTTTGCCTTTTCTGTCATTCAGTTGTTAAAAAACTAGTTCTCCTATTTTTGAAACCTTCTGAATGCTCACGAATTTTCTCAAAATTTAAAATGTGTGTACCAATTTTAAAATTCCCATCTATAATCTCTTGATTCATGCCAATTTCATCGAACTCGGCCCACAAACAACGGAGTTATAGGAAGTCCAAAAGTACCCCTCATTTTGATATTTTTGCCCCTCTTTATCCACCCCTTTCGAAATTTTGAAAATTTCTTTTCTCAAAGTGTAGTTTACGTCCAGGCAAATCGATTGCCGTTTGTTGCAATGAAATCAGATGTGCAGTTCTCGAGAACTGGGGGGGATCCGGCCCCCTGCCGGGAATCGGCCATACCGTCTAGTCCTCCGGGAATAGGGTTAAAGAACACATTTTATAGGTCTGGCTGGATTAAGTTTATGCATTCTGCCCAGTGGGGCCACTTATAGCTCCATGTAGGGCAGAAATGAGGCTGCCGCAAATACATCATTAGCCCCTGTGCAGGGGCAGCGGAAGCTGTTTCGGGATGACAGGGGAGCAAACCGTTTGCGGACCCAGCCATCCCTTCGGCAGAACCCAAAGTACCCATAAACCCTGGTTTCTCCTAGAATTTGGATCTAGTCATAAGAGAGGAGGGCACTTGTCCCGGCCCTGTGCGACAATTTCATTTTCAGCTATCAACAAAATGGGCTGGTTTGAATCACAATCAGCAACAAAAACATGTAAAATGCAACATGCAAACTTTTAATGTTTTCATTTGAATCAACTTCAAAGAAACATGACCAATTGTTTTTGCAATGTGTACAGAATTGATCAAGGAGCTCAGTGGCACACTTAGGCACATCTGAAACTGCACAACACCATATCAAGTTTCTTTTTCAAGACGTGGCTGCCAAAAACTTCCATGTGGCATGAGGCCATTTATCATGGGGGCAAAAAATATGTCTGCCCCCCATGTCTTTGGATGGGGGACACTGCCCCCTTTGCCCGTTTCTGTTCTGTGACACCGCCACTGCTCCTGTGACAAATTTGCAGACTATCCTTTCAAACTGCATCGTAGGAAGACATGTCACCACAGCATCACTTAATACTACATTCAAGGTAAGATGCTGGATGAACCTGTCATACTTCCACAGCCCAGGTATAAGCGTTCCCAACAACTTTCACTTTTCTGGTCTAAAAAACTTTCATCTGTTTACTGTTCACGTGAACATTTGAAGCCGACATATCCACCTGTCTCTTACATTACGAAACTTAAAAATGAAACGCACCTTATCTTAAATGTCACGACACTTCTCCGGGCTGCCCACTTCTCCCTCTCGCTGAGTCTCCGACACTCCCCAGCAACAGCGACGATCTGAACAAACCGCACCAAAAACTTGGTAGAACGCATTGAATGTCTTTCTTGCGGTATAACTGTCTTGTGGCTTAAGATTGCAATTAGGACCGCGTCTAAAAATATAAAAAATTCTCCAGAACAGAAAGCTGGAATATAACATGTTATGTACACTTTTTTGGCCTTGCGCAAACCAATGGAACGAAGTTGAAATTAACGCAAATACCATCCATTGAAATCTAAATGAGTCATTTTGTTCAGACTGTCGACGCATATCATCCGATTTACTATGCAATGAATACTCTGGTAATTTAAGCCAGATTGATAGCCAATGTGCGTAACTTAAGGTGAAACAAACTCAACTATTTTAAGTCAGCATTTCGATCCAGAGGAACAGCTATTGCTAAGGCCCAGATTTTAGGAATGCCAGTTCTGCTTCAGGCATGTCAGTTGATTTAACCTGAAATAAAACATGTTTAATATTTTCCAGGGAAAGTAAATGTATTTTATCATGATCTTTGCTTCTGAGGCTTGGAATATCTCTAGTCAAAATCGCCGAAATAACTATTTTTGCATTTAAAACAACGTAAATCAACTTTATGTCACTCAGTCTTGTTAGCAAGATATATGATGTTAAGTAATGTTTTGAGAGCAAAAAAGGTTATAAAAAGTTATGTTGTGCCTCATTTCTCAACGATCCGGTCTCGTTCAAACTTGTTACGTTGGGGACGGACATTTTCCGTTTTTATTAGGTTTAGTGCATGAAGAAATATACTCCGCGTTCGGTGCACATCAGGGATCAGCTGTTTTCTTTTGTATCACGAGCACCACGAATGCTCGTGTTGTTACGCTGATAAGTGATCTATCTTGTTAACGAGATTTCACGCCTCGCAAGACAAGGATTTCTGAAACGCCTCGAATTTTGTGCGGACAAGGTAACGGTACATTGACGTTCGTGTCTGCGTTCTTTAAAAGTTGCTTCTTGACAATACCTGGGTTCACATGCTGGGCATAGAAGGGGCTGGGGTGTGAGTTGTGCCTCCTGTTTATCTCCAGCTCCATAACATGATCATCTGGGTGCTTAATGGAAAGAAACAGTCATGTCATAATTTACCATTGGCTTCCCCATGTTCGCAAAGTTGGTATGCCTTTGTCTTGTTCTTTTGCTTCAATGTTCAATGAGTGTTCAATGAGTCACCCTTCAATGTTCAATGAGTCACCCTTGAGCAGAAAACAAAGAACTCTTCCAGGATTTACTTCTGCCAAAATATGTTTTAGATTCTGTGTGATGGTATTTGATGTGTTTGTGTCATGTTTTCTGTGTTGTCTTGTTGGATTGTGAGGGTGATGCCCTTTAATTTGGATGTTAGTAATATCATTTGTGCAGGTGTAGGGCATTGTTGTTTCTTGACATAGAGATGCCCAAAAAGAGCTCTTGAGGTCCTGTGTGGCAACCTTATGTCCTCATTTGTAATGGTGCACCTGAAATATGGATTCATTATATGGTATTATGCAGATGGTGGACATGTATATATTAGTGTGACAGGCACAAGACATGCATGGTAGTAGGCATTTTAAGTTGGAATCATACTTCAAGCCTGCAGAGATATTTTTCATAATTTGTTGAACCCCAGAATCTTTTCCAAGAAGAAAACAACAGTAATATTAAAGATAAAACATTAAAAACCTGATTTACCCCAGCCAATGATATTCAATATTTCATTGATGTGACTTAAACCTCAGGAGAAAATCATCTCATGCTTCAATGATTGATCACAGTTAGAACCAGGCTGTTACAAAAGCGTAGGCTACAGGCTGGAATTTTATTAAAGATTCTGTGATAAAAGTGGAAAGAACAAAAGATGTGGCTCTCTGTTTTGCTGTGACCTGGAAGGTCACCAGTGGGAAGTGGAATGAAACAAACTGATCATATACCTTTGTTTCATTTCTCTCTTAAATAGGAGAGAAATGAGCTCATGGTAGCATCCATCCCAGTAATCTTTACTAAGTGTACCACCATGGCCAGAATCCAAGGTTCTGAGAAAGACTATGGTGCAAACACAAATGCTTGTGACATCACAGGAGTCCCAATTACAAGTCTATGAGTCCACTAAAATCATTTTCCTGTGCAGTTTAATGATGCCAGTGTTGCATAGCAAAGTGAAAGATCATATGACAAAGGATCATAAGTAAAAGATTATAAGACAAAAGATCATATGAGGTTAATACCAAAGGACAAATGTTACACCAAATGTGCATTGTCATGTCAGAGGCACAGTATAGAATACTAGAGGCTGCAGGTTGATAAGAGGGTGTGACCAGACTTTATAACCTAATAAGTTTATAGCCTAATTATTAGGTTATGTGTAAATAGGGCCCAGTTAGACATCACCTAATATCATGCTTCAAACAACCCATAGCCTCTTTGTTGGACAGAGCCAAGTGTGACCGCACCATTATCGACCTACAGCCTCTAGTATCCTATACTGTGCTTCCAGCGCGGGGTTGCGCCTTTGGTGCAACATTTGCCCTTTATTACTTGCCTCATACAGTCTTTTACCTTATGATCTTTTGTCACATGATGGTAAATAGAGCCTATTTAGACATCGCCTTATTCCATGCTTCGTGCGACCTAATCGTTTTGTTTGACAGAGGCAAGTCCGATCGCACCCTCTTGTCGCCCTGCGGCCCGTAATAGCCGTGTAATAGCCGGTACTCGGGCGCGGGAATTCGCCTTTGGCGTAACATTTGTCCTTTGATATTAATCTCATGCACTTTTGTGCCATACAACCTTTTGTCTATACATAACCCGGTATCGCGCTTGGCGTGACCTAACCTCCTTGTGGGGAGAGCCAAGTCCAGTCACACCGCCTTATCGGCCTGCGGCCTTTAGTAGACAGTGCCGCTCCTCCGGCGCGTGGTTACGCCTTCGGCGCAACATTTGTCCTTTGATATTTATATCATACGGTCTTCTGATGTACGGTGCAGTAACACGCGCAGCATACGATTCCTTTTCAGACATAACCTAAAACCGCGTTTCGCACGACCTAACCTCTGTTGGACAGAGCCAAGTCCGGCTGCATCCTTTATCAACCTGCAGCCTCAAGAATCTTGTACCGCGCCTTGGGCGCAACTTTCCCGCCCTTTATTTCGATGTTTATCTCATGCGATCTTTCTCTCTCGACCGTTTGCTTGTGATCTTCTGCCATGCAATCTTTCTCCCATTTAGCCAACATTGATGTTCCTAAGCTATGGTGAAAAATAATTTCAGTGGTCCTGCAGAACTTGTATTTCGACTTATATGACGCCACGAGCATTTGCGTTTATGCGTAGAGTCTTTCTAAAAACCTCGGATTCTTACTGTGATGGTATGCTTAGTAAAGATTATGCTGTCCCAACCCCTCATCTAGGGCAAGGGTGAGCACCCATGGAAAAATGGGATCACTGCCATTGTTATATTGTCTTGGATGAGTAAATCTTGAGGCTTGGAATGGAAAAAAATGTGTCAGGCCCAAACTGCAGCATTAGTGTCTTTCTTAGTGTGGTCTCCAGTTCTGTTGACTGAATTTGAAAGAATGTTTGAGTTCACATTAGGGATGATTTGCACTCCTGTGTGGAAGCATGTGTTCCTGTGTTTGATAATTTGGCCTGACCAGATGGGCAGACAGTGACACATTTTACCAATTTCCAGGTGGTGTGGAATGCTGGATCAGTTTAGATGACTGGCGGATTGGGCGACCTCTGTCGACTGACCTTTCCCAGTTGTCTTGGCTATCAGCAGGATCTTTCTGAAGACTTCTCCTGTGTGGACGGCATGGCTCGGGAACCTGTCATCCTCAATGTGTATGACATGGTAAGTTATTGCTGCTCCAGGCTGGTATTTTGTCTTGCAGAAAATCACACATTTTCATTGTGATTGAATGTTTTGTGTGGATGAAGGCACTCCAGCCATTAGCAAAGGTCTGTGGAAAAGCAGTTGGTTTTAGCTTGTTAAAAGAAGCCCAGTGGAGTGCAATTTGGAATGCATCACAATAGGGCCCATGTGACTCATATCATACAATGGAGTCATGTGATATGACAAAGTCAACACAATTTGTTTTTTTTCATTGCAATGATATGTGGCCTTATGCCTCCAATTCCAGTAGGAGACCTAGGAATGCACCAGATCAGGATTTTTGTGACCTGGCCAGATATTGGATATGCCAGATTGATACTGGATATCATGGTTGCCTGTTTATATGTACTATTTGTTGCTGAAAAGTAAAGTGAAAAAGACTGAGCTGAAAAATAAAAATAAAAAACTGGGAAATACTGAACAAGAAATATTAATAGTTTGGCAATCTTCCCCCTAGCACATCCAGTTATTGTGAGGCCTCCACATGCTTCATTGTAAGAATAAGAATACATAAAGAACACAGCAATCACAGCAGAACTCACCATCTCTGACTGTATGCAACAGGCAAAGACTCCAGAATAAGCAAAATGCCATTATAATGCTTTAGTAGACCTAGAATACCTGACTTGATAAGCATTCTGTACAAATACTAGAGCATGTTCATTGAAGTATATTGTCCCTTGATGTTTTTGTATAAGAGTATTTGAGGTGGATAAAGATGTTTGGAAAAATAGAAAGACTATGCAACATGAATTAGGCTGCTGAGCATATTGTGGCTGTTGTTGCACTGCTTTGAATGTGAGTCCCACCCAGTGTTGGAAACTTGGTTTTTCTTCCTGGTGTTGGAGTTCAAATTCCCTTTTGGAGTATAAAGTGTCATGCATTTATGTGAGGAACATGGACTAACTGGGTGCTCTGCTAGCATATGTGGCCAGCAGGGGCGGATCCAGTGCATCCGTTTGTGGGGGGGGGGGGACAAACCAATTTCCTGGGTCTACATGGTAAGTCAGCAGAGTTGTTGATGGGGGGGGAAGCAGCTGGCCATGGAGTTCAGAATGTACTTCAGCGGCGGAGTATGGACAGTAAACCATCAGCCGCGGGGGAGGGGACGCGGGGCAACTTAAAAATCTGTTTGATCAGAAATAGCCATGTCTTTTGGCAGAGGGGCAAATGACCATTTTGGAGTGCAAAATTTTTCTTAGAGTATATTTTTGGTGCCTCCTCGACACCAGGAAACGACAGTTTTTCCAACACTGGTCCCACAAACTGAGAAGAAAAAGTAGTGCTCCAGACAGACCTGGAAACTGTCAGTTACATCAGCAATCTAACATAACAAGGTACATTGCTCCTGAAACAGTTTTGTAGGCAGACATAAGAACGTTTCAGTCGCACACTGGATGGCCAAATATCCGGCAATATCCGGCCGAATCACAGAAATATCCGACCATATACTGGATACTGGATAATCTCAGATATCCTGCCGGATATCTGCGATGACCAGATATCCGGTGTATCCCTAAGGTAACCTTTGTGGACTCAGGAGCTGTTACTGGTATGCAAAGGTTTTGTATCTTGGATTGCATTGTTAGCATGAATATGGAGCAAAAGAAAAGTGTAGCAAAGCCACACTATTGGAAAGTCCAATTCTGGACATGTACATACAAAAACTGTTGTAAGGTTTTGGCAAACCTTCTTTTAACACCTTCAGCAATGGCTGATACAGTGTGTCTTTTTCCCTTCAGTACTGGATGAATGATTATACGTCTTCCATTGGTCTTGGTGTCTTCCACTCTGGTATAGAAATATATGGAATCGGTAAGTACAGAAAGGAAGGGCTTGTATCGGTCCCTAGGCAAACTGTATTATCACACTGTTGATGATATCATGTTAGTGTTGTGTGGCATCTTCATTAATAGAGGTAACCAACATGAATATCAGCATAAACAACCAAAGTCCATAACTTAGTATCTGCACCATATGCATTATGCTGGTCAGATTCCATATGATGATGTTAACATATCTATCATACTGCTTCCTATCATCAGCTCATGATTCCTGCCCTCTTTTGTGCTGCATAGCATTCATAGTGCAAGGTTTTGTTATTTCCCTGTATTCTTGTGTTCCTATGATCGTTTTCTGCGTGCTTGTTCCCCACACTGCTGCCATGTTGGCCCCATGTCACCCTGTGACTGGCTCCTGGTCTGGTGTGTTATCTGTCAGTGACCTGTTGTCTCTTAGCGACATGTTGCTTCTCAGTGGCCTGTTGCCTGTTAGTGGCCTGTTGTCTGTCACTGGCCTGCTGTCTCAGTGACCTGTTGCCTCTCAGTGCATTGCTACCTTCAGTGGCTGGTTGTCTGTCAGTGACCTGCATACACTGCTGTCGTGTCGGTCCTGCAGCACCCTGTGACTGACGCCCGGTCTGGTGTGTTGTCTCTCAGAGTACGCGTACGGCGGTCACCCGTTCCCATTCTCCGGCGTGTTCACCATACAGCCCAGGGACGCCGAGGACCTGGGCGAGCAGTTCAAGTTCAAGTGAGCTCCGTTAATGTCTCAAGTGATGTTGTATAATGCTAACGGAAAATGATAGGAAATAGAAAGGCAGTGATTGTATGCTTTGTCTACGTAATTGGGAGATCCAGTTTCTTGCAGCTTTGAAATATTTTAACTGTGCAATTTATGGCATGTGTCTTGGTTGTGATGAGAACTTCGTAGTTCCATAGCTTTATTATGCTTTCAGTAATAGGTGTTTCCTCCCCCCCCCCCAAGTTGTTTTGGTTTTATTTAGAAGCTGGGTTGTCACACAATAGGTCTGTGTGAGCCACAGTTGTTTGACGCGTGTTCGTCATGACTACGACGCAGGCAGTCAATCCACCTGGGCCATACTGACTTCACCCGGGAGGACCTGGACCGCATCGTGGAGGAGCTCGGCAAGGACTTCCGCGGCGACCGCTACCACCTGATCAACAAAAACTGCAACCACTTCACGTCCAACATAGCCCAGGTGGGTAGACGGCCACCCTGTGTTGTTGGCTGTGACCATGCAGTTTTGCGATGGTGCTCTGGTGACAGGACTTTTGGCAGATATTCTACGGAGAGCGCTACTCTGTTTCGAGCCCTGGCACAGCGAGGCATCGTTTTTCCCTCACGTAAACCGCTATATATACGTTGCATTACATTTATAGCAGACGTTTTTTGTATGCGTTTTTGCATCATTCATGGAATCTGCACCGTGTTGAAAAGCTCGAGGTTTCTTACCCCTGGCCCATGGCTTGTTATTCAGTAAACTTGCTTACTGGTCATAATTACGTTCAGCGACCTTGCTTTTTACGTGTTGCAATGTCCTTGTCCCTGGACGCGTCTGCGTAGCGGCGCCGTTGCCCGCGCGCCGTGACTCCCTCGCCCCTCTGACGGCGTCGCTGCCGCCCTCCAGCTGCTGATCGGCAAGGAGATCCCGTCCTGGGTGAACCGGCTGGCCTCGATGAGCGCCATGGTGCCGTTCTTGGAGCGCTGCCTGCCCAAGGAGTGGCTGACGCCGGCCGCGCTGCAGCACACGCTCGAGGAGGCGGCCGCCGGCGACGCGCCGGCCGCCGGCTCGTCGTAGGCTCGGCCGGCGACCGCCCGGCAGACCCTAGTGCAAATTGGACTCGGCCTGTTCTCCGAAACGGTGCCCGGCGCCCGCGGTTGTGGGGTCTTTCAGACGAGGCGCGCTGTCGCGCGGTCGCGCGCGGCGGCGTTTCCGGCGCCGGCGATCTCTTTGCGACTGCGGCGGCCGCCGTTTCGCTGGCTAGTGTAGAAAAACGACGCGTGCCGGCGTCTGCGCGCCCCTCTCGGGCGGGGCGCGCGTCCCTTGTGCAGGGTCTGACGTGGGGAGGGGCGAACCTCGTCCAGCGTGAACAGTCTCTCTGTTCTCCTCTTGCTGCGCCGGGTCGGCTCGTGCAGAAGCTCGGGCGGGCCTGGCGCAGGCGGTCTTTCACGGCCTTCTGTTGGAAGGCCTGACGGCGAGGCGGTCTGTGGGGAGCGCTTCCACCGTCCTGCGTCCCGTGTCCCGGAGCTTGCTCCGGGCGGGGTCCTGTCGATAGCTTTAGCGTGGTTGTGTGAGGTAGAGTTCTGTTCGTGACAGGCGGGGAGGTCCTCTGGGGGTTGCTCTGCCTGAACTGGAGCGGTTCGGCGTCTGCCTGTCATGAGGCTGGGTATCGGCACCCTGCAAGCGGGTTCTGGTTGCGGGTCGATCTCCTCTCCGCGGAATTTACGGCAAACTTCGTGCTCCTACCGGATTGAGCGAGCCACCGCCTGGGGCCAGGACTCGCCCTAAGCTAGACATGTTCTCCGGCTGCAGTGGTGTGCCGTGGCTATCGGGCTCTGTGTATGCCATGTTCACGTCTCGGCGTGTGCGGTCCTCTGGGTCAGCCTGGGCACGTCACAGGCGTCCGGGGTGTCTGACGTGCCGTGCGGAGCTGACCAATCACGCCGTCTCGGGGTGGTCGGTCACGGCTAGCGGCTGGACGCGATGCGTCCGCGTCGCCGGTTGAGACACCTTCGACTGACCTGACCACCTCCGGTCCCGGAGCCGCTCGTTGCGGCGCTGCTGCGTTGCGCTGATGTTCAAGACCGACATGGTTCGCACTTATCCTGACCGCGCGTTCCCGGCTCCAGGACCGGCTGTCGGTGACGGTGAGGAGTGTATCGCGTGGTGGTCGCTCCACCAGGGGCGTCATAGTGCCGTCCGGATCCCGGAGGCGGCCGCTCCGTCTGCCGGTTTCCGTCTCGCGGTGCGGCACGCCCGGTTGATGGGGGCACCGGAGCGGCGCCGGAGCGAGTCCCGAAACTGCCGTGGCGGTGCTCTTTCTCGAGCGCGGCCGTCCCGTAATGTGGCGCCTCCAGGATGCGCTCTAGGTCCTGGGGCTGGCAACCTCAGGAATCCTCCCTCGCAGGCGCCTCGCTGTGTCTGAGAAGACGCGCGTGTTGCGTGGCGTTTGACGGTACCGCTTGATTCTGGTTCTTCCAATATGCCACTCCAAACCACCTCACAGCGCACCTTGTTTACATCACCGTTATCAGAGACTCAGCATAGTTCTTTTCGAGAATGGTAATCGTACTCATTATATCGAAAACATCCAGCAGTTTCGGCTGGCCGGTGGCGGCCCTCGGTTCCTGTGTTGCATGACACCAGGACCAAACGTGAGCTTTATAATGGCATGACTTAGAAGTGCGCCAAAGCCATCCGACAGTCGACGCCAGCAGTTCGTATTGCCTCCGTCTACATGTGTCTCGTATTTGTACCTGCATCCTGTTCCTTGTATTTCTTGTACTCTGGGTGTTGTAAGACTCTCCCAGTCAACACTCTCGGTCCGGTTGGTCACGGGCATTAGACTCGCGGTGTAGGACATGGACGGTACTCCGAACGTGTGCCAAGTTGGGAGTCTGACTGGGTCCCATCTGGGGCAGTTCCTGACCCAGAGGCTGTCCATCGGACGCCCACTCGAGACGCTGCCTCTTCCGCTGTCGCCGCGGCCGGTACCGGCCGATGCCCACTACCTCCCTGCGCGACGCCTTCTAGTGGAGGCGGCCGGTCAAAATACTGTGCGGAATTGGTTTCCTATGCGACGAGGATATTTCAAGAGAGATCTGCGTTGTGACTGCGTGTTTGTGAATAGCGAGAAGTGGAGGACCGCAGAGCGACGGTGGCGTCCTGTGCACTGAGCGGCTCACCGTCGTCTGTCTCGTTCTGGAGTTTCTCTTCCGGGGACTGTCGTGTGGTTTGACAAAGACCTGTGCCACGTCTTCTCCGAACTGCCATTGGCATTGTGAAATATAAATATACATGGATGCCAAAACAAATAGTTCGTTTGATTTGGGCACTGGTTCTGCTTGGGAGGTAGCGTGGTACGGAGCATGCTTTCACGCATAATTGAATTTGGCACCACATGTAAGGGTAATATGGAATAGAATACCATGGACATGTTTCCCATCAACTATCGGAGAATTTCGCGCCCAAGTATGCGGGTTTTTACTGATACTCGCTGTCTCCAAACGCGTACCTTCTCACGTAATGTCACATTCGGAGATTTTAATCCCCGCCCGACTGGCAGCCGGCGCTGACCACGCTTGATTGGGCGTTGACCATCCCCTCTCCAACTCACGAACGGCTGGTCGCGTGATAAAAGTAAGCACACCGTTGGAAAGCTCGTGACAAGTAGAGCTCGAAACTCGTCCCATTCTTAGTTTTGGATAAAATGTAAGGCATTCGCGCCCTACATATATTTTCTCACATCCGACTACATGAAATCGAAAAGCATCCTGGATTTCAAGGGCTGTGATAATTTAGGTAAAAGCAGCAATGAACAGTTAACAGTCCGCACATGTCGATACACGTCAAATTTCTCTCATTTTCTTACTACATACGCAGAGACGTTGAGTTAAAGATAAGGCGGTTTTCGCGGCGACTGCCGGCGGACGCCGTAGCCGAACGCAGGATATAATTAATGGGAACGAATTTTAGCGTTTCTTTATTTTGGCGACATAGGCCTTTCCATGTGATATTTTCTTATCCTAATGGTCCTTGTGATAGTTCCTCATGCTTAATTTTTTTTTGGAAAATTCAGTTGTTATCAAACTGCACAATTGGCCGAGCTTTATTCGCAAGAGTGTGTTTATTTCCAAAATACGCATTTTTTCAAACTTCCTCAGCTTCTTGGTATTACTCATAACTCTGCGAACCAGTTCTGTCATTTTTTCACCCGCCCTGAGGAATACACGACCGATATTGACGGCGGTGCATTTAATTGGCTCACAACAGATATTCCCGATCTGACCTCAGTTTAATCGCTGGAAGTCGGCAATTTGGTCTGATCCATTGGCGGCAAACGGATGTCTGCTTCACCCCACATTAGAAATATATAAATTCCATCAAATACCGAAGAAATGACGGCATGTCCTAAAAATAAGTCAATAATCCGAAAATTTCCGAAAAACCCGGGATAGCAGATTTGTTGCATCCATCAAAATCTCTAGTCTCCGAAAGTTTTATGTGAAAGGTATCCACGGACGCCTTTGTCGCACACTGGTCAGGCGCGCTACAAGGCGAAGGGTCTTAATCAACAGACGCCACCTCCGGGTGTAGCAACATTTACTCTTGAATCGCCTGCCACACGGTAGTTACTAGCAGCCGGGATAGGGAACGAACGTTCGTTCACCGTAGGACAGCCTCGGCACCCCGCAGGAAGGAGAAAAGATTACTGAAGTCTTGGATCCCAAATGTCCACAAATTACAAGTTACAGCTAAAGGATTGTATGACCTTCACAGTCAAAGCGAAACGTACGATTCTAACACACTGACAATCGCAATGGTTACATTAACGCAGGGGAAACCCCAACCCCAAAGTCTCGAGACCCTCTTTGGCCCGACACCCACAAGACCTACCTCAAAGAAGCCACGGTGCGGAGTGCCCCGATGGCCGGGATTCTACCGCGGTCGCCGCCTGGCGGCCGCAATGCCGGGACATCGCCGTTGCCGCCCCCTGGTGGCCACACTCGCTGCGACTTTCATTCCCCCTCGCGGCGGTAGCGGCGGCGTTCCAGCGCTCCCGGCCGTACGAGGCCGTTCACGGCACCGTGGCCGGATCAACTTTACATTTATTGTGATATCATGTTTTCCGAAAAAGTTACAGGACGCCGAACGTTTTTGGACATAGGTCCACTTCAGTGACGTAGCCAAGGGGGTGCCAAAGGGGCCATGGCCCTCCCTGGAGGCCAAGCGGGGCCCCCTGGCGGCCGAGCGGGCCCCTTCTAAGGCCGGAGCCCCCAGTTCTTTGGATAGCGTGAGTCGCCCGCAGGCTCGCGTCTTATATTGTCCGAAACAGACAATTAAAGCAAACCAAAAATATTTTAAGCATTAAAGAAGGCTTACGAACCAAAAGAAAACGTACTCCAAATATACAAAAAAGCTTTGTGTACTATGAAGAGAGGCCCGTGGTATGAATGAGCGTTTAGGGGCCTCTGCTAGCTTGCTGGAGAGCTCACTGTTTGTCTGGGGAGGGCCCCCGGTCGGCCCATAAAGGGCCCCTGTCAACCACTGAAGCGAACTCCTTTCGGTCTAGAACAGGGCCTGCCTCTGCCACCAGAGGTCGACAGAGACCCTTTACAGGCGGATAACGTGCCCTCTACAGACAAGCAAGTGACCCGCTGGCCAACAGGGGCCCCTAAACGATCATTCAGGGGCCCCTGCTTTCCTGTACAGATGTCCCTGCCGGACCTGTATGAGGTGCCCGCCAGGTCGCCAGGAGCGTCTTTACAGGCGAGCGTGGCCCCCTTTACACTTCAGTGGGGCCCCTTTACAAACCGACAGTAATTTTAACCACATGGGGCCCCGCTGATTACGACGGCCAGGCGTGGATCCAAAGGGGGAATAATTGGGACGATCGCCCCAACCCCTCCTCCTAACACCTGAGAAGGAGCCCCTGTCAGACTTAAAAGGAGCCCCGAAGGGACCCCGTATGAGCTTCACGGAGCTTCACGGAGTCTCTATAAGAACCTGACGGGCTCTTGATACAGTCAGGGAGGCCTCCTGGAGGGTTAGATGAACTCTGAGACGCATAGAGGGTCCCTGAAGATCCCAAAGGGCTCCTGAGCACAACATGGTCTCAACATGGCAGCGTCCCTGAGACTGCCAGATGGCTCATAGGGCCCCTGAGACGGCCAAGAAGAGGACTGAGTCCCTAGGGAGCCCCTGTGAGTGAAAAGCTGAAGGTTCTTGATGTAGTCAGAGGGCCTCAGGGAGGGTTAATACGACCCTGTCACGGTAGGATGACCCATAAAATGGAAAGAAGGGCCCATGAAACTCTTCAAAGGCCCCTGGGACCGCAATGGGCCCCAACACAGCAAAGGGATTCATGAGACCGCTGAAATTGCCACATAGGCACCTGAGACAGAAATAACTTAAGAAAACTTTGAACTTAAGGGACTGAGACACGGAAAGCTCTCAAGAGAGTACTTAGCACGGCACAAGGAGACCCTGGCCGGCCAGAGGGGTCCCCTGAACGGGGATTCGTCGGTGACCTTTTCAACCTCGAGAGGAGCCATAAATGGGCTATGCTGGCCTTTTTGAGTCTTTGAGGGGTTTTTGATGCTGTCAGGGGTCCCCGGGAAAGTCAGGTGGTTTCTGAGTCGGCAAGATGGGCCCGTACACCGCAGATCACCCCTGAGATAGCCAAAAAGGTCTCAGGGCCCCTGCGAGGCAAAGACTATAACAGGGCGTCTGAGACGGTATTTGGATTTCATGGGGGCGATGGACGGCCAGAGAGTCCCCGGGTGTAATAAGCGGGCTCTTGGCACGGGCAAGGTCCCACTGAGACTGCCAGTGAGGCCCATGAAGCGCCAGCAAAAGCCCCTTGTTACAGCTAGAGGAACCCTAAAAGACTGCCAGATATACCCCATGTAACAAAGGAAGACCTCTCATGCAGCCAGGGGACCACCGGAAACGTTCAGAGGGCCTATGACACTGCACAGGGTTCCCTAAAATAGCCAAAAGGTCTTTTGTAACTGCCAGACGGGCCCTGAGATGGCAAAATGCTTCCCAGAGACGACAACAGGGGTACACAGGACCGCAGGGGGTCCACTGAGACTGCTAGACAGGGACCTTTGAGACCGTTAACTAGAAGTCTCTAGCAATAGGGGCCCCTGAGACGACCAGATGGCCCCCTGAAACTACTAGACCTTGAGACGTCCAGACTGCTCCTAAAACGGCCAAAGGACCTAAAGGTTTTACCGGAGGCGCTTCTGCCACGGCAGAGAGACTTATAGAGGGCCTTTGTTAGTGCTTTAGGGGCTCCTTAGACGGCAAAAACGTGCCAGGGACGACAGGAGGAAACCCGAGATGGCCTAAGCGTCCCTGAAACTGCCAGGTGGGCCCCTGAGACTGTCCGAGATGCCCCTGGAACTGCCAAAGGAGCTTCTGAGACGTCCCGCGGGACACGTGAAGCTGTAAAAGTAACCTGAGACCACTAGAGGGTCCTAGCACGGCAGACGGGCTGAGACCACCAAAAGTTTCCCTGTAACTGCAAGAGAAAACCTAAACTAAGCTGACAAAAAAGTCCCCAGAAACTTCGAGATGGGGGGACAGGCGGGCTCCTGGACCAGATACAGACACGACATTCCAAACGGAAGGAGGGAGGGAGGGAGGGAACCACCTAAAATCTCGCCGTTTTTGTCATATTTCGGCGACCTTGTTCGGGAACAAAACACAGAATTTTCTGAAATAACGTGACGCGTTTGAATTTTTTGGTTATTTTATACGGTAAAAAAACAAAATTACATCGTTTTTCATATCTGAAGGGCAAAAAATGGGGGCCCCGCGCTGGCCATTCGCCCTCACTCCCCCCGCCTTGGCGAAATCCTGGACCCGCCCTTGGCGAGGGCCCCCATTGGTTACCAGGGCTCCTTTGACCCGATTTGCCCCCCCCCCCTTCCAGGCGGAATCCTGGCTACGTCCCCGGTCCACTTCACCTGACCTAGGTCATACACGTGACTTTACCTGAGGTCAAAACTTTGACACAAAATGTAAAAATCATCAAGCTAAGCAACAGAAAATTTCATGGCACTGCACTCGTTCGTTCTCTCGCAGTCTTGGAAACCCTCAGGGCCCGGGCGGTCAACCCCCATCGGGGACGGGTTAACTTGTTCTCATCAGTTTTTTACCGGGGTGGGGCAAATGTGCACGCACTGCAACTGCAGCTGCAACTGAACTGCAAAAAAAATTTGAAATGCATATTGTCCGACTACGTTTAACAAGCGTTATGGGTCTTTCTTTCCCTTCAGTTATTTCCCAATTTCATCGGTATGAATGGTGGTACGAGCTTATTACTTTGCAAGAGGGCATTGGAACAGATACACACGGTCATTAATCCTCAAGTAGGTGAACATGATACGTTTCCTGCGTTTATAACGACCTTGGTGGTGCCACGGTTTTCTGCACGGTCGTCACACCACGGTCGTCACCAAAAGGCCAGCTGACTGCGGTCCACCAAGAATCAGGAGTGGTGGAACTTCTGTAGAGATTGAGGCAATCGTGATTTTTACCTCTTTTCTTTCCATACAGCGCCATGAATGTTAAATGCTATCTAATTTGTTAAATGCCATTGCTGTTAAATGTTGCCCAAGGTTTGGAGGAGGGGAAGCTGTTTCTGCTCCCTCGTTTCCAACGCTCCTGCCAAGAATAGGTATCGCGAGGGAGGGTTAATTCACTTTTCCAGGAGTTGCACGATACACTATGGCTGAAATCCTTTTTGTTGTATTTCAAAGTTCACGAAATTATATCGCTAAGGAAAATACCCATTTAAGGGACACCCCGATAACCACTGCGGACAAATAATTAATATCTGGGAAACTGTGGAGGACATGTTCCCGGAGCCCTCATACAGATTACACCCATGATAATAACAGTGCAATGGAGCACTGTATGTTTGCTATTTATCTCCGTATTCCCTTGAAGTGAGGTCAGCTGATTATTTTCATGCGGCAATCACGACGCTCTTTATACACTGGTTTTCGCCCATTTTACAAGCGCCTGAGAGCGATAACCTTTATCGAAGTGCTGTCGTGCGGGTTAGCACCATCCGCCCGAGTAGGTGTAGACAAAGGACCTGCCAACTTTGTTATCGGGGTGAGAACACCTTGGTGAGCGCACCGTTGTGGCAACACCATCAAGTCGCTTGTCTCTGACGATGGCTGCATCTTTCGGAAGTCTAGGGCGGATCTTGACTCGTCAGCTGGGGACTCCAGCGGTGCGCTTCGCCTCTTACGATGTCACTAGACCGAACATGAAGCTCACCGAAAAAACGAAAGTCATCTGCCAAGGTTTTACAGGAAAACAAGGCACTTTTCACAGTCGTCAAGCCATAGAATATGGGACTTTGGTGGTTGGCGGAGTGTCCCCGGGAAAAGGAGGCCAGAAGCATCTGGGATTGCCAGTGTTTGACTCTGTTGCTGAGGCCATGAAGGAAACAAAGGCAGATGCATCTGTCATCTATGTTCCACCACCCTTTGCTGCTGCGGCCATCTTTGAGGCACTGGATGCTGAAGTGCCCTTGATTGTGTGCATAACTGAGGGTATTCCCCAGCTGGACATGGTCAAGGTGAAGCACAGGCTCACAAGGCAGGACAAATCAAGACTGATTGGTCCCAACTGCCCTGGCATCATTGCTCCCAACCGTTGCAAGATTGGAATCATGCCTGGTCACATTCACCAGCAGGGGAGCATTGGCATTGTGTCTCGCTCTGGCACTCTGACATATGAGGCTGTCCATCAGACAACCATGGTGGGCCTTGGCCAGACCCTCTGTGTTGGCATTGGGGGTGATCCATTTAATGGAACCAACTTCATTGACTGCCTGGATGTGTTCCTGAATGATCCTGACACCAAGGGCATTGTGATGATTGGTGAGATTGGAGGCCAAGCAGAAGAAAAAGCTGCAGACTTCCTCAAGGAGCACAACTCTGGTCCTGATGCCAAGCCAGTGGTGTCCTTCATTGCTGGTCTTACTGCACCTCCTGGAAGGAGAATGGGTCATGCTGGAGCCATCATCTCAGGTGGCAAGGGAGGTGCTGAGGATAAAATCAAGGCCCTGCAGGGTGCCGGGGTGAAGGTGACCAAAAGTCCGGCACAGATGGGCTCCACTCTCCTTGGTGAGATGAAGGAGAGGGGATTGGCCTGAAGGGAATCTTGGACATGTGGTCCAACCAGCAGAGTTTTGACAAACACTGCTGTGACAGGGGCAAAGAGATGCCTGCTATTAGGTGGATGATTGTGGGTGATTTCATCCTTGGTGCAACCTTCAAGGCCATTTGGATTGTATATATTGTTATCACTGGCAGAACTGCTGGATGGTGGCTGAATAACAATGACAAATGTACTCCATTATCTTTTTTCTGGGGACAGTTTGAATGGATCTGAATGTGCTGGACATCATGTGGTAGCATGTATTGAAATGCTTGAGGTGAAGAAAAAGGCTAACAGTTGCTAATCATGCCATGGAGACATGTTACCCTAGCTTAGATTATGGCAACTTGGCCTGCATCATGACTCAAATGGTGGGTTTTGTTCAGAATCCCTCATTGGGTGTATGTAACAAGTGGATGCTGTGATGGCCATTGTAGCTATGTTTATCATTTGGACAACTTGACTACCCCATTTATCCATCATGACTGTGCACAAAAAAGTTGTGGATTGGCCACTGCAGAATTTGGTCAGCAGTGGTCTCACACTCACTTGCTGTCATGTTCTAGCTACTGCCCACTGCTACCATTCACTTATGTTGGTGTTGCTTTATGTTTGATGTCTGTTAACCATGCATGACATTATTTTAACCATTGCCTGATGATATATGATCAATAGCTCAGTGGACAGGATGTCAGTCTCCCTGTCCTTGCTGTTCTGTGGCTACTCTAAGCCAGAGTCAGGGTCTTATTAGGGCCCTTCATGGCTGAAAGACCCTGGGATGGTTCAGTTGGCAATGCCACCACAGGCTGCAATCCCAGGACAATGCTTCTGTGTAGTCACCTGGGGCTGGACTTGACTCACGATCTGGCTTCGGCGACACAGGAGCAGGTCTCGAGGACACTTCCAGGTGATGCTGGTTGCAGAACACACTGGATCCGCCTCCAACCACGTGCTAGCTCCGTTTCTCCCACACGCTCTCTGACTTGTACGGGTTCGCTCCAAGTCTTTTCTTTGTGTGTACGCATACATATGACGTCCTCCGGTCCCAGAGACCTCAAGACCCGGACTCCGTGCGTAGCATTGTAGCTCTTCACACTACTACTCTTGGTTGCTGCATCTCGGCTTACCACCGTGACGAGGTTTGGCCAGGCTGGCGTCAGGTAGCTCCTCGGCAGGGTTGGAAAAATCCGGCTTAAATTGAATTCATGCCAGCCAGTGGCTTTTATCAATTTGAGCTGGCTTAAATCACCCTTCAGAAAACTGTCCCTAAACAATTTCTGATAAGCCATTTGTCGGCTGATTAACTGATCACAACCGGTAGGGGGTCTGAGGAGATGTGTTCATTTAAGCATGGAACAATTTTAGTTGGTATATTGAGTTCAACATTGGCCTTATGAGCATCCATTTTTCCATCCTCGTGACAAACAAGACCTCATGGCATGCAAAACAGTCTGAAACCAAAATTACGTGTTGTGATAGGTGGTGATAGGCGCAGTATTGCAGAGCTCGGGTAGGTAGCCACATAGGTAGGCAGGTGTATGCACTAGTGGTAGATAGAAGCCTGGTACTCTGGAAGAGCTGCTGGCCTAGCACACTTTGCCTTTTGGCTGTTTGGCCTAAACTTTTCATCTCAAAGAGCCATAGCCGTCACGGTTCAATCTGTCAATAGCGCACATCCCGCCTACCCAGGGACGTATCCAAAGGGGGCCATGGGGCCATGCCCCCAGAGCCAATCAATCTACACTAGATATATAGCGATTTCACACGAATACGGAAGTGACCGTACGCGCGTTGCAAAAGCAAACATTTTATGTATGCTTGTGGGTTGAATGTGATACCAATTACATAAAATTGCTGTTTTCCAATAAATTTCGTCATATGCCAGCGGCATATGATGAAATTTGACATTTGCCCCCCTCCCCTCCATCCTTGAGAACAATCCGGGCTACGTGCCTGCGCCTACCCACCTCAGCATTCTCGTTTTTAGCTCCCTTTTCTTCCAAGGAAAAGGAAGAACGCTACACGCTGGTCTTTTTTTGAAGCAGATGATAAATGTCAGTTTGCAGTGGTAACCAAAGGCGTGGATTTCCTTAAACGATGGGGGAGGGATATGCCGAGGGCCCGACAACCTAACCTTCCTCCAAATGTGGGTCTCTCAACGGATTTAGCCCACTTTATTTTTTTTGCAACTTATCAAATCAAAATTGCATTTATCCGGATGTATATATATATATATATATATATATATATATATATATATATATATATATATATGACATCATTTATATGTACATGGGGATAAATGCAGGAAATATTGGAGGGGGCCCCAACCAACATCGGAGGGGCTCAAATCGACACTGGATGGACTAGGGCCCTCTCAAAAGAATGCAAGTTGACGCCTTGGTGATAACATTTCTGGTTCATTCAAATTTTAGACACTGAATTTCCATCTCCTGGTAGGTACAGCTTTCCACCACCCAACAAGACCAGGAATTTGATTAACCCGTCCCCGACTGGGGGAGGGGCAGTTGACTGCCACCCCTGAGGTTTTTCTGGGATTGCGAGAGAACGAACACAGAGCCACGAAACTGTACCTTTTGCTTCATCAATTTTACATCTCGTGTCAAAATTTCGACATCAGGTCAGGTCAGGTGCCTGACCTAGGTCAGGTCAAACAGACCTATGTCCAAAAAAGTTTAGCGCACTGTAACTTTTTCGCAAAACAAGATATCTTAATAATACTTCAGGAATTAGTGGACGTGATAGATGCAACAAATCTGCTATCTCAGGTTTTTCGAAATTTTCCGGGTCATTGACCTAAGGTCAAGCCCATTTTTCAGACGTGTCGTCGTTTTTTCGGAAACTGACGGAATATTTCATAACATTTTTAGTGTGGAGTGAACTTGACATCTAGTTACCGTCACTGGGTAAAGTATCAATGACTTCCAGCCATTGACCTGAGGTCAGGTCACGAAGAACTGTAGTGAGCTAAAATGTACTACCGTCAAAATCATCGATGAATTACTCAGAATGGGTAGAAAAGGGCAGAACTAGCTTTCACAGACGTAAGTAATACCAGTAACCTCAAAAAGTTTAAAAAAGTAGCATATTTTAGAAATAAACAGGCTCTCGCGAATAAAGCTTCGACAGTTGTGTAGAGTGGTAACTAATGAATTTTTCCAAAATTTCAGCATGAAAAACCATCACAAGAACCTCTGATATCAATAAAATATGCATAGATCGTCTTTTTTCGCGAAAATAAAGGAACGCTAAAATTAGTTCTAGTCAATTTGTTACCGCATACGGCAGCAGCGCACGCCTACAGCTGCCGCGAGAAATGCCGTGTCTTTAAATCAACGTTCTGGCGTATATATTGAACAAATATGGGAAATTAGACGTGTATCGGCATCCGCGGACCTTTACTTGTGCCCTGGTGTCTTTATCTATGCGTTTTTAGTCACAGTCCTTAAGATTCAGGCCATTTCTCAGTGTCATGCAGTCGGCTATGAGAAAACATATATATAGGGCGTAAATTGCTTACATATTATCTAAAATTAAACATGAGACCAGTTTTGAACTCTACTCGTCACAAGCTTTCCAACGGTGTGCTTATTTTTATCGTGCGACCAACCGTTCGGGAGTTAGAGGGGCGGCCAACTGCCCCCCACCCCCAGTCGCCCATGTTCGAAACGGACCGACGGTTGTGCGCGGGTTAATGAATTCACTTACTTCCCATCAAGCGCGTTATATTCTGGAGAATGACTGCATTCCCACATTCCTTTGTCTCAGCATTTTTACTTGACTGCAGCTGCGTGTCATGGGTGCTTAAGCTGACATTGTGAGTGATGTAGCGTTAGGCCTTAGTTTTGAAGATTATAGTTTTGGTCTTTATCAGCTAGTTCCAAAAGCAGTGTGACATCTAACCTTCATAGCTTTTTTATGATTTCGCGACAAGAAGCCGTCTGAAAGTGGCTGAAATTAAGTTGTGTTTTCTGGTTTAAACCACTAGGTGGCTTAAATTAATTTAGACTTGCCGACTCAAACAGTGGTCTAAACCATTTTAAACCAAGCGCTGGCTGAAATCTGCCAACCCGCCTCCCGGCATCGGCAGCCGCTTCCGCAGGTTCCGACCTATGAGCAGCTGTGCTGAGCTGCACCCAGTTGTCTCCAGGGGTGACGTGCGCTATGACAGTAGAGCTAGGAATACGTCCTCTTGTTGGTCCGGGATGCGCTTGGCTGTCTGGACTGCTCTCTGCGCAGCACCATTTACTTAGTTATATACCTCGCTTACAAACTGGGGTCCGCCATCACTTCGTACTTCTTCGGGGGTCCCCCAGCGGGCGAACACGTTCTTCATTTTGATGATTACAAATCGGCTCGTCGTTTTTTCCAGGTGGATGACCTCAATCTAACGTTTAAACATGTCGACCATTATCAGCAACTCCTTTCCCTTGCTGTAGCCCAGGTCCACTCCTATTATCCAGGGTCGCTCTGGGAGAATCGTTGGCCTGAGGGGCTCTGCATGCGCAGCTCTTCTATGCTGACTACAGAATGAACAGCTCTCTACGTAATTGAAGAGGTCTGATGACAGTTTGGACCACCAGACAGCGACGGCGGAAAGGGGGGGGGGGGCAGGAGGGGCGGCCGCCCGCCCTGCTGTCAGGCTGGAGAGACAAAATTATGTTTTTGCCCCCCCCCCACAAAAAAACTCGGTCACTGCATGAAGGAAAATCGTAAAAAATCAACCTCACGATATTAAAAAAAAGAAAAAGTAATTGTGAGAGCATCGGCGACAGATGACAACAGTTTTCGCGAAATTTAGTACAAATCCGAAGTTTTTTTCTCAGATATGGTAGTCATTAAATTCGATGGTACTCGGCGCCAATTACAAGACACGACGATTCTGGCGATGATTTCAGGAGCAATCAGCACAAGTGTACGTGGCAGCCGTTTGTACCAAACGTGACGTCAATTGGGAGAAATATAACCGTTTTTGTGAACATTAATACATGTGCGTAGGAACAGGCGGATCATATTTATTATATGTTAGCCTTATGTGATTGAAGCGTCACTCAGTTTGATGTATATTCAGATTCTTTTTTTGTATACCATGTGTAGTGGTGTTGTTGGACATGGAATTGATTGTTAATCCCTTGGGCACTCTGGCAAGATGGTTCCGTCAATTACAGTGGTGTAGCCAGGGGGACAAAGGAGCCATCCCCCCCGCTGGAGGCCAAGCGGGGCCACCTGGCAGCCGAGCGGGCCCCCCTGAGGCCGCAGGCCCAATTCTTTGTGTGAAGCGTGAGGTAACTGCGTGAGGCGCACGCTGGTCGTCTTACACTGTCCGAAACAAACAATTAAAGCAAAATAAGAATATTTTAAGCGTCAAAGAAGATTTAACCCGCGCACGACCGTCGGTCGGTTTCGAACATGCGCGACTGGGGGGGGGGGGGCAATTTACGCCCTATATATGTTTTCTCGTAGCCGACTGCATGAGACCGAGAAATGGCCTGAATCTCAAGGGCTGTGACTAATAACGCACAGGTAAAGGCACCAGCGCACAAGTAAAGGCCCGCGGATGCCGATACACGTCCAATTTCCCAGATTTGTTCAATATATACGCCGAAACGTTGAGTTAAAGACACGGCAATTCTCGCGCCAGCTGTCGGCGTGCGCCGCAGCCGTATGAAGTAACAAATTAACGGGAACTAATTTTAGCGTTCCTGTATTTTCGCGAAAAAAGCCTATCTATGTAAATTTTATTGATCTTAGTGGTTCTTGTGATGGTTTTTCATGCTTCAATTTTTGAAAAATCCAGTAGTTACCAATCTACACAATTGGTGGAACTTTATTCGCCAGAGCCTTCTTATTTCCAAAATATGCTATTTTTTCAAACTTTTAAGGTTCCTGGTATTACTCACGTCTGTGCAAGCTAGTTCTGCCATTTTCTACCCATTCTGAGTAATTCATCGTCGATTTCGACGGTGGTACATTTTGGCTCATTACAGTTATTCGTGACCTGACCTCAGGTCAATGGCTGGAGGTCGTTGATACTTTGCCCAATGACGGTAACGAGATGTCTGCTTGACTCCACACTAAAAATGTTATGAAAAATTCCGTCAATTTCCGAAAAAACGATGACATGTCTTAAAAATGGGCTTGACCTTAGGTCAATGACCCGGAAAATTCCGAAAAATCAGAGATAGCAGATTTGTTGCATCTATGACGATCACTAATCCCTGAAAGTAGTATTGAGATATCTTGTTTTCCGAAAAAGTTACAGTGCGCTAAACGTTTTTGGACATAGGTCTGTTTGACTTGACCTAGGTCAGGCACCTGACCTGACCTGAGATGAAAATTTTGCCACAAGATGTAAAATTCATGAAGCAAAAGGAACACACAGTTTCGTGGCTCTGTGTTTATTCGTTCTCTCGCAATCCCAGAAAAACCTCAGGGGAGGGGCGGTCAACTGTCCCCCCAATCGGGGACGGGTTAAGAACCGAAAGAAAACTTACTCCGCATATACAAGAAAGCTTTGTTCTATGAAGAGGCCCGTTGTCTGAAGGAGCGTGTAGGGGCCCTTGCTAGCTTGTAGGGGAGTTCACTGCTTGTCTGGGGAAGGGCCCCCAGTAGACTCATAAAGGGCCCCTGCCAGCCTCTGAAAGGACCTCCTTTCGGTCTGAAAGAAGGCCCTGCTGCTGCCTCCAGAGTTCGACAGGGACCCTTTACAGACAGATAAGGTGCCCTCTACAGACAGGCGGTGACCCGCTGGCCAACAGGAACTCCCTAAACGATCGTTCAGGAGTCCCTGCTTTCCTGTAAGGATGCCCTTTCCGACCTGTAAGAGGCACCCGCCAGGTCGGCAGGAACGTCTTTACAGGTGAGCATGGGCCCCGTTTACACTTCAGCGAGGCACCTTTACAAACCAACAGTAATTTTAACCACATGGGGCCCCACTGATTAAGGGGATCAGGCGCGGATCCAAAGGGGAAGTAATTGGGGTGACCGCCCCCTCCCCACTGAGTCCTGAGAAGGGGCCCCTGTCAGACTTAAAAGGAGCCCAGAAGGGGCCTCATATGAGCTTCACGGGGTCCCTATAAAAACCTGACGGGCTCTTGATGCAGTCTGAGAGGCCTCCTGGAGGGCTAGATGACCTCTGAGACGCACACAGGGCCTCTGAAGTTTTCAACGGGCCTCTGAGACCACAACAGGGTCCCAACACGGCAGAGTGTTCCCGAGACCGCCAGATGGCTCATAGTGTGACATACGGTGCAAATCGGCAGCGCGATTTACCGTAGTACGCCTGCGTGACGTCAGCCAAATAGAGTGGCAAGAGAGGTGTTTTTGGGGGGGGGGGGTGTGGTTTGGGAGTGGGGGGGGGGGGGGGTGGGGGGTCATTGTTTTTTTCGTTTCAGCGTGTTCTCGTCTGCTCTTAATTCGTGTCAAATACAACCTACACATAGGGCCCCTGAGACGGCCAAGAAAAGGACTGAGTCCCTAAGGGGCCCCTGTGAGTGAAAAGCTGAGGGTTTTTGATGTAGTCAGAGGGCCTCCGAGAGGGTTAATGAGACTCTGACACGGTAAGATGGCCCCTAAGATAAAAAGGAGGGTCCTTGAAACTCCTCGATGGCCCCTGGGACTGCAAGGGGCCCAACACGGCAAAACCGTTAACATTGCCAGAGAGGCACCTGAGACGGAAAGAACATTAGATGGTGCCTGGCACGGCATAATGAGACCCTGGCCAGCCAGAGGGGTCCCCTGAACGGGGATTCGTCGGTGACCTACTCAACTTCGAGAGGAGCCGCAAATGGGCTACTCGGGCCTTTTTGAAACCTTGGGGGTTCTTGATGCTGTCAGTGGCCCCCGGGAAGGTCAGGTGGTTTCTGAGACGGCAAGATGGGCCTCTACCCCGCCTATGACCCCTGAGACCGCCAAAAAGGTCTCAGGGCCCCTGCGAGACAATGACGAGAAAAAGGCCTCTCAGACGGTATTTGGTTTTTATGGGGGCGCTGGACGGCCAGAGGGTCCCCGAGTGTAATAAGCGGGCTCCTGGCACGGGCAAGATCCCCCTGAGACAGCCAGTGAGGCCCACGAAGCGCCAACAAAACGGCTAGAGTTGTTACGGCTAGAGGGGCCCTAAAAGACTGCCAGATATACCCCATGCAACAGAGGAAGACCACTGATATAGCCACGGGGACCACCGGAGAGGTTTACAGGGTCTATGACACTGCACAGGGGCCCTGAAATTGCTAAAAGCCAGAGGGCCCCTGAGACGGCAAAAATGCTTCCCAGAGACGATAAGAGAGGTATTCGAGACCGCAGGGGGTCCACTGAGACTGCTAGAGAGGGACATTTGAGACTGGAACTAGAACTAGAACTAGTTCTAACTGGAAGTCTAACTAGAAGTCTCTAGCAATAGGGACCCCTGAGACGACCAGAGGGGCCCCTAAAACTAGACCTTGAGACGTCTAAACTGCTCCTGAAACGACCAAAGGACTTAGACGACTGCAAGAGACGCCCCTGTCACGGCAGAGAGGGACTTATAGAGAGCCCTTTTTAGTGCCTGAGGGGCTCCTTGGACGGCAAAAACGTCCCAGGAACGACAGGAGGGAACCCGAGATGGTGTAAGCCTCCCTGAAACTGCCAGATGGATCCCTGAGACTGTCCGAGGTGCCCCTGAAACTGCCAAAGGAGCGCCTGAGACGTCCCGCGGGACACGTGAAACTGTAAAAGTAACCTGAGACCACTAGAGGGTCCTAGCACGGCAGACGGGCAGAGACCACCAAAAGTTTCCCTGTAACTGCAAGAGGGAACCTCAACTAAGCTAACAAAAAAATCCCCAGAAACTTTGAGATGGGGGGACAGGCGGGCTCCTGGACCAGATACAGACACGACATTTCAAACGGAAAAAGGGAGGGAGGGAACCGCCTAAAATCTCGCCGTTTTTGTCATGTTTCGGCAACTTTGTTCTGAAACAAAATGCAGAATTTTCTCAAATAAGATGACACTTTCGAATTTTTTCGGTTATTTCATATCGTAAGAAAGCAAAATTACATCATTTTTCATATCTCAGTCGCAAAAATTGGGGACCTCGCGGTGACCATTTGCCTCCACCCCCTCCCCCTGCCTTAGCGAAATCCTGGATCCGCCCTTGGCGAGGGCCCCCATTGGTTACGAGGGCCCCCTTGATCCGATTTCCCCCCACCTTGGGCGAAATCCTGGCTACCTCCCTGGTTCATTATGTCAGAGGTTCGATGCTGGCATTATTACATTATGTGTGTGTGGCGACAGGCAAAACTGCTTTGGCAAGTGCTTGAGATAACGGTTTCGGTCTCGTGTGATAGTCTGTAAGAGCTTTGTTATTGAGCGTCGAGTTATAATTTAATGTTCTGGGAGAAAATGTCTTTTAACCGTTTACAAATGTACTTTATAACAATGTTGAATTCGTGATGTAAACGCAAACAACATAAGAAGCAGAAGTTTGCATCATTCGTCATTATGTAGATGGATGCCCATGCAAGGGCAAAGACCTGAAAAATGGGAAATGGGCTCAGGCAATGACATGATCAAGAGCGCTGGCGCCTTTGTGATCATGTCAGTCATTTTCTTGAACGCTTCATCTTGCGGAGTTCCCATGTCCACGCGGCATCGGCTTTCAGCAGAACGTTGAGCGGCTCCAGCACACTCTGGGCGTGGGGCAGGAACTTCGCCACGTAGTTCAGCATGTCCGGAACTCGTTTCAACTCTGACCTGTCTCTTGGCGATTCCAGGTTTCTGGCTGCTTCCATCTTCGTGTCGCTGATCCGCACACCTTTGTCCGAGATGGCGTGCCGCAGGAAGTCGATCGAGCTTTGGCTGGAACGGCAAAGTCCACATAGATACCTACACTTATCTTCTCCTCTGGGTGCGGCTTTGGTTTCACGACTGGAAAGATTAATGCACACCAAGCTGTGGGGTACGTCGCCTTTGTGATCACTCCTTGCCTCTCCAGTCGGACCAGCTCCTCTTCCACTGACTTCCTGAGTGACATCGCCACAGTTCGGGCAACTGACACTGCATATGGTTCGGCACCTTTCTCGAGTCTGAACTTCACTGGCTCTGTTTTTTTTTCAGACGGTTCCTTGTCAACATTTCCCATAAACCTGATCACGTCAAGTGCTGCTGTTGCTGACCTGCTCAGCAGGTTATTCTTCAAGTTTTTGCTGTCAGCAATGGTCACATATACAGTGACATCCATTTCCGTTGTCTGGTATTTGATATGCCCTTCAATTACCCCGTCCACATTCAGGTTCTCTGATGCTGTGGACGGCGTGCCTGAAGGCTTCTGAAGTCTAGGTCACGGGTTCATCTTCATGTACGTCGCCATGCTGATCAAAGTCACGTCAGCACCACTGTCAACCTTGAAAGTGACATTTTCATTGTTCAGATCTGTCGTCACAGTCCAACATTCCTTTGACGAGGCACTTCGGCATTTTCCTAAGAAAGACTGCTTCCTCAGGGTAGTCATCATCGTTTTGGCAGAGGCCATACACTTTTCTCACCTTTCCTCTGGCGGCTTCCCAGTGGTCTTGAACGCTTCTGCGAAGTGAGTCCTCCCCTGCACTTGGCACACGTTTTCCCATAGGCAGGACATTTCTTGGGAGCGTGACTTATCCACAGAACGAGCACTCCAGTCTAAGGCTTTCTGAGGTTGTCCGGCAGTGGGATGGCTCACCTTCCTGAATGGTCCTCGAAGCCCATCCACCGTTGGCTGTGCTACTGTTGTTTCCTTCATCTTATCACAGGTTTTTGCGTAGTCAGTCATTGCTTGGAGCTGCATGATTTCCTTAGTTAGGCACGGCACCTCAAGTCTCTGCGCTAGGTCGGCATTGACCATGCCAGCGATGAACTAGTCTCTGGTCCGTTCCTCTTTTGAGGTGTCAAACTCACGGTTCTCCGAAAGGAGGAACAGGCTTCGTACATAGGCCTCAACATTCCCACCTGCGTCCCGTTTCTTGCTGTGCAAAGCCCGTCGCCGTATCAGTACATTTTTTTTGGTTGAAAGTATGCATCATACTTGTATACAACCTGCGCAGAAATATCCTCGGCCTCGGGGCCCATACAGTACTTGCAACTTGCAGTTTACCCGGCTCCTGGCCAAGTTTGGTCAATTGCCAGAATGTCGCATGTCCTGAGGTACTTACTGCAACGAGATGGGTCATGAAAGCGGAATTTTCTAGGCGGCGAGATTGCGCCATGACGGGGACAGTGCGCCGGAAAAGTCACGTGGGGAGGGGGCCGGAGCTCAGTGTGAAGTAAAATGATGATAAAATGAAAAGCGCCTGCTGGGAAGATGATGTACCATGGTTTTCATCAGAAAATGCGTGCCTGGGGGGGTCGGCCCCCTTCGACTGCGCCGGTGTCTGCGTGGGTATTGAAGACAGTGCTCCCACCTTCCAGTACCGAAGTTGCGAGTAGAGCTATAATTATTGGAGTTTGGGGTTTCAACATCGGCGGCGTTTTGACATGGGGTAATCGTATGTTATTTCCCGTCCGAAAGCCAAGGTGAGCAGGGAGACTGGGGACGGCATCTACAGCCATTTCGTGTCGCCACCGTTTGTGATGATCTGTTGTAGTGCTGACGGATTTACATATCTACAACAGTCTGTATTTTCTTTTTTTGTATCGTCTTTTTTACCTCACAGACTAGTCTGCGAGCATTGCTTGCCGCACAGACAGTCACCAGCAGGCTTCGGCCAGTGCAGTGCTTCACAAAACATCACATCACAAACATCAACGTTTCGAAATCTCTCGATGCCAACTGGCCCCTGATGCTGGCCGGCCGGGCACGCCAGATCGCCTCCAACTGTCGTGACAGCGGCCCGCTGGACTCTTCCACGGCCGACTAGCGCCGCGGCCGCACCGGCCCAACCGCTGCTGACCGGCAGCGGTCTCCGCCGCCCGCGCCGATCTTCCGCCTGCTTCGGACGCCGACGGCCGCGTCGGCCGTCGGCCCCGACGGGACAGCGGGAGGCGGGCGGCCTCTAGTCTGACGGCCGGCGGCGCCGTTCCGGCGGCCGGCTAGGTGACCTCGTGCCGGGGGGACGGCTCCCCTGGTGCCGGCGGGGCGTGGCGAGCGGGCGGCGCGATCTGGCCCGACTCCAGCGTCCTCTGTCGGCCGCAGTCGGAGGAACGTCGGCTCGCGTCGGCTCATACCGGTTCAGTTTAAGGGGCAGTTTAGTGCCACGTGCTGATGGCTGACGTACCACTGCTCACGGTGTCGGAAAAACCTTCGTGCGCAGCTGATACAATGCAACGTGAGAAAATCCCCATTGCATATCGCCCAGTTAACAATGAATGGTACAGAAGATAAGTCGTTTAGATAACATATGAGGAAAGATAATTAGGATGCATGAAGACCCTGTCACACCTCTTCACTGACCTGTACCACCCTCGGGTAATATGACGCTAGAGTGATGCAACGACGCAACTACACCGAGGAACAGACAGAATTCCGTCGTAGCAAAACAATTTGCTGTGATCAGGTACGTGGCATCGTCAGGCAGACTGCGAGCTGGCCCCCACCTGCAGCTGACTGAGCGCCGACTCCGACTGGCGCACCGCGTCCGCGGCCGTCTGCATCGCCTGCTGCCAGCGGGCCATCTCGGCCCTGTCCTCCTCCTGCTGACGCTGCACCGAGAGCAGCCCCTCCTCCAGCTGGCCCAGGCGCTCCTCCAGCCACTCGAGGCTGACCCTGAGGGACGGCAGGGGGGTCACAGACCACTCTCTCAGGACTGATGCTGGGGCTGGCTGGGGCGGCCACTCTTCGCCACAGTTTCTCGCAAATGACAAAACGGCAGGATCAATCAGGGGCAGGACTATACCAGAATTTGTTGGGATGCAAATGACGTTTTCAGGTCCATTCCTTCCGTCTGTCGCCTAGGCGCACTGTTGATCTCTTCGATGATTTGGAGATGCACACGCATCACAGTCTTATCCACGAGACCAGTCATCGATCATGTCAACATCTGGCTGGCCTCAACCGGCCATAATTAACCATAACCATAATTTCCGATAAACAGAGATAGTGGAGTTCGTTCCTCCTCTTTTTTTGCTATTGCCTAAAACCAACAGCGCTGCTTGAAATCTCCTACGGGCCTGATTGGAAAGGAATGTGGTTTTTGTTCACGTCAACCTGATAAGAGGCCTCCCGAGTGGTCCAGCTCAACATGTGCTGCTGAGCCCCAGTTGCACTCGTACGGAAGTCCGGAGTCCGCCAGTCCGCCGTGGAGCAGCTGCTCTGTGTGACGTCCCAGGCTGGCCATCCTGAGGTAGAAGTAACCGTTCAGGCCCAGCAGCAGTGCCGTGCTGGTCAGCAGCAGCAGGAACAGCAGGCTGCCGGAGCGAGCCGGAAGAGGCCGGCTGGATGTCGTGGCGCCACCTGCAACAAACGGCAGCAGCCACGGGTGTCGATTTGTATTCTTTAGAGAGGGCCCTGGCCCACCCAATGCTAATTTGCCCTTCCCCCATGTTGGTTTGGACTCCCATTACTTTCTGCCGGTTTTGGAGGGAAATGAGTAATAACGAAAATAATATCTGTATCTATATATCTATCTTCTATCTATATATACATATATGTTTGGGGATAAATGTAATTTTGCATTTGAGAAATGGCAACAAAAGGACTTAAAAATTCCCGCTGATCGAAACAAAATGGGCTAAATCCGTTGAGAAACCCACATTTGAGAGGAGTTTAGGTTTTCGGGCCCTCGGCTTGCCCCCCCTCTCCAATCATTCACGGAAACCAACACCCCTGGCATCAGCCCTTTGCCTATAGCTCACCACTCTGGGGTGCTTTGCTGACCATTGCTGTCTTTCAAATTTGCTCGCTATAAAGGTTCCGACAAGGTCGTTGAGTTGCATCTGGCGTCTAATATTCGTCAAACAAAACTTCAGGAAGGGGTATGGCAAGGTGGAAATGACTGAGTTACACCGCAAAGTTCTGAAGGGTGACATTGTGCTGGCTGTACAAACTCGGGATCTAATTTGTGATCGGGCCTAGGAAAGTTTTTGTAACGATCGTGCGCCACCGCGGCGCCTCGCGACACCCGTATCACCGCTATCTTCCCCAATGACTCAGCGTCCCTGCAGCTGGCCCCAGTAATCAGGTGAGTATGCGTCTCCGCTGTTGGCCACAGGTGACGGGCGACGGCTGCGTCGCTGCTGCTGACACGGTCGTACCTGAGTCGGCGCTGTTTGTCGAACTGCCGGCAGCGTCCGTCTCCCGTGCGCCGCCCGACCGCCGCCGGTTCCGGCCGCGCTTGGTGGCGTTGCTCGTCCAGTCGATCAGCATCTTCTCCAGCGTGCTGTGGTGGTCGTCCATGCCTTCGTTGGCCGTCTTCTCGATGAAGCCTGAGGACGTAGTCGGTCAGATGAGCAAGGACGGCCGGTGTTTGGCGTTTATAGCGGCATGCAAGTAACTGGTTCTCAACATTTGATTCTCGTCACCTTTGAAGAACGTGGATTTTCTGAACTTGGTTTGGCACCAGGCATCGAGCTTTGTTTTCTTGCTGGACACCTTGCGGATGCAGTAGTGCTTGGTGGTGTAGAACACGTCGGACATGGGCACGCCGGAGTTGTTCACCTCGGAGTTGACGACGTAATGACTGCCCGGTTGGCTCACCGGCAGCAGGGCCTGAGAGTGACCAGCGGAGAGGAGTCATTCGATGACTTGCAAGATTCATATGCAGCATAGTCTTGGGATAAGCTACTGAAGGAGGCGTTGATATGCTGACGGCGATTTTCCACTGAGCGGCTTTGGCAAACGCACTGAGATCGCAGCCACCAGACTTCGTCGCAGGACTCTGACCTTCACCCCCACCCGCGCACACACCCCTCACTCTGACGTGATTTACGGATGTCGCAACGGACTTCGCCTCGTCACCTGTCAGAGTTCTTTGCTCAGCGGTCTGCTGACCTGATCCTCGCTGACTGAGGTCGCCTTGGCCAAAACGTCCACCGTGAAACGGATGTGTCGTGTCTTCACACCGCCTTCTCCATCCTGCCACTCCGGAATCACGGCATCTGGGGCACCAAAGATTTGCGTCTGGGATAACCGCTGATGCGTCCTTGGCAGTAGCAGAAGCGACAGCATGAGAGACCAAAGCACCCACGAAGTGTTCTTTCGGATTCATGCCAGGGAGGGCAGAATGCAGTGAAAAAGGTTATCGTCACCGCTTGACTGCCACAGCTAAACGTGAGATTTCCCGCTGATCATATCGAATTCGTTACCTCGTATACAGCCCAGCAAACCGCAACAATTAATCAAGCTCCTGGAAAGTGCCGATGCATCTCGTTACACAGGCTTACCGTAGTACTTGAGCTTCTTGTAGAAGGTCTGCATGAACTCGGAGGGTGTGAAGAGCGTCGAGAACAGCTGGTCCACGTGCAGGGGCAGCTCCAGCGATATGACGTGCCGGCCGCCATGCTCACTGCCGTCGCAGCCCGAGCCGGCAGCTGCCGACGTCAGCACGTCAGACACCGCACCTCATACGCGGTACATCAGACTCGGCCGCGTCAGACTCGGCAACGTCAGAAACGGCCACGTCAAACGCCGAACGCCAGACGCGGTGACGTCAGGCGCGGAACGTCAGGCGCGGCACGTCAGACCGCGTGGGAAGCGGACTGAAGCAGTGGTTCTCCGGTTACCATGACAAAAGGCGTAGCACGCCGGGCAAACGAGGCTTCTTGAGACGTGCCCGATGGTGTCACCATGTTGAGGTGCCCATAACGCCGTTAACACGGGCGCTGGAAGGGGGGTCAGTTTGTGCCCCCCACCTGTTTTTCTTGAATATCTCGGGAACGGATCGGAGCTGGCTGCTGCTACTTTGTGACATTTATGGTAATTAAATAACTCGTCGACTGACGCAGAAAAATTGAAAATCGGCCGAAAATTTTTGAGGTTTTAAGCATTTGAAGTCAGACAAACATAACGAAAACGACGGTTGTCACTGATAAATGGAAATTTTGTGAAAGGACCAACGTTCTACCTCAGATTACCGTTTGAACACAATCACGCGACGTCATTCGGGCATAAGTGATGGATGCACCAAGACCAAAGCCAGGGTCAGTACAGGTCAAGGTCATCAAAAGTCAAGGCCAATCAGCTTGTGACCTGATCCAAATTTGCTTTGCAGCATTTCGATTTGTATGAAATATGCATTCAAAGACCATAATAAAAAACACGTGTGCGAACACGGATATGCTTACATATATCAGGGTCAGTGAAGGTCAAGGTCATCAAAGACCAAGGTCAAATATCTTGTGATCTGGCCCAGATTTGTTCTGCGACATGTCGATTTGTATGAAAAAGACCCTAATAAAAACACGTGTGCGCATTGGGTACACATACATATATACCAGAGTTATTTCAGGCCAAGGTTATCAAAGGTCAAGGGCAACCTTTTCGTGACCTGGTTCAGATTTGTTTCGCAATATGTCGATTTGTATGAAATATGCATTCAAAGACCCTATTAAAACACGTTTTGCACATTCATACTCACATGTATATACATGTATACATATACATACATACAGAAATATAAACGCTGGAAATGAACAAGTGTACCGATATTGGCTACCTTCACTGCAAATACGTCAAAAGATACATGTTGCGCCCTCATTTACTGTCAAACTGTTCCGTGTTGCTCGAAATCTGCTGCAAAACACGGAAAAATAATCCTAGGTCAATGGCCGACAAGACTTGGCCGTGAAGACGCAAATGAATGGAAGTTGTATTCCACGTTTCAACGGCCAAACGAACACCCATTTCCCGTTTCGTCCGAAAAGCCGTGCGGAATGGCCTGTAAGGGCCGAGGAAGTGTCAAAAGTGGATCTTTTTGACGTCATTTGACCTTGAAGATATTGACCTAGAATAATGAAAATTGCACACAATATACATCGTTATAGCCCCACCCTGTCCATAAAATGCCATGTTTCTAGCTCTTTCCGTTTTTGAGATCGGGTGGGGGACATTTTGTGCCCCTTCCAGAGCGTGTTAGTGCGAAACCCCTTCCACTGCGCGGGTTAAGCCTCGCAATGACAACCATTTGTACGATGACCACTCGGATGTTAAGTGCATAAATCGCTGATAAATAATAAGTGCATGAATCGCTGACTGGTCACGCTCAGGGCCTTTCCCGAGGCCTGGTCGCCACACCTCGGCTGCTGGAGCCCGGCGTGAAGTGAGCGCATTGAGATATCTCGCAGGACTCGAAAGGCGATCACCGACGCTGAAAGAAATCAGTGGACTGTTTTGGCGATGCACGCGCTGTTTAACATCGCAGTTCGATGCGTCTCCATCGGCTGGTGACTGGACTTGACTGCCTGAGTTCCGTGCTCTCCTAGCTCGTCGGACGTGGGTCATTGGGCCATCCGGACATTGCCGTTGTTTACGAACTCCGAGTGTTTCCGTTTGGCTGGCATCAACGGGCACCGTTGATGTTACCTGAAGTCCGTGCTCTCCTGTCGCCACGTGGCTTCCGAACTCTGCCGCGCTTACCGGAAGTGTCGGCGCTGTCCGACCGGTCCTCGTCGCCTGAGTTCTGCAGAGGACCGCCGTCTGTGACGTCACTGGCCGAGACCTGGTCCTCGCCGGCAGCTCCGCTCGATCCGAAGTATTCCTGTCCGCAGAACGCGACGGCAGTGCCAGCCGCGACTGGCTATC
Organism: Capitulum mitella; assembly: GCA_030062745.1. Taxonomy (NCBI): domain Eukaryota; kingdom Metazoa; phylum Arthropoda; class Thecostraca; order Pollicipedomorpha; family Pollicipedidae; genus Capitulum; species Capitulum mitella. Next base: position 1,249,926 of record CP099847.1, on the reverse strand, counting down.
GGAAACGTATAGCTCAGCGCCGCAATCGCAGGTTGTGGCTGATTTTGTGGCGAAAGCATGACGTGTCGACGTCTTGATGTGATAGTGTGGCCCTCCCTTGGTCATTTCCTGACTTACATACTAACCAAAGTCCGAGTGCCGAAGAGTCTCTAACCCGCCCTGCCAGGGCGGAAAAATCAACGCTGTATCCCTTGGCCATCGAGCAGCCAAGCTGTATTGTTTATCGACGTTTTCAGGCTACGTAGGTGGTATGGTTTGTTGCTTGTTTGTTGTGCAAGCTACAGCTCTACGCCATTGACCCCAATTGGTTTGATGCATACCTTCGTGATCACACGCAGAGCGTAGCACTCATGCACCACGCTGGAAAGACTGTGATATCGAGGCCGCTCGCGGGGGGGCCTCGATGGGCGTTTTTCATGGTTCCGCTCTCGGCCCGCTCTTGTTCAGCGTGTTCGCCAACGACCTGTCTCTGTACTCTGCGGGGGCCGACGTGGTGCGATATACGGATGACACGCAGATCACTGTTACGGGCCGAAAAGACGAGCTTCCAGCTCTTATCTGCCGCATGGAGTCCGCTCTTGCTAGTATGGACACTTGGTTTCGCGCGAAGGCCCTCAAGGTTAACCCTTCAAAAACTGAGCTCATCGCCTTTGGAAACAGTCAAAATTTGCGAACCCTTCCAAATTTTCAAGTCACCTTTCGCGACGCCGTCCTCGTACTTTGTAATTAGGTGACAAACCTGGGCTTGATTTTTGGCAAACCCTGTCCTGGGATTCTCACGCGTTACTGATCAGCCGTCGCTGCATGGACGTCCTGTCCGGCCTCACGCATCTGCGGCACTGCTTACCTAACGGCGTCCTCACCATTTTGGTCACAGCACTTGTCGTCTCGCATATCAGATATTCCATATCTGTTCACGGAAATGGGCCAAAGAAAAACCTGGGCAGAATTCAAAAGATTCAACTTTCGAGACAGAGCAATTTTTGATCGACGAAAGTTTGTCCATGACAAACTCGGCCGGCTGCGACCGCAACAGTTCGTGGACTTCTGCACTTTAAATCTGGCGCACAAGGTACTCGGATGTTGACAGCCGGCATCACCAGCGGCCGTCTTCCAGCTGAACAGTGCGACGCGAGAGCAAGACACGAGGCAGGACCGGTTGTTTCAAGTCCCGCCCCGCGCTTCAGGACAGAGGCTGGAAGGCGGCGTTTCAGTGTCGGAGCGCCCACGCAATACAACCGGCTTCCCACCGAACTGACAGCGATGCGGCAGCAGAGGTTTGTACGAAATTTAAAACAAACGTTCACTCGATGACGGATTAAGACTGTGACTTCTTTTGTGGTGTATACGTACGATTTGTATGTCTGCGTGTCTGTGTGCATTTTCACTTTTTGTTAGTTTGACTCGGGGTCGTAACAGACACTGTGCCAAGTGGACAACCCCACGATTGTCTCACAATGAAATAAAATACAATACAATACATCGCAATATCGGGCCCGTCGTTATCCCTTGGTGGCAGTTGCAACATATGCCTTAGGGGATTAAACGCCGTACTATTCCATTCCAAAAGTGGGGTTTTACCAGCTGTGACTTTTACCCATTCTATAAAAGCCTTGTCAAAGTAATATTTGCAGTATTTCGGAGTTTTTCGTTCTCATAGGGGCCAACACTTCACTCAAACCGCTGGTCACTGAAATATTTCATTAGTCGTAACAGACGACATGTGACTAAAAACGTGTTTTTCCTGACTACTCGTAAAATTGTAAAAGATGTTTTGTTCTGCAACGTCGATCAAGGCAGAATAACGACTATGTATAACACTTGACATGGACTTCAACCTGGACCTATTCCAACGCCACTACGACAGGCCCGTTGAGAACGCCCACCTTGAGGACAGGGAATGGGTCCCAGAAGCCACCTTTTTTACAGGTGGATTCTGGGGCAGCGCCCACCAGAAATTCGCGGGCACAACAATCCCCTGCCAGCTCGGTTTCCGGCAACTTTCCTCGTGGGTCCCCGGCAGCCGGCCGCCGTCCCGCTGCGGCTGCGCACGTGAACCCTGTGAACCCTGCAGCACTCACGCTCGCCCGGCGGCGTCGCTCCGTCCTGCCGTCCCCTCCGCTGTCGCCGGACGTCTTGGCACGCCAGCGGCGTTTGGGTTTCGCCGGCGGTCGGCTCAGCTCGGGCGCCGGCGGCTGGCTGACGGACCGCGCCCGGCGCCGCACCGTCACCTCAGGAGCCATGCCGGCGGCCGCCTCCGTCCGGTCCGGCAACACGGCGAGACTGCAGGCAGAGCCCGGGCCGCGCGCAGCCTCAGGCGCCGGAAACGGAAAGGCGCGACGGCCGCGGTGAGGAGGGTCGCCCGAGACGCGGGACCCTCAGGCAGGCAGTCGGCCGCGCGGTGGTCGGAGGACGTCGGATCGGATGACTGGTTTTCGACAGCCGCGCGAGCGGCCGGGTGTCCGCGCGACGGACTGGTTGTCTGCGGGCGGCTGGATTTCCACACGGACTGCCGGGCAGGCAGCCAGACAGGCGGTCGGGCGAGCTGGCTGCGGGCCGGCGGGCAGACCAGGCGAACGGCCGGACGGGCGGTCGGACAGGCAGCAGAACGGTCCGCCGGGCTGGCAGCAGAGCAGTCCGCCGGGCAGGCAGCAGAACAGTCTGCCGGACTGGCAGCAGCAGACGGCCCGGCACGCAGCCTCAGCCCGTGCCCGCAGCGGCGCCTCCACTCCTGAGCCGTACCGCCGAGCGCCGAGCTTCACTGTGACGTCAGGCAACGGCCGGCCGGCCGGTACACGGGCCGACCACGCCGCTGCAATCTAATCTAATCACGGCCGATTGGCGAGCGTGACCGCCCGGCCACGCACCGCTCCCACCTGTTTTCGGATGACGGGCCAGAGGCCGAGCCAGATAATGGCCGGTTTGAAGGGTCCCCGGCGTAAAGCAACGATGACCCAGCAAGACTGGGCCAAGGGTGGCCAGTGGCCACCTGGCAACGCATCCCCCCCCCCACGACTCCAGGATGAATCGGATTGTCCCCGAAGGCCAGCTAATACAAATGTTTTCAAGCATTTCAGATGTAAGCAGTTGGTATATTTGGAAAGGCTTTTGCTGGTGTTAGTCAGGTGAATCATTTTTATTCTTTTCAGTTTTGTGAAAATCGTCGGGCAATGGGTGCACGTATTAGTAAATGGTCGGGTAATTGTCAGATGACCATGATTACTAGGTGTATAACCAATTGCGATAATGCACATAATCCAATGCACATAGATGACAAACTTGCCACCACGGACGTCGTATGTGCGCGTAAACGATTAAAATATTTTCGAGACATGAGACTGGGTAATATCAGACGGTAGGTAATTTCGGACACCCTCATGTATTCACCACGGTTAGATTCACGTCCAAAATATTATTTTGGGGGGATTGGCAGGGATCCAGTACCCCTTTTTGCCGCGTTTTGCATACGAGGAGTTCCAGGTCTCAGGTGAATATTGTTTCACTGAATTCACTATTTCTGTTTTTAAAATTTCCGATTTCCTGTCACCTGGCATAGAACAATTAACAGGCAAGAGTGTGCGCAATTATCGTGTTTTTCTCTGTTCGTGCATTTACTTCATTTTAGGAGTGGCTGCAGATGGTTGATACCGCCTGCCTCGCTATCATGCCGCAACTTTAAAGACACCGCCTTTCTGTAAATATTGGACACCATCCGATGGCACCCGAATACCTGACATCTGTGCTTTAACCCGACACCGCCTGGCGTGTTTTTATTCCCGAAATCGCCTGGGGGCGCCAAAAAGGGCACCCCCATGGTAACTTAGGATTCCGCCGTCGAATCTGAACCGGTCTTCCACCAGTCGATAGTCCTGAATCTTGCGATTCGGAAATTACCATGTTAGTCTTGGTCACTTGACTATGACGTCACGGGCAACGCAAAACTCATAACGCGACGTCGGAAAGACTGATACCGGTTCGTACATCATATCATCGGCAATACTGGTCTTAGAGACTTCAACTGGGTGTCAAACAAAAGATCACGGTATTCTGTATCAGAAGCATGGCAAAATGTAAAAATGTCGGATCAAGGTCAGCCTAGGTCAGGTAACACATTTGTCTTACTTTACATGCCAAAGCTCGATACTTACTCGCAGTCGTTTTGATCCACGTGACAAAAAGGATGGAAGATGGAAACCCTCTGATGATCAGTTCTGCATTACATGCTTCTCATCCAATCAAGGTCATTCTCGGTCAGGTCAGATAAGGATGCATTACTCTTTCTGACGAAGAGCAATAGTTACTCATTGGAATTCTTAACTGCGGGAACTACAGAAGTGAAATGATATCTCGTGATAATTAAATATGCCCTGTCTGCTCTTCATCGGGTCAAGGTCAAGTTAGGTCAGGACAGATAGTTATTTGTTATTTCTTGACTAGGAGCAAAAATTGCTCTCTGCAGCCACTGAACGATCTCCCAGAGAATATTTTGTATTTCCTTTCGTTTTGACACCAACTTACGATGTCACCTGACATGACCTCACGATGCATTTGGTGAATCTTGCTAAGAGACGCAAATAGATTTGCTTGTCTAGTTTGAACGCTGGGGAGGGTCAGCGGCAACCACAACCGACAATGCAAATCAGTCCAATAGTCATCGTCCATGTGACCTTGCATGTCCTTTAACTCGCGCACGACCGTCGGTCGGCGACGATCACGCTCGACTGGGGGGGTTGGCCGCCCCCTCTAACTCACGAACGGTTTGTCACATGGTAAAAATAAGCACACCGCTGGAAAGCCTGTGACGAGTAGAGCTCGAAACTGGTCTCATTTTCAGTTTTAGGCGATATGTAAGCCATTTACGTCCCATATATGTTTTCTCATAGCCGACTGCATGAGACCGAGAAATGGCCTGAATCTCAAGGGCTGTGGCTAATAACGCATAGGTGAAGGCACCAGCGCACAAGTAAAGGTCCGCAAACGCCGATACACATCTAATTTCTCAGATTTGCCCAATATGTACGCCGAACCCTTGAGTTAAAGACACGGCAATTTTCAAGCCGGCTGTCGGCGGGAGCCGCAGCCGTCCGCAGTAAGAAACTGACGGGGACTAATTTTAGCGTTCCTTCATTTTTGCGGCATAGGCCTATCCATGCAAATTTTGTTGATCTTAGTGATTCTTGTGATGGTTTCTCATGCTTAAATTTGGGAAAAATTCATTAGTTACCAATCTACTCAACTGGCGGAGCTTTATTCGCGAGATCGTGTTTATTCCCAAAGCATGCAATTTTTTTTAACTTTTTGAGGTTCTTGGTATTACTTACGTCTGTGCAAGCTAGTTCTGCCATTTTCTACCCATTCTGAGTAATTCATCGATGATTTTGACGGTGGTACATGTTGGCTCACAACAGTAATTCATGACCTGACGTCAGGCCAATGGCTGGAAGTCATTGATACTTTGCCCAATGACGGCAACTAGATGTCTGCTTCACTCCACGCTAAAAATGTTACGAAAAATTCCGTCAATTTCCGAAAAAAACGACGACATGTGTTAAAAATGGCCTTGACCTTACGTCAATGACCCAGGACATCCCGAGAAGCCTGAGATAGCAGATTTGTTGCATCTATCGCGATCACTAATCCCTGACAGTATTCTTGTGATATCTTGTCTTGCGAAAAAGTAAGAGGGCGCTAAACTTTTTTGGACATAGGTCTGTTTGACCTGACCTGGGTCAGGCGCCTTACCTGACCTGAGGTCAAAACTTTGAAGCAAGGTGTAAAAATGATCAAGCAAAAGGTACACAGAGTTTCGTGACTCTGTGCTTGTTCGTTCTCTCGCAGTCCCAGAAAAACGTCGGGGGGGGGCGGTCAACTGCCTCCCAGTCGGGGGCGGGTTAATGTCGTGTCACGGTTGTATATCATTTTTGGGACCGTATCTGATGGAAATCCAAATAATCCATATTCGCGAATATTACTAAAAAACGAAGCATGTTCGCGCCACCGATCGAAGAGGCGAAAACATGCACGGAACGGTTCACTTGTGACTTCATATTTCAATGACCTGACCTAGCATGGAAATTGTTTTGACGTCAAAATATGTAAAATTGATTGATAAACAGGTGCTGAAAGTTTGGTTGGGCTTGCTCTAACGGTTAGGACGTTATTCACGGGAAACAGAGCTGGGTGCCCTTTTTAACACCACCAGGGTGCGCCGGGTTCATATATGGAAGGAAACAGGTTTTGATCAAAACCATTTGTATTGGAAATGCGCGGGGGGACGTAAAAATTGGCATAAATATTACAGCGAATCGACCAGGCAATTTCTGGTGCCCGACGGCAGCAACAGCAGCGGTGACGCAGCAAGCCGACAGCAATAGCAAAGGCGGAGTAAGGCTGACATGGGGGTAGATACCTAGCTTGTGATTGACCAAGATCCTTTCGGCTTAACCTCAGCACCGTGTCCAGAATTACCCAGATTCAAAATTTGTTTTTTTAATGACTGTAGCTAAACAAAAGCTTACAGCAGCAATTAAAACGGTCACATTTTAGATTCGAAGGTGGTCTTTCATTTGAATGTCCTTTGGTTGACTTGCGTCTGTCTAGAAATTAACTGCAATCGATTTTAGACAGGGGTCCGATATGACCCGATTCTCCCCTACACTTTTTTTAGTTTGCGTTTCCGTGCGTTCACTCCATGATCGCATCCACTCGCATGAGCTGTTTACTGAATCTCGCACTTCTCGTTTCGAAGAAACATACATTCGCCTGGGCCGTAACACTCCGAAATGCCCCTGGAAAACGTTCTACTTTTCCATTTCTCTGGTTCCATGACTGGTTTCCGGCCCGGCTTTTCGATAATGCCTCCTGGCAGACTCTGGCCTATAAAGTTCGCCCGAGGAGGAACCGGGAAAAAGTCGACGTGCTGGGAGTCTGCCTGGTGTCCTGCCGGAATGTCGCCTGGCCCTGTCCGACTAATCAGTCGGGCCCTGCCGCTGGCGACGTCATCAGCCAGCCGTCCGCAGCGCGATTCCAGGTCCGCTCAGCCAGTCCGCACCAGCAGATGTCCTCCGCCTGCAGCCGTCAGCGACCCGCCGGCGTCTACCGTCACCGCTGCCGGCTCGTAGTGATGCCCCGTGCCTTCGGGTGCCCTCTCAGCCGCGATCGCAGCCACCTCGCTGGCGGCCCTCGTGTCCGGCGGCGGCGGCGGCGCGGCAGAAACGGCAGAGTACTGCAGTGTCGTGGATAAACGGACGCGCTGCAGCCGGCCGTGGATGGCCGATCCTCTGCCGCTGCGCGGTGCTGCTGGACGCGCTGGCCTGCCTGCGGACGCCGATCAGCGCCACTTTCGAGATGAAGTGGGTCCGACCGAGGGGCTTGCCGGTCACGGGGCACGCCCTCCCGTGGGACCGGAAGGTGCCCAGCGGTCTGACGGTGGTGTTCACCCTGCTGCCATCTGGCGATTCCGGAAAATGAGGCCATGCAGCTGCCGCGAGTCTGACTCGGTGGGTTTGAAGACTGCTGTCAGCCATCCGCGCTCAAATCTGAAGAGATCGCATACAGGGAACAACTGCAGCGTTTGACGTATTCCCTGAAACCAGCTGAAATCTCAGCAGAATCATGCAGAATTTCGATTTCATATGCTGTCGCTGAGACTCTATCAGCAACAAGAACTCTTTTGAAACAGGGGTTGCGACCATAGGACCTGCAACGTCAGTACGACGCTGTTAAAGCAACACCTTTGGGAGTCAGCGCTCAGCACTCGAATGTAAGCTGGTGAAGAGCGAGGCTAGTAATCTTACTCAAGTTAGATACATATAATCATATAATATGATTAGTAATTAATCAACATGATAATTAGATAAGCATATGTAGTTGCATGAAGCTTGAGTTTGCTTAAATAAATCTGACCTCATTTAATAAATTTTATCGGGCCATTTTAGTTGTCTCTATTTTGCATCGCTTACGGTACTATTCGTAGCTCGCGTCGGAAGTTTGGGCCTGAAAACAAGACATATGGCTTAGTAGCCATTGCTGTCCATTGTCGTGTCAAACAGCCTGAAATGGTGCAAACGCTGTCACGACACGAATACTGAGAACGACGTGTGTCCATCACTATACGACTTAGAACACAGCACACAGCATGCCACCACAATAATGCATCGGCCTGCGCACATCCATGCTTGCTAAGTGGAACGGAATTGCTTCATTAATTCGTGCGCGACCTGAAATGATAAGATAATGATCCATACTCATGCAACAAACACATTAGCGAGTAGCTGAAAATTACAAAATGCCAATTTAAGATGGATGTGTTTGGGATCTGTTCTTTGCATTTTCCGATAAAGTGCAATGTAATTTGTAGCACCTCACGGCATAGTAGTTTGCGTTCAATAGTTAGCGTAAACATTATTACCTGTTGCAAACTATCGAACAGCAAGGAAATGTGAGGCACAGATACAAAGTTATTTGGACAACGATATGAACGTCGTCGAATACGGTCTCAGCTGGTCCGGCATGTCACGACCTTCCGGAGCAGGGCGATCGTCAAGGGCAGCTCGGCTACACACGCACGACAGCTGGGCTCCGTGCCTGTTCCACAGTCTCCGCTGGGTGGCGGATCGGCGCCGAAGAGTCAGACCCAGAGGACGGGAGCGCCAACTGGATGGTCGGCACAGCTGTCGGGACAGAGTTGCAGGCGGGGAGGAGAGGGCTCAGCCAGCCGGACGGCCGAGAACACCAGCTGCACGCGGTCAGCGGCGGCTGGGCCGGCGGAGAGGTGGCGGAGGAGTGGAGACCGAGGGACTGGGACGCGGACGGTCGGCTGCAACTGGAGCGACAGCACACGGCAGTTGCTCGGGGCGGAAAGGAGCCCAGTGGGACACAGTTATCGGTGAAACAAGACACAAATACGACGGTCCTTTTGGGACGAAGTGATTGGAGAAAAAAATAACCCAAAGTGGTCCCAAAGATAACCCGTCTGGAGTGACACGGCGAGTCCTTAAATTATTGCTTTTTTCACCGTTAGCACACCCCCCTTCTAGCGGATTCATCTAGCGAGCCGGATAGGCACGGTAAATTTAAGCAAAATGAGCATTAACGAAATCGTCGGAGGAAATCATCGCAAGGATTTGGCTTGCGCAGCACTGGTGTTGCTAAGAACTATCAGCGCACATCCTTTTGGTGAGGGTTAACCGGCATTACCGAGTGCAGCAAATGAGTGTGGCCCGGCAGAAATCATTCGTCCAATATTACAAATGAAGCCTAGTTACGCGCCTTGTTCACGCTTTCCGCGGATGGGCGATAACGGCACACAGGCGAGGCGCGTCGCCTTGCGGCCGCGCCCGCGGCGGTGACGTCAAAGAGAGGGGAACAGCGCTATGCGTTCCCGGCCGGCGAAGAACCGAGCCGGGCGGCGGCCGGCGGCGGGTGGGGCCAGACCGACTGGCGCCCGCGCCGGTCGTTCTTGACGGGTGACGTGACGGAGACCCCGCGAGGCTGAGTGTATGCGCAGAGAGTGATGATTGTAGTCGAAGGGACCGAATTCTGGACGCGTCGCTTCGAACGGACGCAAAAAAAAGGAAAATGATAAACCTTATCAGACCATACGGGACAAAACCTTTGATGAGTCAACAACAAGGGGGGTGCAAACGTGCCTACATTACCGAACTGAAAGATTTCACTGATGCCTTGTCCTCGAGATAAATCCTTCAAGATGAAATCACCGGTTCAAGAGATAATTTGCCGTAATCAAGAGCACGAGTCGCGGGCCCGGATCGCGCGTCAGAAAGTTTAGCACAGGCCTGCCGTGTCATGACTTTCTCCAGAGATGAGATGCGAAGCATTGAGCCAATCACTTGGTTACTGAAATGTAATTCGCCGAGGGATTCGGTTACTGAAATTCAGACTCCAGGAAAAAAAGCAGAGACCAAAGGCAATCTACGTCGTACAGTATCGGCTAGGTTCATAGAGGTTTGCATATCCATCCCAGGCTCGTGTGTCTGCTACAGGGAAATATTTCTCCGTCGTATTTAATCTTACGCCTGGATTGACGTTACGGTTGTCCTCAGCTGATTCAAGTGACTGCCGAAATCAAGGAGCCTGAGGTGTACGGTCGCTGTCTTTCACTGAATAGAAATTACGGTAATGATTCTTAGTAGTTTGGCCATTTCAGCGGGAATTCCGGCACTCGACAGTAATCCATTGCAACGCCCGTGGTAAAGCCGTTCAGTGAAGATGAATTTTAAGGGCAAGTTCGTTACTTTGTCAATTGTTCCCGTTACATTTGTTTCCGTTGTTTTCTTAATTATTAATGCTTCACAAAAAGCAGGGCCATTCTCGCCAGGGCACTTAGTAAGTCGGCCCGGCCATTTCGGTTATTTCCGTTCCAGAATTAGACTGGTTAGGCGGGGGCTTATTGTCTGGATTTAGGAATCTCGTTCCGCCAATATCCACCACAAAGCTGGTCGAGCTGCAAGTTAGCGGTTCCATGCGGTAAATATTCTCGGTGAATAAATTCAGGTAGATCTGGGTGTTAAATCAAGTCGTTTCGTCTTCGACTGGACTTGGGTCGGGCAAGATTTTCAGATTAGGCAATGGACAATTCAATACACCGATAATCACGACATAGCTTGTCAGAATTTCCATTAGCAGTTTTTTTTTTGTTCAGATGGCCTCAGCAAAAAGGGGCTCCGGAACACTGAATTATTACGGCTCGGACGATTGGAGAATCGCCCCTCAGAATCGCCGCAGAATTTCCATTAACATTTTTTTCTGTTCAGATGGCCTCAGCAAAAAGGGGGCTCCGGAAGACTGAATTATTACGGCTCGGACGATTGGAGAATCGCCCCGCGTATCGCATCGTTTCGGCGGCGGCTAGGCTAAGAATTCACTGAGCCTTTCCAAGCGGAAGATGAGGTCAACATTAATCGCGGGTTCCCGCAGCGAAGAACAAAGAACAAAGCCAGGGGTCGTTGCTTTATCATCAGGTATAGACGGCCGCACAGCGCCCCTGGCGGCGACTACTATTGTGATACAGTGGCTGCCTTTGCAATTGGGATATTACATACACAGCCGCGGCTACTGTGCAGCTGGCTACTGTGAAGATGCCTTGAGTGCCGGAGCCATCGTCATATGGTTTCCAGGCACCCAACCGTGGACATAAGCTGAGTACCCACGGACATGCCTCCAGAGTGGTTCCGTTCCCTTGGCGGGGAAAAGTTTCGTTGTCATACGAAGCACTGGAGATCGTTTTGGACGGAGTCCCACCACTCAAAAAAATAACCAACACCTCCCTAGCCGGGATACGTGAGGTTAATCCGATTCGTATGCAGCGGCTCTGTCCATGGGGACGCCTACATTACACCGGCGGATGCAAGCCCCGGAGAGGTAGAATTTTATCCTTTACAGTACAGCAGCCTCAGTGGGGGCAACTAATCATGATAAGCTCTGGGTCTCATTACATGGAAGGAGAAAGGATGGAAGATGCAGAGTACGAGGCGTAATTAACCTTGACGCGGCAGGGAAAAGTATCGGGAAAAGGGTAGTTCGCTGCCCCATAATGGGTGGAGCTTCTTAACGTGGTCAAGCAAAGATGGGTTTGGATAGACACACAGCCATGTGTGTGTGGCGTGGCGCGCCCGCCACCTTGGCTGCGGCCTGGGGTTGGCAGACGCCCGTCGCGGGTACGCTTGGTTCCAGCTTAGCGATGCGGTTCCGCCTACGGGAGAAAGGATAAACACCTGAGGAACAGGTGGGCCGGGACGCCAGTTTGGCGAGGTTAACGCTGTCGGGCAGGGAAATCATCTAAAAACAGGTGGGCTGGAACCATAGCAGTGGGGGGGGGGGGAGGATACAGCGACACCCAGTAGGCGACCAGGACCCAGCCAGCGCTGGTGGCCACTGCTCACAAGGTCAGCAACAAAGAAAAGACACCATGGGCAGGTCAGCTCTTGGCCAAGGTAAAAGCGACCCAGTACCGGTCACGGTGCGATAACCCGATAAAGCCACTTAGTTGGGGCTGGGGCCAACAAGTGAGCTTAGACTGAAAGACGGTCTTGATCATCCCGTTATTATCGGCCTAGGTCGAGATCCCTTTGCCTTATGGCTCCACCAGGTCCAGGGACCGCCCCGGAGCACGTGAACGCGTGAACGCGACGGCTCCTCCAGTTACTCCAGGGACAGGGGTAGGTACAGGGTTGCGGTGCAGACAATTTTGTCTGCAGATCCGGAGCCCGTCAGGCTGGAATTCATTTTTGAATTGCTGCTGATTTTGGGGTCGAGCATTTATTCTGCCTTGGAGGGATCTGTTGCGACTGATAACCCTGAACGGCTGGAGGGAAAAAGGGGCCAATCAGAGGTTTATTAAAGGACAAAGGACAGACAGTGACGTATCTAATGCCGAGACCATTGACATGGGGGAGGACTAGGACCCAGCGGTAGCGGATCGATGCTTAGCAAGGATAAGCAGAAAAAATGGTCTCGGAGGAAAACAAAATTTTTCACTCAGCAATGGGAAGGACCCAGTCACCCAAAATCTTAAACCCACTACGTGGGAAGGCCCATTTACCCGTTACTGTCTTGGAAAACCCAGGTGACCGGACGTCTGTGGAGGGCAGAGGGACCCATCCGTCCGGCTGCCCAGATTTGCCGCTCATCCATCATTGGACAAATCCTTTCCGTGAGGATGAATTGCTTATATGATCGACCGGCATTTGCAAGCCTCCACCTGTAAATGTTGGTGTTCACACAAGGCGACCATCTGCAGACCGACGATGCATGCGCCCCCAAGCCACAGCAGGCGACGGCTCCTCTGATGACGGAAGTGGGAGCGGCCACAACTGTGTCTGGCGGACGCGGTGCTGTTGGGAGGGACCCAAGCTCATCCAGCAGGGTTGTGAGCGCGTTCCGGCGGCTTCCCGCATCGATTGGCCCTTGCTGCACAATGCCGCAAATGTTGCACAGTGCTGCAGGGGCCGATATCTCGACAGCGGCCCGCCGGAGCGCCAAACGGACTGCGCCGTTGTGCTCGCGAATTTGAAATCTATCAAGAGATTTCCAGGTCCTCAAGTTGCAAAAAATCGCGATGTTGCATGACCATAGCAGCTGCAAATCGCAGGTCACCACCAGGCAGACTTTCTTATACTCTCCATGGCACCTCGGTAAGACAAAGCTTCGGTCGGTGTGCGTGTCGACCGCAGCAGCTTGTCCTTCCGGAACACAGCACACGCATCTTCGAACCGTGCGTGACACGCCAAGCCGATGACAGGGCGCCTCGCGCGATCACTTTCAACATTACGGCCACCGGTCATTGCACTAAGACCCGGCGTAATTATATCGATGCAGCGCGACGTCGCCGACGGCCGCCGCTAACCTGCAGTAGGGATCCGCGCCCGGCGGGTGGCACGTCGACGCGTCGACATGCTGGTGCGCGTCTGCAACGCCGTGTACCTGGCGGCCGAGCTGTTCTGCGTGCTCGGCCTGCTCGCGCTGTGCGCCGTCAAGGTACGGCACTTCCTGGCGCAGCCGGTCACCACGTCCGTCTCGTACGAGCGCGGCCGGCTGCCCAGCGTCACCGTCTGCCACCTGCTGAAGGACGAGCAGGCCGCCTCGAGGCTGCGCCAGCAGAGCTCGCTGGCCTACTGGAACCTGGAGAGCGCAGTGAGAGAAGCCGGCTTCCACTTGTGGACCGCGTTCTTGGATGACGACCTGGAATACGTCCACATTCCGACCATTGGTCTTCGGAGACTCCTGAACGAAAGCGGCGCGGACGGACAGGAAACGCTGGAAGCCGACAACGCGGGCGACCAGCGCCCGCTGCTTGAAGCCGGTAAAACCGCCCTCCGCCGGCTGCTGAACGCTGGCAGTGCCGCGCTGCAGACACTGCTGGACGCCAGGGAGGCAGGAGACTTCCGACTCGTCAACGAAAGCCGAGCGGCCGTCGGGCGCCTGCTGAACGTCAGCGACGAGGTCTGGGACCAGCTCGCGGAGAACGCCGCAGAGCTGGGGCAGCCGCTGCCGGTGCACCTGCTGCTGGAGACCGCTCTGGACGTGGACCAGTTTGTACTGAGCTGCCAGGTGGGAAACACCAGCTGCATGCCGGCGGACGGGGCGGAGTGGCACCGGCGCTACGTGCTGAAGGAGAACGAGACGTGCTACACGCTGGTGGTGGCCAACAGCGGAGCCAACTTGGTGCTGAAGCTCAAGGGCTCGCGATGGACCGAGGAGAAGGACGAAGAGGACGAGGCGTTGGAGATGGACGGGGACACGCCTGCCTCGACCGAGTCGGAGAGCAGCACCGACGCGCAGCAGGCGGGGCAGTCGACGACCGACGACCGGGGGACGGAAGCCGACACGACGGAGACGACGTCGGCCGCAACGGCGGATCCCGGCACCGACGGAGACAGCCCGACGGTCGAGCCGACGTTCTACCCGCCACCGGAGAGCAACCTCAGCTTCTTTCTCAACATCTCCGTAACAGGCGGAGAGCATGGCATGTTTCCTGCGAGTCCGCGGTACGTGTCATCCCTGGGAACCTCGCTCCAGGCTCGTCCGGACGCCGTCGACTGGACGATGTACTCGCTGCTGCTGCACACGGCGCCGGCGCCCGTGCTGGACCCGTCCACCGGCCTCCGAGAGCGCACCATCCACATCCACGACCACCAGGACTGGGTGGAGGCGGACGTGCGCATGGAAGAGCTGCGCGCCATCGACCGGCCGGGCCGCCGCTGCCGCGCCGAGCCGGGCTACAGCCGCGCCGACTGCCTGCACGCCTGCCTGGCGGCCGCGCACGCGCGCGCCGCCGGCTGCCACGCCGGCCGCCTGTGGCCCGGCTCGCAGCTGCCCGGCCTGGCCGAGTGCGGCGCCGGTGAGCAGCTGCGGCGGCTGCGCGCGGGCCCGGAGCCGCCGCCCGACTGCGGCTGCCGGCCGCCGTGCGTGCAGGGCCGCGTCTCGGCCGCCGTCGAGCAGACGTCGCGGCTCGACTTTGACCGCGAGATCACCGTCACCGTCCGCCTGGACGGCCACATGCAGGTGATCGAGGAGGCCGTGGCCTACACCGTCTGGAGTCTGCTCACCGACTTCGGCGGCAACCTCGGCCTCACCATGGGCTTCTCGCTGCTGACGCTGGTCGAGCTGCTGAAGCGGATCACGCTGAACATCGTCAGCGGCGCGGAGAGGATCAAGGAGCGTCGCTCGCCGGCCGCCGGCGGGCGTGGTGGCGTCGACGGGTCGCCGGTCTGAGGCGGCGGCGAGCGGGGACGGAGCGGACCCGGCCCGCCCCACGTCCGCCCGGTCCGGTCCACCGCCAGCCGGCTATTCGCTGACAGCGGTGTTCCTTGTTTTGTGCGAGTTGCCGTCAGTTCGCGGTCGGCTGGCTGTCGAAGCAGCGCTTCAGACCTGGCGTTTAGCCCGTGGTGGGAGGATGATGGGGGAGGAGGGCTGATGGCTGTCCGGACTAATCCTTTCTGTTTCCAAAATGGGAGGCAGGATTTTTTAGCCTGGCGATGGATTGCACTGACCGCACACGGCGCGCAGTCTATCTTCAAATCCTCGGTGAACCCACAAAGGCCTGAAAAGTCCGACTTTAGTAGTCATTCGGTCTAACTGGTAGCAGTGGCTCGTGGCTTTTTTGACATGTCCATCACAAACCGAGCTTGGCAACCCGCGAAACCAGCAGCTCCACAGTTCTGTCGAAGGTTATTTTTTTCCTACGCCTCCCGAGCTATTTTAAATGGTCAAATCATTACCATTCCTGTGCCGGTCTTAAATCTGAAACATCGTAGTTCAAAATATTACGACAGTTACTCAATATCGATAATCATCAGAAGTTTCCAAAAGATGACCAGGTGTGAAAACGTTGAGTCCCGTATTAAAACATATTGTTACATAAAACACACGCTTCTTCTGGAATATAAAACGAGTGAATTATGGAATGGACTTCTGTTTTTCATAATCATGCCGCAAGTCAGGGAGCCTTCTAAGCGCCATTTTAGATTCGACTGAGATCGTGAGTTGTCGCAACGTATTGTACCATGTGGGAACGTTCGCCTGCTAATCTGCAGATATCGGCGTTGTTCGCGTGTGAGGATCTGTAGTAGCGGCGCGCGTTAGCGATGCCCTCGGGGCAAAGCTGCGCCACTGCTCACCTGCACCCGATGACGTAGTGTCTGTAGGCCGTTAAACGAATTCATTGACGATCGGAATTTGTTACTGAACAATGCGTTGAATCTGAACTCAAGTGTCCATTCTGCAGACTTCTGGATGCTGCGACCCATTAGCGGCAGTGTGATACTTCGAGCAGAAATATAAAACTCTCTCCCTCTCTCCCTTTCCCCCTCTCTCTCTCTCCCTCTCTCTGTCTATAGCTCTTTATAACTGGAGTCCATGCACGGGCTTGACTTAGGCGCACCTTAACAAAGCTCGTCCGAGCTCGGGACTGGCCAGCGGGCCAGCCTTGGGAAATGAACGTGGAACGGAACCGCCGGCCCACCCCAATGCCGCACACCCCGCTGCCTGACGGCCTCGGTCTCGACCGCACTCGCCAACGAGCTCCGCACTGACGCTATGCGTGTGGAGCACGCACCGTCGGCGCCGACAAGGGACCCCATTCTCATTTTGAAACTTTCAGCTCTTAGCGGCTTGCGGTGAGTCACCTCATCTCAACCTTGGTTAAGGTAATGGATTGCTCTGGACATCGGGTGGAATAACACTTCATGATGCAAGAACATTACAATAAATTCGTAAAGGTAGGTATATCATACCTGTAGCGATATCTGGAAAAAATGAGCTGGCACTGGTATTATGGATGGAGAAATTTTCTGGGCTATCGTCCCCGTCTTGTGTGTTATTATTTGTACTGTGCAAATAATATCACACTGTGTAAATAAAAACACACACAAGACAAGGACAATGGCCCGGAAATTCCCCCAGTCGTGACACCAACACCTCGTCTCAATCACTTCGCAGATCTCTTCGTACTGGTGTTTGCACCTCGAAACGTGTTGGGAAAAAGTCAGCCCCTGAATTTTCGCTGCGGTAAATTAGTTCCATTGAATGATAATGCCTTTCGGATTTATGCTTCCGGTATTGTGGTACATTACATCCATCGTCGAGACTATTCATCCGTTCTATGGTAAATGGTTATATAAGCAATATCTGAACTTAAACATTGCACTGACACAGATTTTATTTGTCATGCACACAAGGCATTGTCTTTCCGATGCTGGTCAGAGCACTTTATGAATCGCTCACCAGGTCATCGGCCCTTTCGTCTTTATATCGGATATCTGATCATTACCTCCATTTATCGGCCATTTATCATTTTCTCATTACCATTTATCCTGTTTTCTCAGCACCAAAATGTGGCACTGAAATGTAAAGGGCCTGGGTGGAGGATATAAGCGGTTCACCAGTCATTACCGAAACCCCCTTTCAGAAAAAAACTTTTACAACACCAGCTCTTGTTTATTCAGCTTGTTTATAGAGATGTCCGGTACGTGGTAGTATTTTGCAATATACTGCTGGAAGAAAGTAAAGATATATAAAAGGTCATACAAATGTCCTTGAGCAACTTTGCATGCGGCAATTTGCAACTGCAGAAACGAGTCAGACAAGGCAGTTTAGGGGTTGAATGCACAAAAAAATAATTCTGCCCTCCCATTTTAGATCCCTGGCACCGCTTGGTAGTTATTATTTCTAGAAAAATACATGTGGGGTCACACTTCATGTTTTCACGAATTAACTTTTATGCCGACCAGCATGTTAACACATTCAGGCAAGATAATAAACATTGTCCCCATGCGGGGCTCCTGGTTACGCCACTGATGTATGCCGTAATGTATATCACCATGCCAGCATAATATCAGAATTTCTGGTCTCGGGTGGATGCAGTTACAACACACCTACCGATTTAGGCACTTCTGCATGCATTAAAAATCATCAAGATGGAAGACCCCTATTCTTCGTTACTGGCACCGCCATTGTAGGCTAATTTTATTTCTTGCGTTCGGAAATATAGAAAAGGGTCACAAAGGCTCATTCTGCGTCCTTTCGGACAGCAAAAAAATCGTGAGAGGACAAAAAAATAGAATGTTACGTGATCCTCAATTGTATAGTCCCTGGATGCGCCATTGTTAAATGTTTTAGTATAGCTTTAAAAATATTTTCTCGACCCTTGAGCCTCATTTCTACTCATTTTTAAGAACCTTCTACGAACAAAGTCCGATCCAAAGGCGATCAGTCAGTACACTACAAACCTCCTTTTTTGGTTCCTGACACCGACACTGAAGTTTTTCGGATTTTGAAACAAGCAGAATTTTAAATAAGTTCACAAGGATTCGTTCCAGTCATTTCGCTGCAAAATCGGACATTTAATTCCGAGATATGAAGGGAGCCAAATACCCCTCCGCGAGATTTAGGTCTAAAATTTGGATTATGATTGTACTGAAGTAAAACCTCAAGAAAGTGGAGTCCGTACTTTCATTATGCTAGGAAACTATGAATATTGGTCGTGGCAATAGGTTTAGTAAGCAAATTCCCTTGAAGCAGCGCACCCTGCATTAAACGCATGTCTTTAATTTATAGCATCATTTTGAATTCAACTTTCTACAAATGAGAGCGATACAACCCTCGCAATATCACTGACGATACGACGATATAACGTGCTCTGCACCGAATGCATCGCTTTAATTTATTGCGTCATTTGTTATTCAGCATTATACAGCAGCGAGCGATACAATCCTCGCGAACTATTTTGCTGTTATTTCCAAGCTGAACAGTTAAAGAAGATAAAAGCCACTTTTAATGAGACATTTAAAGGCACGAAAAGACACCGGCATTGCAAAATATCGGCGTGAGTAACGACGTCTCATCGTTCGAAAAGTTTTCAGCAGATATCACAAAAACCGCATCATCTGTTGTGCCGATGTCTACTGGGGGTCCTACTTTTGGTTTGTCGTCCAGTCCGTTCCAGGCCAAACTGTGCATCCACTGCCATTCCGCTTGTCGATAGCCACCTTCTTGAGACACAGGCAGTTGCAGAGGCTGCATTGGCCATCAAGCATAACCTGCACGACGTATTCGCGTCCACCAATTCAAGGATGGCGGTACGTGATTTGCAGTGCAGTAGCTAGGAGTTTACTCGCGTCGCATGTTGCAATTATCCTTGTTGGAGGAGAGTATATTTAATTTGCTCACGTCCAATTGACTTCTAACTTCCAGATCAACGTGGTGCAATTCCCCAGAAAGCCTTGACCAGTGCCATACATCTCTCAAACCTATTTCAGTAGAGCATCCGTAATGATTAGAAATGTTCGTGATGACTACGATCTGAACAATTTTGATACGCAGTCAACTCTGTTTAAATGGGTCATGGTAATATGCATGCACTGGTTTATGTAATATGGTTTATGGCACAACGGTTTATGTAAATTTTGAGCTATCCAATTGTCTAGTGTTCACAGAAAATCAGCCGAAACGTGGAGAAAGTAAAACCACATTGAAAAAAAAAGCAACATATGTAAATAATTCCGGCAATCACAGAGCATATGCTTTCTCTTTCAATGATAACAGCTGGGCGGACTGGTGTCAAACGTATGCGCGCTTTTGTTTCAGACAAGATAATGGAACCTGCGGATCGTTACGGTTAAAGTAAGAGATGCACCGGATCGGGATTTTTGTGATCCGGCCGGATACCGGATATGCAGGATCGGAGTGCCGGATATCCGGCCGGATTTCCGGCCGGATACCGGATATTGTCGATAACTATTTTTATTTGCTATTTGTTGCTGGAAAATGAGACGAAAAAAACTGCGGTAAAAAAGGTCTGAAAAACTGGAAAATACTAAATAAAAAATACCAACAATTGGTGAATCCTTCCGCCTATCGCTTAGAGTTATTACGAGGTTTCCCCATGCTTCATTGTAAAAAAAAATAAAGAAAGAATGCAGCGATCATAGTGTAGATCACCGATCACCATCTCTGACTGAAGGCAAAGGGCAAATGTTCCAAAATCCGCATAATGCCATTATAACGCCTTGGTAGACCTCAAATACCTGGCGACAGACTCATCACTGAAATACCTGGCTTGATAACCATTCTGTACAAATACTAATGTATGTCCACTGAAGTATATTGCCCCTTAACCAGGGGCGCAGCCAGGAATTTCTTGAGAAGGGGGCCCGGAGTCCAGTGTGAACTGAAATCATACGAAGACCACCTGCTGGGAAGACGGTGTGTGATGATTTTCACAAAAAAACAACGCGGGCCTAAGAAGGAAGCCCGGGCCCCTGGGCCAATCTTTGACTGCGCCAGTGCCCTTAATATTTGTCCGTATAGGGCCTTCTGCATAAGGTGGACATAAAGGGGGGAGGGAAGTTGGTACAACCCCCCAGCCTTGCAACACCTTGCGTCCTAGGGCGTCGCGGAAAAACTAGTTTGTTGCACGTGACGAGATCTCACGACTGGCATTCCTTTTTTAATGTCTCATGTCAACGGATGATCTTCCAGATCGGGTCAAATGTCAAAAATTGGCTGAAAGTGGCACTTTTTGAGTTTAAGTGCAAATGAGCGTGGAAGAATAAATGATAACGAAACGAAACGGATATCATAGTGTTCTTCAGTCAATTATGAGTCTTTCTGTACACGCCAGGATTGTATTTCACCCCTGGAGTCCAATCCAGGTCATGTTAGGCCAATTCTTGTCAAGCGGGGTCGTCGGTTTAAATGCGTTCTCGGAGCTGCAGAAGCATTTTCTGTGCACAATAATAGAAGCTGAAGTCAAATGTAGTATCTCAATTAACAAACACTATTGTCAAATAACATGTCAGGGTCATCTTAGGTTATCCAAGGTTATCTGAAGCCAATGATCTAGGGCGACCTGGATTTAGCCGAAAATCGTAACTTACATACCTTAAGTGCGTTTTCCGAACTGAGATCCAAAACAAAATCGAATTTTAGGCATGCCCTCGTACTGCAGACTCATCACTCCGCGGCCGACGCCACTCCGTCCGTCGGAGCAAAAGTCAAGTGTTCGTTGCACTGCGCCCTCTTTAGATGAAACAAAAGACAAACCACGCCAAATTTACACCATTTTTACAGCTTGAGGAATCCGAATACATAGGTTGTTTTGCAATACGTATTTCCTATCGCATTCCCAAAGATAAAAATAAGGTGTTTCCCGCCGTCCACATGACATGAGTTCATGACCCCCGGAAGACCTCAGCGGGGTTGCACCATTCCTCCCCCCCCCCCCTTACGGGCGAGGGCTAATGAATTTGTACAAGAGTATTTGAGACAAATAAAAATGTTTGGAAAATAGGAAGATGATGCACTACGAAATGGATGGCGGAGCATATTCTGGCTGTTGTTACACTTCTCTGAGCTTGAGTCCATCCCTTGCAAATAATGTCTCAACCCTTCCGAACTAAGAAGAAAAAGTAGTGCTCCAGACAGACCATGGAACTGTCAGGCACATCGACAGTCTTATATAACAAGGCACGTTGCTCCTGAAACGGTTTTATAGGCAGACACAAGAACGTCTCGATCGCACACCGGAAGGCCAAATATTCGGCAGTATCCGGCCGGATACCGGATACTGGATAACCTCAAATATCCGGCCGGATATCCGGCCGGACCGGATACCCGGTGCATCCCTAGTTGGAGTTTTACAAGCCGTCAGTGAACTTTAGTAGCGATGACCCATCAACGTCGCTGTGACCGATGGAAATGGGTACGTGGCGCCGCTATGCGGAAGAAAGGGCACTTCATGCATTCTCGATCGGCTTCCTGCCTGCTGGGCGGCGGAGGTTTGAGAGTGAAGCTGTGAAAAGCGAGGGCTTCTGGCCACATTTCGTATACATAGCCGCTAACGGCACCCATGCTGGATCGTTAAGCTGACGTCGTTGGTCGCTGGGTATTCGTACTGTCATCGCCGGCAAACTGACATCTCAGCACGACATCTGGTGCTGATATCTTCGTGTTTCGCTCGCGTAAATTATTCTGTTTGCCTGCTTCTTTTTCTGTCTGGCTCGTTATCACTTGTACGCCAGATTTTGAACTGAATGGTTTTAATTTCGCTTGAAACCTTTGCTGTCAATGCGATTTTACTCTCGGTGGTTCGGCTGAGAGTTTCTGCAAAACTAGACAACTGGACAGTTCAACATTGACACAGATCCGTTGTGATGAGCCGTCAATGCTTGCATGCTTCCAGTCGTATTCATTGTAATACATCATTCGTTCTACCAGATGTTCGTATGCTGCCTGCTATGGTTCCCTAACCGGGTTGGTAACAGTGATATTGCATTGCACGAGTGCCGATGGCATTAAGGTACTAGGTTACGCTTCTACCCCACCCAGACGTGATTTCCAGCAAAAGTTAATGCGACCAATGAATAAAGCACATTTCTCTTCCGTACGAGTAACGTAAAATCAGCTACGAAGTAATGACAATTTTTAACGAAAAACTATATATTGAGGCTATTTGAAGTCCGTTAAGGTCCCACATAAAGCATGTGTGCATCCCATGTAGAACCCATTCACAAACCACGTGGGGCTTACAAAGGACCAAATCGAAGCATTCGCTTAGCACACATAGCGCGCTCATAAAACCGATACAAAGTCCGCAGTCCGAGATATATATATATATATATATATATATATATATATATATATATATATATATATATATATATATATATATATATATATATATATATATATATATATAGAATAAGGAACTCGTGCTGCGCCCACATAGGGCCCATACAGGATCCATACTGACCCATAAATGAACCGTACAGGGTCCAGCCATCGGCTCAACTGGCCCCATCTGGGCTGCCCCAGGGAACCTGGCAAAAAAAAATGCAATAAAAGTCGTTAAGTCCCATATAAGGACCAGATAGCTGCTCGCATGGATCCCATATGTGACCCAGTAAGTTGTGATGTTTGGGTATCTCCTTTATCTGACAGCTCCAAACTGATAAGAACCATGGTAGATAGGGTGTCCCAAAAACTACCAACTTTCGAAAAATTATACCTACCAAGCGGGTTCCCGTTGCTTTGAGTTTCAAAGGGAAGAATGAAAAAAATGCACCCTAAATTAATATTTGGGCGTAGCACAAATACTATAAAATTCTCCGTATGTACCTTACTGCAGACCGCAGCGCAAGAACACGACCGTTTTTTTTTCACGTTTCAGCCGAAGAGACGGCATGGCATCCATTTAACGAAACTATGGTGGCATGCACTCATATGTGATGCCAATAGCAGCGTTTTACATACTTGTGCGTTGTGCCTCCCCCCCCCCTCCCACACATACAAATCGACCTGGGGTAGGAGATCATGACGACAGTACAATCGACTGATATCCTTAAGTGACGTGCATCTAGTGCAATCTCGAATTTTAACTGTACACGTACGACTGAAGGGGAAATTTGCCTGAACTAAACCCTTCTATCCATTTTCGCCAGCTCCCCTCCGGTGATCTGATATTTCAAGTGCCCTAAAAGTTTGCTGGAAGCATCCAGCTTTACTCGGCGACCCATTTACCTTTTCTTAACTACTAACGCGTACCGATAGCACCGCGAACATATTGTTAACTCCAGCGAAAAGCCTTCCGAATAGAGAGCTCATCAGCGCTGGTAGCAGATTGCGAACGCGACAATCTCGGCGGCCTTTGCGCAAGCGATACATTTGTTTCCCTGGCAACCCTAGCTCTTAATTGCTGAGGTTCCTCCAAGACTACTAGACCAAATTTACATCAACCAACGGCAATTTCGAGGCAGGAATCTGTAGCGTGTCTCGTTTTGTTTGTCGAAGCTTTATCTTTCTGTTTTGTCTTCTCTGTTTGTTATGTCTTTATCGTACCGTTTTGTTTCTATATCGTTGATTTTCTTCGAAGAGATACTTTTGTTTTCAGCGAACATGCCGAAAACGCGGTGAGGAAGAGAGAGTTACACAGCTCCTGTAAAAAGGGGCCAACGGGGCTGCCAGTGAACTCATCAACAACAGTCAGTCTTCGACAAGATACTATATGGTTCGTGGGAAAGCTGCTGGATGTGTTCCCCGAGCGCAGCTGCCCGCAGGACGTGAGTGTCTCAGATGTCTGTACTGCCTTCAGCAATGCTCCATAAACGATGCGTATTCGGTCGGAGCTCTTGCTGACCAGGTCGCAAATGAGATGGTATGTGTATATCAAGCGGTCTCCTTTCGAACAATGCGGCATCAAAGAGTGTCTCAGAGGCCGGCGAAACTCCACGATAAATGGAAGCCATTCGAAAAATTGAGAAGAAAAGATTCGGCGGAAGAACGGGCGAAGAGGAGAAAGTTTGGTTCTTTGCTGGATTCCCTATGCGATATACCATCGGTCATTGTGGAGCAAGACATACAACTGAATAGAATGAGAAATTTGATTGAAAAGACGGATGACCTGCAGTTTCTCCGAGATCAGAAGGGGAAGCGACTCATGCAAATGGGTGCCCCAGACACCATCTACCGACGACGAGTCCAGGCGAAGCGTAGGACGGAGACGGTGATAAGCATGGATGTGACTTCTGAAAATGACGATGCGGATGTCATACCCAATGATTCAGAGGGAAGCAGCAGCAGCCAGCAGTCAGATGACCAGGACTTCGTCTGTTGCACACATTCACCAACATCTGGAACTGTGCCGGTTAAACTGCCATAGAAAATGATTCAGCGGGTGATGGTGGGAGCACTGGATAGAAGCAAAATACCGGTCAGTGGCTCTACGCTCGTACTTTCCTGCGTTGTCTAAGCCGCCGGGGAGGGGGGACCTCCAACACTTTCACGTCAGTAAGTCGACGTTGCACCGGCAGCGATCTGCTGGCCGCCGTACACAGGCAAAGGCCATACAAAGAAACTTCACACCGCCGTCAGACGCCACGCCCCACTGGGATGAGAAAATTTCGGAGGATGGGAATCACAGGAGCGAGAGCTAGCTGTCATGATATCCGGCAATACTGAGGAATGCCTCCAGGGAAAACTCTTTCGGCCAGAAAGATGAGCGATGGAATTGGAGAAACCCAGGCAGCTGAAACATATCAGTGTATTCAGGAGAGGAGTCTGGAAAACACTGTTCAGACCATTTCGTGTGACACGACATCGTCAACACGGGGTGGCAAAAGGGTGCTGCTGCAAAGCTGGAGCAGAAGCTCAACAGGAGATTGTTGTACCTGCCATGCCGACTCTATATACGGGAGCTTTCGGCGAAAGCTGCCTGGACAGAACTATTTGGTCACGATCAAACACCACACACAGCGCTCTTCAAAAAATTCCAGTCGATCTGGAAAGGCGTCGATCAAAGTGACTGCGAACAGCAGATGCTACACGAGATGTTGAAAACAAGGAAAGAAACAGTCCTAGGAGTTCTGAAGCGAGCACAACAGGCACACTCATCCGGTCTCAGGGAAAACTACAGAGGGTGCGCTCTGCTCGCCGTTCCTGTTCTCGGTGGCACGACGGATGGTCTCGGTCGGAGCAAGAATTCAAAATTTCGAAAGCCCGGCGCCTGTCATGAAGGGAGGTGGATAGCACATGCCATATACGGTCTGATGCTGTTTCTTTTTAAATCACAGCTCCTGGCTCGGAAAATGATCACACTTGACATTCCCCAAAACCTGAGAAGATTTGCAGTCTTTGTCAGTCTCTTCTATGTGGAAGCGTGGCTGCCTTGCACATCTGCTGCCGATGCCGCCCATAATGACCCCAAAATGTCCAGAAATCTAGTCGCATATAGCAGGGTCGACTCAAAGCTTGTCGAGGCCGCCATAGCACCACGGAGCAGGCACACATGACATCTTACAGCTGAGTTGGTACCCAGGGCGCTTGTCAGCGAAAACGTTCACGCTGTGACTAAAAAGCGCATAGCTGAACGTATCCGGAGCATGGGCAATGCATCGTTTACCCCAGGCAGGTCAAGACTCCCTGTGGTGACGCAGGGTGACAGGATAGAGGATGTGGTCTTGGATGGATTCGTGGATGATCAGTCTCGCCTCATCTTCGACAGTATGTCCATCGATGCGTCCTTCCTGAACAAGAACCCGCCATGGGATGGCGTGGCCGAGTACGAGAGGCTGTCAGCCTTTATTCGTGACCTCCGAGTGATCGAACGCAGCTGAACCAGGTGTCAGGCTGATAACGGTTTACATCGGCTGGCTGACCAGGTATGTCCAATAAAGACGGCACCTTTTCCAAGCTTCAGAAAAGCACCGCAAACGGTTTCCAGACAGTAGGGAATCCGTTCTGGCTAAGGGTTGCTAGTTCAGATGGATGCAAGCATCAAAAAGTAATGCGTTATGTTGTGGAAACCCATATTCGTTTTATTTCTGGTTCCCATTACCCCATAATGAGTACATATGCTGTCCAGTGTTCTGAATAAATTGTGACTGCCTATCCACATCTTTTACTTCTAGGTATTCCTCCTGGACCTTATTCGAAATGCCAACACGTGATAATTCTCCTTATCCCCCGGATAATCCTGAAGTTATCATGGATCATCGGACCCTGGTCGCTTCAGACGCCGTAACGATCAGAAAATATCTCCTACATAGGTGTGAAACCTGCCTGGAACCATAAAATACAGATAATCAGCATGGGCGGGGGATAAATGAATTGTTTTGTCTTTATGCACTGCCCAGTAGGCGTAATGGAGTGGGTGAGGGCAGGAGTGTGTGAGGGAGGAAGGTTTGGCATTCATATACCAGCATATGGTTGCGTCACCAAAACTGCCGTTGAAATACTATGGAGACTACACGTGCGGTAGTTTCAGCAAAAACAAAAAATCGGCCGTGTTCTGGCATTGCAGTCTCCATGAGTCACAATGGGAGCGGCTTCGAACAGTTTGTGCTAGGGAGAACTACAAATCTAACGAGCCAGTTTCTTGTATGCTTTCCTTTTGAACCCCCTAAGCAACGGGTAACCGCTTGGTAAACACAATTTTTTATAGCTGACATTTTTTGGAACACCTTAATGGTAGAAGGCATCCTTCACAGCAACTACACCGCCGTTCAACTGGCATCGAAACGTCCCAGTTTAATCTGAATCACACCGTCATGTTCGGAGATGTACAGCGTCCCGGCTCCACTATAACTAGTCATTCTACTGACTTGAGCTCGTGAACCTGGGCGCCATGCAAGACGCATGGCCCATGTGAAATTCTAGTTGCATAGAGTTAACAGTCCTTGTTCCACACGTGTCATAGGATCGGCTGCTGCACAGTGTAAGGTGGCTTTGTCATTCAATCGTCTTGACCGAAGATCAAGATACCTTTTCGAAATCTTGTTTTTTTCGTCCAAGTATTTGCGCTGTGTCCCATATGCATGCGAGCCCGATCAGTTCATCTGGAACGTTCGCTTGCAGATTCCAGTCCCAGTCCTTCCAGCATATTAAACCAGATAAAGTGTAGGGGCAAATGACAAGAAACTGGGTAAAAAACGAGGTTAACATCATTGTTTAGGCGTCACGTGTCTCGTCTTCGGCGACCCAGACTAAAGGAGCGTCTATCAAATGAGCGACATTTCTTTGCGTTCGCCTGGCTTATGTGTAAAACACGTGGTAAATTAATGTCACATGATTACAAACTAAAAATGCTCTTCCGGAGGACAGTGGGGAGTCCAATAATTCTTTAATCATCAACGTAATTTTGTCACATATATGTTTTGTCATGTCTGGTCTGGACCTAAAACAAAGTGACCGAAATTCGAAGAGAAATCAGAATTTATGGGTACTTTAGGTTCCACCGGATGGGGTGGCTAAATGCTCAAACGGTTTGCCCCCACCCCCATCCCGAAATGGCGTGCGCTGCCCCTTTTGGTGGGTAATAGTGCAACTCACATCTGCATCAGCCATGTGAATGCATTATTGTAGACATTGTATTTTGCCACCTGTGTAATTGTGAGTTCGTGTTTTTGTTCACTGATCTAACGAGAACAGCCCCTTAAAGCAAGAGCGTCGATTTCTGTAAATGATTGGGCGGGCCGAGCCGAGAACTCGATAACTTAAACTCCTCCCACTTTATTTTGACCGACGGAAATCTAGAAGTTTTTTACATTTATCGCATAGCACTTATCCCCATGCATATGTGTGTATATATGTATACGTACATGTACAGAAAATAGGAAGATGGATATATACATTGCTTTAGATTTTTTCCTTTACTTTTTGCCTGTCTTTTATCTGTTGCGGACGGTTTTTCGCCATTATGACTCATTCCCCTTAAAAACCGGCAGAAAATACTGGGTGGGCTCAAACCAATATTAGGTGGGACCAAATCAACATTGGGTGGGCCAGGGCCCTTTCAAAAGAACGTAAATCGACACCCCTGCTCACAACGCGTTGGCTTCGCTGCTACCGCAGCGAGCCACGTTCGTGACTTAACACCAATAATTACTAACCTTACCGCCATCTGTACGCAGCATCAGGAGTTTCAAGTTACTACCGTTTGCGTCGTTTGTCGAATTTCAACTGGTGCGTGGCAAGTGGCAAAACATATCAAACGCCCTTTTGGTTGCAACCAAAAGTGACCTTCGATCGCCAAGAATCTTTATAACGTACATCATCGAGTGCTTATCAACGTAACAGCATTGATTTCAGCTAAAGGCAGAGAAAATCAGAAACATTAGTCTCAGCCGCGACAATAAATGAGAGAAGGGTAAGACGTGACAGTCCGTGACACTAAAACACGGAGTAAGAAATATCAAAATTTACTCACTCTAATTTTATCCCATACATCATGCTTAAATCTTTCTTGTGAGCTTATTTCCTGTAATATTGGCCAGTGACGTAATAGCGGATAAACTCTTGATGCCATTTCCTTGCCCTTTCCCGGCAAGTGTCGCGCTACAGTAATGACGCATTGGAATAGCGGAGGAAGCAGTTCGTGGCCAGAGGCGGAGCGGTAAATGGCCGTCCAGGACGTTGATCCTAGGGTCCCGTGGGTCATCCGGACTTCTGAGGAGGGTGCTGACGTGGTGGGCCGCGCCGTGGCAGGTTTCTTTGTTAATGAGCGAAAAAGGTAAGTCGGTCGCTTTTTTTAACGCTTAAGCCTACGGCGGCAGGCAGCATCACAGAGATGCAGTGACTATCGGACGTTTGTTACAGAATCGAGTTGACAAGGACCAGATAACGATGAGATGGGACAGACGAGAACCGTTGAGTTCAAGGTCTTGGAGGACCAACGCACAGGACATTAAGGACATGAGAAATGGACCTGTCAGAGATTGTGTGTTTGGCATGTTCAGTTGACAAGTTCTGGATGGCAGAAGGCTGAATGTGATAGGTATACTATGAGGATGCACATTTCACAAAGGAGTGGGGCAGAAGATGCCTGAAAAAGGCAACTGACTGGTGATCTTGGGTGGTTAACAGTTGCTATTTCTTGATGTTTTGAGTTTTGCATTTAACAGTCTTAAGTGGCATGTGATCATTGCAAAATTAAGACTGTATATAATCTAAGTTTGTAAACCTTGGATTTTTGGTGACTGGATTGTAAGTGGACAAGTTTATGGACATAAGAAAAACGTGCTTGGCTAAAGGTAAGTTTCTGCCTGACGAAATCGCAAACAATCCTTTGTATAATTGCCACCAATGTAAAGAATGTATCACCCTGTTTCTAACCATACTTTCCACTACTTGATTTTCTAAAAAAATAAGAACAAAATCGTAATGATAACATATCACTCAGTAATACCGTGCTGCGGTTGACTGGTGGAGAACAACATTATTCCGTGGCGGGAAATGTAGTGCCGCCAAGGTTAGGGTTATTGCCATCAAGTATGTGTAGACCCTGCAGGCATCTTCGAGCGATTAATGATGTCATATACATGAAAATTCTATTCTGTTGCCACAAACTGAACTTGGAGGAACTACTGAATTATTATGCCGTTATATTATTGTATTAGATAATCGTTGGGATATCTGATATAAGTATTATTACATTATGACATTTAATGCTCGTTAGATTACATTAGGTTGGTAGGTTGGGTTGTGGTGGGCTAGGTTAGATAGGGTTAGGTTAGGTTAGGTTAGGTTAGGTTACTATGTTAGGTTAGGGTATATTTTTATTTGTTGTTTTATTTCACTTCCTGATATTTTCCAGTTTTGTTCCGTGATTTCTTTTCAGATATTTTATTTCACTGCTTTTTATTTTTATTTTGTATTTTTCAAATTGTAACTTCACTTTTCCATCTTTGTAATATTTTTACTTTTTATTGTTGTTGTTTGTTATTATTATTATTACTATTTTATTATTATTGTTATTATTATTATTATTATTATTATTATTATTATTATTATTATTATTATACAACGACTAACTTTTTCATTTTAAAGATAATTTGTAATGCATTAGTTATTCCCCAACCTTTTTTATTACTCTTGATTGGACCTTGAGTCCGACCGACGACCAATCAGCGTCGAGATCTCACGTAAACAAACTATTTAATGCAGAAACGTCAAAAATCCCTCCGCGAGCGTCTGGCGGTTAGCATACCAGTGACGACGCAATCTATTTCGGGGGAAATAATGTGTGCTTCAGATTTTTCCGGCTGAAATTGTAAGTAGTACTTATCAATATTGCATTTGAAGCACCAGGCAACCACTACTATGATTATTTTCCCTCGAAGTAAGCGCTCGGGCAAAATCTTACTGTTGACCGAAATAATTGCTGTCTTGAGGTTATATCTTGTTAGTTGTGCTGTAGTGTTGCTTATAAGTTTTTATCACATCTAAATCTGCCAATCATCAAGTCCTTATTGCAGATGTCGCAAAAAGTGTATAGTATAAGTAGTGGAATCAGTTTACTTGACATTGATTTAGACTTTGCAGATATTGCTGTCTGATGAAGGATGTTTCAAATGTATTGTGAGGTAGGAAATGGATGTCAATTTTAATGTCATCTGATAAGTATTGATCACTTTGTGAATATGACTGGGGTATCAGATGGTGCTTTATTAAGAGTGTTTGGTGACCATTAATGGAACTTTTTGGTTAAAAAAGGGTTATTGAAGAGAGCTAAAATTCTCACATGCAGCCAGACTATGCAAATTTTGGTTTTCTAGGTGCAGGCATTCCACTTCTCATAACTCTAGAAATCTAAATAGCTAAAAAGCTATATTGGTACCCAAAGTTGTGTAGTTAAAAAATAGCCCCATCAAAGGTATTTATTGCCTTGTCAGCATCACAGCTTCCTCAAAATAATATTCTGAAGTGATGCAGTTACCTATCACATCAAAAACTAGCACAAATGTAAAGCACAGAGCATTTGCATAAGATGGATCAACAACCAACAACCAGCTTTTGAGCATTGATGCTGGTCACTGCAAGGCCTATCAGAATGTGGCCAATCTTGTAAAAAGCTGAGAGGCACTGGAACAGGACAGGGAGGTGGACTGGGACTGAGCAAGGACAGACATGGATGTCTGAGAAGAAACAGAGACAGGCAAGGAAAACAGGGACAGTACAGAGATATGGAGGAGGATTTGGATGGGATTGGGAAAGAGATTATGACTGACAGAATGGGTATGGTTGGGTATTAGGACAGAATGGTGTAAAGGGACTGGCCTGGGAAAGGACAAGCAAGGGAATAAAGACAGGACAGGGACAAGTAAAGGAGATAGGTCTGTCAGTTGCTGTTTGAATGAGCCAAATTGTGCTGCTGGTTCTTGAGATAAATAGGCCCCTAAACAGGGCTGGGATTTAAAAGCCCTCCATTGTCTGTAAAAGGTGATGAAATACCCCAGTCATTGCTGGGGTAATGGCCCCATCTAGTATCCCATTGGACCAGTCCTGTTTCAGTCTGAGTTTGCTTCTGTCCCATCCTTGTTCCTTGTTCTGCCTCTCCCCATCCTGGTCCCATCCCAGTCTACTCCTTGTCCCTGTCTTGTTACAGTCCCTCTTCCTTGTTCCTGGTCCAAATTGTTCCCCTGCCTTTCACATACCTCTCTGTCTCAGTCCTGTTCCTATCCCCTTGCTTGTCCTTGTCCCATCTCCATCCCTTGATTTGTTCCTTCCCCTTCCAAGCCTGTTTTCATCATACCATCCCAAAATCATTTTGCCCTTCCATGCCCATCCTCTCAAGTCCTCATCTGTCTCCCTGCCCCATCCAGGTCCTCCATACCTCTGTACTCACCCAGTTTTTCTTCCCTGTCCCTGTTCTCTGACAGGTACTCCTGCCTGTCCTTGTCCAGTCCCAGTCCACCTCCATCCCTTTCCAGTACAGACTCAGCTTATTTTGAGTTACCAGATGGCCACATTTTGATAGGTTAATCAGCAATGTCATTTCTCATGGCACATTTGTCAGCTGTCATTGCATAAAGGCTGGTGTTGATTTGTCTCGTGCAGATGCTCCTGCTAAGTGCCTTGAATCCGTGCTAGTTGTTGAGGCGGTGGTAAACTGGGTGGCTTCATGAGATTATTTTGGAGAAGTTCTGATGTTGAAATGGCACAAAATGCATTCAGATGAGGTCTTTTTTTGTTATGCATCTTTTGGTACTGCAATAGCTTGACAACTAGGTGGATTTCTGTAGTTATGAGAAGTGGGAGGCATGTGCCCACAATAGCCAAATTTTTGGGAACATTGCAGCCACGTTGTTTGATTTTGGGACAACCACATCTTATGTTGTGTTGTTTGCACTGCCCTCAGATGGTTGCTGCAGGTGGAAGGTCTGGCTCTGGGGCCACTCATCCATTGAAGATCATTGCCAACATCTTTATATCTTTCATTGGAGCAGGAGTCCTGGGTCTACCTTATGCATTTAAAGAGGCATGTGTTGTTCTCTTTTTTTTTTTTTGCACATGTGATATTGTTTGGTTAAAAATGCTAATCTAGTGTGATAGCCAATGAATTTTCGTCCTTTTTTTTACACAAGTCCTATGATAATACCTGGAGTTTTCTATTTCAAGACATGCCAGTAGTGCCATTGTCATGGGCTCTACAGATGCCATTAACACACAGTTCATTTTATGTTTAAGTTTCAGGGACCCATTTGTGGTGCAGCTATCCTTAAAGAATAGTTCCAGTTTTGTTTTGTTTGTTTTGATCCAAAGCCTTGTGGAAGGTGAATGAGGTATGCTTCATTCATGCATAAGTTCATGCCTGGAGATTCCCACAAATTATCGATGGGACTCTGAATAAGATTTCAGCTAGTTTCTTTCCCATTTCGGTCATTGCCATAGGTAAGAGGGTTGAATCTTGAGGTCTCCAGTCATGCCTTAGTTCATTGCTTGATGTTTTTGACTTTAGGAGTTGAACATTTAATATTCTGGTGTTCCATGCCAGTTGAATACTGGAAACTTGTTTGCTAGGCTGACAAATTTGTCCTTAATTGCAGGCGGGCCTAGCAGAGGGGATCCTGATCATGGTAACAGTCGGCTATGTCTCCATCCAGGCCATGTTCCTAATCATTGACTGTAAATACCTGCTGCTGAGAAAACGCTCACCAGGAAATGGAGCCGTCAAAAGCTACTTAAAAAGCAACGTAAGTCATAGAATTAAGGGAAATCACAGTCAGAGAATGAACCAGAGGCACTGGTCCGAAATTTCATTGTGATAAAAGGTGTTGTGGTGGACTTTGGCAAACACAGCTGGTGTGGTCTGCACATCGCCAGTCAGTTAGGCCATCCTTTGTCAGTGTTGACGGTTGGCGTGGAATCGGCAGGTGGCCGTTAAAGAGGGCTCGGTGGAGCTGAAGCTTCCTTTGCTGAACGATCACGACGCCGACGATGACGATGACGACAAGATCGTCATCGACACCAGCCACGAGATCACCTATGGCGACCTGGGTCAGTGGTAGCCGTTCACAACCGTGAAGACGAGCGTAACCGTTAACGCCCAACAGCTGTTTTCCTTGGAGGATTTTGCTCTACGTCGTCATGCGTTACCGGGATTGAGCGTGTATCTCCGAGGACGAAGGTTATGTTCCATCAGAGCAGTATCCGACGAGTATGCTGCCTTTGATTTCCACCAGTCCCCCACGTTTTGCGCGGCCGTCCGGTCTCGATCGCTGGCTGTAATTCCGAATGGGTCCCTCACCTCCAGTGCACACCCTGTGTGTCTGTCAATATGGCAGCCCCCTCTCCTTTCCCGGCGTCGTGGTTCCCTACGGTCACCGTCGTCTGCCGATGACCTTGACGGCGGCGCCGGCTGCCGCTCTCTTCTCGCTGTCAAACCATTTCTGGTACAGTAAACTCAGTCCCAGCTTGTGGCGTAAAGAACCACGCCTGACGTGACAGCCAGCGCTATGAGAAGGTGCGCCGCTGAACGGATGGATTAGATAAATGTCGAGAGAGCCGACTGACAGCCGCTGCTGTGTAACCGATCGTCCGCTGAGCCGCCGTCTCTCGCCGGCAGGGTTCTACGCGTTCGGGACCAAGGGCCGCTGGCTGGTGGACGGCACTGTGGTGGTCTCCCAGATTGGTGGGTGCTGCCGGAGCCGGCGGCGCGGCCGCCGTTTGCTGACACTCCGCGCGGACCGGCCGGCTGGCCTGGCTCGGCGGCCGGGGCGAGGTCTGACTGCTGACCGGCTGTGGTGACGGGGAGCGGGCCGTGGTGGCCATCGTAACCGGTTCATTGGATGAACGGATGCAGGGCAGGGCTTAGGAGCGATCCGTATACGAAACAAGGTACCGAACATTTGTTTTGTCATTTTGTCCGTTTACGAGACTTTGTTCTTTCCGAAGGAAGTCCCTTTCTTCCGCGCATGATCTTGTACTGCGCACTCTGTAACCATCTCCACTGCGTCTTTCAGGTTTTTGCTGCGCGTACCTGATATTTATATCAGAAAATCTTTCCACGTACATATCAGGCGTCACCACCGCTCAGTGGCTAGTGATCTTTCTTCCGCTGCTTTACCTGCTGTGCCTGCTGCGGAAACTGGAAAAACTGGCGATTTTCAGGTACGCTGCCGTGACTAATGACCGTGTTAAGCTAGGCGCCTAAAGCGAGTGTGGGAATTCTGTTTTCTCACTTTTCATGTACGGGAGTTTTGTCCTCGCTTTAATCAAGTGTGTCCAACGTGTCGTCGCAAACCCTGGCTGCGACTTCCCCCCTCTCCTCTCCTGTCTCCCATGTGGGACCGAACAGAAATATTTTCTACGTTAGGTGTAGACGAAAGATCAGTTTTCTTAGGGTGACGGATGACACTGAGAACCCCGGCAACGGAACCCTAAACTTGGCCAAAAGTGTGTTTCTTTGGTGGCTTCAGCTCTCCCTGTTCTTATAAGTATTCACGTTTACCTTGTACCTTTGACCCTCGCAAGTGGCACTGTGTTGCCTTGTGCCGCAAATATGTAGCTCGCAAGTGGCATTGGCTCGTTCACGAGTTGCCATGTTGAATCGATCCGTGTTGCCCCGTCTGAACCGCTGCAGCGCTGTCAGAGATTGCGGCTTGCTTTCCGCGCGCCGTCTCGGCTCCGCATATGTGAGCTGAGGCCCTGACCGCACCCTGCCCCCGCCAGTGTGTTCGCCCAGGTGTCGACAATTATGGCGTTCGCCGTGGTCTTCTGGTTCGACTTCGAGCACTACCACGTGATGAAGCGCTTCCACCCGCGGGAGTTCTCCGTCAAGGGCTTCCCCTTCTTCTTCGCCATCGCCATCTACTGCTACGAGGTGAGCTGGCGGCGCGCCGAGCGGGAACTCGCAGCGTCCTGCCGGCCGTGAGCCGGGCGATGCAGCCGTACCGTCTTCCTTTGCGCGCGGCCGCTGCAGGCCGCGCGGAAGCCGGGTGTCTGCCGGGCGGGGCGTGCTGAGTGGGCCAGCTGGGCCCGGGGCGTGCGCGCTGTGAGTCGCCGAGTCCTGGGACGGGAGCGGCCGGCCGGCGGCGGCCGCCCCGGCTGTTTCACGGCCGGCGTCACGGCCGGCGGTCTGTCGCGGCCCCGGCGAGCCGTCGGCGGCAGAGCGCGGGGGTGACGCCGCGACAGCTGCGGTGCTCGCGGGATGTCGGCGGAACACTTGTCCCGCACACCTGAGGTCGCGCTGGTACGGGCGGAATTTAAAGAGGAGGGCCGAGGAGAAAGACGAGCGGCGCTATGTGTTGTTTAATCCGCCGCGGTGGTGGTCTGTTACTGGCTGCTCTGAAAAGAGTGTGACGGCCTCAACAATGAGTTAACTGGGTTTTCGGGCAGAAGTTCGCCGGACTTAAGTTCGTAGGACAGTAGTAGAGTTCGTGGGATAATATGTTGTAAGGACAAAAAATCGTCTGATAAAAGTACTTCTTCAGAACTTCGTCTAGGACAAGAGTTCATCCAGGACAAAAGTTCGTGTGGCGGGAATTCGTTTGGGACAAAAGTTCGTCCAGGAAAAAAAGACTGTCCATGTCATACGGTTCTCGCACGAAAGTCCCTCGGGGCAATATATGTCTAGTCAAGAAAAAATGCCAACTGTCAGACGACAGCTAATGGAATTATGCTGGTGAATGAGGCTCTGATTACCTACAGCCGGATCCGGGATGGATCCCATTCAAACTCTTGCACATCCAGCTTTAGCCACCATGCACCGCATTGACCTGCCCGAGTCACAGGCGAATGGGTAACCGGACCAAGGTTCGTAAGTCAAGGGTTCGTATGGGAAAAGGTTCGTAGCGAACGGTTCGCATGCACGAGGCGCACATCGTAAAACGTTCGTATCGGAAAAGGCTCGTAACGGGGAAAGTTTGAAGTTCTTAAG
Organism: Capitulum mitella; assembly: GCA_030062745.1. Lineage (NCBI taxonomy): Eukaryota > Metazoa > Arthropoda > Thecostraca > Pollicipedomorpha > Pollicipedidae > Capitulum > Capitulum mitella. The sequence continues at coordinate 1,213,256 of CP099847.1, read as the reverse complement.
GCTCGTATGGAAAGTTTTCGTGAGAAGAAGGTTCGTAAGGGAAAGGATCGCAAGGAAAAATCTTCGTAACCAAAGGTTCGTACACAGAGGTCCATATTGGAAGGAAGTCGCTCCGAGTTTGCGCCGAACACGCAGCTTAGGACACTAGAGGCCGCAGGCCGATAAATGGCGTGGTCGGACTTGGCTCGCTCTAACAAAGGGGTTGGTTTGGGTTACGTGAGGTTAAGCTAGGCTACTGTTTTAGGTCCGCTCCTTTTTCCGGGACGAACGTTTTCCGATACGAACCTTATGTTTACTGACCTTTGGTTTCGAACCCTTTTCCTCACGATTGTTTGCCTTACGAGCTTTGTCCTACGAACTTCCATTAGCGAGACGAACTTGCCCTAAACGAACTTTTGCCCTTTACGAGGTCTTGTTCTAGACAAATTTCTGTGATGATGGAGGTAATTCAAAATGACGGACTTTTGTCTTGGACAAACTTTTGCCCATGCAAGTTTTTGCCTTAAACGAACTTTTGTCGTAGACGAACTTTTGCGAGAAGAACTTTTGTCCCAGACAAAACTTTGTACTAGACGAACTTTTGCTAAGACGAACTTCTGCAAGACGAACTTTTGTCCTAGACGAACTTTTGTCTTCGACGAACTTTTGCCCTCGGCGAACTTTTACCCTAGACGAACTCTTGCACGACGAACTTTTGTCCTAGTCGAACTTTGCCCTAGACGAACTTCTCCACTACGAACTTTTGTCCGACGAACTTTTACGATGTTGCGATACGATGTGGTACGAACTTTTGCCCTAAAACCGTTGACTGTCGTTTATGTATTGGCTTTTTAATATACGTTCCATTGCCGTTGTGGAGTCTTTCAAGCTGGCCGGTTGAAGAGTCAGCCTGATGACCCCCGGTTTATTAGACGGCGTGTTTTGAGCAAGCACGTTTTCACGCGAAACATGTTTTGTGATGTCATTGGAAATTGCGACATTGCTTGAGGTATTTTCCACCCTTTATCTTTTTCCTTGGGTTATGACTCTTTGTTTTGATTGTTGAGAATGCTGTTGAGCTCATTGTGGCGTACTTGATGTAGGCGCGCCGCGAAGTATGCTCGTAAAATACAGAGTTTTATATGAGCTCGAATATAAATCACTGTCGTCCACCGGGGCGGGCTGTTTCGTCCTTCTTTTTTCCTTTCGTCTTTCCATTGTCCAAAGAGCGCCGTCCGTGCCCCGGCGTATGACCTTCTTGCAAAGAGTAAGGAGGGGTGCCGAGCTATTTGTGCACCGATCCGCTTTTTGCGAAGTGTTTTTGTGTGCGATTATAAGTAAAATACCGATCAGTCATTTAATCAACACCGAGCCGGCCTCCTCATGTCTGGGCGGTCACTGTCTGGGGTCGTGTGAAGAGCGGGCTGGCCTGGACCGCGTGTTACCAGCTACGGCGACACTGACCTGCTCTCTAACCGCCGTCCGCCGGACATTCCGGGCTTCGAAGTAACGACTTCTCCGCTCACGCCGCCGGACCGGAATTCTGGCCAGTGGTAAAGTTTATTGGGCCTGTTCGGATTACGGTACGCTCCGACGTGAGGTCGGGACACCGCTGCCGGGAACTGACCTGGCGTTGTGCGTGTTTTATCGGTTTTATTGGCCGGATTGGATCCTGGCGCGGCGTGTGACGTGCGATGTTCTTCGAAGTGATACGCGGCGTGGCTGTGATATCTGCTGCGCTGAGTTTCTGCAGGCAGTGAGTGCAAAGTACGTAGTGTGTTGGTTAATCGAAGATTAATCGCGTTCGTGGTGGTCTAAAAAAATGCTCTGCTTCTTTCTTTGTGAGCACCGTCGACCCGTGATTTAATGTCAGTGCTTGAGTCTTGTGGTCCCTCCTTCCCCTGAAGGAATCTCGACCGCTGGCTCTCACTCACAACCCGGGAGGCACGCAAATGTGAGGAATTTAACTATACCGTGGCTCCTGATTTGATGGTTTTTCGTTTTTGTTCCCTCACGACTATATTTAGACACTTGTTCAGAACCTTGACATGACTGGCTCACAAGCCTGACAACCTGTCGACTTCGACTGCTGTATAAGCGATTCCGATTCTGAACCGCGACCTCGCTCGGACTGTGACTCCGACTCTGGAAACAGAGTTCCGACTCTGTGTGACTCGGACGGTGGCGTCGCTGCGCAGGGCGCCGGCATGATCCTGTCGCTGGAGAACTCGCTGGCCGAGCACGTGCGGCCCAAGTTCAAGCTGTACTTCTCGCGCACCATGCTGTGCGTGACGGGCCTGTACGTGGTATTCGGCTGCTCCGGCTACATCTCGTTCGGCCCCGGTGAGTGCCGCCAGCGCGTGGGCCCGGCCTCGGGCGCCTGGCGCGATGTCGGAGGACGGTGATGCGGTCCGGGGCGCGTCTGCGACGCTGGCCGGCGTCGTCTCGGTGCCGGCTGCGTCGCGTCCGACGCCGACATGCCCGTGCGGCAGCGCAGTGTTCGCTGAGTGTTTTCAGCGCCTCACCGCCTGTGTGGACGTTAGCCGACTGCGCGTGGATTTCGCGCGTTCTGAGGAGGCGTGCTCGCGTATGACCGTGGTGGCCTTGTTTGCTCTGCAGGGCGACCTTACCCCGTTGTCCTTGGTCCTGGCCGAGCCGGTCCCGGACTGAGCTGTCCCGGACCTGGGCGTCCTCAGTGAGGCCTTCCTCGGCCAGTGAAGCTGCGGGTCGGCTCACGGCCGTCCTCCAGTCACCGCTCCCGTCCTCACAGAAGTCGTCAGTCCTCCGGATGTGGTCCGTTGCCAGGCGGCATGGTCCATTGACGACCGTTCGTCAGTCTCGTGCGTATCCTGTGTTTACATCGACCACTGAACGCGTCATACCACCCGTCGGTCTTTCGCGTCGTGCGCGCACCAATATTCTGGATGTGAAACCGTCCCCGTAACTGTGGCGTATTTAAAATGTCCCACAAATTGTCATTGTACGACTTGCCACTATTAACCACTTGCTAAAAATATTTCAGAAACTCAATGTGCCCTGTGTCGTGCTGCCAGCAACGTGTTTAAAAGATCCTGAAATATCCATTGTACCAGCAATGCAGTCAGTTTTCAAGCGCCTGACTTGTAAGACGATGAACAGATACGGGTAACAATCGACTGCATCTAGTTTTGCCCATAGCGCTGGGAGCCGTAACAATGTCTGGTGCTGTGGCCGCAGAGACGGAGGACATCATCACGCTGAACCTGCCACCCAGCGACGGCGTCATCGACTTCGCCATGATCGTCAAGTGCTGCCTCTGCTTCTCCCTGTTCTTCACGTACCCGCTGATGATCTTCCCGGTGGTGACGATCATCGAGAAGCGTTTCCCGGCCATCTCCGGCTCCGTCGCCAGGGGGGTTAGTCAGGAAGCACGGAGCTGCCCGGAACCACCGCGCCTTGGTCGAAGTCTGGCCCGACTCCCGATTTTCCCGGATTGTGCCCGTGTATTTTCTCTGGTCGCGTGGTTCGTTCGTTTGCGTAATTCGTGGCACTTCCGCTACCGTCCAGGTGTTGACTATCTCACGTGCGCCGCACCGTGGCCTCCCTGATCATTCAAACACGCGTGCCCACGTGAGTCGTGCGATAAGTTCCGGCCTCAGCCGTCCATCGCCTCGATTTGAACGTCTTCTGCATTTCGGGTGGACTTCATCCGTGTCGCTTTCGTTACACTCCCAGCCTGTCTCGTCACTGTGGTGGGGTTCTCTGGTCAGACCGCCGTTGCACTGGGTTCTGTGCACTGGCGGTCCCCCGGCACTACTGCAGCGCGTGTAGGGGGGGGGGGGGAGACGAGATGTGACCCCATGCTGTCGGCCGCTGACCGGCCCGTCTGCCCCGTCCGCCGGCAGAACGGTCTCCGTCTGCTGCTGGTGGCCATCTCCGGCCTGGTGGTGGTGCTGATCCCCGACTTCGCCAACCTGATGGCCATCATCGGCGGCACGTGCTGCACCCTGCTGGCCTTCATCCTGCCGGGTCTGTTCCACCTGAAGCTGCGCCGCAGGTGAGCGCAGCCGGCGCCCGGCTCCGGCCGCCTCTTCAGCCGGAGTTCGGCGGAGGTCAGGTCCGCTCCCGCTGCGTAGTCGCGAATTTGGTCGAGTTTGAGTGTGATGAGGGAATCTGACCGGCGGATTCTGCGGGTCATGCCTGCCGGGCGACGTCACAGAACTGGGACGGACGGAGAGGCAGGCGGTTTAGTCCGCGGGCACTGATAACACAGCACGGGTCTGGCTGCATTGTGCCGGCTGCCGGTCCATTACACCCAGACATGAATTAAAGCGCCACCTGTCGGACTACCGTCAGTGTTCCTTTTGGTTGGGTAATGACGGCTTATATGTGTCCGTTTTTGCGCGGATGTTGGGCTTTGTGAACGATTACGATCATGTTCCTGGTAAAGGCACGGGGCTGTTCGCTATGAGTTTTTGTGGAACGCATTTTGGAATGTGTATTTGGCCCCCATCCATTTTCGTCACTGGCCTCATAATGTGTAAGGAAAGTGAAGAAGAAGATTAAGTAAAAAAAGATAACGTTTAGGGCATTTCGTGAAGAACAAATAACGATCGAACCATCTTAAGTGCAATTGTTGCTTTTTTGCAGGTCATTAACACCTCGGGAAAAATATTTTGACATCTTCCTGATATGCTTGGGCCTCTTGGGCGCAGTAATTGCTACATCCGACGCCATCTCCCGGATGTCTAAGGAGGTCGAAGTGCCAGCCTTACCTATCGAGGGCCTGACGCCCGTGCACCAAAGCCACACCTCCACCTCATGGCACGTAGCGACGCCTGCCATCAACGATACATTATCCAGCAACGGAACGCTACCTAGCAGCACGGCGCTGCCTAGCAACGAGACGCTGCCTAGCAACGCGACGGTGCTTAGCAACCTGTCACTGGGCGGCGGGCCGGTGCCCGTGAACGGCTCGCTGCTGGACCGGACTGTTTCCACGAGCGTGTTGCCGGCGGCCTCCGGCGCCGTGCAGAGCACTGCCGGCCCCCTGCTGGAGCCGGCCAACGGCACCGTGCTGCCGGCGGTCAGCTGATGGCGGCCGGCCGGCGCCGCGGGCCCCAGCTGGCCCGGGCCCTCCTGGCCGGGGGCGGCCGCGCCCAGCGGTCTCAGACCACGGCTGGAGCACCGTGGGATGAGGGAGTGTCGGTTTTAGCGTTACCGTGCCAAGCTGTGGGACAGGCGAGGCGCGGTGGTTTTTGGCGCTGGCGGAGTGCTGTTTGCGCGCTGCTGTCGGCGAGTGTTCCTGCCGCAGTCCGCCTAAGTATCAGGTGCACTTGTGATTTGCCTGGATATTAACTAGGTTGTCCGTGCGGCGGTGGCCGCTGCATGCTGGCGTGTGGGTTGTGGACGTCTCCGTTGTGGGCATAGGACCTGCGTTGAAGAGCGCCGCGACGCGTCTGAAGTGCTGGACGTGCGCCCCGGATATACCGTTGCGAGGTGGCTTACCAGTCGATCCACATATCGCAGTGTCTTGGTCGTGGCGAGAGAAGAGGCGTTTTGCGAGGCCATGGGGTAGTGTAGGGCTCCGTGGCCTGAAAGGATCTGCGACTTGGCATGAGATATGCGATGCTCTGGGACGTGAAAACGTCGTGCTTTCCGGAGAGCTCACGCACAACGTCGTTGACAGTATTTTGGTACATTTCCTTCGATTTCTCTGTGGTCCAAAGGGCATGGTGTATCCAGTAGCCATGCCTTCCACATTGGAGGGCTTGGCGCCAGAGAGATTATTTTTGGATCGCACTTGTTAAGGGTATCCACTAGTGACTTAATTGGACAAGAGAGTATTTTTAATGGCACCCTTTTTGCGTCATGATTGTTCGTATGCTGACGTGTTCCGTTTTGCTCTGGGCTCGTTCGTTTTTGTACGGGCCGCTTACCCGTTCCATTCCTGCCGCCTCCCCCTTAGTTGGTCGGGTCAGAGGCAGCGGTGGGGAAGCTGGTCGGAACAGGGACGCGTCTTGACGTTTTCTTTGGATGTTTTATCGTTAGAAATGAGCTACTTAACGCGCGGCGTTTGCAGAAGTGATGGGTGCAATGACTGCCCAGTCTGGCTGCGTGGACGCGCGTGTGGCAGTATGTTTTGGTTGTGGTGTGCGGGTTTTCATAATAAATGCGGCATTCGTAACGTGTCTTTTATAACTCCAAGGGTTCCTTGAGCTGTCTTATCAGACAGCCTTGTTTTATCAATAAAACAGCTCACGTAAACGCAGTCCTGGTGTATTCTCGCCACATTCATAGTTTTCAAGATGCGTAAGTACTTGCTGAATGAAGTAACGTCCGCTCCATTTATGGTCATTCATAATGCACAAACTTAGCGTGATAAATAGTAAATATTAAAACAACACCACCTCACAAGCAGAATCCCAACAGAACAACAGGGACGTACTTGGCCCTCGTAACAGCGACTCGGCAGTAATGCCGGCAGTGGATTACAGTTGTCCCGGGCCATAGCAGGGTCCTACAAACGCCGGCTAAAAGGCGCTGACCGGGGAGGAGACAGAGTCTCATGGCATTTCCCTCGATGCATGCTTTTCCCGCCACTGGCACGGCCCGCGGGGTTTGCGCAGTGGGGTGAACGTAATCAAACACGAGCTTATGCTTTTCGAGGTACCGAATAGATTTTGTACGCCGGCAAAGTGCGGACAAGAGCCGCAATAAATGTGGTAGTCACACACGCACATACCGCTGACACCATGAGCACCAATCAGAATGCCGTTCAGTACCACACCTGACCTTGTTTGTGCTCTATGCCCTGGATCAACAATGCCACTGGTGTTGCCACCGTCAACACTGCTCACAACGAGGGAATCGTGAGCGAGAGAAAAGACGCGAGACAGCTGAACACGAGAAGTAAAAGAAATGCCCTCCTTACGTCGACAACTATGCCTGGCAGTAAACGAATAGTCTGGGTATGGTAAAGGGCTCGCCGCATCTACAACGGAAGAATCAGTTCTTGGGTTAAAGGCGCACTGCGTCATCGCTCACGTAGTGGTCCTGTCCTGGAAAGGCGGTAACTAACGGTAACTTTGTACCTCATCCAATCGACGCCACGAAACAGCTAGCATCGTCAGGGGACATCCTGGCGGAGCTGAAACGCGGATGAGAGGCCGACCGCGGCGCTGCGAATAGCCATTACGTCGAGCTCCAAAACGGTACGGGTCAGTCCTCGGTCCATTGTACCCCAGTACAATGGACCCGACACGGAACAAGGAGTCGTCTACATCATTGTAATGCTCGCCTTGAAATGTTTTCCTGTTTGGAATGTTTCTTTCGAACAATTCTTGGTACCGGCATTAACTTAAATGCTAGTAATTTTACTGCCCTCGCATATGCCGCATATTCCCATTTGATTGCCATTGCATTATGAGTGAACACGAAGCACGTCTGTGAATGCCCAGATAGCTGAGGACGATCTTCACCAAGCAGCCATACGCCAAGACGCAACTCCCCCACGGCAAGACATTCGGACAGACCAGGGAGTCGCGCCGTAGCCGAACATTCGTGGAGCGTCGCTGCCATTGAGGAACAGTGGCGCACGTGCGGCCTGCGTTCGGCCACTCAGGCTCGGCCCCGAGACATGGCAGCCGTCCAATCACAGCTCGGCACACGGCGAACAGGCCTCCCACCGGTGTAGAGGGTATGCTATGTAATCCGCGTCATCCGGTCCTCCTTCACGAACGATGATGCGTGTTAGTAAATCACTGATACGCTACGCAAGAGAACGCCAGTTTTGTGCACCTAGGGGTGTGCCGCCACCCCATCTAAATACCAGGCCTCGGTACCTGCGCGAGGTACCACAAGCCCTATGCCCTCTTGGATCGTGTTGAGTATTCTCGGACCCCTCACGCGCCCGTAATGCCGAACTGCGCGTGGCCGCGCGGCGGGCCAACTCGCCGTCTGGTGTCGCGACGTCACTGCCCAGGAGGAGAGCCTCATGCCCTCGGGGCAGGCCGAGGTCGGCTGGGCGCGGGCTGGTCCGCCGAGCCCGGCCGGCCGCCAGGTGTCGCCGGCGTCGTCAGTACGGCGACTCGATGCTCACGAACTTGGATATGTACAGTATAATGTCCATGACGGAGAAGTCGCACGGGTACTTGTCCTTGCACTCGGTGTCCTTGTCGGTGACGCCGAACAGGGCTGCCTTCTGGCGCGGGCCGGGGTAGCCGTCGGGTCTGCGGAGGTAGAGGACGAGTCAGACCGACCATCTTTGCGGCTGTCTTATCGGTGTCAGGCGGCACCCTTCCGTCAAAAACATCGCAAAATCCGCGCGACTTGGACTTCGCGTGCGTTCTTTGCCATTTTTGCCATAAGGAGACGAGTTGCGCAAAATCTGTTTATTGTTCTTGAAACTGCGTCAGCCTGTCCCAGTGTGAATATTTCGCCTTCTCGACATAAGAGGCCGTTGACGGCCTACAGACACACATCCTGGCGCACTGCAAGCGAGCCGTTGTGACGGAGGCGTCAGATTCCGTTCACAAAACATAACAGATATGTCAAGTTTCAGCGTCTTTCGCCCAAAGAAACCACTGCACAAACCTGGCTGTCTGGCGGACGCTGGAGTTAAACGACTGCTAGGAGATCCGTGTCTTCAATGCCAAATTAAATCGAAACCTTGGCGTAGGTTGAACCAAGATTTCAAGTTTTAACGCATTCGGTACCGAACTCCGTTACCAATCTGTCCCCTTGGCGTTCTGGCCCAAATCGAAGTATTGTGGAGGAGTGGCCGGACAATGTTCAAATCGTGGTGTTTCCATACGGGCCCGACTCCGGTTTCATGCCGAAGGTCGTTTCAAAGACCTACAAATGCCCCACTCGTCCGGTTTTCCAACGCTCAAAGTGCCGGAAACCGGAATCGAGCGGTTGCGTTTGACGTAAAACGTAAGTGTATAATCCGGAATTGTGCACAGGCAGGTCTGGCCTGTTCGTTTCTTTGGTGGTAGTGCGTTTGGTATGGCTGTCTCTGCAGTAACGCAATCGTATAAGAAAAGATACGAGCACGTAAATGAAATGGCTCGTTATTGCGAGGTTTGATGGTTGTCTAAGCTGGTGTTTTACATGGCCTGGCCCGTAGTATGGTCAGCTATCGCACGAGCCGGACTACCTAGGTGATGGTGGTCTGAACTGGCCGCTTATCTGTGGGAATGGACCAGAGGCCCTGCACCCAGAACAGAGCCAGTAAATTGAAGAAAATGTATATCTCGTGCTAGGTAATCTGAGAACAACTTATTGCAAGGATCGGATACACATCCCGAAAAGTGGAATGGCCACGGACAAGGCGCATCAGCTGGAGCAAAAATTTTGTTTACTTCGCAGGCCTAAGGAGTGCCTACGAATCAGGCCAACCCTTTACGAAAAGCTTCCGGATTACATAGTTTTCAAAACAACAATTTTTCAATGACCGGATGAAGTCTTAGATGAGACCGAGTCATTTAGCTTGTTTGGCCGTTGCACTACCCAAACTGCGAATCAACTTGTGAATGAATACGGGTAGAACAATTCACTGTTATTCCACGAAAGGCGACGATTTCGGTCGAAAGTGTGCCCGTCCAGTGACATGCACTAGAGTTTAGGTTCGAACTCTACGACACGTTCCGGCCACGGGCCTCAGGCACGTCCACACGCGCCGCCTTACTCACGGGTACAGTATCTGGATGGGCGTGGCCAGGTAGCCAAACTTGTATGGGTTGCGCCAGACCTCGCAGGCCGTCTTCTGCGTGCACTCGTCGCCGGTGACGGAGCGCACCTCGTTGAGCGCGCTGTAGACCAGGTCGGAGAGCAGGTCGTCCGGAAAGGCGTCCTCGTCCAGGTCGCCGCGGCCGGTGCGGCCCTGCACGTAGCCGAGCAGCGGGATGACGAACAGCACGACCACCGTCAGCAGGCCGAGGAAGGCCAGCGAGACGACGGCGGCCGTGTCCAGCGTGCCCAGCGAGATCTCGGCCAGCGACGGCACCGAGAACGCGAACAGCGGGATCGTGAAGGCCACGGTCGTGTTGAACTTGCCGGCACTATAGTTGGGTCCGAACAGGAAGCGCGGCCGAACCGGCTCCAGCGACGTGTCCGCGGCGGCGGCGGCAGCCATCGCGGCCACGCAGAGCGCCAGCGCCACGCAGCGGGCCATCCTGCAGCACGGAGAGGGACGACGTCACCGGGCGTCGCCCGAGGTACAGACAGTGCGGCGCCAACGCTATTGTCGGCCGCGACCAGACAGGGCGGCGTCACTGCTACTGTCCGTCGCGGCCAGACGGGGCGGCGTCACTGCTACTGTCCGTCGCGGCCAGACAGGGCGGCGTCACGGCTACTGCCGACCGCGGCCAGACAGGGCGGCGCCACTGCTACTGTCGACTGCGGCCAGACAGGGCGGCGTCACTGCTACTGTCGACCGCGGCACAGGCACGTGGTTTTTTTGGTACGTCACCGACGACATATCCGTGGATAATCTAATTGGCTGTTTCCCTACGGCATTCTGAATAATTACGGGCCGTCTCCCCAGGAAACTGACAGCGGATGAACTGTGAATGTGGACTGAATGATGAATTGTGTTATAAATTGTGCTCCCGTAACACGGCTAGGGGACGCAAAGCGGCGCGACAACAGGAGTTACCATAGTTTTACCTCAGATAATGGGTGGTTTACGGAAATCATAAGCAGTACCCTAAATAGCAACGTGAATGGAGAAGGACGGCTGAGGTCAGCGCGACCATACAATGATTAACGGCGATGACGGCGGCCAAATTGTCACGCAAAGATATCATCGAAAAGCGTCTCACATATCCAGTTTAGCTGCAGCTATTCTGAAACAGCCATCGCCGTGGCGGTTTCGGGAACTGGGAAACCCTGACGTCCCTTACACGCCCAATAAATAACACCTTGTAACGTGCCTATCCGGACGCGGCAAAGCGAACAACGCAGGCAGCAGGGAGAGGACCGTCGTCGGAGTCGAGTGTCAGAGGCCGGTCGGAAGCCACCCACAGTCCGACGGGTCCCGCTGCTGTCGAGCTCCCGCGCATGGATTATTCCGAATGCAGTGTTGATGCATACCCAATGGCGCAACCGAGCGGCCGCGAAATGATATTCGCCGTAAATGTCAAACGATGCAGCCGCCTTAAAGCACGACCCGGCCTCGTTGGCACGGTGCGGACCCGAATGTTCCGCCCTGGTCCTCACGGTGCCTGTTAGAACAGCACCGAGAGAGAGAGGGCGCCCACCCGTCGAGACCCCGGCCTGCTGTGCGCTGCGTGCCAGCGCCAGAAGAGGTGAACTCCGTAAGGCCCAGCCGCCGCCGGCGCCGACGTTGGCGGGCCCCGATGGCCCGGTTCTGAGATTTGATGGTGAGGTGCCGCGCGGGCACCGTACCAGTCAGCGCAGTGAGCCCAGCTGCAATTTGCATCCCATCTCGACTCTCATCTGATTCCGCCAGTGGACTGGGTGCACCAAAGCGTGACACCGTTACACTGACCTGACGCGGATGACGTACACGACCAGTGATGGTTCGGAGCACCTTACATAATGTCCGACTGTGACGTCAGATGGTCCTAAGGAAGCATTCGCCTCGGGGCGCTTAATAAGCACAGACTGCTGTCAACCGTGGTGCTCTTTCTGCGACGGCTCGAACTCGCCAGTGGACGTCTTGGAACATTACTGTCAGATGTAAATGTCATTATTTACTCAAATTAGTGGCGATAATGATTCTTTCATCCCTCATGGAACCTTTACTTACGTCATCAAAAAGTAATATCGTTAAGTCGTCGTGATAGAACAAAGCCGTCCAGTGGAGATGACTGGGCAGCTAAAATAACTGGAAGTGTTTGACCTCTGGACGGCACAGCTTGCATTGTCCGGTAACGAGCGCTGCAACCTAGGCAACAGAGTGGGAAGGCTGGAGGCGCCAGCCGGGAGAATTGCCCGGCAACCCGGGCAGTTCAGCAACAACGCGGGGCGGGGCGACCCAGAGGCTGCCCAGCAACAGGGGTTCCAAACGGCCATCAGATACCAGCGCCGCTAGACAAGGAGAGGGTGACGCTGGATTTCAGCGCGCGCCAACAGGAACTGAAGGGCAATTGCGCTCAGAAGCTCAGCACTCTAGAAACTTGGCATTAATAGCCAAGGAGCCCGCGGCAATACCGGATGGCGTTCCCATAATCGGCTCGAGACGGCATGTCCAGACGACGTGATGGTTCGCCGCGACTCGCGGCTGACCGCGCTCCGTCATGCCCCGGAGGGAGCCCGCCAGAACCGGGGCAGGGGGGACCGAGCTCGGGCTGCATAGGTCGACGTGCGGCGAGGGCACTCTGGCACCAGTTGCAGCCAGGCATTGCTCTGACGGATTTCAGTGCATCAGATGCAAGCCAGCGAGAGGCTGGCCTTACCGCCTAGCGCCGTCTCGACAAAAGATTATTTTGTCCGAGTGAACGTAACGTAATTCTTGGAATACGTTAAGTCCCTTGACAATATTCTTCATCCAACTATGTCGTATGTTTTTTCTGGTAAACATTGTCGCCATTTTCAACCAGATTTTATGCTTCTTTGTCTCAGTATAAAAGTACAACTGACCGGGACCTTTTGCATTGCCTCCAGATAACGTTCTTACTGTCCATGAATGCAAAATAACTCGCGTAATTTTGCAACATTTTTGTGTGAAGAAATCCCATAATTCGGGATCGCCCAAGAAAAAGACCTCTTTGCCCGCCACGTTGTTTTCTTTCCCTTTGACTCCACTTGACCCACATAAGCCATAGGCGACAGACCGAGGTTCACCGATGCCCTGAAGCGAGCAGTAATGAGGTGACATGCCGCCTGCCAGTTTTGGCCCACCGCAGCACTTGTGTACGGCTTTATCGCGAGCGGAAGAACCAAAGTGAACTGGTTTTTCTGTCGCTTTTTCTGAGCAGACACGCAGCCGACATGTTTATGCCGCACTCCCGAGCCAATGCTAAATGGGTATTCCGGTAGTTAATGATGGAATGATGGAATGGAGTACCACAAGGTGCCAAGAAACCTTCTTCATCGCCGTGATCCTTCTTGGGGTTTTTACCCCAGTCCTTTGGTTCAGTGGCGGAAATTCACACAAAGTCAGAGGCGTCAAAGAAAATTTTCCAGCACCGTCATGACAAGAGATTTTTGCTCACTTCGCTTCCGCTCACCCTTCCAATTAGCATACGTGCGCGCAACTGTTATTTCTGTAGGGGAATTCTCCCTTGTAATCTCCCTCTGACGAAGCTCATGCGCTTCACTGTGTACTATATACTCAGTTCAGCTCCTAGACTCACGGAATGGTTGTGCAAGACTTTCAACTTGGTCAAACGATGATATGACTTGATGAACAGCTGAAGGGCGGGGTAAATCGTCAATAAGGCTTACATTGTTGAATGTGAGCTGTGAATAATTCCAACGAACCAAGCCATGCGTTTGCAGCAGGCTTCACATGGATGAGACTGTAATTCATTTGAATTCCGCATTCTGTCGCCGTGGTCAGTGACCTGGTTGGAGCCCTCTTAGAGGAGACCATAAATCCCAGAAGTCTTTTCCACATGTACCGCCGAAAAAAGGACACTGAGTTGGTTTCGTACAGTTAAGCTGTGGTCGACTGTGCTGACTATCTCTAGCATAGGTACGTGACAAGACAAAGATTTAATGCTTATTCGCTCCTTAGTCCTAAATGAAATATGCCATCTGAAACTATCCCTTGTGTTCGAGAACAAACGAATGACATAGATGAGTACGTAGATACAGATTTCAAACGTTTCCAAGTCGGTTGGTTAACTTGTGCTGTTCATGACAGTATACCAATCACGCAGCGTTGTTCCATGTACGTTATCGATTTTAAGTGTGCGTTTTATTTTATTTTATTTTATTTTATTTTATTTTGATTCTTGCTCGTCCGCTAGGTTATTTCTGCCTTTGAGGCTTGGCCTGTCCGTCCGATGCCGCTTTGGTACTCGTGCCCGACGTCCGCTTACACGGAACAAATCAGCTGTAACAAATCAGCTGACTTATTGTTAGCGCGGGCCCGACGCACATGCCTTCCATTGGCGGCACGAGTCTTTCTGTCCAGTGCTGCCGAGGGCGCGACAACTCGTTGTCCACCTCCCTACGCCGGCGTCTGAACGTTTCGTGGTGTTATATCTCCATTGGTTATACGATAGCAGAAGCAACACGGATTTCCTTAGCACCGGACCCATGATACCAACTGTTCATAGGCGGAGTCAAATTTGTTTTTGTACGATGTTTCCGAGTAATTTGTCTCTGGTTTTAACGGCGCATGGTCATTATTCGTTTGGCGTGCAAACTTGATGCAAGTGTGCGTCGAGCAAGACTTCGCAGACGTAAAGCAAACATTCCCACGATTGCTTTTGGACGTCCATGTCAACTATCACTGTATGTTCAAATTTGCATGTCTCTGCGAGGCTTGAGGCAACAAACGGCTAGGAATAGCAGCTGAGCAGACCCTGAATCGCGCTTTAACACGACGGCTGGCCGCCACTACCACTGGCCCCGTTCTCTCACGGCGGCCTCATCGCAGCCCCGCCGTCACCGCCGCCGTCACGGAGGACTAAGCCGTCGGGGAACCGGACAATCTTCCAGCGGCGGCCCGGAGACTACGACGTTCGCTGGGGCAGCGACCAACCGTGGCGCCGCCGCCGCCCCGCGGTCTGATTCCGATGTGACGTCACCGCCGGAGCAGCCTTGTGACGTCAGACAGACCGACAGGGTGGAGACTCCAGAGGGGGAGGCGTTCCTATGTATACAGTCTACTAGGCTCTTTGGCTGATCATTGTGTCGACCTGTGCTGCATTGACTTGTGGCCGGGTTAAAACCGGTTTCGATCAGTATGGGCCTCATCATACAACAGTAATTATTCTACTAGGTATATATGATGTTAATTAAATAACTGTTCCTGTGTAACGACAGTCGGCGAGTCTGAACCAGGCCTACATTACAATCACTAATAAGGCGCCCTGCGACTCCGCCCGGGCGCGTCGGGTCGGCGGGGAAATTAAGTGCAGCAGCGGCCCGAACGGCGAGGCGAGACGGCGCCTCCTCGCCGCCCCGGTCCGTTACGACAAGCTGGCGGCCATTCCTCGATGGTGGCCGTTTTAGCCGGCGTCGTCCTCACGCTCGAGCGGGCGCGCGTCCGCTGCCGCGGGGACCCGGCGCCAGCGGCCGTCCTCCGCGCCGCCGAGTCCTGGTGAGGATCGGGACGAGCGGGCAGCGGCGGGGAGGCATCAGCGCGGCCGGGGGGGGGGGGGCGGAGGGCCGCCCCCCAAAAAAAACGCATTTTTTAGTGAAACCCATTGCACATCGTCTTTCCAGCGGGTTTTTCTCGCGTATTTCAGTTCTCACTGAACTCCGCCTACCCACTTTAAGACAATGCTGGCTGCGCCCCTGCGGAGTGGCGACAGAGAACAGGAGACTGGCCATACATCGCGAGTTGGAAAGAACTGCTGTGAAGCTTTGTTCTACTGCGGCTCATGCCGGATGATTTGAAGTTCAAAGTGCAGCCAACAGAACCTGAAGTCTGTCAAAAAGACCATTCTGCTCGGCTTTACCTCTACTAGCATGCTTGTGGGGCAAATGTTTCACTTTTTCTTTCCAAGTAAAACAATATTCAAGTAATTTTCATTTTCAGTAACTGTAAATTACATTTGGTTCCGACAATCCGAACCTCGTCGCTTTCAGGGTGTGTCAAGGATTCCTTGCGGCCTCCAATCTCTGAGCCGTGACGCTCTGCTGAATCTGTTTCACTGGGAACCCTCTTACGACAATTGGCATGAAAGGTCGTTGCGGGATGTGAAAAAAAATCAGTCGGTGCGTCTTAAAACCGAATCAGAATAATATAGTCGATGTACACGCAACCGTCTCATCGCATGCTTCAGTCATTAACCCTGGGCCAGAATAAATATCTGAAATCACCACGAATCGACAATCGCACAGCTAACAACGCATTCACTGACGCGCCTACCGCCACATTACTCATTTAATCTCAGAAGTAACGACACCTCAGCCAGGCGGCAGCAATACATCGCCGAATCGATAAATCAGCCAAACGAACAGCTCACGGGCCGTCTGGTCGCGCCTCAAAAGGACTGGCGAGGTCTTTAATGGGCGGTATTTTTCAGTGGGCGCCGATGAGGACATCGGAGGTGGGCCGGAGCTTTAATAGTGGCCATTAACGAAATGGATGCCGACCATAACTCGTGTTCTCTAAATCCTCACGCTCAGTTAGCTCTTCAAACGGCAATGTGTTCAGGCATTAATCTGCGTTCCTGTCACAGGCAAGAACTCATGCATCAAAAGCGATGGACGGGCAATACAGTGTCGCTGGAAAATGCGAAAAATACCGACTTAGAAATGGATTGCATATGACCAAATGCGTATCAATTCGCTTGCCTAGCCACTTCCCCGTCAAGAAGTTTATGATCCTTTGGTATGTCCAAATACATGCCTCAAGTAAAGTTTTCTCACATCTGTTTAGTACCAGGTTTGATAAATAACCGCGAGAAGTTAACGCTAACCTATGCCCAGCTCCGATGCCCGCCCGATCGCTGAAGGATGCCTGGTGGCGATCCGTGACGCAATAAACGTCAGATCTCACCGACGAACCGCCAGGACTGGGACACGACAGACGCCACCGAGCCGCGGACTCACCTGCGGAGCCGGGCCCCGGCTGGAGACAGGAGCGCCAGACGAGCGCACGCCGTCCGGCACGGTCCACCACTGGCCAGAGCCGCTCCGAGCGGCCGGGCCGCCGCCCGCGCGCCGTCCGCCCCGCTCCCGGACCCCGCTGCTAATCACGGCCCGCGCGCCGCCGATGTGGGTAAACCGTGCTGTTAAGTGATTCTGGCAAAAAGCGCCGGCGCGAGGTGATGACAGGGGCGGCTGTCGGCAGGTCCCAGGCGGGCCGCAGGACGCACACCGCGCCGACTGGCCTGCAAACGCGTCCACCGTGCCGCCGCCGGACCGAGGGGCTCAAATTACCGGCAATTTTCCACGGCCGCACCTATTGAAGAAAGCCGCCGCCTCGCGACCAGCGGCTGTAATGATACCTTACACCGAGAAATGTTGTCCGTTATATTGAGTCTTTTAAACTCGGCGTTTGACGAGTCTTGATGGAAACTGTCGTGCTTTGCTGGATTCTCACAAGCAAAATGGTTCCCTGCACACCACTTTCAAAAGCGGCTTCATGCTGGGCTCTATCTTCTTTACGTCGCGAACGATTTTTACGTCCTCCACCACCAACATCACAGGACAAACGTCCACACAGTTCGCCGTGCGGCACCACAGCCGGAGGGCGAGATCTGGGCGGAAATGAAGAGCGGCGCGCGATCCAGCGGCTGCGTGCCTTTCTCACGCCACTGGCGCTGTCGGCGAACCAGGCTGAACGGGACGGAAAACGGTCGGACGTGTGTCCGGCGGCAGCGGCGGACGCAGGACTTTGACGGGGGAGCGGAACAATTTTCGCGAGAGGGGGCGGAATGTCGGGGACGTTTTCGCGAAACGTCGGGAAAGATGACGCAGAACTTTTCCCATGTCTCGGATGGGACAGGGTGTAGCGTAGAGATTCCCCGAACCGTCGCCGTGACAAATGTGTGACTTTTACTTCGATTACACAATTGCACAATGGCAAACACTGGACTTGACATCTAAGCAAATCATGTTGTCGAAACGCAACGTAAACTGATATTTTCCACAACGGGTCGCAAGAGCAAACCACTTTAATTCGTTGTTCTCTACACATTTAAGCGTTCTTATATGGTTATTTGAGGTCTCCTTGCCATGGCTGGCAGGACAAAATTGACGTAATCTGCGCTCGCCACGACAAACATTCCAAACACGTCATCTGCACGGTTTCGGGACACTGTATGAACCATAACGATAATGCATTTCAACATGCCAACCTGTCGTAACAGGCTTTCAGGTGTGGTTGAAGAGACATTTTCGGCATCTCCACCACAACCGCAACACAGTCCCGGCGCCGATTCGTTCATCTTCCTTGAGCTGGCGCAGCTCGCGTGCGGCGGAACAGAGCCGGTGAGCCTCAGGCGCCGCCTCCGCCGCACAGCACGGCTGCCGACCGAGCCGTCAGCGGGTGGCCGGAGCAGCGGGCGTCCGCTGTCGGCCGGCCGAAATTAATCGCCCCGTTTTGTCAGGCCATGGGTCTGATTAGCCGGCCGGCCGGCCGGCGCGGCTGGCCGCTGACCCAGTAACCAGGGCCGGCCGGCCGTCCTGGTAGTCTGTCCGGCGGCCCCTGACGGCGTCGACGCCGGGCTCGCGGCGTCCCGTTACATCTGATACACCGCGCCGGGGTCCCCAGAACGTGGACACGGCGCACCGGCCGGCCACCGAGCGCATCCGCTCCGGGACCGGGTCGCCAGTGCCTCGGGCACCGCGATGGCGGGCGCGGGGTCAAGGTCGCTGCGGCTTAGGATGAAGGCCGATCAGGCCGAAGGCCGTTCAGGATGAAGGCTGCGGTTCAGGAACAGGCGATCTCCGGGCCAGAGATGCCTCGCGGCTAATAACGCTTCTTTGAGAACTGTTTACTTGGCATAGCCGGTGACGCGACGCATCCGAACGGTGTTTGACGGCTACGCCGCTTTAAAACAAAAGGAAAATGACAAAAACGACTCTGCTGCCAAATGTTGTTCGAGCGCAGGACGTTGTGAAGGAAGTCAGGTCAGTCAGTTTTCGAACGCGGCCCAAATGAAGACAGAGGCGTCCAAGAATACGGTAACTCATCACTGGCATGACATCAACCAGAAGACGCGAGCGTGTTGAATTAGTGTGCGAAAAACTTGTGAGCGGATGTCTGCATGGCAACAGACGCTGCGAGCACGAAGCGGAAAGGTAGGTCTCGAGACCAACGGCCGCAGCCTGAGGTGAGGCTCATGCTAAGTGGTGAATTGATCATTCCTGCCACTGGTCCACAAGATGGCCCAAGGTTGTTCGTTCGGGAGGTCGTGTTTTTTCCTACTTGATCGGGGTGACGTTCTGTTCCGAATCCGCAAGTCAAAGTACCCGAATACAGCATTTGTTCATGCAGGTGACCGGGACGCGGCCAGGAAGCCTGTTACGAAGTCATCCGACTGACGGGAGAAGCTGCCCGCGTCAGGAAACTCCTCACGGCAGGCGGAGCCTGTCGTCCTGCGCCAGCGCCGACATCACAGACGGTGACGGATCAGAGGGCCGCCCGCGTCCGAGGCAGTCGCGCTATCACCGGAGCACGCTCTCAGAACTCCGAACAGCCGCGCGCCGCCGGCAGCCGGCCGCCGGCGGAGCGTGACCGCAGCCAATTCGGCCGACTCACGCTGATGATAGAGGTGGCCGCGCGCGCCGTCACGTGCACGATGCGCACCCACTGACGAGCGGCTCGATCTCGCGCCTGCCCCGGGGCGAAACACGCCGGCCCCCCACGGCGGCGGCGGCGGCGAGCGGACGGCGGGCGCGGCCGGCGCCGGGCCAGGAGGCGCTGGGGCTGGGGCGGCGGCCGGCGGCGCCAGCTGTTTTGTATGCCAGCCATGTCACACTACTGACCCCATTTCCGAGCAGCATCCGTTCCGAGGATGTCTGCCGTAGATCGGGCCCAGCCGGGCAGACGGAGGCGTTTATCGGCCGTGGGCCATTAGGATTTGACGGCGCGTCAGACAAGAAAAGCCAGACACAGGTATCAGGGATATCCCAGGGACATCCGCAACGGCACATTTGAGCGATACGTCGATGCCCCCTTTGTCGCCTGTGTTTCAAATGGAGCAGGCATGAATGTCGGGACCTGACAAGGGTCCCTGTAGGGTAGCTGAAGGGTCAAGACAAGGATTGCTGCGTCATGCAGAGGTACTGGTAGCAGCAGTCAAAGAAATGGCCACGTCCGCCAGAAACAAAGGTTTTCCACGAAAGGAAGGCACCCTCCGGGACTGCGGTGCACTTATGAAGAGAAACCATGACACACTGCAGCACGCCCACGTGCTATGGGCCGTGCTTTGACAGCCTTCCTGGTTTCCGTCCCACCGCGGCATGAGACGGCTGGTGTGGCTGGCCCAAAAAACTGGTCCGCACCACAACGTACTTGCGGCCCAGTTGCTCGTTAGCGGCTCGACCCTCGCGCTTCTGTCAACGGGTGCTGGGCCGTAACGCGCGTGTCACATTCTGAGGCTCACGCGGCTCGGCGCCGCGCCAGTGTCACATTCCAGGCCGCGAGAGTCGCAACTGCGGCACGAGTGCCGCATTCCGGCGAAGGAGGGCGGGCTCCGGCGGTCGGCGGCGACACGCCCTCGCGGCCCAGTCCCGCGGCAGGCTCGGCGGCGTCCTGAGGAGGGGAGATTCGGCGGGCCATCGGCGGCGGGCGGCGACGAACGTACCTGAGGGACGTCGTCTCGGGGACTCTCGGACGTCGGAGGCCGGGGACGGCGGCCCGCCGGCGACTCCCGGCCCACCAGGAGCGCTCCCGCCGCCGGCTCGCTTTCAAAGCGGGACCGCCGCCGGGACGCGGGCACGCGCGGCTCAGCAGCCTCGCCGTGACGCGCTCACGGCTCCCGGTCGGTCGGCTGGTCTTGGTCAAGGCGCGCAGCCACTTCGACTCGGGCGTCCGGTTTTTCCTATCCACACCACACACGTCACCGGCCGACAGCTGGCGTCGAGACTCGAAGCCCTGTGATGACGAGTCCTCGCCTCTGTTCACTGAGCTGACGAGGAGGAGCCGGCTCTCAGAGCACCGGCGCCGGTTCGCGCACTCGCCGCAGCTGCGCCGCTCTCGCCGCGCGCAGACAGCTGACTGGGCCGGCGGGCCGCCGGCCGACGCGGGCTCGTACCATCTGGCTGACGAGGCGGCGGCGGCGGCCGAGCGAGGCCGTTACGGACCGATAGCGCCGTCCGGCACTCGTGCAAAACGCGCCACGCGCACGGCACGCGTCCAACTGTTCGTGCACCACACTCCGACCGGCTCCTGCCACACCCAGCCAGGCCGGCGGAGGCTACTTGTACTGGGCGGCACGCGAACAACAGAAGAGTCACATTTCATCCGACTCTTATCATGCACGTAATGGCGGTTTTATGGAAGAGCGTCGCCTCCCCATCGTTCCCATCCACGCGCGGGAGGCCTCCCGCGGAGCTCAGCGTCTGGCGCGCCTGAGAATAGCGCGCCCGATTTCCGGTCGAGCGGCGAAGTCGCAGGAGCGGGAGGCGGCTCCCAGGCGGTGCCCGGTGCCACGTGCCCGTGGGAACCGGACAAAACGCTCTCACGGCCAGTCAGCGCGCCCGCGCACAGACCCCGGCACCGCGTGGCGCGCCACGAAACGGCGGCAGGGATGGACACTTACTCGCCAGTGAAAAGGTCGGCAAAAGCTACTTGACATAATTCGTTATTTACTGACGAGGAAAAACGCAGTAATCATGAATAACGGTTTGCGAACTCAGTTTTAATTGTTGTCGGTGTCAAAATTCCTGCGAAGAAGAATCTAGAATCTGTGCCTTTCCTCCGAAGCTGAACTCCATTTTTTGTGATTAGCGACTGCCAGAGAACTGTATGTAAGCACAAAACCCAGTAGCTGCAAAATAGCGTACGAAGCTTACACCAAAACGTGGTAACTGCATTAATCAACAGAACAAAACGTGGGAACTGCATTGCAGCATATTAAGCTAACACCATCGCTTGGTTCAAGAGTTTATTCGTCCAGGGGATGCCTGGCACAAACTAACGGTACTCTGACGTCTACATGCAGCCAAAATTATTTGTTTGTCCTCCCATTTACCGCTAATTGTCTTCTTGCAGCTTTCACGGCTGGTCAGTCCGTCATCGGTCATGGAAGGTACGACAGACCAAACGATCTCGTTGAGTAAAGAAACTGCGCGAATTTCGACCACAGAAGAAGCTGCAGTAGTAGAACCTCCGGAGTCACATTAATCATACATTGTTATACACAGAAAATCAACTGCAATCTCTTAACTACGATGCTTTAGTTAACATTAAGAGACGCCTGCTGAAGACCTGGCGCTCATTTTTGCTGTCGGAAAATAAACTCTGTTCGGAAATTGCCCAAATACAGTGGTTGCCAGTGATCAAGATGAACTAGATCAAGATTCCTGTTTACGCCGACGCCTGTGAAAAAGCATCTGAAATCTCTGGAATCGTTGTTTTATGCTGTCCTGTTGGAAGAACTGAGAGTATGTATAGTGAAGTGTATTTGATAAATGTTTGTTAGCAAAATCCGCATTTTTGGAGACATCGATTTTCATTGTTGAGTGGTTTTATGACAACATTCTCAAAGCCCGGAGCGACATTCTGTCGTAAGTTAAGACAATTGTTTGCAGCATTGATGGTGCATGATGGTACGAATTGCAAGAAAGTCATCCTCCTCCACTGGTCATCTTGGTTAGGGTTGCTGATTTGTATTCTTTTAGAGGGTCCTGGCCCGCCCAATGTTGATTTGCTCCCCCCATGTTGGTTTGGGTCCGCAATATCTTCCGCCGGATTTAAAAGGCAATGAGTAAAATAATAATGATTACATAAGAGACAGGCAGAAAGTAAGGCGATGCATCTATCTTCCTATCTGCTATGTATAGGAATGTCTATATACATGGGGATAAATGCAATTTTTGTTCGACAAATAATAACAAAAAGGGCTTATCAGTTCCCTTGGTCAAAATAAAGTGGACCAGATCCGTTGAGAAACCCACATTTGGGGGAGATTGGGTTGTCGGGCCCTCGGTTCGGTCCCCAATCATTTACAGAAATTGACGCCCCTGATCTCAGTTGTGCAAGAATAGCATGGATACATTACCATTCTGCAAGTGGGTGGTGCCGATACATTAAAAGGCTCGAGAATTCTAGTCCTTGCTGTTCTTCTGGATGACGCCTGCTTTCGCGGGTTTGCATCTTTCCTTAGATTTCGAAGGACGATGAAATGTGCCAGCTAAAACTGCTCCATTAAAAAAGCAAGCCCAAGCGACAAACCGTGAATGCCGTGCACCTCATCCAGGTCGGTGTCATTGCCACACGGAATGAAACACGCGGTTTCGATGCATCGGCGTCTGATAATGAAAACCACTCCGTGAACACATGATAATATACAGGTCTTGACGGAAAAAAACAATGCAACAAAAACCTGGGCACCTCTGGCCGCAGAACACGTGCTTTAACACGCATGTCCCCCTCGTGTCCGGCAGTCGGACGGCGTGCTGACCTGCGGTGTGGGCTCGGGCTGGACCGGGCTGGGTCGGGTCGGGTCGGGTTGTGCGCCGATCACGGTCGAGGCGCACTGATTAGCCGGGCGAGCCGCGCGGTGAGGCACTGGAGCCGGCTGCTGTCTCACTGACCACCGCGCCGGCCGGCTGGTGAGGCGCCACTGGGCCGCACGCCGGCCGCCCCCGTGACCTCTATACAGGGGCTGCCGCGGCCGGCTGCCGGCGGGGCCGCGGCCCGCCTCCCGACTTTGGAAAATCACCAGGGGAACACTGCGCGCTTGCCGTCTGCCGGGGGTGTCGAAATTCAGGGGAAGCTTGTCTTTTTCGGCGTATCTTTTCTGGGATGGTTCGGCGATTCTGCCTCTATCGCGGGCACCAGCCTGTGATTAAATCGGCTCCCGGTACAGCGGTGGTGGCGCGACGCCCCGCCCGAGCAGTCTCCGCCCCCCGCCCAGGGCGGCGGTGCAAAGCCGTCGCCGTAGCAGCGGCGGCAGACAGTGCTGAATCGCCTGTCGCCGCGTCCGGCTGAATGTCCTCGATCTCGCTCCCAGAGGCACTGTCAGTGAACGATGACAGCAGATACTCATCACAGATCCGGGCAGAGGGAGCATGGTTGCGTTGATGGTCCAAAAAAGGACATCTGCCCGACGGCGAGAAGCGATAAAGTTTGCGGCGAAAAATCGCAAATGTATTTCATTTTAAACTGAATGTGCCTTGAAAGCAAGACATTAATGAAATTTCAATTGATATCTTGTGCTTTTGAACCCAGGAGCCACAGGATGCGGCTAAGCAAAAAGTTAGCACAGTGTGCTGATAAATGTCCAGACAGTACCTTTTTGTTCGTAAGCCCGGTCTAGCTAAAGCAAACTAAGGCCTATCATGTTTTTTTTTACACAGCCCATATTACCAGTCTGAATAAACCCCAAATTATCCGACAAGTCCATTAGGCCTGCCAATTGCCGGCTCCTGGCTTCGATTGAAGCACGCACAAGTTGATATCCGAAATGGAGATACAAAGCTTATCCTTTCTGGCTAAAAGAAGACGTCTTCGCCTGCGCAAACTTAAAATGCAGCGAATATACATGGGCAACGACAAGCGGACAGCTTTCAGTCGTCGGCGCACCTTTCCATGATCGGACCAGCCGGCGATACATACCGTGAGCGGTAGCTCAGTAGCTCAGTAGCTCAGTAGCTCGGATCGCCGGTCTCCGCCTTCCGGCAGGACGGGCTCGAGTCGCCTCGGAGCTCGATATCTGGCCCGCGGGTCAGCTGGCAACTGGCCGACAAAGGCTCAAGCTGATCAACACACGACGGTACCACACCCTTCGGGGCACGTTACACTTTCGCCACAGGATAAGCCGTTACCTGGCATCAAAAATTATATACATATATACATATATATACACATATATATACATATATGTATGTGTGTGCGTGTGCGTGTGTGTGTGCATTCGCCGCTGTTTCTTCCTACAATACTGCGATTCAATTCTGGTTGCGATTCGCCGAAGGTCTTAACTGAATTGACTCAGATTCTGCTGCACGAGAACAGTATCGAATTTCTGAACTGTTTCGGTGTTTATTCGATTCGATTCGGAAGGAAGCACGAGCATGGTAGCCACACATCATTCTTACCACAGCATTCCCTGGTATGTACTTTTTTAAGGACAATGCTTGGTACGATATGATGCTTGTCCATTATACCATAATACTTTTTTTGTGAGGATAAAGCAAGACCCAGCAAAATACAACAAAACTGTGGTGTCAAACATCTCCAGCGATGAGTGGCGTTACTGCATAAGAGGTCTTGTACGTAACCGCCCATTTGGAGAGACTGGAATCGGGCAAACACGGGTCTCATTGGCAATGAGACATCCTTTTACTTTGGAGCAATTTGCGACATCCGAGGAAATGGGAAAACTTGTGTTCCGTCCTTCCCAAACCCCACTCACCACCCATTTGCATTCACGGTTTGTCCGCTTGGGCTTGCTTTTTTAAAAATACTTACCAGGCAATGCTGTGGTAAGAATGATGTATAGCTGCCATGCTTGTGCTTCATTCTGAATCGAATCGAATAAACACTGAATCGATTCAGAAACTTGGTACTGTTGTGAAGTAGAGTCTGAGTCGATTCAGTTAAGACAGCGCCTCTGAGAGCGGGCATCGAGGACATTCAGCCGGCCGCGGCGACAGGCGATTCAGCACTGTCTGCCGCCGCTGCTACGGCGACGACTTTGCACCGCCCGCATAGTGAGACCCCATGACTGTTTTTGCTACAGGACAGTACAAGGCTGAGTGTCTCGAAGGCTCAGCTGCCAGGCCAGAATCATCAGTTGCAAATGTGAAAGCAGTGCGGCGGTTGCGGGCCTCCAGCATATCAACAGACTGTTGAATCTTCCCTTTCCTCGTTCCAAAAATGGGGCACGTTTCACATTATAGGGTTATCTGAGTGATGCTGCCTTTTTGCGAAACAGCAGACGTATGAGCATACTTCTGATTATCAGGAAGATGTCCGTTTATGTCACGTTGCCGAAAACGAACGATGCAAAGTTTGAGATGTTACGCGATATTAAAAGGAATTATACTGTCTATGTAGTTCAAAGAAGGGACAAGGATAGCAAAGAAGCGCAAACCCTTATCGGAAACCGCCGCCATTTTCTTCTGAGCCAAACCCGTCGACTTTTCAACCAGCTTGTAGTCGCCTCGGAGCTTCCCGGACATGAATCCTTTATCGCATGCATCGCATCATTCAGACTGGCCAGCCAAAACCGTCAAGTGAATAACTGAATCACAATGCACCTCCTCAAAATGTGTGTCCATTGTTACTCCCGTCGCATCTGACGCGTACTTCGCATCCTTACCAGGAATCACAAGAAAAATCGGCCCGCCGATGACGGATGACGGCCGTCGGGACACCGGGCCCGGATTCCCTGGACCGTATTGGGCCGGTGCCGGCGGCGGCGCGGCCGGCTCGCCTCCGTCCGGCCGTCCGCATGGTGCCCGACTCCCGAGCCGACCCTGTTTCGGGGACGTCCCGGGCGCAGGCGGCGGACGGCAAACGGTCACCGGCCACGGATCGGGGCACAGCGGCGGTGCCCGTCCGCCGGCTCACACGCTCCGTCTTGCCGAGATTACCGGCCCGGGGAGGGCTCCGCCCAGCGGCGCTGGGACAGGGAGGAGGGGGGCTGGGGCCGTCAGCGGTCGGAATGTGGCGGTTGGCCGGAGGACTCACTCAGCGGTGCTGTGGCGCGGAGGAGGAGAAGGACGAAGGCCGTTAACAGCTTGAATGTGGCGGCTGGTCGGGGGACTGGCCCAGCGGTGCTGAGGCGGGGAGGATGTGGGCTCGGCCCGTCAGCGGTCTGGATGAGACGGTTGGCCCGGCGGACCATCGTCGTGGTGCCGGCCGTTGCTCGAAGATGGGTGCCAGGGCCCGTCTGGTTGACGGAGGTCGGCGGCGGTGACTAATGTGGTGATGATAACCAGCACCCAGCTGCGGATGGGGCACTAAGTTAAGCAACAGCGGCTTCTATGAGTTCCGCTGTTCCGGACCTCGTAACTACTGATTCGGGGCTTCCGTATGGGCAGCTGCGCTACACGGCGACAGGTTCAACTAGCTGTGGTCTGTCCGCTAACCCCAAAGTAGATATGACGACCTAAAAACTTGTCCGAGTATCTGGAAGGATTGACGGGTGATAACGGATTAATGCATTGACTTTAACCACAGCAAGCCCAGGATGTTTATGTATTTGACATATCTGTAGCGTTTTACGTGCATCTAAAAGTGTTCGCTACTTGAATGATGAACATGCCAGTCATCCGCTTCATTCGACTTTCAGTTGTTTCAACATATGAAATTTGGAAACCTGCTTTGCGGCTTGTTTATATTCACGACCTTGAGCGCCGATAAACTATTGTACATACAAGTAGTATTTACACATAACTACCGACTCACTGTTGCCGCTGTAGGCGTTGTTTGAGAGTAAATTTCTCGCACAAAAAAGAACTAGAGGAGGTAAACCCTGTTCTTCTTTGTCAAAAACATCAGCTTGAGCTTAGGCGTGTTTCTAATAAACTCCTTGTTACCAGCTCATGTTTAAGCCAGGTTTATTCGAAACAAACTTTTTTATCCGTGCTTTTATTTTTTCCGTGCTCTTTTTTACATGCCTGTCTATTATACCAGGACAGTTGAAGCGACACGTATTCGTGACGGTGCGGCAAGCGTCATTTTTCCCAGTCCTTTCTCTTCATGCATCACCATTGATGTTCGAGCTAATGGAGCAGCTGTCTCCCTGCCCTCCCGGTAGTGCCGCCGCTGTACCAAGACCTGTGTATCAAACCGGCTGCTTCGCTGCGCCATTCGTACTTGTACAATTGCTGAATTTTTCTTTCCTTTGCCCCGTTTGAAAGGTGATAGACCTGAGAAATATCTCAAAAGGTAGTCCGTTTATTTCTTTTTCATTTGAAACAATGATTCCTTTTATTGACCTGCATTACGTTTACGGTTATCATTTTTAGGCAGTTTTCATAAACGTATGAAACTGCCGTATAAAAGACGGCCAAGGAATCGCACACCAACTTTGTCAAGCATCCGATAGCTTCACAGAGCTGAAAGTTCCCTTTCAATCTGAATTCTGCAAATAACATCAGGGCAGCTTGCAAAGCACGACGACGGCTCGGCAGTTTCACCTCAACACCACCGCCATGACACGCTCCCTGCGACACTGGAACGCGCCCGGACATCCATGTTGTCTACGTGAGCAGCGTGCTCAGCACGACCATCGGCTCCAGCTGCAAGCGCAATCAATCCACCGAGCGGCGTAGCCGGCAGCAGCAACTCGCCGGCCGCTCCGACGACTGAAATAAAGCTTTTGCGTCGGCAGGTGTGTGAGGCCCCAGTTGCCCGTTAAAGACGCACACTGACTGACTTTAAGTGGATCCTATGAACTGAATGAGATTACTGGGCGCCATTCGCGGTGGATAATGAACTGTGTGGTCCAATTTTTTGTCCCTATCGCCGGCCTTTTTCTGTTTGGCTTACTAGTCATAACTAGTGCGAGCACTGCCGATTTTAGGCCAATGACTACCATCGACCGGGCAGGAGCATCTGCTGCTCAATGAAGTTCGATGCCTGCGAACACAGCGTCTGTTCCTTCTGCACCCTACACGCGCAAAAGTCGGTCCTACTGCGCGATGGCCACAGGTTCATTGTCATCCAGGTGTTCCGTGGTCGAGGGCGTATCTAGGGCGGGGTGTGGAGTGACAATATTCAAACCCATTTCCAACAAAACTCAACTAATAAAGCGAACGATGCGCAGAGGCTAGTCGTACCATAACCAGGTTACGACTGCATCCTGGACCCGGGACCCAGAGGTCATCTCCCGAGCCGTCAACGCGAGCCGGAAACACTCCTGAACCTTGCGTACCCAGTGGCCTGCGCCAGCCGTCCCCTTGGGGCGGTGTCCCACATCGGCAGGTCACGTGACGGGCCCGTGCCGGCCGGCCGGTGTCACGTGGTCCGTACGGTCCCGACCGAGCGGGGCGACACCGTCTTCGGAGAGCCGTCGACAGGCGTCGCGCTCCCTGCAGCGGATGCACATTGTGCACGACAAGTGCGATGTGCACGTCGTGTAAATGCGACCGTCGCGGCCGCCGCGCCTTCTGCAGCGTCGAGCGGAGCGCGGCTACGGAGATCGATTGGCGGGCATCTAAAGGCCGCCGGCCGGCCGGCAGATGTCGACACGTTTTCTGCATTTGGCGTAGTTCGTTGACCCTATTCTCGGCGTCCTGTCGATCTCAGCGGCAGGTGGGGGGAGGCGAGGCTGCCGGAACAAACGCGACAGATGTAGAAGTGTTGTCGGAATATCAGCTGTCATTCAAGTTCGATGGAGGTGGCAGCAAAGTTTTGGGAACGCTGCATTGGATTAAAGATTTTGTACTACAACAATTCCTCCATAAGACGGACATAGAATATGTTTGACTTGCTAACCGCCTTGATGCGATGTCCCGATGTTCTCTCTGCCAAGCCGCATGTTAATGTGGCGTATGCACTTGAAAGGGCTAAATCAGATTTTACACGACGAAACATGAGCCGGTAGTATCGGATATTCAAATGCAAACACGAAATTACTTAAGGTCACTGCAACCTCTTTAGATCCACGGAGCCGGCAGATGATGTAAGCTTTTAGGAAGCCATCGAACGTGAAGTCGTGAGGCATAGAAAATCTGTCCCAGGTTCACTCAGTGTCAAGACAGCCCACTGTCAGCCACGCTCAGCCCACGGTCAGCCCATAAAAGCGACCCCTTCGAAGACGCTCAAAACACACTTAATCATGTATCTCGACGAGCTGAACACGATGGTGTCATCTAATGATCGGTGCATCCAGTAGTTTGTCCTCCAGGGCTAATTAGCCAATTACCAACGTAGATTGCAACTGTTCACCAAAAAGGGCTTGCCATTCCAAAAATGTCTTTCACTCACTGATAAATACGTTACTTTTTGAGTGATAAGCAAACAAGGCCTCAGCCCACGCTCAGCCCATGGTCAGCTCATAAAAGCGGCCCCTTCAAAAACGCCCAAAATACATTATATCATGCATCTTGACGAAATGAACACAGTGGCAGGTTCCAACGCTCGGTGCATCCAATAATTTGGCTTCCAGAGCCAAGTGTCAATCAACAACATGGATTCACAAATATGAACCAAATAAAATGTCCTGTACGTTCAAAAGAATCCTCTTTGTCGGCCGTGCTCAAGGGTACCCTTCGTCAGTTGATATCTTTTCAACTTTTGGAGCAACATGCGTATGAATTCGGTTTTCCTCCTAATGTTTTATTTCCCATAGGCTTCAGCGTTGAGGACAAATAGCTGTGTTAACTGAATAGCTGTGGTTATTTGACCGGCCCCTATGATTTTTGCAATTTTTGGCGTATGGTTGCCATCATCGAAAACACAAGGCCTGGCAATGAAATTTACCGGGTGCAATGATATTCTCGCCGATCAGAGTGGGTGAGAGTTTCTCACCAAAGCTGAGAACCGACTAAATGTGGCCAAGTAGCATCTCAAACGATTCCCCGTGCGAAGCCGAACTCAAAACTGTGTTTTGTTGACCTGTATCTTTTCAAACTTTCAAAAAACATGCATGTTTTGTTTTTCTCCTAATGCTTTATTTCCCATAGGCTTAAGCAATGAGGGCAAACGGTCGTTCTTTGGCTGAGCTCTACGATTTTTGTCATTTTTGTCATTTTCAGATTACCCACATTGAAGACGCATGGCCTGGGCGCTAAATTTCCCGGTTGATGGTCTCACCGACCGGAGAGGGTGAGTTCCTCGCCAAAATTCAGATCTCCATAAATGCGGTCAAGTAGCATCTCAAACGTCTCCCTGTGTCACGTTGAGCTCAAAACTATCTTTTATTGAGGCATATTTTGTTAGTGTTTTTCGATTTTTGAGTTTCATGCTTGGTATATGTTATATGGGTTTGGTTCGGTTTTTACGTGCTTGTATTTGTTTGTATTTGCGGTTGAGGTTGTTCTCAAGAAAGATGGCTATTAATTCGGTTGCCACTTGATGCATGGATGAAAATATATCATCAAAGTAAAAACTTTCAGCAACATCACTTACATACGGGCTACCAGCCAAGGTGCACCAGTTCAGTCATGTGTACGAAACAGGATTCAGCGCTTCAAGGAGGGTTATAAATGCTGCTATCTCCGCGAGATGATGTCGTTTGGTCGCCGATTGTACAGCTTGTGCGCTTTTGAGCAGCAGCGTCTCCTCCCATCCTCGGTCCTGGACAGTGGCGTGTACACTTATACGTCAGCCCGTCCTGCCTACCACTGCGCTGGCGTACTTCACTACTCGGGCAGAGGACGGCTGCAGTCAGTTGGCTCCCCGCTGTCCAATGCCTTGTGTGTAAAACATAAGGTACAAAACTCGGCTAACTCCCGGGATGGAAGTGATACCCATTTCTCTCTCAGGTCCGAGGCGCGGGGGAATAACTGATCCTTTGCTTTGATCTGCATGGTTGGCAATGAGAATGATTTGGCTGGCCCTGCAATGTTTCGTTTTTGGCATACAGAAAAACTCTTCATGGGTCCGGACTTCCTTCCCAGCAAATCTTAACACAATTGGAACACCTAACCGGAACCTTGCCCATTACATTTTGGAAATGGGTAGCCACATTACGCTATTTGGCTTTTTATTCATTTCACACTATTTTCTATGCCAAACTGTTGATGTGGGTGCGTCATGTGTGCAGCAATGAACTTGTTGCGGTATTTCTTGGAATCGTTTTCTAACATTTCTTGAAACTGGTAACCGTACCCAAACCGATATCCCGTAGTCCGCCAAATTTCTGCCCAACTCACCCTGGTACCCATTCCACATTGGTACCCAAGTGAGCACCCAGTCCAGGAAAACCTCTAGTTTATAGATACCCATATGACAGACATATGTCCTTGCAGTGAGGTTTCCCGGGCGTACTGATACTCCCACTCATTACAGTGGGTGATAATTCTCACCAAAGCACAGATCTGACTGAATGCGGTTTGATTTGTCTTATTTCTTTGCATGTTTTATGCGACTTCATTGGGGGGCGTATTTTATGTGGTAAGTTGAATTAAAAAATATGCCATTCGAAATTACACCTTGATCGTTGCTTAAAATAAATAGGACTTGTACCAATGGACGTTGCGATGAATGGTTTATCGATTTTCGCTAAAATCCACTCAAACGTTCTCAGTGTTCGGAACTGAAACTGCATTGGTAACGGTGAACTGAAGTTTTCACCTTGACTACCACGAAAATTCGCAAGTTGCTCAAAAGATCCAGTCAAACGTTGGATTATTTATCGATGCGTGTAACTAAGGTCGTTAGCGTTGCCATACCTTAGTGCAAGCGGGGTCCGTGTAAGTTTTCTGTGTCGGAGGCCGAATCTGTGACCTGTCGATCGAGAGTCCGGGATCATAACCACTCAGCGACGTACACGCCATGTGGGAAAGGGTGCAGGCCAAGTGGTTTACTGTACTGGACTTCGGATCGAAAGGTTCCCAGGTTCGGTTTCCACATGACAATGAGATGCGTCGATACATCCTTCAGCGATTGATTAGAATCTTTTGAGTGAATGTGGACACTAGAGCTCCACATTTCCCTATCCGACCCATTCCGAGCCCGTCATAGCATACCCCAACCCGCACGCTACCCAATACATTTTCAGAATGGATACCCACTACCCAGTCCACGTCACGTCATTTTACCTTTTGCACAGCTTAAGCTATTTTGTACGCCAAACTGTTCATGCATGGTTGTACCATGTACGTGGCAATGAATTTGTAGCGCTATTTCATGGGCTTTGTATCCAAAAATTTCTTGGAACTGCTACCGGTACCCAGGCCCGTGCCCCAAAGCTTCCCAAATATCTACACAACTCTACCCACTACCGATTCCATATCCGTACCTCTGTAGTGAGCGGAGTAGTTGTCACAGGAATAATAGATGGCGTTGTTCCGCCATTTTCTTTAAGATTTTATCTTTTTTTCATCTCGATCAATATTTTGCCTTTGTTGTACCTATGTTTATATAAGATGCGAAATAATGTCAGGCAAATAATGAATAAAAGCTGTCTTCAGCTGTCTGTGACATTTTTTTGTAACGTTCCACTGTTCTTATATTCCGGAGGATTTTGGAACTTTACTGGGAATCGGGAACAATGTGAGTGCGTATATTTGCCCGTTATGTGTGGTCTCGAAACATGTTTTATCAAGGAATATATATGTGCGGTACGTGTCGGAGATCTACACTGTTCGTACTTCGCCACCGAGAAATTCTCCGATCAGATTCGTCTGCACTAATACTTAATACAGTAGACTTGCCCCTGTGACACTGATTGACGGTGCGTATCCGGTCAGAACGAGAACTGTCGTGAAGGTCACAGGTAGAGGTACAGGAAGCAACTTTCCGCTATATTTCCAGAGATACTCATTCAATAAAGTTCTTTTGAGGATACGCGCACTACAGTGCCGCACATTGTTGTCAGTCCAACGACTTTTCAGTCGGGCGCTTACGAGATATCCGTGCAGTACGAAGGCGTGCTGTGGTTCCAGACAGCCTCGAGCCACACCACACTGTGTCCGAGATGAATATGACAGCGCAGTGATACATGATTCATAGCTTAACATTTCTGACACGATTCAGAGCAGGACATTTGTGCCATACCGGAAGCTGTGCTCAGAGGGATGGTCAAATAGTCAGTACGAGATAATCCTTTAAGATGAGAACATGATGCATGCTACTTGAAACGTCATGCATTGGAGATCAACGTTGGCATTTGCCCTCGCCCCGTGCGTTCTTACTTGTTTTATAGCGAAAAAAAACTAGTTCTGCATCACTCATGTTGCGTTGTATGCGTCAGTTTGTTTCACCTTAAATGTTGAGCACCGTTGATCCTATTCTATCTACTATACTAAAGCAAGATATGTGCGTTGGGCCATTAACAAATTAATTAATTAGTCACACGACTAATCAATAAATTAATCAATTAATCACACGAATTAATTAATTAATAAATCACGGCAATTAATCACGCGCCCAGGCCAGACCTCAGCGAATTCAACCCTATTTCCGGCAGGGGGCTGAATCCGCCCCCCTCGGGTTTTTTGCTTGCCAATTCCAGGCTTTTTAACGCAGCTTCACGAAACTTGGTGACTTTTCCTACTTTTCTACGCGCCGTGACAAAATTTCAAAATTCTATTTTGCTCAGGGGCGGAGCCAGGCAACGTTTATGGGAGGCACCTCAGGCCATTTTTGGCCATGTTGAGGGTAAAAGGAAAATGTCTGCCAAAAACAGAGTTTTTAAGATAGAACTTAAAACTTTATATGTATATGGATGTATGGCTAAATAGTTGGGCAATGTGCACACAAAATTTTGTTTATCTGAGGTTGTGTCATTAACATTAACAAGGCCAGGTCAGGGTCAAAAGTTAAAATTTGTTTTTTCGCAATAATTTTGGCGCTGTTTTTCCAAATGCCAAACCCGGAATACATATTACGTAGAAGGGTGCCTTCTACTTGTGTACTAAATTTCAGCTTGATATCAGGTCGGGTCACGGAGCTATGACCTAAAATGTCAGTGCGCGTACCCTATATCGCAACAGCCATAAAATGAAATTTTTAAATAGAGTGAATTCAAATGACTGAAAACGTTTACAGACAATATTTAATGCACACGAGATCATTCCAAGTGACCCCAAGGTCACTGGAGGTCATTTAAGGTCAAAGATCACAGGTTGGTCTGAAGAACGTGTTACCTTGACAGTTTCCCCTTTTTTCATGTCCCTGACACCGCCTATGCTAACATTATGCAAACACTGTGATGCCGTACTTGTGTAACATAACATGACCAGCAGAAGCCAAAAAAGTGTTTTTGCCTCTTTTGTTCATTCATTTGTTAGAAAATTAATCCTCCTATTTTTGAAACACTGTGAACGCCCATGAATTTTCCCAAAATTTCGGCTTTGTGTACCCATGGTAAAAGCCCTATCCATAATCTCTCGATTCATGCCAGTTTCATTGAAATCGGTCGATAAACAATGGAGTTATAAGAAGCCCAAAAATACCCCCCATTTTGACATTTTTGCCCCCTCTATCCACACATTTCAAAATTTTGAATTTTTTTCGTCAAAATATAGCTCACGTCATGGCAAATCGATTACCGTTTGTTGCGATGAAATCGGATGTGTAGTTCTCGAGATCTCAGGGGGGGGGGGCCGAATCCGCCCCCCTGCCGGGAATCGACGATACCGTCTAGCCCTCCGGGAATAGGGTTAAGACTGAAATTCGCACACGGCCCAGGCACAGGTCTGAAGGAGTGCAGTGTCACGTGACGACTGGGTACGGTGCACCGTGAGCACGTGGAGCGCGAAACAAGTTTTCGTCAATGCAGAAACCCATGACATTTCGCCGAGTCTCGAAAAACATGTAACAAAAGCTCGGACAACGATGCACCAAAGGTCCTCCATTTCGGAAATGAGATCATTCACTCCAGTTACCCGGGTGGAGTCATTTGATTAAGACAGTTTTAGTGTGACAAAACTGAGTACGAGTGATGTCTAAGCGTCAAACTGAACGCAAAATTACAGAGGCAAATTTCATGTTGCCCAGTCCGCACATTTAATCCGCACCCAACTTGGGGGACGGATTGACCGTCCCCCCCCCCGAGGTTTTTCTAGGATTGCGGGGGAACGAACAAACACAGCGCCACGAAACTTCGTGCACCTTTTGCTTGATTATTTTTACACCTTGTGTCAAAGTTTTGATCTCAGGTCAAGTCAGGTGTCTGACCTAGGTCAGGTCAAACGGACCTAAGCCCAGAAAAGTTTAGCGCCCTATAACTTTTTCGCAAAACAGAATATCGCAACAATACTTTCAAGGGATTAGTGAACTCGACAGATGCAACAAATAGGTTATCTCAGATTTTTCGGGATTTTCTGGGGCATTGATCCAAAGTCAAGACCATTTTGAAGACATGTCAGCGTTTTTTTCGGATATTGGCGGAATTTTTCATGACATTTTCAGTGTGTAGTGAAGCAGACATCTAGTTACCGTCACTGGGCAAGGTATCAATGACTTCCAGCCCTTTACCTGAGGTCAGGTCACGAATAACTGTTGTAAGCCAAAATGTACCACTGTCAAAATCATCGATGAATTACTCAGAATGGGTCAAAAATGACAGAATTGGCTTGCACAGACGTAAATAATACCAAGAACCTCAAAAAGTTTTAAAAATTGCACATTTTGGAAATAAACATGCTCTGGTGAATAAAGCTCCGCCAATTGTGTAGATTGGTAACTAATGAATTTTTCCAAAATTTAAGTATGAGAAATCATCATGAGAAGTACTAAAGTCAATAAAATTAACATGGATCGGCTTATGTCGCAAAAATAAAGTAACAATAAAATTAGTTTTCCTTAATTTCTTACTGCGTACGGCTGCAGCGCCCGCCGACAGCCGGCGTGAAAATTGTTGTGTCTTTAACTCAACGTTTCGGCGTATATATTGAACAAATCTGAGAAATTAGACGCATATCGGCATCTGCGGACCTCCACTTGTGCGTTGGTCCCTTTACCTATGCGTTATTAGTCGCAACCCTTGAGATTCAGGTCGTTTGTCGGTCTCATGCAGCCGACTATGAGAAAACATGTATAGGGCGTAAATTGCTTACATATTATCTAAAACCAAAAATGGGACCAGTTTCGAGCTCTATTTGTCACAAGCTTTCCAACGGTGTGCTTATTTTTATCGTGCGACCAACCGTTCGTGAGTTAGAGGGGGCGGTCAACCGCCCCCCCAGTCCGGCGTGATCGTCGCCGAACCACGGTCGTGCGCGGGTTACTGGGGAGGACTAGCAGGCTCTTTCCTGGCCTCCAGGTACATCAAATGTGAGCAGTTTTCACAGACAAAAATAAAAATAAAAATAAAAAAAAAACACCAAAGCAACCAAATTCCAAGCATGCTTTTGAGGACCATGTCGACATGGCG
Organism: Capitulum mitella; assembly: GCA_030062745.1. NCBI lineage: Eukaryota > Metazoa > Arthropoda > Thecostraca > Pollicipedomorpha > Pollicipedidae > Capitulum > Capitulum mitella. The sequence continues at coordinate 1,176,534 of CP099847.1, read as the reverse complement.
AAATATTACGTTTGAATGGAATGGTCCACGGCTGGACCATTCCATCAAAACCGTCGGAACCATCTCATTAGACCTGTCTCTCCACAGTCCAGTCGACGCGTCTGTGACGTCTGTCTGTGACGTCTGCGGCCGTTAGCTCATTAGCTGGCTCATTAGCTCTGGAAGACAAGCTATTCAATGCACTGATCATTAGATGGCACCAGAGTGTTCAGCTCTTCGAGGAGCATGCTAAAGTGTGTTTTGGGCATCTCCGAAGGGGTCGCTTTTATGGGCTGACTGTGGGCTGATCGTGGGCGGACCGTCCACCGGTCGATCGGGGTTGTCTTGACAGACATCCCAGGCTCATCAGGCTATGGCAATGTCGATGGGACAACAGCAGAAATTTTCCAGACGTTTTGCATTTGCTGTGTACTGGCGCGCATCATCACTCAAGATTTTTGCAACATGCTACATGTAATAAGGTCAAGAGACGCCGGCACCTCGAGTCGTGTATATTCGTCCTGATAGGCCACGTTTACTTTAGGTGAGTTGTGTTTTTCACACCAATGGTCCCTTTCGCGGCATGCATAAGCATATTGAATAGTAGCATTCCTTCCTCGGAAAAAACGTCGAATATTCGTTAACTCTCGTTTGGAGCAAAACTGAGAAGTTTTTCTCACTGCACCTACGAGGAAGTTGCAGGATGCCCCTTCGACTTTAATGCAGTCTGTGTTGCCTCTGTTATAAAAGCCAAACAGGATGTCAAACATTTACTGCATTCCAAATGTTTCACCGTTTCCATTACCTGAGAAGTCGCCCTGCCTTTAATGGTCTTCTTCACAAAAGGTGTCGGTGGATGCTACAGCTGAGTAGACTTGAAATTGAGACCCTTTTTCCGTTTCTGAGATTGCACCACACTTGCCGATGAATGTACGAATCATTTGGATTTCTTTTTTTACTAAATAGATAAAATACTAAAATACTGAAAATAAAATACGAAAAAATTTCACAAGGAGCAAACGTAGGCTATTTTTTAGTTTACCGGTAGTCTTTTATGGATTACTCGACACATGTTACATGTTACAACTTAACATTACAGAAATTAAGTTTTAGGCCCAATAACGCACTAACATGGGGATTTTGGAGTTATATTTGTCTATCTGTTGCACGAAACCATATTTGGTATCCTACTATACGTTTGTAAACTGGCAACTGCAAGTGTAATACAGTGATAGCGCAGGAGATTCTGGCGAAGCGACATGAAAAAAGAAGGAAAGATCGAGGGTGAATCCAGGCAACCGTTTCGCGAAATTTGATTTGCACATCATGATGCAGTGTGTGCAGAATGCTTCGAAATGAGGTGTAAATAACTATAAAATTCAGTCCCATTCACATCACAGCATGAAAATGTTCAAGACATTCGGCCTGTGGGTACTCTTGACCCCTTGCTTTATGCCAGTATGCTAATGCAGAAGACCGAAAGATGAGAACGCATCCAGCATCTTCAAGAATAGCTTTGACATACTTCTGGTTTTTAGACATGATATGAGATATTTTGGTATATATGAAACAATATATTTTGCATTTAACAATATACATAACTGTATTGGCAGTAGCAGTGAAACCTCTGAGGAGACGGGGGGAGGGGGCAAACATGCCTTTTATCTCATTTTTTTCTATGCACCACCATAGGGCTTTTGCTTAATCTTGTCCAAAGTTGGGGGCAACTGCCTTCCCCCTGCCTGGGTCCCAGTGCCCCTGGATATTGGTATATGTGAGATAAACATGAATTCTGTGTACGTCTGACCTGCAAGTGATTTATATAACAATGCGTCTCCTGGTATATTAAAGGCCGTAAATTAATCAAATATATACGACAGGAACACAAGCAATTATGAGCTGCTGTATCAATCTGATACTAACCAGTGTCAGCGGCGGATAAAAATCAAGCTACTCGCACAAAATAAAGCATTCCATACCAGTACTTACCAGCCATATCTCCCACGATCTTCTATGAACTTATTCACGAAGCAGCACGGAAGCCCAAAGCACATAGCTCTTCACCAATCAGGGTTCCGGAATCCTCATAAATCTAAGCTCTGATTGGTCGAAATTCGGCGACGACAAGAATACTAACAGGCTCTAAGGTGAACCCAACGAACGATCAGCGGCTTCATAACCGGGGCGCTGATTGGCTGGCACAGAATTTTAGATAGTCCTTGCGGTTGGTCCCAGCCGCATTCCATTGGAAGCAACCTGCCAGATCAGATTTGGTCCAACCCGGCGAGTGGGACCAAACATTTGGTACCCGCGAACTTCGAATGTAGAATATGGACATCGCAGCAAGCAACGGTCCTCTAGTGTTAAACCTGTCGAATATTTGGATGATTCCGAGAACTTAGCACGGATTTATCTCCAGTTTAGCGGACTTTCCATGCGTTTTCAGTTAGGTCCCTGAGGAATTTACAGGCGGTACTTTTCGAAATTAGCCATCGTGAAAACGGCCATCAATTACCTTTCGTAAGTTAGTGTTTTGATGAAGCCGCCGTTTTCCTGGACACAAATCTCCCCAGCCGACGGAATGGGGAGATTTGTGTCCCGCGACTGAGCTCGTCAGCGCGCGTGAAGCACAGATTGTGGGCTTATCGCCGGGTTACGGTTCTCGGATGGCGGGCGGTGGAGGCCTCTCCATCGTTCCCGTCCGGACTATCGGCCCCGCCCGCCGGACCGGGTCATCGCGCAGTTGGGAGGACTGCCGCCGGACCCGGCACGGTTGCGCTCCCATGGCGGCGCCGAGTGGCGGTATTTAGCTCTTTGTCGGGCTGTCTGTGAGGCTGATGGGGCGCCGCCGCCGGTCGTCGGCGGCCTAACGGTGGCGGGCGGCGGCGAGATGGCGCGATAGTCGCGTCTTTGGCGCCGGCCCTCTGAGTCGGAAGGAGCAGAGACGGAGCGAAATCGCCCTGTGGCCGGACAGTTCGGAATCCTCGTGACGTAGAAACAAGACGCCGAGCGGTAAGGATCGCAGAGATTAGTAGATGGAAGGTAAAGGCATGATTTTACGTATCTTTGAACACTATTATATCAGCTCAAGATTTTCTTCCTTGCATCGCGCATCCTTTGCAAGCTCTCTCTCCCTCTCTTTCCCTCTCTCTCTCCCTCTCTCCTCTCTCTCTCGCCCTCTCTGCTTCTCTCCCCCTCCCTTTTTAACCTTCTCTCCCTTTCTCCCCCTCTTTCCGTCGCCATTTCCCTCTTCCCCTTTCTCTCTCCCATTTTCTCTCCCTGTCAGTACGCTATTTTTAACTTTTCAGTGGAGAAGATGATTTTTTTCAGTACTGCCCATCTGAGATGGGTAAAATAGTCTACAAAATCATTTCCAAATATAATAGGAAATAGCTTTGGTTATGCTATTTAAAGGAGAACTTCAAACAGTATTTCGAAGAGTTGAAGTCCTATTTAAAATACTTTTCAAATCGTTTTCATATAGCTTTACAGATCACAGCCGCTGCAGCATTCATATCACTCCTTGCATGGTCGCCGCAACCAGGCAGGCGCGGATAGCCCGAACGTTTCGCAGGTGAGACACGGGTTTATTTTGCTTCGTAATTTTAGAGTATCGATGTGTTCAATGTGAGCAGGTAAACGGCGTGTCACGGCATTAAAGACATTTGTATTTTATGCAGTTTTCAGTGCACGAAGAATAAGGATGAGCATCGATATCGGCTAACAGCCAATATTCTAGCTTCTAATTTTAATGTAACCAAGTGGATGATTCGGAGCACAGAAAAGTCGGTGAGAAATAAAAGTTGTTGTATTGTTTGCGTAAAAACAAACGTCGCAGAGCAAAACTCTGAGCGCTACCATGCCGCTGGCGACTGCACAATCACGCAACAAATCATTATCCCTGCACAATGTATGGCCACGCGGCAACAATGCTAAAGACGGTGAACATGACACTTTTGGACGCTCCCAAATGAACGATTGTAGTTTTTTGTTACAAGCGAACTATCAGGCCTTGCTCAAACGTTTTATCTGTCATGCACCTCCTCTATGGCGCCAGAAACATACTGTCCATACTAAAGAGCCGCTCCACCACAGCCCATGATGGCAAGCAATTACTGTACCAATGGAACATCCTGCGGATTACCGGAAAATTCTCCAGCATGGAAATGTCAACGCTCTTACTGAGAAGGTAGTTAATCACTTGCTGCTTTCGTTCCGTAAGTCCAGTCTCTAACGAGCTCGTGCCACGGTCAATATCATCGTAACCGAAGTCCGCACTGTCGCCATCGATCGCGGCGGCGTCCGCGGCCATGCCGAGCATCTGCCTCTCGGGCGATGACAGACGCACCCTGGAGCACTCTGCCACTAGAAATGCCTCAAGTATGTCTCTATCTTTGCTCTTTAAAAACCTCAGTTCGTGAAAGTAATGACTCGCAGCGGCCAAAATGGCCCACCTAAACACTTCATCATCCGAATTCAAGCTCAAGACGTCAGCAAACCGCTCGCCACAGTAACGAGCGATACGTGCAGCCAGCAGGCCACAATACTGCAGGACAACCGGTTCCCCACTCTTCAGTTGCTAGTTCAGAACAAGAAGTGCTGGCAAAAGGTCTCCAAAAAACTCCTTTTCATTCCGCAAGAGTCGTAGCAACCGGAGCTAAGCACTTCACGTACTCATTCAAGAACGTCCATTCCAGGAGCTTCAGGTGAGGCATCCCTAGCTCTTTGGCTACTTTTTGAACACTTTCCTCCCCACATGACAACAGAGAACGGACAGAATCGTACAGCGAATTCCAATGAGTGGCGACTGACGTTTTGGGCGCAACTTAACATATATCTACAAACACTTCGGATGCTTTCGGCGACCTGCTCCCTTTGTTCCACATTCCGTAGCACTTTCCGATGGTCTAATGCATCACTGATAAAAATGGTCTTTTTGGCATTTTCGTTACGTCACTGGGACCCACCAAACTCAGAGTATGATTCGCACACCGCATACAGAGGTGCAGGACATAACCGCTGCTACTGTTCCTGCCATTATGTACCTCTTCTGATACGTCTTTGAAATTTACGGCCTGCACCGGTGAAATCTCGTCATCCGAGGTTGAGCCTTCCTCATTGGATCACATATCGAACTCCTTGAACGCTTTAGCAAAGTTACTGCCGTTGTCCGTCACCGCGTCGACCACCCTGCCATCGATTCAGAAGTCCTCATTTAAGCAGATGAGGAACTCCGCAATGCGGTCAGATGTATGTTCATCTCTGAATCGTCTGCACACTAGGACGCACAAGCGCCTCTGCAGGGTGCTTGGATCGATCCAATGCGTCGTTACGCCCATGAACGACCGACGTCCGCATGTCCACAGATCCGCCGTCGTGCAGGTAAACTCGACAAGCGTCAGTTTTTCCTTGATGCTTGACGGGAGCTTATCGTACATTGCCCCCACTTTTCGTCCCAGCGTTGGTCTGGAGACACTAAACTCTTTGGGATTGAGTCCATTGATGAGCTCGATAAATTCGGACTTTTTATCGGTTCTTTCTGTTCTACTTTATAAAAATCGGTGCTACTGTCGCCGCCGGGTGCATTCCCGTCCCCATGAATCTTGCAATTAAGTCATCTATGTCATCTTCCTGGTTAGCTCTTGTAGTTTTCATTTCTTCGATCTGAATTTGTCCCCGGCCTTCAATAAAATGTACATCTTGTACTCCGCTATGTGCTTTGTTTGCAGTGAAATGCACAACGTGCGTTCAGATGAGAGTATAAAATGATCTGCGACTATTCGACTGAAATTGCATTTTCATGTTATTTCTCTTTTACCAAGAGAATATCCCCCCAGACAGGTATATCCAAATTCAGGTATCATACATATCACCGGTAAGTAGTAATCGGTTGTAATGGTCCATGTGAAATGCGCATTCATTTATGTTTTGACCTCCGCGTGGAGAGAAGTTTATTTTTCTGCTGCCACCGCGAACGAAAGATGTGGTAAAACCCCCTCGCATATTGGTCGCTGGGTTAGCCAAAACGACTCAAAACAAAGAACAGTGGTACGCATAGTACCTTAAAAACGCATCAACTTCCAATATGGCCCTTGAGAATACCAATCAACCATCATATCAATTTTACATTTGCCCACAAATGATGAATCTGAACTTACTGCTTTAACATACTGCTTGAGCGCATATCGAGCTGAATGAGCAGAAAATCATCTTCCGGTGAGATTCGCTGTGAAAACGTACCAACACCCGTTCTGAGGCCAAACGATGAGAATACTTGGTCTCATGAGGTCTGATGACGTATTTGGTCCCTAACTGAAGTAACACCACGGGACAAAGGCCTATCGATGCTGTTTACGCAAGGGATTCAGCGGTACCCTTCTTGACCCGTTCAGGACAACCAGTGACTTTCCAGACGAGGTTAATATTTATGTTTGGGAGCAACAGGGAAAAAAACGGTTTTCCGCAAACAAAACGACGCGTCTGGGGCCTCCAAAAACCTTAACATCGGCTCCTGTATCAGATTCCGCGCCAGGAAAAATGGCATAGGAACCTCCAAAGGTCAAAAAGGTAACCTCTGGATAATGACCTCATTTGACCTTGAAATGGTCAAGAAGTGGCGTAAGGCGAACCTTTCGCTTGCACACGATCATTTTACATCGATTTCACGCCTATGAGTTGCCGTTTCAGAATAAATACTGCCATAAACCAGTGGAAAACAACCTTTCGCGCAAAAAGCTCTGGAGGCCTTAAGTAATGACGTCATATTCCAGTGACATTAGATGACCCGGGGTCGCTTTTTCAACGGCATGCGTCATGAATGTTTTTTTCGCCAGCTGGGCTGATCTTACAACGACGGCGTCTGCCTTATTCCCTTGGTTTCGGAAAAAAACTGGCTGTGAGATGAAATCCCCCGTCCGGCGAGTTGAAGACATCCCAGAAATTTATCTGGAAAGCATAGAGGTACAGGAACGGTTGAAAGGCGGTCGAGGGAGGAAGAATGATCGTTGGAATCCCAGACAGGTATGGGTGGCGTAAAAACCAATTTTATTTCATTTTTCCTAAGGAATGCTACATGGTCGATATTTAATTATGCAAAGCTGCGGGCCCGATTCCCGCCTGTCCCTACTGTTTTCGTGCCTGGGGGGGAAGGGCAAACGTGGGCCTTGCCTGTTTAGTCCCGTTGTATACAACGCCACAGGGTTAATGCTACATTTCGACAACGCTGTGGGGGAGGGCAGTTGCCTCTTTCCCTCAGTTGTCGCTAGCCATTGATGGCGAGGGTCACTGGTGCAGGTGTGTCGAAAAATGTGAGAATGGAAGTATAGAGGACAGTCTCCTCCTAAATTTTCATCCACGACCAATATTTAGGGAAAATCGATGTTGACGAAATTTGGGGGTACCCTGGTTCCTCTACACGTCTCCTGACTTCCGCTCCCCTGTGTTTACATCTATGAGGGCGGGGACACATCACGGATTTAGACAGGATTTGACAGCGGGGTGAGGACAGAGCAATTGCTGAAGTGCACGTCATATAAAAGGGCTTCCACTCGATTCTGAAAGCCCGTCGCGCGTTGCAACCCAAATCTGAAAGTGTGCCCCGCAAAAAGGATTTTCCAAAAAAACGCAAGCGCCCATAATTAAAAGTATGCATGCCATACTCTGAGGACCAAATACCAGTTGCGGATGCTTCAAATCGATCTCGGAAGGCTCTATTGCGGTGCCGAGACCATAAGCATACGTCAAATTGCCAATTTTCGGCATATTCATAATATTTTGCTTGTATGTGTGCTTTCTGAAAGCCTACAAAATACCCATGGAACCACCTTATTTTGTGGGCCTGTGGGCCCAAAAGTGACATCTCTAGCATGTAACAAGTCCAAACGCGTCGCATGTGACGGTCGTCGCCGATGCCTCCCGGGAGGGGGAGAGGCGATAGGGGTGCCAGGGTTTACGGGGCTATGGCCCCTCTCCCCTCTCCCTCCGGTCATAACGGCGACGCACTTTGGGACCATGACACCTGTATTTAAATGGGTTCTTGGTATACGACACTGATCGTAAAACGCATGTTTTTTCGCATCCTGCCATTTAAAAACGGAAATTTAGATCAGACTGCCTCCGCTAGATCCTGATTCCCTCCACCCTCGCCTTCCCCCCCCCCCTCTACGGCACTGCACTCTCATGTCACTCACAGTCCTAAAGCACGCTGGGTACGAGTAGGACTGACCTTCAAATGGAGCGAAAAGTTGGACCTGGCAGCCATAGATCCACAGCTCGTTTTCGAATAGTTTTCGCAGACCGCCTTTACACTTTGCTTGGCGTTCGTTTGTTTTCTAACTTTACATGAAAAACCCCACTTGTTTCTTCCAAAATCAGTGGCAGTTTCCCGCCCTCACGGTTCGACTCTGCCTCTGCCTCTGCCTCTGCCTCTGCCTCTGCCTCTGCCTCTGCCTCTGCATCTGCCTCCATACCGTGCCTGGGAACCCACACCGCGTTCCCAGGCAGGGCTGGGGAATTTGGAAATTGAGAAACCGATGGGTGGTAGTTTTAAAGAAAAAGCAGTCCAAATTTAAAACTGCAATTTTGCTGTATGCTTCGTTTCGTATATTCATTATGGGACGACCGGAACCGTCCCACTAATCTGGTTGTTAACCCTCGCCCGGCTAGGAAGGATCTGTCCCTCAGGTTTTCCGAGCGTAGAGGAAAACGGCGACGCACAGCGCCGCAAAAGTCTTAGTGCCTTTTTTGCAAAAGTCAAAGTTTTTCATCCATTTTGCACCTCCAATGCAAATCTAAATTTCCAAGCAGGTCAGGTCACTGACCAAAGTTAGGTCAAGTAGGTCAGCTTCCAAAAAACTGTTATCATCATAACTTTTTTAGGGTTGTAGTGATTTGTATATAAACGTAATAACTTGTATCTTCCGGATTTCTCGGAAAATCGAAGATTAGTGACCGTAGGCCAGATCACTTTTGGGTATCTTTTCAAATTCTGCCAAAACTTCAGCGAATTTTGGCGGGATTTTCATGCTCAGATATTGCCAAAAACGTGGCTAATGACTTGTGCTACCATCATACATTACCAGACCACGCGTGACCTTGGCTCAGGTCACGACTCCCGATAAGGGTACCTGTTGCATGTAGCACACGATTTCCGTAAAACTAGAACTGTTTGCCTGGAAATAATACTTTGCTGTTTTCTAAGGTAGAAATAGACGAGAAAATCAAATTTAGCTAAAAAAAACCTATCTAACCCACTCCTATGTTTAAATAAGGTGTATGATGTAATGATTATTTGCAATGATATGATTAAATAAGGCCATCAAAGGTAAATGACCCTCTAATGACCTCACTTCACCTATGTCGACTTTCAGGACGGTGACAAAAGCTTATCAAATGTTTCACTAAACTATGGGCATCATCTGCAATCCAACTCGTTACCACACCACCGGGTAAGTCGAGGCGCGATGCGTCATAATAACACCGCAAACATGCATGAAATTAGGCTGTGGCTTGAGCTGACATTGAATAATTGACTCATTTGTGGTACGAATGTGTTAGTCATGTTAATAATCATCTTGGTATTTCATCAAAATGAAAATCGCATCGCCATGTTCCCTTTTCATGCCCTTCCACCCCAGCTCAGTCTGACCTATAAAATAGCCTCTGATGACCTCAGTATTGACTCAAATAAAAAAAATAGTTCATTCGACTCACCTTGATAAGTACTCTTTGTTGGTATTTCATTTTTTTTCCTTTGCAACGCACAGAGCCTGATATTCTGGGGGTGGGTGGATGGGGCGGTTATTCGCAGCCCCCTCCCCCCGGCCGGGCAAAGGGCATTTTAAGGCCCAGTCAGGAGCGGGTTAAAGCATTCCAATGGTGTACTTCATTATGTCATGTAAATATAGTCATCTGAAGAAAGCTGAAAATGGGCAGTTGCAGCCCTTTGCATAATGCCGCTGTATGCTGATGTAGGTTATGATATATTCGGTAGGTTATGACGTCTGCCCAATATCTCTGCCTCCATAATGGAGGATTGTCAAACTTTGGCGCCCCCAATGACACCAATAATTTTGAAATGCTACTTTAGAAATGGACTACGTAGGTAAGACCTGCCAAGTAATTAATGTGTCTATAATTGAACAAACAGGTATCAAAGAGAAAAGACCTTAAACGGTGTACGTTTTGTCCGTCCTGCGTGGCCATGACGAGTGGCCTGCGTTGCCATGACGACATTTTCGCTTAGTATGGACACAGTCGGGAGGTCGTCTTTAAGTCGTGAAAAAAGAACCCACAGCACGTATGGCGACTTCAATCGTCTTCCGAGTTCCTCGCCATGGCGCTAACGCCTCAATGCGAGGGGACGGTGTGGGAGGGCCTGATCCCCTTCGCACCCGAAAACTTGTGCTTTTTACCATGCGAATTAGGAAACCTGGCAAAATGAATGACGAACTAACAAAAAAAAAAAATTGCACCTCCCACGAAAATCCTGGGCACGCCTTACGCCATTGTGCCGATGTCATTACCTACAAAGCAAACCGGTGTAGCCAGGATTCCATAGCCGTTCCCACATGCCGTTCACTGGAACATCCGTTACTCGGCACATACATTCATATTCGTATTCAACATACACCACAGATTTTGCCCAAACTACGCTATTTGGTCAACCTGTCCATGCCACTCACGAATCTGAAGTTCTTTCTGCCATGAGTTTGACCACTTCACCTCTTGAGGTCAAATAACGCAAATATGAGGTCAACGATGGGAACAAGCTTAGCCGCCGACGTATCTGCGGTGTGTGCTGAATACGAATATGACTATGTGTGCCAAGTCAACAGGCCTCTCACTTCATCTGAAAATAATGTCGAAAAAATTACGAGCGGATGTTTCTCTCAGCGTCAAATCGTCGCTAAATGCAAATAAATTAGCTTAAGCGAGGTACGTCAGCCCATATGTTTCACGCTCAGTTCAGTTCTCCGAATGCGCAACACAAATTGTGCATCATCAGTGACAATCGCCGCAACTATTGTGGTAACGCAGTTTTCTCTGGCTAGATTTCACCTTTCTGGGGAGGGAGATCCTGTAGCTTTTTAATCAGTTAAGGGCTAAACATATGTAACGAAAAACTCCACGGAAATACGCACGGCGTTGACCCAAGTTGGTCAGCTGCCGGGCTGGCAGGGTCAATAAAAGCGTCTGGAATGGGTTTTAAATCCGCCTTACCAAGGTTGGAGGCAAAAATCGTTACGTACATTTTTCGCCGGGGGCATCCCAATCCCATTCCTACATAAAAAAAACAGTTATCTCTGCGCGATGAACATTATTTTCCCTCGTGCACAAGTCCAATTTTTTCGGCCTAGGACACATTTGAGAGGGGGAAGTGAATACCACCGTTCCTTCCCTCACCTGTTTCTCGCCTAATAAAAGCAGCTTTTGGACAAAAGGAGAGCGTTTCTTGGTTCAATGTGAATCCTATACTTGCCATATTTATTTCGGCCCATAATTTTGACTGTAAGGGCCAGAATTTCAAGGGGCCTTTTTCGGCCTCAAAGTCTGTCCAGACGAACACTTTTTGGATAGAAATGGTCTTTCAAGAGGGGCTATTTCCCCATAAAGCGGCCGTTTTTCCCCGAAAGGACCCTCGTTTCCCACAAAAGAATGGTTCCATTTCGCTGGAGACGGCTGGGGGGAGGCGACCGCCAACTTGCCCCCCCCCCCTATAGATATGCGCCTGCCAAAGGCCGTTGCACGTATTCTGGTGCACTGATTTTGTAGGGAAAATCGCTCAATTTGCGCCACTTTTCGAAAAACGGGTACTATGACTATGATATGGGAGACATTGTCTTATTTGTTTCTCATGTACCTTCTCTTTTCTCTTGACCAGTATAATATCTGGTGCATTGAAACTTACGTCTTTACCTATTATTTGTTACTCAGTTTTAGCGGTTTTTCATCAAACGAATGATGCAATTCATCATCATGCTATCAAAAGGCGCAATCATGGCAACCCTGCCATATTTGCGCCACATGTGTCTAACTACGCCATCATGGACATGATACAGAGTTCCAGGTACTTTGCGTCGACAAAAGATACAATGAACCACTGTCATTATTCATATTACAAACAGTTTCACTTTTATTCTTTTTGCCAACACTTGCAAACAGTCAGGGGCAGATCCAGCGGCTCCGCTTTAAGGGGGACCAAAGTTTCCTGGGTCTGGATGGTAGGTCAGCGGAGTCATTGACCGGGTGGAGGTGGGGGGAAGATGCTCTCCGTGGGTTCGGAGAATGTACTTCAGCGGCTGGGTATGAATAGTATGTCATCGACCGGGGAAGGGGGGAGGGGTTGAAGACGATAAGCTGGATTTGGAGTTCCAACAACTTTAAGCTCTGGTTGAGTAGAAAAACCCATGTCTTTGAGGGGACCACATGACCATTTGGCCCCCCCTAATCGCGGTTGGGGGGTCATGGCCGAGATGCCCCCCTGGATCCTCCAGTGCAAACAGGTCGGGAGAGGTGCTCAGATCCCGACAACATGCTGGACAGCCCCATGGAGGTGGCTACATAGGCGCATGCAGTGGGTTTGGGGTCCATACCCCTCTTGTGGTCCGAAAATGTTTCCCCCTGAAACCCGAAAATACAATAGTCCTGCATTTCTTCAGTGTTGAGCAAGGTCACCGAAATCAAATGGATTTTAGGTTATGAAAAGGTGCATTCTCCTCCTTCAGGATCCATTTTAGTTCGCCAATTGGGGAGCAAATTCCTGCAGTGGCAGGTAAATCACCCGATGTAAAAGGGCGCAGCGAGGTCACCTGGCTCCTAAGAGCACAGTGAGTGCGGTCAGCGGCGAGCCACCACCTCTGAATGGATGGGCTAAAATCTGAAACACATTTATCCGTATGATTGATGGGAGGTTCTCGTTCCTAAGGCGTCGCCAGGATTCTCGGCCTGGGGGCTGCCTGCTGTCCCTAGGCGCTGATTACATGGTGAATGAGAAAAAAATTATGTTTTACATCAGTCTTTGCGGCCAGTGGAAAGCGGGGGCTGAACGGGCTCCGCGAGGGGGGAGGGCTAAGGGCTGCAGCCCTTCCAAGAAGGCTCTGGAGACATTTCTGCCTCACGCTCAAGGTGTTCCCTATGCAGCCGAACCTCACCCCGTCATTTCCGTTTTAAATGGGTCCCAGAAACATGGCAAGAGATCCTGGGAGGAGATCCGGACCGCCCAATATTCAAGGATTTTCACGTTAGGCCTATGGCAGTGACTGGAAAGAAACGATCTGGAATCCTATGTGGCCCCTCCCCAGGAATGTCTGGATATCTCCAGCCATGCCCCGATGCGTGCAAAACACTGGAGCAACCATCAACACAACGTTAGCTAGTCCTGCCCCGATTGACGCAATAAGGCCCGGCAAATGGTGGCGCAAAAAACGGCAATGGCCATACCATAACAAAACTAGCCGGGGATAAAACACGCGCGAAAGTATCATCTCTATTCTGGTCAAATGGGAAGGGTAATTCCACAACGGAGACACTGTACAGGAACAAGTTTGCTTCACAGTATTGATAGCACAGTTATACACGAGTAATACAAGGCAGAAAATTATTTCAGACTTGCACTGAAATTTCACGGACCCACCACGCGTCTGTGTCGCTGACAGAGAGGAAGAACGGATAGTATCTGCACTCACGCTGTCTCTGTCAAAAATATCCTTCATTTGCCCATCATCTATCTCAGGAGACGATGGGGGTGGCGCAATTAGACAGGGTGGCGCCCACTGGGCAGCTTCCCCTACTTCTCACGCGTTATTGTCTGCTCTCAAAAGTAAATGTTGCACCCAGTTCGGGGGTGTCGATTTGTATTCTTTTCAGAGGGCCCTGACCCACCAAATGCTGATTTGAGCCCACCCAATGTTGATTTGCGCCAATCCAATATTTTCTGCCGGCTATAAAGGGAACTGAGTAATAATAATGAAAAATACGTCCGCAACAGATACGAGATAAGCAGAAAGTAAAGAATAAAGTCTAAATCGATGTATCTATCTGTCTATCTTATGCATATGTACATATGTATATATATATACCTGTATACATGAGAACAAGTGCAATTTTTCGTCTGATAAATAGCAACAAAAAACTGTAAATTTCTGTTGGCCAAAATAAAGTGGGCTAACTCCGTTGAGAAACCTACATTTGGGGGGAAGTTAGGTTGTCGGGCCCTCGGCTCGGCCCACCCAATCATTTCCAGAAATCGACGCCCCTGACCCAGGTGAGCAAATAACGGTAAAATCCATACAGGCCTTTGCTGCATTAAGCTTGGAAATTGTGTCCTTTGTTGGCTGCGGTGCAATTTTCATCGTATTTTAGTCGATATACGGCAACCGCTGCGATAATTAAGCATGGTAATGAAGCATTTCAACATTTCTCGTACTATGCCGATTACTAGAAAATGATGCTCTAAGACTGGAGTTGCTTTTGGTGTCATTGGGGGTGCATTTCTTACCATCGGGGGTGGCAGGCACTCCCAAAGGAATACAATTCTCCGCTAGTGCGCGAGAACAGCACCGTAACACAAGGCCACGATGAATCTGTGGAGCCTGTTCTCGGTAAAGAACGCGAATCCCACTTCTGCTGTAAAACAGAATCCCACTTCTGTACCACTGATTTGCAGCAGAAATGGGATTAACGCCAGCAGCCCATTATATATTAGCACCACCAGCCCGGAATGTTTTTAATGTTTGGTTTTTCGAATACAGTTCAGAAGAAAAGAAAACTATTTCACTTTTTCAAACGCGAAATAGTCCAGAAATTGTTGTTTAAATGGAAAGTAAAAAAGTACATGAATTTACTTGTTTGAAATGGATAACAAAATTGTCAAAAGTATTTAAAATAGAATTTGAAATAGTTGTATTGAAATAGTGCCCTCCTTTGCTGTCTATGCATTTGCAGCATTTTCTCATAGGGCAATAATTGCTGCGTCCTTTGATGGCAACCAGTTAGAAAATCATAATGAGTTAATATTAAGCGATTTAATCTGACAAGCTGCCTATGCGGTCAGTGGATATGAGGAATTCATGATATATACGCTCTTCCTGACCTGACGCCGTCAGGGACGGACAGTTCGATGCATGACTGACCTCTCCCTGACCTGGCATGGCCAGTGCGAGACATTCCGGTGCGTGAATGACCTCTCTCTGACCCGACACGGTCTGTGGTATACGGTTCGGCGCATGACTGACCTCTCCCTGACCTGAAACGGTCAGTGGGGGACAGTCCGGCGTACGTGGACTGACCTCTCCCTGACCGGAAACGGTCAGTGGGGAACAGTCCGGTACGTTACTGACCTCTCCCTGACCGGAAACGGTCAGTGGGGAACAGTCCGGTACGTTACTGACCTCTCCCTGACCGGAAACGGTCAGTGGGGGACAGTCCGGCGCGTGACTGACCTCTCCCTGACCTGACACGATGCGGGGCGCGTCCATCGTTCAGAGGCGGGCCATTGTTTCGGACCGCGCCCCTACTCCCCGGTCCGCGATAACCGGCGCCTGAGGGCCGGCTATCGCGGCCGACACGGCATCGGGGCATCAGCGACGACCCGGCCCGGCCGATAGCCGTCATCTGCGTCATCCGTCATCGGACCGCCGCGCCGGTCACGGCCGACACGGACGCTGCCGGAAGGCGGTCACGGGTTTCCGTCGCCCGCATCGGCCCCGGCGGGTCAGGCGAAAATTTAACGACAGTGCCATCGGAGAACGAGCGTTTGGCGAACGTTGGTAACGGAAAAGCGTCAGTATGTCTTGGTATTAAACTCAATGGTGGTAATGCTGATGCAGTGGCCCAGAGGTACGGCATTTGATGTAGGTTTTTTTAAGCTGCATGCTTGAGTTGTACTAAGCAAAACGTTATTTCGCCAACAGCGATGTTAAGCAACACTGATATTAACCTGCGCTTCGGAACTCGACGTACAAGGCAGAAACTAGAGCTTCCTTGGAGAAGTGAAATTCAATATCAGCGGAGTACAAAAGCAAGTGCTACGGTACTGAATGACATATTCCAAGGCGCAAAAACTTTTCTTTGGAGATGTTGGATAAAACATTGCGGCCCTCCAAAGAGACCTCTCCTTCAAGACCATCCGTAGAACACTAAACACCATAGACCTTTTGCCAAACCCTAGACACATTGAATATTTCCAAATGATTCGTGGGGCCTCGGCCAGTTCCGAAATTACAAAGATCTGTCCTCCGCCAAAAAGCAAAAGACTTTTGTATCTATTTCACTTCCCATGTTACCGCCAGAGAGCTCTGTTCCACGTCCGGATTTCCTTTGGTAGGGTCAAACGGAAGACCGGGCAGATTTCATTTAAAGGAAGCTTTGATTGGCCAACGGCACATGTTACAAAAAACAATGATGATATAACGTGTTTCCTGGATAGTTTAGACACGTTACCGTGCTATTTTTCTTGTAATGTCCTATTTCCTCGCACGGGCATATGTCTGTTTAAAGCTAGGAAGCTAGGTTTCGACGTTTCAGAGTTTTGCTGAGTTTGATGACATAGGCCCAACCAACAATGAAAACACTAAACATGCATTAGTTTCTGGACAAATTTCTGACCACTTAATACTTGCCATAATTACCCTGTCGGAACGATTCTGTTACCTGTGGCTACAATCTGTCTAGCGGATGTAATCACTGTTTCGCCTTAACAAATGGATTTGAACTGCCAACATGCGTATGCATTATATTTTCGACGTAAATTGGCTCAGATCCAGGGATATCTATGCATATTCCCTGAGTGATCTACTACTTCAGTTATTCAGGGACATGCTACGTACGGACGTCATTTCTTTCCTCTTTCAATGTTCAAATATAACCGCTCGTTTAATGGCTCAGGGGCATTGGCATCACTCATCCAAAATAGGGATTCTCACAGCCGATGATCTGCCCCCAAAAAATGATCCCGCCCCCAAAAAACTGAGGCACAGTTTGATTATGGTGCATAATCTATTTCCATAGCGATTCATTTCGGTTTCCAGCAGTCAAAACGTTCGTTTAAACTAGAAAAGAAATAAAGTGGCTGCCATTGTGTACCGATCCATAACGAAAGCAAATGTACCAGCTGGAGCAACTGCCCCGGAGCGCTTTGCAAGCGCAGTGTTCCCGTGGACCTTCGTTATCCACAAAGTCGCAGATGGCCAGAGCCTTACTTGTAGGGTGCTGCTGGACAAAGTAATTTACCAACATTGCTTTGCGCTGCGTTGCGATTTTGCTACGTAAATTTGGGATACATTGTAAATAGGGTCTTTGTAACGTTTAGATTAACGGCCGCTCAGACGACTTGGTGGTTTTATGAGGCATTTGCTGATTGCAAGGAATGAAGTCGCAAAACTTCAGTAACCTGCGTCACCAACCGCACACTCCCAGCTGATGTCCAGTGATCGGTTTCTGAGTACGCATATCAACCGGACATAATTTAGGCGTGATCGTAAGCACAAAATACATAAATTAGGGTCGTTAGTCTATCGCGCCCGTCATCGATCTCCAGAAGGACCGGGAGAGCCACGTTAAGCCCTCCCGGTCACCAGCCGAGACCCGCATAATCTGGGACCTATTTAATGGGTCTCCCATTATTCACGCAGATGGAATCGGAGATTAGGGACTGGCGGCCTTTGTTGATGTCAGTGTCTGTGAAAGCCGCCATTTTGACAAATGATCACCTTCGTCCCGGCTCCATTCCTTTCCCGGTGACTTATCTCGGTTTACAGAGGCGCGTCATCGTACGGAGTCATAGCGCGCTCTCGACCGGCGAGGGAGACGGAGAGAGAGAGAGAGAGAGAGAGAGAGAGAGAGAGAGAGAGAGAGAGAGAGAGAGAGAGAGAGAGAGAGAGAGAGAGAGAGAGGAGAGAGAGAGAGAGAGAGAGAGAGAGAGAGAGAGAGAGAGAGAGAGAGAGAGAGAGAGAGAGAGAGAGAGAGAGAAGGGTAAAGGAAAGGAAAAGACTTGGCTAGAGAGAGAGTGGGAGAAACAGACAGGTAGACAGACAGACAGACTTGTTGTATCGGGCGCCGGTCGAGACACCGTCCGTGGATGTCACGTTTCCCGGTCTCTTGCCGGTCGGATTAGGAGAGGGCCATGACCAACAAATCACAGAACGATTACTCAACCTCTCCCTCGGAAACAGCCTCCTTTTATTTTTATCATTTTAATAGTATTAATTGTACCCATCTTCAGGGTTTGTAGAATCGAGTGAATGTTCCATCAGCGATAAAACGAAGTTCCCAGCACCCTCTCAACGATAGGAATGCTTTGTGGCCAACGCAGAATAAAACGCATGGTTAACATCTGATACCCTGATAAAGGTTGGTAACGCTCCTGACAAATCACCAGCCTAGCATCCGTGCGATTTAGATAACATCCGTGTGATAGACTGTCACCACTGCTGATATAAATATGACAACAGCGAATGGTTTCCTGTAATACCTGTAGTTACTGTTTTGAAAAAGACGCTTTTGCATTTCATTCTATGCTTTGTTGACCACTTCCATCACCAAAAAAATGAACGCATTTTTTGCATGGTTTTTGTAAGTGTCTCCTAGAATCGCAAAATCTAGTTGGCCCATGGGTGGCGATTTATATCTACAGCACATACACCTTTACTTGTAAGAAGTACATCGGCCCCATCACTGGAAAAAATGTTTTGCTTGACACTGTCCACCGAGTGAATCGAAATTAGGCGCCAAGTGAGGCCGGTCTGTTACCACGGAATATTTTGGCGAGGCTTTCGGCAGCGTCAACCATAGCGTTCTCCCGCGTCAACTGGGCTGCTGCAGTGATGATCTTGCTTGGTTTCTTGTCCGACGAATGGGCGCCAGCTCGTGAGAGGCGGATCCACGACTCCGCTTCACTACGGGAAAGCGACAGGCTTTTCTTGGAGTGGGTCTTTTACACCATTTCGTTACAGATGTCGGGCAGAGCCGCCAAATTCCAGGCGCAAGGAGATCGCCATCTAATCATCTCCAGAGGACGCCTTGTGACTGGAGTGCAGTAGAGGGAGAGTGGCGGACCTGCGCTGGAGTCCTTGGAGTGAAGTGGAGTGGAGAGACTGGCTGCCTATTGAGTTGTAAGGTATTCCAAACACAGCGTGTTGAAGGCGGCTTGCTGTCTTCACACTGGCGCATGTGTGTGTGACCGGTTCACTCTCTCTACAGTAATGCAGAGACGGGACCTCCAGGGCTGCCAAGGTGCTGTCTAGCTCACACGAATCGGGTGCTCGCCGGCGCCCTCACAGTTGTCAACTTTGGCCGCAGCAAAGGAATGAACAACTGGTCGTGTAGTATTCTCTCATTCTGGACCTGTTGTTTTTGCGTGGCTAATGGCGCATGACAGCCATTGCGTGCCTTGTTATTTCTCTTCTGTTGCCGTCGCCTGACGCAACTTCCAAACACTGCGCTGTGGATGAATTCAAGAAGACGTATGCGCCGCGCAAACATTTAGCTCCGGAAAGACAGTTTTACGCAATCGTTTTTCCCGCGACGAAATAATTCCCTCCCGACTGTTCCCACCGCCGGATAACATAGCATGACACTCGCCTGGTTGTCTGAATGCGTCTTTGCTTGCGCGCTTTGCTACTTTGTATTATTTCAGCAACGGTTGCAATCCACCGTTCGCAGATATCTAGCAAAGTCTGTGATACCTGCATGGTTTGTTTAGCGTTGTCAAGGAAAAGGGCGTTTTAAAAAAAGCTGCGCCCTGGGCCTCCGTGATGTGTCTTGTTGGAAATGTATCGACGTGTTAACGGCGAAAGGAGTTAGAAACGTCAGAATTGCATCTTAAATTATTTGTCGGTATTGTGATGCAAAAGCTGAAGGAATAACAAAATGGAAGTGTTTAACAGTCTTGTCGAAGGGAAATCTTGATTAATCGAGCGAAACATTAGAAAAGTCTTCCTGAAAGACTATGCAGTGTCGTACCTATGCTTTTTCGCATGCTGACATGAATTTTGTGGTTTCTAACTACATCGCTCAAAGTGCGCGACATTATCAAGATTGACCTGCGCGGAAGTCTTGAAAAGTGGCACATCAGACAAATCTGATTAATCGTGTTCTTAGTAAGAAACGCTTCCGACATTGAAAAATGTGAGTTATAGCCGTCGCACCAAGCAATCAGGAGACATCAAAAATACAATATCTTGAGTCCCGCATTAGTTTCAGATCGCAGTAATGGCAAAGACGCGAACATCATGTCTCGTTCAGGGTATACAGATATCGTTTTTCATTTCGTCTTTTGTATTATTATTGTTATTAACCGATTTACATGCAATACATGTGGGAAGTTAGCGTGCATTCAGGTAATCTGCAAACAGGGTTTGAAATAACTCCAAGCCATCATACCAATAATTTACATCCATTTGGTGCAAATTGTAGGGTAATTCCAGCACCAGGTAGCCACAAAAGATGACTTTGACTTGAGGTAGGATTAACCGCAAACAAGCAGAAAATCCCACCTGCGTGATCCATCCCCATGCACATTTCATTACCGCCCCTCCGTTTCAGCATACGACTTACAGACGATATCGATTCGGCATGTGAGATGCATTTTTAAACGAAACCTATCAACGCGGCCTAAAATCAACCCACTCCCTGGAAGCGACGAGCCGCCGCCGGCCGCGTTTTTTTTGTCGGCAAGTTTGGGGGGGAGGGGCGGTCGCCGCTGTAACGTGAGTGATGACGTCCTGCCGGCTTCCGCGCGTCGGCCGGCCGGCCGGCCAGCTGTCGGCGAGTCACCCGCCCGGGAAACGGCGTGCCCGAACGCGACCGCCTGACCGGGAATCAGAAAAACATCGTGCGTGGATGAAAGGCAACGTCAAGAACCATCGCTCAAACAACGATTTGAAAGTTTTGAGTATTTCTGGAAGCTCTGTTTGGTCGTCTATCAGGAGTGCATGTCACATCAAAACTATTGGCTTTGTCGAGCTCTGATGGTATCAGCTCGGTGCAGAACGAGGTGATATGAGGGTAACATGTTTCGGTTGCATCTTCGCGGATGCCTTCCGAAATATACCTATGCAGATGGACCAGGTGATGTCAAGGTCAGAGCCACGAACCCTTTTTGGTGCGTGGGTTCTGCTTTCAACCTGACGCGCACGAAAGATTACAACCCGAACTGGACTGACCGCAAGGGTCTGTCTTCCCCGTGTCAACCGCGACATGAAACGACGGTCAACATTGGACTAAACGTAGCAGCTGACGCAGCATGAATCCGAGACTCCGCCTAGTGCATGATGCGCTTATAATGCTCATTGGTTTTATGGCACTATGTCGAATGTGTGCTTCCGTGCAAATACTGCATGTACTCGAATCTCTTCATCAGACTAAGCGTCCAAAGCGCATCGCCGTTATAGCACAATGAAGTGCCTATTTGGAAAAGGATCATGACGTCAAAGGCTTTGAAAGACGAATGAAGAAAGGAGTTCCCGTAAGTTTTTAGTGGTCGTGTTCTGTGAAGGCTTACCAGCCACAGACCCAGACCAAAACTCCCGATTATTTTTCGGGAACCATCGTCTTGGGTTGCATCCGCTTGAGACAGGAGATGCAGATTTGGCTCCCAACTCGTTGCTGAAGGACTAGAAATAGGCCGGTTCGTCGGGGAAGACGCTCAAGACGTGTACCCGGCCGAGACCGGCGATGACTCATCACAAGGGCTGTTCGGTCTTGACACACCGCCAGGACACAGCAAAAACTGGACAAAGTTAGGTGAGATTTTTCATGGATCGGAAGTCGGCATTCCACCTATATGCTGACAACAGGACGGGACACGCGGAACATGAGCTCGACCGCCATTGGACCGGCTCCTACTTCACCTCTACCGCTGCCTTCTATAATTATAATCAAAATCGAAATAGTAATTTTGCTTTAATATCATTAACTGAACAACTAAACCAAATTAAACACTAGCAGAGCGCGACACGTTCGATTTGCTACCGAATTCTAACGCCATCCTTACTGAGCAGTCTTCAGGCCCCAGTCCTGACGTGAACAGCGGCAACCGGCTTCAGCCTGTCATCTGCTCCCCGTTAAACCCGCCAACAGACCGTCACCGACTGGTCCTCCGCCGGGACGGTCCGTCACCGACTGGTCCTCCGCCGGGACAGACCGTCACCGACTGGTCCTCCGCCGGGATAGACCGTCACCGACTGGCCCTCCGCCGGGACGGTCCGTCACCGACCGGTCCTCCGCCGGGACAGACCGCCACCGATTGGTCCTCCGCCGGGACAGACCGTCACCGACTGGTCCTCCGCCGGGACAGACCGTCACCGACTGGTCCTCCGCCGGGACGGTCCGTCACCGACCGGTCCTCCGCCGGGACAGACCGCCACCGATTGGTCCTCCGCCGGGACAGACCGTCACCGATTGGTCCTCCGCCGGGACAGACCGTCACCGACTGGTCCTCCGCCGGGATAGACCGTCACCGATTGGTCCTCCGCCGGGACAGACCGTCACCGACTGGTCCTCCGCCGGGATAGACCGTCACCGACTGGCCCTCCGCCGGGACAGACCGCCACCGATTGGTCCTCCGCCGGGACAGACCGTCACCGACTGGTCCTCCGCCGGGACAGACCGTCACCGACTGGTCCTCCGCCGGGACGGTCCGTCACCGACCGGTCCTCCGCCGGGATGGACGGTCACCGACCGGTCCTCCGCCGGGATGGACGGTCACCGACCGGTCCTCCGCCGGGATGGACGGTCACCGACCGGTCCTCCGCCGGGACAGACCGCCACCGATTGGTCCTCCGCCGGGACAGACCGCCACCGATTGGTCCTCCGCCGGGACAGACCGCCACCGATTGGTCCTCCGCCGGGACAGACCGTCACCGACTGGTCCTCCGCCGGGACAGACCGTCACCGACTGGTCCTCCGCCGGGACGGTCCGTCACCGACCGGTCCTCCGACGGCGGGAGCCGGCGCCGTGGAACCGTCGGCAGACACCGTTGGCCGTCGGCCGACGGACACCTGCGACCCGGTGACGTCACGGGAGGCCCGGCACGGGACCCACTTCGCGCTAACGGGACCTTATCGCCCCACAGGAACCGCCGGCGGGCGCGCGCTCGGACGGCCCTATAGAGGTCACCGCCGGCGGGCGCGGATCCTGACAAGACTGACGCCGGCACACCGCGCGGACGCTCCCGGTCCGCGAACTGGGCCGCCCATTCAGCCGCGGGAGAGGATCAGGGTGACGGACGTGGAGAGGGCTCTCTTTCGACCGCCGATCCAGAGCCTGAATGGGGCTCAGGCTGCTCTGAATCGGTGTGAGCGCGTTACCTGGTTACCCAGAATCGCGGGACCCAAACGGCGCTTAGTCGTTTTGTTTGCTTGGAGCTTATCTGCTTCGAAAACGGTCGGACTAGTTTGTCTTGCTTTGAGGTCCCAGCAAAGGTAAAGGAGCACACGTGTCTCCTACTTGCCTAGTTTTAACCCACATTCCATATTTTCGGCGCCGTTTGACTGTGCGTCTCGACAGTCCCTTGACAAGCCCCTGAAGGTTCAATGCAAATGTTCGAATGGACTGCCATGTAGGTTGTGTAGTCACTGGTGAATATCTCGGTGGCATTTGGTCTCGCTAGCATACCTACATGTGGCTCACCTCATTCGCCACAGCTGAATACTTAACTGTTATCTAATGTCATTCCCGTGTTAACACCGGACATAAATTTGAGACCGTATGGACGGGTCCCCAGGTCCACAAAGACTTGTAATGCTGAACGATTCCGCGCGGTTCGCGACGGCGACCAGGTAGCCGCGATCATTCCGGTGGCCATGGCTACTTCCTGTACAAAAAAGACAACCCGTACTGACCGACCTGAACGAACTTCGCAACCACTGGTCAGCTGTGAGACCCGTTGACGCGGACAGTTCCTGGCGGGCGCGCGCCTGGCCGGCCGCCTTCGTACGCATGCACTTCAGCCGTCCCGGACTCCGGTGAACCGGTTAAACCAGCCGGCGCCGGTCATGAGGGGAACCTGCCTGGGACGGGCCAGGTCGACGCCGGCCTGTCCTCTACTCGGCAGGCCTCTCACACGGACAGGCATCGGGAACATTCTGCTGACCTTATTTCTGGGTCCGTCTGCGGATGGTCAGCAGTCAAATGTTGTGTTTGTCTGCTGTTAAACAGCCGTGTTCGTCATATGATTGCCGTGTTTGTTATTGCAGTTCGCTTTGACTTTTTGAGTTGCTACTGGTTCCCTTCGCCGGACCCACCGGCGCAGACAAAGGGGCGACCTGGGATGCCCGGACCCCCTCCCCTTAGGCTCGCATTTTTGCGAAAACCATTGCACATCGTCTTCCCGGCAGGCGGTTTTCGTATGATTTCAGTTCACACTGAGCTCCGCCCCCCCCCCCCCAACCCTTCAGAAAAACCTGGCTGCGTCCCTGGGAGGACCCGTCTTTTTAGTTTAATACAGGAAAGGAGGCACGCTTTGACTTTTACCTGAGTCCCTTTTACCTCATGTTTGTCGGTCTTGGGTTCTTCATAGAAGCCTTACCTGAACGTGGAAACAGTAACTGTTCGGACTTCCTCCATGCTTTTGTTTGATTTGCATGTCTGATCTTTCTCGACTGATGGAGAGTAACGCATTGCATTAGCAACCGTTGCATAGCGCAAGATATGCTTATTTGCCCGGCACAGTTACTGATGGGGCACCCAAAGAAACTTAGTGCGACAGGCAAACCCAATGCTTCCGTCGGATTCATCTTTTTACCGGAAGCCAGACGGGCCTGGCAAACAAAACTTTTCAAGTTAGCGAGCTCGTGCATTAAAGGACTGCGCGCCGACCTGCCAATAGCGGCGATGTCGTGAACGATGGCCGAAACGAAGACGCTGACGATGACGTTAGACGGTCTCCAATCGAGTCCGGCGGAAGCTCATTGCTGTGTCGAAAAAAGACTGCGAGCGGGCACGCCTGGAGTGAAGGCGCTGAGATCCGCGCCATGCTGGTGATGTAGCGGGGAGGACCCTGACGGTGCTGCGGCTGCGCTCTGAAGCCGGCCAGCATTTCCTCGCCGCCATTCAGCGATCATCGCAGACGGCGCGGATCGAAAAACCGCCAATTAGCCGCGTATCTCGTGAGATGTCTGCGGGATCGGCGGCGAAAAACTGTCAGGAGCAGATCCCACGTCATGCGATACGTTCCGTCTGTCAGATTTTTTGCAGCTCGGCTGCAGCGCCGATTGGCCGATTGGCCCAGTTCCTCTCCGAAATGTCCCACTTTGCGTACATACCCGAGCGCGGTAGGGCAAACACGGCCAATTTGAGCCACACTGTCAGTTACCGCGGCCGTGTTCTCGTGGGCGTGCCAGCGGCGAGAGTGTGAACAGCGCGAGCCACCGCGCCCGCGTCGTGCGAAGACGCGGAGGAATTCCTGCCGGAGGACCGGCTCGAGCGGCGACACCGTCCGCCCGGTCCGGGACTCTGCCGCGTGACCCGGCACGGCGCGCAGCAGGTCAGCTGTGAGCGGTGGGTCAGCTGTGAGCGGCGGGTCAGCTGTGAGCGGCGGGTCAGCTGTGAGCGGCGGGTCACCTGTGAACGGCGAGTCAGCTGTGAGCGGCGGGTCAGCTGTGAGCGGTGGTTCAGCTGCGAGCGGCGGGTCGGCTGTGAGCGGCGGGTCAGCTGTGAACGGCGGATCAGCTGTGAACGGTGGTTCAACTGTGAGCGGCGGGTCCCGCCGGGCCGCGACATCCCGTCGGCGCCGCCCGCAGGCGGCTGAACCCGGCCCCCGAGCGTGTTCCGACTTTGACGGAAGGCAGACTAATGGCCCGGCGGGCGCTGAATAATGAATGAGCCCCGGACACACGAGCGTCTGCCCGCGTCTCGGCCCTATCGCCGTCTCCGTCGTCGGAGACACAGCGGCGGCGCGCGACTATCTGATGAGGGGCCGCAGCCCGACAGTCACCCGACTGGCCGCTCTTTTGCCGCTGACCCGGCCGCGGCGCCGGAGCGCGGAGTAACGCCGGGCGGGCGGTCTCAGTCTCAGTCTCAGTCTCAGTCTCAGTCTCAGTCGGTCTCAGTCGGGCGGACTGCTCTCAAAGGTCAAGACGCCCGCGAACAGTCGGCCAGACAGGTGCAGGGACGCACCAGCGTAGCGGACTCAACAGGGCTGGCCGCGAGGATCAAATCGATTAACGGGTAACTGAGGCTGCAGTCGTTAGGTTTTATCGCATGTTACATCAATCATCCACCGCGCGTCAAGACGCATTCATGGTGAAGATGATGAATACATTACAATGTCGTACTGTAATACCGCTTCGCATGCACGCTGCGTGGTGCTTCTCGAGTATCATGAGTTATATGGTTCCATAAGGCATGAGCTATGTAGTACCGTAACGTATTGCAAATGAAATGACGATGCATTGAACGTTTGCGGTCACGAAACGCCCCGTCTAAAAGATAATGATAGACGTGACCTGGCCTGAGCCAGCTCAGGCCATTTTTGACACTGCTGAAGGTAAAGGAAAAATGTCTGAGTTTTTGAAGATAGAACTTAAACTTTTATATAAGTGCATGGTTAAAAAACTGGGCAAACATAAAACAAAATATTTTAATTAGGTCGCTTAACAAGACCAGGTCAAGGTTTAAATTCAAACCTTGGTTTTATGTCAATATTTTTGACGCTTATTCTCAGAATGCAAAATCAGGAACGTATATGACTAAACATTGTCCTCCGCCTGCGTTTCAGGTTTCAGATCGATGTCAGGTTGGGTCATGGAGCTATGACCTAAAATTTCCGCGAACGTACACTATATTACAAAGGCTATAAATCGAACTTTGAGAAATATAGTCAATCCAAATGATTGGAATCGTTTTCAGACACTATAAAATGAACTAAAGGTCATTCCATGTGACTGAGGTCATTTAGGTCTTTTAAGTCATAAAGGTCATAAACGTCATTCAACGTCTTTTACATCAGGTTTAACTTCGTAAGTTGACCTGATTAACATGTTACTTTGACAGCTCCCTCTTTTTCATGTCTCTGGCGACGCCTAAGCCAACATTATACAATGTATCACGGTCTGTACTTCTGAAGTATAATATGATAAGTAAAATCTAAAAAAATGGCTTTTATGTTGTTAAAAAATGTCATTTTCTAAGCCCCGTGAGCACCTATTTTTTCCCATTTTTTCCCAAATTTTCACAAAATTTCAAACATATGGACCAATGGGCAAATTCCCATCGATTGCCTCTCGAATCATGCCCATTGTACCAAAATTGTTCAATAAGCAGCAAATTACAATAAATGAAAAATGCCCCCTTTCCGACTTTTTTCCCCCTGTATCCGCCCCTTTCAATGACGGGAATGTGCCCCAGCGCTATCGTTACGGGAGTGGGGTTGATAAAAATAATTCCTGCGTTAGATTGGTCGCGTTATTGAGGACGTCACGATTTGGACAAGTCAGGTCGTGTACTGTCATATTGGACTGAAATTTCCACGACTCACTTGGGCATGGGAACCGATGCCTGCATGGCTCGTTTTCGAAACTGAGTGGAGAGGGTTTGACTACGATTTCATGCTGATTTTTAGCATCATTCTTTAAGCCTGCTATTAATACATCCGCAAAGTGGGGATCTTAGCCCAGTACCTACCCAACCTCCAGGGATCTCCAGCCAGGCATCCAGCAGTGATAAGACGAGGTAAGCACAGCGGCAAGAGCTACGGTCAAGGATAATCTTACAAGTAACGGATGTCTTCACAGGGCCACGACCCCCGTTTCCAGCAGCCAACCTCCTTTTGACGACTGACTGGTGGGTTTTCAGTACTGAAGGTCGCAAGAGTCACGTGGCACAGGGTCAGAAGCTCAAAATTATTAATCAAGGTGTATTTTTGTATTAAATCATTAATATAAGTTTTTCGTAATGTTTATACAAATCGAGTTGCCCTTTTATGCACTCGTCGACGGCCCTCAGCCCACCACCTGCCCGCGAACCGGGAGCACACGGGGAATCCCTCGCACACCGGTGGCTGCAGGATGCCGTGAGAAGCGGCGGAACTCGTTTCGAGTGGCGCGGAGGCCGACCTGCCCCAACGGCATATTTCGTGGTCGGCACCCAGCCCACAGCTTGACCGCAATACACACGTAAAGCCGGGCAGCGCGAATCCAGTTACAAGCGTTCGGCAACAGCTGTGACGAGAAGCTGCCGGTTCATGAAAGTGAAGCAGCCAGATGTAGCCGGCAATGCGCCTCACATCTACGCATTATAACGAGGTTCTGTACCATCTGAAGACCGAAAGCCCGACTGGGAAGAGAAATACGTCTTCGGTCATACGCCCAAAACAAAATCTTCCCTTTCTTTCCTCTTCCCCTTTGACGCGCACCGCCAGCCTAAAACGTTCGCTGCAGCGTTTCTCCGTCCGCCCATCGGTGACCGCGGCACAAACACCAAACGGAGTGAACGGCACTCAGTGTATTCGGCACAGATGAGGTGGAGGGGGCTCCCGGACCGCGACAGCCCGGTGGAAGATGAACGGCAGTGAGCACCGGGGCCGACCGCTAGGCAGCGACGTCCTCCACCACACCCTCGCTGTTGCGGCCGTTGAAGAGGAAGAAGTTGCAGAGCGGCTTGTCTTTCTGGCTCACGGCCTTGATGACCTCCTGCGCCAGGACGCCGCCCACCACGGCGCAGACCGGGCTCAGCTCGCCCAGACACAAGCTGCCGGCACAGGCCGCGGAGCCGTTACCACCCGTCCCAGATACAACGGACAACGGCTCCGGGCACGGAAGAGACGCTGCTATCGGCGACGACGTCAGCAATACTGACGCATTACCTGAAGTCAAGACCGTGACCGGTAACAGATGGCGGTTCTGGAATTCGCAGGAATTCGCGGATTTCGGTACACAGCAGGCGTTAGTCAATTTCTTCACACAGAGACGCGTTTCCGATCATCAAGTGTACACGCCCGTACCCAATCCCGACAACAGACAGGTCAGGGGGGGGGAGCGGGGTAGCGTTCGGCCGGGCTGCGGTCGGCGAGACAGCACCAGGCGGCGGCGGCAGCAGGCCGGCCCCTCTTCGATAGGCAGCAGGCCGACCTCTCGGCACGCGTGGCACGCCATTCACAGCGCGCCGGAGCGGCGGCCGTGTTTACGGCACGAGGCGGCCGCTGGTGAGCACTGTTTGTCCACCGGCGGCGGCCGCAGCTGTCCGTACCGGCTAGCCGGCCCCGCCACCATCATTCTCCTCTAAAGACCGACGTGCGTGCGTACGTGCGTGCGTATGTGCAGAGGACCCGATCCGAAAACGTGGGAAAATGCGGCGGCTCCAGACAGGGGGATGATCACGGGTCAGGTTTCTACCGGCCGCCAAACATCTCAGTCCTCTCAGCGGACTGCGCGTGCCCTTTGTCGAAAGAGCTAGGGCGTTGGCCAAGACAGTTCCAACACGCCGAGCCCACACGTCTCCCGTTTTGGTGCGCGACTGACGAGTTCATGACGTTCAAAACGCAGGACTCCGTTGCCACACAAAGGCAATATCAGACACCAAATTTGCGGACTTTTACATACAGCCACATTAAAACGGCTGACTGCTGACATAACAGGGCCGCCATCGTCAGAAGTGGCTGGGATCCGCGGTAGAGTGCAGTGATAGTTGTACGTTGCTGCTCATCAGCCTGACATTAATCAGCTGTCCAATGCCGTCGCGAGAACATCCAGGCGCAAAATTCGTGTTCTTTAACGCCCTTGCCCAGGTGGAGTCCGTTTTACCGGCATTTTTTCATTCAAGAACGATGCCTAGCCCTTTAGGTTCCACACGGGACCGGTCTGCCTCAGGCAATCTTCCGCATCATGTTCATCATTATCGTCATCATTCAAGCGCCGTTACCAAGTTACTGTCGGCATCAGCCGCAAGGGTTTGGCGGTCACATCCGCTGAGAACCGTTATCACCAGCAAAAAAACAAACCCACCCTCGTGCTTGTCAAAATTCACCAACATGCCGGCCCGTCAGCTTTACACGGCTCCATCCGACCAGTCCGCGGGAGGTCTCGCTTTGCCTGAATACTGTATAGCCCGCCGTCGTGACAAAGGTCTCCGCAGTCACAATCCTTCCCGAACACGGAAACCCGGCGTCGTCCATCACCGGACCCGGGGTCGGGACGACCTCCCGATCCGCCGCGCTCCGTGGTGGCGGCCGGCTCAGCGTTCACCAGACGGAGTCGGCCTCCGTCCGCCGCAGGAGGTCCTCCCCCAGCCGCGGCCGACGCCTCTCGGATGGCCCGGTGAATCCATCAGACGCCGTCTGTCGCCGGGCCGGCGGCCGGCCGTCTGCCGGGGCAGAGCTGTCGGCCGCCGAGCCGGCCGCCGGCGCCTGTCGCAGCCGACGCCAGACGGGGCCGCAGCGCAGCCGGGCGGCGGCTCCGCCACCGGCAGTTATGTAAGGGACGCTAAAGAGCGGAGATCGGGAGACCGCAGGGCCGGGGAAAGACGTGGTCCGCTGACCAGGGCTGGCGGCTGCCGGCTGAAATAAGCTACAGAAATCAAAAATGACCGCCGGTTTTAAACGGTTAAACCCAGCCGGCTTAAAAGATAAGTGACACAAAATCGTAGAAAAGGAAGAAAATATTCGGCGTAGATCTAATTGTGGAACGAATCCTTTTATGCTTTTAAAGACAAAGAATGCCATAAAAGTATTTCCACGCAATAAAATATGAAATATGTGAAAAAAATGTGACTACAAGTAACTCGATCAAGAAACATAGTGTTTAGATTCATCCTTTGAACGGCACAGAAGAAAAGGGTCTATCAGGGTCACATATGCAGTCCCGCATCTGAATCCGGTTTATAAAATGTACAGCAGAACAATTATAACAACTATCTTACATGTTATTAGCAAGGTATCTAATCATCATCAGGTAGCGGATAAACAAGACACACAACAGATAAGCAACAGTCAATCATCGCAAAAGACAAATTGTTCCACACCATAATAAATGTCATCCTAAACATCATAGTGATATGGTTAACCATATCCTCAATCATTGACAAAAGCAATCAAGACCGTTTTCACAACACGGCCACCATGTCGTAACTAGTGATGTTTGGTGCTTGACAATTTCTGTGTTCCAACATCTTCGTCAGGTTTGAACAAAAACCTTAAAAAATTACAATTAAGGCTTGGGTATAAATTCACACCTTTCTGTCTGTATACTAGCTGTATGCAAACTTTCCCTGTTCCTATATATAACATTCTCACTACGAGAAATTTGGGAATAATTTACATAAGATACGTTGCCCGTAATAGGCCAGTTCCTGTTTCATGCGGTGAACCCTGGACAAAAATCTTTCACTTACATGAATTTTAGGACCTTGAGTTCATTAGACATAAAAAACCAGAATAAAGGTTATTTTAAGTGAACTGGTAAAATTTAATGCGCCAAAATAATTTCTGCCACTGTATGCCATTTTGTCGGTTTTAACCGGTTTAAAACGGCAAGTGACAGAAAACAATTCTGTTCGGCTCAAACGCAAGCCCTGGCGCTGAGTGCCGCGCGGCCGTCGCTGGTGCCTGAAGGGGTGCCGATCGTGTCGAGCCACCGGACGGGTCGGACCGAGGTGATGCCGTATCGGTGCCCTGTTTACACGTCGGAACGATGGAAGTGCGTGCACCGGAGCCTCGGCAGGCGCGGCCGCCCCACAGACATGCGTGAGAGATCCTCAGATCGGTCTGCGGACGGAGGCGCGCGATAGTGAATACAATCGAACGTGTTTATACGTGCTTGTGTGCACGAGGCACGCGTGGGAAAACGTCGGAAGCCCCGTGATGTTTTGCCAGAGCGAGGAACCAAGCCTAGCGCGGCTCGGGACAGCCAGGCACATTTGCAGCTTCACGCTGCCATCGATCAGTTATTCACTGTCCATGCTGCGCGTCCCGCGGGGCTCGCCAGACCCACCCCAGGCGGACAGGCCGAGGAGCAGAGAGTGGCTACACGGCCCAACCGTCGCTGCCAGGGGCAGCCACGACCGACTCACGCCTCTTCCAGCGTCCGGACGCGTTCAGCGGGCTGGGCCCAATGTTCACCGGATGGGCTAAATTTTAAACTCGTCTCTACCCACTTCCCCCGCCTCTCAGACGTTGCGCTTGCCCCTCAGGCACGCTGTAATTGTCCCTCAGACGTCCTGTACTTGTATGTACTGGGCCAGTTCAGAACCGGGATGAATCGCAGCACATCTCCCGGCCTCCAAGCTCCACACGCCCTACGATGGTCGGCAAAAACCTCTGGTGTTCCTGGGTGCCGACCACGGCGATAACATGTTGGTACCGGGGACTGCTGCTAGAATTAGCCTACCCTGGCGACAAAGAAAAGGGGTGTTCTGGACTGTCGCGCTATCCGGACAAGGGTGAAGGGGGGAAGGGGGTGGCGTTACGGCAGCGCTGTCAGGTCTCGACAAAAACATGTTTTGCAACACCATTCAACGTACGACCTTGGCGTGACGCAGCCTTTCACTGCTGAAAGGAGTGGAAAAGGCCAACTTCAAAGGCCAAAGTGATCAGCTAAGTGGCCTTTTCCACGGCTGGTCGTGGCCAGGTGGGTTAGCAGCCGGACGACAGAGTCCGGTGCGTGGCAGACACTGGGCTTTGGTTCCAGAACGGACGCCTGAATTAGACCAGAGACCAATGGAGTAGGCTGGCCACGCAGCCGCCACGCCGTGGAGTCGCAGAGCTAGAAAGATCCTGAACGGCACATGGCTCAGTCCTGGGGGCAGGACTACTGTACAGTGCGAAACAGTTGCGTGTCGGAGTAAAGAACCGCGAAACAAGCCTGGCTTAGCGTGGACTCTGATCCAAATGCCACCCAACTTCGACACACTCGGACCACATGTAAAAAAGGCCATAAAAGGCGCACGGTTCTTCCGGGCTCAGCGTATACGACAGTCGAACGGCTGACATCAAACGTCAGCCGGAGACCACGGCCGACCAGCGCGGCTGACAGAACGGCGCTCGAAAACGGCTCAAATGCCGCTCAGATCACATGCCAGCGATAACGCAGTGTTCAGCATGTCAAAAACTAACAGGTTCATAAAACAAGTAAAACGAGAATCCCAAAGAGCCGAATAAAAAAGGCATCAAGGACCGAGTCCCCAGAAACATTCAAGACACCATTAAAACGTTCAAAATGATTTATCACAATCTGAAAAAAACGGGATGGAATGGGAGCTGACAGCGTCCACTAAACGATAAATGGGAATATGTCGAACATTTTAGCTGCTGGTGGCAAGTCGAAACCTTCATGTACTTATGTCTACTTCAAAAGCCAGAGTGATCAGCTAGGAAGCAGGAAAATTCCGTTATCGTTAAATTCCGATTCGTTAAATTTCGGTTACCAAAGTGTTGTACAATTCCGTCACTAACAAACGTCAAATCCAGTCGCAAATAAGCGAGATTATGCAAACGACCTGTTTTGAACCCGGCCATCACATTCCGTCCCCGCTTAAACAGCTCAGCCGCATCACGTCAACACCCAGCCGTTTCCTTCAACTGCCCTCGCCTGGTGAGTGTCATCTCATCGGTCCTCTGGAATCCGTTTGAATCGCAACAAAGATGTCAACGGCGCACCTCCGTCCAGCTACGGGATGTACGCAGCGGCCGAAGAAGCTTATCGGAGGAGTGTATCTTTCTTTCCACGGAGACGTATAACCGTTATGTTTACATATTGCGATCCGTTAAATCCGGAAACGTTGGCAAATCATGAGGAACTGTTCCTGTTTTCGACACGACACATCTTTCTACAAGACCAGTCCCGCAGTTTGATAGACTTCAGCCTTCGGCAGAAATGACGTACTCCGTTAACCGGCATCGGCATGTCCTTGATGACTGTCCACTGACTCGTCCAAGATGCGCATGTGAAGTGCATCTGACTAAAACGGGAGGGTGGAACCACGGTAGCGACACAAAACTCTTTTCACAAACCATTACAAAACCGACGGCGGTCTAACACTGTAATAGGCTACACGGAACTAAAATGCAATTCCATATTTCGACAATCCTTGCCAATGACTTGGACAAACTGATAAGCTATCTCCAGTTTCATGTCGAACCACCCCTAGGGATAGGACGTAGTGCCCCAACTTGCTTTCAGCGTACATGAAATAAATACGTTGTTTAGACACACACCAAAAAGAGCTGGGCCTTCTCCAAGCCCTCACACGGTGACAGAACTACAGTACAATGAAAACTAAAACTATGCACAAAAGTTGCGCGGTTTTACTCCAATCATCGCGCCCACTCCCTTCCTTCCTTCTGTTACATCTGCGGCACGAGAGACGGCGACCCAGACCAGTGACCCCCCCCCCGACCAACGATGAAACTGCCCAGAAGCCGTCCCACCGACTTAGGTTCTGCGTAACAGCAACCTACCCCACAAACCCTTCAAAGTTCCACGCTACGTCTTCTGCGGCACGTAAGTACCCCGGAAGAATGTGTTTTCTTCAGGTAACCAGTTCGGTCGCGCTACGTTCCCCCTCGCCGACACGTTACTGGGGTCATCAGACTGACGGCGACCCCTTGCAAAAGGGGTCACAAAACACTGCTCCATGACGATGACGACACCGCCCTGCACCGACAACACAGCAACTGACAGGGCAAGCCTTGGCCGGCCCTCCTCGCAACCGGCCGTGCCCTGGACGACCCCTGGCCGGCGGCCCGCCCGTAAGGACGACACCCGACTGCGCAGTGCCGGCCGGGGCATGACCGAGTGACCGGCATTCACGGGCCCCTCCAGCAGGGCCGTACTGCACTGGACCGGGGCATTCAACCGGCCGGCAGCGGTGCATGCAAACGGCGAGATCATTCAGACTGACCCCTTGGCAACACCGGCCCAATGCACATACTATTACGATCCGACCCTGCAGATTGTCACGGCTGCAGAAAATATGTGTCAAAGCCCGCGGGCGACAAAATTCCTGGCAGTCTGGCCGACGAATTCAATTTGCATCAGATCTCGGCTCGTGCAGCACATTCGAGCGGTGCTTCTTCGCGGCGGAGTGCGGAGCCGCGTCGCCGGCGGCGCGACAGAACGCGCCGCCGGCACGCCGCGGCCGCGATCTGCATGTCAAGTGCCGTCGGCCGGCGCCGCGCGGACGCATTTTGACCGGAGAACGGTACCGCCCGCACGTGGCGTCCTGCGCGGCGCTAATCGGCGGCGCATGCGCTCGGTCGGTAACCAAAAGCGCGGGACGGCCGGCGCGGGACGGCCGGACACGCAGCCGCGGCGCTCACCCGCAGAACTCGTCGGGCATCTTGTCGGCAGGCACGCCCAGTCGGCACGCCACGTCGTCCCGCAGCCGGCGCAGGCAGGCGGCGTCGTCGGCGGCGCTGGCCGGCAGCGGGCGGCGGCCCTGCTCCTCCCGGAACGCCTGCAACACTGCAGCGGACGGCGGCGGCGTCACGGGGCGGACAGTCACCGGCCGACAGCGTCAGGGGGCGGACAGTCACCGGCCGACAGCGTCAGGGGGCGGACAGTCACCGGCCGACAGCGTCAGGGGGCGGACAGTCACCGACCGACAGCGTCAGGGGGCGGACAGTCACCATCCGCAGCTGCTTTTAAGCGCCGACGGCGACAGATCCTTCGTTAAGTGGCACACATGATGAACAAGACATAAAGAGAAGCGGCAGAGGCGATATATTCGACACCAATGCATGGCAAATAGCAGGACTTGGGGAGACCCCTACTGACGGACGGATCCGAACGTATGCTCAGCCTGACACCCCAACGTAAAACAGACTTAACTGCGAGAAGTGGCCATGACAGCTTGTTGCCATACAGCAACTCGTGGGCCGACTGGCAATGGCACAAACAAGCACGGTTCTGACCCCCAGCACCTGCCCGGTACACGGAAGAGAAAGACCGCTATACCAGGTTGTTGACCCGTGCAAACAAACTGTAACAAATCCTGCCCAATGGCAGACAGGGCTATCGCCGTGCACGTGCTAACTAGGCAGCCGGGTCAGGCCGCATGACGTCGGCAGGACGATAAACGATGATCATACTTCGTCTAGGCCTACATAGTTCAGTTGGCAGCCTCGATACCATCTGAAGCCTCACCAATGCCGAAAATAGTCAGGCACCGCAACAGTCACCACCTACCCCGCATAATAAAGTACGTGTTCGACGTCCGTTTTAACGTTTTGCGGCGTTCTTCTGCACTCCAGTCCACGCCGAAGCGCGACATCTAGCGGGCAAAACTGCATACTGCGTTTGACGGTGCGGCTCTCGGGCTCGGTGCGCGGCCGCTTCTGTGCCGGTTCGCCCGGTGTCCGCGTCGGCAGCGGCACATCCCTGCACGAGACGTCCATCGCTCAGAGCCGGCCGCCTCCACAGCAACAGGCGGCGGCCGTGAGATGAACCGCATTTCTTCGGCAGTTTCGACATGACACATACAACAAAGCGTGTCGGGAAACACGAAATCTTGCCCTGCTCCCCCCCCCGCCCGGGGAAACAGCTTTTCATTTCGAGGCAGCACTAAACGGCCTGTCTCTGGCCAGTCGGAGAGCGACAGGGTTCTGTTGTCTTGCTTCCGTGCTGCATTGAGGCATCCCAGATGCCGGAACACCGGTACCCCAACGACAAAGACTGTCCACGCTCCTGTCCGTCCCCGCCCTACCCCGCTACTCATTCGGCGTACTTCAACAGCGTACACCTACCTCCCTCCCCTCCCACTCCCTGCCGTCCGTCCCGTCCCCCCCCCCCGGTACTCACTCGGCGTACTCGTGGCAGCTGAGGTCGGCGAACATGAAGCCGTAGAAGCCGTACACGTCGCCGGCGAAGAACAGCACACCACGCCGCCGGCAGAGGGCGTTCAGCCGGCGCAGCTCGCCGTCGACGCACCCGGTCGCCACCACCACGTCGTACCGGCTGACGTCGTCCTCCGTCAGCCCGGCCGCCGGCGACGTCAGCGCCGTCACCGCCACCATCGGGTTCAGCCGCTGGGCGCGCGCCACCGACGCCTCGGCGCGCTGACGGCAGAGGCCACCGTCTGACGGCTCAGGCCGGACAGCAGAGGTCACGGTCTGACGGCTCAACCGGGACGGCAGAGGCCACCGTCTGACGGCTCAGGCCGGACGACAGAGGTCAAGGTCTGACCGCTCAGACTGGACGGCAGAGGTCAGGGTCTGACGGCTCAGGTCAGACGGCAGAGATCACGGTCTGACGGCTCAGGCCAGACGGCAGAGATCACGGTCTGACGGCTCAGGCCAGACGGCAGAGATCACGGTCTGAAGGCTCAGGCCAGACGGCAGAGATCACGGTCTGACGGACTCAGGCCATGGTCAAACAGGGGTGAGGTGAGGCTAAAGAGCGCGCAAGTAGCTTCGGTGGTTCAGGAGTGCTGTGTGGGTATTAGCAGTACCGAGACGGTAGTCTCCTATCTGCATACCTGTTTAATCTCACTGATTATAAGGAACGCAACAAAATAACTTCCCTGGAGACCTCGAGTTCCATGCAATGAAGTCGACCAACGGACCACTATCCCACGCCCCAACATCCGCATTTCCCATCCACACCAGGCATGAGCTCATGCTTCGTGTTTCATTTCCGAGACCTCCTCCCCAAATGTACGAAAAAGCCACCAGGACTCTGAGCTCGGAATATCGTCGCTGGAGTCGTCCGACTTACGTTGGCGCCCAGCTGGTCGGTAGGCACGAAGAACTGGCAGCACGCCTCCGCCGCCGTCACCTCAGCGGTGTCCAGCATGGTCAGCGACCTGACGCCCGCCAGGATCAGGTTCTTGGCCACCTCGGCGCCCAGGCCGCCCACGTGCACCAACAGCACCCGAGCGCCGCGCAGCCTGAGGCAACGTACAGATGTCCTGTGTCAAACAATGTACAGCAGATACCGCACATATATATCAGGGTCACGTGCATATGTCTGTGGTACCCAGGCCGTTTTTACTTCGCTCTCTTTATAAAAGTGGTCACAATGTGCACACTGCTGCAATGCACAGGCAAGGAGGAAACATAGGTTCAAAGTAGTATCTTATCACACAAGCTAATCATGTGGACTTTGATTGGGTGATGGATGTAGATATGACACATACACACATACAATAACATGACAAAACATAACATAGTACACACAACAAGATTAATGTATTTCACATCACTCAAAAACTTGTAATTCAGAAATTAGGGACCTGTATCAATACTGGATCATCTGCCCGAAATTATGAAGCTGTTGATGATTGATTTTCAAGCCACATTGAAAACATTACAACCAGCCCAATATAAAAATGAAAAACAGACACAAGATCAAAGTACTCAATAAACTACAAGCATAATTGAACATAGCACTATTCTACACCCTTTCCCAGTGAAAGCTATGGTACCAGTTTAAACTAGGCTCACATTTATGTCTCCAAAACACGAGACAGTACAAAAACGACAGGAATGTTTTCTTTTCTGCAATGTACTGGAAATGAAACCTTGTATCCTATTTAGTTTCGGGACTTTGTTAAAACACATATCAGTGATGCCAGCCACAAAGACTGCCTGTGCAGCCCATTTCTGAATGATCCAACAACTTCTGGAAGGTCTCTGGTATAAAGGACATGCTGTTTCCACTTGCAGCACTGTTCACTAGTTGTAACAGTGCATTTTGACAGTAAGGGTTTTCAGTTTCCTTTCATCCAAATCACTCACCTTTTCTGGGCATCCAACCCCCACAAACGTATCTGCCTGTCATACAAGGCAGCCTCCTCTTCTGTTATCTCACCAGCACTATTTTCCACCATTACTGAAACTTGTGTCTGAAACAGGGCATTAATCACGCAGAGTTCACCAGACATAAATGATCAATGGAAAATGGTTGCAGCAATCTTATTCCTGCTGATGGACACTTTCATGCACAATTTAAGACATGGTAACTGGGCAAATGTACATGCAGAAAATGCATGCATGGCAATTATCCGTACACAAATGTACGAAATTGGCTGGTTATCAGGTTATTTCATAATGCTCTCAGATGCCAGGGACATTCCAAATTGTGACCTCTTACGATGGCTGTCACATGAAATGGCGTGATG
Source organism: Capitulum mitella (assembly GCA_030062745.1). NCBI lineage: Eukaryota > Metazoa > Arthropoda > Thecostraca > Pollicipedomorpha > Pollicipedidae > Capitulum > Capitulum mitella. The sequence continues at coordinate 1,137,506 of CP099847.1, read as the reverse complement.
TTGCTATTACTAAGACTCGAACCAAGGACCTTTCGGCCACAAGGTGAGCATGGTAACCACTGCACTCTCCTGCCTGGTATTTGGAAATCCACCACTAGTCTGGGTCACAGCTATACTTCCTTTCAAAACTTACCCACAGCATCAAACATAACAGTCTTTACATAACATGTGATCTCTGATGGCTGATGGCTAAAAAATGAGCCAAACTGCAGCTATGTCAGGGATCCTTGTCTGTGCCAGGAACAACTAGCTGCAGAGACTCCAACCCCTATACATCTGATTGTGCATTTCCAGGCAATGGTCAGTTTTGTGGCAAAAGTTCAACAAAGTTCAACAAACAAAGTTTCAAAAGTTCATGTGGTGAAAGTTCAATGTGTTGCCAACTGCCAAGGGTGCAGCACAAGCATATTGTCATTGGCATGACCCTATACTGGCTGGCCTCCAGCCAACCCAGGGACCCCATATGGAGCACAGCAGTGACTCAAACCACTCTAGTCAGAATGTAAAGACTGCCATCCTAACCAAATGAGTTCCTGATCACAGATGAGTCATGATCTCAAGTGCTGATTCTCATCCATGGTCACGTAAACAATGAATTGTGCTTTTGCCTACACTTGAATAACCAATCTGAATTAATTTCATATTGGTTAAGCAGGCATCCCACTTGTCATAATTCTAGAAATCCACATAGTTACCTAGCCATCTTGGTACCAAAAGATGTGCAATAAAAATAAATCCCAATACAATGTATTTTCTGCTTCATCAACTGCACAATTTCCCCAAAATATCATCTAGAAATGGTCCAGTCACCCACTGCCTCCACAACAGGCACGAGTATGAAGCATGGAACACCTCTGCCAAACAGATGAACCCCAACTGATAAGGGTTGGCATTTCACAAGCATTGTAAAATATGACATCATTGAAAGACTTCTGCAACAACAGCAGTCTTGAAATTCAGAATAAAAGGCAACACTGCAGTGGGACATAGAGGAATGGGACCAGACAAACACAGACATGGGTGCCAGGGAAGGAAGGGGGACACAGAAGGAAAACTGGGAAAGAACTGTGATATGAAGGGGGAACTGGGCAGGACAGAGATAGAGATGACTGTCATGGGACAGGGCATGGAAGGATATTGAGTTGGGAGATCAAGGTTTGTAAGGCAAGGTTTTTTACAGGGAAAGGTTCATAGCTTAAGGTTTGTATGCACAATGTTTGAATGGTAAATGGTTTGCATGGTAAAAGGCTTGAATCAGAAAAAGCTTGCATCATAAAAGGTTTGTAATGGAAAAGGTCTGTACTGCAAAGGTTTGTAATGCAAAAGGTCCCTATTGCAAAGGCTTATCTGGGAAAGGTTTGTACAAAAAAGGTTTGTATGGAAAAAGTTTCATTACAAAAAGTTCCTTAACTGCAGGCCCATAAACTTAAGGTTCATATCAGAAAAGGAATGGACCTATAATAGTAACCTAGCCTAGCCTAGCCTAGCCTAGCCTAGCCTAACCTAATCTAATCCAACTTTAACCTATCCTAACCTTTGAACATAGCTCTGTTGGACCAAGCCAAGTCTGATTGCACCTTGTGTCACCCTGCTGCCTCTAGTATCCTGTACCACATCTTCAGCATGCCTAACTGGAACAAACCTTTTCCAACACAAACCTTATCCAACAGGAATGTTCCCAACACAAAACTTACATCTATGAACCCCTGGCTACAAGCTTGTTTTCTTATACACCTTTTCCCCTATGAAACTTTTCCCTACCAACATGCTCCATGCTAACTGCTGCAGTGTTGCTGTCTCTTATATCACATTTCTAGACTTGTGTGTTTGTGGAAATTTTCTCAGTGACATATTCCACAATACTTGTGAATTGCTGAACCTTGTCAGCTGATGTTCATCCGTTTTGCTGAGATGCTCCATGATCTGTATCCATGCTAGTTGTGGAGGTGGTAGGTGAACCGATCATTTCCAGTAGTCATTTTGGAGATGTGTTAGTGACAAGGCATCAAATACTTTCCATTACAGCTTTTTCATTGGCCATCTTTTGGTACCAATGTGGATAAGCAACAACCTGGATTTCTGGAGTTGGGAGGCTTGCTCAACCATTACTGCTAATTTAATCCAAATTAATGACTAATTCAAACTTACTTAACTGCTGAAGCTCTTGGTTGTCCAGGCACAAAAAAACATTCACAGAGCACAACATTCCTCTGAGTACCCAGGGTTGTCAACTATCCCATATCCCCAAAGAATGCAACATGGCATAAGCAATGCTTCAATGCCTGAGTATCCAGTCACCAGTGATGAGATAAGAACCAAAGCCAGCATCAGAGGTCAACCTCAGCCCACTGTTGACTGTCAAAACTGGAATAATACCAATGATCAAGGTGTTCACAAACTGCCTCCACTGCCAAATGGGGTGTATGACACGACTAGAGATTAGAATGACACATGCACCAATGATAAGCCCTGCATCATCTGATCCTGGGGAAAGAAACCGCATTTGGGACGACAATAAGGTTACAGGCAAAGGGCAATTTTTAATACCTACAGGAGGGTTTACCATGACATGGCATGATATACAATCTGCCACAATTCAGTATTCCTTATGCAATTTAACACTATCAGTGTTTCCTTTCTATCAAGGTTCGTGTTCACAGTCAAATAAGGTCAATGCCCATTACTTTATCCAATACCCAAGATAGGAATGGGGCCAATTCGATGAAATCTACAGCCCTGAACTGATTCCTGACATTTTCTCAATAATACGTTTGACTGACGTGCTTTCGGCATAGCGATCTGACAGTATTCACGAGCTGGTAGTGTCTTCTCCCATTAACGGCACATTTTCAGTATCACGGACAGAATGTACGTACGTACCAAATATTCCCGTCCGGGGTGCGAAAACACCGGGCTGCGGCGCGCAGCATCGGTTCATTGAGACAGTTATGGATGACTGATGACAAAATGCCTGGGTGCATGAAAACGTTATTTGGTAATTTCATGACGTCACTTTATTTGTGGTGGGTAAAGTACAATATATTTGCTTTTGTTTTAACACAGTTTTAGTTTTTGAAGAAAAGCAATTTTTTAATATTTTTATTCCGGTAGTTTTTGGATAACTTTTTGCAAATTTAGTTCAAAAATCTTTTTTTTTATTGATTTACGTCATTTTAGATTGTTTCACTCATGATGATTTCTTCCTCTTTGCAGTGAAAATGAAGATCACATGAATGGAATGAGAGCATCCTGTATCCTGGCATCGAATTGACAAAACAAATACAAGGACAGCTCGGGAGCCATCTGAAAAGCTACTCAGCGGTAGCTTTCATTCATGCATGAATAAGTGCAGTTGTTGCGTGGTTTTGGTCGGTAGGGCGAAGTCCATGAACGGGCCGCGCTGTAAGTCCCTTTATAACACATAACCTTGCACAGCATACTTGTGCCTCTCATTGATCACTTTAAGCTCTGATAGTAAGGAAGAAAACTCAGTATGGGCATTTGCGTGACATATTTCCTTAATTTATGTGTTGATAACACTTGCTGTGGTATTATGTACATGTAAATGATAATGTTGGCAGATTGAGGGGGGAGGCATGGTGATCATGGGCCAGCCTTTTGTTGGAAAAAGGGCCAATACATCTTCTGGCCTGCCTTTTTTTGGAGTGGGGCATGGGATCCATGGCTCAACCTTCCATCATAAAAGGGGATTCAGTATATGTTCTGATCCACTTGTGTTGGGCAGAAAAGCTAGTTTTTTCATTGTTTTTGGAGCATGAAAAAGTGCAGCTTAATTTTTGGGATACCATAAGAATGTGGCTGAAATCCAAGGGGAAATCAACATGGATGAACATTTTCCCCTCCCCCACCTTAGTATATAGTTTGGATCTGCCCATGCTGCTGTAGTTGATATTTGCACAAGGGGATGTTATTTGTGTCATCTTAAATTTTTGGAAGGTTTTAATAGAAATAATATTTGTGATGTTTGTGTTCTTGAAATTAAAAAAAAAACATCAGTTTGTGATGCATTGTGTTGAAATGCACACTTGAAATTGTCCCATAGATCTTGGGTATGTGTACCACCTAACAAGTGTTTTAGACTTGTTTTATGTGTGATTTGGTATACCTTTTGGTGATTTGCAGTTTGCAGAATTTGCATATTTTGGACAAAATTGCTCATTTTGCAAAGTCAATGCAGATTTTCCCTAAAGCATGTATTTATGGTAGGCTTTTTCAGGTTAATTGATTCTACCAGATCCAGTGCACTATGTCTGGACACAGTGGTGCATTTTCAGGTTAAGTGAATCTACTAGATCCATGCACTATGTCAGGACGCAATGGCATTGCTGCACCCCTGCATGTGCAGCGGTTGGAGAGGGCATTGGATCTTACTGGGCTGATTCAGCAAATAAAGAAGTCAGCAGAAAGCCTGGGAAGGTAAGGGACTATGAGTTATAACTAGAAGAGCATACACATGGTGTAAAGCATAGAACTACTCAGCATATTTGCACATCATATATTGGCTATTTACATGTTGAGAAGAAATGTCAGAACTCAGTTCATGACCATCACTGATCACCCCTGTTGATAATCTGGCAGTCTGGATGACTGGGACCAGCTGCCTGATGGACTGGCAGCCAGCCTGGGAGACCTTGCAGAGCCATCTGAAGCTGAGACAGCTGATAGTGAGCCTGACCTGTCACTGCCTCCTGAAGATGGTTAGTGGGAACCTCTGTACATGTTTAGCCTCAGTTGAAAATTTGGACACTGCTGTCACTATGTGGATGAGTGGTTTCATTTGCCTTTATCCCATTTGTAATGTATCTTCTATGTGTTCCATGCAGCCACACTTGCCATTAAGCTTTATGTTGATGAAGTGGCCAGTGGTTTGACAACTACTCATCTGTGAATTTTAGCCCAAGTCAGCACAGGCTAGCACATGTTTGATGAATCGTTTTCTGCTTATTCAGAGAACCATGTTTGAACCCTGGCTGGAGTGTACTTGCAGCATTAGTCAGTATGCATTCATGTCCTTTAGTAATGTAATAAGCCAACACCTTGTTTGGTGCTTGTCATGTTACATGCCATTGCCAACCCCATATTTGGTGATCCAGGCACATAGCCAGGATTTTCTCCAGGGAGGGGGCAAGTGTCAAATTTTCTCATATGCCACAGGCATATGACAAAATTCACAGGGAAAAGTGGCAATTTTATGTGATTTACATCATAATTAACACATAGGAAAACATATAATGTTTGCTTTTGCAACATATATATGATCATTATTCCGTATTCCTGCGAAATCGCCATATATCTAGTGAGGACCGCTCGGCTCGGGGGGGGGCCATGGCCCCCATGGCCCCCATGGCCCCCCTTGGCTATGTCCCTGTGGTGATCTCAGTTAGGTTGGCCTTGGCTGAAGTTGGCACCGACCATCCAGGCCCAGGGGCTTGTGCTGACCCACTCAGTGTTTGCAGACAGCTGGTGGCTGGACAGTGCCGAGCTGAGCCGACCACGCCGCCAACTGGCCTCCGCCCTGCTGGCCTCATCCGAGGAGGAGTCGCTGGACGAGGCGGCCGAGCCGGAGCGGCCGCTCAACCAGCTCGACCTCGTCCGCATGCTGCAACAGCACAAGATGAAGAAGAAGCTGAGTCGTCAGTACCAGTTGAATTCAGTGGTGAGTCACGATGTTCTGTCCGCCATCCGTGGGAGCTAGTGATTCTTTCATTGGATTGATGCTAATTTCTCCTTCGTACCATTGACTCATTTCTCTTATTGCTGGTAGATAATATTTCCTTTCTCTGATGTTTACAGTAAGTGTCGAGGATTGTTGCCCAATTGTCATCAGTGCAGCAGCCACATGGCTTTGTTGCCATGTGCGGCCGGCAGTCGGGCCGCATGCTCCGTAATCTCGTTTCAGTCGCCACATATGTTGCTCTGCCCGCCCACTAACTTTGTACTGTGTCTGACTGCATCAGCCGGGCAGCCACCTGTACTACTCTTCCGGCCTGCTGAGCGTGCACGACCGGTACCCGTCGGCGGGCACGGCCGGCTCTGGCCGCGGCGACGCCGCCAGGCCAGACGAGGACGCCGACAACGAGGAGGTGACGGCCGCGCTGTCGTCGGCGGCGACGGGGTGGACGTGACGTGAAAAGCTGCAGTGCTGCCCTGTTGTGTTCGAGGGTGAAGGGCTGCGTCGTCGGCGGGATTGCATGTCTGTGTTGTGGAGGCGATCTGTGCAGGTGCTGGTCTGCCGTGCTCAAATTGGCGGGCTTTCCGCTGCGATGTGGTTTAGATGCTTTCCGCCCCTCGGGCAAGGTGCCGGTCGCTGTCCGTTGTGTCCCATCGTGTGCCGATGCTAGTCCTGTGTAGCGGTTCGCCGTCGCTGCCGTTGAATTTCCGTTCTTGCCATCGTGATGTATATATTTCACAATCCTCTTTGGCCCATTGTGCTTACTGATCTCCAGACCTTCCCTGAGCGGGCCTCGGACGTCATTTCGCCCCAGTGCGCGTTGATCACACCCAGCCCTGGTGTGTGGATGCGTGACCATCACCGTTCGTTGTGGCCGACGACGTGTGTCCTATTCCCGCTCTCCCCGTACAGGAGCTGGCCGGTGCCGGCTGTGCCCATGTTTGCGCGTATGACCGTCCGGTACCGTTGTGCGTCCACAGAGCTTCCTCTCGGTGGACGCGTCGCTGGACCTGGACCTGGTTGACGGGGACGGCGACAGGGTCTCCCGGCACAATATCGCCAAGAAGACGCGCATGCCCGGCGAAAAGCGGACCAAGAAGGCCATCAAACAGGAAAAGGACTCGCTGAAGGTAGGAGTCGAGTGGTGTCGGTCACTGCTGGTTCTAAAAATCAGCGACTCGTTTGAAGCATCAAGGCATTTGGAAGAAGGATTGTCGGTAAGTGTCGCGGGTCACGGTAGTCCTTACGTGGTGTAACTGAAGTGCCAGTGCCAGATGTCTATCTGTATTTTTTGTGGCTCCGCTGGAACTTTCGCCGTACGTGATCTGATTTCTCGTGCCGTGAAAACCAGTTTCCAGTCCAGGGTCCGGATGTCGTCTGCGAGTCGTGGGATCCGGCTATCGGATGACCCCTCCGCGGCCCACCGCCGGGGGATCTCAGACTGTGAGGCGTTTCGACTCCGAGCGTGCTGACCGGGTCACCGCTCCAGGCCCTGGCCAACCAGCGCCGCAAGCTGTGGCTCTACATCAGCAAGAAGGAGATCGGCAAGGTGCAGCGCTCGCTCACCAACGTCCGCAAGGACAAGATGGTCATCCTGAAGAGGATGGCCACCGGCTGCATGCGGGCCGCCCGCCAAAAGGCCGTTCAGGTGAGGGACTGAAAGGAGGCCAGGTAGGCCACGATCCGGTCACACCAACAGTGCATGTCTCACCATATTATGTAAATAAATTTCTGATTTTTTTTACCACGTGGACCACGTGTGTTAATGCTTGCATTATTAAGACAATGGATTTTTAGTTACGCTGAGTCGCAGCAAACAGAAGACGTTCCAGTGATGTGTGTACTCCTTCTATAGTCGCAAAAGGCCGAAAAAGAGGTTTTGTGGCGAATGAAGAGGCTGACGAGGGAGATGCAGACATACTGGAAGCACTACAATCGGGTGGAGAAAGAAACGAGGAAGCGACTGGAGAAGGAAGAAATAGAACAAAAGAAAATCAGCACCGAGATCCTCGAGGTGCGGCAGAATCTTAGCTGTTTCTCTTCGGAATAGGTGCATGCTGTCATAATAACAATCTTGTTGGACGTTATTCTCTGTGGCACAGTTTGGTGGCTTTTTGCGGCCAGTCGCGCCGACATATATGGGCGAAATTACCGCTGTCGTTCTCACAATTCGGCGGCTGAACAGCGCTCCCTGGCGGCAGGCGAAACGGCAGCAGCGGAAGCTGAACTTCCTCATCACTCAGACGGAGCTGTACGCCCACTTCATGGGCCCGAAGGCGGCCGCCCGGCGCGAGGAGGCCATCCTCGGCCACCTGGACGAGGCGGCCGCCGACGCGCGCATCGCCAGCATCGACGACTACGACAGGTGGCCGCTCATCATCGGCCCTGCTGGTCTGACTGCTGCCGCGTGTTCTGCGTTATGCTGTGGAATCGATTGTCCGTAACGTGGGCTCACGCGTATGTTTGCACTTGCTTTTGCACCTTTGGAATGTTGTCAATCGCGCTGCAGCTTGTAATTTTAATGCTAGTTAAGCTAGGACGCATGTCCAAGATACGCTTCTTAGTTTAAACACCACACTAAGAGGGGTGCTAACTACATCACGTGTTTCGGCATGATACTCCCTCTGCTCGCTTTTTCTTGTGAAAGTGGCCGCACTGGACATACCCATCCTCTCAAGGTGTCCCCTCCTGGACACCCTGTCCTCCGTTATCTTGTCACGCTGACCTCACCTGACTCTCCGCCCGGGCCGGCAGTGAGGCAGCCAAGAGCCTGGCGCTGGAGAACGCTCGCGCCGCGGTCGAGCGCAGCCGGCAGCACAAAGAGCTGTTCGACCGGCGCTCGGGCCACGCGGCGGCGGCGCTCAGCCTGGGCCCGACGGAGGCCGACAGACAGTACCCGCAGCCGGCGCTCTTCCAGGGCGTGCTCAAGTCCTACCAGCTCAAGGGCATGAACTGGATCGCCAACCTGTTCGACTCGGTGCGTGCGAGCGCCTGGCTGGTGCTGCTAATCTGTCCCGGCGTTGTTTCGAGGGATTTGGACTCTACACGATGTTAGGGTTGCCTTATTAATGCCGTGCTTTGTGAAGGAAAATATTTTGCTCATCGAGCTTTAACACATACCAGTCTGAATATCTCCGAAGGTTCTTACCATTGCCACATTTTTGAACGCCATTTTTCATGACGTCAGCTCGTCGCGTTTGTAGATTAGCTTGAGTCCTGTGGCTGTGATTCAGCTTTGGTATAAACAGACATAGCGAGATACTATTGCATGGCCAAAGGCTCTGGCAACCGGGCACAACATGGCACTTGTGTTATCCGGCCCCGTCCGCTTAGCGTGGTGTCGGCGACATCCCATTGACACTGCGGGACTGGAACAGCATCTGTCCGCCATCAGGGCATCAACGGCATCCTGGCGGACGAGATGGGCCTGGGGAAGACGGTGCAGACGATCGCCTTCCTGGCGCACCTGGCCGAACACTACGGCATCTGGGGTCCGTTCCTGGTGGTCTCGCCGGCCTCGACGCTCCACAACTGGCAGCAGGAGCTGGCCAGGTTCCTGCCCGCCTTCAAGGTGGTCCCCTACTGGGGCAACACGCAGGTGAGGCGCCCACTGCCGGCCGCGCGATTGTGCTCGGACCTGGTTGGCGACACTGAGAGAGTCTACGGCAAGCGGGAGACGTTTTGATGCAGTTTTCAGTTTGTTGCTTTCGCCTTTTGCCGATGCGGTGGTGGCCATGGAGCTCAGATAAAAAAGAGTTAATCATAAAATTGTCGTCAGTGTTTTTTTTGTGTGTGTCTTGACGGTTGGAGATTTTGTGGTGGTGATAATGTTCGTTGTTCTTCTGCGCACCTAGGCATTCTCTTGTGCATAGCTGTTGGGAGCTTTTGCGGGACGACCAGTCTGATCATGCTTTGTCTCCAGGATCGCAAAGTGTTGCGGACGTTCTGGGAACAGACGAACCTGCACACGAAGGAGGCCAGCTTCCACGTGGTGGTGACGTCCTACCAGCTGGTGGTGACTGACATCAAGTACTTCAGCCGCATCGACTGGCAGTGCATGGTGCTAGACGAGGCGCAGGCCATCAAGAGCACCAGCAGGTCAGAAAGCGGCAATTCGAAGCTTATTCATGCCCACCGGGGCTTCATTCGGCTTGGAAGGTGTCCAGTTTTTGGGTGCTCTGGGGCGATGTGTTGAGCTCAGTTTCGCTGTATTTGGTTATTCGAACATTTAAGTTGGAAGTCTGTGGAAGAGGCGGTGTTCCCACTATAAGTGTCCACGGCCCTGCTGAAACTGACGTGCCGCGCGCCGGCAGCCAGCGGTGGAAGATGCTGCTCGGCTTCAAGTGCCGCAACCGGATCCTGCTGACGGGCACGCCGATCCAGAACTCGATGGCCGAGCTGTGGGCGCTGCTGCACTTCATCATGCCGTCGCTGTTCGACTCGCACCGCGAGTTCAACGACTGGTTCAGCCGCGACATCGAGAACCACGCCGAGAGCGGCGCCACCATGGACGAGAGTGAGGCGGGAGTCCGGCCGCCGCCGCCGGCGCCGGCCGGTCAGGGCGAGGGCGGGGCGGCCCGGCCCGGGACTCCGGTTTGAGCCGGTGTCTTCTCCGGTCCGTTTGTCGTGTGGGGGCCGGTCACGCGTGCGTTGGTGTGAGGCTTAGCTCTCGTCCGCTGGTTGTCTCGTGCGACGCCTGCGCCGAGGGTGCGGGAGGCTGCGCCCAGTGCATGTCTGGTGGCGATACGTTAGCCAGTCAGTTACGTTCGGTGTGGCTGGAGCAGGGTCGGAAAAGGTGTTCTTTTTCGGTGCTGAAGAACTCCAGAAAATATGTGCTCAAAAATGTTTTTTACTCCGAAAGTTTGATCTTGTGCCTCCATTAGAACGCTACATTATAACTGTGTTGGCAAATTTCCAGTTCTGCAAGTGAATGACTGTGTTCATTTATTAAGAAGCAGATATGGTGTCCTAACTGACTTACACCAAGAATGCCACATTAAACCAGTCCCACTCTGCAAAATTTTGTACTGCAAACCAAAAATTATACTTCGACGCCAAGAACAAAAAAAAAATTTCATCCCTGGGCTGGAGGATTTAATGCGTCACATGTAATGCGCTTTGCGTATCGCATATGCACCTCTGGACATAATTTGCTTGGAAGAGTCTAATGGATGTTTCACATGACTGACCCTTTGTTGTCGGACGTCGGGCAGCTCACCTGGGCCGTCTGCACATGATCCTGAAGCCGTTCATGCTGCGGCGTGTCAAACGCGACGTCGAGAACGAGCTGACCGACAAGATCGAGATCATGGTCTACTGCCCGCTGACCATCCGACAGCGGCTGTTGTACCAGGTCGGTATTGCACGGCTGGCAGCCTCACCGGCACCGCCGGCAGGCGAGAGCAGGGGATGGGGTCATCATTGGTTTGTGTGGTAAATGACGATGGAGCTGCCGGCCGCGGCCGGTCAGCGCTGATGAATGGATCCGGACGTGCTTGACTGTCGTCGGTTTCATTGGTTCGCGCAACTGATTTTAGCTTGTAACACTGTTGTACAGTTATATCGACAAGTTCTTGGTGATGCCTTACATACCCAATTGTGTGTGCTTAACACTTGCGAGCAGTTTATAGCCGATGGAATATATGTCCGGTTGTGGCAGTTTCCTGTTACAGCAAGTTTTGAGTTGATTGCCATTCGTGTAATGTCTGTTGCGGAATTGTGTTGGCTGGCGGCGCCGCCTCGCTGACAGCCGCGCGTCTGTCCTCTGCCGCCAGGGTCTCAAGAAGAAGATCAGCATCGATGAGCTGCTGCGGAGCACGCAGGGCGGCGGCCAGCACAGCCAGGTCACCACCAGCCTGCTCAACCTGGTCATGCAGTTCCGCAAGGTGGGCTGTCCGCCTCCTGACCGGGACCCGATGTCCCGAGCTCCGGCGGGTGTGTTGTGGACGCTGGCTGGACGTTGGTGGAAGGCCATTTGTCTGTTTGAGCAGAGTTGCCAAGGAACAGATGGTGTGATGTATTGATATGTCACGTTTTGTCTTTGCGTCTGGCTGGCGTCTGTTTGGTAATCGTTTATCAGACGTTAAAAGCATGTAATTTGCGAAGCCTTCGAACTGTGGTGAGGTCGGAAGTTATTGCCGTTGCTCCCCATTTCCACATCGCAGCCTGCATGACTCATGGCGCGGCTCTGTGACAGCTGTCATATTAGACTGTCTTTATCCGACGACTCTAAATTGGCTCCCATCGGTCGCCGTGTGTGATTCGTTCGCCCCCCCCCCCCCACACGCACGCATTCCGCGGCTCACCTCGTGTCGTCATTGCGTCCCGCAGGTCTGCAACCACCCGGAGCTGTTCGAGCGGCGGAACGTCTACTCGCCGTTCTTCGTCCGTCTGCCGGCCTACCAGCTGCCGCGACTCCTCTTCCGGGACGGCCTCCTGCACAGGTCACTCAGGGGTCACGGGACCGGCCTCTGTTTCTCCTCCCGCCCCTCAGTCAGAGATCACGTGATCGGCTGCTCTTCAGGGACTTTCTCGGCGGGTCATTGAGGGGCTCACGTGACCGGCTTCTATTCCTCCTCCTGCCGTGAGGGAGGGAGTGCGTGACCGGCTTGTGTTTCTCCTCTGCCGATCAGTGAGGGTTCGCTTGACCGGCCTCTTTTCCTCCTTTCCCGGTCAGTTGTGGTCTGGAGAGGGAGGCGGAGGGGACGTGGCCAGCCTGGATCAAGGCTGAAGCCGACTGTTCTGATCCCGGCAACATCGATCCCTGCCTGCTTATCTGATCTAGCCTGAAATGGACATGGGTGTTGTGTTTTGTGGCAGAAATTGCGACTTTGTATGGACGTTGCCGCATGGAGCACCTCTTAGTGCTGGAAATGATTTTGTCGTTTGATCGTGTATGGTGATTCATGCAAAATCATCCGCTGTTTCTGTGTGTCTGGCTGGATGGCGGGTACATGTGAGGAATGCCCGTGCGCGGTGATATTCCAAGGTCCGCATCAGAGCCGTGACGGACGTCTGTGGCCACCAGGGTCTCTGCCCAGCCGGCACCACCTGCTCTACAACCGGCTGAGCGTGTTCAGTCCGGAGCACGTCCACCGCAGCCTGGACACGGTCTCGCTGGCGGACGGTACGGCGGCGCTGGCGGCCCGGCCGGATCAGACGGTCCGGCCGGCAGAGGTCCGGGCCACGTCCCCTCTGGTCCACGTATGGGCCGTGCGTGGGCCACTGGCGTTAGGCCGCTTCTGCATTTACCATTGCATTGTGCATGTTTGATTTGCTTATTACATCACCAGAATGGCAGCATTCTAGTGGAACGTATGTTGGCGTTTTTTGACGCGCTTTGCTGTGTCCCTCAGTTGCGTTCCTTATCTCAAACGAGGTCCTCTGGCTGTCTGCGTCGCCGCGCTGCTCCCTTGCTCTCGCCGCGCCTCCACTGCTCTGTCCGACGCCGCCATGGGCCGTGCCGGCAGGCCAGGAGCGGAGCGGCGGCGCCTTCTCTTTCCTGCGCTTCGTCGACCAGTCGCCGGCCGAGCTGTGCGCCGCCGCGCACGACCTGCTGGCCCGCTGGCGGCTGCTGGTGGCGGCCGCCCGGCGCCTGCGGCGGCCGGGGGAGCGGCCCGGTCCCCTGCTGGGCCGTTCCGGCCTGCTGGTGGAGGACCGGTGTGCCGGTCTGCGGCGGCCGGGGGAGCGGCCCGGTCCCCTGCTGGGCCGTTCCGGCCTGCTCGTGGAGGACCGGTGTGCCGGTCTGCGGCGGCCGGGGGAGCGGCCCGGTCCTCTGCTGGGCCGTTCCGGCCTGCTCGTGGAGGACCGGTGTGCCGGTCTGCGGCGTCCCTGCCCGCTAATCTTCACCTCTTACACGTCACAGGTGGGACGGCCCGCTCAGCCTGCCGCACAGCCTCTTCCTGCGGCCCGTGTGTTGTTAGTGCCAGTCAGTGTATGTTGCGCATTATTCCAGAGCATGAATATTTTATTTGATCAGTTACACGGGCAAGACGAACACATAAAACACCGCAGTCTGGTAAAAGACGGGTCGGGCAGGACGTAACGAGCCTGTCTCGTTGTCGCAGGTGTTTGTCGCGACTGTGGCGTTGGTTGGCCGCGTCGTGCCTGTTTTAAGTTGGAAGCGGGTGTGGTGGTACGCGCTAGCGGCTTATGGAGGAAACGGCGTCGTGTTGTGGGACGTACTGTTGATTGATGTTTGGCTGCATTACAGCAACCGAAAAGCATCATAATGGGTAATTAATTTGTAGCACGCTTTATGCTTTTTTTGTCAATATGCATCTCCGCTCTTCACAAAATTTTGTGTGGAGCGTATTAGGTAGGAGTCATGGAAGGTAAGTAGCCTTTATTAGTTCAGGTATTCCGAATCGGATTTTTCATTCCCACTGACACGGTCCGTTTGCCCGGCCTGCTGCCTCCCACGGAGCGGTCCGTCTGCGCCTGTCGGCCGCCGTGACCCCGTGTGCGCGCGCCCGACAGTTTTACACGCACACCACCCACCGGATCGAGTCACGCTGCGAGACGCTCGACCACCGGATGCTGCGCACGAGGAAGGCGGCCGCCGGGCCCGAGCAGGCGCACCAGCTCGTCACCAGCGTGGTGCCCGTCGAGACGCGCCCGGCCGGCGGTGGAAAACCACACGTGAGTGCGGGGCTGGTGACGGAATCGGGAGAGAGGGCGTGGAGTGGGAAACGTGGGGTGAAAGGGACTTTGCGTGCTCCACGCATAGTGGGACACTGTGGCCGAGTTATTTACTTTTTGCTTTAGACATTTGTCGTATTGAAAGGGCATTGTAGCCAGCATACTGAGTATACTGAAGCGATGTACTGAGGAATTGGAGACAGTATACTGGCGCTCACGGTTTGAATAATCTGTTCGAGTTTTTTTGCCAACTTCTGTCGATTCCACTTACGCGCGGTTCATCTTGTGTGTACGTTCGGACTGTCGGATGTGGCAGAGCGTCTCAGGCGTTGCGTGTGTTCTGTGCTGTGGTGACCGGCTATCCACTTCTCGCCGCAGACGGTGGAGCAGAAGCTGCAGCTGCTGCCGGAGTTTCCCCACCGGCCGCTGCCGGCCCAGCTGCGGCCGCTGCAGCCAACAGACATGCCGGCCTTCCTGCAGCAGACTCCCCGAAAGGTGAGCTCTCATCGTCTGGTCTCGTCCTGGCCTGGAGTGGCCGACATGATTCCGGGCTTCACTGCGTCCCATCGGTAAACTGCCATAGTGGGGGCCTCGGGATAAGATATCGACCCCCCTCGAGGGATGTCCGTGCGCAGTAGCCATTTTTGCAAATGTTCCGCCTTGTGATAAGTTCGCTTTGAGAAGCTTTTGAAGTAAGTATTCGACAAGGATGATCAAAGCGCGATGTGTGATCGTTGCAGGCGTGATGCGGGTCTCCGCGCTTATATGAATGATATAATTCGTACCATTTAACTGTTACCTTGACATCTTTATCCCCTCTGGTGATGGTCAGTCCGGCGGAGCGGTGCTGTCCAGAATGTGACCTTGACGTCTGTATCCCCTCAGGCGATGGCCAGTCCGGTGGAGCCGTACTGTTCGGACCGTAGCGCCGCCTGGTGGTGGTCGGACCACCAGCGCTGTGGCTCCCAACAGGGCTACCACTGCCTGCTGTACGGATCGCCGGAGGTCAGTGACCGGAGACGCCCGAGACTGAGACTGGAATGCGTTAGCTCTGATCATCTGGACGTCGGAAGATCTTGCCATTACGTGTTTGGTCATGGTTGAAGGATGCACTAACACAACGGGATGGAGACGTTGTTGATTGTGACTGCTTCAACAGCGCCTATCCGATGAGGAGTTCGTGTTGTGTTAGTCCGGCATAAGGTTTTGCATACGAGGGATTGTCATTTCCGGTATCGTTCCTGAACATTGTGTAACAGAGGTTAATGTCAGTCACTGGCTGATTAATGTTGCGTCCAGTTAATCTGGACCCTGGTACGGTCGGCTGTGTGTCTGTTTCTAGTGTGTGACCGGTCTCTGTACAGCAGAGTGAGCAGTGCCAGTGTTCGGTCCGTCAGTCTAACGTCCGGTTACTCGGAGCCCTGTCACGGGCAGCGGTGTGGTCGGTTCTGATGTGTGGCCGGTGTCGTTGTCGGTACAACAGAGGGCGGAAGAGGAGCGGCAGCGGCGCCTACGGCTCTCCGCGCCGGAGTCGGGCGGTGTGAGCGCGCTCCGTCCCCCTCACGGCTGGTCCCAGCTCATCATACCAGGTGAGCTGTGTCCCCTCACGGCTGGTCCCAGCTCATCATACCAGGTGAGCTGTGTCCCCTCACGGCTGGTCCCAGCTCATCATACCAGGTGAGCTGTGTCCCCTCACGGCTGGTCCCAGCTCATCATACCAGGTGAGCTGTGTCCCCCTCACGGCTGGTCCCAGCTCATCATACCAGGTGAGCTGTGTCCCCCTCACGGCTGGTCCCAGCTCATCATACCAGGTGAGCTGTGTCCCCTCACGGCTGGTCCCAGCTCATCATACCAGGTGAACTGTGTCCCCTCACGGCTGGTCCCAGCTCATCATACCAGGTGAACTGTGTCCCCTCACGGCTGGTCCCAGCTCATCATACCAGGTGAGCTGTGTCCCCCTCACGGCTGGTCCCAGCTCATCATACCAGGTGAGCTGCGTCCCCTCACGGCTGGTCCCAGCTCATCATACCAGGTGAGCTGCGTCCCCCTCACGGCTGGTCCCAGCTCATCATACCAGGTGAGCTGCGTCCCCCTCACGGCTGGTCCCAGCTCATCATACCAGGTGAGCTGTGTCCCCTCACGGCTGGTCCCAGCTCATCATACCAGGTGAGCTGCGTCCCCCTCACGGCTGGTCCCAGCTCATCATACCAGGTGAGCTGCGTCCCCCTCACGGCTGGTCCCAGCTCATCATACCAGGTGAGCTGCGTCCCCTCACGGCTGGTCCCAGCTCATCATACCAGGTGAGCTGCGTCCCCCTCACGGCTGGTCCCAGCTCATCATACCAGGTGAGCTGTGTCCCCTCATGGCTGGTCCCAGCTCATCATACCAGGTGAGCTGTGTCCCCCTCACGGCTGGTCCCAGCTCATCATACCAGGTGAGCTGTGTCCCCTCACGGCTGGTCCCAGCTCATCATACCAGGTGAACTGTGTCCCCTCACGGCTGGTCCCAGCTCATCATACCAGGTGAGCTGTGTCCCCCTCACGGCTGGTCCCAGCTCATCATACCAGGTGAGCTGTGTCCCCCTCACGGCTGGTCCCAGCTCATCATACCAGGTGAGCTGTGTCCCCCTCACGGCTGGTCCCAGCTCATCATACCAGGTGAGCTGTGTCCCCTCACGGCTGGTCCCAGCTCATCATACCAGGTGAGCTGTGTCCCCCTCACGGCTGGTCCCAGCTCATCATACCAGGTGAGCTGTGTCCCCTCACGGCTGGTCCCAGCTCATCATACCAGGTGAGCTGTGTCCCCTCACGGCTGGTCCCAGCTCATCATACCAGGTGAGCTGTGTCCCCCTCACGGCTGGTCCCAGCTCATCATACCAGGTGAGCTGTGTCCCCCCTCACGGCTGGTCCCAGCTCATCATACCAGGTGAGCTGTGTCCCCTCACGGCTGGTCCCAGCTCATCGTACCAGGTGAGCTGTGTCCCCCTCACGGCTGGTCCCAGCTCATCATACCAGGTGAGCTGTGTCCCCCTCACGGCTGGTCCCAGCTCATCATACCAGGTGAGCTGTGTCCCCTCACGGCTGGTCCCAGCTCATCATACCAGGTGAGCTGTCTCCCCTCACGGCTGGTCCCAGCTCATCATACCAGGTGAGCTGTGTCCCCTCACGGCTGGTCCCAGCTCGTCATACCAGGTGAGCTGTGTCCCCCTCACGGCTGGTCCCAGCTCATCATACCAGGTGAGCTGTGTCCCCTCACGGCTGGTCCCAGCTCATCATGCCAGGTGAGCTGTGTCCCCTCACGGCTGGTCCCAGCTCATCATGCCAGGTGAGCTGTGTCCCCCTCACGGCTGGTCCCAGCTCATCATACCAGGTGAGCTGTGTCCCCTCACGGCTGGTCCCAGCTCGTCATACCAGGTGAGCTGTGTCCCCCTCACGGCTGGTCCCAGCTCATCATACCAGGTGAGCTGTGTCCCCTCACGGCTGGTCCCAGCTCATCATACCAGGTGAGCTGTGTCCCCTCACGGCTGGTCCCAGCTCATCATACCAGGTGAGCTGTGTCCCCTCACGGCTGGTCCCAGCTCATCATACCAGGTGAGCTGTGTCCCCTCACGGCTGGTCCCAGCTCATCATACCAGGTGAGCTGTGTCCCCCTCACGGCTGGTCCCAGCTCATCATACCAGGTGAGCTCTCTCACTGGCCGGGTCGTTTGACCAGTGGTGCTGAAGAGCGAAAGATTCATCTCACCAGACGACACGACCGGATCGGTCAGTGGGCGTCGCGCCAGTTATTATGAGTGTCGTCACTCTCCCGAGTCGTTCGGCGCTTATCCAGAGGCAGGTGTGTTGTGGTGCCGACACAAAGCAATGGCGAGTGACGCGTGAGGTTTAGAGCTGAAGCAGACTTGTCTCGTCCTTTCCGTTTTTTGATGTGGTAGTGATTCCCGCGTGACCGAAACTTTACGTCGACATAAAGGCGTAGAATTGTGCCGGTGCCGGTAAAATAGCATCACCAGCTGCGGGGTGCCCGCGGCTCCTTGCCGGCCTGTTGCCGGACGGGCCCGCTATGAGCGTCACCGGTCTTCGCCGCCAGACAAGCGCACCCTCATCACGGACGCCGGCAAACTGTACGTGCTGGACTCCCTGCTGAAGAAGCTGAAGGACGGAGGCCACCGCGTGCTCATCTACTCCCAGATGACGCGCATGATCGACCTGCTTGAGGTGTCCTTGACAAACTTGACAACTTGAAGACACGGTCCTTGGGCGAAGCTCTGAGTCTCATATCTATTCATACAATCATTGATAACGCATAAAATGAATTGACATGTGGCGCGTGAACGCCGGTGAGTCGTCACCACTCCGCAGTTTGTGCAAATTTACTGTTATCTGCGTTTAGGTGCATGTGTGGAATGCGTCATGTGTTCATTCGCATGTGCGGAGTATATGAGTCGGACTGACTGCAGTTCGCGAAATGACATTGACGCCCGCGTGTGAAGGACATATAGGAAGGAGCAGAACGCTTTTGTACGGGTATTTGCAGTATCGCTGGCATTAACAGCAAAGAAGATTATGTGCGGGAAATTCAGGATAGGCTACTCTTTAAGATTTCGGTGTCTTTCGTGCCAGCTGTCACAACGGGTCTGATGACATTTGTGCACACCGCCCAGTTGTGGGAGTGACGTACTTGAAAGAAAGAAAAATGTTCAGCATCCTCTGTTGGTCTAACGACCAGTGAGCAGCAGTTTTCCCATTGCCGCCGTTTGCTGTTGAAGTGGGTGACGATGGTGCCGGTGGCGATGTTCCGCCGTCGGTAGTCTGACGACTCCGTCATCGGTCGGCAGGAGTACATGTTCTACCGACAACACAAGTACACCCGACTGGATGGGTCGTCCAAGATTCACGAGCGGCGTGACATGGTGGAGGACTTCCAGACCAGGTGCGGCCCGCCGCCCGAGAAGCCGTCCCGCGGGGCCGCTCCGTTGCCTGTAGAATATTCCTTTGCCTTGGCCTAGGCTGACGTTTGCCGGTGCAGACTGACGTTAGACTGATCAGCCTTTTCGTTTTTTGTGGTCAAGCACAAACGATTATTGTCGGTCCAGGTAAATGTTTTTGGACATGTAAGGTAGAGGCTGCGATGGCCCGTTGTCTTCTAAACCGGCAAAGATGCGGATTGGCAGTACCCAGGGCACATCCTTGGCTTCGAAGAGTCTCTTATTTTTAGCTTGCGGTTGACCGTAAATTTCCGTGAGAAAATCGCCGAGTGTGACGGTGTGATACGTCACGATCTGGCGTGGATGACTGCCGTTCATCCCCGATTGGACGTGTGTCTGCTCACGTCGCGACATGCGACGGCGACTCACGTGCCGTGAAGTTGTGACGACTTCTGGGTGTGCGCCGCGGCTGACCGACCCACTTCATGTCTTCCAGGTCGGACATCTTCGTCTTTCTGCTGAGCACTCGAGCTGGCGGCCTGGGGATTAACCTGACGGCCGCCGACACGGTACGTTCTCACCTCGCTGCCGGCCCGACCGAACTCGTCATTACCCCGGGCCGACGCTGGTCTCGTGCGTCAGGGGTGTGTGTCAAGGCGGTCTCGGCCTCGTGGACCGGGTGCTTGACTCCTTTCCTCACTTGTGGAGACTGCTTGCTATTGCTTATTGCTATATTATAGCTATTGTTCATTTTCATTTTTTCGTGGTGGCCACATACCTCGCGTCGAATGAACAACAGTTGTGGCGACCTCGTCTGGGGCGGATGTGAAACGCTTGTTTCTCTCTTTTTCACCAGCGCGTTTAAGCGGCGGGAAATGGAGGTCGCTGGAACGCAGTTGACCTGAAAAGTGCTGAAAGGCTATGTTGACGGAAGGGCTTTATGTAGTGTTAGATTACTCTAAATTCGTGTGAATTACGTTTGCGTGCTTTCTCGAATTAACTTGTCGTAAGAATAGTCTCAGGTGTAAAGTTGCATCGCCAAGTGCCGCCTTTTGTACTTATTACCTAATTACGTCGAATTATATGATAATAACAAGGCTGCTGACAAAGAAGCTGAAGTAATCCAGTTCCGTCGCGACACTGTGCTGCCATATGCACGCGATCCCGTGGTAGTTATTTTTGGTCTGCCGGGCGTGGTCAGACGCCTAAGGCCGACACAGGGCAGCCCATGTTTCATCAGCGGTCGGCGAGGCCACCCCTCCTGGTGGGGGGTCGCGTCTGACGCCACGTGATGACGTCCTCTCGGTGCCGCGCCGCCAGGTGATCTTCTACGACAGCGACTGGAACCCGACCGTGGACCAGCAGGCCATGGACCGGGCGCACCGGCTCGGCCAGACCAAGCAGGTCACCGTGTACCGGCTCATCTGCAAGGGCACCATCGAGGAGCGCATCCTGCAGCGGGCCAGGGAGAAGAACGAGGTACGTCCGCCGCCCGCCCCGGGGAGTGGCGAGAGGCCGGTCTACCCGGGACAGGAACGGAGCGAGCGAGTCACGCCGCCTTGTGTAGGTCGAGATGGAGGGAGTTTACGAGGTACGCCGGTCCACGTGCGAGCGAAGGACCAGTGTTTCGAAAGAAACACCGTGAAGGGCGCAGAGAGTAACCATGGAAGCCAGGTACGCGCATGCGTTGCTTGGTTGAAGAAACATGGTGTTGCAAGGGGCTATCGTGGAATCTCCAGTCACGCGAAGGCTGTTGACGATTGGTATCCGTTAAACTTTAAATGTCGGCTAAGTATTATCAAACAAGATACGGACGGCGAGATGCCGTCGCCCAAATACTGCGCCATCATACCGCGCGTATGATGGCGCAGTATCAGATTTCACCCAATATCCCACGCTCTAGCTCGGTAATTAGTTCAAGGGTAGTAACAAATGACTTAATGGTACGTCTGGCTTATCTCAAGTTCAGATATTTCAAAGAACTACTGCTGGAGCTGGACATCCTGACAGAGTAGCGTGAAAACGATGACGGGAAGAAATGAAGTTCTTTTTTGATAGTCGAATAATAAGGCATATCTTATTTGTATTCTAAGGCTGCAGTCATTTCCATGGTGTAGAACGATGAGACTCATATTTCATTCTCTTGCTGACTTTGCATCTTTTTTTACATGGAATCTTCTTTATCCATTGCGCTTCCTGAGATTACTTTGCTCGTACTAATTCATGCGTGAAACCTGAGCGCTTTTGCGTAAGCATTCACGGTTTAGTAAATGTGTTTCATTACTTGGTAAATCTGCGACCCTTCGCGTAATTTTTAAAGAACTTTGCTGGTTTTCATAAGGAGTCGCTACACCACTGCGATTACTTCATATCGGCCATGGAGCCTCTGCAAATACCTGTTTTGTGTCTGGAGGAGTGAGGCAGATTATCGTTAACATAATTGATGTATGCCTGAGGTTACTTAATATGAAGTCATACGTGATTGCATCGCCTCGTTATGAACTTCACAGGTGATGAATGCCGTGTCATATTTCATTATATTATTCTCGGCAGCACGGATGTACGTGAGCTGTCCAACTTCCGTTGCGAAATGACAACAGTCTAGTCAAATTTGGGCGTTGAAGTGTCTCGAGAACGTCTGTCTTGGAATATTTGAGCCGCGAAAACCTGAACGTCTTCAAAACTGCGAGAAGGTATCGGAGGAAGCTGAGACGCAGCGATCCGTGCGTTTCGCTCTCTTCTTAGTCTTGAAGGTGGCATGGTTGGCCTCCGTTGCTGGGATGGTCGGCACCGCTGCTGCCGGCGCGACATCCATGCATCTGCCGGTCCTTTTAAAACCTAAGACCCCTGAGCCACGTCATCCTCCCCGACCGTGGCAGTGCGGCAGCGGCGGCCGCCTGCGTCTGCCTGATATTCGTGGGCAGGCCGGGCGGCCGCGGCTGGACCGCCGGATATGGGGCCATTCTAACCGGGCGCCGGAAGGAGCTGGTACGGTCGTGGCCTGCCCAGTGGGTCTGGAGACTTCTCACCAGGAGCGGGAGGAGTGGGTGCCGCTGCGGCTGGGCCGGTGCGTGGGCGGCGGCTGTCCGGAACGGGGACGGTGCCAGAGTTCCGCGGCAATTTCAGGCCGGCTCCACCGTCGTCTGACGGCCCTTTTCGTTGTGCTCCCTCCTCTCCGTTTGGGCCACACACCTCGCCTCTTGTTTTTCAGTCGGTGTATCGTTTCTTGGTGTCTCGTCCTTCTTCCTGTACCCCCGCTCATCTTCCCGCCGTGCTGCCAACCCCGCATCTTCCCTTCTCGTCTGTCCAGATCCCGTGGCGCCGTGCCGGCTCGCCGATCAGAGTCCTGTCCTGCCGAACTCAGACCAGTCGTCGGTCTCCTGCGGCCTGGTCTGCCGTCTCGACCCCGGTCCCGGTCGGCCGCACTGCCGGCCTGGCGCTCAGGCGCTGCGTGGGCTCGAACGGTCGCGGTTGACCCGTCGTCCGCTGGATCTCTGGGCCGTGTAGCGCCGTCTGCGCTGGGTCATGAGCCGCCGGTGGGGACGCTCCCGATCGCATTGGAAGCGTCTCATTGGCACAAAATCTGCGGTCCATAAAGCCGGGCCGTAACTGGCCTCCGTGCCATATTCGCCGTGCCGTCTTCACTTTCCTTCATTTGCATCTCCATTGAGCTCGGCTGTTGGTGGCCGCGAACAGCTGAGCGATGAAAGGGCGAGCAGCGGCCTGACCTGCACGCGCTCCGTGTCGGGTCAGGGGTCGGCTCTGGCGGCCAGGGTCCGGCCAGGCGCGCGGCTTTCATCACGTGTGTTATCACAATAAAGCGAATACCCGGCGCCGCGTTTGGCCGTGTTGCAACTGAACCGGTCTGCGCCAGTCTGGCTGTGGGATCGCGTGGGTGACGGCCGGGCTGTCTATGGGGACCGGCTGGCTGGTTGAGGAGCGGGTTATCGGGTGATCGCGCTCGGTTCGGATTTCGGTGATCGCGCTCGGTTCGGATTTCGGTGATCGTTGTACGCGGGCTGAGTCATCTGCCGGCATCGTCTCCGCAGGTGCGGCCCGACCGCCTCCCGTAATCCGCCGCCGACGCCTGGCGATGAATTCCCATTCTGGTGGTGTGTCGGCCCGGCCGTGTCCGCCGTTTAAAGCCTCTCCCCGCGTCCGATCGGTGTCAGTCCGGGCCTGTCCCCGCCCGGCGGTGCTGGCCGCCACCTCTGGCCCTGTGGTGACTCGGTCCGGTCCCCGCCCGGCGGTACTGGCCGCCACCTCTGGCCCTGTGGTGACTCAGTCCGGCCGACCTCCGGCGGTCGGGCCAGCTGACGCCGCTGAGAGCCGCTCGGTGACCCGGGCAGGGCGGGGACACCTGTTCTGCTGAGCTCCTCACTGGTATCCGAAAAATGGCTGTGTTGAGAGTGTCGTTTCGGTTGTGGTCGGCACAGTAATATAAAAAACGCAAATATTGTTTGCTGCTCATGTCTGAGACCTTAAAGTCCTACGGTGGCAGCATACACGATGCATTGACCCCGTGACACTTGGGCCTCTTGCCTGACGCTGCATTTCGAGATTCACACACAAAGATAATGAAGTATAACCATCAAGGATTCGCAACACATGCTCTTGCAGCCACCTGATGCCACGTGACGCAACCGAGGTTACTCCTTTTGATTGGGATGATCGTTAAATGTGATAGCGGCGGGTGGCCGCGAAACGGCCGGCAATCGATCGCGGGCGGCTCACCTCTGCCCGGCGGGCCGGCGGCGGCGCTCGGTGTAGCGGGACCGGCGACCGGCCGCCTTCCTGTCTGATCGGCGGGTCCGTCCGCGATGGGCCGACGACCGCCGCGCCTCGCGCTGCCGTCCTTCGTCCGTCGCGCCGGTCAAACACTTTCTACACTCTCGTGCCGCGGCGGATTTTGGCGTGACCTTTAAACCCGGCAATGGCCCTGCTGATACGCGCCAGTTAGCACTCTCATGTATTTTAACGACCCGAGGCCCCTAAGTGCCTGTGAAGTGATAAAACGAAAAGCAGGCGTTGATTGTGGCATTGTGAACACTGTATAAACCTGATGATTTGAGGCAAACTACTCTGATCGTTTTAATTTCGTGGCGTTTCATTGACTGCAGGCTGAGTGATTCGTGCGATTGCTCGCACTTCAGGTGGAGCTCGTGTATCGTTCGTGGCCAGTGTTATCCGGGAAAAAGACGCCGTCTCATCGGAGCCGGAACTCATCAGAGCCGGGAAACATGGGCATGACCTTCCGATGTGTACCTTGACGAAAACGGGCTCTGACTGGTAACGTCATGATGGCGCCACTCTGATGTATCGCCCAGGTGAAGCGGCCTGACTTTATCTGACCTGGCCTAGTGTGACCTGACCTAACCTGGCCTGACCTGACGTGGCGTGACTCGAGATTTCCCGATACCCTCAGATCCAGAGGATGGTCATCAGCGGGGGCAACTTCAAGCCCGATCAGCTCAAGGCTAAAGAGGTTGTCTCCCTGCTGTTGGACGATGACGTCATCGAGCGAAAATGTGAGCCGAAGTGACTGGGAGAACGCGATCAGAGAGTGGTGTCGCCGCAGGCGATTCTCTTTGTATTGCTTATGAAAACATTAGCCGTGTGTGTCCTGTAATGGTACGTTAAACCGTAGTACATGATTAAGATAATGGCGCCAAAAAAATTCGCACCCCATGCACCGCGTGTTGATGTGTTAGAGCTTTGTAGAGCTGTGTAATTACGGAGGGAGACTCCCGTGGCACTTTGTTCGTGCCGGGAAGTTGGGTTTTACAAGGGTGTGGATCGCGCATCACAACATGGCACGGTTGATGCGTCGACGGTGAGTGCTGTCTGTGTTCCGCGCTCTGACAGTGTTTGTCTGGTGCTGTTACAGTTTCAGTGAGTGCTGTCTGTGTTCCGCGCTCTGACAGTGTTTGTCTGGTGCTGTTACAGTCCGAGTGAGTGCTGTCTGTGTGCCGCGCTCTGACAGTGTTTGTCTGGCTGCTGTTACAGTCCGAGTGAGTGCTGTCTGTGTTCCGCGCTCTGACAGTGTCTGGCGCTGTTACAGTCTGAGTGAGTGCTATCTGTGTGCCGCGCTCTGACGGTGTCTGGCGCTGTTACAGTCTGAGTGAGTTCCGCGCTCTGACAGTGTCTGGCGCTGTTACAGTCTGAGTGAGTGCTGTCTGTGTTCCGCGCTCTGACAGTGTCTGGCGCTGTTACAGTCTGAGTGAGTTCCGCGCTCTGACAGTGTCTGGCGCTGTTACAGTCTGGTGATTTTTTGGCGCTGTTACAGTCTGAGTGAGTTCCGCGCTCTGACAGTGTTTCTGGCGCTGTTACAGTCTGAGTGAGTTCCGCGCTCTGACAGTGTTTCTGGCGCTGTTACAGTCTGAGTGAGTTCCGCGCTCTGACAGTGTTTCTGGCGCTGTTACAGTCCGGGCCCGACAGGCGGAGACGCAGGGCGAGCGGAAACGGCGCACCGAGCAGGTTAGCCCGGGCCCAGAGTCCGCGCCGGCCTGGTGCCGCTGTGTGGTGCACGGGACGGAGGGGGTGTCCCCGGTCTGTGGTGCACGGGGGGTTGTCCCCGGTCTTTGCGGTGCACGGAAGGCGGGCCGCCGGTCTGGTGCCGCTGTGTGGTGCACGAGACGGAGGGGGACGACGGACGTACCTGATGCAGCCGTCTTCGGGACCAGGCTGAGGTCATGGAGTGTAATCTGTCCTCGGGCCGGGACCGTTAGCTGGCTTTGACCGCGTCATATTTGACCTTTGAGCCCCACAATTGCCGCAGCGTCTGAGAGCCTATTACTGGGACCAGCCGAGCAATGTTCCCAAATCAAGTCACGTAGGTTGGCCGGTTGTCGAGTCGACTTAGCCCAGGGTGAGTGTAGAATACAGAACACACGGCCGTTGTCAGTTAATGTTGTCGTCTTCTTGCTCCATTCATTGCTTTAAGTGATTAAAGATGGGCTCATAGGTCAACCGTCGGCGGTCCCGGACAGGCAGTTGAGGTTGGTGCGGCGGCGTCTGGCCGTGGTCGGGCGTGCTCGGAGTGTCGTGACGCGTGACGTGTTGGGCAGGGCGGCGTCAGCGGGGACGAGAAGCGGGCCCGCACCGATCTGGAGGGCATCTCTCAGCTGTCCTCCCCGCTCGGCTCCCGGCCGGCCAGCCGCGCCAGTCAGGTGAGTCCTGCGGCAGGACGTCACGTGACGCACTGTAACGTCACGTCACGCAGTCACGTCAACGTCATGTCGCACGTCACGCAACGTGACGCGGCGCCCTGACGTTAACTTGTGACGTGACTTCCCACGACACACTTGGCGCCCTGTGTCGGGACGAGACTGCCTGCCTTGTGACATGTGATGTATGATGTGATGTGACGCCTTGTACCGTCGCTCCGTATGACATCGCCTTGTGACGCGACGGCACCGTGGGTTTTTAACTGGCGCCCAGTATCACGGCGTGACGTGACGCCCGTGCCGCGCAGTGACGCTTTGTAACGTGGCGTGATGCCATGTGGTGTACAGCACGGCATGTCCGCAGCAACGCCTGGCCTCTCCTTTTCCCGCTGCAGCGGGCTGGAATGGGGCCGTGGGAATAAGACGGTTGGGCGTGGGCGTCCCGAGCGGGAGATGAGAGCCGCGGGCCCGTGACGCTTTGATGCGCCGCGCAGCGTCCCGGCCGGCCGCCGAGCGTGGGCTGTTTGGCTGACATTGCTCGCCATCGAACCTCTATCCGGTGAGATGGCGGGGCGGCTGAGCCGGCCGCCGGTCGTGACGATTTAAACTTGTCCGAACACTGGTGATGGTTTAAGTCTGCGTGTAAGCTGACACTCTTGCGGGGTTTGAGCACGGCGTAAACTGGCCGCGGCGAGACGTGAGAGTCACTTCAGTAGGTGAAGATCCAATGAAGCGTGCAGATTCAGTGGTTGGAGACGGAACTCTGACGTGCAAATGGGTTTTAACGTAATGCGACTCACCAGTTGAACCGTGAAGATTGAAGATAGATTATCGGCTTTACGAGAAAGCGTGGTGAAGACATTTTCGCACTAAGTGAAAGCGTAATTAAGAAGATTTTAGGGATGCACAGAAATTTGTGAAGTCTACCGACGGCCATATTTTCATCAAAGTTCTTTTCCCTTCCACCGGTAGTTCGGTGGACACCGGTGGCGTTGTATGTGGCATGGTGACTTGGAAACAAGGGGTGTATCGGACTGACTTCTGATCGTTTTTGCATTATGTCCTCTAAAGAACGATTAATTAGCATTGTCCATTCGTGTGGATTGCTCGTAAATGGGACATATCTTCCTTCCCCTGCCTGACCCTGTCTGACCCTGTTTCCGTCACCAGAGGTCGGCGGAGAGCGGCTGTCTGTTGCACCCCCGTGTGAACCAAACCAAACAGTCTGACCCTGTCCGTCACCAGAGGTCGGCGGAGAGCGGCTGTCTGTTGCACCCCTGTGTGAACCAAACCAAACAGTCTGACCCTGTCCGTCACCAGAGGTCGGCGGAGAGCGGCTGTCTGTTGCACCCCCGTGTGAACCAAACCAAACAGTCTGACCCTGTCCGTCACCAGAGGTCGGCGGAGAGCGGCTGTCTTGTGGGCCCGGAGGACACCAGTCCGGACAGCTCGCTGATGGTGGACATGGACATCACTCCGTTGCCGTCCCCGGGAGGTAGGTCAAATGACCGCTGCAGTGCCCGGAGATGGGTCAAATGGTCGCTGCCGAGGAGGTTACGGTTGCTGTTGCTGTGTCCAGAGGGAGATCTTGTGACTGCTGTACACAAGAGGTATGCCAAATGACTGTGTCTGTGCCCCGAAGCGATATTGGATAAAACTGGTGTCTTTTTTGAGGAAGTCGTTTGTATCACCAGCCTTCGGCCGACGGCTGCGGGCCACGTTGCGTCGATGCCACCACCGGTGCAAAATGGAAGTCTTTCAGACGTCAAAATTGTTCTCCTTCCTTTTCTTTTTGCGCTGCCGTCCATAGCAGCTGCACGGGTCGTGGTTTCGTGACTAGTTTCAAAAGTGATAGAATTTATCGCCGTGCATATTACCTGGGATGTCAAGGTTGTCAAGAGTAGAGTGTCCCAGATTCCACTTTGTGCCAAGGTGTCGGGAGGAAAAAACCGAGCCTGAAAAGAACATGAAATTGTGAAACTAAGTCTAAGAAGGGAATGGAAAACACGTTAGTCCGTCAACTCGGAACTTTCATGCGCAGACATTAACAACCAAGTCATTTTAAACGCATCCATTGCGAACAGGAAGTACATATAAATGATTTGTGCATTTGCGTATTCAGCCCTGAAATTTTGCATCCTGAGCTCAGTACTGAACCCATAGTAACTGGGCGGAATTCAGCATCCAGCAGTTAAAAATTACAGCAGGAGATAGGGAGATGCGAGTTGAAAATTATTAGCATCCGGGGGGCATTTTCTCATAAATTTAATGTTTCTGAGGCACTGGGGAGTACGGCAACAGCATTTCCACATAGCTTTTGTTCCCTGCCGAGACTGCGGGTCCGTGTGCGGTGATCTGCCGAGACTGCGGACGGTGCGCGGTGATCTGCCGAGACTGCGGACCGTGTGGGGTGGTCTGCCGAGACTGGGGACCGTGTGGGGTGGTCTGCCGAGACTGCGGACCGTGTGGGATGGTCTGCCGAGACTGGGGACCGTGTGGGGTGGTCTGCCGAGACTGCGGACCGTGTGGGATGGTCTGCCGAGACTGCGGACCGTGTGGGGTGGTCTGCCGAGACTGCGGACCGTGTGGGGTGGTCTGCCGAGACTGCGGACCGTGTGGGGTGGTCTGCCGAGACTGCGGACCGTGTGCGGTGATCTGCCGAGACTGCGGGTCCGTGTGAGGTGAACTGCCGAGACTGCGGACCGTGTGCGGTGATCTGCCGAGACTGCGGTCCGTGTGCGGTGATCTGCCGAGACTGAGGACCGTGTGAGGTGATCTGCCGAGACTGAGGACCGTGTGCGGTGATCTGCCGAGACTGAGGACCGTGTGAGGTGATCTGCCGAGACTGAGGACCGTGTGAGGTGATCTGCCGAGACTGAGGACCGTGTGAGGTGATCTGCCGAGACTGAGGACCGTGTGAGGTGATCTGCCGAGACTGCGGACCGTGTACGGTGATCTGCCGAGACTGCGGACCGTGTAGGGTGATCTGCCGGGCGGCCGTGCCGTGGGCAGCTGCGGGCCGTCCGGCGCTGCAGAGGTCGTCCAGCCGCGAGTTGAAGGTCGCGGCTATCACGCGCCCGCCGCCGCTGGTATGCGGCTGAGCTGACCCCGGCCCGCAGCCGGTCGGCCGGTCACAAATCGGAGCGGCGCGGCCGCCGCTGCTGCCGGCTGCACGGTGTGGACGCCGGAGGCCGGGCTGGCCGCCGCCGATCTGGTAGAGGATGGCCATCGAGATTTGGTTTTATGGCGTCCGAGATGCTGAGTGGTAGGACGAACACTGTCACGAACATCGACAGTGTTGTGTAGGGACGTGGTAACCGGGTGCTGCCTGCTGGTTTCTGTGCCCGTGAGGCCCGTGTTCAGGCCAGCCTAACCGGGAGATAAACAGATGGAATCCGCCGGCCCGGCGATAAACAGATGGAGGGCTGCGACGCCACGTACCAACAGCAGTCCAGCTCTCCTCCGGCACCACAGTGAAGTGCGGTAACGATAATGAGCCATCAGCAAATCGAAAATCATTGCTGCTAATCTTGTCGTGGACATTGGGTATCCTGCGCGGCCAGATATTGGTCTTACACTAAGGAGGAAGTATCGCGTAAAACTAACAAAACTGGATGTCACTGCGCAGCGTGGTCTCGTTAGTTCCGACCACATGTCTGCTGCGGCGGGAGTCTTGACCGCTCGCCTGTCGTGAGCCCCGACCGGATTCGACATGGAGCCTGTTAGCCACGCGTCACCGAGAACAGTGATGTTAACACACGCACGCGTCGGCCGCATTTTACGCCAGCGAAGCCCAGTCGTCCGTGCGCCGTGGTATTCGTAACAGCGGGAGCCTCGGCGTGTTGTCTCCTGTGGGTCGTGTAGGGCGGGCGGTGCGTGCGGGCCGTGCGGGCCGTAAATCAGCTCGGGACGTGCCGGACCGGCCGCCGGCCGTCGGACCGTCTCTAGCCTCGGCTGCCGCTCTCGGCCGGCCGGCCGTCCTGCAGGGACCGGTCGGCGGCGCCGGCGGCAGCCTGCGGGCGCCCCCGGCCGCGACTGCCGCCGACCGGAGCGGGCCGGCGAACGAGCCGGCGCGCGCCGCCGTCGGCTGATGGGCCGCGACTGCCGCCGCCCGACTGTGGACCGTGACGGCGGGCCTGGTCACGCTGTCGGCGGCTGTCGCTGAGCGGCGCCTCTCAGTTCGGCAGCGCTCCGTGGGGATCCGGGCTGGGACCGCGCCTGTCAGGCTGTGCCGGTTCACTTGTTTGCTGTTTGACGTGTCAGTTGTCAGCCGTGAAGACTCCTCCTCTGTGGTTTTTGAATGCTGCAAAAAGTCTTGGTTTGTGTTCTGTTCAGTCTTGTGACTGAAAGCATTGCCAGGCCTCACTTTGCATTTGTATGCATCCATTTTATTCGCCACGTTTTGAACATTTCTCGTTACACAGTGCCCGACACGTGATACTCTCTGGTCAGCCGCTGGCCTCATGCGTCGCCTCCTGCGGTATTCAGCTGACCCCTTTGTCACCGGTGGCAAGTCAACTGACCTCTGTGCAACCGGCGGCAGTTTTCAGCTGACCCCTGTGTAGCCGGCGGCAGTTTCCGGCTGACCTTTGTGTAGCCGGCGTCCGTTTCCGGCTGACCCCGGACCCTGTCGCCCTCAGGTCCGCCGTCGTCGTTCCTGGACCTGCACATGCCGCGCAGGAAGCGGGGGACCGGACGGAAGCGGGGCCGGCCGCGCGGCAGCACCTCCCGCGGCCGGGGCCGCGGTGGCCACGCCGCCCCCGGCCAGCCGGCCGCCGCCGGCGCCGCAGACGCGGCAGGTAGGCTCGGCCGAGTCGTGCTCAGTGCGGCCGGACGCAGGAGCCGCCGTTCCCGTGGTTCGCGGACGTCGGCCGGTCGCGCGACCTTCCGCGAGTCGGGTTTGGCAGCGGAATGCGCATTGTATGTAGATGCAGTGCGTAGGCTGGGACGCATTTTTGGGAGAGGGACGTCGGGTGGGCGCTGTCTTGTTGCGCGGCTTACCGCGGACGTTTTTCGTTTGGAGAATATTGAGTGGATGTTGGTCCGTTGCGAGATAGGAAGTGGATGCAAATTGCTGTCGTAGATCATGGGACAATGGACGGTGCAGCTTTCTCCCGAGAGCTAATTGCCGGTGTTTACTGCTCGGCAGTGGGTCACCTGACTTTTGTGGATCCCGATTCCTAACGGAGTTTGATGGATGCTGATAGGTAGCGAGACTTTCAGCGGAAGTTGATCGGTCACGGGCCTCAAAACCATGCCCGTCCGCGAGACTTTCCGTGACTCGAGCCGAATCGAAGTGGCGGCGATCCTGACTGACGCCGGCGTTATATGACGCACGACAGACAGCCGGCCGTCCGCGGCGGGTCCGCCCGCGCGCCCATTGCGGCCAATCGGTCACGTCGGCGTCGCGGCGGCCGCTCGTTTTTCCGGGCGTCGCCGCTCGTGACGACTTTCGCCGGCCGCCGCCGGCCGGCCGGGCGCCGGGTGTCGCCGCCGCCGCGCCGTGCCGTGCCCGGATCGGCCGGCTCGGAGGAGCCGTGAGGCAGCGCTGCCGCGGCCGAGCCGGCAGGCCGTGGGACTCGCCTTGAGCTGGACGTATTTTGTGTAGACCGTGCCGTGTTGGCTTTGTCCGATTACGTGTCGCCTGCCGGGATCGGTGTGGGGTCCGATTACACGTCGTCCGCTAGGGCTGCGGCTGCCTGAGCGTGCCCGGTTTGACGGGCGTGCTGACCGTGACCTGGCGCTGCCCTCAGGCGTTCCGCCGCCGACCCGGCGTGGCCGCGGCCGGCCCCGCCTGGTGCCCGGTTCCGGAAACCAGGGCTCACGGCCCGCCATCCGGCTGCCCGTGCCGCTGGCCTCCTCCAAGTACTTCCAGGTGGGCAGCGCGGAGTGACGGCCTGAGTCTCCGCTGGTCGGAGCAGAGGACGGGACGTACCGGGGATGGTGGCGGTGTCGGATACTTGGAGCGCGTGCAGTTATCGAACGCTTCAGCCTGCTTAGTTGGTATCTCGTACCTCGTGCGCATTTGAAGGCAGTTTACAGCGGTGTTTTGGTTTTATGCATTTCAAGTCTTTTTTAATTAATGATGATGGTAATTAAGAAACACGAGGGCATGGCGCTCTCCGCCTTCATGTTCTCATCTTAAATAGCCGCTGTCGTTTCCGTGGCCACGCTAGTGATGACAGTCCATGCCGACGTTGAGTCGACGAGACCGAGAGTGGCGCTGCGTCGTCTCGGTCCCGCAGGAGAAGCAGCAGCGGGAGGGCAGCAGCTCCGGCTCGTCGGGCTTCAGCTTCTACACGGCGCCGCGCGACAGCTGACAACGGCCGGAGGCGGCCGCAGAGCCGGCCGGCGGCCAGAGCCGGCCCGCAGTCTAGCGCTGGGATCGACGGCCGGCCGCCCTGTCCGCGGTCTGGGGCCGACGGCTGTCCTGTCCCCGGTCTGGGGCCGACGGCTGTCCTGTCCCCAGTCCGAGCCACGGCCGGCGGACGGCCCGCCTCCTCCGCCCTGCTGTGGTCTGCTGCTCAGTACCTGGGCCCTGCGTGCGGGGCGGCCGCGGCAGCCGGTGGCGCGGCTGTTGCCTGAAGGGAGCGGTTGGTGCTGTGGGGACCCGATCTCGTGCACTCGGTCCGGTCCTGCCGGTCCCTGCGGATCGGCCGGGCCGACAGCGGAACGGACCTCGGGGAGGGGGCCGGCCGCCGGTGTTGGGGCCCGGGTCGCCGAGCCGAAAGCTGGAATTGTACCTGCCGCGGTCCTGAGATGTGCGCCTCGGGAGGCGAGCATCTGGCCCTCTCTCCAGAGTTTTCGATGGACTACAACTCTGTTTTGAATCCCGGGCCGTGCCTTGGTTTCAGGGGTGTTCTGGTTTCACAAAGACGTTGATTTGTGATGAAAAGACACGTCGCAAGTTCCGATGCTTCTGTGAAGCGGATCGTGATTATTGAAGGCTGGTGCCATTTTCCTCCGCATGTATTGGTTGGTTCTCGCTCTGCACGACAGAATGTCAAGGCAGCAATGTCGATTGATTGGACGGATACGAATAGATGTTTTGCATCCGAACACACTTTTTCGCGAGCAGAAGTGTTCGGTTTGAACCGCGCAGCTGTGACTACTGCGTGGCCCGATCGCACAGCAGATATGCACTCGACAAGGGCCCTGTTATGGATGACAGGACGGCCCCAGGCCCACGCGTTGATGACTGATAACTCAGGGCTAAGAGGACCCTCCGGATGGCACCACACATGCGGCTGGCCGAATCTGTCGATCAGAGGGCCTCAGTCTGTTCGGACTTGGCTGTCAGCAGTTACCGAAGAAAGCGGTTTGCGAGCAGAAACCCTTAACCGCGCTAGCGTCACAGGCTAGCTCATCTGGTTAAGGCTCCCGACACGATGTCATGAAAGTGGTTTGCTTTGCTATGGGATGCATTACTAGTAGCTTTACGGTTCTCGGCACTGTTTAATAGGATGGAAAATACTCGCTTCCATTTCTGGTAAATAGAAAAATGCGTTATTGTTCGTTTTGGCCTGGTAACTTTCCGTCAGCAGTTCAGAAATCGGTGGCGTTAAGTGCTTCTTCCATCCCTTGTTCTGCGGTGGCCGTACCCTGCTGTGGTTGGAAATCGCGCAGTGGTCCGGAAGTTTGTTCATGTCATTCGGTGATTAAGGCGAAGCTTTCTTTCTTCGCAGTTATCTTTAAACGTTTTCAGCATTCCTTGCCCGGCTTTGCGGTACCGGTAAATGTGTACGTGGTGGGTTTATGCGAAAGTTTCCTTGAAATTTCCCGCACATTTGAATGAAATTGTGGCCTTGTGCCACACAGACCTTCCTGGTATGGGCACCAACAACTGCTGTAGCCGATACGAATCGTCCTTCCAGCTTGGTCGATATGAGAATTATAACGCGTTTTTAGCTTGCATGCAACTGGGCCGTCTGAGTTCTTTCTGCTGTGGCGGCGGCTCGTGAAGTAATCCGCAAATGTGCAAAGCGATGTCAAGCATAAATACAGTATCATTACCCTTGTTAACAGCCCCAGCAAGCAACGGGCATGGTTTAAAACATCCCGGCTGGACGTAAGCTAGTCTTGAAATGTCGAATGTGTGTTAGATGCCGGTAAGCTACGTTTCTCGAAGAAAATACAGTTGGAACGAAAAGTGAAAAGAATATCGTGAACGAAGATATATCCGGGGAACATCCTGCAAGAAGGTGCGATGTCCATGACAAAGGCAGGTTCAGTCTGTTGGTCTGATGGTGAATGCACTAACTTTCGGGAACTCTGCAGACGGATGTGTCGTCTCCTCTTCGAAAAAAACGAAAGATAATCACTGAAGTCAATTAAAGCTCGAATTCAAAAGACAGCGGCGAGCAGGTCATCTAAACAGAGTTTTTCTGCTGGCATCCAGACATATGAGGGCCTCCTTGTGACGAGCGCGAAATGCTGGCGCGTCGTATTCGTGCCGGCCGCGCCGGCCAGTGACTCAGATCCGCGGCCTTTGTCCGTGGCCGCGAGATCGCGTGAGCAGTGTTACCGGACGTCGAGACGTTAGCCACGACGTGGCGACGTTCGACACGCACGGCGGCGGCGGCGGCGGCGGCGGCGGCGGCGGAGAGAGTGGAGTCGCGGCGGCGGCGGCGGAGAGAATGGAGTCGCGGCGGCGGCGGAGAGAATGGAGTCGCGGCGGTGACGAGCTCGCCGCTCCCGACAGACCAGCTGGCTGCAGGCGAGATTATGCAGCTGCGGCGCCCTGTGATCATGCAGACTGGTCTCATGCCATCGGACCTTTAAAAATCATATTTATAGCACTGGTCCGTGCTTTTATCTCTTTGTTGCTTCCTTATTTTCCTCGATTTGGTTTTTGTTTTCGTATTTCGGTTTGGTTGATTTCTTCCTTTTTTTTTGGCTTCATCGGTGGACTTGAAGAAGCAGCCACGACTGCCGGAGATCGGCAAAATGACTTTGTCCCTGAGTCAGTACCGCGGCCGAATTCTTTCAGCTTACGAAAGCAGCGCCGTGTGACTGAGCTCTGCGTGGACAAGATACACTGCTGACTCTCACAAGGCGATCCGGCTACCATGTGTGTCATGGTGTCTTCCGCTGAAGCCTTCTGGTCTACTATTGCACGTTTAAAAATGTGTGCGCATGGAAGCGACACCGATCGTTTTAGGGATTGCAAACGCCGTCAGATTTTGTGCGCTCAGGTAACAGTCTTGTGCGTTGTTACCGGTGTGGCGCAGTGGTGCGGATAACAATGTCAGGAACATAACGGCAGTGTTAGCGGCATGAAAAGAAGGCTGTTGTGAGTGGGGCGGCCCGCCAGGCGCTAGATCATGGTCACCTGTTGTCGAGGGCGTATCGCGGCGTGTCTAGGCTGAGGTAGCAACTTTCGGCCTGGGCCCTCACCCTCGTGATATTTTTTTTTCGTTTGGAGCCGCAGCGCAACCAGCTGAGGGTCTGCACATCCCTCCACCAAGACCCAAAATTGCAAAAAGAGGAACGATGTAACAATGCCGCTTCTGCTGCAACAAAGAAGTCTTGCTTAAAAAAAAATTGTTCCCTGGAACCGTACGAATGGCTGCCGACTAAAACAAACGCAGTCGAACTCTCGAACATTCAGACACGTGTTCATACGTCTGGACGTCAAACTGTTACAGCACATGGTGGCGCGGGGCTCCGGATGTTTGGCCGCCCACGAATCGTACGTGAGTCATTCCCTTCCTTTGTTTTAGTCTTGCAGGTGGCTGTTTAAAATCTTTACGTGCTCAGATGCTTAAAAATGCACTCAAATATCCTCTTGTTAGCGGTGTAGTTTGGTTAAATTCTAACCGAAGTGGCTTTGTGAGAGTTAGCTAATTCATCGGCAATTTTAGTCAATTTTATCAGCTGCCGACCTCGGACCCCTTGGCGTCAATTCAGTTTCCGTCGAGCGCTTTTCTCTCGCGAACATAAAAAGCACAGTAAGTTTTCAATGGCCTCCTATTCCGGGGCAATTGCTTAATCAGCGGCGAAAAAGCACCTCGGCTGCGCATTGTCAGTGATATCTGATCCACCCCGGCACCATAATTCCGCATTGTGCCGGTTTTTGTACCGACGTGGCGCTCTCAGCGACCGGTTGAATTGACAGGATCTCCTGATGTCGGCGATAGCATCTACGTCCAGCGCTGTCTGTCTCGGAGAGAGGGCGCAGGTTTTGTGAGTCACGGCCTGTGCTGTAGCTCGGCACGTTTCCCTAGTCAGGTTTTGTACGTAGTTTGCATATATTAGTCAGTTCGGGTGCTTAACACAAAAGAACGTTGCAAGGACGAGGATAGTGGTGAACATGGAACAAGAAAAGGTACGTTTTAGACTGCAAAATAGTTTTTGCACGGGAAGCATGTACAGCAAGTTATTGAATAACACGAGTCCGTTTGGCTTCCCTCTGTTTGAACAACATCATTGTAAACTTAAAGCTATAGAATTGGAAATATTTCGGCCACACAGAGAACAAAGGAAACTTCCGTTCATACACATCTGTCTTCACACAAGAAGCATGCCGAGCTGCACATGATTTTCCCAGCAAAGGAACTTTCGCCTTCGGAATGTTTCCACCAGTTCGTTTGGCTCGAACGGCGGCAAACGCAGTCGCGGACAGCCGTTAGCGTCGGCCACCGCCAGAAAAAGCGCTGTCGGCACGGCCGCGTCGGAGGGGCGAACAATGGCCAGCTCGGCCGTCCGCCGGCGGTTCGGCGAAATACGTGTCGGCGCCTCGGCTTGTCCGAAAAGAATCCGGCCTCAGCCCGCCGCCTCGTCCGTCAGTCGCTTCGCAGCGTTCCGGCCACCAGCGATCGCATTCCGATGGGTTTCAAGGACAATCGACCGCACAATTATGCTGCGTAAAAATTGGCAGCTCCCGATACCGTTGCAATGTCGACCATTGTTTGCGTCTTATCGCATCTCCATCGCCATTTTCGCTCGGTGACAACCGGCTGATCGGGTGCTCTTTTGTGTCTTGACAGAGACGGGATCTGTAAGGTCAAATGTAAAGACAAACGAGCATTAGTCCTAAATTTATTTTGCTCACATACATTTCACATTAACAGTTTAACACACTGTTAAACTGTTAATGTGAAAATGCATGCAAGTCCAACATGACAATGAGCAGGAATAAAGTGCAGCAGTGAACTGCCGTTTTTCCAAACGTAACAAAGAGACCACTGACGTTGGATTACCAGGTATATAAGTAACTCATTTGAACTTTCCTTTGCTCCTCGAAGTCTTTAAGTGACCTATTGGAAATGTAAGATATATATGATGTATAAATTAGACTAGCAGAAGAATTTACAGGACGACTATCGGGCGCCACGAGACTTCAATGATGTTTGAGCACAAACTGGCAGTGGTGAATCTGTTAGAAGGAGGCGTAGTAGTTCCTCATATCCTGATGACCATCTTTCGAATTAAATTAGCACCCTTCCACCTAAAAAAGGATTCGCTCGTCAATGAAATGTTAGCTCGATTCATTCGGCAGAAGAATGTGAGAAATGAGTCACTCGGTCCCTGATGGACACTGTGGGTGTCAGGGTACTATCAAAGCAAAATGATGGATTGAGTTGCAGAGCTCACGCTTTCTTCAAGTCCAAGTCACACGCTTTTGCGGTAGTGTTCCGTTCAAAGGGCTGCGACAGTGCAATGGTTCTTCAGTGCCACTGGATGTTTGTTTATTTTTTGTTCCTTCCGTCCATTTTTAACCCGCCCTCGACTGAGGGGGGCAGTTGACCGCCCCCACTGAAGTTTTTCTAGGATTGCGAGAGAACGAACAAACACAGAGACACGAAACTTTGTGTCACCTTTTGCTTGATCATTTTTACACCTTGTGTCAAAGTTTTGACCCCAGGCCAAGTCAGATGTCTGACCTAGGTCAGGTCAAACGGGCCTACGTCCAAAAAAGTTTAGCGCCCTGTAACTTCTTTCGGAAAACAAGATGTCACAATAATACTTTCAGCGATTAGTGATCGTGACAGATGCAACAAATCTGCTATCTCTGATTTTTCGGAATTTTCTGGGTCATTGACCTAAGGTCAAACCCATTTTGAAGACATGCCGTTTTTTCGGAAATTGGCGGAATTTTTCATGACATTTTTAGTGTGGAGTGAAGCAGACATCTAGTTACCGTCATTGGGCAAAGTATCAATAACTTCCAGCCTTTCACCTGAGGTCAGGTCACGAATAGCTGTTGTGAGCCAAAATGTAACACAGTCAAAATCAGCGGTAAATTACTCAGAATGGGTAGAAAATGGCAGAACTGGCTTGCACAGACGTAAGTAATACCAAGAACCTCAAAAAGTTTGAAAAATAGCATATTTTGGAAATAAACAGGTTCTCGCGAATAAAGCTCCGCCAATTGTGTGGATTGGTAACTAACGAATTTTTTCCAAGATTTAAGCATGAGAAACCGTCACAAGAACTACTAAGATCAATAAAATTTACATGGATAGGCTTATGTCGCGAAAATAAAGGAACGCTAGAATTAGTTTTCGTTAATTTCTTTCCGCGTACCGCTGCGCCGCCCGCTGACAGTCGGCGCGAAAATTGCCGTGTCTTTCACTCAACGTTTCGGCGAATATATTGAACAAATCTGGGGAAATTAGACGTGTATCGGCATCCGCGGACCTTTATTTGTGCGCTGGTACCTTTACCTATGTGTTATTAGTCACAGCCCTCGAGACTAAGGCCGTTTCTCGGTCTCATGTAGTCGGC
This sequence comes from Capitulum mitella, assembly GCA_030062745.1. Classification (NCBI taxonomy): domain Eukaryota; kingdom Metazoa; phylum Arthropoda; class Thecostraca; order Pollicipedomorpha; family Pollicipedidae; genus Capitulum; species Capitulum mitella. Next base: position 1,098,353 of record CP099847.1, on the reverse strand, counting down.
TATGATAAAACATATATAGGACGTAAATTGTTTACATATTACCTAAAACTAAAAATGAGACCAGTTTCGAGCTCTACTCGTCACTAGTTTTCCAATGGTATGCTTGTTCTTATCGTGCGACCAACCGTTCGTGAGCTAGAGGGGGACGGTGAACCGCCCCCCCCCCCGCCCACCAGTCGGGCGTGATCGTCGCCGACCGACGGTCGTGCGCGGGTTAAAATGGGTCTTCTGCTGTGGTTGCCAGTGTCGCAGCCTCTCATGTCGGTTGCAGCGAGAGTAGCGAAATATGCCCATTTAGTTGTTAAACGTTTCGATTCAAACCGGCACATTACTGCAGCTCTTCAAAAACAAAAAGGTGGATGTATTCAAAGATAATATCAAGCACGACATGACCGTTTTCGCCTTGGAGGAATCATAGCCATGAGCCATCTTTAAAAAAGGACGCACGTTACGGCATATTGCCACGGCGCGCCTGCGACGGATGAATATTTGAGTGTAAGATAGTGCAGTCTAGCCGGAAAGCCAGCATTAAGTTCATTGCTCTTGAGTGCGGTTGTCTGCTGTTTCCGTGACAGCCGCGGAGCTCTTCAAAGGCTGCAGGTCTTCAGAGAAATGCGTTGATGGTGTGACGCCCGATCATCAGACACCAGCAGTCGCTGGCCCCGGTGGTGTCGATTTCTGTAAACGATTGGAGGGGCCGAACCGAGGGCCCCACAACCTAACCTCCCCCCAAATGTGGGTTTCGCAACGGATTAAACCCACTTTAGTTTGACCAATGAAAATTTGTAAGTTTTTCTTAAATCAAAAATTGCATTTATCCCCATGTATTTAGGTATATATATATAAGACAGAAAGACAGAAATACACATAGCTTTAGACTTTATTCTTCATTTCCTGCCCATCTCTTATCTACTGCGGCAGTTCTTTTCGTTATTTTTACTTATTTCCCTTTACGACTGGGAGAAAATACTGGTTGGGCCCAAACCAACCTTGGTTGGGCCCAAAGCAACATTGGGTGGGCCATGGCCCTCTCAAAAGAATAGAAATTGACGCCCCTGGCTGGCCCCGTCTGGAGTTCAGCGATGGGTTTTCAGTAAGGTTGGACAGGGAGGTTAAACAGTGCCCTAACATTTCGAAATGCTTTGCGTCATTGGATGTCGGCCATTTCCTGCGAAATGAAACGAAATGAAATATGTGCCCAAATGTCGTGAAGCGAGAGACGAAACCCCCACCAATGTCGGGCACCCGTCCCTAGCTAATTACGAGCTCAGGAAAGCGACTCCCGCATCCACGTGGCGGATCCATGGCCCCTCTTCAGGGCCTTATCAGCGGTCCCGTCGCAGAACTGCCTCGAGCAGCGGACTCCGCGACACCTGGCCCCGCCCGTCCCGCCATTGTCCGCCTGCCGGTGGGCCGATCGCTGCTGTCACATTCTGCCGGGCACAAACGGCCGTGTAACGAGCGCCTGTAGCCACTGTCCACGGTCAGCTGAACCTGGCGGGGGCCGGCAGCCGAGCAGCGGTCCCCGCTCTCTCGGGACAGCGGGACAGGCAGGGGACAGGTGGCCGGTCGGCACGGGGCGGACCTTCGGCGCAGAACAGCGGGAGTGGCGGCGCGATTGGACGGCGCAGACTGGTCGCGAGACCGGCGGCGGGCCAGGAGCCGCGCCTGAAGGGACGCGGGACTAACGGCATCAGCAGGGACAGCTGTCCGGGACCGACGCAGCGCAGGTCTGCTGCAGGAGCCGCGCCTGAGGGGACGCGGGGACTAACGGCATCAGCAGGGACAGCTGTCCGGGCCGACGCAGCGCAGGTCTGCTGCAGGAGCGGCGCCTGAGGGGACGCGGGGACTAACGGCATCAGCAGGGACAGATGTCCGGGGCCGACGCAGCGCGGGTCTGCTGCAGGAGCGGCGGACGCGAGCGCCGTTGACGTCAACGGTCGGAGCGGCTGGTCTGGCCTCAATGCTGGGCTTTCTGTTTCGGACGCCTTGCACATAGGAACATGAGTGTAGCAGCCCAAAGGACATGTAGGACCACAACACTATTGGATTGGCTGCGGTCCTGCTAACTTATGACAGCTGAGCATTAACCTTATGGTGTTGCATGGACAGCAGTTTTTCTAAAGTAGGTTTGGTCCCACCTACCACTTCTTCACCGATACATGGAAGGTCACGGAGAGACAGCTGATCATCCTCATCAGAAGGCCATTTGCTGGGAACGCGCCGATTAGCGAGCAGCCTGCCCCTAAAACAGCTGGGACGAGATCAGAGCTGTCAAACGATCCTCTCTGTCATGTGTCATCCTCTTCTCAGACGTGTATGTTGAATCCGTGCGATCGTGATGCTGCGTTAACAGCGAAACGCATTTTAAGCGTACAACTTCAAAGATCGACCATTCTGAGTTAAATCGTCAGGCTAATGCTTACAGGTTGTCCATAGCAGGCGCCGCTCAGCTGCCACAGATCGCCGGGATCCCACGTTTGACGTTCAAAGCCTTTCAGTGGAGACCGGCCGGCGCGGCAGACGGCGCTGCGCCAGAGAGGGGCCGTGTTTTTCGCCGTCACCCGGCCCGGGATCGGGAGCGGCTTTGGAAGGGCGCGCACACTGGCGGCGCCGGCCGGCCGGCCGACCTAAAAAGGCGCTTTCAGTGGCCGCCCGGTGAATGGGGGCCAGGTGTGCCGGCTGCCACGTGCCGGCGCCGTTCGCGCGGCTTTTGTGGCGCGGCGCCGCCGCCGGCGCGGGTACCGGCCGACTCTGGATGCGCTTTGGTCGTTGTCGCGGACGCTATTGGTGATTTCTTCCCCAGACAAACTCGCGTCGCGGACGAAGCACCGCCATTGCACGGGAGGTTTGAGTCCTGTCGTTCATACTGAGGACATTTTAACAAACGTCGGTTTAGTCTCATGCTGTTTAGATGTAATTCACTTCGATAAAAATAAGTTAGCTCTCTCAGAATCATCCGTGGGGCCCCGACGGTTTTTGACGGCCTTTTCAAGTCCACACCCATTGTCACCATGTCAAAACCTTAAAACACTGGTGAAATTCGGACGTCAAGAAAATTAAACAAAACGACCCTTGCGAGCTACATTCGGCGGTACGCCTGACTACGTGAAACGTATTGTTTCCATGTGGCAGGGGACTGGTGTGTGTATGTGTGTGTGTGTGTGTTTTTTTTTCTAGATGTTATTTGAGCAGCACTGTGAGCGGGGGTGAATCCAATGGGGAAAGAATAAACTTCCCATTCTCGAATTGGCAATGTTTTAATAGTGAGTGATTATTTTCCCAGTTTAAGGGATTTCGATTTGCTATTGCACCAACAACATATCAAAAAGTGTGTCGAAGAAAACTTCCCATTTCATTCCTAAAACGGTAAGTTAGGTCCACGTCTGGCGGCGAGGCTGGCTCGTTTTAGCTTCCCTCGGCGACACGTATCATTGTTTGAGCAGGCGGTATCGGACATCGGATAGGCCATTAAAATGGCCATACCCTTCACACCTTCAAACACACGGACCACAACAGAACCACCTGTCGGTTTTGGAAGCCGGTGATAACGCCGTCCCGCCACGGGTGGGCGAGCTTGTCCCGATTCTGGTGCGGTGCTCTTTACTCTCAGGCCCATGTCCAGTCCTCAGCTATAGGTATGTTATCCTACTGCAACATACCAGTGGGACTTTGCGTGCTCTTCGAGCCGAATGCAAATCGCCGATAGCCACAGCATGGCACGTTCACTTTCGCGATTAAGGCGAAGTTCCAATTTCCGCGATCAACTTTCAGTCCCCCGATTCAGTTCGGTCTAATCGTTATCATCTGTTTCACGTGTGAAAATTATGCGTTTGTGAAACTCACTAGAGTGAAAACTGTGATGCACAACAGCCAACCAGTATTCTTTTGCGTGCTATTCAGCCCTGAGATAAGCCATAAGACGTTTTCATGTCGCTTGCTTGCACCTCTGCCTGCAATTTCCACGGGCTTTCGTCTCGCAAAAGTTACCCAACGCCCCACCTTGTTTTGCTCCAACGGCAGCGGCGTCGCTTTGCCAGTCCTCTTTGTTAGTCGTCTCACTGGACACTGGACAGACAGCTTGTCTGTCTCTGTCTATGACTTAAAGACTAGACAGAAGAATGAAAGAGGCAGCCATCGTGGGAGCGGAACGAACGCCCTCCAGCGGCGGCGGGCGAGGAGCCGTCTCGAGACATCTGACTCCTCTGCTGGCCAGTCGCAGTTTGGTCGGCACGAGACCATACTCTGAGTTCGGTCAGGACATGGCAGCGTTATCTCGAGGAGCCCTCACAGTTTGAGACGCCCCGCCGAACTGTTTCTGGAGTCGGACACGTGGTGACTGGTCGCCGCGAGTCTGAGCTTACAGTGACGTGCTCCGTGTAGCTCTGCCGTCCGTCAGACGCCACGCAGCCACGCTTCACCTCTGAGAGAGGGGCCTGAGCCATACAGTGTTTGACAGAAACTGACCCGACGGTGTGTCCAGCGGGTCTCCTGATTTCGTTCTGTGCTCTGTCCTTGTTCGCCTCGGGCCCGACTCGGTGGTCTGCCCTCCTCCTCTGGAACCGGTCTGTCCGGTCTGCCCGGACTTTTCCAATGGTCTACCCCCTCACTTCTTGTGGTCTGTTCCTCACCTGCGGACCTACCCTGACGTGACATCCGTGATCCGTTCGTCTGTTCTGACAGCGCTTTTGCGACGGGACAGGAGGGACACCGACGTCGGTACCGAGACAGCGGCGGGGGGGGGGGTCACAGCGGACCGTTCCGGTCCCTTTGCCCCCGATCAGATCGCGATTGGGCCAGGAATGTGGCGGCCCGGTCGTGACGTCTCCAGGCCCGCTCCTTTCAGGCCGCCGTGCGAAAGTCTCAGCCGGCTCTCGCGTGACCGTCGCCTGGCCTTCCGGTGACGGCGGGCCCCTGCGCATCCGACCGTCCCCCGGACGGCGGCTCCAAAGCCCGAACAGGGTCAGCGCGGCGGCGGCGGCGGCGGCGGCGGCGCCTGTCGCCCTGTCGGAACAGCGGATTCGTGTCTCGCGAGATTTATGCCGTTTCTCACGTTTCTCGCGGCCGTCCCGGTGTGCGGTGATGGGCATGAATTCGAACGTCGCATCAGATAAGCGCTGAGTCATGGCCGTTGCAGCGGGAGAATTTCACGGCCTTGCCGAGGCACGGTCCGTACACCGGCCGGAGATCCAGCTGGTCTGGGTTGGTCTGGGCGTATGGTGTGGACAGACTGGCTCGTGCGACCCACGTTCTCTGTCGGTATCAGGCTAACAGCTTTAGGCTTACTCTCTTAATCCAAGCCTGTGAAAACCAGCTCTTTCTGCAAGGTAATTCCTGTATCATCCTTGGAGAATGTTATCAATCACCATTTGTCCGTGGCCGTCAGTGGTCGTCACGATGCTTCATTCAGTTTCGGGCTCCCATCTGCGACCTATCCAGCCGGTCCTTTTTCTGCGGTACGTCATCGCAGTTCTACTCCATGTTTGACAGAGTTGCATGTCCTTTCGCGCTTCGCTCACAACCAAATAACATCTCGTTCAAGTTGAACGTCAGCTGGAATTAACTCATGGTCTAAAGCCAGTCAGCTGACTTCCCCGTCCATCGCCGCATCATATTGCTTCCTCTGTAGGATCCAGCATCCGTCAGGAACCATGCTATGCTATACGGCGGTATGATCCGGCATGTCGCATGTAATGTAGTGAGGAGTGTTTTCTTTCAATCAGTAAATGGTCATTATATATATATATATATATATATATATATATATATATATATATATATATGACACCCACTGCCAGGAGTGGTGCTTGCGCAGTGCAAGAGAACACCCGCCGAAATAGATTAAGGTCTTGAAATGGCTCAACGAAAAGACTTCATGGTGACGGTGGAGACGCTGGTCATTGCTTGACGATGGTGTCAAAATGACTAAGCATGGCTGAATTCCTAAACCGCTGCTAATGGTTCCCTGCTCCTTTCACCCTAGTCCAAAAATTACTTCACTGCTTGTGTTGTATGATTTTCCGTTGTAAAGTTATGATAGAAACAATCGGTTAATGAAGAATGGTAAAGTACCCAATCGCCGACGGATGAATGAGGTTCCTGGCGGTCGGCATTATAATGAGATATTGTTCAACCCTGGCACGGATGAGAAAAGTCTGATATTAACGAAAACGGTATGCTTTGGGAACTCGCGTTTGGCGCAGTTCTTGGATGTTTTTGTTCCAAAAAAGATACCCGTCTCGGTATGATACAGTTGCACAATATTCCTTATTTTTTGTTCATGGTTTGCCTCGTTCGCTGTGCTCATCTCGTAAAAATTATGTCAGCTGAAGGGCTTTGCCGCATAACGGCTCTTTTGATGTACCGCAAGACAGCACGGAAAACAACAATCGGATTCACGACTTTGGAGGACTTAATCTACTTTGATTTCGTTGGCAAACAGCACACCTATGACACGTCTTGCGTCCATTCGTAACCAGCAAAGTAAGTGATGTTCCCAGGGTTATATTACATGCATGCATGACAGCATGAGGACATTATCCAAGTAAATTGTGAATGACACGCTATTCCGGAGTCCCGACAAAGGGTGTTCAAACACTGCCGCGAATATAAACTCATTAGCACTTCGGTCCCCACGCTTTGCACCCTTCCCCTGACGCGCCGGTCGTTACCACTGCACGGCGGGCGCGGAGCAACAAGATTTCCCATACAGTCACTGCTGCGTAATCACTCTCAGACCATTAGCCGATCGTTCGGTAGAAACGCTGAACAACGCCTTCAGAATGGCCTGAGGTTGTGGCGGCGGTCGCTTTGTTTCCTGTTCAACGCTGCCGGGGACTGTTCGCTGGGTTCTGACGCGTCGTCGGCGCCAGGTGCACGCGATAGCCGGGCGCCCTTTATTGGCGGCCGCTGGTGGATCGTTATAAATTCTGGTACTCCGATTAGATGGGAAGCTCCCACGCGTTACGGGTTTACACCGTCTCATTTGGTGGTCAAATGTGCAGGAGAGTGCGCGGCTACCCGGAGGGGGGGGAGGACCGCCTAGCGGATATATGGGTCCCAGGATCCACACCGGGGTGACTAGGATCAGTCTTGCCCTTCCTCTTCGCGGAGGTAAACAGTGAATGTGTTGATCATGCGGGAGGGGAAGGGGATGCACGCAAGAACGCGTCTGGGCAGGAGCGGCGGGACCTCTGTGAAGATGGGGGAACGTGATTTTTATCTTGTTTCTTTTCATGCAACGCTATAGGACAAATGTTAAATGCTGCTCAAAGTTGGGGCACCTGCCCCCCTTCCCTGCCCCCCCCCCGTTCCAACGCCCCTGTTTCTGAAGGTTTCCTGACGTCGTTGAAGGCAACCCACCATTGATTTCGTGTAGATGTTTGTATAGCTTTCAACAGCACCATCCACTAACCACATCCAGTGGTTTTCTAGAAGACTGGAGGATAATGAAACCTCTCGGGCGGAAGGAGTTGGCCAGCACTACACAGGAATTCACCGGTACCGATAACATGCAGCCTTCCGACCTTTGGCTTTTGGAAGTAAGATTTGGGCAACTACAATCATTGTGACACTATCTCTCTCGACCGACGGCACTGTTGACGTGATTCTGACATTTTCCCGTCACCGACAGGAAAACGGGAGTCTGGAGAAATCGGATTTACCTTCTCTCGGCCGCGTTTGACCTCAGAAGGAATTCGAAAAGTACTTGCTGCAATGGTCGACGTCCTTGCCCAAACACTGGAAACTGAGACACGAATTTGCTCCCGTTTCGTAAACTTTCTAGTCCCGTTGGGCAAATTGGAGAGCTTGGTTATGGAACGGATGAAAACTGTTTTTCAAGCTGTCTTTCTCGCTCAGCACAAGTTTTGTTGTACAGATTGCAGACAATGTACGAGACCTAGGACATTCTGTGCTGAGCCTGTCAGAAGACACTTCTTTGACAAAACATGCGACTGGCCAAAACTGCTCGGCATAGTCGCAAGCCCATGACCTGCTGCAGCAGTTAATTTATTTGTACTTTTTGGCGTATACATCTCGCTTACTATGTTCTGTGATCTCATGAGCTCATTTTCAGACAATTTCCGACGTGTTTTGCTTTGGTGTGCCTCGTGTAGCTTCGATGTGAAAGCAAATATAGGAACAGCTCTGTGCCACCACTTTTCGCAACGTCACCGCTGGGACGCAGACGGTTGCTGAAGACATGACAGCCGTATAATCGTTCCGGGCTGTAATTGGTGAAGACCAGCGGGCGGTTCCAGGAGCCGCTCTCTGGCCCGTCGCTGTCACCCTGGGAAAAAGTGGCCCCGTCAGCCGCCAGTGACGACACAGAGGCATCCGGCGGCTAACAATGGCACGCAGCACCGGCAGGTCCGGTCTCACCGACCGGTGCCGGACGGCGTCTCAGCCTCTGTGGCCGCCGCCTGGGCCCCAGCCGTGTCTGGCCATGTTGTAGCCTCCGGCTGTGGTGTCGACCATGTCCGACATCCGCCTGGGTGTCTCAGACAGAGCATTTGTCACGGCTGTGGTGCCGGCTTTTTGTCGAAAATGCAGGAGACGTTTTGATAAGAGCACGCTCTCATTCGAATTCTCCATCATCATTGCAAAGTACTAAATCAGGATTATTCCCTGCACTTTTTAATTTTAGTCGTGTCCCAAACGACCCACATGCACACGTTCCAGCCGTGTGGTCCGTGCACCACCTGGAACGCCGCGCGTTGTCTTTCAATGTACGTACGTTGTTCCTCGCGCGGCAGACCACTGCAGCGCGCTCCCCTCCGCCACGTCCACATTGTTCGAGCGCAGATCGTCGAACCCGTTACGCCGCGTTTTCCTGCGCCGGGCGCACCTGCAGCTGCAGCGGCAGGCAGTCCTGCTACCCCCTCACCACATACGGCTGCCGCGGGCCGCCCGTGTGTGAACACGGAGCGGCGGCGCCGGTCGGTGCCGCCACCGTGGCCGGTCGGCGTCGCGGCCGCCGGCGCCGGCTCGTCAGCGGGCGCCGGAAGCGCGCTCGTCGTGAGGCCTTTGTCGATCGGCGGTCGGCGCCGCGGTCACCGCGCCGTCTGCAGACGGGTCGGCCGCGGCGGGTCAGGGGTCGACGGGTCACCTCCAGACGATCTGGCCGGCTGGCCGGCCGGCCGCCGCCGCCGCCGCCGCCGCCGCCGCGCAGCCGACGGAGGGGCCGCCAGGAGCGGACGGAGACGGAAGGGGCTCTTCGCGGGGAAGGAAAGTGGGCGGTGCTACGGAATCAGTCACGTAGCCGGCTGTGATTCATGCTAACTGAACCGGCAGGGTGTTGCGCTGTCGTCCGGACACGTAAGGCTTGCATGATTTTCCGTATCGTGTATCAGTGTTATGTCTCAATTCAATGCGCAACAAATCCGTGCACGTCACGCAACCGTGTTATTCACCGTCGCGTCACGACCGCGTGAAAGGCAGAGTAAATTAAAACCCCAGTAAACAACCGCACCTGTGACCGCGTCCAGCAATCTCTCCATCTGCCGCTGGCCGCCCCCGCCGTGGACCAGTCCGTCTGGGGCGCAGCGTGCCGCCGTCCGCTCACGGCCGCCCTGTCGGCGGCTGACCGGCGCCCGGCCGACCGCCTGAACCCGTCCGGAGCGGCGGCGGCGGCGGCGGCGGCAGCGTGGGAGCGCGCTGCTCTCTGGCGGGCGCGGCATGACGGGCACGACCGCCCCACCGCGGCGCCGGGCCGGGCCGGGCCCACCGCCGACGGACCGGGGGTTCAGACCGCTGCCGGCCGACCTCCGACAGACCGCTGCTGACAGGCCTCCGACAGACCGCCGCTGACCGACTGTGGGCCCGACCCCCGACAGACCAGGGGTTCAGACCGCTGCCGGCCGACCTCCGACAGACCGCTGCTGACAGGCCTCCGACAGACCGCTGCCGACCGGCTGCGGGCCCGACCGCCGACAGAGCAGAGCGCGCTCTGGCCCCTATGTGGCTCCTGTCGGATTCTGGTCGCCCTTCAGGCTGCAATTCACACCGCTCCTGTAGGACTGCGGCCGTCCTACAGGCTGCAGTTCACACCGCTCCTGTAGGACTGTGGCCGTCCTACAGGCTGCAGTTCACACCGCTCCTGTAGCACTGCGGCCATCCTACAGGCTGCAGTTCACACCGCTCCTGTAGGACTGTGGCCGTCCTACAGGCTGCAGTTCACACCGCTCCTGTAGGACTGCGGCCATCCTACAGGCTGCAGTTCACACCGCTCCTGTAGGACTGCGGCCGTCCTACAGGCTGCAGTTCACACCGCTCCTGTAGCACTGCGGCCATCCTACAGGCTGCAGTTCACACCGCTCCTGTAGGACTGTGGCCGTCCTACAAGCTCCAGGAGTTCAAACCACTCCTGGCGGACGGTGGCGCGGCCGACCGACGACCACCGACAGGCCGGAACGAGCTCTAACCGCCCCTGACGAGCTGCGGCCGACCGCCGGCGGTCCCGGTGGCCACTGGCCGCCGGAGCGCTGCAGTGATTCAGTGACTCACGGCGTGCACCGCTCCGAACGAGCGCAGCCACCGGATGACGGGATAAGAGGGCTAGACTGGCCGACGCCGACCGCTGAGGTGTACAGAGTACGCCCATCCCTGACTTTCTCGGCCGTCACGGAAACACACTTTTAAAGCAGCAGGTAGCGGCAGGTTCGCTTGCAGGTTCTCGAACAGCGCGGCGTTTGGTGTCAGCTTCTGACGTGTGGTGTCGGTGTCAGTGAATGTCACCGTCGAAGTTCGGCGAGTGCCCGGTCCTTCAAAGAGGCTCTGGCCAGGTCACCACATACCAGACACCTTCGAGTCGCACGAATGTCAGGAGAGTGTCCTGTTGCCAGAGGCACGTCCTGTGCTGATGTGCATATCAGGACGGCGGTTGGCTCCCGGATCACGTGGGGATTGAACATGGGTGTCCTCCGTAATTGCTACGCCATCGTTGTTAACATCACGGGCTCATCAGCTTCAAAGAGCAAACAGCACCGTTTTCCGCGTCATCCGGTGTGTCATCTGTGGAAATTTTGCTATCATCGCCGCGAGCACGCCGATGCGAAACTGCAAAACGTAATGAGTTTGTTGACTTTCGGCGTTATGACGTCTTTGCAATCTTTCTAACAGAGGGAAGCGGCAGGAACAAGCCTCCGGTGGACTCGCGTTTTTGTATTAAATGCACTGTTCCGAGTCCGAATGCCTTCCTTATCCCTATTATCCTTTTTCATGGCTGCATCAAACACGGTAAGCGCCATTTTTTCCGAACCTCCGCAGCAGAACTGAGGAGTTGGCGTCCCACAGGGCCGCCTGCGGATTCGGCGGTCGAACGGTCGCCGAACGTAGTCAACGCGGACGCCGCCGACGCCAGGAAGGAAAGGCGTAGGAACGGTAGGGGCCAGGATGCAGCGACCTTCTTGTTCTGAGTATTCAATCTTACCGCGTTACAAGGGGAACATTTTCTCAAATCTTCCAATGCCCCTCTCTTTCCGGAGACTCCTACGCCCCTGCGAGACGACATTCCCGACGGCCGATGTCGCCGCTCGCGTCACGTCAGGCCGACAGGCCGATCGAGCGGCGCCCGTCAGCGGCCACGGGCGGCGCCAGGAGCCGCGCCGGGGAGGCGCCGCCGGAGGCGCGGCCAAAAGCCAGCCGCGGCGGGCAGTCTCCGGGGGCGCGGCGCCGTCTCCGGCGATCGGCGCCGCCGCCGGAGCGGCGGAGACCGGCCGGCCGGGCCGCCGGGACCGCCTCGCGCCGGCAGGGCTGAACCGGCCGGCCGACGGCGCCCCTTCTGAGAACAGCCGGCCGGCCAGCATCCGTTCCCACGGGCCGGCCCGGAAAGTCTGGCTCGCTCCCACCGCCGGCCGGCCGCCAAGGTCCCTGCGGCAGACTGGTCGGCGGAGGCTGGGCTCGGCACGACGAACACGGCCGGCCGAAAGGTGAGAGACAAACCAGCGGAGGCAGGTGACAGACTGAACTGCAGAGCCTGGTCAGAATTCCGGCGAAGAGGTGAAAGACGACCTGACGGAAACAGCTTGTTGCGTTGTCTCTTGGCAACGTTGCCTTTTCTCAGAACTATGCAACGATGCCGTAACAATAAATATTATGGAACCAGTTGATCGCTGAACCAAACACAGGTGACAGACTGGACTGCAGAGGCTGAGTACGGCCCAGCAGACCGAACAGGTAGAGAGGAGGCAGCTGATCAGCGACAAGCAGGGACTGGGTGCAACCCGACAAACACAGCCGATGCGGTCTTGGTGAGGTGACAGACTTACTAGCAGGGACCGGGCGCGGTCCCACCAACTCATCCGGCGTAGACGGAATGTACATGGTCTTGAGAACTGTCCTCCGAGCCGGAAGAAACATCAGTAGGAACATGGCTTGCCCTGAGGGGCCGGAGGACAGTCGCGCTCACGAGAGGGTCCGAGGAGGGGTCAAGGAACCGCATTTTTCCGGTATGTTTCATCCTTTGAAGAAAACAGACTCGTTTAAAGATATTCGTGCTTATGTTTTGATAGCAAACCGGTATATAAGTATGTTTAAGAAGCAGAGACATACCATGCTTATCTTTAGAATGTTCTTATGTCCATATGGAGGTCGCCAAGGCATGTCCACATTTGACCCAACAAAAACGATTTGGCCCCCTCAAAATCGGTTGAATCGCCCCCCCCCCCGCCGTGCTGTAATACGGACTGTGATAGTATTGATGTCGCTGGTTTGTTCTGTGTCGTTAAACGCTGATCGATAGTTTTTTCTTGTCGCTAAGCCGGAATCGGCTCCCGTCGTGAACAGGCCTTGCCTGAGACGTCATAATCCCGCTGCGATCACAGCACGATCCGACACGTCTGAACCGTGTGGTAATTTTTCCCGAGCCCGCGAGCCGAATCGTCCGCGTGACGCTCACTATGTCGCACACGGCGTCTGAACATCCGGCCGCACAGCGGCGCGGGCGTGGAGACGCCGCCTCGATCTTTCGGCGGGGTTTTGGCTGTTCTGAGCCAAGCGGCGTCCGACGCGCGTCACTCCCGTGCCGCATGAGAGACCCGTCCGTCACCGGAACGGCTCTAGACCCAGGACGTCACGGCCTCGTGACGCTTGTGACGTTCGAAGCAGGCTCCGGGTACGTGGCACGGCCCGGGACAGCATGATCTCACGCTCTTCAAAAATCCGGCCCCCGTCACGGACGTAGCTGGTGCGCAGGGCTGCGCAGGCACGCCAAGCCCTCGGGAGGCCGAGCGAGAGGAGCTGCAGTGCGGCGCTGCTGTCGGCCGGTGACGGTTCAAGGGACGACGGCAGACTCGAGGTGGGGAGAGAACAAACCTGTCAGTCTGTCTCCCGTCTGACGGACGGATAATGTATACAGCAGGGTGCAAACAAGACCACGTTGTATCAGAGACGAATGCAACCGACCACTTTCGCTCATTTATCGTCATGGCTCGCCAGAATCGACAGGCTTGGCGAACCACAAGTCTCAGAGTCGAAACAAAACGGGCGCCACCTTCCGGGGCCCTCCGGTGGTGCAGAACCATCTACGTGGCCCAGTTAGGTAAGGGAGCGGCGCAGTGATTCAGAATAGATGCGACCCGTCCACGGATTATTGGGATCTATTCTGATACCCGATCCCACGCCCTTGCCCTGTTTTCTCGGCATTTAATGAGCTAATCAAACCTTTAATTCGTCACGATCAAGAAACCGATTTTAACTTAGATCAGTAGTCCATCTTTCTATTACTCTAAATGGAAAGAGGCTGGTGGAAAGAGCACTAATTTGTGTAAAAAGGCAGCCAAATTAGAAGAGATATGGCACGCTGATGCGACGAAAGAAAAAGTCATAGTGATGCCGCTCTAAAACCAGAATGCTGTGGGGAACTGCCTTGAAACTAGTTAAGATGCATAGATTCCCATAAAAGTAGTCGCCTTTTCAAGAATGTGCGTCGCACAAGACCGCCAATGAATGGGAAAATGATACGAATTTTCCTTTATCCTGATCAGACATATCCCGGATTTTTGTTAGTCGATTTGAGGCCAGATTTCGACACGTCCAGAGCTCGGGAAAATTTCCTTTATCTCACGTTAAACTGATCATTCAGTTTCCAGGTAACGCCAAAAATCAGGCAAATTCCTGTTAGGATATTTCTGTACAACGAAATTCGACATGGTCCTGTAAGCAATAACTTTTTTTCCTGTGCATTTGTGTTTTACGTCTTGGAAGTGGCAGAGGCCATTCAAGATCTTAGACTGCAGCACTGAGACAGCCAGCAATGGACGACATCGACGAATCCAGCGGAAAAAAACAGCATCCGTTGACAAGCCCAGCCTGAATGGGGAAGCCCTTCATTTCAGGCACGTAGTGCGAAATTCTGTTGACAATATGATGCGCATTGTCGCGATGATAAGACTATGAGCATCCAATGAACTGCATAGTCAATCAATGGATATCTGTTAAACTGATCCGTTTCTTTGTTGATACAATCTGCAGTGGACTGGTTGCCACCCGATGTTGTGCTCGTCAGCCAGAGCAATGAATCTGCTGCATTTTCGCCGACGCCCTGTTATCGGTACCAATGCGAGTAGTGATTGCTATAAACACTCGTGTTTCTGGCAGACTTCATCATGAATTTCAAAGTGAAAAATGTAAGCATTTAATGATCCGGAACTGATCGAAATTCTAAGGCGCCGCATAATTGTGTCTTCGTTCGACTTGTACGAATGCCTAAGTTTCATGTCTCTAGCTCATTTATTTCACGTTTAATATACAAATAACTACATGCAGGTCTATACATAAATACTCATTACGGCAATTTACGGTGCCGTGAGCACTGTAAACATTCAACAAGAAACAAGCCTCCTTCTGAAAGATCTCTCTTCATCACACAACGCAAGTCGACTCTAACACATGGCTGCCCACAGCAAAAGGTCAGCACAAAACGCTCCGTCATTTCACAGAGGATGCGAGCGCGGCCCGCCGCAAACGATCTCACATCGACAGCATGACTAAGTGGGCCTTGCCTGACGACGCAGGCACGTGCGACAGCCTTCGGACGCCGACATCGCGCACACCGACTCACCTCCGAGCAGCCAACGCCCGCCAGCAGGGTCGAGATCACTCCGATCACGCGTCCGACCCGGCCTGCAGCGTCGGGGCTCCCGCCAGCCCTCCCGGCAGCGTCGGAGGTCCCGCCAGCCCGCCCGGCAGCGTCGGGGGTCCCGCCAGCCCGCCCGGCAGAACGGGGCGTGTGAGCCCCTGGCCACCGGAGCAGGAGGTCATGAACCCGCCGGCCACGGGAACAGGAGGTCATGAACCCACCGACCGCCGGAGCAGGACCTCATGAGTCCACCGGTCACCAGAACAGGAAGTCATGAACCCATCGGCCACCGGAGCAGGAGATCGCGAGCCCCGCCCCCCAGCCGCCTCTGGCCGGCACCCGACACAGCGCCATCACATCGTAACAAGCACAGCAACACCCGGACCTTTGGTGTGGACTACAGCGGGACAGGTACCTCAGTTCCGGCGGCGGCGGCCGGCCGTGGCGCTACACCTCCGTGGCGTACCGGCCGGCCGCGGTCGCCTCCCGCGCGCGCTCGTCGCCGGCGAACGCGTCTGTCCGGTCGGGGCCGCGCCCCACGGCGTCGAGCTCGGCGCACGAGCCGCCCTCCGACTCGGCGCCGTCCGAGCCGGCCGACGCCGTCGACGAGTCGAGCGCCGCCAGGCAGGCCGCGTCGACGTTGACGGTCTTGCCGGCCGGCCGGCGCTCCGGCAGCGGCTCGTCCACGTTCTTCAGCTTGCCGCCGGGGAAGTCGAGCGCGTTGACGATGCGGTTGTCGCGCAGGTGGCCGCGGCCGGCCGCGTCGCTCTCGGCGTTCGCCGCGTTCTGGCGGCGCGCCTCGTCGTCGGCCTTCTCGGCGGCGCGGCGGCGCCGGTACTTGGCGCAGAGGATGGCCGCGATCGAGACGAGCACGAGCGCCGGCACCGACGCCGACAGCGCCCACGTGAGCACCGCGTGCTCGGCCGGCATCGGCGCGTCGGCGTCGGCGGCCGGCCGGCGGTCGGCGGCGCGCGCCCACTCTGGCACCACGCCCTCAAACTGGCACAGGTCGCCGACGAAGCCGTCCGGGCAGCGGCACTCAAACGCGCCGACGCGGTCGACGCAGACGCCGCCGTTCTGGCAGCGCTGGCCGGCGCACTCGTCGACGTCGACGCTGCAGTCGCGGCCGGTGAAGCCGGGCCGGCACGTGCAGCTGAAGTTGTTGACGCGGTCGTGGCAGCGGCCGCCGTTGGCGCACGGGTTCGTCAGGCAGTCGTCCACGTTCATCTGGCACACGGAGCCGACGAAGCCCGGCACGCACACGCAGCGGAAAGCGTTCACCTCGTCGTGGCACGTGCCGCCGTTCAGGCACGGGTTCACCGCGCAGTCGTCGATGTTCACCTCGCAGTTGACGCCGGCGAAGCCGACCGGGCAGACGCAGCGGTAGCCGCCCTGCTCGTTGACGCAGTTGCCGCCGTTGCGGCACGTGTCCGACTGACAGAAGGTGTCGCGCTGCTCGCAGTTGGTGCCCTTGAAGCCGCGCGGGCAGCTGCAGCGGTAGCCGGCCGGCTCGTCCGCGCAGCGGCCGCCGTTCTGGCACGGCCGGTCCGAGCAGGTCTCGGCCGCCGTCTCGCAGCGGTGGCCCGACCAGCCGCGCGGGCACACGCACGTGAAGTTGTGGCCCGTGTCGCGGCACGTGCCGCCGTTGGTGCACGGGTGGCGCGCGCAGCCGCCCTCCTCGATCTCGCAGTCGGTGCCGCTGAAGCCGGCCGCGCAGGCGCACGTGTAGCTGCCCTGGCCAGTGTTGTAGCACGTGCCGCCGTTCTTGCATGGCCGGTGGTTGGTGCAGAAGTTGAGGTCCTGGTTGCAGAAGAGGCCGCCCCAGCCCTCCAGGCAAGTCGCAGCCCCAGGCGTTGGAGCAGGTGCCGTTGCGGCAGCCCGGGTAGCGCATACACACGTCGCAGAACTTGCCCTCCCAGCCGGCCCGGCATCTGCAAGGCGATGACGTTTGATTAGACAGTACAGTCACGGTAACGTCTGGCTCGGACATAATGCACGGATCATTGAACACTGTGAATACATTGATGGTCGTTTACGTCTCGGACCAGATCCGGGAACAGAGAGAGAGAGAGAGAGAGAGAGAGAGAGAGAGAGAGAGAGAGAGAGAGAGAGAGAGAGAGAGAGAGAGAGAGAGAGAGAGAGAGAGAGAGAGAGAGAACGAGTGGGTGACAGGCAAAGTATAAGGGAAAGAGGTAGAGTGGGAAAAGAGAAACGAGATAGGCACTTAAAGATTTTGGAAAAGTAAGACGGGCAAAAAACGAGGGCTGCACACGAGACCAGCGGCAGGCATAGAAAAGTGCGGCGGATGTACAAAAGTTTGTACGGTTTTCGTTTGCCCCGGCCTCCGACCCTGGCAGCAGCGCCGCTGCTCCGCAGGCACCGCTGGCCGCGGCGGACCGCCCCGACCGGCGGAGCGGCGCCGAGCAGCGGCCGCGCCCGGCGCCGCTTCCCAGCGTCATCACGCCGGGCCGGCGGCCGCCATCGAGGCCGGGAGCGGCGGTCACGACCCTTGCGGTCACCCCTGACCCGGCCGGCGCCCGGGACACGCCCCCGGCTCCTGACGTCGTCATTACGGAGCGGGCCGGGCTCAAACGGCCGGCGGGGCGGGCTCCGGCGGCCGGGCATGGCGGGCTCCAGCGGCCGAGTGTGGCGAGCTCAAACGGCGAGCGGTGGAGCCGGGGCTTCCACGGCTCTTTCGGGTCTTGTTGATGCTCTTTGATGTCGAGACATCTAAGACACGAAGAGCTCCTGCAGGAGCTCTTCGATGCTCCCACAGGATGCTCTCGGGATCGAGATATTTAAGATCTCTCAGGCCCCGTCCAGGCCTTGTCCACGTTATTCCTCGGGAGGACGACTTCCTTTGCATCAGTTGTCTGATGTCCGGTTTACAGCTCTGACGTCCGGACCCGTCAATGTGGTGTGAGAAGCATTACGGTAGCCACCGGAAGTCGTAATTTCCGCGCTCCCTCCCTGCCCTTGGAGAGCCGGTGGCTGGGCAGCGGGCGGCGCGTGAACTGTGCTCGCGGGCGGTGCGGCGCGGGCGTCCGACTCACCGGCACTGATTGGGCCTGTCGCAAAAGCCGTGCTCGTGGTGACAGCCCGGCAGGCAGGCGGCTGTAACACGGACAGAGAGGCGGCGTCAGCTGACAGGTCAGCGGTCGGAGCGGCGCCGTCAGGCGTGAGTTTACAAATCGGAACAGTACCGTTCGGTGTGGCATCACAAAGAACAAAAAATGAATTTCCAGTGCCGTCGCCATCAGCATTTACTAGCAAGAGAACCACGTGCATTAGGCGGAAACTAAAAAAGTGCAGGAAATGTCGGTACCTGATAATCCAGGGGCCACAGCAGCAGTCATCAAAGGCGAGCTCTCAGCTGCCGCAGACGGCCCTCAGCAAGTCTACCCGCAGCCCTCGGTACCCAAATGCAAGAAACCCAAACCCCAGCGCGACGACAGGGTCCTGTCAGGGTTACAACCAATAACCGGGAGCCCAGATCGCTATCGGGGCGAGCAATCGACGCCAGGCCGCGCCGGCGGAAGGTGTCCCTCAGAGGCGGCCCCAGCGGCGCCGAGGGACCAGGTGGCCGGCGCCGCCTCAAGTGGTCCCCCATCTGCCGCACGCGCGCGCGCGGCCGCCAGCTGGCGGCGGCTGCGCCGTAATGACGACCATCCGGAGCTACGGCGGCGGCGGCGGCGGCGGCGGTCAGACCCGGACCCACCTTCTGTGCAGTACTCGCCAGCCCAGCCGGGCAGACAGCGGCGCGAGCCGTCCGCCAGGCACTCGTAGTGGCCGAACACGCGGCTCGTGGAGCCCTTGCACATGACATTGCATTTGTCGCCGTAGTAGTACCGGTCGCACTGGACGCGGTAGTCGAAGAGCACGGCGTGCTGCGCCGTGCGCCGCTCGTCGTGCGTCCAGTCCGGCCCGGCATCCAGCCAGCCCTGCTTCGTCATCCGGTGCACCAACGTGTGGCGCGCTGAAAAAAACATTCGCCGGAGTCAGGTTCGAACCCGGGAGTCCGGCACTGGCCGACCTCGCGCTCTCCAGTACGAGCTTCGGTCATCGTCGCCGGCAAGAAAGCAGGATCATTCCAAAAAACAAGGCACGTGCAATAAAGAAGCGCTCATTGCGATCCCGTAGAGTTCAGGTGAGATGTGGCCAGGATGATACGCGTACGACCTTCAGCCATTGACTTAGGTAATTCCCTGTATTCGTGACTAATCCTGTTTCAGGTCATCACTACGGGCTTCAGTCTGAAATCTTGAGGAAATATAACCGAAACGATGACTAGGAATTCCAAGAAATATGGAGTTTTAGGATGCGTGCAAACAGAACAGGCACTGAAACAAAAAGTGAACGGCTTAAAATCCAGTAAAACTAAAGGGCCTTGCACACAAAGTGAAGGCAGCTATCTTAAAACCCATAGGATAAAAAGGCAGAATCGGATTAAATTTATCGAGGAAAAAGCAATCCAGACTGTCGTAAGCAATGACTACCATTTCACAAAGAAAACCACCACAAACGTAACCAGTCTCGTATTTCCTGTCTTTCACGCGCATTTTTCCGTTGCATACTTAATTTTTTCACCTTCCGGCTTCTTATCAGAACATCTAGCTGTACATAATGTTTCAGGCATTGTGGAAGCATGTAAGAAAAATCTGATGTCGAACGGCGACAGTCATGGGCTAGGGGATAATTAAGAACTAAGCGCAAAAAATGGAAATTAGATTGAATAGGGTAGTTAAAACACTGCAAAATAGGTCATTGTACTTTCGCTGAAAACACAAGGCTGGCCGCAGCCGTCAGGTACACCATAAACAGATTCAGTTGCAACAGCCGCGTGGGAAGCAACGGGCTAAGCGGGGTTCCGTGACGCCGTTTCGTGACCCGTGGCCGGGTTGCTTCCGTGAGCCAGCACACTCCGTATAACCGTCCGGAGCGTCCTCTCTCGGTCGACCCCGCGGTCGTTTCTCGGCCCGGAGAGCGCCGACCCCGCGCGGCGGGCGGGAGGCGGACGGCGGCACCCGCGCGGCCGCTGACGGTGCAGGCCGGGTCGTGCCGGACGTGGGAGGGACGCGTGAGCGGCCGTCGGTCGGGCTCTCCGCTCGGAGGGACCGGTCCCGGCCGGCCGCCGCACGTACCGGGCTCCGACGGCGGCTGCCGCGTCGAGACGGCGCTCAGAGCTGCGCCGACCGACGCCGGTGGTGGTTTACAAACTTGATAGCCTTGGTAATTCATGCGGGCTGGCGAAGGTTGCCGATCGGAACGTTCGCCCTTGGGCGGCTAGGTACTTACACTCGGGCAATGGATGGCCGATACCTGAGTGTACTGCGATATGGATAGATAGGAATTTGCGGGTATCCCGGGTGAAGCAAGAGAGGCGCCGTTTCATTGTCATCCAAATGAATCGGACTCCACGACCACAATTCAATGCATGGTGCGCGGTCCCCATGACAAGCTGGCAAAACGCATCAGCCACTTAATGCGGACGGACTTGACTGGCTTCGGGCGGTCCACTCGCCGACGTCGTAACGTGGCCAGACGCCAGCCGCGCTGCAGACTGCACGTCATGTGCTTACAGAGCGCATTCCTAGCCCGAGTGAAGACGTTTCAGCGAGCGCGGCCAAACAGCAGCAGAAACACCGCTTTGCTCTCAGCAATGCTAGAACGCGGCACGGCGTCTTTTGTCCTGCCATTCCCCAAAATGTTTTTTAGCGTCTCACACCCTGTCTCGTGGTAAAGGAGTGGCATTAGGTACCACAGACCGACGACGTAGACAGAGTACGCGTCTTGTTTTCATTACTAAACGCTGCTCAATGGAGTACCGGTCCGTGTTGCCTCCGGGCTCTAATTGCATCTGGCTCGGGCCCCGACATAATGACCAGTTGTCAGCGACCACTGATGAATGAGCAGTGATCGGGGATCAGGAACCTGACCAGTTACCAGTGACCAGTTACCAGTTACCAGTGACCAGTTAGCAGTGACCACAGACCGGCGGCCGGTGATCAGCTGCTAACGAGCAGTGACCAGGATCAATGACCAGTGATCACTTCCAATGACCACTGACCAATAAAAACTACAAGTCGTCAACGGCACTCGCCACTGAGTGACTAGGGGGCCGCCAACACGTGGGAAACAATACGGCCCAAATCTTCTGATTTTCGTAACAGATCTGATCAGATCTGTAACAAATCCCCGACGGTGTCTCAGGTGACACAGACACCATCATGATCCACTTCACGTCTTGCCCAGCGGACAGCGAGGAAAGAAGAGTTCGCGGGAGAGGAGGAGGAAGAAGAAACTCACCTTCAAACGACGTTCCCTCTGGTTCGCCGGTCTCCCTCTCGTGCCAGGCCTCGATCACCAGCGAAAACGTCCCCTGAAACACGCCCGCTCCGGTCACTCGCTCCGCCCAGTCGAGCAACCACGGCGGCCAACGGCCAGCGAGCGCACACAGCTCGCATGCGCGCGACAAAGAAGTCAAACCAAACCAAACACGTTTCTGGACTCGACACGCACCAGGACCCCACGTCGGCACGACAGTCGGCAAGAGGCACAGCCTTTAACCACCGCCAGATCTTGGCCGGATGCCACCGTCGCCGAGCTGCCGGCCACTGACGCAGTCGTGCTGCGGAACACGCGTCACCCTCGGTCGCGGCGCCACCAACGGCCGGCCGGCAGCGGCCGCTCCGACAGGGGACCTGCCGGGCCGACAGCGGCTCCGACAGGGACCTGCCCGGGCGTCGGCGGCTCTGACAGGGGTTCGCCGGGCCGACAGGGGTCTGCCGGACCAGCAGCGGCCCTAAGAGGGAGTCTGCCGGGCCGGAGGCCACTCCGACAGGTGGTCTGCTGGACCGACAGGGGGTCTGCCGGGCCGGCGGCCGCCTGCTGTCCCGGCTCGGGCCCAGCTCCGAGAAGTGGCCGGTCGTGACCGGGGCCGAGCGGCGGGAATGCCGAGCGCAGCCCGGCGGAGGCGGCGGCGACGCGACGACGACAGTCTGTCGGGACAGACGACGACAGTCTGTCGGGACAGACGACGACTGTCCCGACTCCGTCTGCCGCGCCGAGCCGTTACCGGCCCGTTTCGAGGTGTCTGATTCCCGTGCGGTTTCCGATTACGTCACGCTGTCTAACTGCGGTATCAGACTAATTGATTAACACTTTCGGGACCTGGGCACGGCCAGATTTTTACTGATTTGTCCGAGGCATTAGTTCAGAGCGCGCAGATGTATGAGCCCTGTCAAAATCAAGCGTAGCCGAATAAATCGTCTTTTCACGACTGGTCTGTTTTAAATCAGCTTGAAGGAACAAATATGCTACCTGGTTGTTGCTACCTGATGAGATCAACGAATGGAATGATAAACTTCTCCAACATTGATTCAAGACAATCAATGGCAAAGCACACAAACCAAAATGTTACGCCTCCATATAGGTTTTAACAATACCGTTATACTTTACTACTAGCGCAAGACCACCGCAAGAGTTTCGACGTCTTCCGAAGAGCTCTCAGCGCGATCGGCATCAGCGTAAACCAGATGGCGTTCCAGCGGGCGGGGAGCGGCCTCGTACCTGACCGTCAGTACAACAAGGCGCCACTCCAAAGTAAGAATTTTAGTTTTGTGACGTCAAATTGATGAGAACAAAATGAAAAAAGCGAGAGAAGAACAAGGTAAAATGTACCTTTGTGTGCGGCCAGTGTGGCGAGTGAAATGTGAATCTGGGCCAATGCCGAGGGCAATGTTAACAGGGCACAGCAAAACTTGTTTCTACAGTTACAGTCCGTACTGAGAGAAACATCGCATTCTTATGCCCGAATGGGCGTATATGGGCGGGGACTGATAGTTCTGATGCGTGATTAACCATGAAAATAATTATGAAATATAATTATAATGGGGTAGTTAGATGAGGATGCGAGGAAAGACTTTTCTGTATCTGAGAACAAAAGAACTGATTTCATCCAGTAAAAAATATTCTGGGGACAAAATGTCTTAAGACTCGAAAACTTCGAAAAGTATCCAGATTTCTGACCTTGCGCCACTCCATCTCATCGTTAGTTCACCTCTGTTCAAAATGTTACGGCTGGGTCCACCGTTGTCCCTTCCCCGTCCCATCCCCTCTCCCTTCTCCCCATTCTCCCTCCCCCGCACTCCTGACGTTTCCGAACTCAACGCGGCAGGACGCGCGGTCACTCACCGGCCACGAGAAGTTGAAGGGGAACATCATCGGGTTGACAAAGCCGGCGGCGTCGTCGCCGTCCAGCCGGAAGCTGTTGGCGCCGACGACGGGCGTCACCGTTTCGCCGAACGTGCACTCGGGCCGGTCGTCGATCACGCGCTGGTAGTGCATCAGGCAGACGCGCAGCTTGGTGGCGCAGGCGGCGGCGCACGGGCCGCGCGACGTCCGCTCGCCGCGGCAGCAGGCGCCCGCGCTGTCCACGCCCAGCCGGTTCTCGAAGCCGCGAATCTTCAGCTCGAACACGCCGCCCGCGCCCGCCTGCCGGTGGGGAGGGGTCGGGTCAGCTCGGCACGCCGGCGATGCGGCGGGCGGAAGGTCTCCCTGGCGGGGACTGCAACGCCAGCGGGAACATCAACGCAGCGTTTTAAATGATGCGATATCTGCCCGGCGTTGCCGTAACTGCACCTCTGACGGGGCCTTGCCCTCGAGGAAAAACTGCCGTCAAACGGTGAGACTACAGAGCGAGGGAGCGTCGCTTCAGCAAGTGACGGCTTACAGGAGATGACGTACTAATGGCCTCACTTTGAAATGGCCACACGCTACTTGTCCGTATCACATGCCGAAAGCGCGTCTAAGGACACGCCGGACGAGTTTTGCTACACCGCAGAACGTATTTCCTCGCTTGCTTAAACCGTAGGGTTGTCGAAGCGAACATTCAACCATCTGCTCCCTGGTGCAGGTTTGCGCGTGGAGGAGCTCTGTGGCGCACCACAGAGTTCCTCTCCCTGCTGGCGCCGCTCCGATTTAAAGAGCCAGAGCCGCTCGCTCTCTGCGCCGTCCGCGCCGCAGACGCCGCGGCCGCCGCCGTGCAGGCTTTCACAGGCGGGGCGGCGTGCAGCGGAATGCCAGCGGGCCGCGTTCCAGGTCGCGACCTGGCGGTGCGCGAGCGCCGCGCGCCTGGCCGCGGCCGAGACCGGTCCGATGGCCGGCTTGGCGGCTACTGGGCGCCGCTGCGTGCGCCGTGCGGGGGCCGGTCAGCCGTCAAGCTCGGATGGAGAGCGTCCGAGGGGCGCTGAATGAGCGGCGGTCTGCGTCCTGACCGGCGGTCTGCGTCCGAGGGGCGCTGAATGAGCGGCGGTCTGCGGCCGAGGGGCGCTGAATGAGCGGCGGTCTGCGTCCTGACCGGCGGTCTGCGTCCGAGGGGCGCTGAATGAGCGGCGGTCTGCGTCTGAGGGGCGCTGAATGAGCGGCGGTCTGCGTCCGAGGGGCGCTGAATGAGCAGCGGTCTGCGTCCGAGGGGCGCTGAATGAGCGGCGGTCTGCGGCCGAGGGGCGCTGAATGAGCGGCGGTCTGCGGCCGAGGGGCGCTGAATGAGCGGCGGTCTGCGTCCTGAGCGGCGGTCTGCGGCCGAGGGGCACTGAATGAGCGGCGGTCTGCGGCCGAGGGGCGCTGAATGAGCGGCGGTCGAGTGTGATCTCTGCAGGCGGGAATCTGATGGTGCGCTGGGCGGGTGCAATACCCCGATCGTATCGGATGTTCGCGGGGTTTCTAATGACTTGGTGTATCGAGATCTTCATTAGGTCGTTGCAGCTGATGAAAGCTTGACAATTTTGGAGTCGAATGAAGCGCCGTAATTGCAGAGCTGTGTACTCGCTTGTAAAACAAGCAGTCTGGGTCCAGGCAGTGATTCATGTAAGTTTCCGACGGAAACGTCAGACTGCAATGAGTGGTTCTCCCTGTTAAAAACAGCGACCCTGTTTTCATGGTTGGGTCCTTTATAGACGTTTTTAATGCTCGGGAGCACTTAGCGCCGCAGTCTTTCATGCACTGAATTATTCTGAAGCCGTTCTCAGCGTTTACATTTTGTTCCAATGGAGCGGGCCCTACCCTGCTCCTGATGATTCGATAGCACCCCGCAGCTCCTGAAGCGGAGTGTCAGTGCGACTTCCGCTCCAGAAACTCGGCCGGCGCGGTCCGCCGGTACCGGGGTGCCAAACTCACCTCGCCGAAGCAGGCGGTGACGAGAAGCAGCAGGGGGACGGCGCTTGGCCGCCGCATAGTGGCGCTTACACCGGCCGGCCGCACATCGGCCCCTCCTCAGGTCGCAGCTCACGGCACCGGCCACCGGTCAACGGTCACAGTCACCGTTCACAGTCGCCGGTCACAGCGGGCACACGCTCACCCCGTCCGGCCGCCGTCCGGCAGTTGACTGGCGCGGCCGCGGCCGCCGCCGGCCGGTCTGCCCGGCCGGCTGGACAGACTCCGCCCCTGAGGCAGAGGCGGCGGCCGCCCGGCCCGGCGGCTGACCGGCGGCCGGGCGGGGCCGCCCGGCGGCGGCGGACGCAGGGACACGCCGGATCGGGGACGTACGAGAACGCCGGCCAGGCGAGGAGGAATGAGACCCGTTTATCATGTCGGGATGGCCTGCTTAACGGCCCGAAAACCTGACCGGCCATCAAAACTACCTTGAGCCTTTCTTTTCCTTTTTACATCTCTGACTCAATGCAGTTGTTGAATCAACTTGGTAGACTGTTGTTCCTATTTTACGCCATCAAGCAGGAAAAAACAAGCAGCGGCAGGCCCAGCCCAGCCGTTGCGCATTCTGGAGGCTCATTACCTTGCTAAAACTGGGCAGCCAATCTTGAGATTTCCGCAAGAACATAGCTCAGTGCTTTAAACTGTGTGCGTTTGCATTGGTAATGCAAACACATCTTGAAAACTCTTTCTTCTGCATCAGTTCTCCGAGAGTAATGTTTCGACATTGACCTATGATCTCAGATCAATTTCTCTGAGGGTGTTTTTGAAGAGAGAACCTCTCTTCATATGACGATTATTGGCTGCAAACATACTTCCATATGTCCAGCGTGTTCGAATTGGGTGAAAGAGCCATTTTCTCCCACATGCTCCCGGCAGCTCAAAACTTGCATGAAAGGATGCTGTTTTGGGGCCAAATCCATCGAATGAAACATAGCGGCATTGCTACATCCTGAGCACTATTGAAACAGTTTATCAACGTGTTGTTTCATCGTATTTTAGTATTTACTAGTTTTCGGGACATAATGGCTGTAATGGATGGACAGTAATGAAATCGAACAACATCGCAAGCATGCATGGCGTTTAAACTGGAAATTGACTGAACGCAAAATGTTGAAATATATCGATAAATATCTGTTTGTGTTTGTGTTTGCGTTTGTGTATGTGTGTCGATAAATAAATGCAAGCAGGAAAGTAATGTTCCGGACAGTATTTAAATATGTGCTTCCAAATTCCGAGACAAACGAAGTAGGTCCTGTTCGTTATGCGCCGCACAAGACGTCTAACTGGTACGTTTCATTTAATTACATTCTCATGTTTGAGCGATTTGCATCTTGGGTGGCATTAGGTCAGATTCTGGGCTCAATAACGCTGAACTAATTTATTAATTATGACCCGCGGTCAAAACCGCCACGTAATGAAATCATTGTTACTCAGCACAGATCGTGTTCACGGCTATTAGCTTGCTTGAACGCATTCCATGACACGAAAACGGCGACTGAACAATGGACACTCTTCCTCAGGGGCCGTCAGAGAAAAAGGGTCACTTTTGGAAGCGTTCGAGCTTAGGGCGTCCCTTATTTCTCTCGTGGCATAAGCCTGTGAAATGGGATACGTATCATCCACCGCGATTATGCTTTGTTCTCAAAACGTGTCATATAAAACGTTATTTACTTGTTTTAGGCAATGTTTTGGAAGACTGGTGATTACGACGATGGTGCGTTCTTCATTCTCTGGTGGCTTGGTTCTCATTGTTCCTTGCGAATTGGTACTCGCGGTGCATGAAGTATTCCAGAGCTTCGTTCCCTCTTTCGTGTCTCCTCCCCCCTCTCTCTCGCGCGCTCCCCTCTCCTCCGTGTGTCGCTCTCCCTGCTGCGCAGTCGGATGCCTGCCGGTCTGCCGGGACCGATGCGTCTCCCCGGCCGGGGCCAGATGGTCCGCCGCTCACGTGAAGAGAGGGGACCGACAATGGGCCGCTCTACCTGCCGTCTGCGCGCTCCCCGCACCGGACAACAGGCGGCGTCACAAAACAGCCCGGTAAAGAGGCGCGGGCCGCAGCCCTTTCAGCCGGCGCTGCCCCGGCACGGCACGGCACTGGCACGGCCGGAGCAAACAGTGTCGCACGGCGAAAAACAGATCGATCGTTCTATTTCAGCACGGAGCGACAGACGCCAAAAATTTTCCGAAAAAGGAACAAACCGCGAGTGGTTACTGTGAGCTTGTGATGCGACAAGGCGGCGTAAAATGAGAGAAATGGCTTTGCACAAATAATGCGTCGCAGTAAAAAAAAAAACTTATTTCACTTTCATTAACGCTTTACATGGCTGTCTTAAGTTTATGTGATCAATAAATCTTTTAATGGTTTATTGATGCGGGCTCATCCCAGTTGCCAACGCCTTCTGAACAGTGCCTCATGAGCAACCCACCTCTGTATTATATGCAGCCAGTTACCTTGACTCATATTTCTCGATTGTATCACTACATGATTACGAGGAAGGTTGGGAATTTATAATGAGATGGAGATGCAAGCAACTCCAGCAAGAAGGTCTGATGGAGTGGAACAACATGATAAATCGTTTTGCAGAACCTCCATGATGCTAAGATTGCAAAAACGAGCTGGAGCCACCGTGCCCCTAATCAAATTTTGCTTCGGGTATTCCATTAATGCACACAATTTCGCAACGTACTGAACCATTCCATTTAACAATGGAGGAATGGGCGTGGATACCTGAAGCTTTCTATATGGTATAGTTGGACAGCTCACGATACCAAGGAAACTGTGCCCATGACTGACCTGATTTTTCAGTGGCCAGGGCCTTGGTCCATTGGCATCCCAGCTGCCGTGATCATATGAATTGTTTACCTGCATATGTGAGGCACGAAGTTCAATGCTTTTTTATGGTCGAATGTCAAAGGGTGACTGAGGAAGGATGACTTAGCACGCCAAGTCATACCCCACCTGGTAGTAAGGTTACAACGATGACGAGTTCTGACGACAAGGTCTGATAACGGATTAATTTTCCTCACGACCGCAAATTTACCGCAGTTTATTTTCATTTAGTTTGTATCTAATGAACTCGCGTAGAATCAGAACGATAATACTAATCGGCATTCTAAGATAAATTTCAACCCGGTTTGCTGCAAACACTATTGAGTACTCAGTCTAGCCACATGTCACGGAAAATGTACATCACAATGATTAATAAAGCTCTGGTCGCCAATCTTTAGCCCTCAGAAACGCTTAGTCCAATTGACATGAAGCGGTATTCATTCGCTTGCCGTTTAAATCTCGAGGGCAACCTTTTAAAGGACCGACAGGTCCGCACACCCTCAAATGTCTTCTTTTATGTTATGCACATCTATCATGTTATATTACTTTATATATCCATGTATGTCATCTATCATGTTATGCACAGTGCGCAAGGCGATAGAAATGTCACAGATTCCCCCACAAACCGCAGACCATGGCTCGGATTACTCGCCAAGGATTGGGCGGTGTCGAAGCGCCGTCCATTGCCGACGTTCTCACTGCGAGCCGATTCGAACTGAGAGTTTGTCTCGGGACGGTGAGGTCAGGCAGACCAGAGTCTGATACAACGTCACCTGCCTCATCCGGTGTCTTAGCCCGGTCCGGCAGCCCTTGCCTGTGCCCTGTCCCGACCTTGAACGATGCCGGCATGTCTGATCTCGGGTCTTGAGCATCTTTGGTCCGCGTGTTCACTGGACTTCCTCCGTTAACGTGCTTAACTAGCATAGGCTCCGATTACTTGCATCACCCCAGCAACCACACGGTTCAAATTTCAGAAAAATAAAAAGTGAAATAAAATAGGAAAAAGTCGGTGTTTTCCAGTCGATCTGTGACCTGGCCCAGGACAGCTCCCGAATCTTCCTCTCTCCCGCCGGCCAGCCGACGACCGGCCAGCCGGCCAGCCAGGGCTATCGGAGGTATCAGCAATCACCGCCGACCGGCCGCCTGGACAAGCACATCGGCGATCGCGGCTCCTGTCGCCTTTCCGCCAAATTAGCTGCGGTCCTGTCCGGCCGGCGGGACGATAACGCTGGCGACGGTGTCCCGGACACGCCCCAGACCGCACAGGTGCTGGTCGTCTCGGGCACCACGACTCCGGCGTCTGCGACGGCTGCTGAACCCGAGTGAGCTGGACGGTGGGGGGTCGCGCAAAGCCTGACTGGCGGATTTGCGAAGGCGCTGGCGATTGAAACTGCACAAGCAACGGTAAACAACTGAGAGCATTAAGTTACGACGGACTACTATAGGGAGCCACACCTAGCGAGCTTATGCTTTGGGAGCTTATGCCCAGCTCAATTAAAGAGGCTTACCGACGAGGCTGCCCAGAGAACGGTAGCGACCCAGTGGCTATCCCCACCAATCTGCAGATATTCGGAATGCGGAAGAGAATCAGGTAGACCGGAAAAGGAAGGAATGATCCATTCAGAGTCCAGCGGGATGACGGAAGACATCATGACTGGCGAGAGGCGCTGCCAAACTCCCGGGAACGAGGTGAGCCGGCGGTCAGCCAAGCACCGACCAAAAACCGACTGCTGGCGTGAAATGGGAGACCGTAAGAAAAAGTATTAGAGATGATGGACGTGGTCAAAGGGGAAAGAGAAAGGAGGGTGAGGAGGGGGAGGGGGTTAGCGAAAAATCGACATCTGCTGAGTTACATTTGAATCATGTTCTTACTAATAAAAATGGAAAATATATGCGTCAATGCTTACATTGGTTGCTTGCTTGGCTATTGGGCTTCTGGCACGTGTCTGCCGATTGGTCATACGGTGCCCACGGGGGAGAGGCCCTGACACTTCTGACAGTCACGGTAGCTTTGAGCGTTCTCTGACGCCGGGTTAGAATACATTATGCTACGTTCGATGCAGCCAGGATAGCTATCTAAACGGGACAATAGGCAGTGCTGTATGGCCGGGCTGAGCTGCAGCCCTATATGACGAAAGTCGTTATTTCTCGAGCTTGCAACAGAACGGCGTCATCAAGCGAGCACGCAGCGCGAGCCCGCACGGCCCGCACTGGTCTGGCCGGGGAGTGAGATAGGACAGAGACTGTTCCGGTCACGGCGGTCACGCGTCCGTGACCTATCAATGTAAGGAAGTCTTAAGAATAGCATGGCGGTGCTGGCTACGAATGCGGGCTTCTTTCCCGATCAGGCTTCATTGGTGTCCAAAAAAGAACACGTCCGGATGCATATCATTAGTGGGGACAGAGTCATTTTCAGACATCCCATATCTTTCCTACAACACCGTTTAATTCATTATAAGAAATTATAAGAAGTCGGCACTTACTATGTTACGGAATCTTGTACACGACCGATGTTCATATGCCACATATGTCCAGCCTGAAGGACGTTTCAACAAAGGTGTTGCCAACAGGCTGAAATTTTTAAAGAGCGTGGTTATCCTACACCGTTGCTTCGTTAGGACGGAACTCTTATGTAGACTTTCTAGTCTTGCAGGATCGGTCTCTAAGTCGGTAAGTGTAAACAGTCCGAGTGCAAGCCTGACCGTACAAACAATGCACATTTCCTAAAAAGGCGCCCCCGTTTCACCCTCACCATTCAGCGACGCCCATTTCTCCCCTGCCGAATGTTGTCGCCCTAAGGCGTCTCTCAGTTGAGGGCCTCCCCCGGTCGCCGTCAGCGTGGTTGGGCCCGCCGTTGACAAACGCTCCTCGCCGTTGCGCCTATGCCGGCCGCCGACGGGTCCGGCCGGGTGCTGCTGGCCGACGGCCGGGCCCTGCTCGCCCGCGGCCGTGTCCGCCGTCTGAGCGGGGACAGGTGGTGTCCGGTCGGGCAGCTGCCGCCCCGATCGGCTCCGGGAAGGCCGCCGCCCGGCTCCCGTTCCCTGCACACTATCTGCTGCAGTCGCCGGGCGCCGCCGGGTCGCCTTGACCGCGGCGCGCCAGCTGCTCGCCGCGGCCACGGCGCATGCGCGGTAGCAGCAGCTGACGTGCAGGGATCAGGACAACCCGTCCCGCGTCTCCGAGCTGGCCGAGGCAGCTGGCTTGACCAGCCGGCCGTGGATAAGACGGTCACGAGTGCGCGTGACTTTGAAGGCATGCAGGATCACATGCCGGCCGAGCAGACGTTCGTCGTGGGGCGGCGTGACCAGATACGAGTGTCTGACCAGTTCTGGTAGCATTGTAAATAGTCCAGCACAGTCGGATGCAGCCTGAAATCACCTGAAAGTGTCCGATAATAACGTGCTGAGATCACGACACATTGAAAACCAGTATCAGTCCTTAAAACCGAAAAAAAAATATTTAAAGCGGCTTACATACGATTAAGTTGAACGGAAGACGAAATTAACTGTCAAGATGGCCATTTAAAACAATGAAGCCCAACATGAAAATGGGAAGCAGTAAAACTGGTTTAATCAAATCACTCCCGCCGGACAGGCATTACAAGGACCGCTTGAACCTCATCCGTACAAAATTCGGGAGGAACGGAACATCACTACTAATTTCGCCTTGCAGAATGTTTCAGACACGGTCAGCCAGGTCTCGCTTCTGAGCGACGAGGCCACGAATCTAGCCGGTCGGCCTGCGCCCCACCCAGTGTCGAAGCTCCTGGAAGGGACCCTCGCCGCAGCGCACATGGCGAGCGAACGTCCGAAACGCAGAGGACCGCTCCCGCAGACGTGTTTTGCGAAAAACCTCACAGGAGCCGGGTGGGGCGCGCCGGCCGCCCGCTCCCCCCCCCCCCCCGCCGAGCCGGTCCCTCCCCGGCGCAGCGGGGGCGGCAGCTGGAGCTGGTTACTGCCGTCTGGAGGGGGCAGGGGAACGCGTGCCGCCTCCACTCCACTCCACTCCACGCCCTGCCTCTGGCCGAGTGTTCAGGCCGGGCCGGACAGCTGCCGGCGGCGCCAGCGGTAACGGTCCAGTCCGTGATTCATGGCCCTCCCATTGCCACAGAACTGGCCGTCCAGACTGCCGCCTGACGACCGAACACGCTGAACTCGCTCCGGTCCAGCCAGCTGATAGTGCCGGAAGGCATGAAGCGCACGTTACGGCCGAGTAAGGCAGTAATTCAGATTAATAGCAGTTCTCGTCAATCCGACAGACCACCAGCAGACTCGAACCCGAAGAAAAATGACTGCTCACTTTCATTGTTGAAGTCCTTGCGCCAACTGCTGAACTTTAATACATCATCTGTCTCAATAGGTCAGTGGACATTTCTTTTATTTTTCCATGCTGAAGGTAATTACCCATGCCATTCATTGTCGACGGGAGATATGCAATGGTTTTCGTCTCGGTAGAAGGAACAACAGGTGCGGTCTGACATCATTAAAAGGCGGATGAAAGGCTTATAACTGACACCTCTAGTTCTCCCACGGAAGGAATTATTAGTAGCATATTCGGAATTATTTGCAGACATCGCTATAATCGTATGACCTTTTTCCACGGAAAACGGAGGAGAATTTTGAGCCACACCCACATACGAGAGCGAGCAGCGTCCTCGCTCTTGTTCTTGCTTGCAAGCGTGGAAGCTCAGAACACGCTACAACCGTTAAGAAATGTATCCTCACCTATGCACATGGTTTAAATGACGTTCACTGACAGAAGTCTTGACCCTGAAGGAAAGAGCGGTGTATAAAGGACAAGCACCTTTGCTGAAGATGCCTCTTTACAACGCTTGCAAGCTTATTTTATGAGGTGCTCAAGGACTCTTGATCAAAGGAACACATTTATTTATTTCAATCGATGTATCCCATCTTCTGAAAGGCTGCTGGTATGTTCTGGTGCGAACCGTTCATTCTGATAACCCTGCTAGCATGCTCGCTGAAGGTTTCCACTGGACAAACAGACCTCCGTCGCGAGTTCTTGGGTCCACATACGCAGCTGCGGCCTTCTTCAAACGAAACCCACTGTGTGCAGACGCCCACTACAAAGCGCGCGGCACGTGTCTGGGCAGCTGCCTGGCCGAGCCGTCCCCAGAGAGCCGTCCTGCGGCCAGCGCGCGGCGGCGGGCCGGCCGAGAGGGAACAGGTGGCCGCCGCCCCGCCGTGCCGGCGCCGCAAACAGGACGGCCGAGTCGGAGGCGTCCGGAGGCGGCGGCCGCCAGCTGCCGGCCGGTAATCGACGATAATCTCGCGGCCCGGCATCGGCGAGAATGGCCGGGCGGGCGGCGTCGCTGGCCGGGGTCGCCGGGGCCCGCTCTGGGCAGGTGACGGAGGATCAGGTCCGGTGCCGCCGGCGGTCCTGGGCGGCGCTGCGGTCGTCAGGTCAACCGAACACCGGGAAAACAGGTCACCCTGATCTGACCAGCCGTCCTGAGGGAGGCTGTGGCTGTCAGGTCAGCTGGGCGCCGGACAGATGACGGTCTGGTGTCACCGGCCACTCTGACGGTCAGGTCTGGTGTCACCGGCCGTCCTGAGGGAGGCTGTGGCTCTCAGGTCAGCCGGGCAGGTGGCGGCTGGTCACGGGGTTTTAGGAGGTGGAGCTGTTCGGGGTGGCAGCTATCGCTGCCAGTTCCAGCTGAACATCGGGCCAACAGGCCTCTCTGACCTGACCAGCTGTCTTTAGGCAGGCTGTGACAGTCGGGCTGTCATCTAGAACTTGACAGGATATGAGTGATCGAGGTCAGTCAATGGAACGTTTGTGAGCGGCACTTCTGTATATTTTTTTCAGAGGTGAGTGGACTGCGCAAATTTTCCTCGTTGTATAACACATTTTGTAAATTGTCGTCAAAATTTATTACGCGGAAATTTTGATCCATCTTGTTCTTCGAGAGCCAAAATCATCTTAGCCTTGCGGAGACTGAGTGTTATAATTACTTTATTTTTTTCTCCACCATGGGATTGCGTTTACCAACAAACAGACCAGGACTGTCCCGTCTTGGTTTTTTATGTTGCCATATGACTTCTGATGTACACCACTGCAGTTGGTACATCTGGTTCTTGAGCATCACATCATCAGCTCAACGATTTCTAGCGAGCTTTGCATACCGTACGAACACAGAACGGCTTTGGAATATTGGTTTTGCCTTAAATCGACGCTGGAAACACTAATAATGTCAACTAGCTAAGCTCAACATCATGAGAAAACAGTGAACGTTAACTTACATATTTCAATCATTTTCGCTCGGAGATTGGGCCGTAACTTTAAACCATTCCCCTCCAGATCGCTCAAATGTGAAAAGCAAAACATCTTCAAGTAAGCTCAGCCTTCACTCTTTTTTTCGTCATATTTGGGACACAAATCTTTGTCAGAGCCGAGGAAGTCCTAGCATGTTGAGGCTATGGCAAACCACGTGACAGCACGGTTGGACACGCACAGCGCATATACTTTCGTCTCCACCCCTGCCCTGAACCCGCCACCGACCCGTCGGCGCCGGAGTCCTGGCGCGTGTCGATCTGACCAACTGTCATCCTCCTTCCCGTCCAGGAGAAACGTGGCGCCCTGCTGTGCCGGACGCCGGCAGTTTCCGCGCAGCAGCCCGCCACCGCGCCGCAACTGGAGCGCAAAAACGATCAAACCGCGACCGGCGGCGGCTGAGAAGCCGCTCGCGCCCTCTCATCCATTTGGCCGGAGACAATGGACCCTAATCAGAGCGCCGGGTCGCGCGACAGGCGCAGGGAGGACCGGGACCAGAACGGAGCCGAGCTGCAACAATGGCTTCGACCGGCCCGTGATGGACGCTATCGCCGCATCGCTCGAGTTCTCGTCATCGGCTCGGGGGCTGGCCGAGACTGCGACGTCGTGCCGGTGACCGCTGCAGGGACAGGTCAGGACAGGTCAGGACAGGTCCGCTCGACCGGCCGTCGACCCTCCCTCCGTGGATTTTTAGAAACGAAAATCCTGTCAGTTGTGCTAAGTGCTGTGTATCAATGCTGTTCTTCACATCGTTTTATCATGCGGCAGGGCTGGAGAAACCCCACCATGCTTAGAGGATCCGGCGGCGATGTCAGATACGGAAAACAGGATGCGGTCGTTTGGTCAGTGCACGGTGCGGAGGCTGGATCGCCTGCTGGACCCGGATACCGCGGCCCGCACTCTGTGATCACATCGGCAGTGGCCACTGCCCGATTTGATCGCCGCATAATTGCCGGCGATCCGTGAGCTACTCAGTCCGCAATGACCGCTGTCTGTGCTGTTGTGACTGCCGACTGCGGGCGTAAGACTACAGGACTGTCCGTGGCCTGACTCAGTCTGCGTTGACCGCTGTCTGTGTTGCTGTGACCGCAGCATGCGGAGATGTGGCCGTCGCATCGTCGAATGTTCGTAACCCGACCTGCGTTGTGGCCGCCGCCTGTAACGGCACGACCATCAGACGACAGCCAGTGACCGTACCCCGTTCCAGGTGATCGCCGCCGGTCTCGGCATGGGTGTGCCCGCCGGCCTGTCCGTGACCACCCCCGGCGGGATGGCCGCTGGCAGCCGGCTCCTCGGGGCGCCAGAAATGCCGGCCACGACACGATGGCCGGCGCCGGGCGGCGGCGGCCGGCCGTGGGAGTCTCCGCCGCCGCGGTCGCCGCCGGCGGCTGACCTTGCTGCGTCGCCAGCTGGGCCGGCCGCCCGTCGGTGCCCTCGGCGCGCCGGGAGCCGCCGCTGAGTCGGCGGCGTGCTATTGTCCGCCGTCGCCGGAGCGGCCACCGCCGGCACGTCATCCGACGTCGGCGGGCGCGCGTGACCGGAAGTGACGTCACCGGGGGCGTCGCGATCGGGGGCGAGGTCACTCGCTGTGTCTTGGCTGGGAGATGTCACTACACGAGGTTGGCTCGTGGTGACTGATGCCGTCCGTTCTTTCGTTCGTTCGCTGTCCAGTTCGTTCGTGTATTGAAACATTCACCCATGGGAAGCAGCTTTTGAGGACTCCACTGTTGGTCCTGCGTCGCTCTTTTGCGGCTCGCAAAAGCCGCCTAAAGTAATAACAGTTACTATAAAACTTAACTGTGGATGGTATATGGTTCTCAAGCCAAGCTTCAATTTTGGGTTGCGTAAACTAGCGCCAGTGTAAGTCGTCCGCATACCAAACGTCCGGTTCATATTTGAGAGATATGTTTTTACTTCAAGAAATGTGTTCAACTTAGACGGAGCTAGTGATGTTCGCTTAACCCTATTCCCGGAGGGCCAGACGGTATGGCCGATTCCCGGCAGGGGGGGTTCGGCCCCCCCTGAGATCTCGAGAACTACTCGTCCGATTTCATCGCAACAAACGACAATCAATTTGCCATGACTTAAACTACACTTTGAAAAAGAAATTTTCAAAATTTTGAAAGGGGTGGATACAGGGGGCAAAAATATCAAAATGAGGGGTACTTTTGGACTTCTTATAACTCCGTTGTTTATTAACCGATTTCGATGAAATTGACATGAATGGAGAGATTATGGATGGGAATTTTAAAATTGGTGCACACATTTGAAATTTTGAGAAAATTCATAGGCGTCCACAGAGTTTCAAAAACTATGAGGATTAGTTTGTTTTTAACAAATGAATGAAC
This sequence comes from Capitulum mitella, assembly GCA_030062745.1. Lineage (NCBI taxonomy): Eukaryota > Metazoa > Arthropoda > Thecostraca > Pollicipedomorpha > Pollicipedidae > Capitulum > Capitulum mitella. The sequence continues at coordinate 1,061,596 of CP099847.1, read as the reverse complement.
AAAAAAGGCAAAAGCTCTTTTTTGGCTTCAGCTAGTCATGTTATGCTAAAGAAGTACAAATCGTATTACAATGTTTGTATCATGTTAGCATAGGCGGTGCCAGGGACATGGAAAGGGGGGAAATGTTGTGGTCACATGCTCCTCAGATCAACTTGTGACCTTTGACCTTAAAAGACCTCCAGTGATCTTGGAGTCACTTGGAATGACCTCGTGTGTTCAAATGCCTGAAAACGTTTTCAGATAATATTAAATCCACACGATATTAATATTATCACTAAACGTTTCCAGGCATTTGAATTCATTCTGTTTAAAAAAATTCATTTTACGGCTATTGTGATATAGGGTACGTGCACTGACATTTTAGGTCATAGCTCCGTGATCCGAGTTGATATCAAACTGAAACTTGGTACACAAGTAGAGGGCACCTTTCTACGTCACAAATATTCCGGGTTTGGCATTTGAAAAAATAATGCCGAATTTATTACTATAAACCAAATTTTGACTTTTGACCTTTACTTGACCTTGTAAAATGATCTCAGACGAACAAAATTGTATTTGTACGTTGCTCAACTATTTAACTATAAATCCATGTAAAGTTTTACGTGCTATCTTAAAAACTCTGTTTTTGCCAGTCATTTTCCTTTTACCCTCAACAGGGCCAAAAATGGCGTGATGTGCCTCCCAGAAACGTTGTCTGGCTCCGTCCCTGAGCAAAACAGAACTTTGAAATTTTGTTAAAGTACGTAGAAAGAATAGCTAGGAAAAGTGATCAAGTTTCGTGAAGCTGTGTCAAAAACCATGGAATTAGCAAGCAGAAAACCCAAGGGGGGAGGGCGGATTCAGCCTCCCCTGCCGGGAACAGGGTTAACCCTATTCCCGGCAGGAGGGCTGAATCCGCCACCTCGGGTTTTTTGCTTGCCAATGCCAGACTTTTTAACGCAGCTTTACGAAACTTGGTGACTTTACCTAGCTATTCTTTCTACGTACCGTGACAAAATTTCAAAATTCTATTTTGTTTAGGGGTGGAGCCAGGCAACGCTTTTGGGAGGCACCTCATGCCATTTTTGGCCATGTTGAGGGTAAAAGGAAAATGTCTGCCAAAAACAGAGTTTTTAAGATACAACTTAAAACTTCATATGGATGAATAGCTAAATAGTTGGGCAATGTGCAGATGTGATTTTGTTTGTCTGAGGTCACTTTACAAGGTGAGGTCAAGGTCAAAAGAAAAAATTTGTTTTTTTTTGCAATAATATCGGCGCTGTTTTTTCAAATGCCAAACCCGGAATATATATGACGTAGAAGGGTGCCCTCTACTTGTGTACCAAGTTTCCGTTTGATATCTGGTCGGGTCACGGAGCTATGACCTAAAATGTCAGTGCGCGTACCCTATATCGCAATAGCCGTAAAATAAAATTTTTGAAATATAGTGAATTCAAATGATTGAAAACGTTTACAGATAATATTAAACGCACACGAGATCATTCCAAGTGACCCCAAGATCACTGGACGTCATTTAAGGTCAAAGGCCACAAGTTGATCTGAAGAAAGTGTGACCATGACAGTTCCCCTTTTTCATGTCCCTGGCAACGCCTATGCTATCATTATACAAACACTGTGATGCGATGTGTACTTCTTTAGCATAACACGACTAGCAGAAGCCAAAAAAGCGTTTTTGCCTCTTTTGTTCATTCAGTTGTCAGAAAACTAATCTTCCTATTTTTGAAACGCTGTGAATGCCCATGAATTTCCCCAAAATTTTAGATTTGTGGACACATGGTAAAAGCCCTATTCATAATGTTTCGATTCATGCCAGTTTTATTGAAATCGGCCCATAAACAACGGAGTTATAAGAAGTCCAAAAATACCCCCCATTTTGACATTTTTGCCCCCTGTATCCACACATTTCAAAATTTTGAAAATTTCTTTTTATAAAAATGTAGTTCACGTCATGACGAATCGATTGCTGTTTGTTGCGATGAAATCGGACGAGTAGTTCTTGAGATCTCAGGGGGGGCCGAATCCGCCCCCTGCCGGGAATCGACCATACCGTCTAGCCCTCCGAGAATAGGGTTAAGGAATCTACCCTACACGCCACAGCATCATGGTTCCTTCACAAGGACAGCATGAAACATCATCTACAGCTGGCTGCTGCAGGGAGAACCTGCAGCTAGTCCGCAAGGATATTAAGACTGGCCTGTCAGGCTTCCGATGTGATTGTTGCTGATCATTGTGCCCACAGTGCAAGGGTAGGGAGGTGTTTTACACGTACAGTTTATAAAGACGTCTAGTCAGTTAAAAAGGAAAAGCTATGGGCCTTCATCCGGATTTCTTTTCAGGAGCAAAACGAAGAAACAGCCTTTACCTGGAAACTGGGATTCCAGCAAAAGACGTCATGTCTCAATAACCATGAAGTCCCAAAGTCCGCGTAAGAAAGCGGTAGACATTATTTCGGAACCGGCGAATAAAGCATGTCCCAGAACCCCGTGAAAACCGCAGTTCTCACGGGATGACTCAGTCAGAAAAGTATACGTGACTCCGCTTACCACTGGGCGATTAAAATACCGGGCACAGGTCGTCCTCTTCAAAGAGCGCACCGGCGCATGACCGCCACTGCACAAGATAGACCGCGAGGTGGTTACAGACAGGGGAGTGGAAAAGGCCAGCGTCACTGCCCAAAGTACTCCCATGGTCACGTCCCAGAGACCATGCGCAAAAGTAATGTAGCCAGTAACAGATTAGCCAACATCGTCGCGGCCCCGACAAGAATTCCAGGGGGCGTTAGGCATACCATTGAGGAAAAGCGAAAGTCACGGACGCGATCAACAGTGTCACGATTCCACTCAACTCAACCATTCGTATTTGTCATCGTGGTGTGCCCCCTCCTGATCACTATCTCTGGCTACAGACACGTTTCAATGGAGAGAGAGAGAGAGAGAGAGAGAGAGAGAGAGAGAGAGAGAGAGAGAGAGAGAGAGAGAGAGAGAGAGAGAGAGAGAGAGAGAGAGAGAGAGAGAGAGAGAGAGAGAGAGAGAGAGATGGGGATGGGTGATGAACAAAAAGGAAGATGTGTAGGAAAGACAAGAGAGATGCATTGAGATGGAGGGACAGAAGTAAAGGAGGCAGGGAGGTGGGGAGCAGGCATTCATAAAGAGAAAACGAGGAAGATGGGGGAGGGAAGAAACAGTGGAGAATGCCAAAGCGAAAAAGAAATCAGGAAGTAATTGCCAGTAACGGTTGCCTCCACAAGAATCGTGCCATCGTTTAGACGATATCTCTCGCTGGCGTAAGAACACGGTAAGGTGCTTACAAATAAAACGGCCAGGATTCCGACGAGCTTAACGTAAGTCGAGATTAATCAATTAAAATAATTTAAACAAACTACCTTCATGCATATGCAACGTTTCAACATTCAGTGATTATTTGGGGCTGCACAATCGGAAGTGAGGGTCTAAGCAACAAGTTTTGCTGAGCACTGGCCCTGTTCCCCAATATCCCTGCAAAAATAGTTTGGGGGGCAAAAATAGTTTGGATCACATAAAAAGCTCACAAACTCCAGAAATCTGCGAAGCACAGCCACTGAGAATCACCCCTCCACAGCATTCAAGGGTGTAACAACGTTGCGGCTTCAAAAGAGGCTGTCTCACGGAGATCGCATCATTTTTTCAGAATTGCAACGTTTGGGCAACGCTGTCCAAGCCCTGACGATCTGGTGCTTTGGTCGCTACCGCGCTTTGGAAGTGATCAGCAACGGATTGCCCTCAGTCACGAAAGGCGAACGGTGTCGGGCGGCGTGACTTCGTCACCGGTCCGCGGCCGGCTTCGACAAAAAGTCGCACGCGGAGCGCGCACTCCCGGAAAAAGACACCTCCGGAATGTAGTTCACCTCGCCCGGCGAAATCACGGCCGGTCGGAGGCATGTGTCACCAGCCTTGGACGCCGATCTCGACAATCAGCGAAATCACGGCGCCGTGTGGCCGTCGCTTCACCGGGCGCCGGCCGACAACTGATCAGCAGGTTCCTGTATGCGATGCACAGTGAGAAATACAAAACGGCCTCACTCCGAGGGAGAAGAACGCAGACCCCATCGACTCCCGAATCCCTCGCCGTTGCAAGCACGTCTGGTGCTGCAGTGGGTAGGTGTCGACTTGTCTTAAATGGAAGAATGCTCAGCAAATGTGCGGGAGCGTTGAACAGTTGTATACCATTTCCAGAAACGATTTTCCCTTTTCCGATATTCCATTTTCCCAGCAAGAAGTGCTACCCCCTCCCATGTTCATCAGGTCTGGCCTAGGCATTAACAAACCCAGGGGTACAATGTCCAGTGGTAAGCCCAGAAATCTCCCTAGTAGGGGAGGGGCACAGCTCGTCGGGCCCCTTCGAGAGGCAGGGTGAGTACATCACTGAGGTATTTATCTGCGGCTACGTTTACCATTCCCGCACGCATCGCGAACCCAACTGACTGTCCAGGACTGGCTCGCTTGACAACGTCTTCCTCAGCCATTGCTGGTTATTACACTTACGCCAAAGTGGGACCTTCTCCATGAAGTCCGGACTAATTGGTATTGCTGGATTCGCAGACGCGGTGGTGGTGACAATCCCGGCACGGCTGCGGCGTGATGCCCTCTGTCCCGCGACCAGAGGCCGTCTGGAAATGTTCCGACCAGGCCGTGGCGCGCGGTTTATTCCGTCCGCGCGTCAGGCATCAGGTGAAGCGTCACGGACGCGCGGGGACCGGATCAGTGTGACGGAAGTGCGAAGGTCCCCCGGCGACACAGTCTGACCCACAGCGGCCGCCCGTCTGTACAATTTGGCACACTGGCCGACCGGTGCAGTCGAATGCCGTCAGACGACACAACTCGCCGTAAATACGGAGCATGTCCGGCGGCCGACGCCGCCCGCCAGCTGATGGCCGGCGGCCGCAGGGCCTCGGCCGCGTCGACAGGTGGCCACTGGGCAGCGGCCAGCCCGGCCACAGCAGTCGGCAGCAGGCAGCGCTGACGGCCGGGGACTGACGCCACTTCCGGCGCCAGTTTACGCCCCAGACGCCGCCCCCTGCCCTCGCTGACGAGCGCGTGCAGAGGTGATGAGGGCAGAACACAATGGTTACGGTACGTGCGAAAGACGTTCGAGCATACCCGTTTCTAGGGAATAAATTAAAGGCGTGCACAACGCAGAGAAAGGAAGATCCGGGAAATTCCCTCCGGTAAACGATAAGCTGAATTTTGAGGATGTTAATGGTGTTAGACTACGTTAAGGTGCTCAAGTGATGTTAAAGCTAAGGTAAGAGTCAACTGAATTTATTTCAAACCATTTCATTGTCACTTCCACAGTGAAAAGGAATCTTTTTGCTTGATCTTACAAACGCAATGAGAACGCCCTTTTCAGTACATTTCATCATGGAACGTGCAGTCTGCAATATTGTTTCGCCCTTCTCTGGCGCCACCTAAAAATTGTTCGGGAGCTTCAGCCCCTACTTTGGGATCACATCATGATCATACATGAAGGACATTATTAAGGGTGAGTAAGGTCGCTTCTAGAAGGTCCAGTTCATGTCGATAACCTTTAAAAAATCCTGCGCATATTTAACTCATCAAAATCCTAAGCAGCCATGGTTTGCCCTTCGCGTCTGGAAGATACACGGCGGACTCTTTAAAATGGAATATTTATCACCCATTCAATTAATTTAATGTATATATATATATATATATATATATATATATATATACACACATATATTCGGAAAATTTCAGACAACCCTAGGCACCCTCTGGTACCACGCTGCTGTATCTCCATGTGAACGGCAGAGCTATACGGAGAGATGCTATGAGCCATCAGATGATCCATGGGGCGTTTTTTGTTCAATGGACCACACCAGCTGCTTTGCCCACCCGGGCAGTTTTTATGTGTACCGTGATTACGCATCAGCATTCCACGGCAGAGTATATGGGGCTCTGCTGTAGCTATCTACATGCATCTTTATGTGTAACTATCATGTAGGCACTAACGAACTACCTAACTAGTTGGGTCCATGAGTTGTCCACTTTTCTAAGTGCACGATGGCGAGATAATGCTGAGACGGCGAAGTCTCCTGCGGATTTTGAGAGGTATCATCATAACAGATGCCGTAACGATGCCAAAGTCCAGCCATCATGTGGCCACCATGTCATATGTGCACCGGCACAGCCAGGGGGGGGGGGCATCCGGGGGCCCGAACGGCCCCAAGGCCAGCATTTTTTTTTTTTGTTTGATAGCACGGACGCCGCGAGCAAGGTGTTTTGGTATACTCCATTTACGGGAATGCGTAACGGTGACCAAAAGGCCTTCGTAATGAAACCCACTGCACATCTTCCTCCCATTCCCAGCAGGCGGTTTTCGTATGATTTCAGCCCCCACTGAGCTCCCCCCGTTAAGAAAATCCTGGCTGCGTCCCTACATATGTGTTCCATTATTACGATGCTGATATGACTGTCTCCAGCTCCCCTTCGGCTGCCCCGAAAACTGCGAAACGTTTTGACAACGACAGTCAACAGCAACAGCTCCAGCTCGGCCGGAAACGTTCCGCAGCCGGCAGGCAGGAGCGGCGGTAAGAGCATCCAACACAGCCCGGGGCCCGCCGCGCCGCCGCGCAGCCGGGTCACGCGGCCTTGCGGAGGCCGCCCTGACTGGGTGAGCGGGCCGTCTTCTGCCGCCACGGCGCGGCCGCCGGACGCGTGCCGGCCTCCGGCACGGCCGCTGATTGGTCGAGCGCGCCAGGTGGCGGGCCGACCTCCTCGGGCCGCGCCGGCTGCAACGGCGGCTCACCGGCGGCCGCCGCCGTCCGGCCGACAGCTGCTTTTCACGTCGTTAAGCCGATCGCCGGAGTCGGCGGCGCAGTTGCCGGAGCAGGGGAGGCGCGCAGGGGGGGGGGGGGGGGGACGGAGTGCGACGGGCGGTGAATACTCAAGCGGGTCAGCCCCCGCCCGAGGCCGTCGAAGAACGACGGGCGGAGGGAGATGAGGCGGCAGCGTCACGGATCGGTGGCGTCATTGTATTGGTTTTGCAACGACAGACATCACTACAGCTTACTGCCAACTCGGTGACATGGCTCGGTGTGACATGGAAATTGTGTGAGGGCATCAAATTGTTCCAAAATGATCCAATGTGTCGGTGGCATTAATCTGACTCAGTGTTGCATCCGGTGCCGGTAGCGAAAAACGTGCACGGTGATGAATCAAAACATGCTACAGAGGCCCATGTGCCAACGAACGAGTCTACGATGACGAGTGATGGCTACCAAACGTTCCCTTGAACCGCAAGTACTCTTCAAAAACGGCCGAAAGGGTGACAGTAGAGTAAACTGGAACTGGGCGTCACAAATCTACGTCAGCCATTTCCTGCAATGTCTGAGTCCTCTGTCCAGGGTAGTGGGTGTCGATTTGTGTTCTTTTGAGAGGGCCCTGGCCCACCCAATGTTGATTTGGGCTCCCAGTGTTGGTTTGGGCCCCTCCAATATTTTCCGTCGATTTAAAAGGGAAATGAGTACTAATAACGAAAAGAACGGCCGCAATGGATGAGATAGGCTGAAAGTAAAGAATCAGGTCTAAAGCAATGCACCTATCTTTCTATCTTCTGTATATGTATGTTTACATGTATTTATATATATATATATATACCTATACACATGGGGATAATGCATTTTCTATCTGATAAATAGTAACAAAAAAGCCATGTCTTTCCGTTGGCCAAAATACACTAGGCTATATCCGTAGAGAAACCCACATTTGGGGGAAGTTTAGGTTGTCGGGTCCTCGGCTCGGCCCCCAAATCCCTCCCAATCATTTACAGACATCGACATCCCGAGTCCAGGGCATAAGTTCGTATACCTTTGCATGGCGTACATGTATGTATGCATGGCGCTTTCCATACCAAACGAAATTATTGGTATGTAATTCCATAGAAATAGGTTAGCCCGTTCGTGTGCTTTCTTGTTTTGTAAAATATAATCCGTAAATATGTTATCAATGACAGATCTTAAGGTCCGGTGAATTTATTTTTCATGTCAAAATTCGTTCCAGTTCTACACCAATAACTCTGTTCTTGATTCATTACTGCACTTAATGTTTGCGTGTGTTAAAATAGGTCTCATCTCCCATGATTTTAGTGCGATTTTCGTCTATCTTATCTGTGTCTGAAAAAGTAGACATAAGTACCTAAAACAGCGTCAAGGCAGACGACATGCCATTATGATTTCGTTTTGCGGCCCAACGTTCCCTCTTTAGCCCACATATCAAGATTTCTGTTTTTGCTCCAAATCCTCGATGGCAAAGAACGCGGCCTTTTCATCACAATGACATTAACTGAAATGCCACAGTTATCGAGCATCTAACCGTTGAAATTACCATGGCTAATATCGGATCCGAGGTCGATTTTAAGATATCAGATGGACAGCACTCATTTCTCTCCAGCGCCGCCGGTGCGCCGGACTCGACCTCTCCCAGCCCCAGCCGCTGGCGGTAGCTCTGACGCCACCACCCCCTGCCTCTGCCCAGCTCGGTCTCCAGCGGGGGGGGGGGAACAGCCACGGCTGGGAACGGGCGACATTCCTGTGGCGGCGGGTCGACGGTTGCTGGCGCTCTGTGTGGCTGAGGATCTCAGGTGAGGACAGAGAACAAGGTCGCACGGTGTGGCCGCCAGCATCCGGCAAGGCGTGGCCACTGCACGCGGCCCGCTGCGCCCCGCCCCCCCCCTCTGCGCGCCACGCAGTGTGCGTGCGCTGTGCACACAACAATGACGTCAGACCTGACCGGCGCACGAACACGACGCTGATGGTTCTGAACAAAGAGCAGTTGCCTGTTGCATCTCTCAACAGCGCGACTCTCGAAGAGCAAAATCCTCGCGCTGGGTGTAAGAATGAATGCACGCATCAGACTGCACAACTCCGGCGCACTGCTTAACGGCCCTGGTTCGGCCGACAAAGCCAGCGCTAGTCAGATTCCAAAAGGTCACTGCCACTACGATGCCTCTCCCTAACGACGTATCATGTGTATTATATATGTGGTTGATAACACATCACCCGCCCATAAATCTTCAGCCTTCATAATCAAGCCAACAGACTGGTTCTGAGTGAAATTAAGACGACAACCGATGGCCCACAATTCAACAACAGTTAGACAGCTGAGCAGATAGCCGGACGCCTGAGCACACAGCCAGATACCCCGGAACAGACAGACAAACACGTCAGCAGACAGCAACGACACATACGCCTGATCAAACATCCAAAAGTGCCGTATCAGACAGGCGCACATGCATGGTGATAGCGACGTTTGATCCGACCGAGCTGGCCGGTCAGACATCCAGAGACAGTCTGCCGGCCAGGGAACCATACAGCCGAGTCAGCTCCAGACAAGCTGTCCAAACAGCCACAGACTCCTCACCGGGCAGTCGAGATAGCCAGACCAGTGACATCAGACGGCCCGCTGTCTCGATGCGTCCTTCTCCTGCTGTCCCCAGTGTCCGCTGTCTCGCCCCGTCTCGGTGCCTGTCCTTGTGTCCCCTGCGTCCACGGTTTCGGCGTGAATCGGTGTCCCCGGTGTTCACTGCCTCGCCATCCTCCCAGTATCCGTCGCCTCGCCCTGTCTCGGTGTCCGCTGTCCCTCTGTCCTGCAGGTGTCCGCCGCCTCGCCTTGTCTCGGTGTCCGCTGTCCCTCTGTCCTGCAGGTGTCCGCCGCCTCGCCTTGTCTCGGTGTCCGCTGTCCCTCTGTCCTGCAGGTGTCCGCCGCCTCGCCTTGTCTCGGTGTCCGCTGTCCCTCTGTCCTGCAGGTGTCCGCCGCCTCGCCCTGTCTCGGTGTCCGCCGTCTCTCCGTGCCGCAGGCGTCCGTCGCCTCGCCCTGTCGCGGTGTCCGTTGTCAGTCCCGGCTGCTGTGATTGACCGCTGAGGCCGCCGCTATCTCGGCGCAGCCGGTGCCAGCAGGACCGGCGGCCGCCAGCTGCCGGCGCGCGCGCCACTATCGCCACGGCATCTGGCCGGGACCAGGTGCCGGACAGGGTCCGGGCCGCGTCGGCAGCGCCGCCCGCCGGCTGGCCGGCGTGGAACCGCCCGAGTACCGGGACCCAGTAGTGCTCTGTGGTGGGACCGCGCGAGGACCGGGACCCAGTAGTGCTCTGCGGTGGGACCGCGCGAGGACCGGGACCCAGCAGCGGTCTGCCGTGGGACCGCGCGAGTACCGGGACCCAGTCGTGCTCTGCGGTGGGACCGCGCGAGGACCGGGACCCAGTAGTGCTCTGTGGTGGGACCGCGCGAGGACCGGGACCCAGCAGCGGTCTGCGGTGGGACCGCGCGAGTACCGGGACCCAGCAGCGGTCTGATGTAGGACCGCTGGGTCCTGGAACCAGCGGCAGCAGACGAGTCCGGCAGTCTGACTATGGCCGAACTTCGTGTCGAGGGATGGACGGGATCAGCTGTGTCCTGACCTCTGATCGCGGCAAGATTTGGGTGACACGAGGCCGGAGCGTGTACACCAATACAGCGTGGCTGAGTTTCTTTGCCGCACGAAAGCACGAGAACTGGTGTTGCGTTCCAACCCGGACCGACGACCGGACTGACAATGCAAAGCACGCGTAGAAGGCCGGCGTCTTAAGTCTGACATGCTCCGCCGGAGCGGTGAACCCTACCAGGCATCACGACACCTGCGTGCCGCACCGCACGAACGGCGAGGTCTCAGACTGGGAGCTTTCCCGACTGGCGACGTGTGTTCTCGCATTCAGGGAAGTTCGACATCGAAGAGCACTCAGGCCGCGACGCCGATATTGCAGGATTACTACCGTCATGAAATCCTGAGACACCCGCGACGATGCTTCCATTTCTACGGTCTGCTAAACCAGCTGAGCGAACTTGGTCCGCCGCAACATCAGCGCATGGTCTTGGTTTACCGTTAATAAAGCGAAGGAATTTCCGCCCATAGAAACTGAACAATAAACCTGGACCGTGGAACTGAAAAAGCCTCTGCAGCGACGTACCACCGTACCACAAAGTTCAAATTTGCAGACAAAGTCGGATGAAATGATCTCAGACCCCCCCAGCACAGGCCGTCGGACGAGGAATGCAGAATTTTAAATCGCTCCTCGCATTCAGAAAAAAGCGAGTCCGCTTCTTTGTATAAGCTGTAGTCGCTACTTGCTAGTTGGTGCCCCGTACCGCGTCAAGGCTCAAACGAGATGGGATGATCGAACGACGGCCATGTTGACTTGGATCGGGCAATTTGCTACACATACTAAAAGGACATTATTCTCTTACACCCATGCAACCAATGATTACGTAAAAGACCAAAAACCGCAACTGCGTCCATCTGGTCAAAGGTCTAACTCTTCGGTCAAAGCAGCAACTTACGAGTCAATATCACGGCATATGAAGCTTAGCCCGGCACCGCCTGGGGAGTTTCAAACCGGTCACCCCCTCGATTTTTTCGTGAATAACTTCTGAATCGTTAGAGCCAGCACAACCAAACTTTCAGTAGATGTTCATCAATCAGTTTGACACATTCCAACTTTGGCACTATTCCCATGTTGGGTCAGGTTATGGAAATATGGCGTCATAAATGAACCCTTGCACGCTTGTTTTCGTCTCTTCTGGCGGTGGCGCGAACATGCCTGTTTTTTCCGATAATCGTGAGTGAATATAATGCATGGCCTATTTGGATTTACATAGGATATGGTCCCCAAAAGGATACACAATCATGGCACGTAAACATTAGAGTTCATGCTAGGCCACATGCATGATGACAGTTGGACTGATGTATTGTGGGTAATAGGGTGGTTGCCGCTGACCTTCCCTATCGTTCAAGCTAGACAAGCAAATCTTATATATGCTCCTCTTAAGAAGGCCCGCCAAATGCAACGTGAGATCATTGCAGGTCACGTTATACGAAATGTCAAAACGAACATTGCCTGTAGAAGACCATTCAGTAACAGCAGAAAGCATTATTATTCCTAGTCGGAAAAAGAAAAATTATCTGTCCTGATCCGACCTGACCTTGACCAGATAAAGAGCAGACAGAAGAGATTTGATTGTCATGAGATATCATTTCAGTTCTGTACCTGATGCTGTTAAGAATCCCAGCGCGTTACTGTTTAGCAGGAAGAGTAATGCAACCTCATCGAACCTGACCTAGACTGGCCCTGACTGGATGAAAAACAGGCAATGCAAAACTCCTCATCAGAAGGCTTTATTTCAGTTCCGTCACGTAAATCAAAACGCCTACGAGTTAATATCGATCTTTGGCATAAGATGTATGACCAGTATTTCACCTCACCTAGGTTTACCTTGACCCCACATTTTCAAAATATTTTGGCATGCTTCTGATGGAGAAAATCGTGGCCTTTGGTTTCATACCCAGATGAAGGCTCTACGACTCGCAATGCCGATGATACAATGTACGAAACGGTGTCAGTTTTTCCCAACGGCGTACTACGCGTTTTATGTGACCTGTGCCATCGTCAACCGAGTGACCGGGGCCAACATAACATTTTCTGGACCACAATACTCAGGGCCATCGAATGGTAGTAGATCGGTTCAGACCCGACGGTAGACCCTGAGGTAACAGGGGGTGCCGTTTTTGACACACCCCCAGGTGGTCGCGGGCGCAAAAACACATCAGGCGGTGCCGGCTTAAGGCACCGGCGAAGGGAGCGGGCGCCTGAAGCCTTTGAAGAGCAAATGATGAACAATGGGTCCATCCCTTTACACGCCAATCAAAGACCCTCGATGGCGAGTACAGCTCACCAAGTCAAGGAGTGGCTACCAAGCGCCACTAGAGGCACAACCCTGCAGCTACAACCACTCCGTGACCTCCCGACAAATGGTGCAGACGAGCTCGAACGACGTGCAAACGGGCGTCCACCTCCTCCCCTCCGTCTGTTTGCACGGACAGGCGGCGTCACGAGGCCCGGGAACAACTGCGCTTCCCGGCCAGGTGTTCCGGAGGCCGTCAAACGAGTGCTGCCAACCGATCGCCCATCACCGGCCTGCATGTTCCGATCTTATCTCCCGGCGGAGCAAATTGGAACCACGAAAACCAGACGCAACGCCGCCTTCTGAAAAGCGTCAGATTTCTGGCTACGCGCCTGCTCTACAAGAACTACCTTGAGAGGCAGTGTATGTTAGCTGAGACAAAAACATTCGCGAAAATTGGAGAAAAACGGGACAACAAGCCACAAAACCCGACTAGGAATGCATCTGGTGATTCGAGCGCAAAACACAAACTAAGCGCGCTTGCCAGGTTGACAGCTACGCGTGGAAAATCGGACCCATTTTCTGACAAAGTCCAAAGAATATGCATTTTCCATCATATCTGCAATTTCTCTACCCCTTAATTTCATTTCATAATTCTCCTTTCGTGGGCTCGACGGGTGGAACTCCGCCCCGTACCCCGTACAGATGGCGCCACCAGCGGTCGGCGTCTGGGGCGGCTGCCGGTTAGTGACGAAACCGAATGCGAGCAGCCCACCATAGCGACTGGGCTGCACTTCTCTGTCAGTCGACAAGAAATTACACCTTTTTCGCTCCGTAGGCATAGCCAGCACTTGGCACCTCGGCACTGATCATGAACGCGCTTAGCCAGGGAAATTCTATCTCCCGGCGACCTAACGCAGCATTTGGGTCAGCGAAGCAGTTGGCACGATCAACAGCAGCACAAATCAGACCCAGTCTATCGAAATGGCAGCCTTCCGAGGAAGGCTTTACACCTTTAATGTTGATCTGTTTGATGCTGTTGATCGCGCCGTTGGCACGATCAACAGCAGCACAAATCAGGCCCAGTCTGTCGAAATGGCAGCCTTCCCAGGAAGAAACCGAGCCTACGTTTATGCATATGCATAGCGCCAACTGGGTCCGTCCGGCAAGTCAGTTAAAGAAAAGACTATGCACTTTTCATGCCGCCGTGACTTCCTCACAACATGGCGGTTGTTTACGCCTCTGCATAATCCGTGGATTATCCGATTCGGGGACCTCATCACGGGTAGTCGCCGCGCTGGGCTCCACGGTTCGGACGTGGACGGCTGGACGTGAAGCGACATAAAGGCGCTTCTGCCTGCGCATGGTGAATCACGCCCATATTTTCAGAGTTCCGTGAACAAAAATAAATACTGTAACTAGCATTCCTTATTGCCATCCAAACCATGCAGCAACGCTGATTAATTTAGGGCAGCCCTTATGAGCACCAAACAAATGTCAATGTCGTGCCTTACAATGCAGGTATTTAATATAACTGGGAGTACTATTCCTGAACACCAATAACGTGACGTTTACCAGCAACTCAAAGTGGACCTTCAGTTTTGCAAAGACGCATTCCAGTCTCCACATGGCCTATTCCCTCTCGTTGTTATTACCGAAGACAAAAAGACTTCACCATAACGTGCGTGCAGATATATTGCCGGACGAGCGGCCAAGCCTCAAACAACAGTGGTGGCAATCAAAAGCGGACAAACTGAACCGCAAAAACGCTGGATTCTCTCGAATTCATGGTAACGAATACAACTGTCGTCCAGCATATTTTATACGGCAATTAATCTTTCATCTTTCCGTCTTCCTTCTGCTTCTCATTTTACTTATGTTTCTTCCGAGCTTTCTTCAGCGCCTTGTTGCCGAGGGTGATCTTCATCACTCGCGCCTCCTTGAGCTCCAGCCGCTTCTTGTGCGGCATGCCCTCCGTGTCCAGGTAGATGACGTTGTCCAACAGCTGATCAGGAGACGCCTGTCTCTTCTGCCCCTGTTCGGCCGCCGGCGGTGGCGGCGGCGGCGGCTCGGGCGTGCTGAGGCGCTCCTCCGTCGGCGGCGCCGCACAGCCGGGCCAGGGCGGGCCGCCGGCGTCCGGCGGCGGCGGCTCGGCGGCGCGGCGCACGGCCTCGACCAGCGGCCGGAGCGGGTGGCCGGGCTCGGCGGCGGCCGGCCGCAGACCGAGCACGGCCGTCTCCAGGCCGAGCCGCCGCCGCAGCGCCGGCCGCAGCCGCGGCACGCAGACGGCCGGGCAGCGGCGGCCGGCCGCCAGCGGCGCCAGGAAGCGCGTCTCCAGCGCCGGCGTGTCGGCCTCGACCAGCAGCGCCGCCAGCTGGCCGGCCTCCAGCGCGCGGCTCGCCGCGTTGAAGCCCAGCACGCAGTCGGCCAGGTGGCGGCGGCGCGCCTCCAGCAGCGGGGCGCGCTGCTCGCGCAGCTGGCGGCGCCGCACCGTGATGCCAGCCCGGTCGCCGGCGGCCAGCAGGCGGCAGTACTCCTCCTGCCCAATACCGGACGGAATGTCGAACTGCTCGAAGTGCGTGGAGACCGCCTCGAGGACGGCAGCGGCGTCCTGCTTCGCCACTGGCGGCCACTCCACGCGGAACGGATTGAAGAGCACGTTGCGCGTGCGCGCGCCGCTGTCGCGGGCGGCGCGCTTCATCTCACTCTTGGTGAGGACCTTGGCGGGCGTGGGCGCCGCCGCGGCCGCCGGCTCGGCGGAGTTCATTTTCGGCGGTCAGTGCCAGTACCTGACGAGAAGCAGACAGGCGAGGATCCAATACACGAGCACGGCCGCCGCCAGGACCGCGTAGTAGAGGCGACACAGCGGCTGCGGCGGCCCGGCCGGCCAGCGCGCGGTCGGTCGCAGGGTGGCGGCTCAGTCAGTGGCCGGCGCGACCAGCCCGAACCGCGACAGCAGCACCATCGTGTAGTGCGGCAAGTACACGTACGTCGAGTACACCATCATGGACAGGATGAAGACGAGGAAACTGTGGAAGGCGACCTTCTCGTTGGGTTCCAGCAGGGCCACGGACGTGTTGAGCTCGTACATGCGGTACTTGTGCAGCAGCCAGGCCCAGCCGCGGCGCAGCAGCGACGCCATCCCGTCACTTGTCCTTCCAGCCGGCCGGCGGAGCGCAGAGACGGCGCGCGCAGAGCCGGCCCACGGCGGAGCCCAAGTGAGCGGCCGCGCAGCACGGCACCGGCCACACCTGCCCGCCGCCAGAGCACACACGTGCCGACCATCAGAGCGGCCAATGGCCGCGCGCAGGACAGCCCCGCGACAAGTGGCCGCGACTGGCGATCGCGGCCAAGTGGCCGCGCCGCGCGGCTGGCTGACACCGGCTGCTGCTGATGACCGTAATAGCGGGCGGCTCAGTCAGCCCTGCGACCGGCGGCCAAAGGCGCGGCAGTTATGATTTACGACTGTCGGAGTAACATCTCAGGAACAGCAAGCTCCAGAAGACATGTCATACTTCGGAACATATGAATTCACGGTAAACAATAAACAGCTGCAATGCCGAATCTTTTTAGGCAGGGCAACCAATGGCGTGAGCTTCCTATCCAGTGCCAGGGAAAACTCTAGATTGTATTCAAAGACAATGCAGACACAAGGTGGCGAATGTGTGATGACGCCGTGCACCTCAAGCTGACGTCGGTGACGCACTGCATGTCTGCATTCCCACCTACCGGGACATATTCTCGTCTCTGCGATGAACACTAGCGGTGTGCATTCCCACTTACCTGGACGGGTTCCCGTTTGAGGGTGTAACACTAGCTGTGTGTGTCCTACCTGCCAAGACGGGTCCCGTAAGAGTGTCTAACATTAGCAGTATTTATATCGCCAGAGTGGGTCCCCGTCTGAGGGTGTACCGCTAGCGGTGTGTGTTCCCACCTGCCGGGACAGGTTCCCACTGGAGCGTGTAACACTAGCGCTCTGTGCGTTCGCACCTGCCACGGGCGGTCCCAGTCGAGCGGTATGGCGAAGGCGCCGCACCAGGCGCCGACCACGGCCCCGGCGGCCGCGCCCAGTTGCCACTGCTGAGCAGGCGTCTCCGCTCTGGCGGCGGACGCGAGAAGCGTCAGCGGACCGGCCGCCGTGCACTCCGCGGACACCACGGCAGCGCGGGGTGTGACACGGTGGCGTGCCGAGGATATACCGTGGACACTGAGGCGGCGGACTATGACAAAAGAGGCAGGCCAAAGAGATGGATGCTGAGGTAACACAGAGCATGGCACAGTGGTAACAGAAGATGGGGATCCTGCAGACAGTTAACTGGTCAAAACAACACAGGTTGGCATATCACATTGCATACAGTGGCAAAGGCCAGCTGTTAATGTTCCCATGCACAAGAACGGCAAATAATGCAACCAGCCCTCATACATTGTCGTAAAAGCTAAGAAACCATGAAACATGCCCAAAACACCTCTAGGTTCATAACTGGGCTAATCAGAAAAGACCAGATTAATGGGCAACATATATCTCCATCAAAAGGACAATGCTGGAGATGGGGGAAACATGGCACCATGCATAATGCCTAGTATCAATTGCAGATTCCAATACCAACTGCATACAATGGCCCACTGTAAGTGACTTCATAGCAAAACTGCCCTACATTATCCAAATCAGGGGAAGGAAACAGGCGTGGCAGACTGCACTCACACAAAGTCGAGGAATGTGTCACTGATCCTTGTGATGCTTCCTCCAGATGAGTCAGGGCCACTGGATAGACTGTAAGGGCCGATAACAGGAGACCAAACAGCAGAGTGTTTTCTGTATCACTGGAAAACAGCATGGTTGTTGTTTATTGGTGTTTTCGGGCACGCCGACTACTGAGGTCATTTTGCGCCCATAACGAGGGAAAACAGCATCGGTTTCGATGGCTGAACTGACTGCCTGAGGAAAGAAAATGCCAAGAAGTCAATATGTTCCATTTCACATAATTGCCATGCAAGCAAAACAGCATCTTACATGAAGCAAATGAAATTTCCCAGACAAAAAATAAGGAGCATTAACACATAGTAAATACATGAAAGGACACATTTCTTCCAATAAATGCTTATGTCTATGGGCATATATCTAAAAATGATGGTCATGTTTCCTGACATAAAACCAGATATCATTTAGCAATGTCTGCTTGGGCTTACCTCAGAATTGGTGCACCAAAGATGATTGCAGTGAATGCAAATAGAAATGTTGATACAACAATGATAATAGGTACTGGCAGCTGAAAAAAGAAATAAGCATGTTTACACTTGGCACAGTCAAACCTTGAAAACTGAAAAAAATGCAGTAAAATTTTACACAGTAAAATCCTACCTCATGCACAACAAACAATAGTTCTAGCAGGCATGTATACCTTATCCATGCACTTGCTTTGAACTGCTTAAACAAAAATATGTATCAAACTACAAACAATGGTTTAAAGTCTTATGAAAAAACTCAATATATACTGAGAAACATGTGCAACCAAATTACTTAAATAACACCATAACATGGATATGACCTATGGAAAACCTCTCAGAAGCAGCTTAAGGAGCCATTCTAACTTTCAAGAATGACTTCAAAGAGGTCTCAAGAAAATATCAAATTCATCAAATTCAGGTATGATATTTCTCATTCCGCAGCCTTTCGGTACAGAATCTGGGACACAGTGAATGGTGCAATATAAATGGCCTTAATCACAGGCCACCAATGCACGCACTAGGTAAAATACATCATGGTCTTACATTTACTTTCTAAACAGTCATGGGTTCTGGCCGGAGAACACAGAGCACAGCAGTATGTTCTATGGCAGTCATGGCAAAAAGAACAATACTTCTCATCTTATATTTAAGTTGCCATTCCAAAAATAAAGGTTGTCAATGACTGCAATGTTCATAAAATATATTTTTGGTCGCATGCACAGGGTAAAACTTGCCAAAGAATGTCAAATCATGAGAGGAGAGATGCACTATGACTGAATCTTGCACTGTAAAGATACATCAGGATGGCCATTGGTGGATCCAGGGGGAGGGCAATTATGGCCATGGCCCCTGCCACAATTAGGGAGGGGGGCAAATGGTCATTTGGCCCCTCCAAAAGACATGGGTATTCTTACTCAACCAGAGTTTGAAGTTGTTGGAACTCTGAATCTAACCTATGGCCAGCATCTTCCCCTCCCCCATCAATGACCTACAATTAATACCCAGCTGCTGAAATACACTCTGAACCCACAGCCAGCATCTTCAAGCCCCCAGCACCTCCTTTCCTCATCAATGACTCTGCTGACTTATCATCCAGACCCAGGAAACTCTAGTTTGCCCTCCCCCCAAACAGAGCCACTGGATCTGTCCCTGATCTGGGCACATGCAATTTGCTGTGTAAATGATGTTCACATGTAATCATTTCCACAACTGGGATGCATAATTTTTGTGGCTAGGTATCAGTTTCCACCCAAAATTGCAAATCTGACACAATGATACTTTCCTGTGAAGAATAACAATAAAGCATGTGTCTGTACTGTAGATGCAGACTTCCCCCTTCTCACAAATCCAGAAATCCACATAGATACCTCACTGTATTGGTACCAAAAGATGCGTGATAAAAAAATAGTCCAAATGGAGGCATTCTGTCTTTTCAACATTACAACTTCCCTGAAATAATTTCCTGAAGCAATCTGGTCACTTGCCACCTCAAGCAGCACAAGTTTGAAACATGGAGCACCCCTGCAAAACAGATCATTGCCAAGTTGTTATCGTCTAAGGTCCACAAAGGTGCCATAAAATATGACATTGCTGAAGGACTCATTAAAATGCAGCAGTCTCAAAACTTGAAACAAGTTGATGGCACTGGAACAGGACAGGGAGGTGAACTGGAACCAAGCAAGGACAGGCATGAGTGCCAGGGAAGGAACAGGGACAGAGGAGGAAAACTGGGACAGTACAGAAATATGGAGGGCCTGGATGGAATAGAGTGAGACAGAGATGAAGACTGTGACAAGATGGGCATGGCAGGGTATAATACCTTTGGGGCAGTATAGTGAAAAAAGACTCGGATGGGAAAAGGACAAGTAAATGGATGGAGATTGGACAGGGACAAGTAAAATGATAGGAATGGGACTGAGACAAAGAGAAAAGTGAAAGGCAGAGAAACACAATGAAATGGAAACAAGGACAAAAGGCTGTAAAGGAACAGGGACAAGGAGAACATTGGGATGGGACAGGGAGAGGGGCAGACAGAAAGTTAGAACAAGGATGGAATAGAAGCAAATATGGACTGAAACAAGACTGGTGCAATGATGGGTCACTGGATGGGGCTGTCAACTTAGCAATGACTGGGGTATTTCACCACCTTCCAGTGACTAGGGGGCCTTTTACATCCTGGCCCAGCTTATCCTGGGAACCAACCTCATGATTCTGCACATTCAAACAGCAATTGATATTGCTATCCCCTTACTTGTCCCTGTCCTGTCCCTGCCTTCATGTTTGTCCCTTTCATAGCCCAGTCCCTTTTTACAATTCTGTCTAAATTCCTCCCAAGCCTGTTCCATTAGTCCTCATTTCTCTCCCAACCCCATCTAGGTCCTTCTTCATATCTCTGTACAGTTCCATCCCTCTATACAGTTTCCTTCTCTGTTCTTGTACCCTTCCAGACACTCATACTTGTAACTGTCTACTCCTTATCTCCCTCCCTATCCTATTCCATTGCTATCTCAGCTTATTCTGAGTTTTGAGACCAGTGTTGGAAAAACTGTCATTTTCTGATGTCAAGGAAAATTGTCTGGTGTCACAAAAAATTTTTATTCCAAGAAAAATGTTGTACTCCAAAATGGTCATTTGCCCCTCCCCAGAGACATGGGTATTCCTACTCAACCAGAGTCTGAAGTTGCAAAGCATCCTCCCACCGATGATCTACCATCCATACTCAGCCACTGAAGTACACTCCAAACCCACCGTCAGCTGCCTTCAGTCTTCCCCAGTCAATGACTCTGCTGACCTACCATGCACACCCAGGAAACTGGTTTGGCCCCCCCCAAAACCGATCCACTGGATCCACCCCTGCTGGCCACATGTTCGCAAAGCACCTAGTAAGTCCATGTTTCTTATGTAAACACATGACATTTTATATTCCAAATGAGAATTTGTACTCTGACACCAGAAAGGAAAACCAGGTTTCTAACAATTTTGAGACTGGTTCCAAAAGGTCCTTCAGTGATGTCATATTTCTCAGCACCTTTGCCAACCATCAATGCTTAAGAGTTGGCACTGACCTGTCTCATGGAGATGCTCAGTGCTTGGAGCTCATGCTAGTTGTTGACACAGTGGGTGGCTTGATCACTTCAGGGGACTATTTTGAGAAAACTGTGATGCTGACAAGGCACTACATGCTTTTGCTTCAGCTATCTTCCATTGTGCATCTTTTGGTATCAATACGGCTGGTAACTTCATGGATTCCTGGACTTGTGGGAAGTGGGAGGTCTGTGCCTAGTGCAACCATGTTTCAATGTTCTCTTTTTGAACAAGACTATCAGTCAACAGAGCAGTCTACTAGACCAGATAGGCCAATACTACTGATAAAATCAAGAAAAACTAGTCTTCTGAGTTTTGCCCAGACACAACCCCTGATCAATGACCTGAGGTCCATAGTTACACCATCCTATGGACATGAGTGCCTAACAGATGGGTGTTATCCTGTTAATCAACCAAAACTGAAGGTAACTTGATTATTTGAGGGAAGACAACCACTGTTTCAACAAAGCAAGTTCATGGCATAGATCAATGAGCCATTGCAATTTGCATACACAATACTTCTTGCCAAAACAAAATGCAAACGATGTACTATCCTGACTACTTGTTATACTAAAAATTCATTGTGGTGAAAATGACCGTAAAATAACTGTTTTCAGTCAGCAACATCAACAGAATGGAATCTACATCAGGAATAAACTAAATATTCCGAAAAACTTACCAGGGACAGTGGAAATTTCTTATCTTTCTCTCCTACACAGTATGACACCGTCTCAACAAATGCGACGATGAAGACAGAAGCAAGGACAGTTTCCGACTTGGGCACAGCAGTCGTCCAAACTGCGAGAAGTACACCTATGACTGCTCGGAAATGATCCAGACAGAAGGAGACAAAAAGCATACTCAGCGCGCATTCAGTTATTCACCGCTCACTGCGGTCTCCCGCGAATGACGGGGCTTCTCTCCACCTGAACTCCACGTTTTGCTTCCTGCACGCCAAGCTCGCTAAGGTCATTCATATATGCATTAGGCGCAACCTCGCGATAGCTGCTACCAGATCCTGTTCAACAAACCCCTGTAAAAAGGGAAACCTTTAGAAACCTGAAATATTTTAAAGGAATGGTCCACTTTTAACTCCCACACTAGAAGTCGGGCACTTTTGTGCCCACGCATGTTTTTCTTGAAAATCTCGGGAACGGATCGTAACTCATCGCTGCTATTTTGTGACGTTTATGACAGCTGAATAACTCGTCGATTAACGCAAAAATCGAAAATCGGCCAAAAATGTTTTCAAGTCTCAATTATTGGAAGTCAAACAACATAAGAAAAATAACCTTTGTCGCGGACAAATGGGAACTTTGAGAAAGTATTAGCCTTCTACGCAAGATTACCGTTTGAACAAAATCAGCCGACATCATTCGGGCATAAATGATGGATGTACCAAGACCAAAGCCAAGGTCAGTAAGGGTCAGGGTCATCAATGGTCAACGTCAACCAGCTTGCGGGCTGATCCAGATTTGCTTTGCAACATGTCGGTTTGAAAGACAAATGCATTCAAAGACCCTAATAAAAAAACGTGAGCGCACACTGATGCGCTTACATATACCAGGGTCAATTAGGGCCAACATCATCAAAGGTCAAGGTCAACTATCTTGTAACGTGGTCCAGATTTGCTTTCAACATGTCAAGTTGTATGATGAAATATGCATTCAGACACCGATAAAAAGCACTATTGATATGCTTATATACACCAGGGTCAGTGAGGGTCAAGGTCATCAAAGGTCAAGGTCAACTATTTTGTGTCCTGGTACAGATTTGCTTTGCAGCATGTCTGTACCAGGGTCAATATAAAATATGGATTCAAAGACCCTAATAAAAACACGTTTGGCACATTGATACGTCTATAAATACCACGGTCAGTGCAGGTCAAGGCCGCCAAATGTCAAGGCCAAGCATTTTGTGGCCTGACCAGATTTGCTTGGCAACATGTCGATTTTTATAAAATATGCATTTAAAGACCCTAATAAAAACACGCTTGGCATATTGATACGCATATATGCATATATATCCACATTACATGATTTTTACGTTTTATAGGTAATCAAGTTGTGTAGTTAGGTTCATAGCGACTTAAACACAAACAGTTGACATAAAACGTACTTTGGGTCAAAGACTTCATCCAAGGTCAATGGCTTCGCTTCGTTTCTTTTGACCTTGCGGGGGTAAGTAAACGCTAAAAGTGATCAGATGTACCGATGCTGGCTATCTTCATTGAAAATGCGCCAAAAGATGCGTTTAGCGACATTATTAACAATCAAGCTACACTCGTATCCCGTGTTGCGCGAAATCTGATCTGCAAAAAATGAAAAAAATGGCGCCATTGATCAATGACCTGACATGACCTCGACCCGAAATCCCCAGTCAAGATGCCGAATGAATGGAAATTGTCGCATGTCACGTTTTAACGCTCAAACATGCACTTTTTTCGTCGCGTCCGAACAGCCGCACGGAATTGTCCGTACGGACCGAGGAAGTGTCCAAAGTTGATCTTTCCGACCCCATTTGACCTTGAAGATATTGACCAGGATCATGAAAATTGACGACTATGTAAGCCTTTATAGCCTCACCTTGCCCGTCAAATTTCATGTCTCTAGCTCTTTTCATTCCCGAGACCAGAAGGGCACTTTTGTGCCCCCCCCTTCCAGTGCGCGTTAGTGCGAAATCCCCTTCCACTGCGCGCGTGAACGCGTGTTTTGAGCTGAGATCATTGGCTGAAGATTTCCGAAAATTATTGGGGCCCACACAGGATTTTAGACCGTTCCGTTCCAGTCAATGCCGTAGGCCTCATATAGATATTCCTGAACGTTGGGAGGGGGATCTGGACCTCTCCCATCTTCCCCGGGATCGCCAGCAATGCCTGAGATAACCAAGTTTCACACGGCAGTCTTAGAAGCCAACAGGCAATTTTTGTTGTCGCGAGACTCTTCGCTTACGAAGGTTCCCAAGCAATATCCCACGTTTTGTCCCGTGTCGTTCCCAACCGTGTCCAATTTACAGCTGTTGCGCGGCGCCAAAAGGCGACTCCGACAATGAACACTTGCAGAGCGGGTACGCCCATTGCACCGTATTGTCATATCGACGGAGGAGTACAAAGTAAGGCTTCCAACTAAATACGGTTTCGAAGCTTCTAGCTGTTTCGACAAAACGAGAGCAGAAAACGTTATCAGTGAGCAAGTACATTTCTCTGCTTGGACTTTCGCTTAAAATCCTGAGGTCACGTTTACCGATTCTTCCGCTTTCGATATAAACCCCCAAGTCACTTCGGCACGTATATTTGAGAAAGTTGACCTTTGCAAGGCGGGTTGTATATCCCTTCAATAACTGTCGGCCATATGCACATACATAGATGGGGAGGGGGGTTATCATCCCAGTTACAATACTGGCATATCAAAATACACAGCTGCAAAGGGAATGTTGACAGACGAATTCAGCACTTGAGGGTGGCTTGAAACTGTTCAACGTACGGAATAGCGGTCAGAGATGCCTATCAAAACTGCAAGGTCACTAAAAGGTACTTTACAGATATGTCGTTCAGACCAGGTGGAAGAGCTCGACATCTACAGCCATTAAGCTACCAACTACTAGAACGGGGTTCCCGTTTAATCAACCCCTCTGACGAGTACTTCAATAAAAATTTCATTACGTCCAACAATGAAACATGCACAAGGATGGACGGACAGACACCAACAACACCCATCTAACGCGCTTTGTAGACCTTGGCCGCGCGGCCTTTACAACGTCGAGGAATTGCATCGGCGCCTGGCCTCGGTCGGGCGGGCCCGGAGCTTCTCGAGGGCGTTCCGCGACAACCAGCGTTCAGCACACAAGCCCGTTCACCCGCCCAACAGGGCCCGGCCGGGCGGCCCCTACAGAGGACGGCTCCAGCCACGCCCCTCCCACGCCGGCGCGGTGCGGGGCGTTTGAAGGCCAGCGGGCGCACGGCGGCCCGGTCGGCCGGCGGCGCCACAGGACGGCTCAGTTGCAGAAGGCACGGCCGCAGCCGGGAGGGGCGCGGCTCGCCGGGCCGGCCGCCAGACGGCGGCAGCGCGACAGGCCGCGCACCGCCCGCACTCACCACGCAGCGGTCATTCGCAAAGACGGCCACACACGCGCACACGCCGACAGCCGCGCAACACGGGTGTAAATCAATACAATGGAAACGGCCCGCCTCCCGTTGAGGTTCGGGTTGCAGGTCTTCGTCACTTTTACAGCCGGCCTGAAGAGCACTAGACAGTGCCGCGGCATCTGTCACGTGCCAGCTACCATCGGTTCCAGTTTGCTCGAGTGTCACAACGATTTCCGGGAGCGTCCCCAAATAGCTGCTGTAAGTACCTGATTAAGTGAGCCACGCGCCGTTCGTCCGGCCGACCGACTCCGGCAACAAATTAAGTACGCGCTCTTTGTGACGTCAGTAATGGGGAATGATTCAGAGTCGAATCAACACGCACAGCTGCTTATACTAGTCCACGTCCCGAAGACAAATCATCGACTGAGTTCACAATCTTTCGTAAAAAAGCAAAAAAAAGTCGTTCGGCACAAACGTGGGTTCGACAAGATCCCGAGCATCGTCTTCCACACATCACGTGACCAAACCCGGCCCGCGCGCCGTCAAATAATCCAAATAAACTCTGCGGGACCACCAACAGAGCTGAACGTCTCTCCGGCCCCGGGCGGCGGCCCGGCACGTGCGCGCACCGGGCGTCGCGTCGGCGGCCGCCTCACGTGCCGGCGGCCATCAGCGGCAGCAGCACCTCGGGGCCCTTGGCCTGCGTCAGGAACGGGTGCTGCAGCAGTTCGTAGGCGGTGGCGCGCTGGCCCGGGTCCCGCACCAGCATCTTCTCCAGGAAGCCCTGCATGCGGGCAGACACCTGGCGGCGCGCGGCGCAGGTCAGAACGCAGGCCAGGGCGCAGGTCAGCGCGCGGGATCATCAGCAGTCACGGCGAGCCGACTCGGCAGGCTGCACGCCGCTGCATAATGTTGGAGCGCACTGAGCATCTACGAACAATGGACAAAAGAACATGCAAACAACCCGCGTGGTTAATGAACCTTAGCTTAATGACAGTCAAAGGCATCCAACCTTCCCACAACAGGCAGACGAGATTGTTTCATACACCAGTTAGCGTTAAATGTAACGCAAATGGCCAGAAAGAACCACCACGTCGCACCGCACGGGCCTACCTTGTTGGTGTTCTTCAGCTTGGGCGGCGGCATGTCCCTGATGCGACGCATCGCCTGCAGCGGCGGTTCGTTGAAGAACGGCGGCTCCCCGTCCACCATTTCGATCACCATGATGCCTGTGCAGCAGAGATGGTTTAAAAATACAATGTAACAAATGCCATTGCCGAATCTCGCACAGTCTGTCATCAGGGACGACCTTTTGCGTAAAAGGTTTGGTGTGATCGATGCATCAACCAGCTGCCACGCAAATCACCAGTGTGAGAGAAACCGTTATCAGTGACATTAAATCCCGCAGCCATTACGGCGGCCATGTTCCGTTCCACGGATGCGGACTGTACCGGGGATCAGTCCGCCCCTCCTTCCATTACTCCTCACCATTTGTCTTAAATTTCCGCGAATTCTGCGAGACATCAGACATAACGGCTACGCCGGTATGAAACAGCTATACCGCACGAAAATGACAAAAACGCAGACGCCCAGTGACGAACATCTGCCAGCTGTGTCTCACCGAGGGACCAGATGTCGACCTCGGGGCCGTACGGCAGGCGCGAGATGACCTCGGGAGCCATCCAGTAGGGCGTGCCGACCAGGGACTTGCGGCGCGGCAGCTCCTGGGACACTTGCGCGCAGAAACCGAAGTCGGACAGCTTCACCTGTCGACGGAGCCACATCGGGACGTCACTCAGACGGTGTCCAACGACGTACGATTCTGCTTTTAACCTCAGTCACGGGATACGCGAGTGGTAGCACATAATCGAACATGACCACGACATAAACAACCTGACCTATTCGATGCAAGTCGAAAACGGGTTGACCCTGAAAATCGCAAAACCCTTCCAATAGAAACGTTTGTGACGGCGGTAATTACTTCAGCGATCTGAATCGACGACATTTCCGCAGAACAATGGCGCATGACAGAATCCCAGGGCCAGTAAGCCTGGGACACATCATCCGGGACCCCGTTTACATGCCATCCAAACACTCGCACACACATACACACACACGATAAACACGGACAGCAGCCTGGCCATGACGCAACAGGTGACAGGGACGGGGACCACCCAGCCCCAGCGCTACCTCACAACGAACACACAAACGCGATGATTTCTGGGACCACCTCCGCGAGCCCACTTCCCGAACGCGTTCCACCTAAGTAAACAAATCGACGACGCAAAAACACAGCAGAAACTGCTCAAGACGCAGCGTCGGCAGCCACCGCCAGCCAGACAATGAGCGATGAGCAGAGATCAGAGACGACCCAACCGGAGCCCGCCCTCACCTTGCCGTCGGCGGACAGCAGGATCGAGTCGGACTTGATGTCGCGGTGGATGACGCCCTGCGAGTGCAGGTAGGCCAGCGCCTTCAGGCACTGCTTGCAGACGGTGGCGATCTGCACCTCGTCCATGCGCGAGTGCGTGACGATGTCGGTGAGCGCGCCGCCCTCCAGAAACTCCATCATCACCCACAGCTCGTTCTCCACCAGGAACGAGTTGTACATCTCCACGATGTTCGGGTGCGGATAGTCGCGCATGATGACAACCTGGCGGGGAGACAAATGCGCGATGTGAAATGTAGGAAGAGAGACAAAAAAGTTGACGCAATCGCATCTTTCATGCAAATAGTCCAAATGTAGATTTAGTTGCCAGAGACAACGAAATCAGACGTAAGAATGATCCGACAGCGTCTGAGTCAAACCTGAAAACACCCTGCAATCTACACCAATCACTGGTTTTACATTCCAAGCATTTCAATGTCGTGCAGCACAGCTCTGAAACTGCCTAACGGTAGTCCAATTTCCAACCACAGGATCCTCCATTACACCCTTGCCAGACAAAGCACATGGACACAGGTATCCTCCACTGAACGCCTGCAGGCATCGATACTCCATTCCACCATACTCAACCCTGAGGGTCGACCCCCCTCCCAGGGCTCCTCCACCAGCGGTCCGTCCGAGCCGGCGACCGACCTCGTTGAAGAGCAGCTCGCGGCGCTGCTGGCGCTGCAGGTCCATCTTCTTGACGGCCACCTGGCGGCCGCTGGAGCGCTCCGTGGCGATGCACACGATGCCGGTGGAGCCCTCGCCGATCTTGACGAACGAGTGCAGGTCGCTGCGCGGGTCGCCCGGGCTCACCACCATTTGCAGCGCCATCCGGAACTGCCGGCCGGCCAGGCGCGACCAGTCACAATCGCGGACCACCAACAGCCAACCACGCCACGCCCAAGACCGGGCGCTGCCACCACGGTGGAGCAAGCTGCATTAACCAGTCCGGAATGCCGCAGTGGGCGAAAAGGATCGAACGAGGAGCTTGTGTTACATCGCTACCAGTTCGGCCCGATTAAAGAGCACATTAATGATACGTTCCTTGCCCTTGTTACAGTTTGAACAGCAAAATGCCAGATCCCCAACAATGGGTTCTCCAGTTATCAGTGACTAGTGCCGACAGACTATTTCCAATGCTATTCATACATCGCCATGGTGTATGTCGAGGTCAGGACTATTAAGTAAAAACATGAGACAGTAAAAACATGAGAACAGTCCAAAACCTTGACAATATTGTACCACGCAACCATTTCTCCACGAAAATCCCGACTTGTGTCTACGAAGTCCCGGTCAGCCTGCACCATGACCCAGTTCGTGTCGGCCTTCACCTGCTCATGCGAGAGCCGCTGCGGCTCGTTCTGTTTATTGTCGCGCGCCGCCGGCGCCGGCTTCAGCACGCTGTTCTGGTTGTGGTCCTCCGTGGCGGAGGAGGCGGGCGGCAGCAGCTGCGGCTTGGGCGGCACGTGCGGCGGCGGCCCGCCGGCCGGAGACATGTGGTTGGCCGCTCCGCCGCCCGAGTGCTCCGGCAGAGGCATCGGCGGCTGACAACCGCCAGACGGTCGCCAGTCAAGGCAAGCCGACACACACACACGGCAGATCACGACAGCGATTAAAAACGCCGCGGGAATTGTTAATGGCGGAACTCAACAGGGAACAGCAGCTCACGTCTGGCGTCTGGAACCTGTTGTCTGGTGATCGTCACACGTCAGAAATGATCGCCAGTCAAGGCAAGCCCAACGCCAACGCATACTCTCACGGCAGAAAACGACTGACATTAAAAGATGAAAACTTCAAATGTTAACAGTGAAACTCAAAAATCAAGTGCAACTCGCCATGTTTGTAGACGAGCCAAGTTCCTAAATCAAGAAAATGTACATTTACGACCAAGTTTGGAAAAACTGCTGTTTTTCTGGTGTTGAACAATAGCGAATGTGCGCCCAAAAACATTTCATACACCAAAAGTTCGATC
Organism: Capitulum mitella; assembly: GCA_030062745.1. Classification (NCBI taxonomy): domain Eukaryota; kingdom Metazoa; phylum Arthropoda; class Thecostraca; order Pollicipedomorpha; family Pollicipedidae; genus Capitulum; species Capitulum mitella. The sequence goes on along the minus strand of CP099847.1, from coordinate 1,032,093 downwards.
TTGTGCCTCCATCACAAAACTACATCAAAAACCATGCTGACAAATTACTAACTCTGCAGTGCAGAGTTAGTAATTTAATAATAGTAATGGTCAGTCGTTTCCATGCAGTCTGCAAGCAAACGACTCTGTCTCCATTCAGTAAGAATTAGGTATGATGTCATAACTGACTTACACCAAGAATGTCAATGTAAATCAGTCCTACTGCTGGCAAAATTGTGTACTCCAATACAAAAATTATACTCGGACACCATGAAAAAAAAAATTCCAACCCTGTTCACGACTCGCGCTCGAAAGCAGGCGCGAAATGAGCACGACTGCAACCGGCCTTCACACCACTCTGGACACTGCACAGATCCACAACTCACGCCGCCCCGCCGCCTCACCTTGGCCGGGAAGTGGGGCGGCTGGTGGCCAGGCCCGGGCCCGGGCCCGGGACCGGGGCCGGGTCCGGCGGCGGCCGGCGGCCCGGCCTGCTGCGGTCCGGGCCGGTACAGCTCGTGCTGCGGCGGCTGCTGGCGCGGCAGCGGCTGCGGCAGCGGCTGCGGCGGCGGCGCGCCGGCCGAGCCGGCCGACGGCGGCCGCGGCTGCGGCGGCCAGCCGTCGTGGCTGTCGTTGAGCGCTGGCCGCGTGTTGCCGTAGAGCGGCGAGGCAGCCGGGTGCGGACTGTAGCCGGCCGCCGCCGCCGCCGCCGCCGCCGCGTGCTCGCCGTGCACCATGTAGCCGGGCCGGGCCGGCTCCGGGCCACCGGCCGGGTGCGGTGACTGGCCGCCGGGCGCCCCGTGCGGCGCGTGGCCCTGCTGCGCGCCCGGCCGCGGCGACATGCCCTGCGGCATCCCGTGGCCCGGGTGCCCCGGGTGCCCCGGGTGTCCGGGGAAGCCGCCCGGGTGGCCGGGATGCCCCGGGTGACCCGGATGTCCGGCGTGTCCCGGGTGTCCGGGGTGTCCGGGGTGGCCCTGATGTCCCGGATGTCCCGGGTGTCCCGGGTAGACCAGCGGGCCCTGGGAGGCCGGCCGCGCCGGCCGCAGCAACGGGGACGGCTGCGGCGGCCGCGGCCCGTGGTGCGCATGCTGCGCCAGCGGCGACGGCTGCGACATCGGCGGCCGCATGGACATCGGCGACCGGCCGTCGGGGTAGCTGTTCGCACGCATCTGTAATGGCCGACAGCGGCGTCCACACATCGTCCACCGACCCAAAGCACTACGGCCTGCGTGTTTAACAAACACTTCAAACGTAGTTACCGCCCCATTCAAACGAGGATTTCCTTGGCAACACTTGCATGCGATGACGGTCGGCTTTGTTTGCTGGCAAAACAACGACGATGGGGGCGAATAAACAGGATGACATCAAGTACGTACAGCTGACTAAACCATCCGGACAAAGCAACACGGGCAAGCTAACACAGCTGCACACGTCATACTACCCTTGCACGGCCCGCCAGCACATCTCCGCCGGGAAAGCTGCAATCGCTGTCCGCCGACTGGTCTGACTTCCAGTCGGGTAGTACCGACGTGGTACAGGACCGCGGTCACCCTTCCAGCACGACGAATACTACTAATTCAGCTTTTTCGGGCGTTTGGAGGGAGCTGACCATCACTCTCCCAGCTCATCTGGACAAAGTTCTAAACACAAAGTTTTGACCCAGCTCATCTGGACGGCCGCGGCCTTACCGACCAGCACTCGGCGTCTCGGTCCTCGTCTCCACACCAGCACTGTCGGGGAAGCCAGACCCGGCTCACCCGTCCGCCTGACAGGACGGCGCCACCCCTCCCGGCCGGACTCACCTGCGCGTCGGGCGGTCCGTGTCCGGGCGGCGGCCGCTGCGGCGGCGGCTCGTCGCGCTCGGCCTCCTCCGGCAGCGGCGCCGGCCCCTGGCGGCCGCGCTGCGCCGCGCGCAACCGCAGCGGCGGCGAGTGCTGGCGCAGCGAGTTGCTGCGCGCCACGCTGCTGGAGCGCGGCAGCACGGCCACGCCGTTGCGGGTCGGGTCGCCGGCCGGGCTGCCGGCGCCGCGCACCACCGGCTGGCGGCGGATTGACCGCGTCAGCCCGCAACCGGCGACGTGCGCTCGCCCCGCCCCGCGGCGCAGCCGCGCCGGGCAGCACACAGCAGCGAAAGCGACACACAAATGCTACCGGACAACCCGGACATGGGGAGGAAACCGATGAGCAGTCTCCAACGTACGAAACAATAGCCGGGATTAGCGGATACTCTAGGGTCGCGTAAGCTGACGAACATCACACCTGTTCTCGGATTCTGAAGATGTTACCTGAGTAGAACAGCATCCAGTCACACAAATAGCAGACATTTATATTCTGGGGTGGTAAAACAAGTCACATCTGCCCCGTTTACTGACCTTGAAGTCCATCATTTCGGTGGGCGTGACTTGCAGGGGGTCGACGACGCCGCGAGGTCGCGTCTCCAGTGCCTTGGCATTCCTTTCGACCAGCGACACCCACTGTGGTGGCAGGCCGACATACTTGTTTTGCCGTTCGTCAAAGTCCGTGTGCACGCGGTGGCAGAAGTTTGTCGGCGCTGATATTTCCAACTTCTTTGACTTCCGCTTTGATTTGAACATGACGAATGTGTCTACAAAGGGAAAATGAGATTATCAAACAAACTGCATCATCATGCATATCAGCATATCAGCCCTTTTAGAAAAGCAGATCAAGTAGGTGTACACACATCATTTGATGAGAAATAAATATCCAATTTTGTTATTTAAACCACTACAAATTATGAAACTGAATCAGATACTGAGAATGTGACAGCAACTCACAAGTCACAGTGCATATGAACAGCAGAGAGAAAAGCCCTAAAATGTCAATGGTTTATTGTTGTTCATCAGCATGGATGTCTCATCAAGGTTGGCAATTCAGCCAGCAACAACCATTTTTACTGCTAACCACTTACTGGCATTAACTGTCCAACACTGCATGGAATAAACAATGTCTAAAATTACTCTTAAGGGAAGGAAAATTGGTGCAAACAAAAAATGTAGTAAACAATGTCTAAAATTGCTCTTAAAGGCAAAAATTAGTGTTCTCAAAGTCAAGTAAATATAATATGAATGATGAAACAAATTCAAATGTAGCATTATTCTGTTCATTGTAACAACTCATAACTCACACAATGCATGTTCTATATCAGCAAACGCATTCACTGCCAAGCAATGCAATGCAATCCACACTGCTACTTTTTGGGAAATAATACCTACCACGCAACAGAACACACAATGTCAAATCATCATTCAGTGCTAATCCTGAGTTTCTTGTGCCTTACTGCAGAAAGGAACAACACAAGTCTATAAAAAACTCACTCCTGAAGACCATATTGCAAACAAACTCTACACTCCATACATAAGTTGACCTTCACTTGCTTTTTATGAACACCTTTGCCATTCTGGACCACTTTTTAACACAGTAGTTGAGAATGGTGACAAATAAATTTCAGTCTGACAACACATGGGTGCAACAAACTATGGACCTTAATTATCCCCTGATTACCTTGTATAACTGTCCTAAACATAAACCATAACTTAGCAATGAAGACTATTGGGTACTGCTAATTTACATGTCCATCTGTCTTATGTTAAAAAATTCATTCTTCATCAATAAATTCCTTTCCCAATCTTGTTGCCTCATATTTTGCCTCCATATTTCAAAACACATATGCTATGCATAACTGTACCAGAGATCAATACAGAACCTTAATGATAGTGCATGTGCACATGAAATCTCTGGTTCACCAAAACAATCTTGTGAAGACCAGCCCTACTTTTCATTGGCCTATGGCTGGTTTGGAAATGACAATTTATGAAAGCTCACAAGATAACAATCTTTCATGATTTGACAACTACAGTAATGATCTTTAATAATAAAAAACTGGCTATTAATATACAATATATAACTTAACAGTATTACATAATAACAGCTAAAATTAATACATAATATAAGAAGTCAGCATGTTCAGGCAGCTCCTCAGAGTAAAAATGGCAAGAAAGTGGTATCTGAGCCAAAATAGGAAAGCCATTCACTTTGATTAAGAATTACAACTGTATTCAATGATCTTTCTAAGCCCTATAGCCAGAGAAAAGTGGAACTAACTGATGACATGGTAATCTACCACACAGCAACCCACAGCACTATCTGACAAGATCTCACTGGCACAGCACAGTGCTGATTGCTGGATGACCCTGTGAGACAGCTCTGCTTCTTTGGCATACAGATTTGTTGGCCACCACTCCAGATCAGAAGGCACAAAGAATGAGAAATGTGCAAAGCAAAGGCAGGGTTGCTTGAAAAAGGTGTTCACAACCATGAGACACCAGCAAACAATCCTGCTGACCTGGCACATCTCTGGTGCTCCCTCAATAATTTTTAGTCTGGTGATTTGTTTCCTTGATGCACTGGTGTGTGCTCCACTACAAAATTTCCCCAAATACTACAGTCATTCTTGCTTTGACTGCCAACATGACTAGAAACCATCACAGGCAAGTGAGTGCAACAGAAGCTGGTACTTGGCTACGTGCCTGTCTGGGGACAATTTAAGACCAACCATTTCCATCACCCAATACAACCTTGCATGCATAAAACAAAGCAAAACGCAGGGAATTTCATATGAAAATGAAAGGTATGAAGCCATACAACATGCGAATAACGACAGAAAACGAGAGCATATTCCAGCATCACATACGGACCTGTCAAGCTCTGAGAAATCGGTTCACAAGACCGTGATTTCAGTCCCGGAGAAACACCGGATTTCGTCAATTGTCAGCCTTTAGGCTAAAAAACGGCATATTTATCCTTATCCTTCACGAACTGATCAGAACCAATATCGATCTAACACACACAGACACAAATCAGCTATGCGTCAGCAACACACATCACACACACCGCCGTTGAGTTCTCACGGTAGAAATCGACGGAGGCGACGCCTGAGCTCAAAATGGCGCATATCAAGGAAGCGGCAATCTGGGGCCCAGCACAGCTGCCAATTCCACCTGAAGCGAAGGAAATCTTTCATGTTGCGGTTTTCTTCCCGTATTTAGCGCCGATCTTCAGTCGATAGCGGGTATGCGCCAGAATATCAGCAGATTTCAACACGATGCGTATCCGTAACAGCTCGGTCTAAGGGAACTGGAAAACGGACACTCCTCAAGCGTCTGCGGAATCAGACACAGCACTTTTACGGAGGCTGGACGAAATGAAATACATGAGAAGTGAACCCTTCAAAACAGAATTTCCCAAAATTTCGATTCGTGTTATCGCCCACGAATCGCCCTTGGAAGCGAAGCATTTGTCATCCCAGTAATAACTCAGTGCGTCGTTACAAGGGTTTTATTCCAGGTCCGGCCACTGCACATCAGGCAGGGCATCCAACGATGGATATTAAATAGGTACGTCGGTGCAGCTCAAATATCTGATACCGTGGTGGATGACGGCACTTGCGGCGGGCACGAAGGCTATATCGCCTGCGGCCTCTAGCATCGCTACTACTTTCTGTTATTGGGATTTCAATGCTCTTCAGCGTTCCGCAGTGCCTCCGTGAAACTGATGAACATGAAAACAATAGCTGATGTCAATGAGGGCCCACCAGCCGTCAAGTGCATTCAGTAGCAGATGCTTTCTATGATTGGTGGTAAATGCATGTACTGGGGAAGTGAAGGAGTAAGCATGGTGCTTGCCCATCCAAAGATCTGCAGAGGTAGTAATAAATTAATTTAGTAAATTCCCAATGAGCTTTTAAGTGATCATTGCATTCATGAAAAGGATATTTCTGGCAATCTAATGCATTAAAATTCAACAGGAAAGGAGAATACTGCCATGGGTGGTAAAAGAGCATAAGTGTAGTTCATGTTATCTCAGCAAACCTCAGTGGCAGGACATTTTTGCATGTTATGCTGGCTAGCTGAAGCCTGGTGATGAAAGAAGGTTATATTTAGAAGATAAAAGCTGGTAGTGGATTGTGAATGATGTATGAATTGGGCTTGAATGAAACTGCAAAAATAACATTGCACTGACATCTCAAAGCTAGGTTCTAAGGAGGCTGTCTACCAGAAGCAGGTTTTCCATGATTACATGTGTGCTTCATTGCCTGTTTGACGCACTAGATGTGTGAACTTATGAGTTCTTTGTGACCCATGATCATAAATCATATTTATGCCTTAACTGGATGTGAGATTTCAGAATGGTATCTTAAAGAATAGGATGTTGTGAAGTGATTGTGATGAGACTTTGGTTTCATGAATGAATGTGGCAATCATTCATTGCACCAAAATGAGCCAAACAAGGTTTTTGGACAGTAATCCAATATGGTCCATGCTAGTCTAAAAAAGTACAGAAATGAATGGTGGTATGCAGCTGCTGTGAAGAAGCCAGTTAAATACAAGATGGCAAACAACCAAACAAACAGACATATGCTAAATGGCACTGTTGCCTGTAACACTCTGGTAGCACAAGAAGACTAATGAAGGGTGATGGTAAGGAGGTGCCAGGGCCACAGTTTGTGGGTGTTTTTGGATGTGTGGGAGCCATGCACAGCAGGTTTGAGTGCCCCTGGCTGAATCAAATCCAGATCTGAGTACGTCATGTCAGCCATGTGGGATGTGAAAACAAAGGAATCCTGGCACATGAAACTCTTCTGCTTATAGGGCATCATGAGATGTTACTTGCTACTCTCTGCATGGATGCGTGAGGTGCATGCGGGATTGTGACAAGTCACTGGCCTGGACACAACATAATTTCTCCAGTGGTTTTGTGTCTGGAATGCCTATGTCATGCATGCTGTGTGATACTCTGCTTCTCTCCCTGTTCTGGCAAAGTGGGCTTGATAGCATGTCAGCTGCAAACTGGGCAAGAGGTTCATGCTGACCTTGATAGTGTGTGGGTTTCAGTGCCAGCACAGCAAACCCTGCCTTGTGTAGAACTTTATCTCAAGCTTCACATTAGCAAGTAGTTTGAAAAAGACTATGTTAAAATGCCTAAAACAATGACAAGGGTCCGATGCTTCTGCTTCTCAATAATTGATGAGATCCGTATGCGCAGGGGCCCAATGAAAATGAAACAGGACGATTCCTTTGTGCGTGACTCTGCCCATGATGGGACCTCGACGTTTGAAATAGTCCGAAAGGTAGTGCCCTGAACATGACGAACTACAAAGCCCGAGAGGCTCCGACACGTGATCAGTCTCCACCCGGCAGAGGCTCCCAGGATCGGAGGTCACGTGGAGTCCGGGCCGCTGGGATAGTTTAGTCGGAGGTTTCGCCGCGCCGGGAAGCCATGAGGTGTCTCAGAGGCAAGGCGGCTGACGGAGGTCTTCTCTGAATGCGACACAGCAGGAGGGGAACGGTCTCTTGCACGGGCGCCGCACTAAGCAGCATCCCCTCGAAGACTTTATGTGGATCCACCCCTCGTCTGGACGCTACCAGCATGAGCTCAGATACAGTGTGACATGATGCGAGACGGAGTGTCGATAAGAAAGAAACATGGGAAACGAACGTTTCCTTCTAATCGTCTGGGCAGGCGGTGCCCTGTGTGTCTCACTGCTAAATCGCCAGCCTCCAGGTCATGGGACGACAGTACGGTAGCATTCGTGTGATGTCAGGGACGTGTAGGCCATGGGTGAAACCCCAGGGGGGAGGCTAGGGACGTATCCCCTCCAGTTTCGGAAAAATAGGTTTTTGTCTCCCCATCTTTGTCGGAAATTGAGCGTTTTTCGCAGTTTCCTGTTAAAAATAAGATTTTGGTCCTGATTATTCCCCCCCCACTGATTCTGATTTGTCTCCCCAATGCCTGGGACGTTTCTACATCTTTGGTGTAGGCACTACATAGACATCTTGGACATTGTATAAATAGTCCCACTTGCTGGATGGTGGATTGCGAACAGCCGGAACGATATTGCAGCAGATAAACTACCTAATATGAAGCGGTAACTGCACGCGGGCGTTGCTGCGTGAATGGAAGACCTCGACACCCAGTCCCGTTTAACCCTGTTCCCGCATGGGCGGGGACTTTGAAGCCTCTTCCCCTTCGTTTTTTTTTTTTTGCTGTCCATTTCCAGAGTTTTTGAAGCAGCTTCACGAGACTGAGTCACTTTTCCCACCTATTTTTCTTACGTGTCATGCCAAGTTGTCTTGGTTTTATTTTCCTCAGATGTGAAGCAAGACGAAGTTTTCGGGAGGCACCTGAAACTATTTTTAGCGCTGTTGAAGACAGGGGAAATGGCTGCCAAAAAAGGTTTTAAGAAAAAAACGTGAAACAAGCATGATATTGTGCATACACAAACATACAGAAGTATTTTTGTCATGTGAGATCACTTCACAAGGTCAGGTCAGGGTTAAAATTTGTTTTATGTAAATATTTTGAAGGCTTCCTTTAGAAGACGAGATGTGGGAAACGTGCCACTGGACACAGTGCCCTCTATTTGTGTTTTAGGCTTCAGTTCGATATCAGGTTGGGTCACGGAACTAGAACCGAAAGTGCCGCGCACCTACCCTGTATCATGGGGATCATAAACAGGACTTGGAAATTTAGTCAGTTCAGATCGTCGGTTCAGGTGGTCCATAAACAGCGGAGTTGCGATGATTAAGAAATATCTCCGTTTTGACTTTTTTGTTTTCTCCCACCGCTGTACCCACGCCTTTCAAGGTTTTCAAAACTTCTTGTACGGAAAAAGTGACTTAGGTCATGGCGAATTCATTGTCGTTTGTTGCGATGAAATCGGACGGGTAATTCTGGAGAGCTCTGGGGGAGGGTCAGATAAGCCCCATACGTGAGAATGCGCCCTAGCGCTCTGGGTACGGGAGCAGGATTGAAGGCAGACGAGGTGGAGACGATTTTCAAACTGTTGGGCGCTGGTTTAGTAAGTTATGTAGGTTGTTCTGTCTTTCAAACACCGCCAGATTACTGATACGAAATACAGTATTGTATGAGGAAACTTCATTGTTTACTTCACCAGCGAGTAGATCAAGTGGAAAGGGTGGCCTGTTTGTAATCTCTTCCTCTTCCTGTTGTTGGAAATCTCATTATCGGTTTCGGCTCAGGTTAGTTCCTATGAACAGCTCAGCTCCCCAGACGCGTATAAATACACATACAAGCGGATAAGGCACAACGCGTGCTTCGGATGTCAGCAACGCTCACCTTGGCGGACCGCAATATTGTCAGAAGCAGGCACGTAGCCAGGGTTTTCCTCTGGGAGGGGGAGGAAATGTCAAGTTTTGTCGTAGGCCACTGGCATGTGACGAAATGTATAGGAAAAACAGTAGTTTTATGTAACTGGCCTCGTATTTAACTCACAGGAATACATATGTTTGCGTTTGCAATATCTATATGATCACTGTCGTATTCGTGCGAAATATATACATATATATACATATATATATATATATATATAGATATAGATATGTATACGTATATGTAGACCGCTTGGTCCGGGAGCCATGGCCCCCATGCCCCCCCCCCCCCGGCTACGTTCCTGATCAGAAGCTTTCTGTGTTTCAGAAGTTTTGAGCTCGTTTCACAACGTTTGTTTTTTAGGGGAAAACGTACCGCCGCTTTGTTTCTGATCGCGGCGTGGAGAGCCAGCGAGAGCTGCGATGTCTACGGACACACTATGGTTTTGGCACGTCCTGCTTCGAAAACGTTCATCCAGTCTTCCTTTTTTTGCGGACGGCCGTTCATTGCTCCAGCCGGCTACGTGCAGGAAAATGTGCTCGTTAACCGGACTGTACTGCGCTTCGCGTGTTTTTTGTGACAGATCATAAGCACATGCCTGCGCATATGTCTCGATTTAGGCGCGTAACCTTCATTTCCTCCCGGAATCTGTTGTGCAAGCTCCTGGAGATGCTATGTATCGATTTCAGGCTTTGTTGAGTGTTGTTTGACGCTGAATGGCCATCATCATTGAGTGAAGCTCTCAAACCAGTCGTCGGTTTGCAACTGTAATGTAAAGCGGTTGATGGAAATCGACGCCGTGGGAGGAGACTATGATTAGCGATCCCGAAAATCCGTACGATCTCCGTCCATTTTAGAACGGTGCACGCGTTGCGACGTAGTGTGTGTTCGGAACCGCTAACAATGAAGAGCGTTTTCCTTGTGCTCCACGCGCAGTTGCCGACCTTGTTTCCGACAATAGATGGCGCGTCATTCCTATAGGGATCCTATCCATCGTCTTACGGCAGCCTTGAGCAACAAGACGTCTTCTCCAGCCGCCGCCTGCCGCGGTTGCGGAGAGCGACGGCCTGAGACGTCGGGGCGGACACGAACCGGTCTCGGGCCACGTGGGCTGACGGCGCCACGTCGGGCCGGGCTCCCGTCCGGGGGCGGCCCTCTTCGGTACCGACCGTTCGACGACCGGCGTCGTCCGGCTCGTGTTATGCGGCTGCGCGGCGGCAACAGGCGAGCGCTGTCGGCTCGGCGGCGCGGCGGGAGAACGGCTGTGCGTAGGAACAGCGAACGGACGGCATGTACGGAGGAAGGGTCCTGACTAGGTGGCTCTAGGCGCCAAGTATGTTCCAGCCTCCCTTTGCCATGCAGGTATTGGAGGAACCGGAACTGGCGCATGTTTGGAACAGTTTCGCGCCCCACGCCTGCTTGCTGCCCAAAACTCGGAAACTGCCTGTTTCGGTTTACAAGCATAAACACTGCTGTGATCGCCATAGAAGAGTTCACGCATGCCTACAGCACGGCTCGATTTCTCAACACTGGCTGCTGTAAAGTGGACCTGCTAGATATTTGGTTGTTCGACCGAGTGTCAATGAGGCTCATGGGTATAGGATTGGGGCAAATTTTGGCATGGGAAAATAGATTCAGGGAACCTTAAAATGTGATACTGATATTGTATTTACGTTACGTTAATTTATAAAACAAGAAACGCATGAATGGGTCAAGAGACTGGGATGAAATTCCATACCAGTGATTTCCTTTGGTATGGAAGGCTCCATACCAAAGATGTACAAAGTTACGTCCCTGATAAGGTTTCATTGGTCTGTTCGTTTTGTGGATCCGTAGGCAAATTGCATCTTTGCCTGTTACGTTTAATCCGGCAGGTATCGCCCACGGAAGGGGTACATCGACTGTTGCTTAGTTATCTCCTAGTGCTATGTGCATTGCTAGAGGTTAGAGTACACGGTTTATTTTGCAATGATGGTTGATAATCTCGTTTTTGAAACGCAGCACAACCTTTAGGGGTTAATATGGACTTTCCAACCTTTCAGGAATTGTATGTCTTCAGTCTCGAAATAAATAACTTCACTTGGTTTCGTGGAGACATACGCGCCCAGTTTTATCCACTTTGAAGTAAGCTGTGTTTCTAACCGAAACTGTGAGAAAGTTGAGGTCTGAGCGAATTTCTCTGCCTGAACTCTGTGTATTTTGTGCCTTAGAATTCCCATAGACGCACTGGAGCAAGCTGAGTGCATGCCTGACTGAAGTTAGTTTGTCAGAGGCCGACCAAGCTCCAACGGTCCAGGCACTACATCCAACCGCATGATGGCGCCGCCCTGGCGAACGCCACTCTTGTGTTGGGAGAAGCCGATCGCCGAACAACTCAGCTGGCTGCCAGGACGTTTAACATGCAGAACTATGAGAAAATGTCCGTGTTAAGAGCAGGCCAACGTTCAGCGTATCCGTCAGTTCACAAAGCTAGCAGCCGGACGCAAGCTGCTGTCATCCCGGGTCATCTCGGTAACGTAGCAACGGGTGAACTCACCTCGCCCAAACGAACAACTGAAGAAGCACAACAGTGCGTTTCCCAGTTATTCGGTTCCGTCAGACGGCTAGGACACTTTTGTAACCATTACTTTCTCGCTTCATGTGACTTGATTAGTTCAAGCACGACGAGAGCGCTTCATTCTGCAAAAGCGACCCGGATGAAGCTTTACAGCTTTTTTTCTCGGCCCTTCCTTCCAGCGCGGAGATCGTGCAGCTGTATGAGAAATCCTCTTCAGGCGTGATGGAACTGGAGCAGACACCCTTAGATCCTGAATAGTGGTCCACTGAATGCGTTAAACGATGTCTGAACTCCTTTTCATTGAGCTTCACAGCAACCTTGGTAAGGTCAAATACTTTTGGTCAGATAATTTTGTGAGAGATGAAAAGTGCGCTCTCGGTTAACGCACCATCCCTTTTTAGTTACCTTACGCGATACGTTTTTAACCTCATTAAAAATACTTTCCGCTCAGTAAGCCCAGTGTTACTGGAAGACCATCACCAACAGGAAATATGCTTTCAAAGAGGCATTAGACATTGTAATTTCAGACTGTAACGGCAATTTCCAGTTGTCAACAGACATCGCTGTGCTGACGTTGCCCGCGTATAGTGCCGCGTACGACGCAGTTTCATTTCGCCACCTATTTCCCTATTCCCGGGCTAGAGTTTTTCGCCATTCCTCCCTTTCGTCGTTATCAATGCTGGGGCCGAAATTGGTCCGCCACAGGTCGCTGGTTTGACGACTATCGCGGGCGACGGGTTAATACGCGTGCCGCCGCCGCTGAATGGCCGTTCACGGTCCCGGCCGGGCGTCGGTAGCGGGCTTGGGCGCCGAGCCCAGGGCCGCCGGGCCTCGGGCTTTGCTACTGTGCTGCCGGCCCCCAGTGCCGTTGTCAGTCGGCTGCAGGACAGGTCGGCCCAGCGTGGAGGCCTGGAAGCTGCGGTGGACGGTCGGAGACGCTGCTGGGAAGTGACTAGGTGCCAGGCTGGGCCGCCCGGTCCTGTTACGCCTGTCGTCTTATCCTCCTGAATGTTCTCCATTCCTGACTTAGCCAGTTTTAAACACAAGTAAATCGGCAGTGAGTGCAACCTGCTCTGCTCTCCCAGCGTCCCATTTGACCCTCGGGCGGCACGTCCTCTCAGGGCTGCGAGCGTCCTGGGTCGAACGGCGTCCGGCGCCGCCTGCCGGGCACATGAGGACCGGACGGCCGGGTCCGACCCCGTCCCGCGGCGTCACCGTGACGGAGGCCGCGTCCGTTCTCAGAGCGAGCCGGCGGTCTGCGGCGGAGCGGGGTCGGTGGAGATGGCTCCTGCACTGCCCGCCAGCCGGGCGGCACCGTCAGCGTGTGACCACAACCCGAGGGCGGCCTGAGAGGTAAGGGTCCTCCAGTCGTTACAGGCAGCAGCGCGTAGCAGCGTGGCCGATGGTTGGCATGCTTTGCTTTCAGCTGCGAAAACCGCTGTAAATTGGATCAGCTCGCCTGTGAGGGGGATCACTTCGGTAGTATGTTGCAAGCTGCAGGGACTGTATTAAATATGCGCCCAGTTTGCGTGTCATGAAACCAGAGAAATCGCCAAATTACGAAAAAGCAAGATCATAGTTGTCATATTTGCGTATCGTTTCGAAATTGGCAACTTGCAGGTGCTTGGGTAGGCATAAGCGCCGTATCCAACCCGATTCCCAGCCAGAACAGTTGCAGTTCGTAGGATCGTGCAGTTCTCATCGGCCGCCGTGTGGCCACAACAAACGGCTCCCAGTGCAGGTCCTGGGTTGACGTGTGGCGGGGTTATGTCTGGCTCGTGGCAGCTGCCTGTCGACGTCTGATGTCGTATCTGGTCCGTGACAGCTGCTTCGGTCGTCTGGTGACATCTGAGGTCGTGTGTGGTCCGTGACAGCTGGCCCGGTTGTCTGGCGACATCTGAGGTCGTGTCTGGTCCGTGACAGCTGGCCCGGTTGTCTGGTGATATCTGCGGTCGTGTCTGGTCCGTGACAGCTGCTCCGGTTTTCTGGTGACATCTGCGGTCATGTCTGGTCCGTGACAGCTGCTCCGGTCTTCTGGTGACATCTGCGGTCATGTCTGGTCCGTGACAGGTGCTCCGGTCTTCTGGTGACATCTGCAGTCATGTCTGGCCCGCGGCCGGTGGCGTTGTCTCCCTGTTGGTCTCGGTGGACGTTCGGACCCCAGGAGAGCCGTCAGCCACCGGTGGCCTGCAGTCCTCCCACTTCCACCGGAAGCCAGGTGAACAGTTTTCTGGTGCGACGTGGTCTCGCGTGACTGTCGCGTTTGTTTAGGGATTCCTGAGTAGACTTTCTGCCTAGCAACTTCTGCTTCTTCAAATATGAGCTGTAGTAATGGGAAAGTTGTCTGACCTGTCTGTGTAAATTTCATCCGTTCTTTTGAAGTGTGTTTGTCTCGTTCCTGTGTAGGCCTGCTTCATTTTTTCCCTTAATTTCCGCGTAGTTTCGAAGACCGAAGGTATCAAGACGTTCCGCTTTTATTCGTCTTGAAGACTAAAACAGAAGTTGATTAAAAGTCAAGAATAGATACCGAATGTTTGATGTGACGGCGTCACCTACATGCCATACGACATGAAGTATTGACAGTACGTGATATTGTCATAGTCTGACAAGTCTGACAGTACGGGGTACTGTTATATTGTGACAAGTTTGCCACGTCGAAAAAAACGCTCATGCGTATCTACGCGTCGGTGATCTACATTATGTTGGCCAATACCCTGGTCTGTCTCAGGCGTCAGGGGCGAACTGGATGGGACATGGAGCGACGTACCAGTCAGAGCAATCTCTGCCACTCGTCTGTTCTGCGCCGGCCGCGGGGAGTTTCGCCGGCGTCGTTGGACCGGATCTCGGGTCCCCGGGGCCCGGAGAGACACGCTGCCAGTGGAGCCAGCCGCCGGCGGCTCTGTCGGACCACGGCGCCGGACCGAAGCGGCAGCAGCCCGGCCTGTCAAACAGCCGGCCGTCCCCGGCGAACCCGGTCCGGCCGGTGCCGGCGGCGTGCGCGGCCGGCCGCGGCGGGCCGACCCCGGAACCGTGGTCCGGGGGGCGCTGTCTCCCGTCCGACCCGGCCAGCCGAGCTGCGGCGGCCGGCGGCGCCGCTCGCTCGGCCGGCACGCCGCTCGGCCGGGCCGACCTCACGGCCGGCTGGGAGCGCGGCGGCGAGCGTCACTGCCGGCCGGGGCATGTGCCGCCCGATCGGAGCGGCGCCGTCCGCCCCACCGCCGCTTCTGCTCGGGCCGCCGGCCGGCTCCAGCACTCGGCCGGCGGCGGCGTGCTCCCTGGCCTCCCGGGCCGAGGTGACACGTCCGCTGGCGGCGGTCGCCTCGAAGCGGCGCCGGTCGGAGCTGGGTACGGTGCCGTCGTCGGCCAGTCTGTTCCGTCCTACCTCGGAGCCGGGAGTGCTGCTAATGACGCGTTCGGCTCGCCGTGCGCTCGCGTCGGATTGCAACACTCTGCTGCCGCCGCGGAGCCGCGCTCGCTCGCGCCCGCCAGTTTCCTCCCCGGCGGCCCGTCGAGTTATCCCGGCTTCGGGTCCGGATACGGGCCTGGATCCGGATATTCTTCGGGCGTCCCAGGTTTCCCAGACAGCGGGGCTGGCTGCAGTGCCGACACGAGCACCGGGCCGAGTTTCCCCGGTAGCGGACGTGGTCACGACGTACGCCAGAAGCCGCTGAGCCTTCCCAGTTTTGAAACTGCCTTCGGTGCCTTAAGTAATCCAGCGAATGTGCCCCGCATTGGCGTCGGCCGCGCCTTTTCCAGCAACACTCCAAGCTTCCCTGACGGCATTATCGGCCGCAGTACGTCTGCAGCCGGGCCAAGTTTCCGCCGTCCTGGAAGTGCCCACAGTGCCTCTGTCAGTTTCCCAAGTTTTGCGTCGTCGACGGCCGCTGGGAGCTGGGCCGGCGCGGTGCCGCGCGTTCAGCGCGGGGACGGCGCCCACACCGCCCCGGCCTCCGTCCAGACGAGCCCCCGGGTCCCGGCCGTGGCCGGCTCTCCCTGGAGCTGGGGCGGCCCGGCTGCGCCGCCGGCAGCCCCCCTCTCTGGGAGCGCCCGCTGCGCCGGCCCGGCCGGCGGCGGTCTGGTCTGGAGCGGCGGCGGCTCGCCGGCCGCGCTCCGTCCGGCCGTGCCGGGCCGACCCCGGCCGCAGGAGCCGGCTGGAGACCGGCCGCCGTCGCTGCCCCTGCCCCGTGCGTCGCCGCCGGCGGCGGCGGCTCCTGCCGAGGCGTCGCAAGCGTGCGGGCCGGCCGGGACGCTGAGCGAGGGTCAGGGCGCCGGATCGCTGCCAGACGGACCTGCGAGAGCGGGCCGGTCCGTGCAGGCTGTGGAGACCGGGTGTGGGTGGCCTCTAAAGTGGGGCTGCGGTTCAGGGTTCCGATTCGAGAAGGACAAAAACGGCCAGGACTTGTTCGAGAGGGGTGAAAATCTGCAAGAGTCCTTGAAGCATAAGGACGTTGAGCGGGATTGGCGTGCAAGTCCCGAGGCTGCGAGGTCAGACGTCTCTCTAAAACGTGAAGATAATGGTCCTGTTTCGGTGGGAAAGCACGAAGACGGCATCCATGATAGTGATGTGCGACATGAAGCCAATGTACCAGGGGTCGAAGGTGGTCCCTCGGCGTCCGAGAACGGTGGCCGGAGCCATCCTCCGAGACAGACCAGACCGGTCCCAAAAGAAGAAGTCTCCTGCTCCTGCCGCGTTAAAACTGGTAAGCTTGTTTGGAATTACGGAACATGCATTGCTAAAGGCATGATTCTGCTGTGTTTGCGAGCGTGGTTGTGTTGCCGTGTCGTTATCGTTATGTTGTTGCTGCGTTCTGGATCTTGTCAACTGGATTTTCTCTTTCTTTGCTAAAACCGTCGTTGCTCTGAGCAGGGGTGATTTTGATTAAATTGTGATTCAGAGTGCGAAAAATATGAAGAATCTTGCTAGACTAAGAATATGCTGTGCGAGTATGTGAAGAATGTGTCACTTAATCGTCTTTGGTGTTTTGCCACGGTTTTGCTCATTTTTGTAGGTAGATGGAAGCAAGTGATTGTGTACTTATTTGGCGTCAGGAATGATTGCTTCGTTTTGATTCAAGGGCCCTTCTACGCTTTAGAAGTTCCATTGGATTTGTGTGGTCGATTAGATTTTTGTGTACAGATTTTTTGTCAGTTTGAGGCGTTATTCAAAGAACTCACGGAAGATGAATCTAGAATTAGTTTTTGTCCGCAAGGGTGCAGTCACGGCCTAGCAGCAGAAACTGTGGCATCACGCGAAGTGCGTGAACTCCCCGGCTTGTCGCAGTCGCACCGATTGACAAACCCTGGACTGTTGCTGCAGGCTGGATGGTCCACATTGTGATGTCGTCTCATGAGAGGAATGTTTGGATCGCAGCTTCAGGTGGCGACACGGGTCGGGTCCCCGTTTATGTGGTGAGTGGTCAGCGTGGTGTCGCCGTGTCAGAGGTGACCTCGTTTACCCGTTTCAGGTAGCGAAGTCGGCCCGGTATACCTCCGTCTGGGCTCTGCCCGGTCCCTGGACCAGCTGTCCTCTCAGCTGGCGAGCCAAACGGGTCTGACTGAGGCACAGGTATCGGATCAATCGCGAACGTGTTGGCGCCTCTGTGTGTCTGCGGATACGCACGCGTGGGTTCACAAGTCTCTGTGTGCGTATGTTTGTGTTGTAAGTGCCATTGCCTGCTATTGTATGAGTTTTGACGCATGGATAAGCTTGGAGATAGATGGTATCAGAAGGCAGCCGAAAGATATTGAGTAACGGAGTGCTGAAACGGAAATTTTCGTTGTTACTGCTGAAGTTGCTGCATATGTGATGTACAGGTATCCATCTGTCTACAGACACACTGAGATGTGCAGCTTGCACATTCACATTTGTTGTGGATTATTGGGCGTATAAGTACGCGAAAAATTGTTTTCTTTTGCTGTGACAATTACGCACAGTTACGAAAATCTTGTAATTGGCTTGTTGTCCATGAGGCTTCATCGAGTATATGTTTTCCTTTCATCTCTGAACGAACGTCCTAGGAAAAGTCCATAATATTGGCTAATGCCATTGACACGTTTGCGTTTTTCTCCGTTAGCTGTTGCAGTGCGACCCCTGCTTTATGTAGCCGTGTCTTTTCCTGGCAGATTCGAATTGAAAGAATCAGGTATACGGGTCATGAGGGCAAAACGGAAGAAGGATGTCCCATCGCCAAGTGGGTAAGTGGTAGGCATTTCCTCTCTTTTTAGTGTTTTTCCGAATATGGTTATGACTTGCTGCATTCTGTCTCTGTGTGGAGTCGTATGACCGCAGTATTGTGACTGCTGGCCATGCCTTTTTACGTCGTGATGTTCAGATACATATTCAGGATCGTTACAGTAATTTGCAAGATGGGTGTTGTGCGCCCAGTCGAGTCACATTCGTGGGTAAAATAACTACATCGGATGCCCCAGGAAACGAGAATGAACGTTCCAAATGATCGCATACAGCGAACCGTACCATGCCGTGGTGGGCTGGCGGTCCCAGGCCACCGTGACTCTAGGGACAGAGTCTGTGAGGCCAATAAAGGGCAGCTAGCTGACTGGTGCCGCACCGTACTCCCCTTGACCCGTGAACGAACTGCCGCCGCACGTCTGGCCGGCCCAGGCCGAACGCAGTGGGCCTCCGACAGTTTCCTGCTGGAGGGTCACCAGCGGACGTCCTCTTCCCGCCGGCCTGCAGTCCCTGTCCGGCCTGCCCGGCGGTCCTGTTCCGTCCTGCCCTGCTGACCGGGCGGTCCTGGTCCGGCCTGCCACGCTGACAGGGCGGTCCTGTTCCGTCCTGCCCTGCTGATCAGGCGGTCCTGGTCCGGCCTGAACGTCCGTCTCCGCCGCGGAGGTCTCGGCCACGGTCCGGTAAGTAGAGCTGCTGGTGCCGCTGGCCCCGAGTGTTCCGATGCTGACCCCAGTTCACCTGGCGACGACCACAGCCAGCGTGGGCCTGACTGTAGTTAACCTGGCGCTGACCCTAGCCGACCTGGTGCCGACGTCCGTTGACCTGGTGTTGACCTCGGTGGACACTGAGCTCAGGCGGCCGGGCGGTGACGGTGCCGCCGCCGGCAGGTGATCCGCCGCCGGCACGCCGCCGAGCAGCTGCTGGCCGTGGTGAAGCGGCGGCCGGGCCACAGCTGTGCCGGCGCCTGGGTGGTCGTGCTGCTCGTGCTCTGGGACGCGTTGGACGCCGCCCGCGCTGACGCCCTCTACCGGCGCCTCGTGCTTCGGCTGAACGAATCGGCAACGCCCACCCGGCGCGGGTGAGCAGCGTCACTCCGGCTGGGCGGTGGCGTTCACGGCGGCCGGTGCGCCTGGGCCGGGTGGGGGGGGGGGGGGCTCGGGCGGAGGCAGATCTCGACCTGGCGACCCTGCAATACCACACCGCTGTCCCGTGTCTCCGCGGACGGGCGGAGGCAGGTCTCGACCTGGCGACCCTGCAGCACCGCGCCGCTGTCCCGTGTCTCTCTGTCGGCGGGCCGGATTTGTATTCTGGTCGGTCGCGGCTGCACTGCCGTCATTCGGCGAACCGTGCTTTAATCTGCAGACGCAGTACTCGGCCGCCGTCGTCGGGGCCGGGGCAAAGTTCCGTCGCTGGGCTTTGTGCTGAACCCAGGGAATCGTGTCTCTCCGTGCTGTCCAGCCTGTGGGCCCAGCTCTCCTGAAATCGGAGTCGTGACCGGCCGCACCGCCGCCGCCAGGTGCGGCGTGAACCGGCGCAGGACCTGCATGTGCCAGGGTCTGGAGAACCGGCGCGAGGGCGCCTCCTTCTCCTTCGGCTGCTCCTACAGCATGTACTACAACGCCTGCAAGTTCGCGCGCAGTTCCGCAGCGAGGAAATTCCGGCTGAATCATAAAGACAAGGTTCGTCGCTTCGGGTTGTTTCATCATGGCTCTTCGTGAATGAGACCATCACAGAATAACTGTATATTTGGGCATCATTACGGGACACATAGCAATAAAGCAATAATATAACATGGTAATAGTAATATAGATGCGTTTGTCTTCTGTTGTGCATCTGTATTGACGTTTATTTTGGTAATGATACAAAACATCTTACATTGCATATATACCACACATATTGCTCCATAGTACATTGTTGTTTCTGTCGTCCATAGTACAAAAGAAACAATGCTATACTTTTTTCGACGAGTTTTATTAGCAGCAAGATTCCTCGGAGACATACGGTGATGATTGGTCTGACCGGTGGTCGTACTGGCCGCCATCAGGAGGCGGAACTGGAGCGGGAGATACAGCAGCTCGCCACGGATTTGGCACCACTGTACCGGCGCGTGGCGCCGATCGCCTATAGCAACCAGGTGAGGCTGATGGGCATCTAGGAATCAGTCATGAAAGCAGGGCAAGGAAATCCTGGAATTCGTCCTGATCTTTTCTCAGACCTCTGCCCACGTTAAATGATGAGCATGCAAACGGAAAACAGCGGTCTCCCAAACAACGGGAAAGAATGGACAGGTTTTGTTTTAGACGAACGATACCGGAGTATGTGGTTTAGCTGGTGGCCGCAGTTGCTTTATATTATGCATTTTTATTCAGTTGTTTGCGTAATGATGAATACATGAAGGCTGTGTTGGACTGGCCTTGCATTTTTGTCTTCTAGAGATGCGACATTGGTAGCAGCCAGGTGTTACCTTGTGATGGTCGTGGTTTGTCATTAACTGAACACCTGCATGACAGTGGGCTGGGTGACAACGGGCATGCTAGGCGGAGCGTGGACGCAGGTGCGATGTGTTGCATGTTGTGTTTGTGCTCCGTATCGTACCTTTGTCCTGGTCAGTCGGTATCTGACGACGTGAATACAAGGCTCATCCTGCGATGTTGCCTGACCGTCGCCATCCGTGCGGCTACAAGCGTGTGTACTGTGCCGTCTGTATGTGGGGTAATGCGGATTAAAATTTGATGAGATGCTGGCTACCACATTGCACATTCCTTGTTATTTGCAATGCCTTCGTGCTGTACATACGGTGCCGTCCATCATGTACAGTACTGTTCGTGGTGTACGGCATTGTCCATGGTGTACGGCACTGTCCATAGTGTACAGTACTGTCCGTGCTTTACGGTACTGTCCATCGTGTATGGCATTGTCCGTTGCGTACGATGCTGCTCATGGTGTACGGTATTGTTATTGGTGTACGGTACTGTCGGTGGTGTACGGTACTGTTCATGGTGTACGGTACTGTCCATGGTGTACGGTACTGTGCATGGTGTGCGATACTGTCATTGGTATACGATACTGTCATTGGTGTACGGTACTGCCATTGGTGTACGGTACTGTTCATGATGTACGGTACTGTTCATGGTGTACGGTACTGTCCGTGGTGTACGGCACTGTCCGTGATGTACGGTACTGTCCATGGTGGACGGTATTCTCCATGGTGGACGGTACTGTCCGTGGTAAACGATACTGTCCGTGGTGTACGGTACTGTCCATGGTGTACGGTACTGTCCATGGTGTACGTTACTGTCATTGGTGTACGGTACTGTCCGTGGTGTACGGTACTGCCCGTGGTGTACGGTACTGTCCATGGTGTACGGTACTGTCATTGATGTACGGTACTGTTATTGGTGTACAGTACTGTCCGTGGTGTACGGTACTGTCCGTGGTATACGATAGTGTCCGTGGTATACGATACTGTCCGTGGTGTACGGTGCTGTCCGTGGTGTACGGTACTGTCCGTGGTATACGATACTGTCCGTGGTGTACGGTACTACCCATGGTGTACGGTACTGTCCGTGGTGTACGGTACTGTCCGTGGTGTACGGTACTACCCATGGTGTACGGTACTGTCCGTGGTATACGATACTGTCCGTGGTATACGATAACGTCCGTGGTATACAATAATGTCCATGGTGTACGGTACTACCCATGGTGTATGGTACTGTCCGTAGTGTACGGTACTACCCATGGTGTACGGTCCTGCCCGTGGTATACGATACTATCCGTGGTAAACGATAATGTCCGTGGTATACGATAATGTCCGTGGTATACGATACTGTCCTTGGTGTACGGTCCTACCCATGGTGTACGGTACTGTCCGTGGTATACGATAATGTCCGTGGTATGCGATAATGTCCGTGGTATACGATACTGTCCGTGGTGTACGGTACTACCCATGGTGTACGGTACTGTCCGTGGTATACGATAATGTCCGTGGTATACGATAATGTCCGTGGTATACGATACTGTTCGTGGTGTACGGTACTACCCATGGTGTACGGTACTGTCCGTGGTGTACGGTATTGCCCGTGGTGTACGGTACTGTCCATGGTGTACGGTACTGTTATTGATTGTACAGTACTGTCCGTGGTGTACGGTACTGTCCGTGGTATACGATAGTGTCCGTGGTATACGATACTGTCCGTGGTGTACGGTACTGTTCGTGGTGTACGGTACTGTCCGTGGTATACGATACTGTTCGTGGTGTACGGTACTACCCATGGTGTACGGTACTGTCCGTGGTGAACGGTACTTGTGCTGCCGTACGTGTGCGGCGCTGGACGGTGCCGTCGGTGCCGTCAGGTGGCCTCGGAGGCGGAGGGCCGGGAGTGTCGGCTGGGCCTGGCCGCCGGCCGGCCGTGGTCCGGCGTCACCGCCTGCCTGGACTTCTGCGCTCACGCCCACCGCGACCTGCACAACATCCAGAACGGCTGCACCGTGGTGAGTGGGCCGAGCCGGGGCCCCGTATCCCGACACGCGGCTCTCGAACCGCGTCCGCGTGTCGGGCTCATTACTGGGCGGGCGGGACTCATTAGCCGCACTCGGAGGGGCTCTCCGAGCCTCGTCAGCGTCGGCTGTCGTCCGCGGTGCCGCTGCCGGAGCGGCACCGCGTCGAATGGTCTCATTTCGCGTCCGGTCTGGCCGTTTTCATCCTCTGAGGTGCCTCGCGGCGTGAGAAGCCTCTCTCCGCGGACGTCGAGCCGCAGCGGGAAGTCCCGGTACTCCGGGAGGGCGGGGGCGCGCTCCGGCGTGCTGTTGGCTGGACTTCGTTTGGTCCGTCGGGCCGGGCGGGGCGGCGGCGGCGGCGGCGGCGGCTGTTGGCTGGACGCCGTTTGGTCCGTCGGGCCGGGCGGGGCGGCGGTGGCGGCGGCTGTTGCGGGGCAGAGCGGTGGGACGCCCGCCGGCCGGAGCCTCACGCCGCCTGCGTGCCGGCAGGTGCTGACTCTGCTGAGACCGTCCGACTCCGGGCGGGAGACACGGCCGGTCGGTCGGACGGAGGCGGGGGCGGACCGGCCACCGGCCTCGCCGTCCGGCATACGGGCAGGCCCAGGTGAAGACAGACTGCCAGGCTCGCTGCCGGACCAGCAGGCGTGCAGAGAATCGCACGGACAGACAAGTGGCCTGCCAGCCGGATGTCCGAGCTCCTTACCGGACCAACGGTTCGACCTGACATCAAATGAGCTGTCACGTTCAGTATCGGACAAGCCTTTCGGCTTACTGTCTGATGAAACGCCTGCGTCAGTACCTCAGGGGCTGCGTGCGATATTGGACGGGCAGTTGAGCTCGATGTCTCAGCGGCAGGCTCCAAAAAGCGGCGAGCGGTTTGGCGTAACATCTCCCAAGACTACAGGCGTGGAAATGGCCGACAAATCGAGCCTGAGACCCGACGACGAGTCAGTGCCCCCACCGGACGGCCTGCAGGATGAACAGCCGGACGAGCAGCTGCACGTGTTGCCCCTGTACGTAATGGACGACTCCGGAGAGGACGGCATTACCGGAGGCACTTCGCGAGGGGTCCAACGGCTCACCAAGTAAGCGAGCACGTCGGTTGTGGCGATGCTAGTTTTCTCTGGTGGAGCAGGTGTCGCGACTGTGAACTCTGCTGTTCTCGCTCCGCCTCGGTTCAGCTTGTGTTGTGTAAGTCCGCATTGTCATGGTACTCCGCGTTTGGCGGGGAAACCTGAGGCATTCTTTGCAATTCATAGCGACAGATCTTGTGTCCTACCGGAAACATACTACCGGGTTCAGGGATGATTAGTCCCGACATAGACATCAAATATCCGGCGTCAGGCGTTCGGCATCGAACCTAGGTAGAATGTTCTTTGCTTCTGCATATTATTGGTTATTGACATTGTCGTAGCTTAAATACGACCATTTTCATTCATGGCAGGTTCGCTGTGGAAATCCGCAAGCGAGAAGTACCTCTGCCAGCGTGCAAAGCCCGAAACGCCGGCGTCCGAAGCCCCGCTCGTGCAGCCAAGCCAGGAAAACTGGATCAGCCGGAGGCCAAACGCAAAGCCAGCCTGCCGGAAATGTGGGCAGCTCCGGACGGGGGGCCTGCCGTCGACACATGGCCACTGGGCGCGGTCGGCGCCGGCCCGACCTGCGCGACCGAAGGCGCTGACTGGCTCTCCGACTTTACCCAGGCCATGCAGCAGCCGCTCAGCCTCTTCCCGAACGCGATGTGGTCGGACGCGTCGGCCTGGGCGGTCTCCAGCCCCGGTGGCGGCTCCGGTCACGGCGGACCCGCCGACACCGCGGTGGGCGGCCATGTCGCCCGGGTCGACCGTCCGTTCCACACGGCGGAGTCGCGGCCCGTCCACCGGGCGGCCGCAACCCCGCCGTCGGCCGGCGGCGGCCCGTGGCCAGGTCCCGGCGGGCCGGCCGGGGCGGCGGCCGAACAGGACGTCGCCTGGTGGCGGCCGGACGGCGCCGACCCGTCGCCGAACTCCGGCACCTCTCCCTGCCGGAGCTCGGCCGGGGCCCCCCTCACGCCTGCGGCCGCCGCCGGCGCCGCCCACGGCGCGCCGCCGCCCGCCGCCCGGCCGGCGGCGGCCGACGCGCGTCCGCTCTCCGAAACGGCGGACGGCGTCCGGCTGTACCGCTACCGCTCCGACTGCGCCGCCAGCTTCGGCGACGCGGCCGCCGGCGGCGTGGCCGTGGCGCTGACGCACGGCTCGCTGCTGTTCGAGTGCGCCGTCGACGAGCTGCACGCGACGACGGCGCTGCGCGCGCCCGACCGACGCCGGCCGCGCCGGCTGGCCGTCGTGTTGTACCAGCACCGGCGGCTGGACCGGCGACGCCACGGCTGGCTGGAGCGGGAGCAGCGGCAGGGCCGGAAGCGGGCGGCGGCGGCTGCCGCCGCCGCGGCCGGAGTCGAGCCCGACCGTCTGGACGCGCACCACGCCGACGTGGAG
This sequence comes from Capitulum mitella, assembly GCA_030062745.1. Classification (NCBI taxonomy): domain Eukaryota; kingdom Metazoa; phylum Arthropoda; class Thecostraca; order Pollicipedomorpha; family Pollicipedidae; genus Capitulum; species Capitulum mitella. The sequence continues at coordinate 1,007,210 of CP099847.1, read as the reverse complement.
CACGGCGCCGCCGGCGGCCGTGCCGTGCCTCGTGTCCGGTCCGTATGTGCCGTGGCAGTACGGCTTCGCGGCCGCCATGGCGCCCCATTGGCCCGGCCAGGAGCTGTTCATCGTGTGACGGCGCCGCGACCGCTGGCCGCCCGGACCGCGGCGACCCGGTCAGCTGACGAGAGGACCGAGATGGAGAGGAACGGGAACCCCCTGTGGCGGGACGGCTTCGGCTCGCTGGCTCGGACGAACCACGGAAGGACTTTGGGGTGGAGGTACCTGGTCTGACTGTTTGGAGGACGTTCTGGGCATGAAATAGCATGCTGTTTCAGAGGAATGTGATAATCAGACGTCGTGTCGAAACGCAAGTTTGATTTTGCCCACCTTATGATAAAGACGTCTGTGACCGCGTGCGTTTGCTGGATTTTCGCATTTGCCAGACCCATTTGTTTGCATACTATTGACCGTCAACTGCATTAGCAGAGGGCGCTCCGTCTTCTTGTCTAAAGTCTTGTCTAAAGCATTGGGTTTCTCGGATGGAAGTGTTAACTGTAATCCCGTTGCATCATGCCGTAATATGCGTGCTTGACATATCACTGTATTACCTTATTAACATAGCGTTGTCTTATCACTGCGACATCCGGCGTCAACATTTGGAGCCATTGGCTTTTTAGGAATTCAGTAAATCCGTTTTTCACGTTTAGGGAGTACAAGAGACGAAAGTGGACTCGACTGCCGTTCTGGTACAAACGAATTAGCGGTGCAACGTTACAGTACAAATACGAGCTTGTTCCGCAAAACAGGTACAGTTATTATGAATCTGATATGCCTCCTTACGGTTGTACAAATGTCCGTCATTTGTATTGCCTTGAGAAAATAAAAAGCATTTATTCCACTGATGTTGAGTATTGCAACAATTTCTTGCGTGTCATACTGAAGCGAAGGTTGTGGTCGGGCAGTAATATGGTCGCACCTTCTCCGTTTCGGTCTTTCGGTCTTAACCTTCATACAGGTGCCTCTGCTTTTGCTGTGCTGTTGATGACAGGTCCTGTCGCTACGGACTGAGTGTTTTCAGGCTTCCTTAGTTGCTGCCAGGCAACAGTGGCCCACCTGTCATTTACACTCGGCTGTTGTAAGCAGAATTAGAAATGGGGCAAACAACCGACCATTGAACCGTGGACTGGAATAGCCAGCCTCACATCCGGTCATTTTGCCTTGCTGCTGGTGACGCCAGGCTACATTGCTTAGCCATTGATTGGGCTCTGTCGAATGTCATTGCCAGAGTCCATTGTAGAGCTCTGCAACTGTCCCGGCCTTGCACTCGATGTACGGACTGAATTCGAAGTGCATTGCAAGAGCAAGTACATGAATGCGCGTGTAAACTCTACTTTCTACGTACTACATCGAATACGACGTGAATTATAGAACAACGCCGCGATTTTCGGAACCGTTTGATAGACTTGCTTTTACGAACGAAAGCAATTTTCCGCTTTGAAAGAAGACTTACGAGAACGTATGCGCGGTGGCAAACACAATCTGCCGGTAATCGACACCGGTAGATTTCCCGCAATGAAACCTTAATCACGGTAATGCTTTGCCTTCCGTAACCGTGGGCAAGGCATGCAATCTTATCTCCACAATGACGCAACATAGCCGACCTGGATGCCTGCCGTGTAATCCGTAACATGTCTGGGAGCTCCGTAAATCATCGCCGAGTTTTCGATTCCCGGGCTTTTAAATCACCTTTCAGAGAACACAAAATTATGCTTTACGTCACGTAGCTGGTTTACCGACCGGCAATCCTGATCAGCTTGACCCTACCTAGGGCAGTTGTCAGCTGATTCGCGGCCCAAATACTGAGCGCCAAGACGACCCGAACCCGTCTTGCTACGACGGGGAGACCAGCTTTACCAGCCCAGCTTCCGATCACGGTGGCGTTGGTTTCGAAAAAGTTGCTGAAATCCTAGAGCAGTTCACGCTCTTTTGGAAACACTTTTAGCCTGAAATGCATTGTAGGTGGCGGATACACACTGTACGCATCGGCATGACGTGCTGGCCGGGCCGTCGGAGAGGGCCTATCGCGGCGCCCGGTGCCTCCTCGAGCGCCGTCCGCGCCGGTCGCCGGCTCGGGCGTCAGCGGCGACCACAGGCGGCGGAGACTGCCGCCGGCGGCCGGTGCGCGCTCTGTGTGGCGGATCTGCGAGCGGTCGCCTCCGCGCGGCACCGGGGCCAGCCGGCGAGCTGGCGAGTCGGCGGGGCGTGCCCGGACGGGCGGAGGTCGGGAGGGTTAGAGACTCGGACTCATTATTGCAAGGTTGTGGGTTCAGATCTCGAAGCCGCTAGCTCTCGATCGGAGACATGTGTGCTGTGGATTGGGCGCTGGATGCTTGAGCCCAGAGTGGCTGCGCGCCCTTCCCGAAGCCAACCAACGAACCAACCAGATGGTGACAGAGCGGACGAGGCCGGTGCCGGCCGGCCGACGGCTGTGCACGAAGTTACGAACGGCTGTCGCTGTTCATCATGGTATCATCATGTAATGTACCGAAGGACTTGACACGTGTACACTGACGCTTGATGACAGCGTTCTTGAAGATTGCGACTTATTCGTGTCCGTCTTGTCACATCATATCTGGTGCGGAGTCAGGCTGATCGAGTAAATCCTTAATCTGAAGTGCATTTTGTAATAAGCAGATTGACCTTTGTAGATCCCATATGATTTCGAAATTGTCGGCTACAGACAGATTCAAAATAATAATGCGCGCTTGGAACAAATGGGTCGTTATTAGGGATGCACCGGATCGGGATTTTTGTGATCCGGCCGGATACCGGATATGCCGGATCGGGGTGCCGGATATCCGGCCGGATTTCTGGCCGGATACCGGATATTATGGATAACTATTTGTATTTGCTATTTGTTGCTGGAAAATGAGACGAAAAGACTGCGGTAAAGAAAGGTCTGAAAAACTGCACAATACGAAATAAAAATATATCAACAATTTGTGGATCCTTCCACCTAACGCTTAAGAAGTTATTGCGAGGTTCCCCATGTTTCATTGCAAAAAAAAATGAATAAATAACGCAGCGATCATAGTGTAGATCACCGATCACCATCTCTGACTGAAGGCAAAGGGCAGAGGTTCCAGAATGCCATTATAACGCCTTGGTAGACCTTAAATACCTGGCTTGATAACCATTCTGTACAAATACTAATGTACGTTCACTGAAGTATATTGCCCCTTAACCAGAGGCGCAGTCAGGGATTTCTTGAGGAGGGGGCCCGGAGGCCAGTGTGAACTGAAATCATACGAAAACCGCCTGCTGGGAAGACGATGTGTAATGATTTTCACTGAAAGAACGCGGGCCTAAAAAGCAAGCCCGGGCCCCGGGGCCAACCTTTGGCTGCGCCAATGCCCTTAATACTTGCCCGTATAGGGCCTTCTGCATAAGGCGGACGTAAAGGGGGGAAGGGAAGTTGGTACGACCCCCCAGCCATTTCAACACCTTGCGTCCTAGAGCGTCGCGGAAAAACCAGCGTGTTGCACGTGACGAGATCTCACGACTGACATCCTTTTTAATGTCTCATATCAATGGATGGTCTTCCAGATCGGATCAAATGTCAAAAATTGGCAGAAAGTGGTACTTTATGAGTTTAAGTGCAAATCAGGGTGAAAGAATAAATGATAATGAAACGAAACGGATATCATAGTGTTCGTCAGTCAATTATGAGTCTATCTGTACACCATAGCATTGCATTTCACCCCTGGAGTCCGATCCAGGTCATGTTAGGCCAATCCTTGTCAAGCGGGGTCGTCGGTTTAAATGCATTCTCGGAGCTGCAGAAGCATTTTTTGTACACAATAACAGATGGTGAAGTCAAAAGTAGCATCTCAATTAACAAACACTATTGTCAAGTAACATATAAGGATCATCTTAGGTTATCCAAGGTTATCTGAAACCAATGACCTATGGTGACCTGGATTTAGCCAAAAATCGCAACTTAGATATCTTTAGAGCGTTTTTCGAACTGAGATCCAAAACAAAATCGGATTTTAGGCATGCCCTCGTACTGCAGACTCATCACTCCGCGGCCGACGCCGCTCCGACCGTCGGAGCAAAAGTCAAGTGTTCGTTGCATTGCGCCCTCTTTAGACGAAACAAAAGACAAACTACACCACATTTACACCATTTTTTTCCTTGCAACTTGAGGAATCCGAATATATAGGTTGTTTTGTAAAACCTATTTCCTATCGCATTCCCAAAGATAAAAATAAGGTGTTTCCCGCCGACCACATGACATGAGCTCATGACCCTCGGAAAACCTCAGCGGGGATTGCACCATCCCCCCCCCCCCCCTTTACGGGCGAGGGTTAATGAATTTGTACAAGAGTATTTGAAACAAATAAAAATATTTGGAAAATAGGGAGATGATGCGCCACGAAATGGTCGGCTGAGCATATGCTGGCTGTTGTCACACTACTTTGAGCTTGAGTTCATCCCTTGCAAATAATGTCTGAACCCTTCCGAACAAAGAAGAAAAAGTAGTGCTGCAGACAGACCTTGGAACTGTCAGGCACATCGGCAGTCTTATATAACACGGCACGTTGCTCCTGAAACGGTTTTATAGGCAGACATAAGAACGTCTTGATCGTAAACCGGAAGGCCAAATATCCGGCAGTATCCGGCCGGATCATGGAAATATCCGGCCGGATACCGGATACCGGATAATTTCAAATATCCGGCCGGATATCCGGCCGGACCGGATATCCGGTGCATCCCTAGTCGTTATGTCATGGACGCACTTGTAATTTTTCATTCCGGCCGGAAATCCTAGTTCACTGCAGGTGCGGATCCGGGGGTGGGGGAGGGGCGGGGTGACAGACGCGATGGCCCCCTGAGGCCTGAGGAAGAGCCCCACGAGAGGGGCCCCGAAGGAGCCCCTCTCAGATTGAAAAGGGCCCAGAAGGGACCCCGTATGACCTTCACGGGGTCTCTATATGAGCTTCAAGCGGTCTCTGTGCAAACGTGACGGTTTCTTGATGCAGTCAGGGGGCCTCTTTGGGGATCAGATGACGCCTGAGACGCATAGATTGTTCCTGAGACCACTAGAAAGGTTACAGGGCCCATGGGACAGCCAAAATGAGGACTGAGTCCCTAGGACGACGAAGAGGTCCCTGAAACGTCACAGGACCCAAACGGTTTTCACGGACCTGCGTGAAAAGCTGAAGGCTCTTGATACAGTCAGGGGGCGCTAGGAAGGTCAGGTGGGTCCTGAGACGGCAAGATGGGGCCCTACACGGCAGATGACCCCGGAGACTGCCAAAAAGATCGGACGGTCCATGCGAGTCAAAAACGATAAAGGGACTTCTGACACGGATATGGGGTCTCTGGACAGGGGGTCCCCGAGTGTGTAAGACAGGCTCCTGATGCGGAAAAGGTCCCCTTGAAATTGCCAATGAGGCCCTTGAAGCGTCAGCAAAGACCCCTGATACGGCTAGAGGGGCCTTAAGATTGCTAGATATATCCTATGTAACAGAGGAGGATCCCTGATACAGCCACGGAGACGTTCAGAGAGCCCAAGACATTGCACAGAGGCCCTGAAATCGCCAAAACGTCTTTTCTATCTGCCAAATAATTCCTCATATCGACAAAATGTTCCCCAGAGACGACAATAGGAGCACCTACGACAGCAGGGAGTCCACTGAGGCTACTAGAGGGGCATCTGACACTGCTGACTAGCAGTCTCTAGCAATAGGGGCCGCTGAGACGACCAGAGGGGCCCCTGAAATGGCTAAACCTTGCGACGTCCAGACAGCTCCTGGAATGGCCAAAGGATCTAGAGCATTGCCACAGGCGCCTCTGTCACGGCAGAGAGAGATTTATAAAGGTTTCTGGTTATTGCCTGAGGGGCTCCTTAGACGACAAAAATTCCCAGGGGCGACAGGAGGGAAACCGAGACGGCTTAAGTGTCCCTGAAACTGTCAGATGGCCCTATGTAATCGCCCGAGTTGCTCCTGAAAATGCCAAAGGAGCGCTTGAGACGTCCCGAGGGACAGGTGAAACTGTAAAAGGAATCTGGGACCACTGGAGGACCTTGACAAGGCAGAAGGCCCAAGACCACCGAAAAGCTAGCGGAAAGAAGAATCTCCAGAAGCTATCAGGGGGCCGAGGAGCTCCTGAACCAGATACGGACACAACATTTCCAAATAGAGGAAGGAACGCAGGCGCTTAAAATCCCACCGTCGTTGTCATATTTTGGCCACGCTGTAGGGAAAAACGCAACATTTTTTTGAAAAGGTGCCGCGTTTGATTTTTTTCCGGCTACTTTCTACGATAAAAAAGTAAAATTACACCATATGTTTCCACCTGGACCCGAGCAGATCAACGTTGTTTTTCATATTTGAGGAGCAAGAAGAAAAATGAGGGAGTCCCGGCCGGGAGAAGGGCCCCGCACTTGCGAAGTCCTGCATCCCCTCCCTCCTTGGCGACATCATGCGTATGCCCCTGGCTCACTGTAAATGCCACATGAGTTTTGGATGGATCGCTGACTGCCGATGGCCATGTGTTGTCGGAAAAAGGCTCGCAAGCGTCCGAAATACACAATTTAAGAGGCTGCCTGCGATGGACTAAGGGCTATTTTCGCATTCAGTTCGTAATTTGGTCGGTAAGCTCTGAGAGCCGGGCGGATTTAAGCTCCAGGAGTTCACTGACCGGTCTCATTTGGATCGTTAAGCTTCCGTGGTGCGCCAGATGTTTAATGAACTTCCTGGGAAAGTTGTCGGTGGAAGTGCGCAGTTTGCTTAGGAGGTCAAGGAAATGAAAGCGTGCCTTCCTTGCTATTTCACGTCCTGCAGCGGTAAAACAGCCTCGCGAGCGTGGAGTAAGGAACCATATGTACTGATACGTCCTTTACAAATCAAGATGTCTTTTTGGACTCTAATTGCGAAAATGCTTGGTCTTCGGCATAAAAAGACTATAAAATGAAATTAATTCAGAGTGATATCGAGGGACAAAGACACTCCCTGTTTTCATTTAGGACTCCAGTTTGTTATAGTGGCTTCCCATTTATGCAAAAACGCGCTTTAGAACGCCAAAATGAGCCTGACATTTTGCTCACATATATCCGCTCCACTGATTCGCTTTGCAGTCGCCCTTTCGTCAACCTTCTCCGCCAGAGGAGTTGGCACTCGACGCCAAAAAGCGTCTGAGGTAACGACGTCCCCACATACATGCTCACGCGTCAAGGCCAGCTGTCCGGAATCAAAACGCAAATGTTTGTTCCACGTGTGCCACCTGAGAGCGGCCGTCGTAGCGTGCAGGCTCCAGCGGCAGGATGCCACGACCCCGCATTGCATTAATTCAGTGACGCGACCACTCGGAGAATGGCTAAGTCCAGATTATCAGGCTTTTTCGCCCGCAGTTTGAGCTGTGATTCTGTCACTGTCAACATCATTCGGTTGCTGGTGTTCCACGAAAAAATCGTTATCTTGAAATGACTATTTTTAACCTAGTAACGCGCGCACTGGAAGGAAGGTGGGACACTTTTGTGCCTCCACCCCGTCTGATTTTCTTGAAAATCTCGGGAGAGCATCGGAGCTGGTCGCTGATGCTTTGTGACATTGATGTCGGTTCAGTAACTCGTCGATTGATGCAAAGAAATCGAAAATCGGCCGGAAATTGTCGAAGTTTAAAACATTCGAAATCAAACAGACATAACGAAAACATCGGTGGTCGCAGACAGATGGGAACTTTGTAAGAGGACTGGCGTTCTGCGCAAGATTATCGCTTCAGTATTATCAGCCATCATTCGGAGATAACTGATGGATGAATTATAGACAGGGGCGCAGCCAGGATTTTCCTGGGAGGGGGGGGGGGGCGGAACTCAGTGTGAACTGAAATCATACGAATGTCACCCGCTGGGAAGACAATATGCAATGGTTTTCGCAAAAACTGAGGGCCTAAGGGGGCCCGGCCCACGGCCACCTCCCCCCGGCTACGCCTGTGATTGTAGATTTTAAGCTCCGTAGGTATATGGAGCGTGTTTCCTGAACTAGGTAATACATCGTTACAAGTATACGGTATGGTAGGTTGCAATGTTTCGCATCATTCTATTCAGATGCGCTCATTTGCATTGTATCCATACTGCTAAATTTTCCAAAATAATGGTTTTTGCTTCATTCGCCGCACCTTTCATCGCCTCCTGTTGGGTTCGTCCCTGCCAGATACAACACTTCTGACATGTGGCCGGTTGTCTCGGGGGCACGTTAAGAAGCTGCATTTCTTGGTAGATCGGACAACTGTTAACATGCAGACCAATCCAGTGAGTGGATGTGTTTCGTAGAGTTTCGCCGGTAGAGGGAGGAGAGGACCGGCTTCCCATTGATTGGCGTAGTGGCTAGATTCCGAACAATTTGGCCAACACAGCCGCGCACTGCACAGCGTTCTCGTTTAGTTGAGCAGTATTGTGGTTTGAACGGAAAAGGACGATACGGAACCACGAGTTCGCGCCCGTGGACAGCCGTTTTGTTTCCTTTTCTCCTTCATTCTGATTCCTGAGCACATGGGTTGCATGGGAACATTGGGATGTAGACTTTGTGGTTCATACTAGAAACACACGTGACTGCATTGCACAACGTGATGGTACCAAGCGACTGGAAATGACTCATCAGTTATAGCAGTGAAATCAACGTTGTAGAAAGCATTAAAATCCATCCTAATCCAAACCGGCACAGTCAGCGATATCTTCAGTTAAGGTGTCATTAACCCGCGCCCCACTGGGGGACAGTTGACAGCCCCCCTGAGGTTTTTCTGGCACTGCGAGAGAACAAACAAACACAGAGTCACGAAACTTTGTGTACCTTTTGCTTCATCATTTTTACACCTTGTGTCAAAGTTTTGACCTCAGGTCAGGTCAGGTATTTGACCTAGGTCGGGTCAAACAGACCTATGTCCAAAAAAGTATAGCGCCCTGTAACTTTTGGGAAAACAAGATATCACAATAATATTTTCAGGAATTAGTGATCCTGATAGGTGCAACAAATCTGCTATCTCAGTTCTTTCGAAATTTTCCGGGTCATTGACCTAAGGTCAAGCCCATTTTTAACCCGCGCACGACCGTCGGTCCGTCCCGAACACCGGACGACTGGGGGGGGGGCAGTTGACTGCCCCCCCTCTAACTCACGAACGGTTGGTCGCACGATAAAAATAAGCATACCGTTTGAAAGCCTGTGACGAGTAGAGCTCGAAACTGGTCTCATTTTTAGTTTTAGGTAATATGTAAGCCAATTTACGCCCTATATATGCTTTCTCATAGCCGACTGCATGAGACCGAGAAATGGCCTGAATCTCAATGGCTGTGACTAATAACGCATAGGTAAAGGCACCAGCGCACAAGTAAATGTCCGCGGATGCCGATACACGTCTAATTTCCCTAGATTTGTTCAATATATACGCCGAAACGTTGAGTTAAAGACACCGTCATTCTCCCGTCAGCAGTCAGTGTGCGCCGCTGCCGTATGCAGTACCAAATTGACGAGAACTAATTTTAGCGTTCCTTTATTTTCGGGAAAAAGGACGATCTATGTCAGTTTTATTGATCTTTGTGGTTCTTGTGATGGTTTCTCATGCTTAAATTTCGGAAAAATTGATTAGTTGCCAATCTACAAAGTTGGCGGAGCTTTATTGGCGAGAGCCTGTTTATTTCCAAAATATGCTACTTTTTCAAATTTTTTGAGGTTCCTGGTATTAATTACTTCTGTGCAAGCTAGTTCTACCATTTTCTACCCATTCTGAGTAATTCATCGTCGATTTTGACGGTGGTACATTTTAGCCCATTACAGTTATTCGTGACCTGACCGCAGGTCAATGGCTGGAAGCCACTGATACTTTGCCTAGTGACGGTAACTAGATGTCTGCTTCACTCCACACTAAAAAATGTCATGGAATATTTAGTCAATTTCCGAAAAAACGGCGATATGTCTTAAAAATGGGCTTGACCTTAGGTCAATGACCCGGAAAATTCCGAAAAATCTGAGATAGCAGATTTGTTGCATCTATCACGACCACTAATCCCTGAAAGCATTATTGAGATATCTTGTTTTGCGAAAAAGTTAGAGGGCGCTAAACTTTTTTTGACATAGGTCTGTTTGACCTGACCTAGGTCAGGCACCTGACGTGACCTGAGGTCAAAATTTTGATACGAGGCGTAAAATTGATGAAATCAAAAGGTACACAAACTTTCGTGACTCTGTGTTTGTTGGTTCTCTCGCAATCCCAGAAAAACCTCAGGGGGGGCAGTCAACTGCCCCCCCCCAGTCGAGGACGGATTAACACATGTCGTCTTTTTTTCGAAAAATGATGGAATATTTCATAACATTTTTAGTGTGAAGTCAAGCAGGCATTAGTTACCGTCATTGGGCAAAGTATCAATGACTTCCAGCCTTTCACCTGAGGTCAGGTCACGAATAACTGTAGTGAGACAAAATTTACCACCTTCAGAATCAACGATGAATTACTCAGAATGGGTAGAAAATGACAGAACCAGCTTGCACAGACGTAAGTAATACAAGGAACCTCAAAAAGTTTGAAAAATTGCACATTTTGGAAATAAACAGGCTCTCGCCAATAAACCTCCGCCAAATGTGTAGATTGGTAACTAATGAATTTTTCCAAAATTGAAGCTTGAAAAACCGTCACAAGAACCACTAAGATCAATAAGATTTACATGGATAGACTTTTCCCGCAAAAATAGAGGAACGCTAAAATTAGTTCCCGTCAATTTCTTACTGCATATGGCTGCGCGGCACGCCGACAGCCGGCGCAAAAATTGGTGTGTCTTTAACTCAACGTTTCGGCGTATATGTTGAACAAATCTGAGAAATTAGATGCGTATCGGCATTTGCGGACCTTTACTTATTCCCTGGTGCCTTTAACTACGCGTCATTAGTCACAGCCCTTGAGATTCAGGCCGTTTCTCAGTCTCATGCAGTCGGCTATGAGAAAACATATATAGGACGTAGATTGCTTACATATTATCTAAAACTACAAATGAGGTTAGTTTCGAACTCTACTCGTCACAAGCTTTCCAACGGTGTGCTTATTTTTTATCGTGCAACCAACCGTTCGTGAGTTAGAGGGGGCGACCAACTGCCCCCCCCCCCCAGTCGCGCATGATCGAAATTGACCGACGGTCGTGCGCGGGTTAAACGGTATTTAGGCTCCGTCAGGAAGACAGAGCTCTAATTCCTAGCAGACTGTGAAAAATAATGAACTTCGCTTTTGTAAAACATTCGTAAAGTTAAAAATGCTGGGAAAATAAAAGTACCCCGCATCTATCTTGGTATTACCTTTATGTGTACTTATGCTGATAAACAACTTGTATTTCTGTTTTTAACACGCGCAGTCGACAACCCCTGGAAATTACACCAAGTGGAGAGGGACGAAATTCTCCATCCCCTCCCCTCCTCCATACACACACAGGGAAGTTCAGTACCCATGGCGTTCATTTTCTTCATTAATCCCAGCAGGGCAATACTAGGAGTGCCTTTTCTGGAAAAAATGGCATACTTCCAACCAATTTAGAAGTAGTGATATTACTTGAGCGTCCCGAAGTATGATATGGGTGCTAAGATTACTCCTCAGCCAAGTAGGGGAGAGTGGGGTAAATCGCACACCTTAACCCTATTCCCGGCAGGGGGGGAGCGGAATCCGCCCCCCCCTCGGGTTTTTTGCTTGCAAATTCCAGGCTTTTTAACGCAGCTTCACGAAACTTGGTCACTTTTCCTAGCTATTCATTCTACGCGCCGTGACAAAATTTCGAAATTCTATTTTGCTCAGGAGCGGAGCCAGGCAACGTTTTTGGGAGGCACCTCAGGTCATTTTTGGCCATGTTGAGGGTAAAAGGAAAATGTCTGCCAAAAACAGAGTTTTTAAGATAGAACTTAAAACTTTATATGAATGTATAGCTAAATAGTTGGGCAATGTGCATATGTAATTTTGTTTATCTGAGGTCACTTTACAAGGTCAGATCAAGGTCAAAAGTCAAAATTTGTTATTTTTGCAATAATTTCGGCGCTATTTTTTCAAATGCCAAACCCGGAATATATATGACGTAGACAAATGCCCGCTACTTGTGTACCAAGTTTCAGCTTGATATCAGGTCGGGTCACGGAGCTATGACCTAAAATGTCAGTGCGCGTAGCCTATATCGCAAAAGCCAAAAAATGAATTTTTTGGAATAGAGTGAATTTAATCGATTAAAAACGTCTACAGATAATATTGAATGCACACATCATTCCAGGTGACCCCAAGGTCACTGGAGGTCATTTAAGGTCAAAGGTCACAAGTTGATCTGAAGAACGTGTGACCATGACAGTTCCCCCTTTTTTATGTCCCTGGCACCGCCTATGCTAACATTATACAAACATTGTAATGCGATTTGTACTTCTTTAGCATAACATGACTAGCAGAAGCTAAAAAAGTGTTTTGGCCTCTTTTGTTCATTCCGTTATTGGAAAACTAATCCCCCTATTTTTAAAACCCTGTGAACGCCCATGAATTTTCTCAAAATTTCAAATTTGCATACCCATGGTAAAAGCCCTATCCATAATCTCTCGATTCATGCCAGTTTCATCGAAATCGGTCCATAAACAAGGGAGTTATAAGAAGACAAAAAGTACCCCCCATTTTGACATTTTTGCCCCCCTTTATCCACAAATTTCAAAATTTTGAAAATTTCTTTTTGTTCGGACGAGTAGCTCTCGAGATCTCGGGGGGGCCGAATCCGCCCCCCCCCTGCCGGGAATCGGCCATACCGTCTAGCCCTCCGGGAATAGGGTTAAGGAAAAACGGCAATATCATGTGTGGTCGCCATGCTGCAAAGGAGTGAAGGGTATGGTAAGAAGCTCTGATAAATTGGCTAGCTGTTGTGAAACACCTGTTTTGAAGGAATGATTCTAAAATAGATTAAAATCGTTTTTCCCAAAACGGTTCAAAATGGCGCTTTACCCCCTATATGGGGTAAAGCACCCGCTGGTGTGGGGTAAAACGCCCCCAACCAAAGCTCCGCCATAAGCGCGAAATTCTGTACCTTACCCGATATTATTTCTTCAAAAGGGTGAATGAGCAGTCACCATCTGTGTTGTTATTCCAAGCACACGTTTGCCAGCAAAACAAAGGAGTTATGAGCCCGATGCGTAAGAAGTAGCACATCAGTAACTCTAGCCATCTCAAAACGGAAAGCTCACCTAACTTGGTCCTCTTCGTTATTGAAAGCGGGAGAATTTAGCTATGGTTTTATTTTGATTGCCAAAATTTACTGTTATCGACGTCGCGTTGGCAACACGAGAAAGACAAACTTGGTCTGTGTTGGCAAAATTGCATGCCTTTAAGTCATCCAAACGTAACAGTGTGTATTCCTCGACAAAAGGTCTATCAGCAGGCATTTCTTGCAAAGTGAACTTGCTAGAATACGTACGCGCACGTAGAAACAAGACCTGTACCCTCCACCTGCAGAAACGGAATACCCAAAGGCTCTTCGCTCGCTACAGCCTGCGAGGACAAGAACTCAGTATCGCGTTCCTCAGAAATGTATCAACGTATCTACCAAACAGAATCGTGGCTTCCCACTGCCATCCGCCAGTCTACAATGGTATATCACCGAAGAAGGACTGTCATATAGAACGAAGAAATGTTAAGTTTTAGAACAAAATCGACCTTGCCTGTTTGCACGAGTGACTTCCACTGGTGGTTACGGCTGCTTTTGCAGATTTAACGGCAGAAGTCACAGACATACGACTTCTGTTTTTCGTCTGCATCTGTGCACGGCTCGCAAACCCAGGAGCTGCACTCCGTGCACTGGATCCAGCGCTCTCAAGAACGCCTAAAGAACATGCCACAGGCGAAGCAAGTGATATCGTCACTCTTATCGTTGCGCACTGTGCTTTTCTTGGCTTTCTTCTTCACTGTCGGCACTTTCTTCTTCTCGAGACGCCTCTTGTATGGTCAATACGTGAGGATTTCGGTCTTCTCCGCCTTCCTCGTTCTCGTTCTGACCGCTGCTTTGACTGGCGAAAAGATGTCAGCTAAGCCTGAAGCTGAGGTGCTAGGCATAGCCGTTGACGTACAGAACCCCGGGGCCTGCTCACAGGTCCTCTTCTCTGCACTGCTCGTAGTCGCCGAGTCTTGCACGGAATGCGCTGTTGCCTCCGCTTGCTGCCCTAACACGATAAAATTGGTGCTGTTGGAAGCGTCCTGCTCTGTCTGGACGGCAAAGGACGTCCCAGTTTGCTGCTCACAGACACCCGTGGGACCATTCGGACGGTGGGGATCTTCATCTTCAGTTAGCATGGACGGAGCGAAGTCGTAAAGATGCTTCGTCGGTAAAGATGCTAGTGTCCAGGGGCACAAACCCGTACACCGGAACCCGTTGATAGCTTTCTCGATGGTGGCAGCTTTGCTGTAGGCAGCGCAGAAGATTTCCGCGACCTGGTAGTCCGCAATGCGCTTGCCAGGATGGCAGTGCATCCAACAGTCTGCAGCAGTGCTGAAGGCACTTTTCAGCGCCTTGTAGATACTTGCGTCCATTGGCTGCATGCCATGGGCGCAGTGAGGCGGAAGATTAATCATTACGATTCCGTGCTCTCTGGCATAGTCGACAGCGGCTAGTGACTTGTGGCTCTGGTGTCCATCTATAATGAGGATGTGTTTTTCCTCTTCACTGGGTTTCACGACGCTTGCGAAGTGTTTCAGCCACATCAAGAACGAATCGCAATCCATCCAGCCGGAGGGTGTTACTGTGGCTAGTGAACCAGGCGGAGCACCTTTTGAGAGTGTTTCTACCATCCTCTTGCGCTGATAAATCAGCATTGGTGGGACGTACGGCCGCACGCATTGACGGCACATATGAGTGTCACCGTCTTACCTTTCTCTGCGCTAGTTACCTTGCCCACTCGGCGTTGTCCCCTGGTAGCCAACACAGAGTCTGGTTGCTGTACCGTCGTCAGTCCTGTCTCATCAGCGTTCCATATTCGCATCGGGTTCGCCTTGCACGCGTCGAGCTGCTCTCCGTAGATGTCAAAGAAACGTTTCACTTGTGGGCGGTTGAATCCTACAGCTCGAGCCAAACTGGTCGCCTCAGGCTTCCGTATAGAAAGATCAGGATGTCGTGGAAGGAAACAACGTAGCCAGTCTCGCCCGGCCATCCTCTGCTCCATGTTAAATCGGTGAGTGATGCCTTCCATCTGGGCGAGCTCGTAAGCAAGGCGCCGGACATCGGTAGTGGTTAGGCCAAAGAATGCTTTCTCCATGTCCAAAATGTAATTTTTAAGCTTCTCCTCAAATGCTTCAATGATGTCTGGCCTGAAACGTCCCAGCTTCGGACGTCCTGGAGATCGTACAACCTTGTCTCTATGGCGGCGGAGCCGGGTCGACACGCTTTTCGGCTTTTCACCACTTCCTAGAGCAGTCAACGCAGCTTGTAGATTTTCAGTACTATAGCTTGCCCACGTAGTCTTCCTTACGTATTTTCGAGGCATGATATCTGCAACAGTACACCCGTGACAACACTGAAAGCTGGTGCATCAGTACAAATCAGCGCAGCCCTTATGCGTATCGTAATATGCGAGGGGAGGAGCAGTATCATCCTGTACTAAGGTGAAGGTGATAGCTCTCACCAGTCTGCGTCACGTCATGCATTATTTTATTAGTAAAAAGACCATACTCTGAAGCGGGGGAGGGGGAAACAGTGACTGACCTTCTACCCCCCGGTCAGTTTTGTCATAGGTACTTTCGCTCCACTGCCAACCAAGCACCGATTCTAACTCTTGACTTCCGGAATGCATAGATGCAAGGATGTTTTTTTTATTTGCATGAATGTAGGGTAAAGCGCCCATCTAAGTGCGGTTAAAACGCCCACTGGGCGCTGTACCCCAACCCTGCGGGTGGGCGTTTTGTCTGCAGGCGCCATTTGCAATTATTTCAAACGTATCGGGATGACGAGACAATCACGACGCAAATAGATCACACCATACACATGCTCTTACACAAGGCTTTTTGCCACCGTATGTTTCTATGCGTAAGCTAACGGCCAGATACACACAAACGTAATCATAATGTCTGTATTTTTCACATCGTAACGTACGAAAACAAACATCGCTTCGCCGTTACTAGCTCGAACTCACCAGGTGCACCAAAATCCACCCCGTCGCCTTTCCGAAAGGCTTCTGTTTACCAAGAATTCTAAAATGGGGTTACGTCGTTTAGTTTCGCCGCTAGATGGTGACGGGCGCTTTACCCAAGTGGGCTCCTTACCCCACTCTCCTCTATTCTGTAAACATCCCGCGTCGGTCCCTCGAAATGCGCACTCTTGGGAGGTTGAGGAGGGTTGCGCAATCGTTTTGCGGTTGACTGCTAAATGAAATTTAGTTAACCCCTGCGGGGTAACGGAAACCCCGGTCGGATGCTTATCGGGGTGCAGTGCGGCGTCTTCTGCTCGCGCAGACGCGGGCAAGACGCCACTTTTGCGCAGTGAGTGGACTGGAATGTTGGCAGCGCATCCTGAGGATGAATTTTGATGGAGGTGGGGCTTTTGGACTTAGCTGTATGTGTGTAACTATTCGGTGGATGCCTTTTTACGTTGTGTGAGCTTATGCATTGCGGCAGATAAGAAATATAACATAACATACTCCTTGAGATCCCTAAACTGCAAGCTGGCAAGAGCGAGACCGGGTGGATGTTTCGGGCAGACGCATACCAGCTCCAGACGTGGAAGCAAACCATTTCATTTCACAACAGCTTGCATGAAAATGAACTGCCCCTTAAATAAATTGTTCTTCAAATGTTTAACTGTTGTGATGCAATCACGTGTAATGATTGGTTTTGGGGTAGCATACCAACATACATGACCTCTTTTTGACAATGCAAGCGAGTGGGTAGGTACGTACGTATGAATGTTAGCCTAAAATGTACTATTCGTGGTTAAAACGGGAGCAAAGTAATGCTACTGATGAAGAATATCCTGTATGCTACATTATGGTGATGAAAGGTAGATGAGGCACCCAATTCTCACCTCACGTATTTTGATACCGCTCTACGCCTAGGAGTGCGTTTTACCGCATACTGTATACGTTGGCCCATAAAACCATTAAAAGAAGGATTTTTGCTCTACGGACCTCTCCAGTCTGACGCCCGCGGCCTGCAGGCCCCCGGTCTCAAAACTGGCAGTCGTTGTTTGACAATAGGTACGGTGAAACGGGGCAAAACTCCTCTCAGGGAAGACGCCTTGTCGGCCTAGCAGTAAAACGACACTACCTACGTTGGTGTTTGATGTTTCTGAAGGCAGCAGTACGCTGTTCGTTGGACGAAGTTGCTGCATTGTGATCTTGTCTGGTGCACAGACTGCGCGTTTTTCGCTTAAGCGTGTGCTTACGCAATATCGTCATTTTATTTGTGATGGACTGGTCTGTGAAGAATGAATAAGACTTCGCGTGAGTTTTTGTAAGCTGATCATATATTTATTGACCTTTTTGAGTCAGTTTAACCTGCAACACAACTGTGTTATTTGTTCCTCCCGGCTTATTTCGGTTGGTAGCATTTGGGGTAAGGCACCCGTTTTGCACAGAGAAAAAGGGCCCATGGCGCATAGCATACGTCAATCAGAATTATTAATTGTAGGTATACGCGATCAGGGGCGGCGGATTAGGGGGGGGGGGGCAGCGGGGGCAGCTGCCCCGCCTGGGAAAAGTTGGGGGGTGCAAAACTATCTTTTTACCCCATCCCCATCTTAACTCCTGAATAAGTGTTGATAATGAAGTACTTTTGCCCGCATTCCTAAAATGGCAGTAAAATATGGTAGTCCAGGAAACTGCGGTTGGGTGAGGATGAATCGAAACTGGCGCAAGTTTCAAAGTTACGTGCTTGCATACTTTTTAGCAGAGAACGATGCTGCTGTATTTCCAAAAGCATGAAATAAGAAAACAATAACCTGTCCACAACCTACAACCGCGCTCATTTAGCAGACAGCCAATGTTCGTGGTTGAACTGGGGTGCGTAGAGGTTCGAACTAAAGAACTGGGAACTGGGGTGCGTGCGTGCTTCTGCGTCCTCCGAGACTTGGCGCGATCTGGATCAGCCCTCCGCGGCCACGACGATGACGGTGGGAATTTGATGACCATGCTAGACGAAAGAAGCATGACAAGCCCCGAGATGAAATCGTGGCTGCAGAAAAAGAGCAATTTCTTGTCTCACGAATGCCAAGACGAGCTGATCAGAATCATGGCCTCGATGGTTCTTCGCGAAATTTTGGAACAAGCTCGACGCGGTATGTTCTATGAAGTGATCGCAGATGGGACGACAGATCTGGCCACCAAAGACCAGTTCAGCGTATGTGTCAGATTTGTGACGGAAAAGTTGGTCGTGGAAGAAGCTTGCCTTGGCCTGTATGAGGTGCCTGGCTCGACGGCTGTAGCTCTGTACGAAGCCTTAAAGGACGTCTTGCGGCGCACCATGTACGGGATGGAGAAGCTAAGAGGGCATTACTTTGATGGAACATGTCGGGAAAAGTGTTCGGAGTGCAGACCAGACTCATCGAAGATCAGCCCGCTCAATATCCGTGCACTGCGCAAATCACTCCCTCGACCTGGCCCTCGTGGAAGAGGCCAAAGAGGTGTCCCAGGCTGTTGATTCTCTGAACACCGTTCGGGGTGTGGCAGCTGTTTGAGGACCATCTTCTCGAACTACGCCTGCAGCACGACGAAGACGACGCGGGACTGCACTTGTACAAGTTCATATCCCTCTGTCTCACCAGGTGGACTGTGAGATGCCTGGCTATCAGACGATTTCTTGAGGAATATGACACAATTCTTCTGACACTGGAAGATGTGGAAGCAGACAAATCCACGTCGCCGGATGTCCTTCACAGAGTGCGAGGCTATCTCTCTCATCTCCGGAGCTTTGAGACTGTACTATATCTGATGATGTGCGAGCGGATGTTCGGCCCATGTCAGCTTTTTGCGAAGACACTGCAGCACCCTGAGGTCAACTGCGGAGATGTCCGTAAGGGGGCTACGATACTGCTCAGCACGCTGGAAAATCTGCGCGAGTTCGGCTTTGAGGAGCTGTGGCAAGAACGCCACGACAAGATCCAGACGCTTGGCAGCCCCATCGACCCACCAAAGGACCCACGTCCAGTTCGCCCGCCTAAGCGACTGGAGCACCATGAAAATGCAGCAGTGCCAACGGTCTTCACCGCCAAAGACTTGCTGAGACGCTGCTTCTTCGAAGCGATGGGCCTGGTAACAAATGAAGTCAGGCGGCGGTTCAAGCAGCCTGGTCTGGAACGTCTGGAACAGCTAGAGGGCCTGCTGCTAGGGAGGAAAGCGGACATCAGCCCTGACAATATCAGGAAAGTTAGGAAAGTTCTTGCGTCATCGCAAACCAACGTCAACCAGGATAGCTCAGGATACATCGACCCTGATGCTCTGGCCATGCAGCTGGCCTCCAAGCGCCGATGTGCCACAGTGCCGAAGCCAGCTAACTCAATCAACCAGGTTGTGGACGTCATCATGAGCCAGGGCCGCTTGTGCCAAGAGATGCTATCGGAGGTGCTGCGCCCTGGCAGCTCTGATCATGGCCGTTCCCATGAGTGGTGCGTCGGCGGAACGTTCGTTCAGCGCCTTGTACCGGATCAAGACGCCGTTGCAATCTACGATGAGTCAGGAGAGGCTATCAAACCTGGTCGTCCTCGCCATGCACGCCGATCGCGCAAGAAGGCTAGATCCCAAGGTCATCCTGTGTGAGTTTGTGGGAAATTATCCAATGAAACGATGATGGTGTTCGGAAGAGTTTGATTTGACTGGAGCTGCTGTGCCTCTGGTGCTTCCGTTTGACTGTCAAGGTTTCGTGTTACTTAAAAACATAAGCTTATATTTGTGTGTTGGGGGGAAGATTAACTCTTCTCACAAGCTGGCTTGTGTTTGCACAATACTCTGGTCATTTCAGAATGGTATGCATAGTTTGTATATAATACATGATACATTTTGGAACCGTACAGTTGGGCTTACATAATTTTGATACGGATAGGTTTTTGGTACGTTTACCGTGAGTATGGACTACCACGATATGCTGTGCGCGCAGTGCGCCTGGATGTGTGCTTCTGCGCCAATAAATGCGGACATGCACATAAAGTAGCAGGATTTGCGTATATCGAATGTCTGTTACCGGGCTGCTCCGAAATATTCGAGGATGGCGGGTTAGATGGGCAACGCAGTAATTTAAGAAAGGAACTGAATTTAACGAACAGACTGGTTAAAGTATTCAGGCGTCTTTTGTGTTGTTGCAAGGCTAACGCGGGAAGATGTGCATTTCAGCACGAAAACTCCACCCGTTGTTTGGGGTAAGTTTGGCCCCAGAAGTGAAAGAAGATGTGATCGCCAAATATATGTTTCTACAGCTTTCATGCACGTGGTGCGAGGTACTTCACTAAAATACAGGGCGGCCGTCTGGCCCACTAGGCGGTAGGTAGCGGAACAGCCGTAGTTCCTCACGTGACGGAGCTTTAGATATTTTCACGCATAACTTACTTTTAATTGTTTGCGCATTATTAGGCTGCTTGGTTTTCATAAACATCGTGTGTGCAAATATTTTGACGCCATTATAAAACCGCCTGTTATTTTCGATCTACGCAGTGAACAGGTACCTACCAACCTATAACTATTTAACTAGACCCGACTTGAGAACATTGCCCCCCCCCCCAAGTGGAATTGAAATCCGCCGCCACTGCTCGCGATCATGTAATGGTTAGCGTGACTGGGATTCCTCTAGAATCACAAAAGCCTCCTTCTCGCTGGTTTCTGAGGCACAAAAGCTAGGCAACGGGCAACACAGTGGTGTAGCCCCGGACCGGCGAAGGTTAGTTAACCTTCGCCGGTCCGGGGGTACATGGGATCCCCATTTTGGTTTTCTGAGGGTAGCCGAAAAACGGAAATGCACAGAGATACGAAACTTGGGGAACCTTTTCATGCATCTTTTTTACACCTCGTGTAATTTCTAAAATCAGGATGACCTCAGTTCATTGACTTAGGACCTGTCCTAAGTCTCTGAACTGAAACCTTGTACCAAAAAAAATGAAACTGGCACAACATTTTGCGAAATGCATTGACAAGCATGAAACTTAGCATGTTGATAAAATACAGCAGATGTAACAATTTCGCCATCTCAATTTTGTTTTGGAAATTCGAAGGTCACTGGCCTTAGGTTAGCCAAAATTTCTGCCAACCTTAGACACGAAACCTTGGAAACCTTGGATGTGAACCTTGGATGCGCACCCTATTGCTTTTCACGTCATTTACGCACGCAATTTCGCAATTTAACCCGTGAGCTGGGGCCACGTTTCATAGCAAATTTTCAGACCCGAAACCGAGTGCAAGTCTTTGGTTCACAGTCTTGAAATGTTTATAGACAGTCATATGTGTTTCGGAGGCACTATACTATGGCAATTTATATGCCAATGCCATCTGACTCAATGCCATCCGACCCAGACTGGCTTGATTTGATCTTTTAGAATATCATGTCTGTGTACCATGCGAACACGCTTTGCGTGTTCACAGATGATGAGACCTATATCCGTGTCTTCCTTTTATGCAGTTTGCACTGCCCCAATACTCTCGTTTTTGATCCCCAAAAAACTTACGCCGCTAAAAGAATTTCGCGTCAAAATATCAGGCTTTACATTGCAGCCGCTCCCGCCGCCCGGTGTCTGTGTGACTTACGGGAACATATGCTTTGGGGTATGGGTTCTGTGATGTTGAACGGCTATTGCATGAACCGGTGTCGTAGTATTTTATGCTGTGTCGTGTCAGCTCAATGGACATGCGGCAGATGTTACGACAGATGGTAGAAACCCGGACTTATATTCGTCAAAAGTTGGACATAGGTTGACCTTATCTGACAAATATGATAGTTGCAGGCTTGATATATAACCTAAACACATTTTCGACGTAATCCAGCCAAAATGCAGTCTTTTTTCAATGAGAAGAAACGTGACTGTTGCCCTTACAAAAACACGGCCTTTTCTTTCACTTTCATTCTCGTGTAAAATGGCGACATTCGACCTCGAATGCTCTTTTACTGCACCAGATAGGTAAATCAGGGCTTTTCTTTTTACGTCCGGCCTCTGAAAACACGTAAACGACTTGATTATGGGTCATTCCACGTCCAATCGCACCAGACTGGGTACTTTTTGACGCCACCCTTTCCCACTTTGAAGAAATTTGGTGGGCTCGTGGTACCTAAGGAAAGATAGACATCCACTAATTTTTGACCCTGGGTGACCTGTGAGGTCAAAGTTACAGGTTATGAAAGGTCACCGACTATTGCCGACATTGCATGATTCAAAGGCTCGTAACGCTGTAATAAATCGTCACAGAAAAGTGCAATTAGCACGATTCGGTACAAAAACGTCCCAGCTTTACAAATGACCAAATTTTTCCATTATCCTCGCGATAACCTTTAATCTGACTTGTCAAACTGAGCATTTTCGGGTTCGACCATGTTTTGCCACCCCGCCTCCCCGATCTGTGCGAAGACGTAGAACGATAAGTGCTCTGGCATCTGCAATAAGCGTGGCAAGAAAATCTGTGTAAATTCCAGCTTCTTTAACCCTATTCCCGGAGCACTAGACGAATGGCCGATTCCTGGCAGGGCGGCGGATTCAAGCCCCCCTGAGATCTCGAGAACTACTCGTCCGATTTCATCGCAACAAACGGTAATCGATTTCCCATGACGTAAACTACACTTTTAAAAAGGAGTTTTCGAAATTTTAAAAGGAATGGGTACAAGGGGCCAAAAATATCAAAATGGGGATACTTTTGGACTTCTTTTAACTCCATTGTTTATGGACCGATTTCGATGAAACTGGCATGAAGCGAGAGATTATGGACGGGACTTTTACCATTGGTGCACACATTTGAAATTTTGAGAAAATTCATTGGGGTTCACAGGGTTTCGAAAATAGGAGGATTAGTTTTTCAACAACTGAATGAACAAAAAAGGTAAAAGCATCTTTTTGGGTTCTGCTAGTCAAGTTATGCTAAAGAATTACAAATCGTATTACAATGTTTGTATAATGCTAACATCCTATTACAATGTTAGCATAGGCGGTGCCAGCGACATGAAAAAGGGGGAACTGTCATGGTCACATGCTTTTCAGATCAACTTGCGACCTTTCATCTTAAGTGATCTCCAGTGATCTTGGAGCCACTTGGAATGATTTCGTGTGCATTTAATATTAGCTGCAAACGTTTTGAATATCTGAATTACTCTGTTTCAAAAATTCCATTTGACGGCTATTGCGATATAGGGTACGCGCACAGACATTTTAGGTCATAGCTCCGTGACCCAACCTGATATCAAGCTGAAACTTAATACACAAGTAGAGGGCACCTTTTACGTCATGTGTGTTCCGAGTTTGGCATTTGAAAAAATAGCGCCAAAATTATTACTATAAAACCAAGTTTGGCTTTTGACCTTGACCTGTTCCTGTAAAGTAACCTCAGATGAACAGAGTTGTATTTGTACATTGTACAACTATTGAACTATACATCCATGTAAAGTTTCAAGTTCTGTCTTAAAAACGCTATTTTTGGAAGTCATTTTCCTTTTACCCTTAACAGGGCCAAAAATGGCGTGATGTGCCTCCCAAAAAACGTTGCCTGACTCCTCCCCTCAGCAAAAAATCAAAATTCTGTCACAATACGCGAAAGAATAGCTAGGAAAAGTGACCAAGTTTTGTGCAGCAGCGTCAGAAAGCCTGGAATTGGCAAGCAAAAAACCCGAGGGGGCGGATTCAGCCCCCGACGGGAATAGTGTTAAACTTCTCAACCTATGTACTGCCAAGCAGCGCTTGGGAAATATGTTCTGAGGCTATTTGACGAATGTTTGTTGATTTCATGCCTCTTGTTTGTCTGATTATGCTCCATTTAGTGTGCCAATACCCTGCTTGTGTACTACGCACCAGCTTAACCTTAAATTGCTTCACTTGAGTGAACAAGTGTCAAGGTCATGGTATCTCATCACATGTCGACCCCCTACCATCCGGATTTGACACATACCTTTTCTCCATTTTTTTTTGACGGAAGTGAGTCTGTTCAGTGCTTTTGGGCCCTGGAGCTAAATGCAACAACCTTAGCCATGCATCGAGGCCATTTGAAGGTAAACCTAGTTCACTTACGGTGCATAGTCTTGGACGAGCTATGATGACAATGAATTTAAATCTTTGATGGATTCTAAATTTCACATTTATTAACATCAGTGCAATGTTGTGACATCTCCTGCAAAGCAGAGGCTGTTATTGCAACTGGTGGTGTGCTCAAATACAAGTTAAGTGTTTTAGACCTATGGATTCAAAGAATAATGCCATTACTAAAAAATCAACGCTCTCCAGGGGACATGGAATCGAAATCAGTCCCTTAAGAACTTAAATCCATGGCCATCATAGCTCATCCATGGTACGTCAAGCGACTTCGGCACATCTGCAAATGGTCCCGATGCACGACTAAGATTGTCGCAGTTGGATTTAAGTTTCAAGAACATCGGGCAGACTCACTTTTGTTAAAAACTGAAGAAAAGATATATGTCAAATCTGGTTGGCAATGGGTCGATAGATGATGAGATGTCGCAATCTTTGATCCTTTTTTTTCGCAATCCTTGACCTTTTAGATCAAGAAATTTGAAGTTAAGCTGATGTATAGAGTACAAGCAGGGCATTGTGCATACCAGAATGTAGCATAATCGGACAATTAAAAGGCAAGATCAACCAACATCGGCGGAATAACCACAGAGCGCATTTCTTAAGCGCTACTTGGCATTACATAAGTTGAGATATCTTAAGAAGTTTACGTTTGCCCAGAAATACTTTTTTTGTCACGCTTATTGCAGATACCAGGGCACCTATTGTACTACCTTTTTACGAAGATCAGAGGGGGCAAAGCATGGTCATACCCAAAATGCTTACCTAATTTGACCTAGTGGCGTCAAGGGTCATGTTTTGGGTCAACGAGAAAAATGATCTATCTAAGAAAACTGCAACATTTCTGCATGCCGCTGCTCTAATCGCACCTTTCTGTGGCGATTTATCACCGAGTTATGGGCGACTGAATCCTGCCGGAATTTTGCCAAGGGAAGCGACAGTTATCAGCTTCCGTTCTTCCTCCCTTCCTTCCAGCCGGGCCCACTGTGTTTTTTTTTTGCGCTTCAGATGAAAAAAACGTTGATCTGCTCGGGTCCAGGCTAAAATATTTCCAGAAATTTGCGTTTTTTACCATTTCAAAAACCAGGCGAGTCACCTCAGCTGTCAAAAGTTTGCGTTTGTTCCCCTACAAAGTGGCCTAAATATGACAACAACGGCGGCATTTTAGGCGGCTGCGTCCCTTCCTCTGTTTGAAATGTCGTGTTTGTGTCTGGCTCAGGAGCCCCGCTGCCCCCTCGTGGCTTCTGGAGACTTTTTGCTAGCTTTTTGGTGTCGGACCGTCTGCCTTATCAGGGCCCTGTAATAGTGTCAGGTTCCTTTACAGTTTCACGTGTCCCTTCGGAACGTCTCAAGCGCTCCTCTGGCAGTTTCAGGGACACCTCGGGAAGTGTCATGGAGCCATCTGCCAGTTCCAGGGACACTTAAGCCATCTCGGGTTCTCTCCTGTCGTCCCTGTGATTTTTTTGCCGCCGAAGAAGCCTCTCAAGCAGTTACAATGGTCCTCGATAAACGTCTCTTTCTGCCGTGACACAGGTGCCTCTGGCAACGCTCTAAGTCCTTGGGCCGTTTCAGGAACTGCCTGGACGTCTCAAGGCTTAGTAATTTCGGGGGCCCCTCTGGTCGTCTCAGGGGCCCCAATTGCTAGAGACTAGTAATTAGCAGTCTCAAAGGTCCCTTTCTAGCAGTCTCCATGGATCGCCTGTTGTCCTACGTGCCCCTCTTGTCGTCTTTGGGGGACATTTTCCGTCTCAGGGACCTTCTGGCAGTAACGAAAGACTTTTTGGCGATTTCAGGGCCCCTGCGCAGTGCCATGGGCCCTCTGAACGTCCCCGGTAGTCTCCATGGCTGTATCAGGAGTCTTCCTCCGTTACATGAGGTATGTCTGGCAGTCTTAGGGCCCCTCTAACCATATCAGTGGCCTTTGTTGGGGCTTCAAGGGACTTACTGGCAGTCGCAGGAGAGCCTTTCCGTGCCAAGAGCCCGTTTTACAGACTCGGGGACCCTCTGGCCGTCCAGGGCCCCAATACCGTCTGAGAAGTCTTCTTATCGTCCTTGCCTCACAGGAGGCCTCAAACCTTCTTGGCGATCTCAGGGACCATCTGCCATTTAGGGACCCACCTCGCCGTCGTAGGACCCACCTAACCTTCCTAGGACCCCCTGACTGCAACAAGAATCCCTAATGTTTTCAAAAAGACCAGTGTAGCCCATTTGGGGCCACTCTCGAGGTTGAGGTCACTGATGAATTTTTGTTCAGGGGCCCATCTGGTTGGCCAGGAACTCCTTATGCTAGGCACCCTCTTAACCCGCGCACGACCGTCCGTCCGTTTCGAACATGGGCGACTGGGGGGGGGGGCAGTTGGCTACCCCTCTAACTCACGAACGGTTGGTCACACGATAAAAATAAGCACACCGTTGGAAAGTTTGTGACGAGTAGAGCTCGAAACTGGTCTCATTTTTAGTTTTAGATAACATGCAAGCCAATCTACGCCCTATATATGTTTTCTCATAGCCGACTGCATGAGACCGAGAAATGGCCTGAATCTCAAGGGCTGTGACTAATAACGCATAGGTAAAGGCATCAGCGCACAAGGTCCGCGGATGCCGATGCACGTCTGATTTCCCAAGATTTCTTCAATATATACGCCGAAACGTCGAGTTAAAGACACGGCAATTCTCCCGCCAGCTGTCGTGGTGCGCCACTGCCGTATGCGGTACCAAATTGACGGGAACTAATTTTAGCGTTCCTTTGTTTTCGCGGAAAAAGACGATCTATGTATATTTTATTGATCTTTGTGGTTCTTGTGATGGTTTTTCATGCTTAAATTTTGGAAATTATTGATAAGTTACCAATCTACAAATTTTGCGGAGCTTTATTCGCGAGAGGCCGTTTATTTCCAAAATATGCAACTTTTTAACCCGTCCCCGACTGGGGGGGGGCAGTTGACTGCCCCCCTGAGGTTTTTCTGGGATTACGAGAGAACTAACGAACACAGAGTCACGAAACCTTGTGTACCTTTTGCTCCATCAATTTTACGTCTCGTGTCAAAATTTTGACATCAGGTCACGTCAGGTGCCTGACCTAGGTCAGGTCAAACAGACCTATGTCCAAAAAAGTTTAGCGCCCTCTAACTTTTTCGCAAAACAAGATATCTCAATAACACTTTCAGGGATTAGTAATTGTGATAGATGCAACAAATCTGCTATCTCAGATTTTTCGGAATTTTCCGGGTCATTGACCTAAGGTCAAGCCCATTTTTAAGACATATCGTCGTTTTTTTCGGAAATTGACGGAATATTTCATAACATTTTTAGTGTGGAGTGAAGCAGACATCTAGTTACCGTCATTGGGCAAAGTATCAATGACTTTCAGCCATTGGCCTGAGGTCAGGTCACGAATAACTGTAGTGGGCCAAAATGTACCACCGTCAAAATCAACGATGAATTACTCAGAATGGGTAGAAAATGGCAGAACTAGCTTGCACAGACGTAATTAATACCAGGAACCTCAAAAAGTTTAAAAAAGTAGCGTATTTTGGAAATAAACAGGTTTCCGCAAATAAAACCCCGCCAATTTTGTAGATTGGCAACTAATCAATTTTTCCAAAATTTAAGCATGAGAAACCATCACAAGAACCACAAAGATCAATAAAATATACATAGATCGTCTTTTTTCCGCGAAAATAATGGAAAATAAGGAGCGGCGCACACTGACGGCTGACGGGAGAATTACGGTGGCTTTAACTCAAAGTTTCGGCGTATATATTGAACAAATCTGGGGAAATTAGACGTGTATCGGCATCCGCGGACATTTGCTTGTGCGTTGGTGCCTTTACCTATGCGTTATTAGTCACAGCCCTTGAGATTCAGGCAATTTCTCGGTCTCATGCAGTCGGCTATGAGAAAACATATATAGGGCGTAAATTGGCTTACATATTATCTAAAACTAAAATGAGACCAGTTTCGAGCTCTACTCGTCACAGGCTTTCCAACGGTATGCTTATTTTTATCGTGCGACTAACCGTTCGTGAGTTAGAGGGGGGCAGTCAACTGCCCCCCCCAGTCGCCGATGTTCGGGACGGACCGACGGTCGTGCGCGGGTTAAACTTTTTGAGGTTCCTGGTATTAATAACATCTGTGCAACCTAGTTCTGCCATTTTCTACCCATTCTGAGTAATTCATCGTCGATTTTGACGGTGGTACATTTTGCCTCACTACAATTATTTGTGACCTGACCTTAGGTCAATGGCTGGAAGTCATTGATACTTTCCCCAATGACGGTAACTAGATGTCTGCTTCATTCCGCACTAAAAATGTTATGAAATATTCCGTCAATTTCCGAAAAAAAAACGGCGACATGTCTTAAAAATGGGCTTGACCTTAGGTCAATGACCCGGAAAATTCCGAAAAATTTGAGATAGCAGATTTGTTGCATCTATGACGATCACTAATCCCTGAAAGTATTATTGAGATATCTTGTTTTGCGAAAAAGTTAGAGGGCGCTGAACTTTTTTGACATAGGTCCGTTTGACGTGACCTAGGTCAGGCACCTGACCTGACCTGAGGTCAAAATTTCGACACGAGATGTAAAATTGATGGAGCAAAAGGTACGCAAAGTTTCGTGACTCTGTGTTTCTTGGTTCTCTCGCAACCCCAGAAAACCTCGGGGGGGCAGTCAACTGCCCCCTCAGTCGGGGACGGGTTAAGTTCTTTCTGTCTCAGGTGCCTTTCTGGCACTTAAAGCGGTCTCATGAACCCTTTGCCGTGTTTGGGCCGTTGGTACTCTTGGAAAGTTTCAGAGGCCTTTCTTTCCATCTTAGGGACCATCTTGCCGTCTCGGGGTCTCACCAACCCTTCCGAACGCCCTTTGTCTGGATCAGGAACCTTCAGTTTTTCACATCGGTCCGTGGAACCCATTCGGGGCTGCTATGACATTCCAGGGGCCTCTATGCCGTCCTATGAACCCAGTCCTCATCTTGACAGTCTCAGGAGCCACGTGACGCTTCTGGCGGTCTCAGGGGAAATTTGCCTTGTTGAGGTCCTGTAGTGGCCTCAGGGGCCCTTTGGGAGCTTCAGGTGCCCTCTTATGCGTCTCAGGGGCCATCTAACCTTCCCAGAGGCCTCTCTGACTGCATCAAGAAACCATCATGTTTTAACAGAGATCCCGTGAAGCTCATACGGAGCCCCCTCTAGGCCCGTTTGAGTTTAAGAGG
Organism: Capitulum mitella; assembly: GCA_030062745.1. Classification (NCBI taxonomy): domain Eukaryota; kingdom Metazoa; phylum Arthropoda; class Thecostraca; order Pollicipedomorpha; family Pollicipedidae; genus Capitulum; species Capitulum mitella. The sequence goes on along the minus strand of CP099847.1, from coordinate 977,774 downwards.
GGCCCTTCGGGGCCGTCCCGTGGGGGCCCCTTTGTGGCCTCTCTCAGGGGCCCTTTTTCAGGCCTCAGGGGGGATTGCCCCCATTGCTCCCCATGGGGCTAGGAATTGTTGGTTACCCATTGCTCCGTAGATACTATGAGCCCGGGACAACTTTTGTGCGATTTGACGTGGATTGACCATTATCACAGTTTCCCGTCCAAAAATACCAACAGGTGATTTGACCTAAGTTGACCTCTGGTGAACTCAATATAAACCTGATTAGGCAAAATATGGTTGTTTTCCTCTCTTTGGGACAAGGGGTTTCCAACGGTGTTTTGGCTTTTTCTGTGTGACTTCTTTATCTCGAGATCTTGATGGGGGGGGGGAATTCTCATGACTCCCGGGCTCGGCGAACGTGGATCCGGAGGCCGGCCCGGCGAAATTTAACCCTATTCTGTGCTGGTGGGTTGCAGATTCTGCCCCCCCCCCCTTCCGGTTTTTGCTCTTCATTCCCAGGGTTTCGGGAACTGCTTTACGAAACTTGGCGACTTTTTCTAAATATGCTTTTTCACATATTGTGACACAACGCCAAAAATTTGCCTTCTCAAGAAGCGGTTCCAGGACACCTCTCAGGGAATCATGTTTGGGAAATATTGCGCTTTCTGGAGCGCGCACATCGACGTGTACATGTACTATTTTGATGTGCTTTATAATGCCGCGGACAATTCAAATGATCGAAATGTTTGTAATGTGCACATTTTCAGCTTTTTTGTTAATGGTAATTAGTGAGAGATCCAGGAACATGTAAAAGGGGGTATTGGTATGTCCTGATGCCTAAGAATGTATGACTTATCGCATGAATAAACCAAGGTAACGTATGCTATAGACATCTTTATTCTGATTTACGCATATACTTCACCCATGTATGCTGCCAGGGGCGTCTCCAATTTCGCCCCGTGCACTGGATTCCGGCCGAAGATTTCTAGAGTGGAGCCCTTTCAGAGTCTCATTTCATTTGATTTCCAATTCCCATTTCAGGCTGTCACTCGCAATAACTTTTCATACTGTTGTTATTCTAAAGAATGATCAATATTTTACATCATGCCAACATATACTGCCATCATATACATATTTACGCTATATCAAACGAAACATTTTTCGTCAAACTTAACCACCCCCTCAATCCCCGGTTGACCCCCGTCCCCCCTTTATGAAACGCACCTGCGCTCCTGCGGCCATACCATACACTACTACCTTATGTTTTTCTCACAACAGCAGTTACTCGTTTGATCCGTTTCGTTGAAATGATGCATATACAAAGATATGCATATGCATATCATGAACCACCGGTAATCTGCGCGTACAGTTCAAACCTAGCAAAGCTGAACAGAAATTGCAATAGTGTAAAGTCATCCAATGCAAGACATCAGTGACATGAGTGGATCCGTGCTATTGGTATCAAAAAATCATGCTCCGACTGGTCATCCCGTTCGTGTCATCGGACCGGGAACAAACAGCTGACCTACCACTTGTTTTTTTCTCGTCATATTATCAAAGCCACTGAAAATATCTGATATGGGTAAGGTATAAATATCCATGTTTTCAAACACTCAGCACTAATGCGTACATTTCGAACCTCGCGGAACGGGAGAGATTTTCACTCGCACTGACGACGGGAGTTAGGCATCCCTCGCCATTTGGTTCCTAATTGAGCCAGCGCCTCGGAACGAAAATAAATTAATACCCGTATGCCCAAGGAACCCAGCGGTGCCCGTATCGACCCTGTCAGGTCAGCCAGTGACCTCTTAGGCCAGGCCACACTTTATTCTTGGAAACTATAAATCGATTTCGCTCAGTTAAAAACGACGCATTTGGGGCCAAATGGACCTCAAATTGTCTCTATCATGTTCAGTGCCAAAAATTCGTATAAGAATGTTTTAACGTCAGAAAGGCCATCTAAGGCCATTGACCTCGTTTGACCATGAAAAGGTGATTGACCTATCTAAGTGACCTGTTCGCATGTGCACTTCCAGTCTGATCCAAGAAATCCAGTCTGATTTCATGGCCGTCATCTGCCGTTTATGCGTAACTATTGGCCTAAAAAGGTAAAAACCGACATTTGGCGCAAAAATTGCTTTGCAAGCCTTTGGTGATGACATCATAGTTCGGTACCCCCAGATGACCTGGGATCACTGTTTTTATCAAAACATGCACAATAAACATGTTGTCAACTATACCAGATTTCACGGCACTGCCGTGCGCCGTTTTGTCGTGGTCCCGGAAACATTGCTTGGGGGTGGCATCCGCCCCCTTCGTTCGGTGATGGTTAAGTTCTTACCATTGCGAAGTGATGGTGTATTGACAGTCAAGTTCGACATTGTGGGGGGGGGGGGGCAGTCCAATATTTAGGGGAAGCTCAAAAATGGTGTCAGCTTAACATTTTGGGTGGGCATGTCCCCCCCAAAGAGAGACAAAGTTCCTCTCCTGATAATGCGTGTGTGTGTACGTCAGAATATATTCGGGCGAGATCAGTGCCCACATGTAAATAAACGCAGTATTTGCCCATTTAGCCTCATATCACTGCCATTAATCTGCACTGGCAATGAAATTCGCCATATAATTATCACAAAAGCTTCTTGTGTGCACAATATGTTCATTCGTGTGTAAGTCATTTCCAACGTTATTGCTCAGAAATCGCTCAGCCGTCATTGCTCTGGTCGAATGTTCGCATCCAATCCAGCTTGTTTGGATGGGACTGTGGGTCGGATACGGCCCGGTCGGTCTCCGCGACGCCCTTGGAGCTCTTCCGCAGACCATATCACGTGATCAGGATGCGCTCCCTCCTCATAGCCTCTACCCGGTATCCCATTCACAGCGCAAATGATCTTATTACTTTGACAGTCGAGAGGGTTAGCGCAATGGCGAAACAAAGAAACCTGTCCAACGTCTCCGCTTGCCGAACATAAAGGCTAGGTTAGGTAAATACGGTTTCTCTTGTTCTTAGGCATGAAACTGAAACTGAAAAAAAGCAGGTTTGGACTTATTTCGAGTATTGCTACGTTCCAGCAGCTAGCTGCTCACATGATGTCCATAGAGTCCTTGAGGACGCTCGTGAAGCCCCACGGTAAGAGTCAGGTCATCGTTGGCTCTTTATATCGACCTCCGAGACGTTCATTGGCGGATTTAAGCGCGGACGTTGGTGATCCTGAGGCTCAATTACAGCGTCTAGTAACTGACTTTCCGTCGTCTAAGATCGTACTCTGTTGTGATTTAAACCGTGACTACCTCACACCCGACAGCGACTGCCGTAAGGCTCGCCTGACTCAGTTTCCATCCGATTTTTCACTGTTTCAGTTCTGTCACTTTTACTTCTGGTTCGTTGTGAGATACTTTAACTGCGAACGATCGTAATCTAGTCATTCGTGGTGCTCGTTTCTGTAATCTTAGTCCGTATAAATTTGTTCGCGCTTTTATCTCTGCCCCTCCTCCTGCGCGTCTTGCCCCCGCTTCACGGAGGCCCCCCACCATGCCGATATTCTCAACGGCATCTAAATTTTTTGTCACACACACAACTTAACGTAAAAAGCATTTGTGTCCATTACCCTTTCAACCTGTAACGTTAAATGAAACACTTGCGCTATCTTTAAAAATCGCCACATACACTTCTAACGTAACGTAGCTCACACAGACTTTACAGGCGGCGCATAATGACCATAAGGTCGAGGCACGCCTCAAAGCCCAATATCAATCAATCAATCTATCTCTGCCCAGACCCCGCCCGCCACCCGCCACCGTTCGTTCTGGTTCACTGCGCGGCATTGACCTGCCATATTTCCACTACGATTTACTGAGAGCTGACTGGAGCGCGGTGTTTTTATCTCGCGCTGTCACCGACAAATGGCAGCATTTTATCGGAGTGTTTACTCCAATTGTGGACGCGCACGCCGTGTTCCGCTTGACGCGCCTACACAGCCCCAGCGTCCCTGTGGTGGCCGACAAAACCCGAGACCTGATGCGGCGTCGCCGGCAGGCTCTTGAGCAGCACGGACATGGTCCCGATTCCCGCAGGGAATTAGACCGCTCTGCGAGGTCGGCACTCCGGCGCGGCACACGTGCTGACATCCGGAGGCCGAGCGGAACGTTACACGATCGAGGACGGCGTGGGGGGTGCCGGTCCATGTGACGGTGGATTCGCGCTGATGTGAGTGGCAGTAGGCCCGTGCGTGTGACACCGGACGTGACACCTGACCAGCTGAAGACTTCTTCTGTTGGTGCGGACTCACTTGTGGCCGGCAAGGTAGCCAATCAGGGAGTGCTGCTTCACACTGCGTGCCGCTTACCTCGTGTTGACGCCTGCCCCATATCTCTGTCGTCTCTTATCCTGACGGAGCTGCATGCCATCATATTCATTATGAACAACTCCTCGGCCTGTGGTGAGGGTGGAATCTGCGTGCGTTTTATTCGCCTCAACTTTGAGGTTATGTAGTCCGATATTTCTCCATCTGGTCGACTCCAGTCTATCCCTCTCCAAAGTCCCGACGTCCTGGAATCATTACGTAGTTTTCCCCATCTTTAAATCCGGCAGTCAAACCCAGCCCTGCTACTGCCGACCCATTTCCATTGTTCCAGTGACCGTCAAAATCGTAGAACGGACTATTCACTAGCAACTCTACGGTTACCTATCCTGCAACCATCTCCTTTCTCCCAGACAGCACGGCTTCCGCCTGCGACACTCGACGGAAACCGCGCTGATCTCCGTATCCGACCACATACTGCTCGCCAACGACCGTGGAGAAATATCGCTGCTTTGTCTCCTCGACCTCAGCAATGCCTTCGAAGTGGTAGACTATTCCAAACTCTTTTCTAGGCTCCAAACCCACGGAATTGACTCATTCTAGTTTTCGGCCTATCTTCGAAATCATAACCAGAGTGTCAGCATCACTGACAGTCTGGGTTTCACCAAATTCTCTTCTAAGCTTCCCAACAACATCGGCGTCTTCCAGGGATCTGCGCTGGGCCCCCTGTTTTTCTGCGCGTTCGCAAACGACCTCAATTTGTTCGCGGGGGACGCTGTGGTGGCCCTGTACGCGGATGATACCCAACTTTTGATCAGTGGCCCTAAATCTCACTTAAAAAAACATCATCGCACGATTGGAGCGTGCCCTGGCCTCACTTACTATTTGGTTCAGATCCAACGGCTGAAAGGTCAATGCCGACAAAACCCAGCTCGAAAGTGCCCAAAATGTCCGTAACATCCCCAGGTTCTCAGTGAAATTTCCTGATCACCATCTCATCCCCTGTCCGGAAGCCAAAAACCTCGGATTGCTCTTTGATCGCTGTCTCACCTAGAACTCTCATGTGTCTCTTGCATCGAACAAAGTTTCGGAATCTTGGCAGGTCTACCACATCTGAAGCAATGCCTGTCCGCCGGCGTATGGTACCAAACGTCACCTGTCTCGGCTTAAAAGAATAGTGAATTAACACCAGGCAGGACGGTGATCTACACGTCCCGTGCTCCCGCACCCGGATGGGGCGAGAAGAGCCGCGAGATTATTGCGCGCGAGATGCCGTCTTGTATAACGCCCAGCCACCTGACTTCCACGGACTGCCCGTGCCGCCTTACAGGCGCGCACGGACGCGTCATTTGGCGTGTGCTCACCATCACTAACAGGACCTGGCAGTGTCATCTAGTTATGCAACGTTTTATTTGTCAGTTTTATTTGACACCGCCGCCCTCTGATCCCTGCGCTGTTTTATCACATCCGCGATGGGTTGTAATAACCATGAGTGGTTTGTGGATTGCCCAAATATATGTCTATGTCGATGTCTAAGTCTATGATGTTACATAAATACCAGAGCTATGGCCGGTTTGCCACAAGGACCCTAATACCTATCATTGCTTTTGTGAAGATCTGTACTAAGGCCAAATTCACCGTCAATGAAGGTCAAGGTTAACAAAGGTCAAGATCAACCAGCCTGTGACCTGATCCAGATTTGCTTTGCAAAATGTCGATTTGTACGAAATATGTATTCAAAGAACCTGATAAAAACACGTTTGCTAGCACAGACACGCTTAAATATATCAGTATATATATATATATATATATATATACTAATACATATTTATATATGCATATATTTATTATTTTTACATTTTACAACAATCAGATCACGTAACTGGTTCATTATAACGAAATAACTTTAGTGCAAACGATTTAAATAGAACCTCCTTTGGGTCAAGAACTTAATCTGAGGTCAATGATCTCGCGCTACTTTCTTTCACCTTGTGGAGGTAAGTGAACGCTGGAAGTGACCATATGTACCGATTTTGGCTATCTTCATTGAAAATACGTTAAATGATGCGTTTAGCGCCCTTGTTTACTCTCAGACCACACCAGTATCCCGTGTTGCTCGAGATCTGATTTGCAAGAAATGAAAAAAATAGCGGCATAGGTCAGTGACCTGATATAAACCTTGGCCCAGAATTTTCATTCAAGACGTCAGATGGATCCAAATTGTCGTATTGCACGTTTCAACGCTCTAACACGCGCCATTTTCCCATTTCGTTTCAAAAGCCGTACGAAATGGCTTGTAGGGACCAAGAAAGTGTCCAAAGTCGACCTTGGAGATATTGACGCAGGATCACGGAAATTGTATGATATAATTCTTTGTTGCCCTACCCTACCCTTAAAACTTTGGGTCTCTAGTTCCTTTTCCGAGATAGGAGGGGGACACTTTTGTGCCCCTCCCTCCAGTGCGCGTTGGCGCGGAACCCGGTTCCACCGCGCATGTTAAAGCCGAGCGGTATCTTTGGTTGCCGCTCGGCTACTACAGCTATTAGAAATTAATGCACCTATTGGAAAACAGCTATTACGCAGTAAACCGGTTGAGATCACACCCGTTGAGCACAAAAACTCAGATTGTGTCCGGCAGCCACTGTCCAACTTAATGCACTTCGAGACAGTCCTGGAGCTCCAAATACACGTTCCACAACGATCATTCAGAAGCAAAGTTAGGCAAATGGTCTTCCATGAATAATTTAATAATACATGGAATAACTGGTTGTTTGCTATTTAATTACGTGTAATAGTCGTGTATCAAAGATATTTAATATCTGTTTATATGTCAATGGTTTTAACCATTTACAAATCGTCCGTCGCAATCCAGCAGGAAACCTTTTCACCGTCTTCCTCCTCTCTTTTCTATCAACTAACAAAGCCGGCGGATACTTAACGATGTAAACTCCCCTGCTTGGGGCCACTACGGCCAGGGCAGGAAGACTCTTGGGCGAACGCATGGGCCGTGGGGTCAGCGAAGCCGGACTTTTGCTTTCACGGGCCACTAACACTCCACAACACTACTCTTCTTCCACCTATCCCATCACCGCCGAGTACAGCTCTTTCATCGCTGGCATCAACACCGACCCAAACTACAGCGTCGCCAAGGAGTCGGCGTTCACAGTGACGAAAACACTTCAGCACCACCCACAGAATGAGCGATTCAGTCACCCGGCGTCCCAGACATGCCCTGGTGTTTACCACAAGCGCCACAGACACAGAGGAGCTGCTCACACTGACGACATTTGCCTTGCAAAGGTGCAGCGTCAGATTACATCACACATTCAAGGACAGTGCAGCACCATTATCGCTCCAGAACTCAACAGCTTGAGCCACGGCATCGCCGTTCTTTAGGGAAGAGGAGCCACCCTGTTCTCCTGGAGGCGCTGGAGACACACCACGAGTCTCGCCTCTCCTTCACGATCAAGACCCGACTCTTGCACATCACTCTCAATCGCATCAGATACGGCGTTTTTTCCCACGTCACCAGGCCAGTCCGCTGCCCCCTGCCAACGCTATGGCCACGACAAGCAGGCCTGTGCAGCGTCCAGCGCGCATTGTGCACGGTGTGAAGAGCCTCACGCAACATCCGTCTGCACCTCCACAGCCCGCAAACGCGCGGCCTGCGGCAATGCCCGCTCCTACTCTCCCGTATGGTTGCGACATCCGCCAACTAGCGGCCATACGGGGCATGTCCTACACGGCAGCGCGACAACTGCTCTGCCCCGGGCGCTCCTACGCTGCCGTGGCACGCCCTACCCCGGCCCGCACGGTCCCGTCCGCGACCACCACCACCACGTCGACTTCCCCACCCGCCCCGGGCGTAAGGCGCCCGGTTTTTCTGCCCCGCCGCCCTTGCCCTGTCCCCCTCCCGACTTTAGCAACGCAAGGCCAGGCCTCCTTCCCCATTCTCATTACCTTACCGTTGCCACGGCTCTCCGCACCGACCCTGCAGGTGCCTCATCCCTCACCCTCCCCATCCCCAATTCCTTCAAAGATTTCCTTTCCTCAGCAACACCTCCAGGTTTTCCCCAGGCCTGGCGATGCTCGCCCGGTGCAAAACCAGGCTTGCCGCCCACCCCTTGTGCCTCCAACGACACCCTCCCCTCGGCCCCCTCCGATTTCTCTCGGGCCTGGCGATGCGTCCATGGCGTAACATCAGGCCCACTCTCCTCCATCCCCGCTCGCCTCAAACTCCCGCGTGGCTACACCCCTTCCCCGCAACCACGCTCCAGCGTCGGGCTCGCCCAATCTACGGCCTTCTTCCCCGCTCCTCCACCCGTTACCCTTCCCTCTCACCTCCCGGACCCAAACTCCTCCCCAGCCGAGTCCCATCCAAGCCAAAACCAGCCAATCCACCCAGGCCGTCGCACCCATCAAATCCACGGCATCAGCCGGGACCCAAGCAGACAGCTTATCCACCGCCAGCGCAGCCTGCCAGGCCTAGATCCCGGCCTCCCTCCAATCGGGCCACCGACCCGCTCTAAGGCTCACACCTCCTCTTCTCAGACTCGGCGCGTGATCTCACCCGCCACCAACCGACGCCGAACCCGCACGTCTTTAAGCCTAGCGGACCCCAGGTGGGACACCCTACCGACTCGCCGCATCCGACATACACCCGTTCCCAGATCCTTAAAACATGTGTCACTTTTTAGAATGAAATGCGGGCGGTATTCCGACCAAAATTTGTTGAATTTAAAACAGAATTAGTGGAACGACAAAATTTAATGCCAGCCGCCCTCCAGGAGACGCATCGACGGGATTCCGATCCCACCCGGACTCGGATTTCCAGCTTCACGTGACACGTGACGTCAACGGGCCACTCCGAAAACGGGTACCTGCCATTATCATTTCTAAAGCACCCCGCCACAGCAAAATTAACGTAAACAGCTCATTAGATTGCGTCGCAGTTCAGGTTAAAATTAGCCGTGTCCAAACTACAATCACTTCTATTTATGTACATTCCACTATCAGACCCAGAACCCACTCTTCAAAACCTCACTAGCCTGCTCACCCAAGTACCACATCCCGTCCTCCTGGGCGACAATGGCGCACACCATCCTAGCTGGGGAAGCCGCGCAGCAAACATCAGAGGACACGCCATCGGCTCACTCATTGCACACCACTACCTAACACTTCTCAGCACCGGAGCCGCCTCCAAACACAATCCGAGACTAAGTGTCATGAGAGATATTTTATACCGCATCCCGCGAATTAGCCATTTCTGTGGGTGGTCCGCAGAGGACGACCCCAGGCCGAGTGTCCACTACCCAATCCAAATTAAGCCCAGCTCTAGTGTAATCCACCAAACCAATCCAATCCACCACCATACCAGGCAAGTCCGCACTTGCCTACAAATTATCAAAGCTAGGTCTACGTAGACACCAAGCGTACTTTTTACTGAACTTCCTTCGGGATAAAACAGTGAAGGTCAGATGTGGCAACACCACTTCCAGCAATGCAGCACAAGACCAGAGTCCGCCACAAGGAAGTGTCATTTCACCGCCACTTTTCCTCATCACGATCAACATATTTCACGACCTTCCCTGCAAAGCACTGCACTGTTTACTGCTTGCGGGCGATGTGGCCATCTGGCCATTAACCACTGTTTCTAAAAGCCGAAAACACTGCAGAGTCAGTCCTAGATCACACTGCAAAGTGGTGGAAAAACTGGAGCTTTTCTCTGTCCGCCGAAAAGTCCGCAACAGTCGCACACACCAGCATTCGAGGTCCACCCAAACTCAACTTGCGCATCCATGGCGAAACCATGGAGCAGGTCAAAAGCTTTAGATTTCCTGGTATCCAAACGGACGAGGAACTGACATTTCAACAACACATCGCAACCATCACCAAACGATGCGCGAAGCGCATCAACATCTTTCGCTCCCTGTCGAGAACAGACTGGAGCGGAGACAGACAAGCATTGTTCAGGCTTAACAAAGCTTCCATTGGACCCATTCTGGAATACAGCAGCCTCATTTTCAATACCAATTTGACATCCTTAGCACAAAAGTTTGAAATCATACAAAACCACAGCATCAGAGCAGTCACACGAGCGCTACACAGCACATCCATCGTCAGGATCTCGGCGGACACAGGCATTCCAACACTACAGACCAGGAAAACACAACAATTGTTCAGGTACTCCTCAACAGTCCAGACCACAGAACACCACTGGGCACAACTTTGCTTCAGACATGACAGACTGGACAAGAGCCGTGAAAGCACGCAAACTCCCACCATTTTACGTCCAAATAAGCACGGCACGTGCAGACCTTCAGGTTGCTGCACCACCCACTGCACCAAAATTGCTCCCAGACCACCCACCACCCACGGTTTGGATCCACCCACTATCCACAGTAGAATACCAGCTCACAGAACACAAAACAGACATAACACAAACAAAAATCCTTGCCATGTTCAACGAGTACACCACAGCCAACAACAACAAATCATCCATATGCACGAAGGGTCCAAAATCGACGAGTGTTATCGCCCAGCTTCGAACTCGGCAACCGCCTCCCAGACAGAACATCCATCTTCACAGCAGAAACCATGGCCATTCTGATTGTTATTAGCCTGGCAATCAGACACAACATGGCTAACGCAGTTGTCTGCTCTGTCTCAAAATTAGCACTCCAAGCCCTCAGCAGCACGGCCGACCCATCACACTACATCATAGATTGCGTACAACAGCAAGTGTCCCCTAACGTAAACAACATTCATTCCTTTGGATACCGAGACACGCAGACATCAAAGTTAATTAGCGAGCAGACCAGATTAACAACCATAAGATTTCAACATCTGCTTTGACATGAAATTCCCACTGGGCGATTGCAAGGCAGTCCTCCAGCAACACATCCGTCAAGGACAACAAAGGGCCTGGACGCACACCACCACGAACACCTGTACACGGTGTCAGAGATCTGATCAGGATCACGCATTTTATTTGGTCCGTCTGGCCCGGACATCGCCAGGGTGCACAAAGGTAGCCGTGGTGACCGCGCGACCCACCGGGTCAAGCCACCGACAGGCAGTCCCGACCAGGCATCAGCAACCACACCACCCCTCCAAATGAACGAATATGAGCACAACACAACAACCAAAACCCCATCTTCTTCTCCCACAACACTCAGCAGCATAGAATGGACGCTTAGCCGGAGTGAGAGATGGTATGGGTGATCTCCTCCTCGCCTGCACGATAAAGATCCCTCTGTGCTTTTCGTGAGGAGTAGGCTATGTGCCGGCACCTTGGCAAAATGTGAAGTAAATCTCAACGTAAATTTTTAAGGAGGGCTGAAGTAATGACACTTGTAGTAGTCGAGGTGACGGCTCCCTTCCTCTTTCCGCTGCTCGTCTTGCCTCAGCTTCACGGTGGCCTCCACACCAGCCGGTGTTTTACGCGACTGGTAAATTTAGTCTGCTCATTTACAAACTGAAAATTAACTAATCAGTTGTACTCACCACTCATTCCCGCTGTCACGTTAAACGGAACACTCATCCTCTCTTGAAACTCGACAGAAACACTCTAGAGTAACGCTACTCACACAGACTACAGACGGCTCATAATGGCCAGTAGGTCGTGGTGAGCCTATCAACTCGATATCAGTCTCAGCTTACAAATACTTTTTATGCAACTCAGCTGCTCAAGTTCCGTGATATACTGTGAGGAACATAATGCAAAGCGATATCAGATGTGTATTGAATAAGATATGATTTAATAAGGTATATGACATATATAACGTAAATGGCCAATAACTTCCATGCGTTCAATAATAAAACAATAGGCATAGGGGAGGCAGGTACCGCTAAACTTCTCTCTTCTCACTCCACTGCCAAAAGAAGGATTTCACAGAGCCATCGTAATATTCTGTACTTAGTAAGCAAAACTGTGTTGCTGTTTCCAGCAACCAGGATTCGGAGAGCGAGAGCCGAATGCAGTTGAAAGAAGAGTGGGGTATGGTACAGTGGGAGCGGAACGGTTACTGATGAGCAAAGTTCTTTGTCTTGCCCAATGCCCTACATGCGACATCAGATTCTGCTCTGTCATTCGCCGACATCCGATGCAAATGAAGTCGCTACTTCTATCGATTGTTACAGAAGAAGCACTCGTTTCCACATCGGTCATGCTTGCTTTAACCCTATTCCCGGAGGGCTAGACGGTATGGTCGATTCCCGGCAGTGGGGGGGAGGGATTCGGTCCCCCGAGATCTCGAGACCTACTCGTCCGATTTCATCGCAACAAACGGTAATCGATTTCCCATGACGTGTTTTATGAAAAGAAATTTTCAAAATTTGGAAATGTGTGGATACAGGGGGGGGCAAAAATGTCAAAATGGGGGGTACTTTTGGACTTCTTATAACTCCGTTGTTTATGGACCGATTTCAATGAAACTGGCATGAATCGAGAGATTATGGATAGGGCTTTTACCATGGGTACACAAATCTGAAAATTTGAGAAAATTCGTGGGCGTTCATAGGGTTTCAAAAATAGGAGGATTAGTTTTCAAACAACTGAATGAACAAAAGAGGCAAAAACACTTTTTTGGCTTCTGCTAGTCATGTTATGCTAAAGAAGTACAAATCGCATCACAATGTTTGTATAATGTTAGCATAGGCGGTGCCAGGGACATGAAAAAGGGGGACTGTCATGGTCACACGTTCTTCAGATCAACTTGTGACCTTTGACCTTAAATGACCTTCAGTGACCTTGGGGTCACTTGGAATGATCTCGCGTGCATTTGATATTATCTGTAAACGTTTTCAATCATTTGAATTCAGTCTATTTCAAAAATTTCATTTCATGGCTATTGCGATATAGGGTACACGCACTGATATTTTAGGCCATAGCTCCGTGACCCGACCTGATATCAAGCTGAGACTTGATACACAACTAGAGGGCACCCTTCTGCGTCATATATATTCCGGGTTTGGCATTTAAAAAATCGGCGCCGAAATTATTGCAAAGAAACAAATTTCGACTTTCGACCTTGACCTAACCTTGTAAAGTCACTTCAGATGAACAAAATTACGTCTGCACATTGCCCCACTATTTAGCTATACATCCATGTAAAGTTTTAAGTTCTATCTTAAAAACTCTGTTTTTGGCAGAGATTTTCCTTTTACCCTCAACATGGCCAAAAATGGCCTGAGGTGCCTCCCAAAAACGTTGCCTGGCTCCGCCCCTGAGCAAAATAGAATTCTGAAATGTTGTCACGGCGCGTAGAAAGAATAGCTAGGAAAAGTGACCAAGTTTCGTGAAGCGCCGTTAAAAAGCCTGGAATTGGCAAGCAAAAAACCCGAGGGGGGCGGATTCAGCCCCCCTGCCGGGAATAGGGTTAATAACAACGTAAGTACATGCTTAGGGATGCACCGGATCGGGATTTTTGTGATCCGGCCGGATACCGGATATGCCGGATCGGGGTGCCGGATATCCGGCCGGATATCCGGCCGGATACCGGATATTATGTTTACATGTTTTTATTTACTATTTCTATTGAAATAATGAAACCGAAAAGACTGAATAGAACAGAAAAATATGGGAAAGTGAAAAAATTAGTAAAATATGCCCACAGCTTGTGAGTCGATATCTTCAAGGCCAAATGGGTGGAAAAGGTCAATTTTGGACACCTTATCGGCCTTTACATGTCATTCCGTACAATTTTCCGAACGAAACGGGGTGTTTGTTGGGTCGTTAAAACGTGGAACACGATAACTTCCATCCATTTGGCGTCTTGACTGGGAATTTTGGGTCGAGGTCATGTCAGGTCAATGACCTGTGACGTCATTTTTTCGTCATTTACAAATCAGATTTTGAACAACACGGGACAGTTTGAGAGTAAATGAGGGCGCGACATGTATCTTTTGGCGTATTTTCAGTGAAGGTAGCCAACATCGGTACATCTGGTCATTTCCAGCGTTTATATTTCTGTATGCATGTATAGCTATGTATGTATATATATGTCAGTATCAATATGCCAAACGTGTTTTAGAAGGGTCTTTGAATGCGTATTTCACACAAATCGATGTATTGCAAAACAAATCTGGACCAGGTCACAAAACCTGCCCTTGACCTTTGATGACCTTGACCCTTATTGACCCTGGCTGTGGCCTTGGTACGTCCATCACTTATGCCCGAATGACATCGCCCGACTGTGTTCAAACAGCAGTCTTAAGCAGAACGCCAGTTCTTTCACAAAGTTCCCGTTTGTCAGCGACAACCATCGTTTTCGTGATGTTTGCCTGACTTCAAATGCTTGAAACTTCAAAATTTCCAGCCGATTTCCAATTTTTCTACGCCATTCGACGAGTTATTCAATTGCCATAAATGTCAGAAAGTAACAGCAACCAGCTCAGATGCGTTCTCGAGATATTCAAGAAGAGCAGGTGGGGGGCACAAAAAGACCCCCATTCCAGTGCGCGTGTTAAAAGACAGCTACAGCTGATTCGAGCTGTGAAAACAACGGGTGTCATAACGCGTTCCGGCTGGAAGGTTTGGAATCTCCAGAACGTACGTGACAAAAAAATATTGGTGGCAAACAAGGTTCGGTACCGAAAGAGCAAGAGGTCACCCCAGGTCACCCAAAAACAAGAGGTCGCCCAAAAGACCCGCATCCGGAAACTCTCCCGCGGATCACATGAAATCGGAAAGAACGGGGCATTGCCAAGGACGACGAAAACTACTTCACCTACCACGAGAGGTATATGTCAGGAAACCTTGGTTACTCTGTTGGAGCACGTTCAGCAGAAGTCCAGCAAAAGTACAACTGAGGCCAGAGAGCAAGTTTCCCTGTAATCTTTTCGTGTGGCCCGCCATCTCTCTCAGGGGTGTGACAAAGCCGGCTATCATGCCGGGTATGGGTAATGTTGATGGTAACATCATGTACCGTGAGAAGTGCGTAGGAGACGTGCTCATCCCATATTTGGATGAGTACTGTTTCGAGAGGGACATATTGATCTGGCCAGACTTGGCCAGCGCTCATTATGCGAAGAAAACGCTCAAGTTGCTGGAAGAGGCCAGAGTGCCGTATCTAGTGCGTGACAGCAGTCCCCCTGTGTGCACCAGGTGTGTCCTACTGAGGACATCTGGGGCATCATTAAGCAAAGGATGTATCAGGGAGACTGGTACGTAAGATCCAAAGTCGCCCTAAAGCGCTGGATGCGCCAGGTGATCGCTGCTCTGGACCTAGAGATACCGCGTTAAATGCTGGTGCGCGTACCCAGGCGCGTGCGTCTTGCCGACAGATGAGAGGTGATGGAGATGATCCATTGAGCAAGAACTAACCGCAACGGTTATGACTACATTTCTGCAAAGTTTAATGTTCATACAGAAATAAATGTGCTTACGATGTGACTTTAAATACTGTCTCATTTTCCAGTGCCCACAATTTATATTTTTCCTTAATGCGTTTGTGTCAGAATTTGAGAAAGATAAGAAATATTTCGAAGAAAGGAAATCATAAGATGGGCTGCTGACCGCATGCTGACTATTGTTTCACAGTTTTGAACTTGAGTCCCATTCTTGCAAGATATGTCCGAACCCTCCCGGACCAATACAGAAAAGAATTGGTTCCAAGGTCTCCAGACCGACTTGGAACTGCCAATTACATCGACAATGTAACACAACAAGCCACGTTTCCCCTGAAATGGTTTTGGACGCAGACATTAGAGCAACGTCTTGATTGTACACCGGGAGGTTAAATATCCGGCAGTATCCGGCCGGATCACAAAAATATCCGGCCGGATACCGGATACCGGATAATCTCTAATATCCGGCCGGATATCCGGCCGGACCGGATATCCGGTGCATCCCTATACATGCTGCCCACCCAGCCTGAGATATAGACGCTGTCTCACGACCCATCCACACATTAGCACATGAGATCGCACAGTATACTGCACAACGTTTAGCTGCTTAGATGATCAATAAACTTCCGTGGTTTTCCTATAAGGAAGCTACCGTTAAAAACGCCTGGATCTCTTTACCCACAGAAGCGTACGTGCATGCGTGCGCGCGCTCGCACACGTGTGTCGCGGCATATAACAAGTATACGCAGAGGCCACAACGGGCTTTTGAATCCCACTTTCAGCAGACCTGTCCGCGCTGCGTGATATGCGCCGGCAGGTAACAGGATTCTTAGCATGTCTGTGTAGTCAGCAACGACAACGAAAACGAAATCACAAACGATAACGCATTTCGACGAAAACACGTGTCTCTGTCGTGTAGCATCCAGGGATTAAGAATCCGAGGTCCGTTTTGACCTAAGGTCAAAGGGTCAAAAGCCAAGGTCAAATGAAGTGTCCTAAGGATATGTGCCCTTTTACGAAAAGTGGCGCCACCTTACGCTAAGTGATGGGCACCAACAGATCAAAAACATAAAGATCTGGATGGGTCATTCCCCGACACTGACCTAAAGGTCAGTGGTGAAGGGAAAAACGAGTGTTGAAAATTTACGTGCATGTTGCCAGTACGTGATGCCACCTGCCATCACGTGATAGACAACAACAGATAGAGCACATAAAAATTTAGGTGGGAGATTTGCCGACATTGACCTCAAGGTCAAAGGCCAAGGTAAAAGTGAGCGGTGCACAATTGCGTACCTTTTACGAGTACGTGGCTCCACCTACCATTACGTCATGAGAGTCATTAGATAGAGCACAAACAAATCTAGGTGGATCATCCGCCGACATTGACCTCAAGGCCAAAGGTCAACGTGAAAACAAATATTGAAAAATGACGTACCTTTTTACGAGTAGGTGGCGCCACCTGTCGCTAAGTGATGCGCGCCAAAAGATAGAGCATATGAAAGGCCAGGTGGATCATCCATCGCAATTGGTATCAAGATTAAAGATCAAGGTCAAAACGAGCGTTGAAAATTCACGAGCCTTTTTACCAGCAGATGGTACCACCTGCCACACGTGAAGGATACCAATAGGTAAAAAAAAAACATAAAAATCTAGGTGGGCCATCCGCCAAAACTGACGTCAGAGTCAAAGGTCAAGGTGACATTGAGCGCTGCAAAACTGCGTACCTTTCTACGAGTATGTGAGGGTGTAATCTGCTATGTCAAGGCGCAAATGAGTATTGAAAATTTACATATCTTTTTAAGAGTAGGTGGCGTCACCTACCACTAAGTGATGGGTGTCAATAGATAAAGCAGATGAAACTCTAGGTTGGTCATCTTCAAAATTGGCCTCGAGGTGTGAAGTCAAGGCGAAAACGGGTGTTTACAGTTTACATGCCTTTTTACCGGTAGGTAGCGCCACTTATCACTAAGTGACGGGCACCAATAGATGGGGCACGTAAAAATGTAGGTGAAGCACAGAAGTTGATCTCAAGGTCAAATGTTAAAACCAAAAACGAGTGTTGAAAACTTTGTCTTAAAAAGTAAGTGGGTTGGCGGTAGGTGTTGTCACCTTCTCGTAAAAAGCAGGTAATTTTTCAACGCTCGTTTTTACCTTGGCCTTTCTCCTTGAGGTGAATTTCGGTGGATGACCCTCCTAGATTTTTATGTGTTTTATCTATTGTTGTCCATCACGTAGTGGTAGGTGGTATCACCTACTGGTAAAAAGGTATGTAAATTTTCAACACTCGTTTTGACCTCGACCTTTGACCCAAAAGTCACCTTCGGCGGATGATCCACCTATATTTTAATGTGTTCTATCTATTATTGCTCATCACTTAGTGAGAGGTGGCGCTCCCACTCGTCATAGGGTACGTAAGTTTTGAACAGTTGTTTTTACCTTGGCCTTTGACCTTGAGGTCAATTTCGTCGGATGATCCACG
The DNA here is from genome assembly GCA_030062745.1 of Capitulum mitella. Classification (NCBI taxonomy): domain Eukaryota; kingdom Metazoa; phylum Arthropoda; class Thecostraca; order Pollicipedomorpha; family Pollicipedidae; genus Capitulum; species Capitulum mitella. The sequence continues at coordinate 959,672 of CP099847.1, read as the reverse complement.
TCGATTTTTGTGTGTTTAATCGAGCGATGTCCATCACGTGGCGGTAGGTGACAATATCTTCTCGTAAAAAGGTACATCAGTTTTTAACGCTCGTTTTCACTTTGGCCTTTGACCTTGAGACGGTTTTCGGGGGACGACCCAACTAGATTTTTGTATTTTAATTATTGGTGTCCATCACGTAATGGTAGGTGGCAACACCTACCATTAGGTGTTGAATACACCACCATACAACACATACCATGGTAAAAAGGTACGTAAATATTCAATAGTCTTTTGACCTTGACTTTCGACCTGAAGGTCAGTTTCGGCGTATGAATCACGTAGATTTGTATGTGCGCCATCTAATGGTTCTGATGACTTAATGGTAGGTGAAGCCATCTACTCGTAAAAAGATGCGCAATTTTTCACCGCCCGTTTTTACCTTGACCTTTGACCTTGAAATCAATTTCGGCGAATCCCCAGCTCATGCACGTTGCCAGGATTTTCTTCGGGGGGGGGGGCGAAATGTCATATTTTGTCATATGCCACAGGCATATGATCAAATTTACAAGAAAAGGCATCAATTTTAGGCCATTTATCTCATATGTAATGTACAGGAAACATATAATGTTTGTTTTTGCAAGATATATATGACCACCATAACGTATTCATGCGCAATCGCCATGTATCTAGTGAAGGCCACTTGGCTCAGGGGGGGGGGCATGGCCTCCATGCCCCCCCCTGGTTACGTCCCTGCCCTCACCAAATTTTTATGTGCTTTAAATACTGGTGTCTATCACGTGGTGGTAGGTGACACCGCCTACTGGCAAAAAGTGCGTAAATTTTCAGAACTCGTTTTCGCTTTGCGGTTGACTTTTAGGTCAGCTTCGGGGTGTGACCCATCTTGATTTTTATGTCTTCTGTCTACTGGTATTCATCACTTAACGTTAGAGGGCGCCACCTTTCCGTAAAAGGATACATATCTTTAGGATCCTTCATTTGACCATGGCCTTTGACCCTGTGATCCTAAGTGAAAACAGACCTCGGATTCGTAATCCCTAGATGCTGCGTGACAAAGATGCATGTTCTCTCCGAAATACTTTGTCGTTTATGATTTCGTTCTTCGTTTTTGTTGCTAACTTCGCGGACGTACTCTTAGCCTGTGGGTGTTTCTGACATGTTGAATCCAGCCAGCAGAAAAATCCTCAGTACAGTGATAAAAGTGTTTACCACAATGGCAGAAATTCTGACCTGCTTTTCTTAGTATTGTCTTGGTTATCAAGTTGTCCCAAGACGAGGAAAAGGCAAAACTGACGGAACACTAACCTGTCCAAGGCGAGGCTAAGAAAAATTAAAGATGTAACAACACAATACCAAAAAAGAGCTTACTGAGAACTAAGTGACTAATGCAAAGCCATGGGAATAATATTGTGAAACCACAATGGCGCTAACTTTAAACTACGGCAAATTGAACCACATGTGAAAATAAACCTAATTCAAAACAAAGAAAGAACTCGCATTTCCGCTCAAACAGCAAAACTTAATTTAGATGTAAACCAGACTGAGATAAAAGCTGCCTGATATCTATTCTTCACTCAATGCCTTGTCAAAAGAAAAACTCTAAATAAAGCGTATCTTTCTTGAAATATTCAGCAACTGCAGCGTATGCTTTTTGGGCATAATTATTGGAACCTACATTCCGTAATTATTGGGAAGCATGGGTGTGGTTTTCGGGAAATGATTGTGGATGCCCAAAACGCATATGGGAACTACCAGACATTGCGTCTCGGAGGGGGATGGGGTCGTGACAGGCGTTCATGCCTCAAGTTCAACGAAATGAGTTTAAAAAGGTATCACGGGAGGCAAATTATGGAAGGATGACCTCCATAAGTCATAGATGGCTCATGGCGGCATCCTTAAAAGGAATATGTCTGTTTTTTCCGGTATTTCAAAAACGCACTCCGGGGAATATTTAACCCGTCCCCGACTGGGGGGGGGCAGTTGACTGCCCCCCCCTGAGGTTTTTCTGGCATTGCGAGAGAACCAACAAACACAGAGTCACCAAACTTTGTGTACCTTTTGCTCCATCAATTTTACGTCTCGTGTCAAAATTTTGACCTCAGGTCAGGTCAGGTGTCTGACCTAGGTCAGGTCAAACAGACCCATGTAAAAAAACGTTTATCGCCTTCTAACTTTTTCGCAAAACAAGATATCTCAATAATACTTTCAGGGATTAATGATCGTGATAGATGCAACAAACCTGCTATCTCGGATTTTTCGGAATTTTCCGGGTCATTGACCTAAGGTTAAGCCCATTTTTAAGACATTTCGCCGTTTTTTCTGAAATTGACGGAATATTTCATCACATTTTTGGTGTGGAGTGAAGCAGACATCTAGTTACCGTCATTGGGCAAAGTATCAGTGACTTCCAGCCATTGACCTGAGGTCAGGTCACGAATAACTGAAGTGGGCCAAAATGTACCACCGTCAAAATCGACGATAAATTACTCAGAATGGGTAGAAAATGGCACAACTAGCTTGCACAGATGTAAGTAATACCAGGAACCTCAAAAAGTTTGAAAAAGTAGCATATTTTGGAAATAAACAGGCTCTCGCGAATAAAGCTCCGCCAACTTTGTACATTGGCAACTAATCAATTTTTCCAAAATTTAAGCATGAGAAACTATCACAAGAACCACAAAGATCAATACAATTGACATAGATTGTCTTTTTTCGCGAAAATAAAGGAACGCTAAAATTAGTTCCCGTCAATTTGGTACCGCATACGGCAGCGGCGCACAGAGACGCCTGACGGGAGAATTACGGTGTCTTTAACTCAACGTTTCGGCGTATATATTGAACAAATCTGAGAAAATTAGACGTGTATCGGCATCCGCGGACATTTACTTGTGCGCTGGTGCCTTTACCTATGCGTTATTAGTCACAGCCCTTGAGATTCAGGCCATTTCTCGGTCTCATGCAGTCGGCTATGAGAAAACATATATAGGGCGTAAATTAGCTTACATATTTTCTAAAACTAAAAATGAGACCAGTTTCGAGCTCTACTCGTGACGGGCTTTCCAACGGTATGCTTATTTTTATCGTGCGACCAACCGTTCGTGAGTTAGAGGGGGGGGCAGTCAACTGCCCCCCCCCAGTCGACGGTGTTCGGGACGGACCGACGGTCGTGCGCGGGTTAAGATTGGTTATGGGTTATCGTGTAAATGAAAGGTGAATTTTGGTCATCTTAGATCAATATTTCATGCATTTTAGCTATTGTATTCATCGACAGTGATATGGGTAGGCAAAATACAGTACGAAATACTAGAGAAAGGAGTCAATCGGCGAGCGGAAAATACGTAGGTACACCTTGGACGCACCCGATGCTTACCCATCACTCTGCCTTGCTGTACCAGATGCAGTTACAAACTTCAGGGACGATTGTTTTGACAAAGAACACGAACGTATTTCGACCTATTCACGCCATGCATACCTGCGAGGGAGATTCGAGGAACAGCAGCGGTACTTGCGTGAATCCATGATGGCCGCCTCCATAATTTCGGTGTTCGTCAACTGATGTAACCTTCGACATCGCTGAGGCCAACGATACTCTAACCCGATTCGTCGGCGATTTTAGTGTTGAAAAGAAAATGGGGTAAATAAATTTAATTCAGGCTGGCAGCCAGCGTACTCACCTACCCCAGTAAAATATGAGCAAACGAGAGCGAGTTGGCAAGAATGAATGGTACCTACCCTTTGATTCATGAAAATGTCCTCTTCTTTCGCACGCGCCCAGTTAAAAAAATGACGATCTGAGTAGATCCACTCCCTTTAATGAAGGACCTTTCTCCAGGACCCGATTTGACAAAATGTTCCTTGGAGAATGGTGTGGAAGAGCAATTGGTGGGTGACAATGGAGTAAATGGGTTCCGATTATTGCTCACAAAGTTGATTTTAGATGGTAAACGTCAGGGGACTGAGAATATAAGTATATTTCAATATTTAAACATAATTAAAGTTGTGGGTGCCCATTTCCACTTTGTGGGTGCCCCGGCACCCACAAAGAGAAAGGAGACCACAACGCTGTTGAGAAGTATAGTTCCCTCCAATCAGATGATTAGAGGGAATGCATTGCTTTTGTTTTGCGTTAATTTTGCCTTCAGAATCTGCATCTCTCTTCCCCGGTACGGAATAGGGTTAACTCTCGCCGGACGTGAACATCTTTACCTAGGCGCCTGTCGAGAGCGGTGATTGCCACCCCGGCTCATTTCTCCCCTAGTCAAGATGAGAAATAAATGGCAAACGTTTAGCCTGTGTCATTCGTGTCACATGCACATTTCCTTTGCATGCTTATTACATGCACGTTCCAAATCAAACCTGTCAAGTTACTGGGGGATAGAATGCTTCTTATCTCTTGCCAACTCGTTGTCGTCGTACGTCTTTTCACACTCCGGCTAGGAAACCACACTTTGAGCGTTAAATTCTTTCCATCACCGAAATGACAAACAAGCGTACTCTTGAAACTACTTAAAACCAATTGGAGATCATTTCATGTAAATGACGTCACTTGAATTCCAGGAGGCTGCTGATTTTCAGAACACGAAATATATTTTCACTCGTAGGCACGTTGAGTCATATATAAAAACTGACTCCATGTCTCTCCACATGTTAAGGAAAAGCACAGAAACATAGCATGGATGTAGAAAAGGGCCTGCAGCCCTTCACAATGACACCAGAGCTCAGAGGCCTGACAAGGCTTAGACAAAAGTTGGTGCAAAAGATATGTAAAAGAGGCCAGTCTTATACCGTAAATTTCAGTTTCCTGACGCAAGCTGTTTACCGGTAGCCTACGAAAAACGTCATGGGGCGCAACAACCACCTTCTCCCCTTCCGGCGCGAGTTAACATATTTACGCGGTCGCCGCGTACCCGAGAAGCGGCTGGTCACCACAGTCAAGCTTTGTTAGAGGTGATCATGCTTAGGACCCGCTGGAGCACGCTGTTCTTAAGACCAACTTATTCTCCCGTTGATTCCTGAATGCGATCGCGATGCTGACGCTGATGATGGCGATGAGAAAGTGAGATCCTGCAGCCATTCCCATTACATATTTGTAACAAAAAACTATCACGTTTGGTCACAGGGCTGTTCGCAGAGGCCCGAAGGGCTTATATCAATATCCCCATTATCTGGATTACCCCTTTTGATCTGAACGTCTACCGTTGTAACTTCACGCTATAAAACTGTACTCTTTAAAATGGCTTATGCCGGGGCCACCCGTTTCCTTGCTCAGCTCAGAACAAGCCCCAGCGACGTGGAATATCATGAGTGCACGCCGGAGGGTAGCGGCAGAGCCCCGCCAGCCAACGGTCAGGCGTCGAGACCGACGCGACGGCACGGCTAGATGAATGACTAGACGAATGCAGCAACACGGCGGACGACTAGACGGACGCATTGGCACGGCTTGGCAGCCAGATCGGCGCGTTGGAATGGCTATACACCTGGATGGACACACGTTGGCACCGCCAGAAACCTGAGCGGATATTGTGGCATGGCTGGATGACTAGGAGGACGACCTGACAGCCAGACCGACACGGCGAAATGACTAGATGGCCGGGGGTACAAGCCGGCGCGACTAGACAGCTGGGCGAACACGCTGACACGACCTGATGACTCGACGCACTCGACGGCACGACTAGATAGTTGGGCACATATGACGGCATGACTAGATGGCCGGATGAACATGGTGGCACGGTCAGACATCTCAAAGGACACAGAAGCGTGGCCAGATGGCCAGAGAGGCTCTCGGCACAACCAGGACCAAACACAGCGACAAGCGCAGCCTACCAGAAGAACACGGTGGCGCGGCGAGGCGACGTCTGCCTCGGGCCTCACAAGGCCACGACCTCACGACCCACGACCTGCCGGACGGGCCGGCGGTGAGCTAGACGGCGGTGCCGACCGGCGGGGAGGCCGACGCCCCCGAGTCGGCCGTCTCCGGGCAGAGGACGCTGCGGTAGAGCTGCGGCGGCACCGCCACGTGTTGCACCAGGCACGTGTGGTTCACGGTGACGGCGCACAGTCGGATGTTGGACGCCGTGCTGGAAACGGGGCGGCGCAGTCAGCGGGGCGGCGTCACGGGCCGTGACGGGGCGTGACGGGGTGGCGGTAGGTGACGCGACAGGGACAGTCGCTTACTGCTGTCGAGGACATGAATAGTCGTGTCGAGCCACAGACGGATTTCGAGAACCCTCCGGAGCCAGTGGTCGGAATGCCGCGCTCATCCATGTGGAGCCGCGCCCGTTAGGTCTGCCATGCATTGCTCGGAAAAGTCCTCGAGAGCTAATGGACTGCAGACTAAGCATGCCCCGAAACAGCAGGCTCAAGCCATTTAGCACAATCACCGGCGCCACCTCCCTCCAGACGCGCAACCAAGGGGGCGGGCCGAGGCCGTGGGCTCCTCGTTGGAGAAGGCAAATAGTGAAAACAAACATTCCCCGGGGTATGCACTGGCCTGTTAAACATTCCTACACATTTTTTTATCCTTGGGTCGCCTCAGGAAAGCCCTGGATGCGTCGCTGCGTCGCTCACCTGAGCGCCAGCGAGCCGGGCTGGCTGGGGCCGCCCCAGCTGAAGCCGAAGCGCGCCAGCAAGCAGTGCAGCAGCCGGTGACAGCCGAAGCGCAGCTCGGCGTTGTGCAGGCTGTAGATGAACGGGTTGGCAGCGGCCGAGCTGAGCGCCAGCAGCAGCAGCCAGCCGCGGCCGGCGGCGTTCTCGTAGAACCAGCCGGCGCGCACCAGCAGGGCCACCGTCAGCGGGCCCCAGCACACGAGGAACACGCCGACCATGAGCAGCAGCATCTGGCCGCAGCGGCTGGCGGCGGCCGCCGTCGCGCCGCCCGGCCGGCCCAGCGCCGCCTCCACTGCGTAGATCGCCTTGGCGTGCGTGCGCGCCACGCAGTAGACGTACAGGTAAGCAGGCGACGACGACGCCGGCTGCCGGAAGGCAAAAGGCGCCGGCCAGCACGGCGGCGGCCGTGCGCTCGAGCGCGTCGGCGGCGCAGCCGAGCGGCGCGCCGCGCCAGAGACGCAGGCAGCGCGGCCCGAAGCCGGCCACCAGGCCGCACGTCCACGCGAACGCGGCGAAGCGGGCCGCGTGCCGGCGCGTCACCATGCTCGAGTAACGCAGCGGGTGCGCCAGTGAGGTGAACCGGTCGGCGGCGATGGCGGCCGTCGTCAGCACTGACGCCACGGCCAGCGCCACGAACAGCGCCATCAGCAGGAAGCAGAGCGGGCGGCCGCCGCCCAGCAGCGGCACCAGCAGCGCCGCCGGCGTCACCACGCCCAGCAGACCGTCCGACACGCACAGCGCCAGCAGGAAGCAGTTGCTGGCCGTCTGCAGCCGGTACGACTTGATGATCGAGGCGATGACCAGCAGGTTGGTGAGCACGCTCAGCAGCGACATTAGCAGGCCGACGGCGGTGCACGTGATGACGCTGGGTGGCAGCGCCAGGCTGACGGCGGCAGGGATGTCCGCACCCGCGGTCACGGACGGCTCGCCCGCCCGCGTGCAGTGCCGCGTCCGTGACCTCGCGCGTCGCCGGGAAGCCATACTCGCCGTCTGAGAAGTCCTCTCGCAGTAGGTCCTCCATCTGCAAGCCGTGCACTGTCAGCCGCAGTGCGAGAGAAACGGCGGCTGTTGAGCGGCTGTTGCTCTGCTTCGAGGCTCATATGTCAACGTTTGCCTACTCAGGTAGTCGACATGTCGCGACCCAACCATCCCCTGCCTTAGAATGCAGCAAAAAGGAAAGAAACCCCTAGTGTCGCCTACGTCGCAAGAGTTATTGCTTGGTACTCAGGCGGACAGAATATTTAATATTTGTCCCAGGAATGCGAAACACAATTTCTCATTGTGAAATTTTATCACGTAAATAAATATTTCAGTATTAGGAAGTATAAGATATTGATCAATGGATGAACGATTAAATAAGTATATGAACGTGGATATAAGTAACCATTCTGCTGTTATACCTGTACCATGCAAAGCGCAGCGGAGCACTCAGGGTGTGAACAGTGGCAGGAACAGACGACCAGTTTGCCCATCTGGCTGGCCTGTTCGAGCACGACAGCATCGGCAACAGGTGTTGAAGTGTGTGGTTCTTGTCAGCCCATGGGCTGCATAATTTGTATTGGTTTCCGTAACGATACGGAACAGAAAACAGATACTTTCGATAGTGGGTCATCAACATATCATGTTTTTAAAAGATATCGTAGCTTATCGGTGGCGGAACTTATCTGACTTCGTTGGCATATTAGGAATACGTGAGAATTATTATACAGCCATTAAAGTCATGCAGCCTGAGGTCTGTGTAATTAGTGCTCAGCAAAAAATAAGTAATTAAATAAACAAATGTTTCACTTCACAGTGGAACCAGAGCAGAAGTACCAAACGTTAGCCGTGCAACAAAAAGGACGTGAAAGGCTGTACTAGAGCTGAACCTTTTGCAGTCGCTCCTCTCCATCAGTGTCAGCTCACCTGGTGGCTCCCTGGCGTGCCTGGCTCGGCTCGCGCGTCCTTCCACAAGACGCCGCTGGTGTCCGGCGCCCTCCACAGAGACCGTCAGTCCGGTCGCCGAGCGTCGGAGCCGGCGGCGCGGTCGCCGGTCCTCGGTCCCGCTGTCGGGCGCGACGGGCGCTCGCCGCGGGAACGGGGCCGTCGACGACGGCGGCCGGAGCGCGGCGCAGCGGGCGGCGGAGCGCGACGGCGGCCAACGACTGCGGCGGCCAGCCGTCGGACTCGCCAGATGGCCGGCGGAGGCAGCGCGCGGCTCGGTGGCTCCCCGGCGCGGTCGGCGGCGCGCCGGAGCGGCGGACCGGGGCCGGGCAGCCGCTGCCGGCCGGAACCGACCCGACGACGCCGTCCTCATCTGAGGTGCCTCATACTGACGGCGGTGTGTGGAGATAAACCGTAAAATCGCGGAACGCGGTACTTGACCTCCAAAAGCCCGTTGTTGTTGCAACGTTCCTGCTCTGAAAAAAGCTGCTTGGCCCGCCAGACTAGCTGTGCACCAGGCCACTCCGAGGCACTGGGCTGTCTGGTCTGAAGTGCTGTCCGTTAAAATCGATGAGCGCGAAAAAAATCAGTGATCAATGAAAATCCACTTAGCAGAGCGTGCACAACACACACCGAGTCGGTACAACATTACGTGCCGTCGGTAACACCGGGCGTGCACAACACTGCGTTATCTGTAACCTTACCACCAGCCCTGCACTTCACTGGGCGGTTAGTGAACACAGCAGGGTTGTATAATGAAGGGTCAGTGCAACTGATGTTTATACGTCTTTGACTGCATCTCAACGGCACTTTATCTTTCATTTTACCTGCAACCCCATTACTGAAATGCTGATCCCTCATCGAATTTTCATCACTTTGTTATGCGTATTTGAACCGGCATAAAACAGACAACAAAAACATTGTAATGTCAGGTGAATTCCAAACCAAAAATAGTTGAACCGGCTCTCGCCAGCACCAAACTCCATAGTGGAGAGCGCGGCTAAAAGCTTCTTCTTAAAGGCTTTTGTAACCGGGCTTACAACTATCCGTTTCCCGGAATAACACAAACATTTCTATTGACATAACATGAAATATGATAAGTATTCCGATAGCCGTTCCCGCCTTGATTATTCCACGATCTCTTCCACTGAGGCTATTTTGGCACCATACCATTCAAAATAGCCAATGGAACATCGCGTATCCTTCTCTCGCAATTGCTTCTTGACACCTGAGATCGAATCTCCCCTCACGTTGCTCACCTCGTGTGGTTTCTGCTGAGCCGCGACTAATCTCTTTAGAAAGTCTGCGAGGAAAACTCGAGCCACTCAGCAGCAGTCGCCAGACCGGCAGAAAATAGACTGAACCGGGTGTCACGTTCCTAAGCCTCATTGATCCTGGTATTCAAGCAGGTGAAGATATAATTCAAGGATTCCCAACACGTGACAGAAGCCACAGTCGTTTTCTACTCGTAAACGCACGTGACTGCAGTAACCTGCGGCAGCACGTGACTTGGCCGTACGCTTCAACAACAGCAGCGATAAAATAAACATACGGGAATAAACACGAGCAAGGCAATCCCCCGAGCAGCGTATGTGACTGAGACCGTGTACCAGACCGTGCGTCAGACCGTGTGACTGAGACCGTGACTGAGACCGCGTGTCCTGTCCAAAGTGCCATTGCCCCCAAGCGGATTTGCCACGTAGAATAATCTTAGCTGACGAACTTTCCGCTCCGTTTCTCGACACCACAGGAGAAAAATGTAATCTGGATCGCGGAAACTCGCAAGAAACCATCGTGCGTTTTCATCAATAGCTGTCAGTCACTAATAGCACTAACCTTTTCTAGAAATAGCCGTGTTCATGATTCATGAGCGCGGACGGTACCCGGGTGAACAGTCGAATTCCGCTTTGCCGAATGCGTGTCTGGTGAATACTATTGCACGAATGTTATTTTGGCGAAGTCATTTCATTGATCGGAGAAGCTGTGAAATGAAACAAACAGCGAATGGCAAAATGACGGCTGTGTGTTTTTCCGAAATGTGGTTGCTGTCGTCGTTTTCTTATGTTGGTGGCCTTGAGCGTGTCACAGGGTCGCGGAAAAAATGGGGCACGGTACTGCAGCTGTACTACTCGTATGTTTACATTCCCAATACGGACTTACAAAGACATTGCATCCATTGTAACCGCCACCACGTACTATTTTGCTTAGTCCTATTTATACTTTAGCAAGTCCCATCTCTCCTCTCAGAGTACCATTTCCTCCACCCTTATTTTTTTGAAAATCAAATAAAATTACTTACTCGTTTTTCCGAAATATGAAATGATTTCCAGATGAAGACCATAAGTCAGGCAGCTCAATGTTGCACTAGAATTTTTCTCAATCGATAAATAGCTTCTGTTTTGGTGTATGGATGAAATTGAACAATATATGTCCACGGGCGTCGCCAAGGGGGACGGGGGACGCCTTCTCGCCCTGTTCTCAAACAGGTGGGGATCGCTCTCCATCAAGAACGAAAATCTAGGAAAAAACCTCAATAATCAGCAAACAGGAATAAACGCTAATCATATCGTTGGTCAATATCATTAACATCGAGAGAATACACATATCAGATTGAAATCATTACATTTTGGGGTATTTTTGCGTCCTTTTTCACGACAGAACGGAAAGAAATGAAAGAATCTGGTAGCACGCGATTCAATATGAAAATTTCGCATTAGGCTAAAAGTCGGCGCACAAGCGACATATCCTTGCGTTCAAGAGGCGTTAGACCCAAACAGGAAGCCGACTCAAACGCTGAATCGACTGAATGACGCCTGACGCAACAACTTGCCACAAGAATTACGACTAGGGGCGCGAGAACGATTTCAAAGTTGGGGAGGGTTCCTCTGTACTCCCCTTTCTTTAGTCTCAAGAAGCTCTTGTCAACAATATACCAGCAAATGCCGATCGTTATGTAAAATCTCTCTGTATCATAGGCTATAATGTTTGAAATTTCGCCTGGTCCAATTTTCGCCTGAGTTCCGTGCTTTCACCGTTTTCATCACACGGAATGCTAATAGCTTCAACAACATTCTCAGGTAACTCACCCCATAGGCAACGTAGTTAAGGGCTATATATATACATATATATATATATATATATATATATATATATATATATATATGTACATATCTTGATCTTGACTTTGAACTATATAAACTATATGTCTATATGGACTATAGTCCATTTGCTTTAAAATACCAACGGAATGATAGCATTTACGTCAAAATCCGAACACTGCCTGTAAAGACATCCAGCATACCATAAGACGTTGATCCAAGGGGGGTGATGGGGCGATCGCCCTTCCCCTGTGGCCTGAGAAGGGGCCCACAAGAGAGGCGCCGAAGGGGCCCCTCTCAAATTCAAAAAGGGGCTCAAAGGGACCTTGTATGAACTTCACGGGATTCGATGGAAACGTGGCGGGTTTTTCATGCAGTCAGGAGCCTCTGCGAGGGTTACATGACCCCTGGGACGCATTGAAGGACCCCTGAAGCTCCCAACGTGCCCCTAAGACCACAGCAGGACCCCAACTGCAGATTGCCCCTGAGACCATCAGAAGGATCAAAGGGTCCCTGAGAACGCTGAGATGAGGACTGAGTTTCTAGGACGGCATGGTGGTCCATGGAATGTCATAGGGGCCCCGAATAGGTTTCATGGACCTGTGCGAAAAGCTGAAGGCTCCTGATGCAGTCAGAGGACCTCGGGGAGGGTTAATGGGGCTTCGAAGCGGAAGCTGGCACCTGAAACTCTCCAAGGGTCCCTGGGACCGCAAGAGGAGCCCCAAAACGGCCAAGGGTCCATGTGACCGCTGAAAGTGCCAGAGAGGCCACCGAGAAATTAAGAGGGTGGCTAGCACGGTATAAGGAGCCCCTGGCCAGCCAGAGGGGCCCCCTGAACAAGGATTCACCAATGATCTCAAATTCCAGAGGGCTTCAGTTGGACTTCACCGGTCTTTCTGAAAACCTGAGGGGTTCTTGACGCAGCCAGGAGGCCCCGGAAACGTCAGATGAGTCCTGAGACGGCAAGACGGGCCCCTGCACGGTAGATGGCCCCTGAGACCGCAGAAAAGTCGGAGGACCTCTGCGAGGCAAAGACGACATGATGACCTCTGAGACGGCATAGGGCCCTCGACGACCAGAGGGCCCCCGAGTGCATGAGACGGGTTCCTAGCACGGAAGAGGTCCCTGTGATTGCCAGTGAGGCCCCTGAAGTGCCAACTGAGACCTCTGATACCGCTAGAGGGGTCCCACGTGTCAGATATGCTCCATGTAATAGAGGAAGACTTCTGATACAGCCATGGAGACCACCGAAGACGTTCAGAGGGCCCATGACACTGCACAGGGGCCCTGAAATATCCAAAAGGTTTTTTGTAACTTCAGAGGATCCCTGAGACAGTAAAAATGCTCTGCAGAGACCACACGAGGAACACCTAGGACAACAAGGGGTTCTCTGAGACTGCTAGAAAGGGGCCTTTAAGACCGTTTACTACCAGGCACGTAGCCAGGATTTTTAGTCTCCCCCGGGCGGGAGGGGGGAGACAGAGGGGAGCCATCGCCCCTATGGCCCTCCCTTGACTGCGTCCTTGCTAACTACGAGTAGCAGTCTCTAGCAGCAGGGGCGACCAGAGGGGCCCCTGAAACTAATAAACCTTAAGACTTCCCAACAGTTCTGGAAACGGCAAAAGGACCCAGAGCATCGCCAGAGGCATCTCTGTCGAGGCAGAGAAAGACATAAAGAGGGCCCTTGCTACTGCCTGAGTGGCTCCTTAAACGACAAAAATTCCCCAGGGACGTCAGGTAAGGAACACACGATGAAGTGTCCCTGAAACTGACAGATGGATCAATCAAACTGCCTGAGGTGCCTCTGAAACCGCCACAGCAGCGCCTGAGACGTCCCGAGAGACACGTGAAGCTGTAAAAGGAACCTGAGAGCACTAGAGGACCCTAACACGGCAGACGGCCCAAGACCACCAAAGGTGTCCCCGTAAATCAATCAACGTCGTTTCCACAACCAAACGTGACAATAGGAACCAAAACATTTCCCCCTTGCCACTTATGCATGGGAATAGCCTGTAGTTTGTGCTGCCCGTTGCCCTAACAAATGGCTCCTTTCTTTCGCGCCCTGCGCCTTGACCTTCAGGGTTGGTGTGTCCTCGCTCTGCACGCTATTGATTTTGCATTGAAAAATCCGGCTTTTATTATTATTTTCATATTTGTTTACTCCTATTGTTCTGTAACAATGGCAAAAATACCAAGCAAACATATTGTATATCTTCAGTGTTGAAAAAGTTGGGGGGGGGGCGCGTTCCCCCCAGTCTGGAAGTTGGTGGGACCCTCCTGGTCCCATGGCCTTGTTTGCTCCCTGATTTGCTTGCACTGTGAAAGTCGTATTTCTGATTCATCAAAGGACAGTCCATAAAGGGCATGTTTGACTTTTTTCGTAGCTTTCGCTAGCCAGGGACAACCGCGTTGAAACTTAAGCGAGGGTAGCCACTCTTGTTTACAATCAGATCTCGCCCGAAATGCACATGTAAACCAACACGGAGACGCTGATTACGAATCCGAACTTCTTTTTTCCATCAGTTCAAATCTTCGAGGTCATATTCAGGCGGAAGGACGGGGAGCCCTTAACTAAAAAAATCCGCCAAAGAACACGCTTAAAAATGTTATGAAACGAAATAATGAATTCATTTGCGGATAGCGTTTTTGTTTTGAACTTGTGATAGTTGACTTTGAAGCTCAAAGTCGAGGTCAAACGACGGGGAAACTCGTAACTAACACATTTGCATCAGCGCACATTTGGAAGCGACCACTAGCGTACGCAAAGGGTTAAAGGGTCCAGCCTACCCCAAATTTTGGACGGACCCGCAGGTAAATGGGGCCCGTAGGTCAGGAAAACAAGAAGGCCAAGGGACCGTAAGCCAGAGACCTGAAGGCCAGGGGCCCTCATGCGTGAGGCCGGCCAGACAGTGATTTCGCTGGTTAGGGGCCCGTAAGACGGGGTCCCGTTGGCCAGGAGCGTAAGAGATCCGCAAGCCAGTGAGCTCGTTGGGCAGGGGCTCATAGCCCAGGGAGCGGCCCGTAACCCAGTGGCCCGTTGATTACGTTCTCACCTATGATTTCGTAATGAGCATGCTTGTTGATTACGTCAAACAAGGCCCACGGTTCAGGGGCCTGCCTGCAAGAGGGGCCCATAGGCCAGGGCTCCGCAGAGGACCGGCAGGCCAGGGTCCTGCAGTCCAGCGTTCAGGGGCCACGGCTAAAGAAGTCGAGGGCCCGTAAGACAAGCACGAAGCAGTGGTCCACAGGTCAGGAGCCCTTCAGCCAAAGGACCAGTTGGCCAGGGGCCAGTAACCTAGGGGCCTGCATGCCAGAGGGCTTCGCGAGCCAGACGCCCATAATCCATGGAGCACGACGGTAAGTGGCCCGGCCAGGGGCCCGTAGGCCACGAGCCGGTATGCAAGAGGGGCCCGCATGTCAGAGAGAGCCGCAGGCCAGGGGACCGGAATCCAGGAAACTCGTTGCGTAATGGCCCTTGGCTGGAGGCTCTTAAGCAAGAAGCCCGCAAGTCAGGGAGTGTCCGTAAACCAGGGACTTGTTCGCAAAGGGGATTGCAGGCCAGGGGCCTGAGAGCTAGCGAAGTTGGTTCGGGCCCATGAATAGGAGCCCGTAGATTAGAGGCCCGCATGCACGAGGGGCCTGCCAGTCCCTACGGACCTCCAGAAGCCAGAGGTCCGCAAGCAAGAAGCCGAGGGCAGGAGCGTGGGTGAAAGGATGTCGAATATCACGGAGTGTAAAAAATGGAACTTGGCCAGAGTAATATCTTCATGTGAAGTCCAAGTCAATCCTGGCGTCGGAGAACGGTTTTATGATTTGGGAAGTGAGTCTGCAACGCCTTTAGTTCGGCGGCCGAAATCCGTGGCGTCACTCTCGATGACGGGCGATTAGGGTGAGTCGACGCCTGCCCGACTGATACCGAGTTCGTCCCGACCGAAAATCTTTGGCGACGACCCTTTTTATATGTCCCACCTATTCCGTTTTTCCCCCTTTGGAAACAACTAGCCCCTAACGCCAGGGAAACCTGGATTTTGGACGTAGAATAATTTATTTGTTGTTTGATGTAATATGATACTGTTTATTCAATAGCTGATCTAATATATTGTAATGTTATGCATGTTGTGTGATGAACATGATATTCGTTTCCATGATCATGCTTAACACCCGGTAGCCAATAAAGACCATTTCTGGCTTTCCGAAAATGATGATGCACAACTTCTTTGACGGTGACGCTTACATATGCATATATATATATATATATATATATATATATATATATATATATGTGTGTGTGTGTGTGTGCGCGCGCGCGCCAATATGCCGGTTGGTTATGGGTTTATTAAATAACGCAAAGACGAAGCACTTAGTAAATGACGGATTTATAAACGTAACTCATCTTTACAACAAACCTCGCTTTCGTTTGGTTGTCAGCGATTTCAAAAACGATTGTCGTGCTTGAAGCAACTGACAATAACAGCTGGAATGTTTCAGCTTTTTGAACGGTTGCAACAACCAGCAGCGCAGACCAACAGCAGAGCGTTAACACTTATGATCCAGGCAAAGATAGGGATTAGGAGAGGTGCTCAAGGATCCTACGACTTTTCCAAACTGACCGTTATATCTCACACTGGTGCTAAGGGTCGTGCTGGTGATTGTGTGTCTCTACCTCGTATGTCCACTCTCCCGTCCAAACTCAGCGTTACGTTAATCAGGTCTTCCTCTGCTATCGCTCCCAAATATGGGCGTCTCTCCAGAAAACAAGGCTTTTCAAAGGTCTACCATGGAGAAGACGACAATAGATAAGTCACTAGTTTTTAATAAGTAAAATATGGGTACACGTAGAACCAGTAGAGTAGTCGGGAGGAGGGGGGGGGTCCTAATGGTTCTGGGACCCCCGAAATTTTTCGTTCCACGAAGGGGATCTCTGGCATTTACCTACCTGGTTATTACTTATCCTGGCATTTACCCTTTGGCATTTGCCTAAAGGAGCCACCTGGCCGGGAAAGGCGTACCCAATCCTCCGCAAAGGGCCCAGATCCCAGGCAAAGACCCCTCTGGCAGATAGCGGGATGCCCATTACTGGCAAAGGTAAATGGGGCCCCAGCATGTACCTGCCAAAAGGCGAGTACCGGAAAGGATGTCGGATTCTCTCTGCAAAGGAACAGCCAGCCAGGAAACGTTCTCCTACCACTGGATGGTGTTGGTGTGACGAGAAGTCCCACGAAGGGGCCTCCTGGCATTTGCCTAAAGGAGCCCCCCTGGCTGGAACAGGCAAATCCACTCTACCGCAAAGGGCCCTCAGAACCCAGACAAATACCTCTCTAGCAGGAAGCGGGGTGCGCCCTAGAAGGTTTCCCTGGGCAAGGAAAGTGGGCCCCCCGGTATTTACCTGCTAAAAGGCACATGCGAGGACAGGAAAGGATGCTCCTCTGCAAAGGAACCGAAGGCCAAGAAAGACCCTCCTGCCATGGGACAGTGTCAGTGTGTCGGGAAGGCTCATGAAGAGGTCCCCGGAAATTTACCTAAAGAGGCCCCCGGCCGGAGAAAGGCAAACATAATTCTCCGCAAAGGGCCCTCAGACCACAGGCAAGGACCCTTCTGGCAGGTAGCGGGTGCCCTCTGATCGGGAAAGGTAGTGGGTCCTCCGGCATGTACCTACGGCCTACCAAAAGACACATGCGAGGACCAGAAAGGATGGTCCTCTGCAAAGGAGTCGCCAGCTAACAAAAGTCCTCGTGCCATGGATGGTGAGATGTGTCGGGAAGGGAACCCCGTGACGTAACGTAAGCCACGGGCCCTAGGGGTCTTATCATCCCATCTCTAGAAATTCTTTGCAAGGCAAGGGAATCCCCTGGGCCGGGCCCCTGGTATGTCCTAAAGCGCCCCAATTTCAGCTGACCTGGAAGGGTCAGGGATCCGCTTAAGGCGGCTCCTGGCAGGAAAGATATCTCTGCCCTGGAATGGCTGCCAGATGCCAGTGCTAGGCGTCCTAGTGCCCTAACTAGGCAATCATCGAATCATTGTAATGGAAATGTAGGAAGGTTGGCGCCTCGTAGGCTGCCTGACCACTAAGATCCAGAATATCAAGTGGGAGCTCTGCCGTTAGTGGGGGCTCAGTGGCCAGAACAGTGACTATAGATAATCCAGGTCACCATTTCTCATTAGAAAACTTGATTATAATGGAGAAGAAAGCAGGTTGTTGCGAAGTACCCCTGGTGCTCTAGCCATAGGCAGGGACTTAATTTTATATTCTTTTGAGCGGGGCACGCCCCTCAATGTTGAATTGATTCCTCCCAATGACGATTTCATCCCCTTGATTGTTGAAGTGAGGCCCACGATTCTCTGCTGGGACCCACGGCTGAAATGACATTTCAACCTGATGAAGCGTTTTGCAACTTTTTCAAACGGCGGCACCAGTTAGTATGCAAATTCAAGTTACAGAACGACTTCCTCTTCTGGTTAAGGAAGTCCTGTCCTGAAGGTTTGGGGGCTCTCTAAAAATAATGAGTGCACTCTCAAAAGCTTCAGGGCCCCACAGCACACTCCAATGGACCTTCCATATGAATTCAAGGGGATCCTCTAGAGGAGTCCAGTGGTCTCTCCTCCGCTCTTAAGGACTCTCTTCAAACATTCTTAGGGATCCCCTCAAACAGTTGGAAGAGGATTTTTGAATCAGCGAGGATATGGTTAAGGAGCCCTTAAGAAAATGTTTGCGAGGCCCTCTAAAAATACTGAGGGCTCTCTCAAAAGCTCGATGGGTCCAAAAGACTCCCCTGGGCCCTTTAGATGAACCGAAGGGATGACCCTTTCAAAGGCATGAGAGCTCCTTCTTTAATTCATTTCGAGGACTTCTTGTTTTTTTTTTGCGACACTCAGATTTCTGAGAGACTCCGAACATTCAGAAAGGGAGTTTTGAACCGGACGAGACTTTGCATGAGAAGCCCTCTGAAAATATCTAGGGGTCTGCCAAAACGCTTGAAGGCCCACAAAATTAAAAAAAAGATTTTTACTCTGGTTCAAGGAAGGGTACTCCGTAAGGCCCGAAGAATCGCTTTAAAATTTGACAGCTTCAAAATCCCTTAAAGGAAATCCTTGAATCCATTTAGAAGGATTGATATTTTCAGATGGCACCTCACACATCCAGGAAAGAATCAACCGAACGAGGGAACGTTTGAGGCCCCTTGGAAAATATCAAGGACTCCCTGAAAAGATCGAGGGCCCCACAGAAAAAAACTTTACGGGCCCTTTAGATGAATCCAAGGAGATCCCCGCTTAAGATACGAGGGACCCTCATTGAAGCCCTCTGGAAGGCTCATTGAAGCCCTCTCGAGGGCTCACTGAAGCCCTCTCGAGGGCTCACTGAAGCCCTCTCGAGGGCTCACTGAAGCCCTCTCGAGGGATCCTCACTGAAGCCCTCTCGAGGGCTCACTGAAGCCCTCTCGAGGGCTCACTAAAGCCCTCTCGAGGGCTCATTGAAGCCCTCTCGAGGGCTCACTGAAGCCCTCTCTAGGGCTCACTGAAGCCCTCTCGAGGGCTCACTGAAGCCCTCTCGAGGGATCCTCACTGAAGCCCTTTCGAGGGCTCACTGAAGCCCTCTCGAGGGCTCACTGAAGCCCTCTCGAGGGCTCACTGAAGCCCTCTCGAGGGCTCACTGAAGCCCTCTCGAGGGCTCACTGAAGCCCTCTCGAGGGCTCATTGAAGCCCTCTCGAGGGCTCATTGAAGCCCTCTCGAGGGCTCACTGAAGCCCTCTGGAGGGCTCACTGAAGCCCTCTCGAGGGCTCACTGAAGCTTTTGTGCGGCTGTCAAATGTTTAAGAGACCGATTGGTATTTCAAAAGGTCTCTGAAGTTTTCGGGATAGAAGCTTTTAACTGGACGAGAAAATGTCTGAGGTACCCTCCGAAAACATTAAGGGTCTTTCCAAAAGGCTTCACATTATATGCCAATTCGATGGATTTTTTTTAAAAAAAGAAAGGGACCTCCGTGACATTTGAGTGGCCCTTCTTAGATTTAATTGAAATGTCCTTGATATTTTCAGAAGCACTTCATGTGTTCTGGAAAAGATGAACTGGGCGAGTAAATGTTTCAGGGGCCCTCTGAAATATCAAAGGCACTCCTAAAACGTTTAGGACCCCAAATAAATTTCTATGGGCACTTTATATAAATTCAAGGAAGGACACTCCCGGCGTCTTACTTGAATTCATCTAGAGAGCTCAATGAAATGTATGTGGGTCCCTTAAACCTTTGGGGGCCTTCAGTACCTTCAGGCGGCCCACATTCAAGAGAGGAGTTCTAACCCGGACGAGGAAATGATTGCGGGCCCTCTAAAGAAACCAAAGGTCCTCTCACCAAGCTTGAGGGTTCCACGAAAAGTTTTAATGAGCCTTGAAGACGAATTTAAGGAGAGTCCCTAAAACCACGGGGGAGGGCCCCGTCTTGGATTTATCCAGAGTGCCCATTGTAGTTTTCGTAGGCTTTCAGCTCTCTGAGTGGGCCCTTGATCATCGTATTTTCAGAGCAACTCTAAACAATGTCCCAGCATTGCTTAAAAAAATTTCCTTAATGTTTTAGGGGTTTTCTGGAAACATCGAGAGCCCTCTCCTTAACTCCATTCCCGGAGGGCGAACGGTATGGCCGATTCCCGGCGGGGGGGGCGGATTTCCCCCCTGGGTTTTCGAGAACTACTCGTCCGATTTCATCGCAACGAACGGAAATCGATTTTCCATGACGTAAATTTCATTGCTATAAAAAGAAGTTTCCTAAATTTTGAAAAGGGTGGATATAGAGGATCAAAAATCAAAATTGGGGATATTTTTTGACTTCTTATAACTCCGTTGTTTATGGACCGATTTTGATAACATTGGCATGAATCGAGAGATTATGGATGGGACTTTACCACTGGTCCATATATTCCAAATTTTGACAAAATTCATAGGCGTTCACAGGATTTCAGAAATAGGAGGATTGATTTTTCAACGAATGAATGCACAAAAAAGGCTAAGCACTTTTTTGGCTTCTCCTAGTCATGTTATGCTAAAGAAGTACAAATCACATCACAATGTTTGTATAATGTTAACATAGGCGGTGCCAGGGACATGAAAAAGGGGGAACTGTCATGGTCACATGTTCTTCAGATCAACTTGTGACCTTTGACCTTAAATGACCTCCAGTGACCTTGGGGTCACTTGGAATGATCTCGTGTGCATTTAATATTATCTGCAAACCTTTTCAATCATTTGAATCCACTCTTTCAAAAATTCCATTTTACGACTATTGTGATATAGGGTACGCGCATTCGTATTTTAAGTCATAGCTCCTTGACCCGACCTAATATCAAGCTGAAACTTGACACACAAGTGGAGGGCATCATGTAACGTCATCTTCATCCCGGGTTTGGCATTTCAGAAAATAGCGCCGAAATTATTACTATAAAACCAAATTTTGACTTTGACCTTGACCTGACCTTGTAAAGTGACCTCAGATAAACAAAATTGTATTTGCACGTTGTCCAACTATTTGAACACTCATCCACATAAGGTTGTAAATTGTACCTTAAAAACGCCCGTTTTGGCAGTCATTTTCCTTTTACCCTCAATATGGCCAAAAATGGTCTGAGGTGTCTCCCAAGAACGTTGCCTGGCTCCGCCCTTAAGCAAAATGGAATTTCAAAATTTTGTCACAGTACGCAGAAAGAATAGCTAGGAAAAGTCACCAGTCACCACAATCGTGAAGCTGCGTCAAAATCCCTGGGATAAGCAAGCAAAAAAACCGAGTGGGGCGGATTCATCGCCCCTGCCAGGAATAGGGTTTACCCGGCACCGTCTGGTGTGTTTTTGTACCCGTCTACGTGACCGGCTGGGGTGTCGAAAAGGGCAACCCCATGCTATCTCATGATCTAACCATCGGATCTGAACCATCGGATCGACTGGTCCACCACCAGTCGATTGCCCCGAGTACTGTGATTCAAGAAAATACTATGTTAGCCCTGATCACCTGACTGCTGACGTTACAACTCACATAAAACGCACAACACGGCGCCGGAAAAACTGAAATCGGCTTGTACATTACATCATTCGGCAACACTGGTGATAGAGTCTTCAACTGGGCATCAAATGAGCGGTCACAATCGCCTGCATCAGAGCCATGGCAAAATGTTGAAAAATGTCGGGCCAAAGTCAGCCTAGGTGAGATGAAATATTGGTCTTACTTTACATACCAAAGATCGATATTTACTCGCAGCTGTTTTGATCCACGTCACAAAAAAGACGGAAGTGAAACCCTGAAACCTTTCTCATGACCCTTTGCGTAGCCTGTTTTTCATCCAGGCAAACTCAGTCTAGATCAGATCAGACAAGGTTGCATTCCTTCTCCTGCCAAAGAGCGATAAATGCTCCCTAGGTTTCCTATCTGCGTCAAGTGCAGAGCTGGAATGGTATCTTGCAATAATTAAATCTGCTCTGTCTGTTCTTTATCGGGTCAAGGTCAAGACAGGTCACGATAGATAGTCATTTTTCATTTTCCGACTAGGAACAGTAATTTTTCTCTACTGAACGATCTTCCGGAGACAATGTTGTACTTCCTTTTGTTTTTGACATCTGCCTATGACGTGACTTGACATGACCTCACGCTGCATTTGTTCAACCTTGCTAAGAGGCGGACATAAATTTGCTTGTCTGGCTTGAGTGATATGGGTGTGTTATGATAATGTCGTGTGGGAAGTTTCTGGTTGACCTGTCTCGCTAGTTTCTGGTTGACCTGTCTCGCTAGCTTGCTCCTGCCATATGTGACATCTGAGCTCTCGGCGGCCGGCGCGGCTGCAGTTCCGGAGGGCAGAGCGCGCATGGCACGGGAGGACGGGCGTGGCAGTGTATGTGCTTGCGTTGCTTGCTGCCTGGAACGCTCAGAAGGACTTTAATACAACTACAATGGGAAGGTCAAAAGGAACCGCTTCTGTCATCCACAATGCAAATCAGTCCAATCGTCATGCATGTGACCTAGCATGACCTCTAATGTTGACGTGCCATGGGTATGTATCCTTTTTGAGGCCTTGTCCAATATAAATCCAAAGAATTTATGCATTATATTAGCGAATGTTAAACAAAAACAAAGCATGTTCGCACCACCGCCCGGCGAGGCGAAAACATGCACGGAAGGGCTTATTTATGACGTCATAGCTCCATGACGTGACCTATCATCGAAATGGTTTTAATGTGAGAATGTTCAAAACTGATCGATGAATAGGTACTGAAAATTTGGTTGGGCTGACTAACGGTTCAGAAGTTATACAAGAAAAACCGAGGAGTGACGGATTTGACACCCCCACGCCGTGCCTGGTTAATGGCACCACAAAAACGTTCTTGGCACTTTGGATAAATGCGAGTAAGGGCTCCTCACACTTCATGGAACAACCCGCCATAAAGGTCGGTTGTCGGGGCATTCAATTTCAAGTTGGGGCCCCTTCAGCTCTGCCCCCTATCATTTTCACAAGACGACACCCCTGAGTGCATTATATATGCATAAATATATATGTATATAAATATATATGCATATATGCAAACAAACCAAATATCTTTTGTAAATCGTTTCTTAGAACGACTGCGGTCGGTCAAAACAAAAGTGTCCTAAATCCGCTGAGAAATTCACATTTAGGAGAGGTCAGGCTGCGAGGCCTTCGGTCCGCCCCTCACCCCCCAATCATTTACACAAAATGACACCCCTGGCCATGGGCCCCCGTAAAGTTCAAGGGACCCCTCAGCGTTGGGTTTCCCTCATTCTCTAGGACCCTAGGAACCCAACCCGCGGAAAAAAATCCAGGATACGCCACGGCGCAGAAACAATGGCAAGAAAAAACGTCTTGCTGTATGTATGTATGTCGCAAGCTTTCGTCGTCTGAGGCATCACCTCTGTAGTGCATATTTCGGTTCCTATGAATCTTAAGCACTTCGAATTGCTGTCACCAAATGTTTTTTGTGCCGTTAATTTGGATTTCAGAACTGATCAGAGTTAATTACTACAAAATCGCCCGTTACAGAGCCTTCGTTTTGGACTTGTTCAGAAACCCCTAACATGATTAGTTACATGATTTGTTACATGATTAGTTTACATACGGCATCAGGATGATTTATGATTGCAACAAAACAGCTTAGATTTCCATACTCAGTGATAACCCGTAAGTTGTCCTCGGTTTTACGGCTGTTTCCGCGCTCCGTCAAAACAGGATACAACACAGAGACTTGCCGAAGAGAGCAGCGTCTGTTTGCCATCGATACAGAATAACAAAGTGCGGAATACCGATAACATCATACCAAACACGATTTCATTAGTTATCCCATTACAGCATAACATAAGAACGGCACGGCAATGGGCAGCAAATAAGACGCCATTAATTTTCGTAGTCAATGAATGCGCCATGATTTGCAAGAATAACATTCCTTTCCCTGTTCAAAATGCAAATAGACTGAAAAAGAATAGCACGTCCATTCATTTGATCCCCATACTTCTTAACTCCACAGTGTTTATTTCCTCGCAATTGGGCTTTAGTTTCGGAACACGAACGTGCTCCTTCCCTGTCACAACAGCTCGTGTTTTTCCACAGCTTTTCTGCCTTCCCTCCAATTTTGCTTTGAACGGACATATACCTTTAAAATGCTGATGAAAAGATTTCCCTGGTGTTGTTGCATATGGTTCATACATTTCCGATCAAGTCTTGAAGCCGAAAAGCCGTCTAGAAAAAGAGTAAAAATACGGTTTTGGATGCATTTGATGTTGAGTTAAAAAAATAATGGGAAAGGGAAATAAAATTAAATTATTATTTTTTTTAATTTTCCCATTCTTTTCTTAAGTATTGTATATTCCCCTACAGACACTTCTTCTTTAACCTGCTGTGTTAAAAGAGCAAACCAGGCTGAACACGTTGTCATGTATCCACCGTCTTCATCAAGAGCCCATTTACAGGCTCCGATTGCATTCTTCATGTAAGCAACAGTCCCAGCCGAGCCCAGCGTGCCGCCGCCATTTTTTGGGTCACCAGTCCACCTGCCGTTGTCCATCACCTGATCCGAGGCCAGGCGGGGCGTGTTACGTGTCGGACGGGCATAACTGTCGCCGGACCGGGGAGGGAAACGGCTGAAACCGGAACCCCTGCCTTCGCCAGCGCAACGCCGCTGAAATACGACGGCGTCGGCGGCTCCAGCCAGCAGCGGAGCGAAGACCGCAGAAGCCAGGGAGGCCACAAGATCTCGTCACGGTCGATTTCTGTCTGTTGTATCACGAACACGTTCTGGAGGCCAATGGCGCTTCACGATGTTTGCTTCAATCCCGACGAGCGCATACCCCTACTGATAAATCCGGGCACGCCACTGGCTCCATCCGCGTCGACCGCGTGAACGTCGAGGATCGTCCGGCCGGTATGGTCTCGGCGGGGAGCGGCGACTCCCACTGCTCTCACACACGGCTCTCAGTCACGACTCAGGCCGTGACTGAGAGCCGCTCCGCGCCGAGAAGACCTTCCGCCGGCGGAGGCGGCGAGGGCTTCAGAGCGGCGACGGGAAGCGGCGCCGGCTCCAGGGTCACGGCCGGCGCGCCGCTGCCTTACGCAACGGTCCGGAGGCGGTGACGCCTCTGCTGGACTGCTTACGACACGATGAAAGGCCGAGGCTGCCGGATGCGGACGTGCCTCCCTTGTCTTAGGCGCTCCGACAGGCGGAAGTTACACTCGTTTAGCGGGTAAACGGATGGTTCAAACATCTTCCTGCGCCATTCCTTTCAGGGAAGTGCAAGGAAGCATTTTAAAAAGGAACACCGTTTGAAAAGAAAGAAGGAAAGGAAATGTGAGTGTCCCCACTTACTGATTTCGCTTTATGTTGACTATTTTTAGTTATTTATGAAACAACACCATATATATAGTCGGTCTTATCCATTGCGATCATTATTTTCTTAAGTATTGCCTATTTCCCTTGTTAAAACTGGCAGAAAATATTGGGAGGAGCAAGGTCAGGCTTGCAGGGGCCAATATCCACAGAGGAGAAGGGGAGGGCATGGCCCCCGCAAAAGAATACAAATCGACACCCCTGGCTGAAGGTGGCTGAGGTGACAGTACGAGGCTGAAAAAGATGCTGAGACACGGCGTTTACGAAGGTGGGTTGACGAAGATGACCCGACGACATTGTGCAGGGAAAGGGATCGGGAAAGGTACTCCCGTCCTATTTACTTAAAGTTTAGGGACAGTCCTAATATTCGGTCATATAAAGACCTGCTGAAAAAGCGGTTGGTTGGTTGGTCATTTGGGCCTTAGGGCGTGTGAAAGACGAGGTTATGATGAGCACCATATTTGCAAAATATGTAACATTGTTCTTGGGAAATAGCGGCAATGCAGTAGCACTTACAGAGATGTATTAGAACGTTTCGACTACATACAGTCTTCGTCAGCAAGTTCAACACCAGAATCCTTATAGCAAGGAACAGCTTCAATTGACGTTGAATTTTAAATGCATGTGCCAAATCACACTGCTCTCCTCCTACAGAACTTGTAAGTCAATGTTAATCTGCCCTACTTTTTGATATCAAGAGCCGCCGCTGCTTTGGACCATTTTACAAACCCTGCCCTCGTGTTTTTTTCTCTCTCTCTTAGTTTACTGTTATTTCCACATCTTATCACTCACATCTCTGACAACATTTCCTGACATCACAAATAGCATGCGCTCACATTGGCACGACCGGCGCCGACGGACGCACACGTCCCTGCCCAGCCGCAGGAGCGAGAGAATTGCCTACCAAAGAAAGTTTGAACGTTCACACCTTCATTCACACATATTGGGGAAACCACTCTTGTTCCTCGCAAGAAATATCAGATGCGCAAGACAGAAAAAGCTCACGAGGCGTCGACTGGAAAAAAACAAAAAACAAAAAAAGACGCAAAAACGTAAACGGGCCAAACACAAAACAATGACATCCGTTGGGGCACGTATTGTCAACAAGTGTTGGGAAAATCATTAGCAGATAGAAGGTACAGCTAGCATCGGGTGCTGCTATCGTTGTTTGGTTCCGAAGATCGACGTCTAAACAATTCAGCCCAGCCCATTTTTTATGAAATTTCTCCATCGTATTGTTGATCTTAGCACTATAGTACTCGCTTACCACATCTGACTGTAGCACGCTTAATATGGAAAAAAGCGAAGGACGTCCCTTGGCATTAATCATATGTATTGCACTTCCTACCAAATGGCTTAAAATCCCGCCGCCTTCAACTCCCAGGATTATTTCCTTTTCGCCGATTCTCCTTGCTAAATCATTAAGCTGTTTTGTATTTAACCAGACTATCAGGGCATTCCAGAGATTCTGGGCTCGGGGGCAGAACTTATGTAAAATGTTGTCTCGCTATAAAAAACTATATGTACAATGTACCAGAACTTATGTAAAATGTTGTCTCGCTCTGGACAATGCTCACACATATCAGTGTCTTTTATTTTCATTTTCTTTAGCGAGGTATTTGTGGATACGGTTCTAGTAATTATTTTGTAACGGGAGCCTCTGTATTGAATAGGGAATGCTCCAAGGTTTAAATATACACCAGGCCAACCATTCCCGGAATTCCCGGAATCCCCGGAAATCCTCGAACCTTCCCATATAATGACCTGATCTTTTTTTTTTTTTTTATAATAACGTTGTACAAGTGAGATGTACTGGTCTTCCTACCCGCAATAAAGCTAATAATAGGATGCATGCTGGTTTCGCTAATCTTCTTCCTTTCCCTTGCTTGTGTCCATTTTGCAGGCAAACTGTCTAGCAGGGCACCATAGTCTAGAAACGTTGCCTGGATTCCATATGTTGTTTTAAAGTCCTCGTATGCTATAAGAGATCCATCTGGGTTTAGCAGGTCATTCAGCGTTCTAATTGAGCCAGTCCTTTATCCAAGTCTTCTTCAATTTGGTGAAATCCGAGAAAAAGAGGGAGTTAGCAGTTATATCGTCAATGCCCATTTTGTAGTTTTTTTTTAAACTGCTAAATCTAAAAGAACCTCTCTCCAAAACTGGTTTTTGATGACAACCACTTTCCTCCTCATTGCAAAATGACCCATTTGCCAAAATTGTATGTGTTTACTGACTTCTCGACCAATAATATCGTTCCAGAACTGCGTTTTGTGATCAGTTGTTTAATCCACGTTGTTTTCAGAGCTGATGTGTATGCTTTTACGTCGACCATTCCCACACCTCCATTTATTAGAGGCCTGACAAGTGTGGCACGTTTTACTTTGGTCTTTTTTCCCACGCCACAGAAACGAATATAACGTTTTAGTTAATTCATCCAAAATATTTCGAGAGGGTTTCGGGATTGACATAAAGAGGTAGCTTATCTTGGATATCAATAATGATTTAATTACAGTTACTTTTCCTTGCAGTGACAAGTTTTTGTGCCTCCACTTAGTAATTTCACGTTTAATGTCGTTGACCTTTTCATTGTACACATCTAGTGCACTTTTTACATTATTTTCGTAGGTGATGCCTAATGTTTTCAAAGCACTATACCACTGCAGGCTTACATTTCCCTGAAAAATATCTGCATCCCTGTGAGGTACTTCTATCCACATGGCTTGGGTTTTGTCTAAGTTCGGGCTATGGCCCGAATATTTGGCGAACCATCCCAGTTCATGAAATAGTGTCCCAACACTACCTACATTTGGTTCCAGGAGGAAGATTGCATCATAAGCGTACATCAAGATCTTATACTCTTGATTGGCTTCTTTTAGCCCCTTGATTCCATTATTAAGTTTAATTTTCCTCGCCAGAACCTCCATGACCAGTACAGAAAGATAACAGCTTAACGCGTCACCCTGTCTGCATGACCTCTCCAGATTTATTCTCTCTGATAAATGTCCATTATGCAAGATTCTTGCAAAAGACCAAACATACAAGGTATTGAACCACCTTATGATATTTCAGGGAAAATTTCGTTTTTGAAGGACTTTTTGAATAAACTGCCAACTCACTGAATCAAAAGTTGCCTCTATGTCTAAGCTCAGCAGG
This sequence comes from Capitulum mitella, assembly GCA_030062745.1. Lineage (NCBI taxonomy): Eukaryota > Metazoa > Arthropoda > Thecostraca > Pollicipedomorpha > Pollicipedidae > Capitulum > Capitulum mitella. The sequence goes on along the minus strand of CP099847.1, from coordinate 931,028 downwards.
ATACCGCTCATTTGCTCATTTTTCAGTAGCTAAATGGTGTTATACAACATTCTAATGTTATCTCCAATAAATGTTCCCTGCAGAAATGTGGACTTGTATGGGTCAATAACTGTACTGAGGACATTCTTTAATCTGTTTGTTATTGTGCCTGAAATAATCTTGTAGTTAACGCTTAACAATGTAATCGGTCTGTACGACTTTATAAGTTCTCTTGGTTTACTAGGTTTTGGCAACAGCACAATGATTCCTTCTTTTAATGTTGTTGGAGTAGCACCTTTCAAGAAACAGTCGTTACACAAAGCCAAGAAGAAACCCTTTAAATCGGGCCAAAAAAATTACAAAACTCAACTGGGAAGCCGTCACTCCCTGGGGATGTTCCATTTTTCGTGCCCATAAGAGTTCTTCCCAATTCCATGTCAGTGACTGGTTCCCGCAACGTAATTTTATCTCATTCTGAGACATTTTTTGATCCTAGGTTTGACAAATACTCATTATAATCTACTCCATTTCCATTTTTTTTGTTTCGGAATTTCTCTTGAAAATGTTCCTGAAAAGCTGCCAAAATATCTCTTTGACTTCTTTGAACACCGTTTTCTGTCTTCAGACAGGAAATCCTTTTGCTTTTAAACCGCCTCTTCTTAAGTGTCAAGAACTATGCGGATGATTTTTCGGTCCGATCTCGCCAAATCGCTCGCGACCTTATGAAACCACCCCTCAGCTTCTTTTCTCTAATTTGTTCTAGCTCTGTCCTTTTCAGCTGCAAAAGCTCCAATGTGTTTTAGTTGCTAGCTCGATCAGCTGGTTTCTCAAACGTATCTATAAAAGCCTGCAATTCTTTTTCAGCTTTCATCTCAGCTCTTTTCTTTTTAATTCAGAAAGACACTGTTTCTCTTCTTACAGTTAACAATAAAATATCAAAGAAAAGAGAAGGGTTTATTGTAAGTTGCACTTGCGTTGGATTTTTCTTGATGTACTCTGACCTTTAGATGGGTAATGCATATTCCTCTACTGTACTGATAATGACAGCCTTAGCCAGATTTGCATAGTTTAAATCTTTCAGCAAGGATGCATTGAACTTAAAAAACCCTCTTCCTCTTGGCTGCTTTGCAATATCTATCTGAAGTGATGCTATAGTGATCTGATCGGTAATTTGGTTGAATTTCAATCTTTGTCACATACACCTCCAAGCTCTTACTTATCAAGAACATGTCTAATCTGGCTTGCTTGACAATGAGGTTACCCACCCGCCATGTGTATCGCCTAAGTTCAAGGTTTCGTTCCCAAAATATATCTATGACTTCATTATCAGACATTAGTTTTCTGACAGCTCTCTCTCTCTCTTACATTGTTTTCGGGCAAGTAATTCTGATTGTCCATGTTTTGATTCAACGTCAAGTTGAAATCGCAAGCAATTATAATAGGAATATTTTCATCTTCCCAGTACCTCTTTATATTTTCGGCCAATGAATGGAAAAAGCCAGGCTCGTCTGAGTTAGGTCCATACACATTAACTAGGCACATTTCTATGTTGTCATTTATCCTAGCCTTAGTAATAATGAAGTTTCCATTTCTATCTAAACTTGTTTCCTGAAGATTTACGCCAATGTTTTTGGCAAGTATTGCCACACCACGAGCATTGTTTGCATAAGGTGCCACAACAATATCACTCCCCATGGCGTTCATGAAGTAGGGCACTCCTATTTCCCTACAGTGCACATCCTGCAAGGGGATGATGTTGAAGTCCTGATTATGTTGATAGCAAAAGACATCATTTCTCTTTTTAAAGTCTCCAAGGCCCCAGCAGTTAAATGAAGCAAATTTGATTTAATTCCCCGCCCTCGTGTTAATCGTTTCATTCGTTGCAATATATGCTGTCTCCATCTCTCGTCTGTTTTCTTTGTTTTTGCAAGACACTAGAATGGTAGAGTTACCCCAATTTCGCAGGTGGTTCCACCGTTCACTGTGAGCGACAAATGCACTGCATGACATGTGTTGTTTTTTCACATCCATCCTATGTTCTTTTATTCTTGTCTCGATTACCTTCCCCGTCTCTCATATGTAAGCCTTACCACACCCCACCCACCCCCTCCACCGGGATTTTGTATATTACAGTCTTGTCTTTGGTCCTACGCTTTTTACCCCGAATTATTAGTTCGCCTGTTTTCTTTCCAGATGTAATGGGTACTTTGTTTTTTGCTCCCTTTCGCAATCGTTTTGGCCTGACCCGAGAGTGGCATGGAGGTGTATCGCTTGAGAGGTCTGTTGTTCGTAGGAGTTCTTGACTTTTCCCCAATTTTTATAGGTTTTTTAGATGAATGAGCAGACCTTTAAGGTACTTTAACTTCATGAAGGATACGAAAATGCGGCAAATTTCCTTCTCCAAATACTCATCGCTACAGATGCGAAATGCCCCGAGGAAGAAGCCGATGAGTATACTTCGTTTTACCCGATCATTATGTCCTGAGAAGTGATGTACGTAGTTCTCTCTGTTCGTTGGTTTTCTGTACACTCTAAATTTTACATTTTTTCCCGTGTCGTATCACCTCATTGTCAAGAAAAGGATGGCCCCCCTCTTTCCACGCTTGACGTTGAACTGGATTTTGACATCCACTGAGTTAAGCAGCTAGAGTTGTTCATCTAAATCTAAGTTTTGCGGAATCACGGCAAATACATCATCAACATAGTGCACCCAAAGCACGGCTTCCCCCATGATTTTTCGGTTGTGGTTGCTTTCCAGCCACCCCATACATATAAACATGCGGCGACTGGACTCAGTGGGGAGCCCACCGCCAGCTCGTTATGCTGCACATACTCCTCTGAATTGAACGTGAATGTCCCAAAGTACATACATATTGATACAAGTTTTAGATAAACAGCCTTTGGAAAAGGTGACCGCTAGGATTCATCTTGTCAACTATACTTTGATCACCCCGAGAGCACCCTCAGCGGGAACGTTGGTGAATAACGCTTTTACATCGAAGCTAGCCCGAAACTTATCCTAAAAATCCACGTCTTGTAACATTCCCATCAACTCAGAGGTGTTCCGTGTGTGCACGCCGCTGACGGTTCCCAGAGTGCGTGTGAGAGGTCTGGCTAATACCCTAGCCGTGTGTGCACGTGTGTGCACGCCGCTGACGGTCCCCAGAGCGCGTGTGAGAGGTCTGGCTAATACCCTAGCCAGCTCGTGAGGCGAGTTTCTGATCCCCGATGTTATAGGACGCACTGGGATGCCGGCTTTGTGCACTTTTGGATGGCCCCGGATGCTCGGGGTAGCCGGAGCCTCCTGGAGTAGATAAAGCAGCTGTTTCCTTTTTTCTAATTTCTTCAGCACTTTCCTGCTCTTTTGCGGCCACTTTCCTCCACGTTATACAGTGCAAAAATGGAATGACGAAGATGTTGGAAAGGCCTTCATTAAAGATACACTTTAATGCTGCAAGGCCCTGGCAGACATGGAGCCAGATAGGCTGCCGAGGAGATACATGACTGCGCTACGTAATCTGGCCGAAGACTCTTATGTTGTTACAACGCAGGCGGACAAGGGAGGTGGAATCATAATTATTGACAGGGCGCAATGTGCTGACAATGAATGATGTGCTGAATGATACGGAAACATATAAGAAGAAACCTACCGGATACACAAATAAGGTCAGCATGTCCTTCAACCAAAAGAGCAGGAAAGTGTCACAGAAATCGGAAAAAGGGAAACAGCTGATTCATCTACTCCAGGAGGCTCCGGCTACCCCGAGTATCCGGGGCCTTCCAAAAGTGCACAAAGCCGACATCCCAGTGCGTCCTATAACATCGGGGATCAGAAGCTCGCCTCACGAGTTGGCTAGGGTATTAGCCAGACCTCTCACACGCGCTCTGGGAGCCGTCAGCGGCGTGCACATAGGGAACACCTCTGAGTTTTTCAGTTGTTCCCACTAAAGGGCTAATTTATTATCGGCATCCGAACATTCAAGTGCGAGCTAGACGCTACTTGCCACATCAAACATTCAAATATGCCACACCAAACATTCGCCAAACATCATATGCCAGATACCATCTGCCATTTGTCATCTGCCAAACATCACTACCAAATGAACCATATTCGATCAAGACAGCACAACTCCGTTTCCCATCGTTTTTGCCGTATTTACTGTGCTGGATGAATAACATTTCCCCACTTCATGTGGAATTTGTGCTCAGTATTATTCATAATAGACGAGACGTGTTCCACCCGACGATCAGCCTTTAAATTGTTAATGAAAGCATCATTATTTAAGCTCCACCCTTCACTTATATATTTTGCCACCGCAAGTGCATGATTTACCATGGGACCTATATTTGTGCCCAATATTACATCCCGTGCGCTTATATTTTGGTTTTCCTCCAACACGTTGATTTGTCTCAGATACTTTTTGATGTCTGCCCAAAAACGTTTGATAATGCGACATCCCCGGAATTTATGCATTAAACTTTCACTTTCCATGTTGCAATGTTTGCATATATCCGTCTGTTCTATTCCAGTTTTATCCAACAGAACTTGCGTGACCTCGATCCTAGCTAGTACTTTAAAGTTTGCAGACCTGTACCTGCTAGACGATGTAGCGTCATTCGCATCGCAGTATACTGCGCTCTAATTAGTGTCCGAGACAGGGTGGCTAAATTCAGTCCGTTAGGTGTCAAGGATGTAGATTGAAATTCATGCTGTCACACTTGTTCCTGCCATGGCTCTGAATCGCCGCCGCTAGTTATTGGCCGCCTCTCCATTGACCTTGGCACCCTTCGCTAATCTGCCCGTCCCATTTGTATTGCCTGGGGCAGTCAGACACCAGCCGTCCTCTGCTCAGTGCTCATTGGTTGGTCTCAGATAAGGGGAGGAGCAATACAGCTGCCAGAAAGCCTAACAGCAGAGCGATCCAGCAGCATGAATTAATGTCTACATCCTTAACACCTAACTGGCTGAATTTAGCCACATTGGTCCGAGAACAAGCCTTTCCATTTACGTTCCCAGATATTTTTCACTTCTCTGATCTTCCACTCTACAAGCACATCACAGATTTATTTTACTCCCGTATTCTTCGCCAATATATATTTCACAACTGGATGTATAATGGGCTGCGTTAATATTTGCCCTGACTGCCTCCAGCGTAACGGAAGGCTCTCTATAAGTCCCAGGTAATCAAGATACGTTGTGTTAAGTCTAAATTTAACTCTAAAGTCATTAAAGCTCATAAGCGCCCCATCTCTTCCCAGCAAATCATTCAAATACCGAATCCCGCACGCATGCCACCCTCGTAATCCCGTCCTGAAAAATTTGCTGTGGTCTGAGAACCACACTGAACATGAGATGTCCTCGTCCTGGATTTTGTAGGCTTCATTAAATGTTGGGAGGGCCAGGACAACCTCCTGCCAGAAAGGATTTACCACCGTGCTGGCAACGTTACGCAGTAATCCTGAGTTCACCTCCCAGATGAAAAACGATCTCCTCCAGAAAGGGTGAAAAGGTGCAGTCCATTTATGAGTTGCGATCATCTGTCTTCTGACCCAAGAAATCTTCAAAGCAGCAATGTGGGATTCCAAGTCCATCATTGCCATATTTCCCTTAATTCGTGGTTTGACCATTGTTTGCCTCCTAATCCTATCCCTTTTTCCGTTCCAGATGAATCGAAATAGCAATGTTTTTAGCTCCTGAAGATAACCTGAAGGAGGCGAGTGCAGTGACGTGAACAAGTGAGTCAGTTTTGACAACAGAAGAGACTTAACAACAATGATTTTCCCATCTAGAGTCAGACTACGTACATTCCATGCTCGGATGGTTTTTGTAATAGCCTCTAGCTTGTCGTAATAATTGACGTGGCACATGTTATCACAGTCGTTCTGGAAGACGAGGCCTAATACTTTCGTCTTCGTCATCCACTCCAGCTGCAGTTCAGGACACACGTTACCAGCACTATTTTCTATGTGTCCTACCCACATTGCTTGCGTTTTTTTCTATATTTGGCCTGAGACCAGAGAATTTGGCAAACACGCCAAGCTCATGGAAAAGGGCTCGTGTGCTGTTAACGTCCCCGTTCAGAAGACAAAGCGTGTCATCGACATATAGCGATATCTTATACTCCTCTTCGTCTATCTTTATGCCTTGCATGTGACGGTTATCACGAATTTTCTGGGCAAGACATTCAATTATCAACAAAAAAAGTAACAACTGAGCTGATTCCCTTGGCGGCATGACCTGTGCAACTCGATTTTTTCGGATAGGTGCCCGTTATATGGGATCCTTGAGAAAGACTGCACATACAAAATATCAAGCCAAAAAATGCAACTGGATGGAAAACGACGTCTTCTCAAAACCTCTCGAATAAATGACCAAGATATAGAGCTGAAGGCACTTTCGATATCCAAACTGATGAAGAGTCCTTGGCGTTTTACTTCCTTTAACCTATGAAACATAATTCTTACGTTATCGTCGATAAACCGGTTTCTCAAAAAACTCGTCTGCGCAGGATGTATGAGACCCGGCAACATTTTCTTGTATCGGCTGGCTAACACTCCTGACAATATCTTTTAGCTGACATTTAACAACGTTATCGGGTGGTACGAGTTAATTTGGTCTCTAGGCTTGTTTGGTTTAGGAATCAGGATTAATATTCCCTCTCTCATGGTTAGCGGCAAGTTTCTGCTGACAAAACATTTCGCAAACACCCGCAAGAGGAAGTGGTTGAGGCCATTCCAAAATATTTTAAAGAATTCAGCAGGGAATCCACCACTACCTGAGGTTTTCCCATTCATCATAGTCTCAAGAGCCTGGCTTAGTTCCTCTAATTCTATAGGTTTTTCCATCTCCGTGACATCTGTGTCATTGAGCGTTTTAAACCTCAGACCCCCCAAAAAGGTTTGGTATTCTGTAACATCGTGATTTTCGAACAGTTTTCTGAATTGGGCCTGCAAATTGGACATTATGGCTCCATGGTCTGAAACTAGGCCTGACGGTGTTTGCAAGCACGGCATTATTTTACTGGTGTAGTGATGCTTTTCTAGCGACAAGAAATATTTACTGGGCTTCTCGCCGAATTCATGCCATAGTGCACGTGGCCTCACCAAAATGCCATCTATTTTATCTTGTCTTAATTCTTCCAGCTCCTGTTCCTTTTCTCTCAATGTCTCCACAAAAGCCGTATTAGAATGTTCATCAAGTTGACTCTCTATCTCCTGTATGTCCTTCACAAGGGATTGCTCTCTTCTCTGTCGCAATCGTCTTCTATGAATAGCGTGCGGGACGGTTTCGGATCTCAAGTCCATCATGAGAGCTTCAAAAAAGGGAATCACTTGTCGTAAACTGGAAAAGGTGTTTACTTTCTGCCAAGAATGTCTCCGTGTACAGGAGTATGGCATACTAGGCTACCGTCTTAGCTCTTGTGACTTTAATTTGCTCAAGAAGTCGGGCGTCTCGAAGCAGGGAGATGTTAAATTTGAAAAGTCCCCTTCCTCGGGGTTGGTCTGTTATGTTTAGGATCAACATCACCATCGAATGAACTGTTCGGTATCCAGCGTGAATGCCCGCAGTCAGTATCCAACGTTCTAAGTTGTTCGAGGTAAGGAAGAAATTCAGGCGGGCTTTTTTAACATCATGATTTTGGATTCGCCAGGTGAATCTATTTGTACATTTGTTTCTCGATCTATATATGTCGACTAGGTCCTGGTCTTCCATCAGTATAGCAATCTCCTGTCTAGCCCCAACATTATTTTCCTTGGCATAACTAAATGTGTTCATGCTTTGAGAAAGCACCAAGTTGAAATCGCCTGTCACTGTTATTGGGAGCAGCTCTCTGTTCTGACATTCACCAATCATTCCGTTAACATCAACGAAGATATGCGGGCTGTCTCTGTTTGGAGCATATATATTAACCAACCACAGTTTAAGTTTCCTTTCCAAGCTCACTTTTGTTATAATGTATCTACCGTTTTCCTCGTCTATTATTGTGCCAGAGAAATCTGCCTGTATCTTATTTGTCAAGATTGCTCACCACTTGTGCTACCTGTGCATGGTACAATGATAATATCATTTCCTCAGCTATTCCTAAACGAGTTTTCTTCCCCTTTGGACAGTGTAACTCTTGTATAAAGCAAACGTGAAAATCGGCCTGTCGCAAAAAATGGAACACGTTTCGTCTGTTTTTAAGATCGGCTAGCCCTCGGCAGTTCACAGAGCATATTTTCATGCCAGACATCACATCATCCATTTTCAGATTTGTCTAGGGGAAACGGCCGGGAGAGAAAAGATGGCCAAATAGGTCGACCAACGAAATATGATAGTCTTAGTCGGACCTGCAGGCTAAGAACGACAAAAAAAACTCGAGACCATAACAATCTGCCAAAGTTCACCGACCTTCACCCGAGTACACCTGTCCCCGTTCGGCCGAAACGAGCCATCAACCAGGGCGCATCCAGTACATACAAAGTGGAGTGACGCATGACAAAATTGAAAAGAACACGCACTTGGGAAGCAACATCGCCGTATGTTACCTATCACTTGCACCTCTCTCAGGAAGAAGATTAGCGGGTCACCGCGATACCCAGTTCCCACAGTTAACACATCGAGTCTACACGGATGCTGACTGCATGCTGCTCTGGCTTAAAGAAGACATGCTCGCCGCGAGAAAAAAAAACTGTGTAAATTTTCCCAGCCTTCTTTGACTGCAGACGACTGCGGAAAATCTCGCCTCGGCGACGTGTCAGGCTTTCATTAACGGAAAGATCTTTGCCTCTCAGCTCCATCCTTATCCACATGATTTGGTCTCGAGCGCTCCCTTACCCTGATCTGACGAATCTGACAATTACCTTGTTTTTAGGTCCTGGCAAACGGTGCGCCCTATCAATGTCACTGGCCTCCAGGCCGAGGCCGTCGAGACACTGGTTCAGAGTCGACGTCACGAGTTCTAGGATGTCCTCTCGGTCCGAGCCGCCCTGGGCCGGACTCCGACGGCCGCCTCTGGGCAGGGCCGGCGGCGACTTGGGCGGCACGGCGAGGCGCAATGGCCTTCCCGGAGAGCATGGGACAGGGGAGTCGCGAATTCAAGTTCCGCGTCCTCAACCCTATCTTTCAGCTCCTTTACTTCGTCTTTTACATCCTAGAGGGTTTTTGATATTTCTTCTGACTGAAGGTCCCTATTTTCGACGCGTTCTTCGAGGTCTCTGGATTCGAAGGGACAGGACCTCAAATTTCGTTTCGATGGCTACCCTGAACCCATGCAAATCTTCTGAGATGCTTTTTAAGATATTTTCCTCAAGGTGCTCCATGGCCAGCTCTGTATAGCTCTTTAAATCGCGGTTCATCTGAGCCGGCAGCCGCGGAGACTTGTCCTCCCGGCTGGTAGCGCCCCGTTTGCTTACCGGTACAGACTCCCCTGATTCGGAGCGGTCACGTTTTTCTCGGCTTCCGTCTCGGTCATCTGGCGGCTTGGCTCCATCATAGTTTCGGACGATGTCCGATACCGACGTTTTGTTCTCCAAGGATAGTCGGCTGTCGCCGGTTCACTGGCGTTTTTTTTCCATGAGACGCCGGCACAGCAGATGAAGTGCGCTGAAGCCAGTCACTTGCTTCTTATGATAGAGCGGCTGCAGGCACCTCACTACCACAATCACTAGACCCTGGACTTCGGGTCTGTAAACAAATGATTAAATATCACTCGAGTGCGAGAAAGAGCTCTCGCTGCACTTGCCGCTCGCGGTCGCCCGCCCGCGCGCGTTTGGTGCCGTGTGGGCGCCCGGAGCGCGGAGCGAGCGGACACACGACCGGTCACGCTGACCGCAGCCGCTGAACTGGAACACCTCTGAGTTGATGGGAATGTTACAAGACGTGGATTTTTAGGATAAGTTTCGGGCTAGCTTCGATGTAAAAGCATTATTCACCAGCGTTCCCGTTAAGGTGCTCTCGGGATGATGAAAGTGTAATTGACAAGATGGATCCTAGCGGTCTACCTCTTTCAAAAGCTGATTATCTAAAACTTGTATCAATATGTATGCACTTTGGGGAATTTACGCTCAATTCAGAGGAGCATGTGCAGCATAACGAGCTGGCGATGGGCTCCCCACTGAGTCCAGTCGCCGCATGTTTATATGTATGGGGTGGCTGGAAAGCAACCACAACCGAAAAATCATGGGGAAGATGTGCTTTGGATGCGCTGTGTTGAGAATATATTTGTGGTGATTCCGCAAAACCTAGATTTAGATGGAAAACTCGAGCAGCTTAACTCAGTGGATGTCAAAATCCAGTTCGCCGTCGAGCGTGAAAAGAGGGGGGCCATCCTTTTCTTGATACTGAAGTGATACGACACGGGAAAAAAATGTAAAATTTAGAGTCTAGAGAAAACCAACGAACAGAGAGAACTACGTACATTACTTCTTAGGACATAATGGTCGGGTAAAACGAAGTATACTCATCGGCTTCTTCCCCGGGGCATTTCACATCTGTAGCGATGAGTATTTGGAGAAGGAAATTTGCCACATTTCTGTATCCTTCATGAAGCAAAGGCCTGCTCATTCATCTAAAAAACCTATAAAAATTAGGGAAGAGTCAAGAGCTTCTACGCACTCTCGGGTCAGGCCGAAACGATTCCGAAATATCTCGAGGGAGCAGAAAACAAAGTAGCCATTGCATCTGGAAAAAAAACAGGTGAACTAATAATTCTGGGTAAAAAGCGAAGGACCAAAGACAAGAATGTAATATACAAAATTCTACTGGGGGTTGGGGTGTAATCAGGCTTATATAGGAAGGAGAAACTGGGAAGGGAATAGAGACAAGAATAAAAGAACGTAGGAGGGGCGTAAAAAACCGAATGTCATACAATGCATTTGTCGCTCACATCGAACGGTGGAACCACCTGCCAAACTGGGGTAACTTTGCCAGTCTAGTGTCTTGCAAAAACAAAGAAAACAGACGAGCGATGGAAGCAGCAAACATTGCAAAAAACGGAACGATTAACACGAGGGCGGGGTTTGTAAAATGGTCCAAAGCAGCGACGGTTCTTAGTATCATGAAGTAAGGCATATTAGCATTGACTTACATATTCTGTAGGAGGAGAGCAGTGTGATTTTTGCACATCCACTTAAAATTCAACGTTGATTGGGACTGTTTCTTGCTATGTGGATTTTCGTGTTGAACTTGCTGACGAAGACTGTATGTAGTCGAAACGTTACAATACAACTCTGTAAGTGTTGCTGCATTGCCGCTATTTTCCAAGGACATACTCGTTATGAACTACGAAATATGCAATATTGCTGCAATGGCGGGGAATAATAAACACCTGTGGTAAGCTGTCCTTACACTCAAACGCGTACTAGCGAAACATCATTGAGGTGTTCCACACAACATTCACTGATATCGGCTGGACGGGGCAGGGCGGGGGCGAATGAGTAGGTGTGAGTGGCACCGCTGACAGGGCTCGGGAAATTATGAGGCTTTTGGTCCAATGATGCTCAGTCTCGTTCCGAGTCACACGATATATCGACGCGAAAGACCGCCACACTGAACAGGACAGAACTGAAGCGGGTGAGGTCAACTCTGCATCTGTCCCCACTAATGTGGGGCCGTGGGAAAAGCGGGAGCTCGCACCGGATGGGAAATAGAAAAATCAACTTTCGCAGTTTTACGAGATAAGGAAATGAAACAAAACTTCGGCGTACCAGTTCATTACCTGAGTGCTCGTAAAATGATGCTACGACCTATGTCAGACCCATCCTAGAACATTTTCCTACAGAAATGTAATGCATTTGTCTTTGGTCCCATTCATAAGGTATGAATATTGATACCTCAATGCATGGAACTGCATGCAAAGCGAAATAGCCGTCACCGTCCAGAATGACCTATGCATTATTTCAACGGAATGCACTATGCCGGTAACTTCGTAACATAATAACGTAACAAGTCGTTGAGTGGCTGCGGTGTCTCGGAACGATGGCACTGTGAATAAACAGTCTAGGACAGAAACTAAACATATATTCATTTCCTGCCCTGGCTGGCGTTTTGGCCTTTGGAAGCGGCAATAGTCCAGCTTTAATGAAAAATCTCTGTTTGGACGTTGCAGGCGAAACTCTGTGTTTACTCGGGTGCCAATGATTATGTCCTGCACACAAATTTCCTCTGCTATCCGTGTGCTTTTCTATTTGTTCAACAGTTAGTGACGCCACCATTGAATTCCTCTTAATATAACTTCACCGGTATTATCCGATTTTCCGTGATGATTGCGTGTGACGTGATACTGGTGTGCTGTTGCGTGATTCGCAGCGACTTCCATGACATTACAGTCCCATAATGCATCCCTTGACCCTGATGATCAGTTAACTACCGACCAAAGTTGAGCGTTTCGTAAAACAATTAGTTTTGCGAGTGTCATTTCGCAGTCCATTCTTCCTATGCATCATCATGGACCTAATGTTAAAATTCGGAAACATTGGTGTTTCATTTGCAGCGCTTATGTGAAAACTAAGGATTCTGCTAAACATGCAGGTAAAACGTGTAAAATAGGCTAGTTAACATGAGTAGCGTAACAAGAGGCGGATCAGAGAAGCAAATCGACCCCCCCTATGGTCAGAGGTTTCAAAAAATTGGTTTTTGTCACAAACGATGTGTTTAGAAGACAAAGATCTTTTGGAATTAAAAGGTAATGCATTTTCATTTTCAAAATCTTCAGGTGTGATATTGATAGTCAAAGCGCCATGTCTGCAATAAAATGGCGAGAGCAGTATCAAGCCTTTTCGCTTCAGCCTTGAGTCCCTTAAGAAAGTCGCGGATACACTACTGGTTACCATCCAATGAAAAAAGGGAGAGCGTGACGTGACACCAAGCTGCCAGATTGGCCAGAAAATCCAGCGCCCGCCAGATTTCGTCCGAGGCAAATACGTGACCGAGGAGAACAAAACCAGGGCTGGAGAGTTGCGGAAATTATTTTATTATTGGGGACTCCATACTCCCAGCCACGTAGAGTAAAGGAAAGAGCTAAGGAAATGGTTCGATCTGAATTATCATGCCTTCACGAAATGACGTGGCAATGCATGTCTGTTGTAAGATTCGACGTTGGGTCGTTTTCCTTTTATTTGCCACGATTTTTAATATTCAGGTTGAGTTATGTTCAAACTTTTACATTCGTGTTCTGGCTAACTGTGGGCAAAAAGGTGCCCTACAGACAACTTATGCAAGAAATCAATGATTGAAATGAGTGCTAGCGTACCAATGGGTCGCGCGGTGCAGCATAAGCCGCCAGGCTGACTGCCAGCGGGGTCTCACAGGATGCGTTCAGTCTTACGTACTAGGCTGTCGTGAGTTTTGAGAGCGCGGCATGCATAGTTCGACCCCTTACTTCGCCCTAAAAATCAAAAGCCGGAAGTTGCGAGATTGCTGAAACCGGTCAACTGTGGGATTTGTTCCACATTGACGGTAACGAGTCTGTATCACTGCCGTAATGTTTTGACATTTTTCCATGTGAAATCCAACACGTCAACGTAGTCCAAAGTCACAAAGCGACTCCAGAATGGTCAGCGACTATCATGCTCCATATGAGGGGTGGAGCTTTTCGAAAGCCGAGAAGCAGGAAGGGATTTAAAATAGTCCAAAACGGTAGAGTTCATTTCAAGGATAGGCATCTACATCAGCCAGGACCTTCAGGCATCCATATTTAATTACCTTTGCTTTGTTCGTTGCAAGTTGGGCGACCTCAGCTCCTCTATGTGAAGGGTCATGGCGAGACGAGGACAAATTATTGCATTGTCGAAAAAGAGGCTTCAGCCTTCTAATGACACAGATGAAGTAACATTCCATGTACCAAATGAACAATCATCACCGTGATTGATTACAATTTTTAAGTGACTTTGGATCCTCCTAAAACTACCAAAAGTTCACCCATTTGCTCTCCATTCCGAAACCTCATTTTCTTCCGCGGAGAACACGCCGGCTACTCGTCGGGAATTATTTCCGGCTCGTGCCTTCGAAGATATCGTCGCTCGCTTGGCGACGGCACGGTTTCGGACGGTGCTCTCAAAACTGGGACCTCTGCCGGCCTTTGGGCGGCGCTCGAGTGACTGGTAATCAGCCTCGTCAGCCCTCCATTAGTGCCGAGCTCGCCGGTAACGCGGATGTCCTTCCCGGACAGGTGGAAACGAGACAGGGACGGAGACGGCGTCACCCACACTCCGACTGCCCGCGGGAGCCACGCTGAGAGCCAGCCGCACTGCGTTTGTGTGACTAAATCAGTTCGTAGTCCGTTTGTTTGAAATATATCATTAGTCGCTTTACAAAATTGGCCCAATCTTGCCCTTCAAAGGCCTCTTTTTGCAGTTTACAGTTGCAGTTGACAGTTACAGTTACAGTTTCGCAGTTGACTGAGGCAAGGCAACCGGCGTTCAGAAGAAAATCCGGGAATTTTACGGGAAATATAAAAAAGCAGGTTGGCGGAGGCTAGCATGGCTTTGGAGATAACTGATCCAGGTTTCAGTGCATCAGGCCTTTCAAACGCTAAAAGTGTGCCTCCATTCACCCGTTACCTCGTATCGTACTTAGAAGTGCCGGCTTCCTTCCTTCCTCAAGGCTGCGACCACAGGCCCATTCGGCTGAGATCCTTTCCGCTTATTCTGCTACAGCGAGTTTTTGCGTCAACAAAAACTAATACTAGCCAAAACACCTAGACAGAATGCACCTCTTAACCCGTCGGTCCATCTCGAACATGGGCAACTGGGGGGGGGGGGCAGTTGACTGCCCCCCTCTAACTCACGAACGGTTGGTCGCACGAAAAAAATAAGCATACCGTTGGAAAGCCTGTGACGAGTAGAGCTCAAAACTGGTCTCATTTTTAGTTTTAGATGATATGTAAGCCAATTTACGCCCTATATATGTTTTCTCATAGCCGACTGCATGAGACCGAGAAATGGCCTGAATCTCAAGGGCTGTGACTAACAACGCATGGGTAAAGGCACCAGCGCACAAGTAAAGGTCCGCAAATGCCGATACACGTCTAATTTCCCAGATTTCTTCAATATATACGCCGAAACGTTGAGTTAAAGACATCGTAATTCTCCCGTCAGCCGTCAGTGTGCGCCGCTGCCGTATGCGGTACCAAATTGACGGGAACTAATTTTGGCGTTCCATTATTTTTGCGAAAAAAGACGATCTATGTCAATTTTATTGATCTTTGTGGTTCTTGTGATGGTTTCTCATGCTTAAATTTTGGGAAAAATTGATTGGTTACCAATCTACAAAGTTGGCGGAGCTTTATTGGCGAGAGCCTGTTTATTTCCAAAATATGCTACTTTTTCAAACTTTTTGAGGTTTCTGGTATTACTGACGTCTGTGCAAGCTAGTTCTGCCATTTTCTACCCATTCTGAGTAATTCATCGTCGATTTTGACGGTGGTACATTTTGGCCCACTACAGTTATTCGTGACCTGACCCCAGGCCAATGGCTGGAAGTCATTGATTCTTTGCCCAATGACGGTAACTAGACGTCTGCTTGACTCCACACTAAAAATGTTATGAAATATTTCGTCAATTTCCGAAAAAAACGGCGATATGTCTTAAAGATGGGCTTGACCTTAGGTCAATGACCCGAAAAATTCCGAAAAATCTGAGATAGCAGATTTGTTGCATCTATCACGATCACTAATCCCTGAAAGTATTATTGAGATATCTTGTTTTGCGAAAAAGTTAGAGGGCGCTAAACGTTTTTTTGACATAGGTCTGTTTGACCTGACCTAGGTCAGGTACCTGACCTAACCTGAGGTCAGAATTTCGACACGAGATGTAAAATTGATGGAGCAAAAGGTACACAAAGTTTCGTGACTGTGTTTGTTGGTTCTCTCGCAATCCCAGAAAAACCTCAGGGGGGCCAGTCAACTGCCCCCCAGTCGGGGACGGGCTAAGTACCTTCGGCTGACCCGTTTGGCATGTGTTAACTGTGCCCATCGACGAGTTGTTCAGTTGGTCAGGCTTTTTTTAGTGGTTAGTCGTACGAGACTGACAAAAAACAAAAAACAAAAACGTAACACTCGCCATGTTTGGGTGCGTGAGATCCAGCTTACATCTGTCCAGAGTGAACTGTTTGGCATTAAACGTCATCTAGCAAAGGGTAGTCATATATAAAAGGAAATATTATTTCGGTTACAGCGCGGCTTCAGTCAATTTACATTCACTGTGATTAAACCTACCCCGGGACACTATACCCAGTTGCTTTAGGACTTCGACGGCTGAAGCAGACGAGCATTAGACAGCATGACTGAAGGTCCTTGAGTGCCTCAGACGGAACAAACACAGACACACTTATCACTGTACTTACATATGAAAAAAGAGATTTTGAGCCGTTTCTTGGCATTATGCTTCACATGTAGGGTTTTATTAATTTTCGAGAGTTCTTCCCTGTATTTCGTAACAGTTTATATCTGCCCAAGATCCTGAAATTACCTTGATTAACACGGACATCGTTAATTGGAAATAGCTCGTTTCTAGATGCCGCAGCTGCAACATTTAATCACAACAAATTCGAATTCGCGAATCGTCAAACTGTACCAACTAGATGAGGCCGCGCCATGGGTTGGTAAGTTTTTGGGTGCACAGCGGCTTTTATACAGCATTGCCTCTGAATGCAAGCTTACTATTTCACGGCAGATTCCAATACTAACAATGTGCAGGACTATTAAATCTGTACAACCAGTGCCTGGGAAAATCATTCAAATGTTATTAACACGCGCACTGGAAGGGGAACTTTTGTGCTCCCACCCGTTTTTCTTGAAAATCTCGAGAACGGATAGGAGCTAGTCGCTCCTACTTTGCGACATTTAAGGTAACTAAAATAAATCATCGATTGACACAAAAAAGTAGAAAATCGGCCGGAAATTTTTGGTGTTTGAAGCATATAAAGCTAAACAAACATTACCAAAATAACGGTTGTCGTTTATAAATGGGAAATTTGCGAAAGGACTGGCGTCCTACGTAAGATTACCGTTTGAACATAACCAGCCGACATCATTCGGGCATAAGTGGTGGATGTACCAAAACCAAAGCCGGCGTAAGTAAGGGCTAAGGTCATCAAAGGTCAACCAGCTTGAGACCTGATCCAGATTTGCTTTGCAACATGTCGGTTTTTGTGGAATATCCATTCAAATACCCTAATAAAAACTCGTATGCGCACATTGATACGCGTACATATTCCAGGGTCAGTGAAGGTCAAATTAATCAAAAAGGTTAAGGTCAAATGCCTCGTGACCTGGTCCAGATTTGCTTTGCAACATGTCGATTTGTATGCAATGTACATTCAAAGACCCTTATAAAAACACGTGTGCGCTTATGTACACCAGGGTCTGATAGGCCTATATATACCAGGGTCAGTTCAGACCAAAGTCATCAAAGGCTAAGGTTAACTATTTTGTGACATGGTCCAGATTTGCTTTGCAACATGCCGATTTGTACATGCCGCTTAGTAAACGCCAGAAGTGATCAAATGGATCGATGTTGGCTATCTTCATTGAAAATAAGCCGAAAGACGCGTTTAGCGCCCTTATTTGCACTCAGGCTACACCAGAATCCCATGTTGCCCGCAATCTGATCTCCAAAACATGAAAAAATAACGCCATAGGCCAATGACATGACATGCCCTTGACCCGAAATCCTCAGTGAAGACGCCAAATGAATGGAAATTGTCCTATTCCACGTTTTAACACTCAGACAAGCACCCTTTTCCAGTTTCGTTCGAAAAGCCACACGGAATGGCCTGTACGGGCCCAGAAGAGTGTCCAAAGTTGACAGTTTCCAAATGAATAGAAATTGTCGTATTCCACGTTTTAACGCTCAAACAATCACCATTCTCCCGTTTTTTCTCGTGTCCTTCAAAAGCCATACGGAATGGCCTGTTCGGGCTGATAAAGTGTCCAAAGTTGACCTTTTCGACCCCATTTGACGTCAAAGGTATTGGTCTGGGGTCATGAAAATCGGACACTTTGTAAATCTTTATGGTTCTACCCTATCCATAAAATTTCATGTTTCTAGCTCTTCCGATCCCGAGATCGGAGACAGGCGCTTTTGCCCCGCCCTTCCAGAGCGCGTTAGCGTGAAACCTCCTTCCACTGCGCGTGTTAAGAGTCGGGACGACTGACCCAACAACCTTTTATCTCCTGCTCTCTGGCTGAGAGAAAAAAGAAAAAAAAACAGTAAAGTGATCTTTACATACATACCTCGACGCTCGCAATTTGCTCGACATAGGTTTGGTGGCCATCCCACGACCTACATTTGAGCGCATATGAAGCATGATTATCGCAATGAACCAAATTGTTAGTGCATGAATTTTTGCATTCGAATTTGTAGTCGGTCGTACCTTTTTTCCTCTCATTGTTATTACATCAATTGCTGGCCGATATGATTCCTTCGGGACGCATTCCTGCTCGTTGTTTGTCATGTCTGGTGTCACGTTACATCACGTTACAACGCGTTTATAACAAAAGATTCCGGACGGCATCGATTCCTCTGACTCGATTTGGCATTTTCTTACACCAGTTATTGCGAAGGAAAGGAATTATCCTCATCAACTGGCCCCATCCAACGACCTTGCTATGCTCCTTACACGTTCATCTAGCTGCAGATCGGCTCAAAGCAGTCGGTGGCTAACGATACCCAATCTGCAATTTTATGATAAAAAAGTTAAATCAGGAGTGGTGGCATCAAAAGCTACAGTACGGTGTTGGTTGTAACTTTAATTATAACTGGTTAATTTATTTTTTACGACTCACAGACATCCACCAGTTAGGTGCATACATCCTGAGTCATACAAAAAGGCTCATCTTAATAGGCATAGAAATCACAATTTCAATGAAATTGAAAAACTTCAGAACGATTGCTCGTTGCAAGGCACGACAGTTTAACAAAAATACTCGCCGAACGGGCTGCACGACCGCCTAGCGGGTACACATTAACTAGAGGCAAACCAAAGTGTCACATGGTTGGTCTGGGGCCCAAAATCAAAGCGTTGTATTGCACGCAGGCTATGCACCCGCTTAGTACCAGCATTACCTCCACTCACAAGTAAAAGATACTTGAAAGCCACGTAACCATTTACGCAACGGCACGCGTGCACAGAGCATCCAATCTGCATGACAACAGTGCACTATGAGCCATGAAAATTTCTCGCGGCCAGCATGGCTCAAACTCGCGCCTTCGAATTTACAGTTAATCGCTCGAACCACTAAACCACAGCTACCATCGACCAAAGGCTGTCTGGAATGGGATCACTCAGTAAATTGCACTTATCGCCAATATATATAAATCGCATATATAATAAACTGCAAAATGACGTTCACCTCAGCATGTGTGCCCCTCACTCGCCAGGTTTAAGCTATTGGCATGCAAAATAGCCAGATGTTTCGACTGCTGCATATCACGAGCTCCTGTCTGCAAATTTTAAGCATCTCAGCGGTAGTAGTTTTGCGGCAATAGGGGAGGGGTGTTAATCTTGGATACCTCGCAGTTCAAGTACAGGTTGCACCCCTGTCTCGGCATGGATCCGTCGAAACTGACCGCCCAGCTGCCCGTCCGTCTTTCAAGGCGAGCATCGTGCCAAACCTGTGCCGTTTGCGCCCCGTAAACTGGCCCATCAAAAACAGAGGGGTGTAAAAGACGCATACGCGCACTGCGCGTGATTCGTTGCACCCTGTCCATCATACGGGATACCGTTGGGTAGCCCTGGTGCTGGCCTGCCTACCTACCACATTTCAGCCGCCCAGGTCATTGTTGACAGCACTCAGAGTTTCCCGAGTCCAAAGCAAAACACGTGCTTGTAGACCGCCACGTGGATCGCCCGTAGGTTCTGACCAAAAAAGCATGCACCCGCAAGTGGGCCCATGTTGTCACGAAGGCTTCAAAACCTACACCACAAATTGTTCGCCGAGTTGGTGCACCCAACAGTGCCACTTTTATCGCGATCGGCTGGCGCATTCGGGCGCTAGAGGCTCCGAAACTAACACACACGATGAGAAATCCCTCGATCGGAAATTTTGTTTTCGACCGCCTGCCGGTTATAAAATCTCACCCGCTAAAACCGTGCAAAGCACGCCTTCAGCTCTTTCGATTTCGAATTAAGAGCGAACATTTTCGCATACTGCTGAAAATTGGTTTTCAGCATACGCCGTGAATATGGTCATGGTTGATAGTATCCACTGAAGCTTGACGCGTGTTTGATAACATGTCCGGCAAATATTCCGTCCCTAACATTTCTTTGAAAACGTCTGAGCGGAGAGGTTGAATGTTTGTGATAAATGAGTCCTTTTTAGCGAACGATATGTTGTACTTTGCAGTTTGCTAAAGAATCAAACTCTGTCTCCTCAGTTCATCGGGAAGGGGGTGGGGATGACGTCCAGCGGTAGACAATTCGAGGACGAGGCTGCCCATCGACATCTTTTTTCGCACATACTGTTTTGCCCGTTTTTCCAACTAGTGACCGTTCTTCTTTTTACATACAAGCTTCCTTCCACAACGGGCATCGTCGCAAATGCTGACGTTAACTTGACGGGAACACCTTGAACTTGTGGTTATTTTCAGCGGCGCGTATATTACTCTGTTACGGGAAATTTAGCGATAATAAGGCAGAGACGATTTTCGCGAGTCTTTTCGCGCTTAGGGACAATGATTGTTTTTTTCTTTATTTGTAAAGAGCTTGGCTCAGGAGTGAAACATGCTTTGCAAAAATAGCGCAGCTATAATCGGCACGTCCATACTCAGTCACTCGTAGTCTGAGTCTGCAGTCATTCTCGGTTATCAGTCCTCTGTGACCGTGATCGGCGGCTCGGTTAGTAGAGGGTTAGTCTCCCCGCCCTGGCAAGACCGGTTCGAGTCGCCCTGGAGCTGATATCTGGCGCGCGGGTCAGCTGGCAACTGGGCAACAGAGAGTCATGCTTACTACTACACGGCCTGGTCGCACTCTTGACGGAATGCTCAGCTTTCGTTCCAGAATCGGTCGTTACCTGGAACTGAACGACTGGGTGTGGGAGGTTTATAATCTATACAACGAGCCCCAGGAGCGGAACGTTTCTAAAATTAATGGAGATACTCACGCCGGTTTGAGCCTAATTCTTTTCATGCAATGCTATAGGCGTAACTTTAACTTTTTGTGAGGTGCAGGATGCATATGCATCCCCAACTTTCATTAAAGTTGCACCTATGACGTGCTCTGTTCAGCACTGGCTCCGGTCCCTAACATCTCTGCAGTAAATCACTCGGGTCAAATGAAAAGTCATACTCAGCAGGCCCGCATAATTCATCGTGCTCACTAAACGATTTAAGCGCAGTACCTGCGTGATTTTCTGTAACAACAAAACTACCGAAAAGGGTGAAAAGATAAAAAACGGAGACTGGTGTTTCGAACTATAGTACAGTTAGTTAGTGGTGTAGCCAGGACTGGGTTCCACAAAGAGGCGAACTCAAATTTAGGACCTCCAACCAACCCCAAACTCGGAAAATTTCCCAGATTTCGCCCACGTTATTTTCAGTGACCCCAAATTACAAAAAAATGTGGTAAGGGAAACAGTTTACGTGCTGTCAATTTTCCGCAGCGGTACCCATGTGCCGGAGCGCGAAAAGCCATTCTGTAGATGCCTGGGAGGCATGCGAGCAAATTGTAAGGCGTCGATCCCTGACCTTCTCGCTGGATATGGCTATTTCTATACGTCTTTTGACTACCGCCCTTTTTCTTGTTTTTTCCTTCTTATTTTGTCTTTTATTTGCCGGCTGCCCACAAAATGAGATTAGTAAGAGATTGGCCAGCGGTGAGCAGTCGGCCTCCCGACTCGCTCCCGAGCGCGTCCGCGGGCTTCTCCTTGAAGTGCATTCCTTTTCTTTATGCATCGTTCTCGTGCTCGTTCACTCATGGTTACTCTCTGAGGCGAACTATTTTTTTCCTGACGTCCCCGTGCGCTTCTCAGAGGTACTCTCTGAGACGCACGTTTGTCCTTTCGTTGTATGTTTGTTTTGTGGTAAGGTGTAAGCTGCCGTTATGGGTGTGATTGGATCATTGCTGTTTCGTGTTTCGTAGTTTGCATGTTAGTCACGTTTCTGTTGGCTGTCGATTTAAAGGAAGATTAATAACAGAAGTTTCGTTTTCGAATCTGGGCGTCATTTAAGTCTGATCTGGTACGAGGTGAGAGCTGGTTCCGCTGTGAGGCACGTGACGAACGAGACTCCCCGTCTAATCGCTTTGAGTCATCAGTATGATTCGCATATTGTGAGACTTTTTACCATAAAGTAGCAAACTGGACACTGTCCAGTCTTCCATGAGCAATGCACTCATTGCCTTACCATCATACCTACACTACATTGCATTACTATCCCAGAGCACTCCTAGCCATCCCAGGACTTCTGAATCCCAGGTCCTGACCGTCTGAAAGTCCCTTGCCGTCCCACGACATTTGGCCATCCTGGCCCACTGGCTGTCTAATGGGGCTTGACCATCGCGCGGCCCCCGACAGTTTCAGACTCATGGCAGTCCCTTGGCCCCTGACTGTCCCAAATCCCCTGACCATTGCAGGCCCCTAACTGTCTCAGACTCATGACTCTCCCGAGAACCCTGACCATCCCTGGGCCTTTGTTAAGGACCCTGGCCCTGACTGTTCCGGGGTCCTGGCCATCCCCTGGCGTTTATCGTCACAGGACCCTAGCCTGTCCCAGGGTCTTTGACCGTCCCAGGCCCCTCCCTGTATTAAGATCCATCACTCTCCCAAGACCCCTGACCATTCCTGGGCTCCTGACCATCCCCCGGCTCTTGACGATCTCAGGGCCCTCGGCCATCCTACGATCCATGACCTTCCACTGTTCTGATTCCACTGATCCATGACCTTCCCAGGACCGCTCACTGTTTCGGAGCTCATGTCTGTCCCTGTCATTCAGGCCCGCCCATCCTGGGCTCTCACGCGTCCCAGGATCTCTGGCCGACTCAGGGCCCCTAGCTGTCTCAGGGTCCCTGACTCTCTGAGGGCAGAGTCGCAGAGTAAACGAGCGTCTCAGGCCCCGATGATCCTAGGATCTTTGACCGCTCGAGGGCCCGTGACTGCTTTATACTCCTGACAGTCTCTCGGGGCCCCAACCGTCTCAGGATCCCTGGCAGTCCCAAGCCCCTTGGAAGTCCCAAGGCGTTTGATCATCCTGGGGCCCCTTACCATCTCACAGCCCATGGCTGTTTCAGGACCTTTGACCGTTTCAGGGCCCCTGGCCGTTCTGGCGTCTCTGGTGGCGTAGCAGGTCCCCTAGTCGATCCCCGTCACCCTCCTTGGCTACGCCCCTGTAAAAGAAAGATGCAGGGTGGAAAAACCATCTTCGTTATCGGTAGAACGTCCATATTTTAGGACGACAAGCGGAGGCAAGGTAGGGGAGCAGGTTATTTTTAGGCAATTTATCTACAGTGAACGCCAAAGTGATATTGGTAGTTAGTGTTTAGAGTGAGGGAGGGCGGGGGCACAGCTTCCAGCAACGCAGTATGGTTCCGATACCCCTGGAAATGTTGACTGGACGGCTAAGGGTGGTAGTATCATCCGAGACTAAACACTCTGTATGCCTAGTTGTAAGGAACCTTGGTTCCGACGTCCTTGTAACCGTGAGGGGTGTCGATTTGTATTTTTTTCAGAGGGTTCTATCCCACCCAATGTCGATTTTGGCCCACCCAATGTTGGTTTGGGACCCCTGATATCTTCTGCCGGTTTTAACCCGCGCACGACCGTCGGTCGGCGACGATCACGCCCGACTGGGGAGGTGGGGGGGCTAGCGCCCCCTCTAACTCACGAACAGTTGATCGCACGATAAAAATAAGCACGCCGTTCGAAAGCTTGTGAAGAGTAGAGCTCGAAAATGGTCCCATTTTTAGTTTTAGGTAATATGTAAGCAATTTATGTCCTATATATGTTTTCTCATAGCCGACTGCATGAGACCGAGAAATGGCCTGAATCTCAAGGGCTGTGACTAATAACGCATAGGTACAGGCACCAGCGCACACGTAAAGGTCTGCAGATGCCGATACACGTCTAATGTCTCAGATTTGTTCAATATACACGCCGAAACGTTGAGTTAAAGACACGGCAATTTCGCGCCCGCTGTCGGCATGCGCCGCAGCCGTACGTAATAAGAAACTAACGGGAACTAATTTTAGCGTTCCTTTATTTTCGCGACATAAGCCTATCCATGTAAATTTTATTGATCTTAGTGGTTTTTGTGATGGTTTCTCATGCTTCAATCTTGGAAAAAATTCATCAGTTACCAATCTACACAATTAGCGGAGCTTTATTCGCGAGAGCCTGTTTATTTCCAAAACATACAGTTTTTGTATTTTTTTAGGTTCCTGGTATTCCTCACGTCTGTGCAACCTAGTTCTGCCATTTTCTACCCATTCTGAGTAATTCGTCGCTGAATTTGACTGTGGTAAATTTTGGCTCACAACAGTTATTCGTAACCTGACCTCAGGTCAATGGCTGGAAGTCATTGCTACTTTGCCCAATGACTGTAACTAGATGTCTGCTTCACTCCACATTGAAAATGTTATGAAATAGTCCGCCAATGTCCGAAAAAACGACGACATGTTAAAAATGGGCTTGACCTTAGGTCAATGACCCGGAAAATTCTGAGAAATCTGAGATAGCAGATTTGTTGCATCTATCAAGATCACTAATCCCTGAAAGTATTATTGTGATATCTTGTTTTGCAAAAAAGTTGCAAGGCGTTAAACTTTTTTGAACATAGGTCAGTTTGACCTGACCTAGGTCGGACACCTGATTTGACCTGAGGTGAAAACTTTGACGCAAGGTGTAAAAATGATGAAGCTAAAGGTACACAAAGTTTCGTGGCTCTGTGTTTGTTCGGTCTCTCGCAATCCCAGAAAAACCTCAGGGGGGGAGGTCAACTCCCCCCCCCCCAGTCGGAGGCGGGTTAAAGGAGAATGAGTAACAACGAAAAGAACGCCCATGGTAGATAGGAGATAGGCAGGAAGTAAAAAATGAACTCTGAAGCAATGCATCTATCTATTTTTCTATCTTTTCTCTATACATATATCAATGTACATGGAGATAAATGCAATTTTTAATTTAATGGAATAGTAACAAAAAAATGTAAACTTCCGTTGGTCAAAATAAAGTGGGCTAAATCCGGTAAGAAACCCACACTTGGGGGAAGGTTAGGCTGTCGGGCCCGCGGCTCGGCCCCCGTCCCAATGATTCACAGAAATCGACACCCCTCGTAACCGTTCGTGTCCTGCATGCAGGGACGACGGGAATGAGGAGGGACAGCGGTAACTTCCCTTCCCCTCATAATTTGGAAAATTTAGCATGACCTTATCGCTGACATTCATGGAAATGGTCGGCTTTAATATGGCGTTGACCTTCAGCTTTGGAAACGTCCGCCGTTTTGCAACCATGGAGTGCTAGCGCCGCAAGCCCTAAAAGTTTCATTGGCACTTTTCGTAAGATTTTATTGGCCTGTCATCACGTGACATCACATCCTCGTAAAAGTTTAGAACCTATTCGTCAGAGGACAGGAAACGAATTTTAGGACGCGAATGCGTCCTAAACTTGGACAAGTTTAGGACGTTTTCGTCCTAGACATAACGCTATGGGAACACTGTTTAGCACCAAAGCTGCATAAAAATAACGCTATGGCAAACGGGTGGAGATGACTGGAAACCGGAAGTGCCTGTGAACAGTGGAGAAAGAAGGAAGATTCGGTCCTGTTTTAAGGCTTTGCCGAATGAACATCAGGCAAGTGTTAAAGACCCGGGGACCTGAGTATGGCACTGTAGTGGCACCGATGGGTAGAATTTAGATCTTGTTTAAGGTGCTTTTTGGGTCATGATTTAAAAAATAAACAGCCTTCTTTTATTTTTTTCATTAACACCTGAAGGCCAGAAAGCTTGCAGAAAAAAAAAAACATTTTTTTGGTGTTATTCAGTTATTTGTTGGATTAATTCATAATTTTTACTTGTTAAGGTCATAAATACTTCAATAACCCGCCCCCGGCTGGGGGGGGGCAGTTGACCGCCCCCTGAGGTTTTTTTCTGGGATTGCGAAAGAACGAAGAAACACAGCGCCACGAAACTTTGTATACCTTTTGCTTCATCATTTTTACACCTTGTGTTAAAGTTCTGATCTCAGGTCAGGTCAGTTTCCTGACCTAGGTAAGGTCAAACAGACCTATGTCCAAAAAAGTTTAGCGCCCTGTAACGTTTTCGCAAAACAAGATATCACAACCATGCTCTCAGGGATTAGTGATCCTGGTACATGCAACAAATCTGCTATCTCAGATTTTTCGGAATTTTCCGGGTCATTGACCTAAGGCCAAGCCCATTTTTAACACATGTCGTCGTCTTTTCAGAAACTGACGGGATATTTCATAACATTTTTAGTATGGAGTAAAGCAGACATCTAGTTACAGTCATTGGGCAAAGTATCAATGACGTCTAGCCATTGAGGTCAGGTCACAAATAACTGTAGTGAGCCAAAATGTACCACAGCGAAAATCAGCGATGAATTACTCAGAATCAGGGCCTATTTTAACATGTTAACTGGGGGGGGGCAAATGCCCCCTCAGTCGGACACTTTGCCCCCCCCCCAGTCAAGAGCCTTTGCCCATGCAAAGAAAAAGAAAACAGCCAGGTGTACTAGCGTAACCAGGAGAGTATTCCATAAAGCGCTGCGCACGAGAGTCTCGCGAAGCAGCATCTTATCAACGAAGGATGTGTTGAATCATTGAGTAATGTGGGAGCACACTTAGAACCATCACTTTATAATACGTATTGCAGGCACACCTAGTGACCGCTGGCGAGCGTGTTTCGTAATTAGTACGCCGGCACCCGATGCCGCGATTGTCTGGTGGGCGGCCAAGGCGTTTCATTGCATCGTAAGCACGTTAAAAATGATGATGACCATCTTTGATGTGTTCAAGCGCAAGAAAACTGAAGGGTGAACTGGTGGGCAGGGCGGTTTCGCTGTGGTGAGATAATTTTTATATGAATGCGGCAATAGTCCAGCAGTGCTGTAGTCATCATCAATCATCCTGATCCGAAAACCCTGCTAAAATCCCAGTACCTAATTGGTAGAACTTCATTGAACTAGGCGGTTAAACCCGAGTTTTACGCGAGGAAAACAGAAAATTAATCAGTCATATATTAAAACCGCCACTCTTGCTGCTCCTTGTGCATGGGTTTGTGCATCCTATGAGCATGCTTCATCTGCTTCACGAACATGGCATAGCCCAGACTGCAGATAATGACGAGTGTTGATGATATCTCACTGAGGCGGGGCTAAGGCGAATATTTCAATTTGAGATGACTTTTTTATTTTGGAGCCGATAATCTGGAAATGGAGCAGTTTGTTCTGACTGTGTTGGGACAGCTTTTGCACTTTTGCGCAGTGTTGAAAAACATATGACCAAAATTCGGTGAGAAACTGTATTTTGGGGATAGATTAGACCAACAGAAACTATCCCGGACAGGCAACCTACTGCCTGATTTAGGAAAGAATCGAAGCTGCCGCAACATCTCATCAATATTCTGGCCATCGTTTGCAGACTGTGACTTATATATTTGAAGTACGACACCTTGCCATGCCACGGTAACCCACGGTGCCGGTCTGGCAATTTCCCTGCGCGTTCTTAGACGTTAGGATATTTAAGGACCACCTGCGCCAATGCAGAAAGTACCTGTTATAACGGAAGTCTGTGCCACTATGGCTGCACCACGAGAAAAAAAGCCGAACTTTGGTTGACCGGTGCTCAGAACTGCCTTCGCGGGGAGAAGTGCTGCAGCAATATTTTCAGTCCCACCGTGTGGATAGGCTTACCCAGAGGTAGGTCAAAACACAGATCGTCTGCAAAATGATGAAGGTGTGGAACAATGCCCGTATTCTCACTGCACCGGAGCGGAACGTAATAAAGAAGCTCAACAGGAAGCTTGACCAGTACCGAGTTGTCATCAAAGGCAAATGTTGGAGGTCCACCCCGGAAATTGACAAGAAGAATAATCGACAACCTCAAAAACCTTTTTGACCATGCCCTTGTCGGCACCATTAAGATCATCAAAACCAAGAGAATAAAGACATTCTCCAGGCCCAAAGGGAGCCAGGTCGCCGAGGCGTCATGGTGGTATTCGATAAGTTCCCTTCTGAGAAGGAGGAGCGAGCTCTTCAACAACAGGAGGCCGAAGCTTTAAAGCGCCCGCCGTTAGACTAAACAGCAGACCGAGCAGGAGGCAACTGCCCAGTTGGAATACTCGTCTACCGACAACACACAACTGACAGATCAGGATGACCCGCAGCCCTTGACCATGCCTTCGAAGCGGCCCTGCAGGAGAGCCAAGAACATCGCCACTCCTGGTCAGGCAGCAGCCTTCGATCGGACCAAGCTCAATGATCGCTCTGCAATCCACTTCCTATCGGCGACGGCTTCGGCCCTCGGCCACGACTCCTCTGAACTGGCGATCACAGAAGCTCGGCCAGGCGGGCACGTAGATCGCAGAGGAAAGCCATTGCGGACGAAATCTAGCATTCTTTCTCCGCGCCACCCAACCTGGTGGTCCACTGGGACGGCAAACTGTTAACTGACGATGGAAAGGAAAAGGTGGATCGACTCCCTCTCATTGTAACCGGTCCAAGAAATGCCGCCAAGCTCTTCGGCGGTGTTCCGAAGTTTGCAAGTAGTGCCAGCTGACGACGCCAGCTGACGTTGTCGCGCTTTGTCTGGAAGACTGGGAGGTTTCGGACAAGGTCGTCGGCATGAACTTCGACACCACCTCCAGCAATACTGGACAAGTTGTGGGAGCAAGCACGCTTCTTCAACAGAAGCTTGAGTGACGGCCTATTCACGTCGCTTGTCGTCATCATATCTTCGAACTGGTGGCAGAGGCGGCTTTCTCCACGCGCTTCGGTCCGTCCTCGGGACCGGAATCTCCTTGTTCAAGCGCTTCAAAAAGAGATGGAAACTCATTGATTGGAACAAGTTTGGGCCCATGATGTATGAAGACCTGGAGCCAGCAGTGGCCGAGACGTTTTCTCCTCCAAGGGTCGTGTCCTCGCCTTCTGCCGTGAGAAGCTCGCCGAAATCCAGCCTAGCGATGATTATCGTGAATTCTTTGAGGTCTTGATCATCCCCTTTGGTCAAGAGCCTCCACGGGGAATCAAGTTCCCCAAACAGGTGCTCTCCGAAGTACCAGATGGATGGTTCCATCGTGCCAGATGGATGGGGCGCATAATCTACGGGATCAAGATCTTCTTGCTTTGCCGTCAGTTCTCCGTGACTCTCAGTGAATTGGGAGCACTCAAGCGCTTCGTCTCTTTCATGGTTGTTTTGTACGTCAGTGCATGGCTCTGCTCTTCATCGGCGGTCAACGTTCCCGTGCACGACCTGGCCGTTTTGCAAAGCCTGATTTGAATGCTGAAATCTCGAAGGGGATCTCCAAGGAGTTTGCCAATCACGTATTATCTATTATGACATCATATACAACATATAATTCATTATAACAATCACCTATTATGGTATCCCAGCGAAGAACTGGCTGGTGTGTCGTTCTTCGACGAGGGCGTGCCGTGTGAGATGAAGAGGAGGATGATCGCGGCACTCCAGGAACAGGGATCGGAGAGTCCTCCCAGCGAGCGCAGGTGGATCTCGCAGCAAAGGAGGTTCTCGTCCTCAGGAAGATCATCGTCGACTTCATTACCGCAAAGTCGGTGGGCAACCTGAAAGCCTACGGCATCAACATGGACTTCCTTGCCGCCGATCCCGCTGATCGGGAGACAGCACCTGGCTCCAAGAACGCTAAGGAAGTCCTGTGCGGGATCGCGGTAGTTAGCGACTTCGCCGAACGAGCTGTGGCTCTTATCCAAGTATACAATAAGGTACTGACGAAGGATGAAAGGCAAAAGCAGTACCTGCTGCAAGTCGTCGAAAAGCATCGTCGCCAGAACCCCGAGACCACAAAGAGGGTTAAAGTATCATTCCCACCTAAGCCACACTGCTGCCGACAGGACCAGTGACCTATGACCTGAGACAGAATGTGAAGTGTCTTTCGACCCAGTGTGTCAAAAGGAGTACTATGATGTGCATTTTATGCATATCGTGCACTTGGTTTAAAAAAAACTGAAGCACAAAACACGTTTGGGGGCATTTCAGACACACCTCTCCCTGAACGAATCTCCCAGGGATCACAAGTCCACGGAGAATGAGTTCGTGCTGGGGATAAATGGAATGGTGTTCTTTGACTTTAATGGGCTCGGAATGCACAAAAGTCGGCGCGAATTTCATCAAAATAAAATAAAATCCAGCACAAACGACATACAATCTTAGTGTGAAAGTGGTTAAGAGTGTTTAATCAAGGCCATATTTTGCACACATGATTTTCTCCAAAAGACATATCAGTTAACGAGACAGCACTCTGGAAAGTGTTCACCGTAATTCACCCTTATATATATATCCTTTCCTTAGGAATATATACAAATAGATATTGAATTGTATATATTGAGTATATATATATATATAATGAATATATATTTATTGAATTTTGTCCACTTCATCTATATGTATGTGTATATATATATATATATATATATATATATATATATATATATATATATATACATATAGATGAAGTGGACAAAATTCAATAAGGAGAACGCAAATGCCCGGGAGGAGGGGTCTCGGCCAATGCGTCTCGTTCGCAGAATTGCCCCCGCAGTTATTTTTCCTTAAAATAGGCCCTGCTCAGAATGGGTAAAAAATGGCAGACTTGCTTGCACAGACGTGAGTAATACCCAGTGTGGAACAAATTCTCTCCGCGAGGATCGGCGGCCCACCAGTCGGCAGGCAGAGCGTCGGCCGGCAGGGCGAGAGAATCCAGCCATCACTATTCATGGAAGTTTTTTTCCGCCGCACGGCCAGGACATCGCGGGACGACGATCGGCCATCCGTCGGCAAACAAAGCGAGAAAAGCGACAGATTTCAACGATCGTCATGCATGGAAAACTCCCCGCCGCACGGCCACCAACGAAACCTGGATCCGCCAGAGCGGTATTAAAGCTCCCATCCACCGGTAGGGAGGCAGTCATCATTCGGCGTTACCTGAGCTCAGATTATAACCCCGACCGACTACTGTGAGCGGCTTCTTCCTCCCGTTGGAACCATGTAAGAGCACCACTGAACTCCGTTCTGGCTGGGCCAGAATGGAACACTGTAGGATTGCAGGAACTTAGGCAGACTGTGTACTTCATCGTGTAATGTGCAGTTAGTAGGGGTTAGGTACTTTTTGGTCAAGGTAAACTCCGTAGGTAGGTCTGTCGGGTGTAAATAATAGAGATGTAGTCCTTATAGTCCTTATCGGTTAGATCTGGCTTCAGTGTCTGTACCTGAAAGTATCTTTGTTCACGGCACGCTACCGCTTGTACATTGAGTTAGAAACGGTCATGGTATTTGAACAATATACCAATGTTGAATCATACCTCACATTGACTAGAGACTTGGGCTGGAAACCCCCCCCCCCCAGGTCATGAGGAGACGGTCGAGGACGAGATAAAGCACAGAGGAAAACCAAAATATTCCCATAGTCAGACAGTGACTGGCAGAGGCAAACAGACATACATAAAGACTGAAAGACACAGGTATATGCACACAGGTTAACATAGAAAGAGGGGCTGACAAAAATAACACAGGCAGACACAAGTAGGCCAACATACACAGACAGACATACTGGCAGACAGACAAAAACAGACAGATATAGACACACAGATGCACAGGCAGACAGTGACAATCAGTATCAGGCAGACACCATCCCACATACACACAAAGGCACAGCAAGGCATACATTCAAAGGCACATCCAGACATCTCAAGACAGATATATCAAGACATACACACAAAGACACATCCACAAACACACACAGACACTCAGACATGCATCCACACTACCATTCATCCAGACATAACAAAGACATCCAAAAAGGCACACAGGGCAAGACCCATATGCAGACAGATGCACAGACATATGTCTGTGGAATTCGCGCCCCCTGCCTATACTAACGGTGGTAATGAGACTAGCAGATCTCGCATCAAAATGTGGAGTTGATGCTTTCTTATTTTAACCAAACCGTAATATTTCGTGTGTCGCTAACGTTTTGGTGATACTTACCTCCGTGTAGAAGTATGACTTCTTGTTCATACAGCTTGATACCCGCTGACCACTGGTTCAAACCTCAGGGGCGGCGGTTCTTACGAGGGTGCCAAGGCCAAAGGCCGAATGAATGTTACTTCAACCGGCAAAAAAAAAAATCGGATCGAGAGGTCCGTACTGGCGCAGCTCAGCCGTGATGTTTTCTGGATGCTAAATACTTTGCAACCATTGAGAATGAAATGATAAAGTCTGGACAGAATACAACTCACTAGACAGCTTTCAGTCGTACTGACTTGTATTTGCGATTCATTAGCCTTTAGACTTTCTCTCCCATGTAACCAGTCTAGAAGTTTTCTTTTGTTTTTAGTTTTAGGCCTATTTTCCATGCACATTTTTCAATCGCTCGATAATGGCACCAAAAATATCAGGGACATTCTTGATGTTTAAACTTGCCATTGCTCGTATGCAAAATATTAGAGAAGATCAGTCATAAAGGTTATTTTGTGCTGTGCAATTCACAAAGGCAAAGTAATGATGAAAGTGGCAATGAAACAGGCAGCTCGCTCGACATGCACTCACAAGCAAAGCTGGCGGTCGCAGGGGATTGGAGGTGTACGGACCCACAGACATTTAGGGGTTTTAACATCAGGTCAATGGCAATAACGGGAAAAAATGGTCTTAAACCCTATTTGCTCCCCCACACAATGCACAGCCAATGATATTCCCAATTCGGGATGTGTATAGAAAATACCCCTCAAAGGTTTGAAAGGCTCAGCTCACGCATCACCATGAAAACAATAAGCCTGACGCAACGTAGTGACTCGGTAATGAGGCAGTGGGTAAGCATAGGTTTTGTTTTCAAATCACTGAGATGAACACGTTTTAGGACTTCGTTAATGATTTCGGTGTATTGATTGGAATTATTTCAGTGAAGACAAAAGGTAGATTGCGTGAGTAGTGCCAAATGCAAGAATATATTTCAGTTGCTGTGCAATCATCAGTAAGGAAACTACGCATCGCAGAAATGTGGGATTCCAGAATTGCAGGGAATTGCAGAGAAGGACACAGTGAAAGCGATTTACACATGCTTTTAAAGATGGTTCATTCTGCTTCTTTACTTTTATACATCCCTTCTTTAAAGCCCAATTCCATTTCGGTGTGGCAGCTGTCATACCTACCCTATGGGCTGTTACACCCATGCTTTAATGTAATCGAAAAAAATGTGCAAAGTATGCAAAATGGGCGTTACTAAGAAGTGGCTATGAAAATTCATTCCGGATGGCGTAATGTTCACAATCAAAAGCGTGAATCAATATCCTGTGTGTCTTGTGAACTGATACTTTCCCATACGTTTTATGGAACGTTTCATTGTTCCATTTTCTTCTCAGCTGACCAGAACTGAGGAAAACTGGCGGCTCAGTGTTCATCTCATTCCATGATTTTCTAAGAAAATGTACCGCCAAACCCAAGCTTCTCTGTGTATTTAGAGAAATGACATACAGATGTAAAAATAGCATGCCATTTTCCTCAGAAACGCTTCGCCGGTCCAACGGCACCAGCGTTGACAAGGCGGCCGTCTCTAGAGCCACTGCAAAGTGGCTTTCGGGCAGCCGAGATCGAAATGGCCGAAGGCTGGAGCGGCTGCTCGCCACGCGTGCTGGGTCGGCACCGGCAGAGCCGACCCAGCACTGCCGCCCCGGCACTGCCGCAGCAGATGACAGATGACCCAACAGATGACAGAGACATCGCCAGAAACATGGAACACAAAGTTATGTTTGTAGATTTTTAAAATAGCATAGCGCATCAAGGCACAAGTGCCTTCACGGCACTCATCTGCGTTTTGTTTCTTAGCAGCAACGAACGCCATTTCTACCTGTGTGTCTAGGTGTGTCGAGTTTCGTGTGTGTGTGAGTGTGTGCGCATGGATGTGAAGAAAATAAACGTTTGTGAATGGACTAAGCAAAGTGTTTTGGTCGTTTGAATAATTCCGGGAATACATGTGATCTACGAGGATATTAATATAAAAGTACTGGTACATTATTGAAGTACCTCGGCTGTGGTCGGGGCTCATCTGATCGGGCCTGAAAACCTGTTAATATTGTCACTGGTATTGCCACACTTGAACTCGGGTTAGCCCAAGCACCGATCTGTGGCTTGCCCAAGGAGAGCCTGCGTGGGCCCACAGTGAGCGGTCCATTCCATTGAGTGGCCGCGGCCTGGGATCAGGTTGGGTTATCAGGAGTAAGGTCGGTTTGTCCACATTTAAACTCGGGCTAGCCCAAGTACCTATCTGTGGTTTGCCCAACGACAGCCTGCGTGAGCCCACAGTGAACGGACCATTCGATTGGCTGGCCGCTACCCGGGATCAAGTCGGGATATCCGGAGTAATGTCAGTTCGTCCACAGTTGGACGCAGGTTAGCCGAAGTACCGATCTGTGGTTTGCCCAAGGACAACCTGCGTGGGCCCACAGTGAGCTGCCCGTTCGATTGGATGCCCGCTGCCTGGGATCAGCTTGGGCCATCCGGAGTAAGGTCGGGTTTGCCCATGCACAGCCCGCTCGGGTCCACACTACTCCTGCCGCGTTAAGGCATATCTCTGCCTCGGGATAACTGCGGCAAGTCCGTGCAGTGCTCGAGCACGCCCGAGCACAGATTGGGTTTGCCCGCTCGGGCTGAAATGTGGCTCCGTTTGGCGGTCAACTTGGTGCCTTGTGTCAAACGCCGACCTGACCCACAACGCAGCGCGGGTTAGCCCGAACAGGCAACGCGGGCTAGCCCGACCACGGCCCACGTGGTCGTGGGCCGTGGTCGGGCCACACCAAAATTGCTGGCTGGGATATGCACAGACAACAGAAAGACACATACAGAAAGAAACGGTGACATATAGACAACAGACATAGGCAGATTGATAAAGAAGGAGAAACAGGCAGAGACAGACAAACACAACATTAGGAGCTGTCCTCTACCTCCACAAATTTGAACTATCAGTGTTCACAAAAACAACCACTGAAAAAACCCAATTTGCCTTCTTTGTCTTATGCAAGTCTTTTGCAGAGGACAAAGACAGCAATGTTCATTTGCAATTGCACATGCAGCTGAGCTGCACATATTGACAACACCTGTAGCAAATCTATCAACATAAATGAATTTAGCATAACACAAATGTTAAATGAATCAAAAATGCCAATGTGGATGAATGAGCATAGCAATGACAACCATATTTGAAAACGTGGCAATGAGCAGGAGCTCACAGGCCCTCCACAGCCTCATTTCTCACCGAATCTTATGTTAATAATGACTCTGGAATTCTGGCACACAGGCACATATGGTAGGTATTATGGTATACAACCCTTGAAATAGAGTGTTTCTGTTTTGCTTACTGAGGACAGGAATCTCCTCCATTCTCTACATACCAATAAGCAAAATGAGGTGCATGCTTCCTGGAGATTAATAAGTATTTATGATCTTAGGAAGTAAAAATTATGAACTAATCAAACAAATAACCCAATAACACCAAAAAATGTTTTTGCAAGCTTCTGGCCTTCAGGTGTTAATGAAAAGAAATAAAAGACGGCTGTTTATTTTTTTATCATGCCCAACAAGTACCTTAAACATGATCCAGATTCTACCTATCAGTGCCACTACTGTGTCATACTCAGGTCCCCGGGCCTTCAACACATGTTTGATGTTCATTCGGCAAGGTCTTAAAACAGGACCGAATTTTCTTTTTTCTCTACTATTCACACGCATTTCCGGTTTCCAGTCACCTCCACCCGTTTCCCATAGCGTTATTTTTATGCAGCATTGGTGCTTAACAGTGTTCCCATTGCGTTACATTTAGGACGAATACGTTCTAAATTTGGGCAAGTTTAAAACGTATCCGTCGTAAACTTCGTTTCCTCTCTTCTGACGAATAGGTCCTAAAGTCTTAGGAGGATGAGTTGTATTTTTACCATCCCAAGAATCGACAAATACCACACAACTTGTTAGTGCAATCCTTGTCAGATGGCAAACTTGGCGAGATTCCAAACGCGTCCAACTACTGCGCTTGGTATTGTGCCGTCACACGCGAGCTGTGCGTTGCTAACCTCTGCGGTGGGGCTGTGGTTTGGTTGAGTGTCTGGCAGGTGGGCGTCTAAATGTACCGCTACCCGAATTCTGGTTACTCCATTCGATTTTCTTCAATGACTGGTGCACCAGGGATATTCTGTCTCTAGGGTTTTCTTGTTCAGTCCAG
This sequence comes from Capitulum mitella, assembly GCA_030062745.1. Taxonomy (NCBI): domain Eukaryota; kingdom Metazoa; phylum Arthropoda; class Thecostraca; order Pollicipedomorpha; family Pollicipedidae; genus Capitulum; species Capitulum mitella. The sequence continues at coordinate 894,661 of CP099847.1, read as the reverse complement.
CGTGATGATTATGTAACCAGAAACGTACCCGTTATAGCTTTTGAAATATCATGTAAATATATCGTTTTAGCATCGTAAATCATTTTACTGGTTTGAGCTGTAAAGGAGGTTGAGACATTTTTCATAGCATTGTGTAATTACGTCATAATGTGGTTTGCATTATGTTGACTATTTATTGCTTTTGTTGATGTTACTTTTTCTTTGTAGAAAATGGACAGCATCATTTTCCATAACATTGTGCTACTAAAATGTTATCTGTTGTATAGTGATCTGGAATGTTGAGTTGTGTAAGTGAATGGTAGATCTGGACATGGCAAGACTTGGTATAAATGTCATTATGAGTGTGTGGTTAACAGTCAGGTTTTAGCTCAGTACTCATTTTGATGGAAAACAATTGTAATAGTGGTTGTATGGTGTTGGAAATGCAAAACTGACATATACTACGTAGAATTTCAGCCAAAATTGTGGGAAAGTACACTATTTCTCCTGTAAAGAAGTTGTGCCATCATTGCCATGCCAGCTGCCAGCTGTCAGACATTCTTGTAGGGATTTTTTATGTTTCTGCATTAAATGGCTTGTTTGTATGATATCTCAGCACTGATTGGTTGTCAGTTATCAGTTGTCAGTTGTCAGTAGGACCCAAGATCTGATCAAAGGTAATTAAAAAAGATTTGGAAGTAATAATTTTTTATGTGAATTATCTTTGAAATACAAGTGTTAGTAATAATGTTTTTATTTATATAAAAAACTTTCATAGGCAAAAATTTAAATTCAAAGAAATATGCAAATAGAATCACTAAAAATTAGTAAAATGAAGTATTTGGAAAGGAAATCTTGGTACAGCACTGCAAGAACTTAACAAATGATGTGAAACAGTAAATAAAAAAGTGAACCTAAAATAGTGGCCCAGCATAACATAACCTAACTAAGCCAGGCCTGGCCTAGCCTAGCCTGGTCTAGCCTAACCAGCTCATGGCTCTATTTAGATATAGCCTAATACCAAGCTTTGGACAACCTCTTTATTGGACAGAGCCAAGTCTGATCTCACCCTTTATTAGCTTGTGACCTCTAGGACCCTATGCAGTGCCTGCAGCACTGCAGAGTTGTGGCTTCAGCACATCCTTTCTGTCCTTTATTTCCAGATACATCCAGGCCAAAACATCCCCCCACACATCCCTAACCAGGGAGCATCCCATGCAATAATTGTATCAACTAGTGCATTAATATAATCCAACAATGCTGTCATATAACATAATAATAATCATGTAAGACATCATAGCAATGATATAATAACATAATTATGTAGTAACACCCCCACCCAAAATCCTGTTTCCAGTGACATACCTGTATTAGATACATGTAGTCACCACAGAGCATAAAATGCCATAATGTAATAATACAGATGTGAGATATTCCAGCAGTCATGTAGCAAAATGATAAAATGGTATGATAATTCAGTATTTGCTTTGAATTCAGTTTGTGGCAACAGAATATACTTTTTGTATATGTGATGTCATTGACCACTCAGATATGTTTGCAAAGTCTTCATACATACTTAATGTCAATAACCTTAACCTTTGTGGCACTATGTTTTGTGTTGTGGAATGTTGTCATTCTCCACCACCTGCCCCATGCACAGTAATAGTGTATGGTACATTGTTATGATTTTATTGCTATTTTTTTAGAAATTTGGGTATTGACAAGTATGGTTAGAAACAGGATGATATGTTCTTTGCAGTTGTGGCAGTCATATAGAAAATTACTTGGAATTCAGTTGTTCAGCAACTTACATGTGGCAGAATGTGCTCTGTCAGTCATAATCTACACTTCACACCATGGCAGGTGTACACAGGATGTATGCCAGTTGCCAAGAGCACACAATTGTGTATTAATGCATTATGGCCATAAAGTGGAGTGCCTTTTCCAAACAGCATTGTTGTTTGGGTTTCTTTCATTGCTCAGCAGACTGAGTCTGAGTTAGTTATCAGAGCCACCAGTCATTTGGGCTCCGTCACGACGTGACGTGGCGGCACTGTTCCGGCAGGCGGCGGCCGTCGCCATGGACCTGGAGTCGGTGTACTCGTCGGAGGCGTCCGACAGCGAGCTGGCCGGCCTGCTCAACAGCGCCGCGCTGTCCGGGCTCGGGCTCTCAGACGCGGAGCTGGCGGCGCGCCTGGACGAACACGCCGACAGCGCCGAGCGCCGCGACGAGCTGGAGGCCGTCTACGCCCAGCAGAACGCGCTGACGCGGCTGCCGGCGCCGCTGCCGACCTTCCCGGCGCTACGCCTGCTCGACCTCAGCCACAACCGGCTGGTGGCGCTGGACGAGGCGGTGCTGGCGCTGCCGGCGCTGACCAGCCTCGTCCTCAAGCACAACCGGCTGGGGGACAACTCGCTGCCCAAGGACTTCGGCCTGCTGCGGCACCTGCGCGAGCTGAACCTCAGCGGCAACAGGTGAGCGCGGGCGCCGGTGTGACTGGATCAGGATCTGTCCCGCGCAGGTTGAACAGATGGCAAGCACAGTGCTGGAAAACTAGTCCGCACGGAGGATACCCTTCTGCAGTGTGTGCTGGGATCGTTGCACACTGTTGGCACGTTATTGTTTGCCAGTATACTTGTGTTAAGCGATTGGGTTAGCTATTTTTTGGATTTAGTGTAGTGCGGAAATGTTTCGGTTATTGCATGGCACCGTGTTTTGTAAATCAACTTCATTGGCATGTTAAATGATTTCTGATGTATGATATGCCCCATGTCCATATCGTGTGGTCTCGAAAATGGGTTACGTTACAGCGCTCAGCATGATTATGTCCACGGATGCCCCGAGATCACTGTTTCCGCATCATTAAGTGGAATGGTGTCCTCAGATATCTATCCATACTGCCCTTCGCTGCACCGCTGATTGCACCAGGTTCTTTGCTCGGCCCACACTGCGGGTGTTTATCTGTCTCCACTTTCGTGCAGTGACCCGTCGGCCCGGGCGTGCAGCTGACCGTCAGCCCCGCTGACGAGATGGCCTCTTTGCTAAATCGGTGCACAGACCCGCCCTTTGACCTCGGCGCAGTGTTCAGGAGGGCGGCACGTGGCGGGGGCCGATGGGAACGCTGCTGTTTGAGACTGCGCGGATCTTGTTACAGCGTGCACTTCCTGTCGTGTCGTGATGATGTTGACCCCCGCATACTCGAAACAGCGAAATGACTCGGTGCCGATGAGCTCACGACCTAGTTGTCTCATCGTGTTCTTAACGCGTCAGAGTTGGACATCCGGTTTTTGTTCTTGGTGTCATAGTATGGTTTTTGTTTCGGAGTACAAAATTTTGCAAAGGGAATGTCAACTGTTTTAAACTGGCGCTCTTGGTGTAAGTCAGTTATGACACCTGCTTCGTACTGAATGGAGACGGAGACATTTGCTTGCAAAGCTAGAACTTTGTCAGGATGGTGGTAATGTAGCTTTTGACGCAGGCACAGAATCAGACCTTGGGAGTATAAAATGCTAATGGAATACATATTTTTTGGTGCCCTTTAGTACCAAAAATGGCGTTTTTTTCAGTCGTGTAACGCGATGTTGGGACGAAGAGAGCGATCATTTGGGTCGCAGTTTCGGCCGTACGCATTATCTTTCACGGCACCACTGCCACAGTTTGTGCCACAGCACAAACAGGCGTGAATGTATGATTTAGTCTTTGTCGCCGGAATGTCGTCGTTACCAAGTCGCGTCCTGACTGCCTGACGTCCTTCAGTTTCAGCCGGATTCCGGAACAGGTTTTCGAGCTGAGCAGCCTAGCCGACCTGTACGTGGCCTCGAACCAGATCCAGACGGTTTCTGAACAGATCCACCGGCTGCAGAGGTAGAGAACTGCGCTCTGTTGGCGGCGGGGTGGACTGCCTTTCTGTGGAGGACGTCCCAGTACGGACTTCCGACAACGGCCGACCTGTTTATACATTTGTTTGTTTTTTATTGGCTCGTCTTGGCACCGAGCCCCGCCCGGTGTCATCAACCCGTTTTACGGACACGAAAGCTGACTTCAAGACTCTTTTTCGAACACTCCAGACGAAATTTGTGTTCGCGTTTCACTTTACTTGGATGTAATGTTTGGTGTGTGTTTGCATGTATTCGTGGCAGATGCCATACGGCAGGCTAAAATAGAGTTGCTATGGTACCAAGCGTTAGATGGGCCGGGATGGGACGGAGCTGACGGTCTTTTGCAAAGCAGCTTTTGGTTTGACGGTTCGGTTAATGCTGAGGTCTGTTGTCGACAGGCTACGAGTGTTGCATCTAGGGGGAAACCAGCTGTCTTCACTGCCTGGGGCTCTCGGCAATCTGCACGTTCTGCAGGTAGGCCGGTGTGGGTCCGAACGAAGGAGGTCGGGTTACCAGGTCACAGTGCGTGGAGCACCGTGACCAAATATATTGTCAGTTTTTCTCGCGTCATTTTTACTTTCGAAGTCCTGTCTTTTCGGGGCTGCCGTCCGCAGTAAAAAGCTCGTTATCCGCCTTTTTTCCGTGGATCCGGTAGTTGAACGATGGGTTAAGCTCGAAAGATGTTGCGCGATGCCCTCGAAGTGTCACATGTGCCTGCTTGTTAAACCTCTTCGAGAGGCCGTGACCCTTCGCTGTTTTTACTCCTGAAAACGACCTTACTCTGTAAACAAAAGCATTTGAACAATGTGTGTAGGCATGGATATAACTTCGAGCTCTGTTCTGAAACGGTTTTTGTATGAAAGCTTCATATACCGCAGTCCCATTTCTGTATATTTTCTCGACTATCAAGGCTGTTATGTAAAAGCGCAAGTCATTTGCCGGGTGAAGTTCTCCCAACCGGCGTGACCGCTCGCCGTTTTTCTTAAGCGGCCCGACGTTCCTGTGTAAACAATAACAGTGATGATTAAATCTAGGCGCGGTTATAAACTCAAGCTGCGCCGTTGGACGTTGGTTGCTGGGTCCTTCACTCGTCGCATTCCCATTTCGGACGTGATTTCTTGGTCAGTTCGGGAAGGTGACGACAGTAAATGGGAGGGTTCTCGTACTGCACACTAGCTCATCTTCAGCCCGGAAACCGTGCTCGCCGAGTGGTTCCGGCTTCTGATGGACACCGCATGACCGTGTCAGTTTGTTTAAAATCCGGACATGGATCACTGCTCAGCGTCTGCTGCTCCGCGTGAATTATGTTTTGGACGCCGGTTTGCGTATCAGTTACTGGTGGGGTGTTAGGACTTCATTTCCGCAATAGTTACTGCAAAATATAAAATGGAGGTTGAACAAGACTGCTTGGCGTGTTGCGTGCGATCACTGGCTCGAAGCCTCTGTGACTTTACGTTGTGCCGTCCTGCTTTTCTTAACCTGAATTGCTCCAGCAGTATGCACTATCGTTTGGGCGTGGAATGTTCGCGCAGTAACGAAGTGGGGAGCTGTTGCCATGATCAGTCAAACAACTGCCGTTACCATGGGTAATGCTAATAAATCACTTCATCCATTGGGGTTTCCGGCCGTCGCCAGGTATTCTGACTACCAGATGGTCCTGGTGTGGGCCTTTTGAAGATGTCTTTGACCAGTAACCCTGCTTAATGCGAAGGCTGCAGGACGGATAAGGGTGTGGGGGCACTGAGACCCGAAGTTGTCACTGTTTGATTCTTAAACTGGCTCCTACGGCGCAAGACACCTCAGAGCAATCACTGGCAATAGGTGAAGCGCGATGGCGTTGGGGGTGTGATAATATCTTGAGACGGAGCCGTGGTCACGCGGAATTTCGCTCGGTGTTTGTCGAGAGGGCGCCGTTTTTACCGTCGACCTCTATCATCATGAGCACATATAATGACAGAAGGTCGCGTCATTACAGGCAGTGGTGTGATCCGGTGCACATTGTGATTGGCTGGGGGAGAGGGGCAGCGCGCGGTTATCGCGGCTCTGCGCGGAAGGCGGTCGCTGACAGGCCGGGTGACCATGTCGGAGTCTCTTAGCTCGGCCGGGGGCTGACCGGCGGCGCGCCGCCGGCCGGCGGGATCGGCCCCCGGCCACGTGACAGCCATGTCGTCCGCTCTGGACGGGCTGCCCGCGGGTCACGTGATGTCTGCGGTCACATGGTGCCATCACGCGGCCATCGCGTGCTTAACTAGCGGCTGGCCGGCCAGGAGCACCGGGATGAAATCGGCTCCGAAAATAGAAACTGCCCTGCGTGATTTTGACGGCAGATTGGTTGTGGTAGTTGTTTATGTCCGAGCTTAGCGTAGTTCGGTCCTGGAGACCTCGATTCCACGGACAAGCCCTGTGTGATTAGTTCAAGTCATGAGTCCTCATCGCCCCTACAAAGAACAGCCTTTGAAGTGTCTCACATCTTCACGGTCCTGTCATCTGGGCGGCTGCGGCGCCCAACCAGAGGTGAAATGGGGCAGACCATTCCAAGGACCATTCGCTTTGTGCACATTTCCATTCCGCCGCTAAATTCACATTGACGATGTGACATGGTGACGATGCATGCCGCACTGTCGTAAGAAACCCTGTTGGAAGTGGACGTTGCGATGGGATTTCTGTGCCGATGATCCCCGACAAACGTTGCGTGTTTGATGTATCCATAGCCCGGTCTTTCATCTGATCTATTTCCGATACCAGTCGTCTAACTTCGTTTTGCTGCGACTGTGGTGTGAGGCTTGCTGGTTTCGATGATTCGGAGATGTCTGTGTTTATCCAGTCCTCTTAGAGCTTGTATGATCCGGGAAATGGACAGCCGCCGCTGCAGCCCTTAGGTCGTTCGGCTGGCGAGCACGGTGGCAACACTCGGATGCCTCTTTCAGTTGATTTACAATGGCGGATGTACTTTGCGCAACAGTGCGGCGCGGTTGAATGTGCCGGGGCTTCTAGCAGGATCCCGATTTCTGTTTTTGTAGGGACCGACTCGTAAAAACCATTTGCGGTGATTGGCGGATTCTGCGTGGTTAAACGTGCGATCTTGGCTCTGAGGAACACAGCGGTGCCTTCAAGTGGCGACTTTCCGGAAAATGTGAGGAAACCGTTCGACGTGTGACGGACATTTACTGACCAGCAGTGACCATCTTCGGTACAGATTAGTATCACGGATGAGACGAAGTCGGTAAGGCAACAGTGGCATTGGCTGTCATCGATCGTTTTTTCCCGTTTCAGGTTTCCCAACTTGATAAACAGCGATGCATGCATCCGGCATTGCCCTCTGCTGGACGTTCTGTGTACCAAACGTTGCCCGGCCTTGCCGCCAGGTGCTGGTGCTGTGCGACAATCAGCTGTGTGAACTGCCGGAGTCGATCTGCCGGCTGCCGCGGCTGCGCACGCTGCTGCTGCACGCCAACCGACTGTCGACCCTGCCAGGCTCCATCGTCCGACTGCGGGCGCTCAAGCAGGCAGGTGGACAGCAGCGCCGCTCGCTGGCCAGCAGGTTGGCCGGCCTGGACATGGGGCACGGCCGTGCGTTCTGCTAACCTATATTTGCCGATCGCCAACCATTTAAAGAGGTTTTCGCTTTCAGTGCCATCATCACGCCATCATTTTGTCTGGTGATGTGGCCCAAGGTGCCGACTTCTTGCTTGTTATCATCGATAACAGTGTGCCGAAATATGAGGGATTTAGTAATGTCAAAACCCAGACGTTACGAGTGACGTCTTGTCTTTAACGTCAGTAATCCTGGATTTACGCATTTACTGATACTTCACTGGATTAATACGGATTTACTGTCCCAGAGAGAACCCCGTATCAGTCTTTGAAACGATTTCTGCGGTATGAGGCGCCAACTGCAGCCGAGGCAACCGGTCTGAAAAGATGCTGCAAAAACGCCCCAGTCGTCGTAATACTCTGTGACACAACCTTTGGCGGGCCAGCCCACAGGAAAATAGCGTACCGTCACACCAGCTGTGGGCCGGCGCCGGGAGTGGATTCGAATCTCGACAATATTTGCCGGCTGATTTCGGCGGTGTCGGGAACCTGGTCCGCGTCTGACGCCCCTTGTCCCGGCGGCCGGCAGCTCAGCCTGCGCGACAACCCGCTGGTGCGCAACTTCGTCAGCAGCATGGAGTACGAGCCGCCGTCGCTGGTGGAGCTGGCGGCGCGCGTGGTGAAGCTGCACGCGCTGCCGTACGGGCCGGCCGACCTGCCGGCGGAGCTCATCGAGCACCTGGCCGCCGCCAAGCGCTGCGTCAACAAACGCTGCAAAGGTGCGTCTCCGGACCGGGCCGGGCCGGCGCCTCTGGGCGGGTGGACTAGAAGGCAGTTGGCCGATGGGCCTGTTGTCCGTCGGGATGACGGGTGGCACCCGCCTAGTTCGACCGTGAAAAAGTTCGGAAACACCCTAAGTTCCAAGCGTGAAGGTTTTAACCCGACACCGTCTGGCGTGTTTTCGTGCCCGCGACCGCCTGCGGAAGCTGCCCAAAGGGCACCCCTCCTCCCTGCTGTCTCAGGATCTAACCATCGGACCTGAACCGGTCTGCCACCAATCGGTAGCTCTGAGTCTTGCGATTCAGAAAATGTTCTGTTAGCTCCGGTCACGTGACTGATGATGTCACAGGTATGTAAAACGCATAACACGACGTCGGAAAACTGACGCCGGTTCTGCATATCATCGGCAATACTGGCCTGAGAGCCTTCAGCTGGGTATCAGACGAAAGGTCACGATCTCCCGCATCAGAAGCATTCCCTAATGCTTAAAAAAATGTCTGGGCAATGTCAACCTGGTTCAGGTGAAATATTGGTCTTACTTTACCTGCCAAAGATTGATATTTCCTCATGGCCCATTTTTTCCATGTCACAAAGAGGACGAAAGTGAAATTTTAAAATAAGTTTTTGTTAGTAAATGAAATTTAAAAATTTAAAAATTAGTTTTGCGTAACGTGCTTTTCATCCGTTCAAGATCAGCCTAGGTCAGATCAGGTAAGGTTGCATTACTCCTAGCGGCAAAGAGCAATGGTTACTCGCCGTACCTTAACTGCGTCAAGTACAGAACTGAAGTGACATTTTGTGATAATCAAATCTGGTGTGTCTGCTCGTTGTCAGATCAAGGTCAAGCCAGGTCATTTTCCCTCTGACTAGGAATAATAATTGGTCTCTGCCACTGAACGACCGTTGACAGACATTGTTCTATGTTATTTCCTGTTGACATCTATCTTGGACGTGACCTGACCTGACTTCGCGATGCATTTGGTGATACTTGCTAAAAGATGCGTGTAGATTTGTTTGTCTAGCTTGAACGATGGGAAAGTCAGCGGCAACCACTTCTACGGCCCACAACGCAGATCATGTCCAAGTGCCATGAGGTGACCTAGCATGACCTCTAACGTTGACGTGACATGGTTGTATATCCTATTTGGGGCGGTGTCTTAGTAAATCCAAATAATCCATGCATTACATTCGTGGATATTATTTAAAAAATATAAGCATGTTCGCGCCACCGCTCGAAGAGGTGAAAACATTCATGCTGGTGTTCAGTTATGACGTCCATTGTCTGTGACCCGACCTACCGCGGAAATGGTTTTGATGTCAGAATATGTGAAATTAATTGACGGACAGGCACTGGGAAATTTGGCTGGGCCTGGTACAACAATTCGGAAGTTGTTCACTAAAACCCGAGGGGTAGCCCTATTTGCCCTCCCGACACTGATCGATGACATGGAGACCAGTCTAGCATCGCGTGATGCGTACTTCGGCTCTAACGGCCTGAGGGTGAACGAGACGAAATATGAACTCCTCGCTCTCGGTACAAGACAAAACATGCGGAACCTACTGTCGTTCGCAGTGAAATTCCGCGACAAAATACTGGCCACCTGCACCGAAGCCAGAAATCTCGGCATCACATTCAACCGTTGACTCTCTTGGGATTCGCAGTCGCTTAGGTGTCTCGGAAGTGCGTCGGGGTCCTGTCTGAAATCTCCCATCTCCGCCATTATCTGCCCACTTGCTCCATGCCCACCATTGTGACTGCCCGTTTTTTTTTTTGCACCTCCTTATTGTCTTCCGGTGTATGGCAATGGTTCTGCCAGGAACGTGGCTGCCGTTCAAAAAAAAATATTAACTTCGCCGCTAGAATTATCTCTGGGAGGAGAACATTTGACCACATTTCTGGCGTGCGTGAAAGCCTGGGCTGGCTGGAATCTCATGGCATGACCATCCATCACACGCTTGCACTTACGCACAAAATCCGCGCGACAGGTGAGCCCGAGTCACTAGCTGTCAGGTTTTGCACTTACCAGGAGCGTCCCAATCACATGCGGAGCACGGGGCAGGATCACCTCCTCAGACTGCCTTCTATCCGCGGCACCGCGGTCGGAAAAAGGCAGTTCGCCTACCGGGCGGCCAACTAATACAAAGCGCTCCCTCCCGGATTTGCCGCTGTCATTGTCGCAGTTCAGGCGCATCCTGAAGCGACGCTTGTCATTCACATCGATTTGAAGCACGACCGATATCACTGGCTATGACTACCTTTTTAATGGCGCAACATTTTGGGCTGACTCCGCCTGTTCCTAGGCTCCGCATGAAGTGTGTGCGTATGTTTTACCCATTGTGAATGTTCACATTGACTTCAGGCTCAAGAATATCCCGGTTGGCGTTTGTCATGCTTCGGGGATGGACCCACGACGTAAAATTCATAGATAAATGAAACCCCGAGGCGGTGTCGGGTGAAGTCATCAGCATCATGGAAATTAGCTTCACGGCAAAATGACATGTCGTCACAACGCTAATAACTCGAATCGGTCTCCTTGCTGTGAGTTATACGGGTAGTGCTTACGGGAATGTTAATGATGCATGATTTGTTTGGTAGTCCCGGCGCGTGAGCGTATGTCGTGTTGTTCACTGCTGTAGCGGACGTGTCTGGTCTTCTTCGAGCCAACCGACAGGGGATCGTCCGTCGCTGACCTGACCTGGTCTCCCGCAGGCGTGTTTTTCGACACCCGCGTGGAGGACGTGCAGTTCGTCGACTTCTGCGGCATGTACCACATCCCGCTGATGCGCTACCTGTGCTCGTCGCACTGCGAGGGCCAGACGGCCGCCTACCGCGGCCTGCACGCGGACGAGTCCGACTCGGACGACGAGGTCGGCTGGCGGCAGCGCCGGCTGCGGCGCGTCCTGCTCGGCTAGCCGCTCTCGCCGAGGACGCCGCCCGGCGCTGCCGTCGCCGGAGAGCGCCGCACGCCGGGATGGTGTCTGCCCGATGCATGGTGTCCTGCTGGCGGCGACGGGCCGCCGGCCGCCCGGACGGGGGCGCCACTGCCGACCGCCCGCCGAGACGACGCTGCGCAGCACGCGCCGTACAAAGTAGAGCGTGCCAACGAAGCTGGCTGGCCGCGCGCCGCGCGGCGGCCTTTTTGAACGCTAATCCGGCGCAGTCCGGTACTGGGACGAGAGCGAGTGGCTGGGGCGCTACTAACACCGCGCTTTAGCCGCAGGGAGGGACATTGGTAGCATGGTGCATGCGGATGCACCATGCAGCATGATCGGTCGGATGTGGTCCCCGCGCCGACATTTGCACCTTGCCGGCGACAGGCTGTCAGCTTCCCGATTGTAACTGGAGACATGTGAGACGACCGATTAGCAGAAGAGTCATGCACTCCGCAGACCTGCCGTTGTGTTACAGGGTCTCTGTAGTCATCGCTAATGGGGTCGTTGGTGGCCTGTCAGTTTTTACAGCCTTTTCATTGGTTTACGTGTGTTATGACGTGTTGTCAGTAGAATATGTAGTGTTCCGCGCATCAGGAAAACGCATCCAGCGTGCTGTGTCGTACGTGAGGAGGATCCTGTGCGCAGACGTCTTATCGAAATGAGCCTGACTGTCTGTGTAGGCGCAGGTGGATGCGGTGCTGTGGCACCTTCGGGCCCGTGCAATACAATGATTCGTACGCGGCGCGGCCACGATGCTGGAAGAAGCGGCCCAGGCCGGTCTGTGCGGCGGCCGGTGTTACAGCTAGCCAGTAATTCTTTCATTGGGCGGACGGTCGGCCACGCTGGCGCCGTGACCGTGCCGAGATGTCGCAGCGCGCCCGGCGAGTAACAGAATAAACTGCTCTCCGCCCTTTTCTCTGTCCACCGGAGCACGAGTCGGCTCAGCCGGACCGCGCCGGCGGCCAGGTCTGAACGAAGACCGGCGCCCTTCCCCCAGCACGTGATCTCAGGTCGCTCGACGCCAGGCGCGCCGCCGATAACGCCGCGACCGCACGCCGGAGCGGCCGTCGATTGCCACTCCGCTCCCGAGAGAGGCGCCCATCTCCACTCGACCGTCAATGCCTGGGTTAAATCCGGCGTTCTGCCGCGGGCCACGGCGTCTGGCCAGGGAGTCGGCGCCGTCGGCGTTCCGCGTCCTGATTAGGCACCTTCGGCACCGGCGGGAGGACGCCTGGGCGCGGCCGTGCAACGTCCCGGAGTAACCGGTCACGTGACTGTTCTGCCGTCACCGCCGGCGCGTCGCCATGGTGATCGATGTCGCCCAGGTGGGCCCGGCTCCGGGCATCGATTGCCGGTCGCGCCGCTCTCCGGCGACTCCGGCCCGCCGCCGGCGGCCGCCTCCCGACCGGGCGGGCACGAAAACACGCATTTCTCGGCTTGTCGTGTTAATGCTTAAGATACAACTTTACAACATAAGGACGCCAGACTAAAAATGTGGATCACATCGCTAGCGCTGGCCGGCCCGGCGCCGGTGCGGTCGCCCCAGAAGGGGACGGGTAGCGCGGCGACCCGGCCCCGCCCCCCATGCGGGCGTCAACCAATCAAGAGCGGCTGGAGCCCGCGGCGAACAGCGGCGACAGGTCGAGAAAACGCAGAGACAAAGAGAGAGAAAGTGGGACGTGATTCGGCGTGACAAACCACTAGACAGAGGGTGGGCGGCGGCGCGGCGCGGCGTGCGCAGCCGCCGCCGGTGCGCGTGCGGCCGTCCAGCCGTCCTCGGGCGGCGCCGGGCCGTGCGGCGCCGTCTCGGGCGAAATAAAACGGCGTCAGTCGGTCCGGTGCGGCGCGGCCGCCCCGGATGGCACGGCCAGGTCGGAGGCGCGCGCGGGGGCGGGCGGCCCCACCCGCCGCAGGTACACACACAAATGGCAACTACAGATGGATACAGAGATATTGCGGTGTACGCTGGCCGCTGCGTCCGGTGACCCGCGTGTTAGCCGATGAGCGAGCGCGGCGCGCCCGGCGGCCGGCAGCGGCGTCAGGTGGCGGCCGACGCGGCGCCGGCCGACGACGAGGAGGCGGCCGGCTCGGCCGGCGCCGCCGCGCCGTCCGACTGCGCCGCCGAGCCGGCCGAGCCGGCGCGCGCGTGCGCCGGGATCAGCGTGCTCGCCAGAGACGGGCTGGCCTTGAGCTCTGCGGAGACACGCACGTGGTGAGGCAGCGGCGCGGGCAGCGTCAGCTACTGAGCACCAGAGACCTGTCCCACCGACGGCGAGCCCCGCTTTTTCACCGCCGCACCGGCACACGGCCGGTAAGCCTCCAGGGGCGCCGGGGACACACCGGCCATTGTGCGCAAACGGCAGTCACAAAACGCAGGCGTCCGTCAGAAGTCGGAAACGGCCGACAGCGCTTTCAACTGAAACAAACGTCTTCGTAAATTCTGAAACAGTGAAACGAACGACACTCGTCGAATTTTTCCTTCCATTTAACCTTTGTCGTCCAGCGGGCGGGAGGAGGAGTGATGAGAACCCCTCTGATTTTCTGAGGCCAGAAAGAGCGCAGGTGCACAAAACGTGGAGTACCTTTTCATTTACATCACTTCCATTACACATCATTTTTACATCTTGTTGCCCCGAACTGCAGGGGTGAAGCATGAATAGGAAAAGAAAAGTTCCGACAAGGGGAAACGGAAACATCGCAAGTTCAATGTCAGATCACGAGGCGCGGAGGTCGCATTGTAATCACAATGGGATACAAGAAAACGTGTGCAACGAAATGCAAGAACAACAGAAAACGAAGCATGAAACGCCTTTGTTGCTTCAGTGATGTGTGATCCGATCCGAAGTACAGCCGCTAACCCTGTAAAATGGAAAACTTCGCAGAGGGTGCCGCGGGGGAAGGACCGAACCGGACGGTACTGACTAGCCTCCGTGACGTCACACAGAAAGGGCCGTGGGGGGAGGTTAGGACCGAACCGGGCGGTACTGACTAGCCTCCGTGACGTCACACAGAAGGGGCCGTGGGGGAAGGTTAGGACCGAACCGGGCGGTACTGACTAGCCTCCGTGACGTCACACAGAAGGGGCCGTGGGGGGAGGTTCTGACTAGCCTCCGTGACGTCACACAGAAAGGGCCGTGGGGGGGATGTTAGGACCGAACCGGGCGGTACTGACTAGCCTCCGTGACGTCACACAGAAAGGGCCGTGGGGTGGATGTTAGGACCGAACCGGGCGGTACTGACTAGCCTCCGTGACGTCACACAGAAAGGGCCGTGGGGTGGATGTTAGGACCGAACCGGGCGGTACTGACTAGCCTCCGTGATGTCACACAGAAAGGGCCGTGGGGTGGATGTTAGGACCGAACCGGGCGGTACTGACTAGCCTCCGTGATGTCACACACAAAGGGCCGTGGGGGAAGGTTAGGACCGGGCCGGGCGGTACTGACCAGCCTCTGTGACGTCACACAGAAGGGGCCGTTGGGGGTTAAGACCGGGCCGGACGGTACTGACCAGCCCCCGTTACGCCACACAGAAGGGGCCGTGGGGGGGTTAGGACCGGGCCGGGCGGTACTGACCAGCCCCCGTGACGTCACACAGAAGGGGCCGTGGGGGGAGGTTAGGACCGGGCCGGACGGTACTGACCAGCCTCCGTGACGTCACACAGAAGGGGCCGTGGGGGAGGCTAGGACCGGGCCGGACGGTACTGACCCGCATCCGTGAAGTTGAAGAGCGGCGGCAGCTCGCGGCCGCTCGGCAGCCGCGCCTGCGGCAGGCGCAGCTCGTTGAAGAAGCTGTGCGCGCAGGCCTCCAGCGGCGTGGTGCGCATGGTGGGCGTGTACTGCAGCAGGCGCGACACCAGGTCGATCGCCTCGGGCGGCGTCCGGGCTCGGAACACCTGCGGCACGGCGCGCCGGCCGGCGCCCCACCGTCACCAACGGCGCCGACAAGGGCCGGGGAAGGCGCGGGCGCGGCCACAGCAGCCGCCTCCGCTGCCTCGGCCCCGCGGCGGCCACACATGCTGCGACCACCGGAACTCTGGCACGAGGCACAACTACAGTCAGGCTCCTGTGCTCAAAACTATTCTCATGGCGACCGGGGCGGGTCCGAGCTGCAAGATACGATCGCGAAACGCAAGGCCCCTTCCAGTCAAACTTCGGCGAATGACACTGCCAAAAGACAACAATTAACAGGTTCCTTCCAGTGAATGGCATGACAAAATCAAGAGATCGATCAAACCACGGTACCACAATAGCTTTATGGACACCACGGTGTAACTTTCAGGGATACCGCCGGGCGCGAAAAAACTTCGGAACAAGTCATGACGTCACGGCGTGACAGCGTCCAACCCTGCCCTGCTTACGAGCCAAGAGTTCCCGGACCCCTCCAACGTCGTGAATCTTGAGTCCTTTTAGTCTTGACCAGACCGTGCGCGAATTCATAAGATTCCTCAACACGGGCTGACTGTGTACCGTAACGTAAATGATCAGGGCATCTTTGTGCGGCCTAGTCTCCTTCAATCTATTCCATGAGATGTTCCAGATGACGTAGTATCTACATGGTCAGTTCACTACGTCACCCCAATGGGATGCCCTGCGTTGGGAGGTAAGGCGGTGGAAAAAAAAACAGGTCAGCAGACGGTTTTTTATCATTCTACTTAAATTTAGCCGGAGTCCTTCGCTAGGCTGCTTTGGAATCACAGGCTGCGCTTAGCAGTGGCTGTTGCTAAGACTTCGATCCCTAAAGCCTATTGAGCCATTCCGGCTTAACAGAATTTCGAGGCGAAATTTAAAGGTGACGACATCAGCAACACGGTCACGCGGTACCCAGCGTCTCCGCCTATGCGTCCGTTACCTCGTGACCTGCCGGGAAAATATCGAGCGCCGAGGCGAATCGAACCCACTCTGCCCGCGAGCGTTCCATTCGCGGTGGCCGCCCTACCAACTGACCTAACGAATCGACATCCAAGTTACCCAACCCGGCTTAGCTAGAAACGCGCGCGCACACACAAACTCACACGCAAAGCGCGCAGAGGCAGCGCATGATACGCAATCCAAAGACACTCCAGGCGCTAGAACCTCGACACCGACCACGAAGCGTTAGTGGGTTAATTCACAGTGCAAAGTCTACAGCACGCCGGCAGGTGGCACACTTACTCGGATCTTAGCGTGACCTTTGATCGGCTTAGGATTTTCGAGGAGCAACTGCAAAAGCCCCAACCGTTAATTTAGCGTAGCAGACTGCGTCTTCTAGAAACACTACCAAAAACGGGCCACTTGTTGGAGATAAATGTGCCACCAGGTGGCTAGAGGATCGCATGAGAACCGGACAGTCACGGCAGCAGCAAGTCGCGTGTACCTGAGAGTCGGCGTAAGAGCGCGACCAGCCTCGCGCCAACTGAGCCAGAACAGAAGAGACCGACCGAGCCGGCAGCTCCATATTAAACAGCGCCAACTGTCCTAGCCCGACCAGACGGTGCCCCCCCCCCCCCCCCACGGGCCGGACGGTGGCGTCTGCCTCGCGCTACAGTACAGCGGCAGGGAGCCAGGCCGCGCGGGCCGAGCGCTCACCTTCTGCCACGGGTGGGCGCGGATCTGCGGGAACTTGAACTCGGTGTAGTTGGGGTTCATCTCGCCCAGCTGCTCGCGGGTGGGCGTGCCCAGCACCTTAATGATCTCGACCAGCTGGTCGACGCCGCTGTCTCCGGGGAAGATGGGCTGCCCCAGCAGTAGCTCGGCCAGCACGCAGCCGGCGCTCCAGACGTCTGCAGACAGCGGCACGGCGCGGCTCAGCGCCCACTCCGCGCCGAACAGCAAACAGCAACAGCCGGACGGCGCACAGCAGCGCGTCACCGACAGCAGAGCGCCCAGCGCGACAACGAGCAGGCCGTCAGCCGCGGCTCGGCGCCCGTCCGGGCCGCCTGGCGGCTGATCGGTGGCGGCGGGGAGCCGGTCCGACCGCCGGCTGACACACGGGCTGTCGCCTGCACCCGCCGGGTCACGGGTCGCCGGCGACGCACAAAAGGCCGGCGGCCCCGCAACGACGTCACAGCACGGAGTTTATCAGCGGAATCTTATCGCGAAGAGTGCGCACCGAGGTCGACCGCCGATCCCGTTCGGAGCTCGTGTTTTTGGCCGTGTTCACGTTAACGCACCGGACGCAGCCGGCGATATGAACGCTTAAAAACTCCGCACACTACACAAATCAGTCTTAATCATTTTCACTTACACGCTTCAGAATCTGAGATGTCCCGTTCCCGCATACCAACAGATCCCACTGTCACAGTCGCCGCCTGGCTGGCCTGTCCGCCGCCGGCGCCCGCCCACCTATATTAGTGGTGTAGTTGGTGGCGCCGAAGATCAGCTCTGGGGCCCGGTAGTAGCGCGAGCAGATGTATGACACGTTGGCCTCGCCGGCCACCAGGATCTTGGCGCTGCCGAAGTCGCACAGCTTGAGCACGCCCGACTCTGGGTCGAGCAGCAGGTTCTGCGGCTTGATGTCCCGGTGGCAGATGCCCAGCGAGTGGATGTAGGCCAGTGACCGGAACAGCTGGTACATGTACAGCTGGCGAAGAGGGGATCAACGTCAGTATGCCAGTGACCGGAACAGCTGGTACATGTACAGCTGGCGAAGAGGGGATCAACGTCAGTATGCCAGCGGCCGGAACAGTTGGTACATGCACCGCTGCCGGAGCAGAGGACACCAGCCACCAGGTAAGTACACCAGCCGACAACAAGTACGCCACAGACAGTGGAACAGCCGCGACGTCCAAAGCTGGAGGAAGCGGGAAAGGCGTCAGTATGTCACGGCCAAGAGACCAGCTGGTACTTCGCGTCCACACAGAGAGAGATAGGACAGAGTCGGCACGCCAACGACAGATGGTCCGGTCCGTGACTGACGGGTAAGGTAGCGGACGCCACGCTCGGCCAGTCTGCAGCTACTGTCCAGGCACGCGGCCGGCTGACTCCGAGCTCCAGCCGCGACCACAGCTGCGGCAGCTCGGCCGCCACAGCTCCGCAAAACCCGGCGACACAACCCTCGCCCAGCCGACGGTCGAAAACGAAACAATGCGCTCTTCCCAGAGAAGTCTGCTTCGCGCGGTACGCCCCCAGGGCACACAGACGCTCTTACGGACGTTAACTTGAACCAGTGAGCACCCCTGTGAGGACCATGCTCTGGACCACGGCAGATCGGCCCCAGAGACACCGTGTGACCGCAGGGTTGGAACAGAGCCGGCTTAAACTGAATTTATGGCGCCAGTGGCTTTTATTAATTTAAGCCGGCTTAAACCAGCTTAAATTAATAAAAGCCAGTCTAAGCGACCCCTCAGGAAACCTACCCCTAAGCATTTCTGACAAGTTATTTATTGACTGATTAGCTGTTCACAACCCACAGGGGGTCTGAGGGAAGGTGGTTATTTAAGCATGAAACAATTTTAGTAGGCACAGAAGTTCAACACTGGCCCTGTGAACATCCATTTCTCGGATTTTTTCTGGGTGCAGTCTTTTTACTGCGATGTGGCAGGAATGTGGCAGCACTGAAACATAAACAAACATTCCACCCTTGCGACAAGCAACGTCTCATCGCATGCAGAACAGTCTTAAACCAGACAACTGACGGACGCCCGACCAGATACAGGACTTGACTCAAGACAGGACGCTTGGGCCCAAGACGCTGTGCGTCCTAATTCACAACAAACAGTCTAAAACCAGAACTACGTGCTGTGACAGGTGGTGAAAGGTGAAGTGCTGCAGGGCTCGGGCAGGAACCACATAGGTAGGCAGGCGCATGAACTAGTGGTGGGTAGAGGCCTGGTACTCTGGAAGAGCTATTAATCTAGCACACTTTGCCTTTTGGCTGTTTGGCCTAAACTTTTCATCTCAAAGAACCATAGCCGTCACGGTTCAACCTGCTGGTATCGTACATCCCGCCTAACCACCCATCGTTTTTAGCTCTTTCTTTTTCTTCCAAGCACTCCGTTCTTTTTCAGGTTCAGTTCATAGTGACAGCATTTCTGGTCCGTTCGGATTTCAGACAGTGGATTTCCACCTACTCGTAGGTACACCTTCCCAGCACCCGACAAGACCGAGACTTTGATTAATGCATTCACTTACCTCCCACCACGAACGTTATATTCCGAAGAATGGCTGCATTCCCACATTCCTGTCTTAGCATTTCTGCTTGACCGTGACTGGGTGTTGTGACTGATGTAATGTTAGGTTTCAGTTTTCAAAACGATAGTTTTGGTCTCTATCAGCCAGTTCCAAAAGCATTGTGGCACCAAACCGTAATAGCTTCCTTTATGATTTCGCGACAAGAACCGTACGTGGCTGAGATTACACTGTGTTGTCTGGTTTAAATCACTAGGTGGCTTAAATTAACTCAGACCAGCCAGTTTAAATCGGTGTGAACCCGGCACTGGCCGGAATCTGCCAGCCCTCTGTGACCGCGCCTCACCAGCAGCTTAGTTCCCATTCCTCCCATCCCTCCTCCAGCACCGGCTCCTCGGTCGACCCACCGACACGATCCGGCCGAAACGGTCCCCCGGTCTCCGGCCGGCCCCGGAGCAGGCCGCGCCGCGCCGCGCCCTACCTTGATGTAGCTGATGGGTATCGTCTGCTTGGCGCGGTTGTACTGGCGCGACACCTTGTACACCGTCTCCGGTATGTACTCCAGCACCAGGTTCAGGTAGACCTCGTCCTTCTGCGGACGGAGCGCGGCCGGCGGTCGGCGGTCAGCGGGCACGGCCGAGACGGAGGCGCGACGCGCCTGGCACCGGTCGGCTGCCGGCCGCCGCTCACACGGCACCCGCGACGCGCGGCACCGCAATAACGGGGCCCGAAATCACGAACACGTTCGGGCACACACGCAACACCAAACAGCCTCCAAACAGGGGGAAAACACGGCGTGTGGTGACCACGGCTGTGCGAAGGGCACGAGTGTACAGTGAAACAACGCAACGATCGGCACGAGCCTTCGGTTAGCACGCCTCACAACACTAATATCCACCAGTCACTACAAAAATATTTCACACCAGGTTTCAATGATACGCATTCCCCATCACTACCGTCGGACGCGCCAGCACCGTTCACAGTACGTAAGTCGGAAAATCGCAGGTGTCAGGCCAGCAATTTTTCGCTCTTCTGCGCAAAGTCTAAGCCTCAGTCACCGGAGCTACTGTCTCAGACGTCCTCATGAACGTCGGAGATGGCTATCGCAAAGCCCGGCTTGGGACGCCATTTTCCGTCGGCCATGGCCGCACAGTTCAGTCACGGCAGCACTGGCCTATCGAGCCGCTGCTGCCATGACGGACGGCGACACAGGACGGCCGCCAGAGCTCAATTTCCTTAACCCACGCCGCGATCACTATCCTTCCCCCGGGCCCATCCACCAGCTGAGGCCACCACACTGGTATGACGCAGCCCCACAATGGAACTCCTCTCCTAGGTTCACGTCTTTTGTCTGGCCGCATCCACTTCCCGAAAGCACGTCACATCCCACCGCATCGCGGAGCGGCCCAACTCCGCTTCTCTTTTTCACCACCAACCGAGGCATAACCTCCCGCCTGGGAAGACCAGGTGGCCTCCGTGGACGCCAGACCGCGCCCGTGGACACCGGACCGCGCCCCTAGCTACCCGACCGCCGTACTGTGAACGCCCGGTCACGGCGGCGGGCGACCTCCGCCCCACAGCAGGCGGGGGAGGGGGAGAGTCGAGTCCGGCCCGTCCGCCGGCCACGCGCCGCACCGGTCCGACCCGACCCCGGAGAGGCCAGCGCTCCGAACCGGCGGCCGGCCATCAGCCCTGCCGCTGATCAGATCCCAGCTAATCTCGGCCGATACACGGCCCAATCACACATATCTTCATAAGGACACCAGGGCCGCAGACGACAACCGGCGACGGTGAACGAGCCGCCAGCGCAAGCTCGTTCGTGCATCCGACAATCAGATCTCTGTGCCGATAACAGATCAAAGATTTGCACATCTTCGGGTATCTCACAGCCCTCGGAAACAGTACGACTGGGCTTGTGATAAGGTATCCCACTGGTATGTGAAAAACAGCTTGGCTGAAACAATGCCCGCCATAATTATTTACCTGGTCACCGCTGGAGTAGAAAAAGTACTTCAACTTTACTATGTTACAGTGTTCTAGCTTCCTCATTATCTGAAGCTCTCGGTTCTGAAAGAAAAGAAGCAGGTTCAGAAACGTTTTCGAGGTCATGTCTGATTTATACTTCACACATATCTTCCGGGATATTTACGAGATACCGCACAAATGAGAAGACAAAAACGCATCCATCCGCACTGTCATTCCTCGCCTTCATGACTTTTCACATGACCTCAATGACTCTTCCTTCAGAAAATATACTGCAGTCATTCTGTGTCCATCCGGTTGGTCTGTTGCTAGGGTCTCGGGGCATGCTTCTCAGCCCAAATGGCTTCCGCGCCGCAATTTCACCGACATTAACGCATTACCGACGTTTCTCAAAGTCGATGGCTCATAACGCAAGTTGAGGCGAAAGCTTAATATCATATCATTAGCCGGAGGAAATCAATGTTTTATTAGCTTTTCGAAATGATGTGACATTGCAAAATATAGCCATCTCCCTATTCCAAGGAATCAATGGTCCTCCGAACGAAACATCGCACGACATCCGCCCCCAGCGAGGTAAACGGCAGGTCTCACAGGGGTCGTCTGACCAGTGTACAATAAACAGCCAAAGAAGAGAGTACGTTCGAGCACCTTCACCAATCTATATCAACCAAAGGGCACGTCCAGACGCGTACGGTCGCTGCCTCAGGGCGCTCCATCCATATCTGAAGACACGCGGGGCGACTGGTCTGAATAAGGTATTTCGACAGCATTCTGTGAACGGGTGACTCACGACAGAAATGTCGAGCTCGATTTCAAGTGAAGCCAAATATAGTTCATCTTCCCACAACGATACGACAAGCCACGGCGGGCATTTCATCAATTCACGGGTGTCTTACCTTGAATCGCTTATCCTGGAGTACTTTTTTGATTGCCACCAACTCTCCCGAGTCGCACAGCTTGGCCTGGTACACCACGCCGAAGCTTCCATTCCCTATTACCTGAAACACAACGAGACTGCACTAGCATGGTGAGGCACGTCAAGAACACAACCACTTGCCATCAAGCGCACGCAACTGTTCCAGGCCAACAACGACCTCCGCATTCGGGCGCGGACAAGTCACCCCATTCCTCCCTCGGATCCGGCCACCATGACGCCCGCCCGGCCCAGTCCGTCCCGTCCCCGTCAGCCGTCCCCCAGCCGCCGAGCGACTCATCGCCGATGGCGAGACGCCTCGACGGCCGGTCCGCGCCACGGCGGCCACGCGCCCCGGCCCGCCCGGCGCGGCCGCCTCACCTTCGTGTCCGAGTAGGAGACCTCGTGGGGCTTGTCGGAGCCCTGGCCGGGCGTCGCCACCACCGTCGTAACCCGATTTCCATCTTTGCCTGGAACGAGGACGGCTCGTCAGACGCCGTTCACGGGCACATCGCGTCCGATCGGCCCGCTAAACCGACGCCCGGGGGCCGGACCGCCCGGCCTTCCTGCACAATCGGCCGTTGGGCCGCGCCGGACGGCGCGCGCCGCCCTCCTTCCCGATCGCAACGGCAGCCGGCGCAACTTCGGGACATGCTTGCAGGCGGGTTTACCGGCCCGAGGTGGTATTTCCGGGTCCACGGCACCAATTCTGACGGGGAGAGCATGGTCCGAACCGCGGCGGCTCCGGTATAGGAGGTAGCGAGCGCGTCCGAAAACCCGCTGGTCGGTCAGAAACAGCCGCTGAAAAAGGCTGCGCTCGACTAAACCGGACAGAGCAGTGACCATCCGGGGGCTTACGTGGTGAAGAGATTCAAGGTATCCAGTTTACAAATGGACGGCGATGAGGCACGTGCAGTCAGGACTACCAAAAACGTCACAATGATCCATTTCTTGTTACCTGCCAAAACTCCTCCACTGTTTTTAGACCGTCAAGGACCAACAGACCAGCTGGCCAGAAATAAAAACCGACCAATCGACTACTGAGACCAATGAATGTGACTGTGCTTCATGCCGAGTGGGAAAAACGTACGAAATACTTGACCACCACTCCGACAAACGTGCAATTATAGCAGTCGGATGTGTTAAAAACACAGCACTTCAACCTTATCAAAGTACAACTTCGCGTCCTCATAAACCAGGGTTCCACGACAATAGGCCTTATTGCAAGCCTCCGTGAATCATCCCGGAGATCGCCGTGTTCCTATATGGAATCCCTCGCAAGCCGGAGGTACATAAATACGGCCATGCAGCCAGCGACCAAGGCATGGGGATCGCCGCAGCCCGAACCGATCACATGCATGCACCGTGTGCCGATGTGCACGGCATTCCAGTGTAAATGACTCCCGGGAAAGGTATCCATAATCCCACTCCTCCTCCGCACTGGACCACGCACACGACAGCGCGGACGGGCTGACGACGGCATAATCTCCCTCGAGCACGTCCGGTCCGCGGTATCGGGGTATCACTGCGGTCAACAATCTCACGACCCTTCTCCTCGCCGATAAACCCAGTCTTCGTCACCAGGAGTGGCTTGACTTGTCCATCCGGCTGCAGCCGGACTTTGGCGCTGGGATAGCGTCGCCCACACGGCACGCTCTATCCACCACTTCCACGTAACGGGGACACCGAGTTAAGATGACAGGTTACCGGCAGTCGAGCCCTGTGCAGACGTCCATCAAACGCACTGATTACAGTGAACAATAAGAACCCAATGAAGGTCAAGGACATCCGAGTTCGCCTTCGTTTCCCAGTGCACTGTTCGCAGCTGTGCAGCCGGAATGCCAGTAAGAGGAAACCTCGCCCAGTGCGCACCGCAGGACTGACACTACGATCATAACGCGACAGAGATTAACTCTGCCATGGCAAGGTTTCACCGCGCTAGTAACATTTCACGCCTCACGTCTGGACCAGAAAACAGGCCAAAACGCAGCACCAGACATCACCAGGCCGTCTCCGGAAACGTGCAGCCCACCCAGTCCCGCTCTGCTCCCAGCAACATCACGCCCGCGCCCGGCCGCGTCCTCCTCAGCCTCCACAGCCAAGGCCGCGCGGAAGCTCGTCAGGGCCGGCCGTCTGGGGAACGGCGCACCGCCGCGCCCGTTCTCTCGGCATCTCCGGCAGGACTCCGAGCCTCGCCGTCGCAGTCTGACGACCAGCCGCTGCTAACGACGCCCAGTTCAAACAGACTCGCCCGCGGCCGCCGCCCGCGACATTGCCGGCGGTTCGCGGGTCGGCGGCGGCCACGACACCCGCCCCCTGACAGCCGGTCACGGCAGGGCGCCGATCGCAGCTGTCGCGGACGGCCGCCGCCACTGTCGGCACGCGGCTGGCACACCGTCGTCTCCGGTGTCTCCGCGCAGCGCGGCAGTGCAGCCGGTGCAGGCTGCCCTGCACCATGCTTCCATCGGCCGCCTGCAATAACGGAATGGTGACACGGCCGGCGCCGTCAATAATTAACGAGGCCCGCACGGCGGCGCGCGGCGCGGCCGCCACATGCACCGGGCGCCGGTCGGCGCAGCTCACCGGGGGTGTCCTTGAAGCGCCCGAACGCCCTTTTCGCCGAAAAGTCGCTCAGCCGGTGCTGACTCCAGCTCTTCCAGCCAAATCGGTTGGGCTTGCCGCCAGCGTCCCGGTTCGGGCCGTGCGCGCCCTGGTTTTTGCCGCCGGCCGCCGGCTCCTTGTCCTGACTGACGTTGTCGACGCTGTGGTGCTGGCGGCGCAGCTTCGGGTGCGGCGCCGCCTCGCGCTTGCGTTCGCCCATGGCCAGCGCCGGGACCGGGACCGGTCCGGACAGGGCCACACCACCGCTCAGACGCACGCCGGCGGACGTGGCGCCGCCCACACCACCGCTCAGTTGAACGCCGGCGGACGTGGCGCCGCCCGCCGCGCCGCGCCGTCAACTGGCGGCGGCGGCGGCCACCGCCACTGCCGGCGCCCCGCCCCCCCGGCCGGCGGGGGTTTCGAGCGCCGCAAACCGGCCGGCCGAACCCGCGACGTGCACGCCTCGGCCGGCTGCCGGCGCGCAGGTTGCTACCCACCGGCGGCGTAATGAACCGGGCCGAACGCCCACCGGATCGCGCCTCAAACGTGTCGGTATCGCAAAAGTTCTAGCGCTACCAGTCGTAAAAAATGCAAAATCGACCAGAAAACGATTTGCCTCCTACCGGACAACTGCCCAGACTTTTCCTGCCGACGAGGACAATAGGAACTGTACAGACGAATTCCCAGTTTACTGGCGTGACTCACGAGCCCGGCCAGCTGTCTCCGGTCCAAGGACACGCCGGTGGCCTCGCCAGACCACAGGCACATCAGCGACCTTCAGTCCCTATGACCCATTTCCGACGAACGGCGTCTCGAGCGACGACGGTTCCAAGACCAACCAGCCCACTGCCCCCCAGCCCCTTTAAAATTACGGCCCGCCCTGGCGGTCGCCACCGCGGCCGGCGCCCGTCACTACCAACAGCCGGCCGCGGACCCTGTCACCCCGCCTCCGTCCGTCCCAGTCGTAACGCAGCTGTCGGTGGCGTTCGATCCTCCGCCGCGGCCGCGGCCAGGACCCGGTCGGCCGGTTTAACCGCCGGCCCGAGCGGAGGGCGGCCTCCGCGGCCGCGGCCACCGCACGCTGCGTCTAAATGCGGCGGCAGCAGCCGGCCGAGCCCGAGCGGATTACACGGCCCGCGAGCGACAGAGGCCGTCTGGCCGGCCCGGCCCGAGCCATACCGGGCCCGTGACGTCACCGCCCTGTGTTTGCGACGTTCGGTTGCGTTGGAAACAACTTTTACGGCCATTCCGCTGGTGGCCTGAGTGCCCAGATAAGGACTTTGTGTGCAGAGGTCACGGGAACGCTACGTGATGGCCAGTTCGGGCCGTGCTGAACACGTGCCCAGCACCAGCGCCACACGTGCTGGAAGGCACAACAAAATAGTCCTCACACTGACTCAGAATGTCTGTGAAACCAGTGCCACTAAATGCGCCATTCTGTGGCGCTACAAACGGCGCAGTGATGTATTCTGCGGCGATTTGCATGGCACGATAACTTCATTCGAACGAAACCGGACACTGTTTACGTACGCTGAAAATCCGATACGGAGCGAACATCTGAAGAGGAAGCGTAACCGCAAATTAGGGCAAAAGCGCCAATGGGCACGGTTCAATGGTCAATAAATATTCCGCTGACAAGGGAACTTCGTTCATTCATAAGATCAATAATGCCAATCCTTAGAAACACAACAACCTGACGGCCTGATGCACCAACGGAAAGGAAGGTTAAATGGCCAATCCATTACGGGTGAAACGGGCCGATACCATCGAAAACACGCAGCAGGACGACATCACGCTGCATTCGCAAACGCCCAGCACCTGGCGGGAACTTGCGGGATTATTACAACCCAAATTCTACAACATGAATAGAAAATATACAGGATTCCATGCCAACCAGGGGACAGATACATCAACGATTCACAAATGACAAAGACAAAGCTTCAATATTTACGAAAATCGACCAACGTCAACTGAAGACAAAGTGTCTCCACTGGCTGGCGAGTCACAACTATTATCAGGACTGATCGGACCACATCACACGCTGGACAGCGACAGGTCAGACTGGACCCTGCTAGGCGATCCCTCCCCTACCCACTGTGGCAGCATGCCTCAAATTCCCCCTCGGCCGGTAGTGTCGCCCGCCCGGCTGAGCGCCAGAGGGGGGGGGGAGCAGTGGCACGCAGCGAGGTCGTCCGGCACGCCCACGCACGCCCTCGTTGACGCGGCACGCCCACGCACGGTCGGCTGCGTGACGGCCGACGGGCCCCAGCGTTCGCCCTGTGCTATCCCGAGGCAGCGGGACATGCACTGCGCCGCGCAGATACCCACGCAGGACCCAGAACCAGCGAAAATCTGACCAGCGTCTCAAGTCGGCCTGAGCGATCAGGGATCCGCCTGGAGACCATGTGCATGGATACCCTGCCGGCACGATCAGCGATCGCTAGGCCCAGCCACGTAACCGTCCAGGCTGCCTTCGCACCGGCGTCGGCCGCCGCGCCGGGGCAGGTGTGTTGCATTACGGCGGCTCGGCGGCGGCGCGCGTCTGCCGGCGGCGCCTGCTATCGACGTCAGGCGGCCGAAGTTCCCGGATGGATTATTCAGGCGGTGACGTCACGGCCGCCAGTGCCCGGTGACCGGCGGCGGCCTGATTCCGCGCCGCGGCGCTGACCACGTGCCGGCGGCCGGGCCCGGCTCCGCCCGCCCAGCTGCGGCCGGAGCGGCCGCCCGGGCTGGCGGCGGCGCTGCGCTCCGCTCGGGGGCGGCCGCCGGCCCCGCCCGCCGCCAGTGCGGCAGGGGCGCGAACAGCTGACTGACCGCTGGACGCGACCTCCGGTCGGAGAGCCGGTGACGCGGTCGACCGACAGCGTGCTATCGTGTCTCCCGACAGGATGTTTACCGGATTGCAAGGGTGAGGCCCGGTTTGACGTTCAAACCGAGGCACCGCCGTTTTCTTTCCTTTTTGCAGAGTCTGTGCTCTAGCTTACGTCGTAAGTTCAATGCCCTTTTGCCAAACTTCATCAGCAACGTCTTCTTTGCTCAAAGTATGCGATGTAACGTTATGCGATGTAAATCACAACAATAAAAAAAGGAGAAGACGACGGAAGGCGAACGACGCAGTTACCGGCCCCAGAAGAGAAAATGAGTCAGAGAAAGGTTTACAAACGCCGATTCGGGAAACAATATCAATTCCGGACCGTTTTGAAAGTCATTCCATCTACACCAACGCAACCTATGCGCATATTAAAAACAACATTACGTAACACGAGCAACGTTCCAGCACCCTGGCGCTTGTAACGAAGAGACCTAGTTGTTCCACATTTTGCATCTCGTCAAACGCAATGCAAATAGTTTGACAGTTAAGAACAAACGAGACGGTTCCCATAATTCAAACCACGCCCATTACGTAACACCTAGGTCCTTTCTCCAGTCTATCACAGCTTCCGAAGCCTGAGCAGGACACGATACCGTTACTTTTTCCGGGGGCAATCGATAACAGCAGAGCAGAAATGGTTCTTCATACCGAAGACAGCGTGCTCCTAACCGTCAGTCAGCCAAGACAACCTGATCAAGAGGGAAAACGAAGTGGGTGAAAGTCTGGCAAGTCTGATACGACTACCTTTGGGCACAGCCCCGCCGAGTGGTCGAACCAACAGCGACAAGAATACACAAGGATAATTGACGAAGCAACTGCCATGGCTACCGCCGGCCACGTGGTCTTGGACGTTTCAGCCAGGCATCTCCCGAACATGAATTACTGTCGTAAGGCAAAACTAGTTCCTCATACAAAATCTCTGGAGAATAAAGACAACCACATCTATGTAAGACGATTTTTTTCGATAACACGGAGGTCTCATGTTCTTCAAATAGGGGAAGATCTGAACCCTCATTCCTACATATTTCAGCAGAGCCGGGCAATAATGTTCGCCTGAAAACACCCTATGGCATGCCGCAAACACTAAAATTAAATCTGCTGTCTGGCTGGCCATCACGGAGCTTTTCGTACGAAAACCGAACCCGCTCAAAAACATCGGGTACCTGCGTATGTCCAAAGCATTCGCGTGCCACAAGACCGTAACCTCCCGCGTGTCTCCGCATCCGACAGCTGAGCGCATGTGCGTCCCCGAGAGCCGAGCGCATGTCAGCTGGCAAGCCGGGCGAGCTAGCGGAGGGTTACCTGCCATCGTGGGCCGGACCGCGTCGGGAATCTGTGAGGTGGTGCTATGTGTGACCGGCAGCGGTTATCAACTGTCGCCTGGAAAGAAAGCAAGCCATCTCAGCCGTCGCGCGCGCGGGGAGGGGGCCGCAGCCGCCCCGGCGCCGACACAAGCCAACAAGTCCACACGAGAGCACCGAGCAAGCGGCCCGAACTCAGCAGCGACGCCTGAGGCAAAAAGGTCACAAAAGCGTCGGCGCCTGCCGCCCCGGCCCGGCCGGACGCCGCCTCGGGGCAGAGTGACGTCACGGCGGACGCGGCACGATGCCTGTCACACGCACACACACAGACAAACAGGCGGGCAGCATGCACCACATGCGGACCGTGCTGAAGCCCGACGCATGGCGGTGGACACCAGTCCCATTTTGTGGCGTGAGCCGGCCGGAAATGGCCCCTGCCTTGCGCACGACGCGCGAGATCTTCTCTCAGTGACAAGTGGACGCATCTGGACAAGACTGCCTCTGGAGCGCGTGATCAGATGGCAGTGGGCTCGCGACAATCGCCGTATTTACACGCCGCGGCTCGGCGGATTGAGGGGCGGTGTTCTCTGACGGTCCTGGTACGGCCGTAACCTGCAGAGATATTGAAACGATCGCGCGAACGGCAAAGAAGCCACGTGACGATCAGTGGGTAGGAGACACGTACTGACAAAGCACTGCTATGTTCATGCGAACGAAATAGCAAGAGATGACGCGCGCTAAATTGTGAGAGTTGGAGCTATTCCAGCATCCTGTACGAGCCACATATCACGAGGGTTCGGAAACGTCTTCCTGTGGTCTCCGAAATTGCCGAAATGATCTCGAATTTGACTCGAAATGGCTGAAACAATTTCTTTGGGTCCTAGTACACCTGTACAAGTACTTACTGTTAAGTTATAATTACACTTACTTATACTTATATATATATATATAAGTATGCTTAAGTACTTGTACAAGTACGCACACTTGTACGACATTTGTACAAGCTTAAAAATACAGAAGTGTCCACGGCGGTATTGGAGCCACAAAGGCCACTTCATCGCTTACTGACTGGACGCAGCAGAATCAGATCTTTCTGGCAGGAGGGCGTCAAACATGAACATAGCGGCGACCTCAATGTTTGATCTGAGTCGACACATAAACAGATATGCTTACACATGAATCAAAATCGTAGCCAAAAATCGAAAAAAGGGTGAATAACACACGTAACACGCTGTTGTATCCCTACAAAAATGGACACTGCCTTGAGCAAGCTCGACGAATCATTAAAAAATCCTTGACATTTTTTTCAACTGTAAACAATACCAACAAGGGCGTCGCCAGGAGACGGCAAATGGTCGGTTTATATTGGAAACATTTGCGCTGCATAAGCAGGTGTCGTACGTGGCACTAACGCTTGCGACTGACTGCATATGGAGCACGACAGTTTCCTAGAGTTTAACATGCCTGTTGTGTTTGTTCCTATGGTGCTCAACACACACAGAACTTAGGTGTCACGTCACAGTGGAAAGTCAGAACGTGGAAACTATAAAATAATCCCCAGCCGTTCCTGCTGTGACAAAGGTCCTAAGATGCTTTTTTTAGCGCTGCACGTGGAGCCACCATCTTCGCCACCTCGGGCCTTGTCGTTGTCACTACGCTTCCTTCCTACGTCCAACTGGCAAGCATGAAGACATTAAACACGGAAAGTTCCCTACATCCCTCATGACAAAGCTAGTATACCATTTTCCGAAAAAAAAACTTTTTGCTACCCTTTTTCAATTTGTCTCAGTCCTGCCAACACTATAAAAAGTGGCAAATGTACCAACATGTTTTGCATTAGCAGGCCATCATATAAAAAACGTTCGATTTTGATAGCATTGGAGGAGACACACAGCTAGACATTGAACGTGCACTTTGTAGCTATGGAAAATGGTTAAACATGTCTCATTCTTTGGAGGCATGTTATGCTTTATAATTTATGTCTCGCAGCTTCCTGAGAAAACGCTGCAATTAAAAGGCCAAATTTATAAACTGCATACATTGAACGAATGACAGTCGAGTCGTGGTTCTAGCTCGAATCATTACGATACGGCGAGCAAAACATCTTGGGAGGAGGGTATTCAACTCACCCGCACCCGGACACGGTTAAGGACCGACTGGCGAGGCTATCAATTATCTGTGTAAGCACGCTGCTTAAAGGGTAGAGTCTAACTAGTCAGTGTGTTTGCTATCACGGTTTTCTAGGAACACTGCGTACAGGAGAACCACTCGTCTAAAACACTCACGACGCTCGAGCTCAGATACAAAATACATGGTATTCTAGTGCTCATACTTGTTGCTGTTTAAGAACAAAGCAAATACGTACCGCTTACGAAACCTGCACTTTTTCCAACCCTTTTTTAAGAATAGTTGCCGTTTCTTTTATGAATTGTTGCCTTACAGCCATGGCACGCACAGAATATACACTGGGTCATGTTAATGGTCATGTTAATCAACAATGGCGACATCACGCGCTTCGAAAATCGCTGGAAACTCTCTCCTCGCAGGTAACAAGAATACGCATTCGTGCAACAGAAAACAACATCCTTATGAGGCTTGCGCAGAAGTGTGACCATTTGGGGAAGGCCCATGCTCCTCCAATCTTACGGAAATGTAACATTTGGCCACTGTTGGTACAATGCGGTTTTTGAAGGCCTTCGTCCCGTTCCGGCCCGTCTAATGTCCCCTCGTCTCTTCCAAAAGCTCTCTCCTGCATACCATTTGTGGCAGTGATAAAGGACAGCCAAGTAACTCCACAGACGGCCATCTGTCGGTCACCATTTAAAACTTTGTTTACAATACTCCCGTTGGGATGCAAGCACACCACGATTAGCAAACGCCAGCAGAACTGGAAGTTCCTGAGCACATGGCAACATTGTAAAATGTGCGACATCTAAATGAATTGTTTTTCGTCCACTTTTTGTGGCCATTTAACGACCCCTGATGAAAACTACTCCAACTTCAACAAAGATGAACAAGTTTCAACGTCCAATAACGATGCAAAAGCCGATATCCCCTGTTAACTACATCTCGACTCCAACCTGACATCTGAGCAAGTGCTGACACAAAGAGCTCCAGATCGACCTAAGGACATGTCATGTGTGATATGGCTTTTAGGTCGGCACGCTGATTACGCAACTGAGAATGCAAGGTGCGATTTTAATCCGGCGATTTTCTGAACGCTGTTGGAAAACAAAGGATTCACAGCTGAACAGCGTAGCCATGATTAGCGTAGCGTAGCCATTAACAGCGTAGCCCGAGTTATCGACTCAGGTGTCTGGTATGAAGAAACAAGCAGCTCACGCAACTGGGGATTCCTGGTCCAGAAATGCTAAGTTGTATCATTTCTTTTCCTCACCTGCCTTCACCCTCGCTGGAAAAAAAACAATGATCTGGCCATGTTGCGATAAAGCGTGAACACTCACCTAGTTCTCTGCAAGATTTTTATTACATGTATCCAAAGGAGTCTCACAAAAAAAAACACTAAAAAAAAAACACCACTCATTTACCAATAAACTAACAACCACATGCCGTGGATTGAGGCATATTGTTCTCCTTCACGTAAAACTGCACGCCTTTCAAACGCCACGTTTTTCTTTAGTCAAACGGTCAAAAGCGAGTGTCTTCTAGAACACCATATTTGTTTTACCATTTCTAACTTTTAATTCTCGATTTTGTCCTGACATTTTTTATCACAAAAAGATGCAGGGTACCAAAACGTCATCCATACGATTCTGGTGGAGGACAACCATTTTACAAAACTGATAATTCATACATGAAAGACTGGAGACTGGTAGCAGGGACCACAAGAAAAAAAAAACTGAATGACACACCACTCTGTCTGTTCCTGACAAGCTGTTTATATTACAATGGGAGGGGGGGGGGGGTGGCAGCCATGATCTCCAGGATGCTAGTCAAGAAACATTTGTTCTTTGTGTTTCAGCAAGGGTTCATGCATCACACTTTGTCCCCTATGAGACTGTGACATGTTTTTAACAAGTATGTTCAGCAGACAGAAATGTCCTATAGATTTTCAGTTTTATAATGGCCTGATATCTTTAGTCCCTTACCACATCCTCTGAAATGCCACCTTCATAAAAAATCTCATTCACTGTTGTGGGATATGCAATTACCCAAGTTTATTAAAGTTGTCACATATGCACAACATGTCATACCTGGCTGAAAAACAAGGGCAAGAAAGTACTTTAACCCCAGAGTGTAAGATTCAGAGCACAAGTGGATAAAGGGACCATGCTTCCTCAAAAGCGAACAAGTCCCAGCAAGAAAATACAGATGAATAAATCAGTGAATAAATTGTGTTCCATAAGTTTAAAAAAGTATATTCAAAACACAAGTGTTAATAATTCTGTGAATGTGTACCAGCTTACAAAATCATGATATCCACCAAAACCTTTGGCATAACACACCACTCATTCCTGATCCTATACATTCTACATAGTTGGCTGGATATAAATTGTGATTAAAGCCTATGTAATGAGTCCTGCCAGGATTTTGGGGTTATCTAAATGCAAATAACTGAGTGTTCATTGTTTTAAATAGGGACAGGGAAAATATTAAATAGCAAAAATGAAACAGGGAAAAAATTAAATACTTAATAAAACATATATGAATATACAGGGTAAAATTTGTGTACCACCTATAAACCAAGTTGCATCAAAACATATTTACCTAACAGCTTCATGTATTTTCCTTAAAAACTACATGCAGTCAAGACTCAAAACATCCATATGCTCATTTGTATCTATATGCTGTGCTGCTTATTTAATTTGAGCTAGAATGCATCCAGGAACAGAAAAAGGAACACAACAAAACATTTTGGAGCCTCTTGACCATGTTGGTCAGCAAAACATTGCAATGGATAAATTGAACATTTCTTATGATGGGTACGTATTATATTTTTGTATTATTTATAGATCACACTATGTGTATATTTATGTTTCTACATCATAACATAGTAAATGAAAAGTAGCCAAGTGATACTTAAAAGAAAAAGCTCAGTTGTTTTCAGATGGAATTTGAAGGGTGAGGAATACTGCATTTCTGAATGTTTCCTTAGTGCTCCATGACTGAATACTAAGCATCCAGGAATCTTGATGCCAATTTTTTTTTGTCAGAAGTGCAATACTCATTTTCAATGTCATCAGCAGAAACAGGCTGCCCACCACTTTCACAGAATTCCACAATAAAGCCAATGTACTCATTTTGCCCCATGATGGGGCAAAATGAGTACAATGAATTTGTCTTTTGAGAAATGCCATGAGATCCTTAACACATATCACCAAAAATGCATATGATCCAACTGAAGAAATGCCCATATGTGCATGTGGAATCCACAACTCACTCTTAAGTCATGCCTGAGTGAAGAAATATACACTTGGAACCAAAACTATACCTATATTGCTCCACCTTACCCCATGTCATTCCTAATGATCTTTTGGAGTCACCAAACACTTCTCATGCTGAAGTTCTTACAATGCACATGAAAAATCAGGACAAAGTTAACATTTAAATACATAAACATATCTGAAAAAAATTAAAAAGCAATGCTGTGTTGCTTTAAGAAATTACTGTCAGGATGCTAAACAATGCATTGGCTACTATAAATGCATTCATTTGGTACAAACTGCTCACGGTCACTGTCATCTTAGCAATGCACCTAAGTGTTACAACCTCTGATCCTGGTTACTGCAGGGGCTGCAAAATCATGTCAGTTAAACAGTCCATATCCAAGTATGTATCCCTCTTAGTCTGACACCAGACATTCAACTGTAACCTCCCATTCTGTAGCAGTGTATCCCATTAATCTAGCCATGACATCAGGAATAGTACATCATAAAAAGCTAATGGCTAAAATAGGCTTGAAATTAGGCCCAAATGTGCTGAAAGGCAGAGATCTGAGACTTCCTCACCCAGAGGTTAATACCCACCAATGGGCAATGGGTACAAAGGATGGTAAGTAAGTTGACACATGCACAAAATGATTCCTTTTTACAAAGTACATTTCAGTTCATTTGAATGATCATTTTATCAAACTGCTAAATCTGCATATTTGTCCCAATCCTAATTCCTAGCAGATTTAATAAGGAGAAACACAACATGCCAGTAGTACTGGGTTGGAAATTTGGTTTTTGTTCTTGGTGTCAGAATATAATTTTGGCTTTGGAGTACATAATTTTAGAGACAGTAATACTGGTTCAAGTTAGTGTTGTTGATGTAAATCTCTTATGGACATCATACATGCTTCTTACTGGATGGAGGCAGTCATTTGCTTGCAGAGTTAGAAATTTTCAACATGGTTATAATGTAGCATTTACATCGAGGCACATGAAGCTTTTTTGGAGTATAAAATGTTTTTGGAGAATATATTTTCTGGTGTTCTCCAACACTAAAAAACACCTTTCCCAGCCTTGCACTAGTATGTGCACATGCACTTCATAACACTTCCCATAAATGGGGCAAAATCTGTCCTGTTTTATGTATCAAACTGCATAAGGATACCCAGTCCCAGTGAAATAAAAACTTTGATGTAAACCTCAAATTATGAAAACTGCAGGTTCCAAAGTGAACCATATATTACTATGTATATAAAAGAACCAACAGAAACTAAACATATTTTTGCTCTACCCAGCCTCTTACATTCATACTGCATGTCAATGACATATGACAATGGCATAGGTACATTAATGGTCAAGGACTAACAAGTATATGCCCTGTTATTACTTGTAACCCAAAAACCTCTTTAAAAAAACTCAAAGCATTAAAAGATAAAATGTGTGGCCACCAACAAAAATAACCCCTTAAATTACAAGATACAAAGAGACACATTGACAGAGACCCTCCAATTATGTTGACCTTTCAACTTCTGCGTAGTGTACCTGGCAGATGGAGAAGAATCTTCATTACTTCCGTCAATGACCTTTTTTAACCATCTATCCTTTCCTTTTTTATTCTTCTACAAATTCTCCCTCCACATCCACCATGAAAACTGGGAAATTGACAGCCCCATCAAAAATTAACTTCTGATCAAACTGTGAGAGAAAGAATGAAACAAGATGTAGCCTTATGATTATTTTTGTAACATCTCTCTTCTACAAATGCTGCTTTATGTTGGTCTCATCTCAAAATGTATGCACATGAAAAGCATGCAAAGACCCTCTTTCACTTACTGCTGACTTTGATGCTTCCCCAATTATGATGCTGTGACTGAGATTGGCCGCTTCCTTCTATCATTGAAGTTGTACGTGGGCGTCCACTCATACTTGCATGAACCAGGGCACTGTGGTTATGCTTCTGGTGATTTCTCACCAGAACTCCTGACGTCCACGTATCACAGTTCGCAGTTTATCCAATGTACTACTGGGCGCGAACAAATCAGGTTCTTCCAGCACATCCAGGCTTGCTGGAAATCCAAGGAAATTCCGGCCAAGCTTTCAGTGCACCATACACCTCACCACCATAAAATCAAACTCTTACGACCACTTTAAAATGTTTACATGACTTGCCCCAACGAAACGGTTCTCTCATTATCAAAGGTCCGATCTCTGATTGCCTTAAATGGAATATCAGACCCGTTAGCAACAGCTCCCGACCGCCCTTCGGCATAGTACTAAATTTTTTACATATCCGGCGCACTTATTCCCTGCGCACGAAGCCAACCGCGGCAATCACCATTGCCGCTCTTTGGACGCCAGCAGCGACACTATCCGACATTTTGCGAGAAAACCCATTGACGTCACGACTCTACGGTTTATATTGTTCTTCCGATATTTTTCGGCTAGATAGAGCCGTGCCTTTTTACGATAATAGTGTTTGTTTTGTTCCCGAGCGTGGTTTAGTACCCAGGTGAAGAACGTTGAGGTCTTAAAAAGGGCTTTGGTTTTATATACTTTCAAAGAAGCTAGACATGGTGGATTTTTGGAAAACCTACTGTGGGTTATGGGCATTGGCAGATCTGTGGGGGGGCGGGGGCAACGGGGTCATACTCCCCCACCCGATGGCTTAAATCAGGCAAAAGTTGGCGCATTTTTAGAAGCTGAAGAAAATCAGCGCTACTTTCACTGAAGAAAATTTGTTTTAGAACAGTCCTTTACTTAAAAGGAAGCGAAATCCGATGAGTTTTTTGAAAATCGGTATACCTTCTTGCGACTTGCCCCCACCCCCACCCCAACCGGCGAAAACTAGCGTTTAAATCCTCCCCTGGCCATGTGTACTCAACATAACACCACAGATATGGCAATGACTTTGGGGTGAGTAGACTATATACAGCCATAAGCAAAATAAGTTGTTTCTTTACGCGCGTTAGCCAGAACCTGTATCAGCACAGCACAGCGTGGATTCTGGCAGAAACAAATAGTTTGTAACAGACGTCAACCACGAAATCAATAACGCCATCTCTTCTCACGTTAACCCTGCCCAGGACTGTCCATATAAAGAAACGACTTTGAAGTTATACCTCAAATATATCATGTGATGCAAATACAAGGAAGACTAGAACAAAGACAAAAACGAGTCCTTAAAGGAATCGTGAGGTGGGCCTGCGCCACAACGAACCCAGCAGACCGTTTCACACTCAACATTTACTACCAGACCCCGACTACATCATCATTGGTCCTTCATAACAAAATCAGACGGGACTGCAGCGACCACAGACGAATGCCTGATACCAGTACCGTTGTATGTAAGGTGACTGTGCACTACTTCCCAATAATGGCTACATTGGCCATCGACTCCCAAGCTAAGTCGCCACATCACCATGCTCCTTCAGAGCGGCGGCCTCCAGACCCACGCCGAGCAGTCCTGTCACCAACGCCTGACCCAGGCCATGATGACCAGGAGCACCGCCATCATCTCTCGCGCACCAAACCTGTGCCGACGGAAGTAGGCCACTGGACCTCAGGTGTTTATGATGATTGAAAATGTGGTGGGAAGGGTTGATAACCACTGTAAAGCTGTTCAAAATTAACCACCTGCCCGACATTGTGTTGCTCACGCCTGTCTTAGAGAAAGTGCCGTTACGAATGTCGCATGTTCCGTTCATGTAGCCTTTCTTACTTTGTAGCATTGCTTAAATCATTCCAAAAGAGATCCCATGGAGGATGAAGCGCCCAACACACACACACATATATATATATATATATATATATATATATATATGTGTGTGTGTGTGTGTGTGTGTGTGTGTGTGTGTGTGTGTGTGTGTGTGTGTGCTTGTATGTGCGTATGTTGTGTGTGTATGTGTGTGTGTATTTAAGAAGAAGATTTTCATTAATGCAAGTCTGATTAAATATAACAGCGAAGTTAGTTGCCATTATTCTCTTCCGTAAGATTTCTGTCTTTCGTACAAGCTTTCGCTCTTTTTCCTCCAGCGAAAAGCGGTCCTACAAAATCATGCAACGTTTCTTTCACTTCCCATGAACATCATTAGGTAAACATCCAAGCACATCACACAAACATATGACACATCTAGCTGACCATGAGATTAAAATATCGTGAATACGAGAAATTATAGGTAGCGGGTAAGGGTCGTTTCTCATCGCGATCGTTGGTTTCTAATGAAATGACACAAAAATAAATTAACAATATGTCGGCAAACTATTTGGAAATGTATGGTTCCTTTAATTTCAGGCACTTCCTGTCGACTACATAGAAAACATAACGGTACAGATCTGAACAGCCCCTCAGACCCTGGCTCCAACCGGGGGTCCATCAAACAGAAAGAGGGTGTCATGGGAGTTGACCTGCCTGTTGATAAGAGAATCGCAATCTCTGATGTATGCAGCTTCCAGTATTCGCAGTTTATGTTTTTTTTTCTTGAACGAATGTCTGGTTCAGGAAGATTTATCTGGTGATGGTGACATGGTGGATGTCCCTGAGATGCTTGTTAGGTCCACCGTCTTGTAAATGCATGGTCACCTTCCTCCCTAGGGTCATGGTAGGATAACTAATGTAGGTGCTGTTTAGCCGACGTGCAGTCACCGGTTGTGTATTGAAATTGGTACACTAGATCAGTTTCCTTCACAAGCAACTTATCCTTGGAGCGGCTGTTTTTCATTACTAAAAAAGGGACCTTAACTTGCTTACGGATTCAGCCAACGCCCAGGTAGGAGGGTTGAAAATCTACTAATCATGAGTGACTTTAACCCAGGATATTTATACGGTAACATCAGAACGCACAAGGCCGTTGATTATAATATCCCGGATACCGTCATAAGATACCAGACACCACATAATATCCTAGATACTATCATACTCTTTGGCCAAGTATCTAAATACAATGATTGCGCCGTACGTCACGAAAACGTATTCACTGAAGTCGCCGGATGAGTTCATTCAGATTTTAAAAGTAATGGAGAGGCGTGGACTGATAGCATCGTTGGGCGCCCAGAGCCTTTTCACGAGCGTTCTCGTCGACCGAACGATCGACAGACATCCTGACAGACAGACAGACAGACAGACAGACAGACATTCTGGATTGTCTGTCAACTTGCAACCCTACCTCGACCCCAAGTTGCAAGAAGATTGCTTGCTGACATGGTCAGGACATGCACCAAGAAGGCCCCCATCCGATGCTCTGAAGGCAGTCTGTATTATCAGATTGATGGTGTTGCGATGGGCTCACCACTTGGCGTGCTGTTCGCAGAAAGCTACATGAGCTACGCTGAACAAAAGGCCTTAAATGGCATCAGAGCTAAACCCTTCACCTATCGTCGCTACATCGATGACGTCTTTGTCGACATCAAAGATGAAGAAACGCTCAGACATTGAAAATGAAACTAGAACAAACGTCATGTCTCACTTTCACTGTCGAAAACAGCATCAACAACAGACTAGCGTTGCTGGACATACACGTCGACGCCTCTGAAGGATCATTCACCACCAATGTCTACAGAAAAGCCACCAACAGCGGACATTGAATGGATGCAACAAGTACCCTGGCCACTACAAGAAAAGCGTTATCAGAGTTTATGTCCATCGAGCCTTCGGACATTGTTCTTCTTGGCAGTTCGTTCACCAAGAGCTGCAAAGAGCCCGGGAAATACTGGTGAGTAACAACTACGCTCTCACAGACATCGACAACGAAATCAAAACCAAACTGTACCAGCTGTACTCAGCAGAGAATATCACTGATAACGAACAGAACCCCAACGGTCAGGCCTTCAGTCTTTACTACGAAAACCAGATGTCACCATCGTACAAGAAAGATGAGAAAGCCATTCGCACCATCGTCACTAAAAACAGCCAGTCCGTCCGTTTAGCAGACAAAATTAAACCGACCATCTGTTACAGAACCCCCAAGGTGTTTGCTCTAGTGATGCAAAACAGCCTCTCCAAGGACAAGTCGCTTGTGGAGGAAACCAGTCTAGTGTACCAATTTCAATGCACAACCGGTGACCGTGCCGTTCGGCCAAACAGTACCTACATTGTTTATACTACTATGACTCTAGGGATGAGGATGACCATGCATCTACAAAACAGCGGACCAAAGAAACATCTCAGACATCTCAGAGACGTCCACCATGCACCATCACCAGAGAAACGTTCCTGAACCAGGCAACCATACTCACTCGCTGTTCAGAAAAAAACATAAACTGCAAATGCTGCAAGCTGCATACATCAGAGATTGCGGTCATCCAGTCAACAGGCAGGTAAACGCCCGGGGTACCCCTCCCAGTTTGATGGACCCCCGATTGGAGCCAGGGTCTGAAACGCTGTTCAGATGTGCAACGTTTTGTTTCTCTACGTAGTATACCGGACGTGCCTAAAATCTAAAGAAGCACAAATAGTTTGCCGAAATATTGTTCAATTAATCTCGTGTCATTTCATTAGAAATCAACGATCGAGATAAGAAACAACCCTTACTTAACAACCCTTATGATATTTCAATCACATTGTCACCTAGATGTGTCATATAAATATGTAATGTGCTTGAATGTTTGCCTGATGACGTTCATGAGGAATGAACGAAACGTTGCATGATTTTGTAGGACTGCTTTTCTGCCTAGAGGAAAAATGGAAAGTTTGTACGAAAAATAGAAGGCTTAAGGAAGAAAATAATAACAGCTAACTTCGCTGTCATATTTAATCAGACTTGAATATATATATATATATATATATATATATATATATATATATATATTATACATACCATATATCCCAGTTTCGTGAAAAACAACAGCGTATTCAGTGTTGATTGTCTTTTTTAGGGTGCTTTCAAGTTTTCGAATTATATTCTTTCCTCCATTGATGCGCTCGCTTAGGACGGTGCCTAGTGCCTAATTAAGAAACGTAGAATTATGTCATTCATTCTACATCTGTATTCATAACACCGACGTTCCGTCTTATCCTAAGGCATTTTCAAGAAATAAGTAATTGTGTCCAAGTCGTTTTGACATTATTCAGCCTTGCGTCCCGCGCTTTATATACAACACATTTTCCACTATTCGGACGCTCTTCTGTGTACCTTTTTCTGTAAATGCAGACGCATTTATATATATGCACAATATATACATTCAGCACACGTCACTCGTGGGTTCCGGTTATCAACGCCTGTTTATGCAATGGCCCAGCGGCGGAGCCTCATACAGGGACAGCGTTACGCGTGCGTTGATTTGCCTGTTGATAACGGGGTCATATTACCTGTTGTAGATTGTTTTCAGGGCGTTTAGGAGTCGCTTGTTTTGAGTTTTGACTAGGATCCTTGTGTTGTCTACTAGTGTTTTCCTGATGAGTGGAGTGTCGTGGTGCTTCTCAGTGTGTGTGTGGGCTGCCGGTGCATTGTGAGTCGTCTGCAGAGCGTCGTGGTTGTGAGGTCAATGTACGCACTATTGGGTAGGAGCGCACAGTCTCCTCTGGTGCATTTATAGTGGCAGATGGCGTTGGTCTGTTTCAGTGTTCCTGGGTCTTGAGCAGTGTTGTTTTTTTGTGATCAGTGATGATATGGTGTGACTCTGGTAGTAACTATTTAGTTCCAAACGCTTTGATGGTTGTGTTGTCTGGCTGTTACGTTTGATAATGTTTTGCAGTGCTTGTTCGTCTGCTTTGTATCCTGATGATATGATGTTTTTGTAGAACAGGTGAAAGGTAATCATACTTGTTCGGGTTGTTTGGTAGGCTTCATGTGTCCATTGACTGTCTTTTGCATGTGTTTGTCAATCGATGCTATGGTGTAGTTGTTGTTCGTGAATGTTTGCTTTATCTTACGCAATTCCTGGTGGGCGAGGGGCCACGTGCTACTGTGTTTTGGGGCTAGATGTGCGTATGCTCCAATGGCACTGTTTTTATAGCGATCTGGGTACTCAGCAGCCCTATTTATGTACTTATCGGTGTTGGTTGGTTTCCGGTATATGCTGGTGATGTAGTTCGTGCCTGGTGCGTTGATGCTGACGTCCAGTAAGCTGATGTTCTCATTGATGTCCTCGGTGGTGAAATGGAGTCCTGATGTTTCTTCGAGGCGTGATTTCAGCTTGTTGAGTGCAGTGGTGTTAATGACGTCGACCAGGATGTCGTCAATGTACCGCACGTACATGTGAGGTTGGACGTCTGTCACGTCCAGGACTTCATTCTCGATGGCAATCATGAAGGTTTGTGCAAATAGTAGTATAACAGTGCAAATAGTACCAGCTAGCTCTTATCTGATTGTCGATGATCACACCAAAAACGATTTTTTACTGGTGGCCTCCACAAATGTCAGGGGCCCTCTGCAGGCCGTCAGGGGGCTCCTCTACACACCAGGGAGCCCCTCCACAGGTCGGCAGGGGGCTCTACAGGCGGCGTCAAGCGCCCCCTGCATGTCAGCAGGAGCCCCTTCATGCAAACGGGGGACAAGCTACAGGCAAGCTACGCCCCTCCCGACCGACAAGGGGCCTTTTTTGCCGGCAGGGCCCCACAGAACAGTAGGGGCCCCTCGACAGGTCAGCTGGAGTCCTTACAGGCAGCAGCAAGGGCCCATGCATGTCAGAAGGGGCCCCTTCATGCCGACAGGGGGCCAGCTAACAGCAGGGGGCAAGCAGGGGGCCCTTTCCGTTCGACAGGGGGCCCTTGCAGACTGGCAGGGCCCCGTAGAATGGCAGGAGTCCTTTCTCGGACCAGCAGGCGTCCCGAAGGCTGGTCGGGGTCCACAGGCTGACAGGGAGCCCTGCAGACCGGCAAGTGGTCCCTACAGGCCGGTAGGGGACCGAAAGGCCGACAGGAGGCCCCCTACAGACCGGCAGGGGGCTCGTACAGACTGGCAGGAGACCCCTGCAGGCCGGCAGAGCAGGGACATAGCCAAGGGGAGCCATGAGGCCATGGTCCCCATGTCCCCCTTGAAGCGGTCTACGCTAGATATATAGCGATTTCGCACGAATACGGAATAATGATCACATATATGTTGCAAAAGCAAACTTTACATGTATTCCTGTGGGTTAAACATGAGGTCAGTTTCATAAAATTGCTGCTTTTCCTATAACTTTCGTCATGTGCCAGCGGCATATGACAGAATTTGACATTTCGCTCCCCCGGAGGACAACCCTGGCGGCAGAGGGCTCCCTGTAAGCCAGCAGGAGCCCTGCAGTCCGGCAGGGGGCCCTACAGGCCGGCAGGGGGCCTCCTACAGGCTGGCAAGGAGCCTGCGCAGGCTGGCAGGAGGCACTACAGACAGGCAGGGGGTCTCCTACAGGCGATCAGGGTTCCCTCTATGAGCTTGGATCTCTTAAGTTTTGCCGTGTCGGGGCCTCTCTTGCGGCACGGCGGACCCTTGGAGAGTTTCAGGGTCCCTTCTATCCATCTCAAGGGTCATCTTGCCATCTCAGGGTCTCATTAGCCCTACCGGAGGCCCTCTGACCGCATCAGGAGCCTTCAGCTTTCCACACAGGTCCGTGAGACCCGTTCGGGGTCCCTATGCCATTCCAGGGGTCCCTATGCCGTCCTAGGGACTCAGTCCTCATCTTGGCCGTCTCAATGGCCCTATGATCTTTCCCTGGAACACATATACTAGGATATCTGCTCTATGTATTCCTCCAAGAGGCCCCCTGACTGTATCAAGAACCCGTCACGTTTTCACTGAGACCCCGTGAGGCTTATGCGGGGCCCTTTCAGGGCCACTTTCAGGGGTGTAGGGTAGGGGTGTAGCCATAGGGGTGTAGCCAAGGGGGGCCATGGGGGCCATGGTCCGCCGGACCGAGCGGTCTGCACTAGATATATAGCGATTTCGCACAAATACGGAATAGTGATTATATATGTGTTGTAAAAGCAAACGTTATATGTGTTCTTGTAGGTTAAATGTGAAGTCAGTTACATAAAATTCCTGGTTTTGCTGTAAATTTCGTCATATGCCAGCGACATAT
Organism: Capitulum mitella; assembly: GCA_030062745.1. NCBI lineage: Eukaryota > Metazoa > Arthropoda > Thecostraca > Pollicipedomorpha > Pollicipedidae > Capitulum > Capitulum mitella. The sequence continues at coordinate 850,397 of CP099847.1, read as the reverse complement.
GACAAAATTTGACATTCCTCCCCCCCCCCCGAGGACAATCCTGGCTATGTGTCTGGTCACTTTTGAGTCTGAAAGGGGCCCCTGTGGGGCCGGCCCCTGAGAGGGGTCCCTTCTCAGGCCTCAGGGGAGGGGGCGATCGCCCCCATTGCCCCTCCCTTGGATCCGCGCCTGCCAGACACAGCTCCTGGCCATTGACTTCATCCGCCCAATGCCTGGATGGGCCGAATGCATCTCTGAAATCACAAAATGTCGTGCTTTGAGTAGTAAATCACCCTGGGACACCGGAGAAGCACACCCGAGCAAACAGACGTCTCTCACCATTTGTCTGCAAAGGGCATCGTCCGTTGCGGCGTCCTTGACTACGTTCCTGGAAGTGGCCCCGAAAGGGCCCCGCATGAGCCTCACGGGGTCTCAGTGAAAACCACCGTGACGTTTGTCCGTCCGAGAATCGTCCGTTTGCGAAGGCCATCCACCTTTCTGCACGAGGTTCATCACCCTCACAGGGTGATGAACCGCGGGGTCAGGGTCACGGTCACGAGCCTAGCACAGGGTCACGAGCTGTCAGTCGAGCTACGTGCTTGGCATCGAAAACAGGATCGTCCGTCATCCGTACAAGGTTCTCGTTACCTGAACTGACGGTGATGGGTAAGGGCAGCCGATTTGGAGCATCTGCGTTGCCCATGTGTTCCGTGCGTCGAGACTGGAAAACGTCATGGCAGGTTGACAGCCTCAGGCCCCATCTCCTGATCCGAGAGGAAACCATATCTGGAATGTCTTGGTTTTCCCCGAACAATTTCACTAACGGTTCATGGTCAGTTATAAGAATGCGCTTGTTTCGCATCAGATACTGGTGGAACTTTTCCGCCGCAAAAACAATCGTCAAAGCCTCGCGCCATATCTGAGAATACTTCTGCTGTGCAGGCGTCAAGCTTCTTGATACATGCCCGACGGGACGTTCAGCTCCGTTGACCCCACGCAGCGCCAGAGCCGCTCCGATGCCTCGAGATAACGCGTCGAAGATCAGAACCTGCTCACTGCGGGCGTCAAAATGTTCCAGAACAGAGTCGGAGGTGAGAACACTCTGCGTCCAACGAAAGCTGTCTTGTTGGTCCTGCCCCCATTTCCAGTAAACAGACTTCCTTAGGAACTCGTGCAGTGGCGCCAGCCTCTCAGCACGATCTGGGAGGCACCTGGAATAATACGTCAGCAATCCCAGGAAGCTGTTTAACTCAGTCTCACTGCGTGATACTAGAACTGCTTTGATGGCTTTCACCTTTTCCAGTGTAGGAGAAATACCGGTCCTATCCACCACATAGCCCAGATGTTCTTTTCTGGAGACCAGGAATTTGTATTTCTCTGCCCTTGCTTTCAGGCCAACTTCTCCAGTCTGCCCAATGCTCTTTCCAGCGTCAACGAATGGTTATCGACTGCTTTGCTACTGACCAGCACGTCATCTAAGAACACAGTCACATTCGGTATGCTTTGCAAAACCTTCTCAATCTCCCTTTGAAATATACCTAAGGCACTATCAATGCCGAAGGGGAGTATGGAGTACCTCAGAAGACCTCGTGACGTTTTGATGGTGAGAATATCTCTGGAATCCTCATGAACAAACAGCTGGTTACACGCCTGGGCCAAATTAGTCTTGGAGAAAACTGTACCTTCCGCAAGAGTTGCGAACATATCAAAAGCTTGAGGCAGCGGGTACTTGTCAAGCCTCACCACTCTGTCGACTGTGACACTGAAGTTACCACAAACCCGTACGCTGCAGTCTTTCTTCACCACAGGAACAACCGGCACCGCCCAGCTGTTGTTCTGGACCTCTTCCAGGATTCTACTATCGATGTCTTTCTGCAGCTGCTGTTACACATTCTCCTTGAAAACATTCGGCAGGGAACGGGCCTTGCAAAATCTTGGTGGTACACAGGGGTGTCGATTTGTATTCTTTTAAGAGAGCCCTGACCCATCCAGTGTTGATTTTGGCTCACCCAATGTTGGTTTTACCCCCTCATATTTCCCGCTGTTTTTAAGGGAATGAATAAAAACAACGAAAAGAACAGCCGCAGTAGATAAGAAATAGGCAGACAGTAAACAATGAAGTCTAAAGCGATGTATCTATTTATCTTTCTATCTGCCCTCTCTCTATATATGTAGCATGAGTATGCATGAGTGCATGAGCATGGCATGAGGATGAGAAATTAATACAATTTTTTATTTTATAAATAGCAACAGAACAACTTCTTTTTTAATGGTAAATAGTAAATTTATTATGAATAATAAATTAGGAAAATTTACCGTTAATAAAAATGGAAATTACATTTTCAATATTACGTTTCATTTTTTTCAGCATATTTTATGTATTATAAGAGAGTTTACTTCGTAATGAAAAACCAAAGCGAAAATTCCGTAGAGACTCTACAATTATTAAAATTCTGCATTTTCCAACTGGGCTGTTCTAAAACCCCTACATAATATGTTTTCTTCACCGGCGGATCCAGGGGACATCCCATGGCCCCCAGCCGTGATTAGTGGGGGACTAAATGGCCATTTGCCCCCCCCCCCCCAAAAGACATGGACATTTCTGCTCAAATAATTTCAAGTTATTGGAGCTCCGTATCCAATCTAGGGTCAACGTCTTCCATCCCCCCCCCGGTCAACGACACCGCTGGCCTACCATCGAGACCCAGGAAGTTCTGGTTTGCCCCCCCCCCAAAAAAAAAACGATGCCGCTGGATCCGCCCTGGTTTTCTTTTCTATTGGACCGTATGACACATTATGTGCCCTTTTGCCGCAGAGTCGAGCACCACACACGTGCCGGGATCCCGATGGAATGCAGGTTATCCTCGTTTCTCTTCAGATTCTAAGTTGATCAGGGTAAGTGTTGTGTCACCTGGGCGCCGTTTTGCTCCGGGGACACGACCTTTCCGAGATGACGCAATGACCCGTCGAAGTTAACGAGGGGTTGCATACAACACGAGGATAACCTGCATTCCATCGGGACCCAGGCACGTTTTTGCCAAATAGTGAAAGTTACAAAAAATCACTGCTGAACTGTGAACAACAGTCAAAGCGAAATTCAATTTTTGTGGGAATCGCGTGCGTCCCCTCCCTCCACGTCCCCCACACATAAAATCCCCATCTTCGCAGGCGGCATATCCGTTAAGGCGATTGGGGCGTTTCGCCCCTTGTACAGCAAAGTTTATCATCAACCCCGCGTCGTGCGCCATAAAGACGTTCTTCAAAAGTGGCCTTCCCAGTTTAAATCGGGGCTTTTCGGCGCCGATATCCATCATGGGGCTTGAAACTAGTAGGTGCTGTCCTGTACGCGTGTGCGGTGACGCTCGGATCCTTGGCCTAAATGGTTAAATAAAATCAAATAGAAAGTTAAGCAGCCTCAGTCCAGGTCGGGAAGCTGCCTCCTTTAACGGCGTACGGTTACACCCTTTAATTATTGCTGTGAGTAGCCGACGACACCATGGGAGCATTTTTCATAGCAGACACGCCAAATACTTTTCCTAAGTAGATTAGCAGCTGCTGGTTGCTGCAAAAATGGCACCGGCATGCGTCCCTGCCCTAAAGTATTTCGTTAATAAAGACATTATTATCATTCTTAGGAAAGTCAAAAATGGTTTTGATAGGTCCCCTGACCTTCGGCATGTTGACGAAATAGAAGCAACGCTCTTTATCCCTGAAAAGGCTATATTTTTTATGTAAGAAAACATGCACCCTGGTAAAATACCAGACCTGATGTGCCGTCACTATGTCATCCTCATGATCACTTCCGACACTTAACCGCCAAGACACGTTAAGTTTCGCATTTATGCCTGTCTTTTTAGACTGGACTTGATTTAGGCCGTTTGGGAAGCTTTGGTTTAGAGACTGCTTATTGTGTCTTAAGACACAAAAGGCAGACCTTTTAAGGTAAATACGAAGAAATGGCTGTTTTACTTGCTGCGTATATTAGGCCATTAATTTTCCTCCACTGTGAGTTATTAAGCAATGTTTGTCCCGCCTTGGACGTTCTATAAACGGCGTGAATTACAAAGAGATTGAAACGGCTGAAGGAGCTGTTGCCCCACATAGTTCTGAAAACCTTGCATTAACTCCTGGCTTCGCATGAAGTGAAACGAGTCGGGATTGATCTTTTTATGACATTTTGCCCTGTAACGCATAGATTTTCTGCACTTTTCAGGGTTGACATGAGTACATATATTTCGGAGTGATAAAAATTAACATAATGTTGCTTTCAGTGGTCTGTTTTCGTCAATACTTACAGTCGAGAATAAACGCAAGTTTTCTTTGTCTCGATATCAAGGTCTATATCCCGGCGATGTCGGTGAAAAGGACACACAAGAACTGTATATTCTTACTGTTCATGAAAATTTATTCAACTGTTTGGTGCCCACTCCCATTCATAATATGAAAATTATTTGTGCCTTTGGGACAACAAGGTGAACTTCAGTAACATGTTGCCAGTTCAGCAGATCCCAACACGACGGTAAATCGTCTTTAATCTCTATGCGTCGTTTCTATTCCTTTTTTCCTAATAATGTATGTCGATCCACAAGGGATCGGAATGTCTCATCGCCCGTATGGCACCGTGACATATATTCGAGAGAGTTCAGCTGCGTCCAGATCGGTCACCCAGCCTGTCGAGGACTGATTCTTTAGTGGCCCGGAAACCCTCAGTATGCGTGGCGGGCGAGCAATGGCGGCTGTTTTGGATGCAGCCGCCATGTCTCACGCATGACGAGAAGACAACCCGTCGAAAATGGCGCAGCAAATGCCTATCAGCAGCGACGACAAAGACGAAAACAGAAATATTGTGCCATGCGAGTGGAGCTTAATTGTGATCTGGATGATTTCGGTGTGTCGCAAGACTCACTGTAATAATAGCTTTACTCTCATGGTGTTGTGTAGAAATAACTCATTCCAAAACGGCATGCCAAGTGATTCTAAGACAGTTACGCTTCTACGCTTTCACTTCTTTTTGTTCAACTGTCGACCAATGTCATGATAGCGACATCTGAATAAAAGCTGTCTTTCCCCGTAAAAACGTCGACATTTCGTACACAACATAGCTCAGTGGAATTGGCTGTGGTCTAATCTTACACAAAATTGTCTTGCAAGCACATGTCCACCACGAGTTTTTTTATACTTGATCCACAAGAGTTTCGACATTTAAACCGCTGCTTTGGTTTGACAATCGCAGAATATGGCTATTTTTTCGGTGGTCCGTGTCGCGTTAATTAGCCGACACTTCTCCGTGTAGTCTAAACATAACCATAGGTTTTCGCCTTTATTTTCTTAATTAAAGAAATGAATCTTAACATACTTAGGACAAAAGGATGTCTACATTTATGAAGCAAACGCATGCTTAGTACATACATCTATGCCCAATTGAAAAGTCATGGTGCCCATCCTACCAATGGGCATCAAGATTACTCTCGCCAGTATTTTACTAATCCCTCCCAAGAAATTAGGCTGGATCGGCCCACCTCTGATCACAGCGAACGTAAATGTCTAAGACAACCAATGATCTAAAGTACGTTCACACTCAGCTGCACTGGGTATGCCCTTCAGAAAGTACTGTTCGTCTGACAGCGTGTCTTTATGTATTTATTTGATCATTTCTCGGAGTCGAGCATTAATAACCACATGTCGTAGATAACACAGCAAATCGCGACGAGAAAGGTTATCATATTTGGAGTGCACTTTCACTACGTATGTAAAAACCAGTCGTCATACAACCATGTACAAGCGGCTGGCCATTTTACATCTATTTCTACCGCACGGGCACCCAGTCACATACTCTCCTTTTCCACGGACTATCTGATAGCAGCGGGGAACGCGACAGGTGGTGACATAAATGCTGGCTGATATGCGCGTCCCATCATAGAGCTTCCACTCGGGAGAACCCTCTGAACGGACCGCATCTCCGTGGAAACAGCCTCTGTGGACTCAAAACCGCCAGCGACGTCAGGGCTGCACCATGCAGTTGCTGGCCATTTACGCCATTATCGGAGTGACGGTCGTGCAGGTGAGGTTTTCGTAGCACGCTCACAGGTCACGTGACGTATGCTAACGTCACGAAAACAACGTGGTGTATGCTATAAAAATGTTTTCAATGGAAAACACTCCATCTCAAATGGCAATGATAAAAGGACTGTTGCATAAAGCTGAAATCCTACAAAATATTGAATTGCGCTCAACTCTTTTGTGATGGCTATGCCGGGGTGAAATGGAGAAGTTCTATATTGTATCCGTTTCTTTCATAAGCGAAAACAAGGAACAGCACACAGAAATGAAAAATGAAGGAAGCATAGTTTTGTTTTTGCAGCGGTCTGTTTTTATTGCCTTATGTCTTTTTATTTCGTAATAATTTTAGTCGGACGAATTCATCTTTTGTTGCTATATGCAATAGGACGCAGAACAGATAGCGAGCAAATGTCGGGACATATTTTTACTGGGGTGAAAATGACAGAAGTAAACATGCATGCTGGAAATGGAAATTAATCTGCTTTTCATCACGTACCAATGTGTTTTGGCCCTTAATATCGTTCAATATCGTCTACTGTTATACTGAACATTGTTTATTCAGAATCTGGACCACAGTCTCATTGTGAATTGCACCGGATTAAAGGCAAACCTAAATATCCTGGAATTTCATGAGGCAGTCTAAACGGCCACAATAAATGTTGTTAAGCAAGGAAATGGGGCTTCTAATTATGCGGTGCGCCATGGACCCCACCAGTTCCAGTCGGTGCGCCCCTAAGCCCCAATAACCAACCAACCAACTCACCAGTTCCAGAAGAAGACCGCGTTCCCCTCAGTTTTGGCGGATCCAACATAGACTTCCAAGAGAGACCTACGCTTGCAACGGCGCCGTAGGACAAAACATGAAAATATAACATAACATATGCATTTTCGGAAATTATAGAATATAATGACATGCACTCATCGTGAGATCGGTGCGAAAAAAATCTTAAAGTAGAGCACCACTCTATACTTGTTGTATGTAGTCAATATGATTTATGTAAAAAAAACACGCACACGAAAGACATTGAATCGAATGGATGAACTGGCCGCTGCCCACGTCGCGCCACGTCCACCAGTGAATAGTTGATAAGGCGTCTCCAGGCAGTGCCACCGCCCATCCGCCCGCCGGGTGTTCCGCACGACCCATGGCTTTCGAAAGGGCCTCTTGATTTCTTATTGACCTCTGGGTGACCTTCATGGACATCTGACCATTCAGAAAGGTCTACGCATTGTCAGATACATTTGGACCCTTAAAAAGCCGACAGATTTTCAGAAATAGTGCCGGGCTATCCGAGATGCCCGCATGCGTAAGGAATGGTCCTAACTTAAGCTTTAGACGCATGTGCTTCCGCAATGGCCATTTGGCGGCTTCTTAAGAACCTTTGAGAGTTCGGAAGGGGCCCAGAGCTCACAACAGGACACAGGCTTTCAGAAGGGCACCGGCCTCACAGGTACTGAGAAAGTGGCCAATGACCCCCATCCTGGATCATAGAATGTCAAGTCGGTGTCCGCCGACCGCAGAGTCCCTGGGCAGCGGCCATCAGCACTCATGCTATGCCGCTCTAGTGCTCCAGCACAAACATTCGCACGGAAATAGAACATCAAGACAGTACAACAAATAGCTTGCCTAGATCAGCTCGTTCATCTCGCTAGTGAGGCGTCTCTACTTCATGCGCTGCCCCCCGGTCTCCTTAAAGAAGATGCATGCGTTAAGTGCCAGAGCCCTGACGTCGCGATCATAGCAACAGCGTAAAAGATCGTGCCGTGACGCCAAAGGCGTCATGTTGTCTCTGTGACGAAAATATTGGAAGATCCGAGTTAAAAAGGCCCCAGGTTGACAACTGCTCCCTCCGTAAGCCAGAACTGCGTAGTTCGTACCTGTCTGGCTTTACCTACACAGCTGTCTTTTCTAGCACGAAGAAACTTCCAATAACATCGCGATCCTGGCAAGGGAAAGAATGGCTTTTTTGGGGTCACGATGAATTTATTTTTCCATACCAAAATGTACCAATTTTACACCTATGATTATCGGCAAACATGGTTGTAGCTACGTCCCAGAAATGGGGGGGAGGATAAGAATTTGGGTGAAACAATCCGACCCAAAATCATATTTTTAACGGAAAATTGCGGAAAATTGTTCATCTTTGGACCAAAATTGGGGTGGGGGAAAGAAGCTCATTCTGCTAAAATTACAAGGGACATGTCCCCCAGCCCCTCATGCACGGATCCAAGGGGGCCATGAGACGATCCCTGAGGTCTAAGAAGGGGCCCACGAAAGGGGCTCCGAAGGGTTCCCTTTCGGGCTGGCCTCGAAGGAGCCCTCTCAGACTCAAAAAGGGCGCCGAAGGTGCCCAGTATGAGCCTCACGGGGTCTCTGCGAAAACGTAACGGTTTCTTGGTGCAGTCAGGGGGACCTCTGAGAGGGTTAGATAATCCCTGAGACGCATAGAAGGGCTCCTCAAGCTCCCAAAGGGCCCCTGAGACCGCCAGAAGGGTCACATGGCCTCTTGGACGGGTGCAATAAGGACTGAGTCTCCAGAGCGGCGTAGGGGCCTCTGGAATGTCACAGGGGCCGTGTCATTGGGTTTCACTAACTCTGTGAAGAGCTGAAGGTTCCTGATGCACACAAAGGGCTTTAGGGAGGGCAAGATGACCTCTGAGATAAACAGAAGAACCCTGAAACTTTCCAAAGTGCATTGGGATCGCAGAGGAGCCCCTAAACGGCAAAGGGTCCATGAGATTGCTTAAAGTGCCAGACGAGCCCCGAGACGGCAAGAGTTTAAGAGGGTGCCTGGCACAGCATAAGAAGACCATGGACAGCCAGGGGGCCCCCTAAACAGGGATTCATCAGTGACCTTCTCGACCTCGAGAGGGGCCCCAAATGGGCCCCTCTCGAGACGCCAAAAAGGTTGGAGGGCCTTCTGCGAAGTAAAGACGATAAGAGAATCACTGAGACGGAATGGGGCCCTGGACGGCCAGAATGTGAGGGCTCTTGGCGCGGAAAAATCCCCCGAGGCTGCCAGTGAGGTCTCTGAAGCGCCAGCAAAGGCCCTGATACGGCTAGAGGGGCCCTAAGACTGCCAGATATACCAAATGTAACCAGGGGCGCAGCCAGGATTTTCTTAAGGGGGAACCGGAACTCAATGTGAACTGAAATCATACGAAAGCCGCCTGCCGGGAAGATGACGTGCAATGGTTTTCACGAAAAATGCGGGCCCGAGGGGAGGGGCCGGGCCCCCGGGTCTCCCTCCTTCGGCTACGCCTATAAACGTAACAGAGGAAAACTCGTAATACAGCACCTGAGACGTTCAGAGAGCCCATGGCACTGCACAGGGGCCCTGAAATCGCCAAAATATCTTTTGTCACTGCCGGAGGGCCTCTGAGATGGCAAAAATGTTCCCCAGAGACGACAAGCGGGGCACCTAGGACAACATGGGGTCAGCAGAGACTGCTCGAGACTGCTACAGGCTTTGAAACTGCTAACTTGCGGATTCCAACAATAGGGGCCCCTGAGACGACCAGACGGGTCCCTGAAACTACTAAACCATGAGACGTCCAGACAACTGAAACGGCCAAAGGACCTAGAGCATTGTGAGGAGAGCATAGAGAGGCGCCTCTGTCACGGCAGAGAGAGAGGCTTATAGAGGGTCCTTGTTACTGCCCGAGGGGCTCCTTAGGTGGCAAAAATTCCCCGTGGACGACAGGAGGGGACCTGAGGTGGCTTAAGTGGCCCTGAAACTGCCAGATGGGCCCATGAAGATGCCCATGGGGCTCCTGAAATTGCCAAAGGAGCGCCTGAGACGTTCCGAGGGACATGTGAAACTGGGAAAGGAACCTGAGATCATTAGTGAGCCTTGACACAGCAAATGGCCCGAGACCACCAAAAGTGCGTTTGTAAATGCAAAAGGGAACCTAACCTAAGCTGGCAAAAAAGTCCCAAGAAACTGCAAGGGGGCAGGGTGGCTCCTGGATCAGATTTAGACACGACATTTGAAACAGAGGAAGGGACGGAGCGGCTAAAATCCGGACGTTGTCATATCTTGGCCATTTGTAAGGAAACAAAGCACAAAACGCTCCCACATAAGGAAAAGCACTTGAATTTTTCGGCCACCTTAAATGGTAAAAACGCAAAATTACATTAAATATTTTCCTTTGAACCCGAGCAGACCAACATTTTTTTATACTTCAAGGGCAAAAAATCGAGGGGCCGGCCGGGAAGGGGGGCGCTGGTCATTCGCCCCCCGATGAAGTCCTGGATCCGCCCCTGCCCCTCCCCCGCCCGTGGGTAGACCTGTGTCGGCAAATAGGGACGCAGCCAGGATTTTCTTAACGGGGGGGAGCTCAGAGTGAAAAGAAATCACACGAAAAGCGCCTGCCGGGAAGACGATGTGCAATGGTTCTCACAAAAAATGCGGGCCTAAGAGGAGGCCGGCGTCCCCCGGGCCCCCATTGGCTGCGCCTATGTCGGCAAATAAATCCTGTTCGGTGTCAGCTCCAGCAACAGTAGGTAACAGCCCCTGGACAAGTCTGTTCCGCATGACTGTCGAACACTGCGGTACAGCCTACATAGCGAAACGTGAATCTGGAAAGGTGGTCTGCCAAGGGCACCGGCGACAGATATTCCTGACAGACGGCAGGACGGAACAAAAATATACTCAGGAAAAGTGGTATGTAATATAGTGACTGTAAGAGTTAACGCCGCAGCCTATAACACTTTCGCACAGTGTTATACAAGAACGACGCGACGAAACGATACAAACTGCCTTAAGCTCTGGTCACAGGTTCCAAGATAATTAAACTTGGCTAAACCATTTAAACCTGGTTTTCAAAGCAGCTTGGTTCAGGTAATCTTACTCTGTTCTGCAAGTGATGTCGCGTCTTTAAGATCTGTAGTTCTGCAATAATACCTCGGCTCGTGAGAGGAATTTCGATTCTTGGTGTTGGTAATCGTAAAGGCGCGTTCTCGCATTTTGTATCGTAAAATAAATGTCTGTAATATGTTATCATAGCCGCCAAAAAGTTCGACATCATTTGACTTTACTTTAGTCGGGGTAGTCCTCTTTTCGCGAGAACTTTAACCTTGGTGCAACTCAGTATTTCCCTATCAAATAACCGAAAAGCCGCTTTGTGAACGGAAAAGTTCTTCCCCTTTTTGGTGCCCGTAAGTACCTGTGCAAAAGCTTTCTGGGATAATACCTTATGCAAGAGATCATATATGACCATATAAAAGAACTAAATTGCGATGACAAGAGATCGTTAGGATATCATTCGCCGGCAATCAGACATCGGACGAAAATGATTTCTATCTCGATGACTGCTGCTATCTTTTTTAGAAAACATGTTATTCATACTCCTGTCAAAATTACTGAAACAGCATCCGAAAATTGTCTGGGAAAAAGATCACTTCAGATGTAAATGGGGGGTCGGTTTTACGATTTATCACTAGCGTATGGTTTATTATCTTTTGGCGGCACCAGTAGTTTTGTTTGTCTGTCTGTTTGTTCGTTTGTGTCGAATGATTTCAAAGTTATCTTTTTTGGCGGCTCTGTGATAGACACGGGCCATGGATCCCGTCGATATTTCTGAAACGTCCCTGGCGGGCGGGGTGGCAGAAAATCAATACCACAATCCACTCATGTCCGTCAAACGCGTCAAACAATACGCCATATGATCGCCTTTGGGGTAGGCCTGCAGCTTGATTGCACCAGATGGCGATATGCAAACATGGTACGATGCCTGTCCGCAGAACCTTTCCCTATGTGAGCCACATGCTAGAGACAATGACCCAACGCCACAGGAATGTTTCATAACCCCCCAATAGCTTCTGCAGTCTATCACATAGAGAAAATGTTTTATGACGGGTCGCTTAGTTACGGGTCCTTCCAGTCAAACATCCCGTTTCTCAATGGCCCTCGGCAGCATGGACATCCTCCGTTTGACTACGAGACATCGTATCGATAGCAAATCTGTCACTTAAATGTATGAGAATCCACTGAAACGTGCATGATGCTTACCTAAATAATGCGTTAACACCGGGGTCATTGTCCAAGCAATGAACAATGTCCTGTTCTTTTTTTCAGATGCATATTTTCGCAGCTCATGAACCTCAACACAACTACCTATCATCATCATCTGTCTTACTAATCTGATGTCGATTGTATGCGTGTGGGGGGGGGGAGCAACTAGCAAGGAAAGAATAACACCCCGCATGTTGTTGCCCCTGCCCTGCCCATCCTGTTGGCGTTTCAGATGGGAGTCCTCTGCTGGCCCCGATTAAATTGAGGTAGACGTTCACCTCTCGCTGGGGCTGCAGGTGTTCGGAGTGTCCTGCGTCTCACCAAACTAGATTCCTGGACGTCCCAGATGGATGCCCTTCTCTTGTTGGGCACCAGAATGCGTCTCAGACGGGACACCAGAAGGCCTCATCCCGAACCGCGTCCTGGGGTGTCTCAGGTATAGCAAAGTTTTGCTCTCTCCGTGTGGAACTCGAACGCCTCCGGCGGACGCCGCGTCTCAGGTGTGTGGCGGCGGATCGCCGGGCGTCTCAGGTGTCTGGCGGCGGGCGCCGGGCGTCTCAGGTGTCTGGCGGCGGGCGCCGGGCGTCTCAGGTGTCTGGCGGCGCTCCGCCGGGTCCCCCGGCCGCCGGCGTGGCCCGTCCCGCCGCTGGGCACACGTGTCGCCCGTTCGTCCTCCGCAGCTGTCCGACGTGCGTGATTCAGCGGCGCCCCTCCCCTCCCTCCCCCCTACCGTCGCCGTCGTCGGTCGCTGGGCCCCGAGGTTCAGTCGGGGAAGTGTCGGGTCGCGCCGTGCGCCGCGTCCGCCGCCGCGCGCCGCCCCCGCCGCCGCGCAGCTGCGAGCGACGACGAACAAACGGCAGCCGGCGTGCGGCGTCAGTTGAACGGGAGACGCCTCAGTCCGGGCCGCTGCCTATCGCAGGACGCCATGGAGAAGATCAGGAAGCTCGTCCGCAGCCTGTCGCAGTCGGTAGGACGGCGCGGTGACTGGGGCGTTTGGGAGGCGCCCGCAGTGGGCAGAGACTGTCAGGTTGACAGAGCGAGTTTTTGGTCGGGGACGCAGCAGTGAGTGTCGTTTTGCGTTCGTTTGCTAAGAATCGGGTCAGGCCGATATTGAGGGGTTTGAACATGAAACCCATAAGCGATTACTGGATGTAGATGGCCAAAAACATTTTAATACGCGACAGGAACGCAGAAGCATCCTGAAAAGTGGTAAGCCAAACATTTCCCCGAAGGGTCAGTGTTAAATTGCGCCAAAGGGGGGAGGCAGAGGCCATGGTCCCATGTCCCCGCCGTTCCTACGCCCATGATACGAGACATTTAACAGCCTTTGAATGAGACGCTGAACTACGGTCGTGTGCCTCTGTCCCGAGTCTCGCGTTATGTCCCGGTAGCGGCGGCAAGATCGTCTGTTGTTTTCCGTTATACAAGTACGTTCCGTCAACATTTTGAACAATTTTACGATGTTGTCAACTTGAGCCCTGATGTGTGCAGAATTGCGTCTGTCACAATGCATAGATACATTTTCTCGTAGAGTGCTTCTCAAATCACTTGTAATTTAGAAATAAAATTTCCCCAAGACTAAGATTTCATTATTTGGATCCGGATGAGAGGCAGCGCGAAGTTTGAGTGACCTCGCTCAGAGCCATGTAACCTATCTCACATGGCTCCAAATTTAAGCCGTTATTAAAAACGCGGCTCCATACCTCGGTGGCGCAAAAGTACACATCTGAACCACATGTTGCGCTCAAAACGCGACGCTCAGTGGCGTTTCAAAACGTTTTTTTCTAAAGAACAACTAGGAAACTCCCGTCAAACATGGTCCAGTTTTCTCCACAACTATTCTCTGTTAGCCTCCTGTCGCCAAGTGTTCGACGACGTCGAAAGACTGGAGTCGGCGCTGACTCTGAAGACGGGCCACTGCGAGGTCTCGATGCCGTTTGTCAGTGAAAGAAAACAAAGCTCGCGTCGTGACCGCGTCGGATCGGCACGACGTTCCACGGCGTCCCAAAACCGGGATTCGGACGAGTAAGGAGGAAGGAAGGGGCGGGGGAGGGGAAGGAGGAAGACGCCGAGAAGGCGCACACACCCTCCGGACCCCTTAAAAGTTCATGGCCGCCTGACGGGCGACAGGTGTTCGTTTGGCCTCGTGGCGTCTTCAGACCTGGGACCCGCCAGGAAGAGTCGATCGGCATTGTGCTAACGAATTGGTTGTCGACTTTTTTCGTAACAGCTACCATGTTCCAAATGTTTTTTCCTCGCTGTCATTATTCGCGTGGGCTGGTCTCAGAGAGCACAGCTGGCTGCATGGGTGGGGAATACGGTGGGGCGGGTGTGGCCTCAGCCACGCCAACTTCAAACGCTGGTGTGGCAGGCCACACCAACTCTTAACAGCGAGTGTTTCTAAAATTGGACGTGGTATGGAACCATCCACACCAAATATTGCACTTTCTCATAAAACTGAAATTGAAGATGTTCTGTATTTTACTTGTGCTGTGTACGATATTGACGCCGTGAAGTAAAAGTCCATGTCTGCGGAAAGTAACCAAAATTGACCAAAAATGAATAAATAGACAGATTACGAAATACAACATTAAAAACAGATTTGACAGCAGAGACGTAAAGATTATGGAACACTTACATAGTCCTGCATTGTAAACCTATAACTGTCGAAGAAACAAAGGCTTTTTGAGGCTATTTTCATCAAAATAGGAAATGGGAGGACTAAAATTGTTGAGAAAATAATGTGGGGGTGACAAAACCAAATATTTGGGACTGACCGGACTGACCTTTACCACACCAGCTTCCGAAACAATCCAACTCCTATGGTCGGCGGTAAAAAATATACATCCAATCTTCCACCACAGACATATTTCGGAATGCCAATGACATGAGATTTCTGTTTCTTAAACTCTGGGTCGCCAAACCCCACCCTGTATATCCCTCGTCATAGTGACTGATGCTATTTCGACGATGCGTGTGGTGATCCCCATGACGCTGCATAAAAGAAACCGCCCCGTGTGGCTCTCCTCGCTTTAAGGACGGCCCGATGCTTATGGCGAGTACTTGCTGTTACACGAAGTTTTGTGGTATTTTTTCTGCGAGAACGGCTCCGAACCAAAGAAGACGTGCGCCCCTGTGTCTCACCATGCGTCAATTACAACTGCAATCAAGAGATGTTGTGGGAAGCACCCATGGACGTAGCGCCCTCAACAAAGGGATAACTGCAAGTAATTTACAGTTATAACTTCGGTCAACGCTTGTTCGAAATGGGCCGTTTGATCGCTCGTGACCAGTTCGGTTCGGGAGCATCGTCATCATTCCACCGAAGAAGGCGAACTTAGCATGGCGTTCATTGACAGTAATTATGTACTGTGTTCCGAAACAGCACGGACAGAAAGACGGAGATACGTCCAGAAACACAGGTGGAGAAACGCACAAACTGAAACATTATTATTATTTTGAAAGACCGCAATATATACATCAGCCTCGTAGCTACCTCCATTTTTAGCACGAATACTCGATGGGAACATCCAGATATGAACACACAGATATTCTGGACGTGTTGCCACACCCTGTTTAAGGTATTTTGCAAGGCAGCTTGACATAGGGCATGGTTTTGGATATTCTTGGTGGTTTGTGTTTTCCCTGTTTATCTTCATTTATGCTTTTTCCGTTCAGTTTCGGCTCCTTCTTTGGCAAGGTTGTTTTTCTTAGTTGGCAGTACCAAAGTCGGTATCATCTGGGTAAAGTGAATTGTATCATAGTCATTATAGGGTGCAGTCAGATTTACAATGACATTTATATTTCACACAATGGGGCGTAATTTCCGCTGAACAGAGCGTCACGAGGAGGCGCTCAGATACATTTGACTTAATGCTTGCAGAGGATGTTATCACTGCTGGAACTCCGAGAGACGATTAAGGAATGAAATTAGTCTCATGCACCGTGGGAAAAAAGTGACATCAAAACAACCAATATTTCTTAGTATGTTATGCATGCGCCATCTCGACAGTGATGTAAAAAAGAAGCGGCAGGCACCTGCTACATTAACCCGGCACCGCCTGGCGTGATTTTGTACCCGCGACCGCCTGGGGTGTGTCAAAAAGAGCACCCACCCGTTATCTTAGGATTTAACCGTCGAATCTGAACCGGTCTACCACCAGTCGAAAGCCATGAGATTCAGAAAATACTATGTTAACCCTGGTCACGTGGCTTGATGACGTCACAGGCCACGTAAAATGTATAACATGACGTCGGAAAAACTGACATCTGTTTGTACCTCATATCATCCGTAATAATGGTCTTAGAGCCTTGAATTGGATATCAAACGAAAGGCCATGGTCTTCTGCATTAAATGCATGCCAAAATGCTAAAAAATGCCGGGTCAAGATCAACCGAGGTCAGGTGGAATATTGTTCTTTCTTTACATGCTAAAGAACGATACTTACTCGAAGTCGTTTTGATCCATGTCACAAAAAGGACGGCAGTGAAACCTTCTGATGATCAGTTTTGCATTACCTGCTTTTCATCCAGTCAAGGTCAGTTTAGGTCAAGTCAGATAATGTTGCATTACTCTTTCTGACAAAGAACGATAATTACTCCCTAGAATTCTTAACTGCGTCAAGTACAGAGTCGAAATGATATCTCAGAATAATTAAATCTGCTCTGTCTGTTCTTTATCGGATCAAAGTCAAGCCGCGACAAGTCAAGTCACGACAGATAGTTATTTTTTATTTCCTGACTAGGAACAATGATTACTTGCTGCTGCTGCTGAAAGATCTTCCACTGACAATGTTGCATTTCATTTCGTTTTGACATCTACCTATGACGTGACCTGACATGACCTCACGTTGCATTTAGTGAGTCTTTCTGAGAGATGGATATAAGTCTGCTTGTCTGATTTGAATGGTAGGAAAGGTCAGCAACACCCACAATGCAAGTCAGTCCAACTGTCGTCGTGCATGTGACCTAGCATGGTCTCTTATGCGGACGTGTCACGGTTGTATATTCTTTTGGGGAACGGTCCTATGCAGGTCCAAATAATTCTTGCGTTATATTCGCAAATATTGTAAAAAAAAAAAAACAAGCACGTTGGCGTCACCACCCGAAGAGGCAAAAACATGCATGGAAGGGCTCACTCATAACGTTATATCTCTATGACTTCTTCTAGCATGGACATGGTTTTGATGTCAGAATACGTAAAACTGATTGACAAACAGGTACTGAAAATTTGGTTGGGCTGACTCTAACGGTTCAGACTTTATTCAAGAAAAACCCAAGAGGTTGCCTTATTTGACAACCCCAAGCGGTGCCGGGTTAATGAATCACCTTGCGACTTACGAGTATGCTGCACTACTCTATAGAAATGATAGAGTGCATTTTCATAGTGTCACGAGGGAAGGAAATCAAATGCGATGATTTGATTAAAAGTGCAGTTTGAACATAACGAACAGATAAGGCAGTTTATTTTGGTTATTTGAGCAGGCACCAGCATTAAGCTCTAACGTTTTAAACTGACATACATTTGTGCGGAACCTCTTTCAATTTGATTTGATTTGATTGTGATAACTGACCGGCTATCCAATCGCTTCGTGGTTGATTATATTTTACTGCAATCTTTACGTTCCGTGGTGACTAGAGCACTTCACGGATCGGATGAATCCGCGGATTGCGGATTGATCCGCAGGGCAGATTGGACCGGACCAAAAAATTCAAGTAAGGTACGGATTAGGACCGGACCGGATTTTAGAATCTGACAGGTCACACGGATTGGACGTATTGAAAATCAGTTAGATTTCAAAATACGCTAAATGGACACGTTTTTTTGTAGCCAGTCAGAAGACTTATACTGGATTTGTTTAAATGGAACAATTAAACATGGCTAGATATGCCACATTTGTCTATTTATGACGACAGGAACCAAAATTTCAATACAGATTGGCGCGGATTCTAATAAGTATATTTTTGCTACCACGGATTCCGGACCGGATTCAAGAATTTTGGAAAAGGAGGACTGAACATGGATTGGACCGGATCCTGAAAATCTAGTCCGTGAAGTGGTCTAGTGGTGACGCTTTGGATGGCAGAACCTGGCATGCAGGCCGCCATATAGTCGGTATGATGCAAGGGCCACAGGGGTATGCGGATACGAACATCTCGTTATGTAAACCTTCTGGAAAAAATGTCTTGTTTATTGCTGGTTTTTTTTTTTGAGGCAACGTTACCAGTATTTTGGTCTTCATCTTTTACAGAAATGATGGGGATTCGGGAACATATGCAGAATAGAGCAGAGGAGATTTTCACCAAGGATTGAACCTGCGATTCTTCATTTTGAGGGAATGCCATCTGAAAAGAAGCCATCAGTGTGCTGGATTGAAATGCCTTTTGTGTGCTTGTAATGGCAATAAAAATTTAATGATGGAAATTAATATATCTTAGCTGTAATACTTTATGCGTCGAGTACAATATTCGCAGACTGTCCGATGCGGCTGGGTCAGCAACAGCCCGGCTGCCGTCGATCTGAACCGTGGGGAGCGTATTGATGCCTCCGGCCTGCGGCTCCGTGACGGAGGAATGTTTAGACCACTCCGTTGGCGGAGCGACGCGCCGGGCCCGTGCTGACGTCACATTCGGCCGCTGGCAGGGCTCGATGATGGAGGCCCGCCGCCGCGCCGGCCCCAGCGCTGACCCGGTCGATTGGTACGAATACTACGCACCGGGAGGCCAAGTCTCTGAGGGCGTGGTAGCCGAGGGCGATACGTTCACGCTCAACGGACTCGAGTTCCAGGTGGGTCACGCGGGCCGCCGCCGCCGCCGGCTCGGCACCGGCTGGGGTAGGCGCCCGGCTGTGCGTCCGTGTCTTTCTGTTCATGTCGGGTGGTGGACGGCCGTGCATCAGATGTAGGGAGGAGGCGGCCAGGATGTGAGCCGCCGTTTTTTCGAGGGACGAGTGCCGTATTACCAAATCAAGCCGTCTAATGGAGATGACGTGTCCGATTCAGGAAATGTTCAATGAGCTCATTCGAAGCCGTAGTCCCATTCTGATCGGTCTGGACGCGGGCTAGCATACAGTCTTTGAGTTCTGGCCGCTTTTGAATACCCCATTCGTGGTATCCGTTGCTGCAGTCTCAAGTCGCTGAAATTTACGCGTGCGCCCCGTCCAGGACATTGGAGACACTATGGGAGCTGTGCCAGACCAGCCGACCAGCCGCGCAGCGCTCGGGCCATTGAGACGAGCTCTGGCGCGCCTGTGTTCTCACCAGTTGCCAGGAGGAGCTCGTGTTTACGTTGGAAGGGTGGCTGACCTTCTATTGCAGAGTGTTGTCCTGAACTGGCCATGAACCGCGCACGTCCGCGCCTGTTACGCCTCAAACATGGCCGGTACACTGGTACCGGGCTGGCTGATTTTGTGCACGTAGCGTATGCCATTGAAATGGGTGGTTTGCCAACGGACATTTATCAACATTTTTATCCAGTTTCAAATGGCAATACAAATGATAACCAACCGACAAGTCCGTTTGCAAGCGTGTATTACCAAAGCTATCAAGCTTCTCGTAATGAGAACAAATGAGAAGGCTACTCATTCTCATTTGTCGCTCTCGGGCATGGACAGTACGCTCGTTGCATCCAACACCCCAGTGTAGTATGGGCATTTCAACGGCATCTGAGCACCTCAGATCCACTCGGATCGGGCGACGTCCTGTTGAACAAGGTGTCGAGTGGACACTTCCCCCCCCCTCTTCCTCGCGATGGCCCGTTTCCGGCCCCAGTCGTTGTCTGGCAACCTCACGCCTTCTCGCTTGCGGTTGCTTTTGTGCTTTGTGCTGACGCGATTGCCTTACGTCAGATCTTCAGTGGCGCTGTGCACTATTTCCGCATCCACCCGGCCTACTGGCGCTCCACGCTACGCAAGATGCGCGCGGCCGGCCTCAACACGGTCGAAACGTACGTGGCCTGGAACCTGCACGAGCCGCAGATGGACGTCTACGACTTTGGCGACGGCGGCAACGACATGTCCGAGTTCCTGGACTTGCCCGGTCAGTCCGGGAGGGGACCACGAACCGCAGACGTGCAGATAGATCGAACGAAGCAACCTTTGGATTGTTCGTCTTGGAACTTTGCTTCAAACGAAGACACAGCATGTGCAACTGCACACGCCGCGCGGCGTGTGCAGTTGAGTGAAGGTGTGTGTGGTGCAGTCCCGAAGCGTACTGGCCCGTGACACGAGTTTTCTTTACATCTTGGTCAGGCTACCTGAAGATGGCCCAGGAGGAAGACCTGTTTGTGATCCTGCGTCCGGGTCCCTACATTTGTTCCGAGTGGGAATTCGGCGCCCTTCCCAGGTATTTGTCGTCACTGTGTTTTGTCTTACTGATTTAACATCTTAAGGGCGCTGAAAGCTTACCAGACGTCAGCTGCAGATGCTCACTGTGGCGGAAGTATCCGAACTGTTTTGAGACTGTTCATGTGTATCAGGGATCTTGTGTGAATGAACAAATCGACTGTCTGAGTAAATGGACATTATTCCGAAAAACGTCTGGTTTGTGCTTGTGTTTCGATGTCCCGACAATTACGTGTGCAGCACTCCATCAAACGTATTTGAGTTTGGTGCTCCGCGTCGAAGATACAAGATTCCATTTTCCATTACGCCATAGAAAAATTTGTTTTATAATATAATTTCCCCAGTTTCCTGTCAATCGGCGCATAACGTGGCGCGTCCTTGGGGCACTGATTGCTCCAAAGTGCGTTCGTCACTCATCGTTTCAGCTACCTGCTGCGGCAGTATAACGTTCATGTCCGCTCCTACGACGCCTACTACCTTGAACGGGTGGAGAAGTGGTTTGCGCAGTTGCTGCCCAAAGTCGCCGACCTGCAGTTCACCAAGGGTGGCCCCATCATTGCTGTTCAGGTGAGCTCATCTGTGCTCGTTGTGTGTGTGTGGAAAACAGAAAAAATGTATTGTTAGAAGTTGGAGCTCTTTTGCCGTTGAAATTTCTATGTTGCTAGTACTTAACGCTTCTATTGAGGTTAATATACTCTTATAATGGCCTGCTACCGCGCCGCCCGTCTGGCAACATTCGCTGTTGTGGTTATGTGACTCATATTTTCTTTACCACGGGATGCGGTCTTTTGCGCTCATGACATTTTCGGGTCATGAAATTTGATGGAGACTGGTGTATCCTGTTATCAAAAGCTCATTTTATTCGTACCTCCTAGTGGTTACGTCCAAAACGTTGCAACTGACTTAGCTCTAAAACGTTTGCATTTGTTTCGCCGTAGCATCATATGCGCCATAAACTCACTCAATTCCTCTGGCGCACAGGTCGAAAACGAGTTCGGCGCCTTCGGCTACGAGGACTTCCCCCGGGATCGGAAGTACCTGGGTCACGTGAAGGACTTGCTGGTGCAGCACGGCATCACGGAGCTGCTGGTCACCTCGGACTCGCCGGCCAGCTCGGGAGACATGGGATCACTGCCGGGAGGTGCGTGCAGGAACTGGATCAGCGATAATTTGTGAATCAAGCTCTCGGGCTCGAAGAACGCATAGAAGTCGTCTCGATCTTAATTTTAGCTGGAGAAACGTGAGCAGCGATCCCGAATTCTCCCGGTAGACAGCGTACCTCGGAAAACCTCAGGTACACTGCGATCAGCCGCCATGTACGGCCAGGAATGCGCGGATTGCTCTCCAGACGATCGCGCGCCGGTCAGCCGCCGCTGCTCGGCCGCTGCCCGCGGCTGACGAACCTGCGAGCCGCGCTCTGTAACCCCGCGTCCGGCACCGTTCCAGTGCTGCAGACGGCCAACTTCCAGAAGGACGTGTCGGCGCAGCTGGCGGCGCTGCGGGCGCTGCAGCCCGGCCGGCCGCTCATGACGATGGAGTTCTGGACCGGCTGGTTCGACCACTGGCTGGCGCCCTTCAAGGCCGGACTCGACGTTGACGGTGGGTGGTCGGCGCCGTGTCGGCGCGTTGTGCTGGCTCGGCGAGGTACTGCTAACCTCTCGCGGATCGGCACTGTCTCGGCGCCCACTGTCGCCCCCACAAGGTACCGCCGACCTCTTGTGGGTCGGCAGAGTGTCCCTGGCCTCTCGTGGGTGGGCGAGGTGCCCCTGACCTCGTGGGTCGGCGAGGTACTGCTGGCGTCTCTTGGGTCGGCGGAGTGCCCCTGACCTCTCGTGGGTGGGCGAGGTGCCCCTGACCTCGTGGATCAGCGAGGTATTGCTGGCGTCTCTTGGGTCGGCGGAGTGCCCCTGACCTCTCGTGGGTGGGCGAGGTGCCCCTGACCTCGTGGGTCGGCGAGGTACCGCTGGCCCTGCGTGGGCCTGTCACAGATCATCAACCCACTGGGGACCGGCGCTGGAAGGACGGCGGCGGCCGGAGGCGCCTGAAGGAGATCCTGAGCTAGTCGTCTGAGTCTGGAGCGACTCAGAGCGCTTGGTTTGAGCGGGAAGGCGGGTTAGGACCTTGTTGGGCCAATACTGGTGCTGTCCTTGCTGTGCTGCGCCTGTTCACCACGAAAAAACAAGCACGTCGTGAAATCGTACTCATCAAGTACAGAGTACTCATCCCTCCGTGTTGGCAGGATTCCGTGAGATCTTGGACACCATCTTGAAGAGCAACTCTTCAGTGAACATGTATATGTTCCAAGGAGGCACCAACTTTGGGTTCATGGCCGGCGCCAACTGGGTCAACATGAACCCCAGCTTCACTCCGGATACGACCAGCTATGGTGCGTTGGGACCCTCACCACCAGAAGCAAAGGTTATATTTAGAAGCGTAGTTTATGTGTTCATCAATGTGGAGATGTCAGTGGTTTATTTGTATCTCGTCGTTGTGTGTCACAGAAGCATGGATTTACCGTGATGCATTAAAATGTTGGCACATCGGCAGCCGTATGGCGCAATTAGTCACAAAATTACGACGATATTACGCGACAAGTGACGCAATATCCTCGCTTGCTCATGCCTTTATGCCACAGACTACGACGCCGTTTTGAGCGAGGGAGGCTGCTACACTGAGAAGTACAACATCACCAAGGAGCTGCTGCAGAAGTATTCTATCGTCAAGAACCTCAAGCCGGTCGATCAGCCGGCTGAAAATCCGGTGAAGGCGTACGACTTCGTGGAGCTGAAGGAGGCCATCTCGATGGAGGGCCTGTGGGACCAGCTGACGCCGGAGCGCAGCGAGCATCTCATCAGCATGGAGAATCTCTCGGTCAACAACGGCTCCGGCCAGAGCTACGGCCTCGTCTGGTACCGCGCCAACGTCACCACCAAGGCCGACTCGGTGCTCACCATCCGGGGTCACGTCAGGTCAGGTCACGGTCGGGGCGGGCCGGTGTGGTCCGCCTGGGCTTTCCTCGCCGGGCAGTGGGAGGACGGAGCCCAGAGCGTCAACGGGCTGTGACCTCACCATAACAGTGTCCGGAGTTGTTGGAATAAGTTGGAAGCGAGTGAATGTGAGCCGGTTTCGATTATCGCTTGAAGTAGTTTTTAATGTTACAGTACCAGTCATTTAGCACCATTCAGTAGCCATTTTGAACAAGTTTCGACGAACATAAGGAAATCAAAAATAGAAACAGAATTCTGGATCCGAGGGCCATAATCTCTTTTTACGTTATCTTTTACTGCAGCTGACCTGTGGCTGAGCTGTAAATGTATTTTTTTCGTCGGTGATGGAATAGAGCACATAGTCTCCAAAGCCTTCATGTTACATCTTTAAATTGAAACACGAAATTGTCGTCTCCGTTATCGCCGCCGATGCCGCCGTGAGCAGTTGCAGCCGAACGGGCGCTCTGAATCTTTGTGTCAATGCACTGGACTGCTTGGTACCAACTGGCATCACGACTGTAATCACCAGCTGCCACTGGTACGCCGACTTTGCACCGACGGCTCGGTTTGACACCCTGTCGCGGCCCTCTGCAGAGATGTGGCGCTGGTTGTTATCGACGGCCAACTCCTCACCAAGAAGCCAGAAAACATTCCCGCCATCGAGTCGTTCGGTTACTGGCCCGTCAAGTAAGCAAAACTTTTTCCATTATCGCCGTGTTCGAGAATGAGGTCATGTACTTTGTGGTGCCTCGGGGCATGAAAATGTTCTCGTTCGGGACAGCGTGTTCAGTATCTAAAACATGGCCATAAGAACGGGTGGAGGGTTCGTCGGTGCCATGGCTCCCCCATTTTCCGGAAATGCTGAGCATTAACCCTACGGCTATGCATGGAAAGAATCGACTTTAAAATTGGCTTTGGCGTCCCCACTGTCTGAGACGTTTCTACACCTTGTGATACGGAATGTCTTATAACGTTTTCATTTTGTTTCAGAGACGCCTCCGTAACGTTGCCGTGCGAGGCAGGAGACCATGTCCTGCACATTCTGGTGGAGAACATGGGACGAGTCAACTACGGCCAGCCGTACGTTCTGGACTTCCAGCTCAAGGGTCAGTAGACGTGCAATGTGCTCATCACAAAAGAAACGGGAGGAGCTCTACTTTGGATTGATACAGCGCGAATATATGAGGCTTTTACGTTTTCTTTGTTCTTCTTTTAGTGCCTTCTGAAGCGATACTGTGTGGTCTGTTAAAACGTTCGGCAAGCACTACATGCTTTGGTCTGAAACTAGTCTTCTCGTGGTCAGGTCTGTATGAGGGCCCCGTGGAAATAGACGGCACGCCCGTCTCTGGATGGGCCATTTCTGCGATGGAAATGAAGAAAGACTGGATTAACAAGTGAGAATCGATACCCGCTACAAAATGAGGAGGTTCTGTCTGAGCCGGATGTGCTATTTTCCCGCGACTTAAGTTGATGTTAGTCACCCCGTTTCTTTGCACTGTACAGCTCTCTTACCAAATGTCGCAGTATCTTCAAATCTTCGGGATCTCTTGGTATATCACCTCTGCACATTTTGCTGAGAAAAGACAGCTTTTAATATCGTCCAAGCTTACGCCAAAATGAAGTCCTAAAGACGATGGTGCTCTATGGTTTTACCATTTTAAGTTTGCTTGATCTTTTTGGGTGCAGTTGTGCATCGATAAATTGCGGATTTATCGAAGGGGGCCATCGATGAATGGGATAAAAACCCAACACACACCATCGCGGAAGGGAGCCAGCATATCATGGAAGTTGACTGGTTACTGCCGTCGGTTGGGCGTCGGTCTGGAGCGACGGAAGAGGCAGAAGGCAATGGCGTAGCCGGCTGCCTGAGGCCGTCCGTTCTGACGGCGTTCGTCGGCCGGCAGCCTGCAGCAGTGGCAGCCGCTGGAGGCGGCGCCGGTCTCGCTGCCGACCATGCTGCGGGGCACGTTTAAGGTGGACGATCCGGCGGACACGTACCTGGACATGCGCCAGCTCACCAAGGGCGTGAGTCTGGGCCGGCGACGCGCTCAGCAGACGACCGGACGGCGTGTCGTGACTGGCGCGCTGTGGCCGTCCGTCCCTGCTCTAAAGCGCCGGAGACTTGATGTGATGCGTGTGGTGTCCGATAGGGCAGGCACTCTGGGTGGTGTGTCACCATTGGTAGCCCTTCCAACGCACGAAAATTTTAACATAAGTACTGCATGGTTTAAGTTCTGCATAGAACGAAGAATTGGGAGCATAATGGTCCCGGTTCTACCACCTTAAAAACGTTCCCACACACACGTTTGATGTGACTTGTAACTGAGTCACTGCTTCTCTGCATTGCTGTTCGTCACGGAGTTTCCGTGTACGCTTTTGCGTGGTGTGCGGGTTAAGCGGGCTCCTCACAACTCACGTCACCATTACCCTGGCCTTGCTTCGGTTGCCTTGCGTCACACGTAGCGGAAACCGGTGGTAT
This sequence comes from Capitulum mitella, assembly GCA_030062745.1. Lineage (NCBI taxonomy): Eukaryota > Metazoa > Arthropoda > Thecostraca > Pollicipedomorpha > Pollicipedidae > Capitulum > Capitulum mitella. The sequence continues at coordinate 824,534 of CP099847.1, read as the reverse complement.
GTCGGCAGATCGTGTTCGTGAACGGCTTCAACCTGGGCCGGTACCTGATCGCCGGGCCGGTGTTCACGCTCTACCTCCCGGCGCCCCTGCTGACCGCCGGAGACAACGAGGTCAGTGGCGGCCGGCCGGACTCCGTTCCATGAAATGAAAAGCCTGCCTTATGTCGGGGAATATTTCCTAGAGTCGCAACACTCAGGGATATGGCTCGTATGTGCGGGTGTGTATGCGCCGATGAAACGGAATTTCGCCGTTTGTATTCCCTGGGCCCTTGGTCTGATGCGTCGTATTTGGCAAATGACAAAGAGCAAGGATGTCTGAGTCATTCGAGTGCGTTCCGCCCGACTGCTTGCAGATCGTCGTTTTCGAAGAATTCGGCACGTCAGACGCGACCATCAACTTCTCCAGCCACCCGATCACTGTAGAGACGAAAACCGTCAGCAAGGAGTGGGCGAACATCGCCCCGTGACGCGCACCGGCGCCGGCGTGCCGTGCCGTGCGCGGCCGGGTCACGGCACCGTGACTCCCTCGTAACATTCCGACGGAGATGTCCCGGGCTGTGTTCGGGAACTGGCTTACCTGGCTTATCCCGAGCTGTCATGCGGCCAAACGGCGTTCTGCAGTGAAGCCGTTTTCTCTGTTTACCTCTTGCTCCAAAACGGCCGTATTGTCGAGGTCCGATAGGAGGAAAGAGGTAACGGGATGCGTCAGCCAAGTCATTTCGCGAACGCGACCCTGTTTTCTACCCAGCGCGGATTCCTATGATATCCTGACGTCAGCGATGTTGAGTAGTGGTGTCCGAACTGTGTTGCGTTCTTCTCGCTGGGTCACGTGTTGAAAAACAAACCCTTCGCATCACCCAAATCAGGAAAAGAATCGTAACTTCTTTGTTGATCAGATAGAACAGGAGACAGGAGACGTTTGAATGCAAACTTTTACTGCCAGATTCAGTAAATCATTGTTTAGATGTACTGCCGAAGCCGTCCGCAGGTTTTGAATGTTCCTTGTTTAACAGTAAAAATCTTTTTTTTTAAGGGCGGCGTTCTTTTCACCGTTTCCAAGAAGTTACCGAATTCTTCCCACACCAGCATCCACTGTCTGTTCTTTCCGTTTCGCTCGTAACTCATAAACGTTCCCGTAAAAATAATAAACATGCACTCTTATGCAGAAGCCACTCTGTCTTGTACGATTTCGCGTCCTGGTTGTGTGTCCTGATGTAATTTGCTGATAATAAATGTGGGCGACTGTGTTGAATGGTTTATGCGCATGAATGCTTCGCTACTACTTAACAGCCTCGATGGGTCTTCCTGTCGGTGACCAGGTAGGTCTGTTCCAGTGGGGCTCACCGAGGCCAGACCTCATTTGTTTGCCCCGCCACGTTTCCTCGGCGTGCTGACAGTATTCAACCTGCGTAGGTGCCGTGCATCAGTCTACATAGATGAGAATATGTTGTATTCGTGAGACTACCTGTTTCACCTCGCAGTCTGACTTGTCCAGGGGAAATGAATGCACGGCCGCTTCGAGGCGCAACGAATGACATCAGCATGCGGCGAGGTAAAGTAAAATAAATCAGGCAATTGCCCCACCTCCAGCTCCGAGACGTTCCCCATGGAAGAGCGACAAGCTGGTCGGCTAGTACGTGCCCGAATTAAATGGCTTCTAATTTTCGCAATAAAAATGTATCTTGCAATCTCGGTGCTGGCACACATACGGCCAAAATGGTGGCCGACCAAAGCAAGTGGTGCAAAACACTTTCATTTAATCGACACTCAACAATTCACTGTTGCAGTACCTACGGGCGAAGACACTCCGAGCCCATTCTGAACTTGTCCATGGATGCATCCTGGCGAAACGTCCAGAACAAAATACAGGCTGGACTTCCGAACGTCGTTTCCAGCATGGCCCAAGTGGGGATCCAGGGGGAGGGGAGGGCGATGGGGGTGGTCGCCCCTCGAAGCCTGAGAAGGGGTCCCACGAGAGAGGCCCCAAGGAGTCCCTCTCGGTCCTAAAAGGGACCGGAAGGGGTCTCGTATGAGCTTCACGGGTCTGTTAAAACGTGACGGGTTCTTGATGCGGTCAGGGGGCATCTGGGAAGGTCAGATGGCCCCTGAGACGAATAGAAGGGCCCAGGGCCGCAGCCGAGGGGAGGGGAGGGTCCGAGGGATCACAGGACAGGACAGACCAGGACCCCCGAAATGCGTGAAGGGGGCCCATCACCACCGAGATTATAGAAAATTACTCCTATAAAAACCGAAGCAATCGCCAAAATGTTTTAAAAATGGTAGACAAGAGAAAACAAAAGATGGAATTATAGATCCAAACAGGGGCGTCGATTTGTATTCTTTCGAGGGGGCTCTGGCCCACCCAATGTTGATTTGGGCCCCTCTAATGTTGGTTTGGGCCCCTCCAATATTTTTTGCCAGTTTTAAAGGGAACCGGGCAAAAATAACGAAAGAAACGGCCGCAATAAATAAAAGATAGGCAGAAAGTGAAGAATAAGACATAAAGTGGTGTATTTGTCTATCTTTCTATCTTATATATATATATATATATATATATATATATATATACAACATAAAATGGGATAAATCTGTTGAAAAAACACATTTGGGGGAGGTTGGGTTGTCGGGCCGACGGCTCGGCCCACCCAATCATTCGCAGAAATTGACGCCCCTGGATCCAAACATATCGAATGGCCCCTACCGGCTTGAAGGGGGCCCCTGCCAGCCTGTGGAGGCACCCTGCCAGATTGTAGGGGCCCCTGCCGGTCTGAAGGGGACCCCCTGCCGGCCTGCGGGGGCCCCTGCCAGCCTATGGAGGCCCCTGCCGGCTTCTAGCGGCCCCCTGCTGTCCTGTAGGGCCTCCTGCTGGCCTGCGGGGGCCCCTGCTGCCTGCAGGGGCCCCCTAGGAGGTTGCCGGTCTGCAGGGGCCTCAACTGGCCTGTAGGATCCCCTTGCCGGCCTTTTGGGCTCCCTACCGGTCTGCAGAGACCTTCTGCCGGTCTGTAGGGACCCCTGTCAGCCATGGAAGGGTCCCAAATGGCCTGTGGAGGGAACCCCTGCTGTTTTGTGGGCCCTTGCTGGCCTATATGGCTCCCTGCCGGTCATTAGGGGCCCTCTGCCGGCATACAGGGGCCCCCTGCTGGCTTGTAAGGCCCTGTCAGCCTTTGGAGGGTCCCTGCTGTCCAGAGGGTTCACGTGAAGTGTGCGGAGGGGAACCGCTGGATGAGGGCTCCGGAATTTTTACCTGGCTTCGTCTCTGGAAGGGTCCCGGAAGCTCCCAAAGGGCCCCTGAGACGACAATAAGGTCCTAACACGGCGGACTGCCACTGAGTCTGCCAGAAAGGTGATAGAGCCCCTGAGACGGCCAAAATGAGGACTTCCTAGGACGGCATAGGGGCCCATGGAATGCCATAGTGGCTCCGAATGGGTTTCGCAGACCTGTATGGAAAGCTGAAGGTCCCTGATGCAGTCAGAGGGCCTCCAGGAGGATTAATGAGACCCTGAGACGGTAAGATGGCCCCTAAGATAAATAGAAAGGCGCATGAAACTCTCCAAGGGTCCCTGGGACCGAAAGAGGGGTTCCAACACGACAAAGGGTCCATGAGACCGCTTAAAGTGCCAGAGAGGCACCTGAGACGGTAAAAACTTTAGAGGTTGTCTAGCACGGCCCAAGGAGACCCTGACCAACCAGGGGGTCCCCCTGAAGAGGGATTCATCAGTGACCTTCTTAACCTCGAGAAGGGCCCAAATGGCCTTTACTGGTCTTTTTGAAAACTTCAAGGGTTCTTGATGCAGTCAGGAGAACTCGAGAAGGTCAGGTGGTTCCTGAGACGGCAACGTGAGCCCCTACACGGCAGATGGCCCCTGGGGCCGCCAAAAGGGTCGGAGAGCCCCTGCGAGGCAGAGATGATAAGAGGACCTCTGAGACGGTGCAGGGGCTATGGACGGCCAGAGAGCCCCCGAGTGTGTTACGCAGGCTCCTGGCATAGAAAAATCCGAACAGAGGAAGACCCCTGATACTGCCATGGAGGTTATCAGAGACGTTCAGAGGGCCCATAACAATGTATATTGGCCCTGAAATCGTCAAAAATCCTTTGTAACTGTCAGAGGCCCATGAGACAGCAAAAATGTTCCCCAGATACGACAAGAGGGGCAACTAGGACAAGACGGGGTCCACTGAGACTGCTAGAGAGTGGTCTTTGAGACCGCTCACTAATAGTCTCTAGCAGGGGCTACAGGGGTCAGACTACCATAGGGGCCCCTGAAACTGCTATTTGAGACGTCCAGACAGCTCCTGAGACGGTCAAAGAACTTGAAGCATTGCCAGAGACGCCTCTGTCACGGCAGAGAGAGACTTATAAGAGAGCCATTGTTACCGCCTACGGCGATAAATTCTACAGGGATGACAGGAGGGAATCCGAGATGGCTTAAGTGTCTGTGAAACTACCAGATGGATCCATCAAACTGCCCGAAGTGTCCCTGAAACTACCAAAAGAGCGCCTGAGACGTCCCGAAGGACACGTGAAACTGTAAAAGGAACCTGAGACCACTAGAGGGCTCTGACACGGCAGACGATCCGAGACCACCAAAACGCTGGCAAGTCTCCAGAAGCTGCAAGGGGGCAGAGGGGCTCCTCTTGCAGCTTATACAGACACGACATTTCAAAGAGAGGAAGGGACCTAGCCGCCTAAGATCCCTAACATCGGCGGGATTTTAGACGGCGAAGTCCCTTTTAACCATGTTTCGGCGACTTTATAAGGGAACAAAAACGCAGAATTTTATCAAATGAAGTGACGCGCTTAAATTTTGTTGGTTACATAACATGGTAAAAAAACGCAAAATTGCATGAAATATTTCAGCCTGAACCCGAGCAGATCAACGTCTTTTCATAACTGAGGAGCGAAAAATGGGGGAGGGGGCGGGGAGGAGGTCCCGCCAGTGGCGGCGGATTTAAATTCCATTGGGGGGATAGGATTTCCAAGTCGGGTAAAGTTAAATAGTTATAGATTGGTAGGTACCTGCTCACTGCGTGTATCGAAAATAAGAGGTAGTTTTATAATGGCGTCAAAATATTTGCACACAAGATGTACATGAAAATCAAGCAGCCTAATAATGAGAAAAAAATAAAAGTAAGGTATGCGTGAGAATGCCTGAAGCCCCGTCACGTGAACAACTACGGCTGTTACGCTGCCTTCGGCCTAGTGGGTCAGACGGCCGCCGCGTATTTCAATGAAATACCTCGCACCACGTGCATAAAAGCTGTGGAAATATATATTTGGCGATCACATCCTTTTCACTTCTAGGGCCAAACTTATCCCAATGCAGGGATGGAATTTTCGTGCAGAAATGCACATCTTCCCGCGTTAGCCTCGCAACAACACAAAAGATGGGCGAATACTTCAACCAGTCTGTTCGTTAAATTCATTTCCTTCTTAAATTATTTAGTTGACTTTGTAACTATGAGATGAGCGCAAGGAAACCACAAATGAGGTCATTTTTTGACCGCCATCCTCCAGTATTTCGGAGAAGCCCGGTAACAAACATTCGATATACGCAACTCCTGCTGTTTCATATGCATGTCCGCATTTATGGGCGCAGAAGTACACATCCAGGCGCACTGCGCGCACAGCATATTGTGGTAGTCCATGCTCACGGTAAACGTACGAAAAACCCATCCGTATCGAAATTATGTAAGCCCACATGTACGATTCCAAAAGGTATCATGTATCATCATACATCATATATGATATACAAACTACGCATACCATTCTGAAATGACCAGAGTACTATGCAAACACAAACCAGCTTGTGGGAGCAGTTAACCTCCCTTCCCCCCACACACAAATATAAGTTAAGTTTTTTTTTAAGCAACACGAAACCTCGACAGTCGGACGGCAGCGCCAGAGGTACAGCAGGTCCAGTCAAATCAAACTCTACCGAACACCGTCAACCTTTTAACTGGATGATTTTCCACAAACTCACGCAGGATGACCATGGGATCCAGCCTTCTTGCACGATCACCGTGCATAATTTAGAGAGGTGATTTTATTTAAAAATGTTAGTCTTTTGCACCGATCTGATCACGATTACATGTCCTGTCACGTTGTATGATTCCCGAAAATACGTATGTTATGTTATGTTATGCTGTGTTAATGTTATGTCAACATGGATGAGACCCAGACACCGACAAGTCTGTGTAAGACCCTGCTCGTCCGACCGACGTTCGAGGTCACCCAGTCCGGTCTTCGCGCGGAAGTCGGCCCCCGAGCCACGGCATACATAGACCATACACAGTGCATCCGTAACATTCACCCAGTCACTGCATCCTCATAAAGTGCGATTGTAGCGAATCCTACATGAACCTACAAGTAGTCCTTTGAAGGAACCGACGGCACTAAACGTGGTGCACGACGGTTGAATATCGACTGTCTTCGCGGCAATGGCCAAGAGTCCATTAAAACCTGTTGTTTTTCTAAACATCACATTTTGGAACTGAGCCGATGGCGAAGGTTGTGCCATCCACAATCCACATAACAACTGCGATTTCTTGTAAGTACGACACGTTGGTAACGACAAAAATCTGGCCTACCGTCCAATATACGTCTCTGAGTGGGCGGCACAGCAACGGTGATCGTGGACAGCGGTGCCGAAAAGGACGCCGGCACCGACTGTGCGAGACAGGATGCAGGTGGTGGTGGTACTGGAGACGCGGCTGGTGGCGGGAACAGAGGGCATTCCGGCGACGGTGGCAAGCGGCAGGATGTCGCCGAGGACCGTGCTGGATGAGTGGCTGTTTGCACTGATGAACGGCCCGCTATGCTTGGGATAGGTTGAGATGGATTCCTAGAATGGCAAATAAATGGTAATGCTGTATGCACACACATGCAGTGTGGACTCCATACTTAAGTGTGGAGTCCACTTAAGTATGGAGACATGACAAGTAAGGGAGTGCATGACTAGTTTCAGGCTCATAAGCCACCCTTGTGAACCCATGGCCATGAAGCTCCATGGTGAAGTAGATTGCCAGCCATGTTTCATTTACAAGAGACAGGAAACATTGTTCTCGTCTTAGCAGCTATGTCATGCAAGCAGGCATCCTGATGGATGTGAATTATGAACTTACAAAGAGAACACCTTTACATGGAAGAACAGTCAAATAAATGCTAGCATGGACAAAAGAAGACTGAAAAAGGTTGGGCCAAAATCTTATGATAATCATCCATATGGCCATAACTTTCAACCTACCAGGCCAAGGCAGTTCAATGAATGACCAGCATCTGGAAAGATCTTGCTCACATTTAACTTAGACTAAGTAAACCTTAGTGGCTTGGCCACAGTAGTATGTAACCAACACAGCAGGGAGAGGCAGGTGTAGCCCTGATGCCCTGATAGGACTAAAAGCAGTACCTCAATAAGAGAAGTCAATACAATGTATATATATATATATATATATTGTATGTATACAATGTATATATATAAACATATATATTGCAGTTATATAACACATAAACACACACACACACACACACATATATATATATATATATATATATATATATATGTGTGAGTGTTTATGTGTTATATAACTGCAATATATATGTAGCGGAGAGTGGGGTAAAGCGCACACCTTAAGGAAAAACGGCGATATCATATGTGGTTGCAATGCTGCAAAGGAATGAAGGGTATGGTAAGAAGCTCTGATAAATTGGCTAGCTGTTGTAAAACACCTGTTTTGAAGGAATGATTCTAAAATAGATTAAAATCGTTTTTCCCAAAGCGGTTTAAAATGGCGCTTTACCCCCTATATGGGGTAAAGCGCCCTCTGGTGTGGGGCAAAACGCCCCCAATCATAGCTCCGCCATAATCGCGATATTCTGTACTTTACTCCGATATTATTTCTTCAAAGGGGTGAATGAGCAATCACCATATGTGTTGTTATTCCAAGCACACGTTTGCCAGCAAAACCAAGGAGTTCTGGACCCAATGCGTAAGCAGCAGCACATCAGTAGCTCTAACCATCTCAAAACGGAAAGCTCACCTAACTTCAACCTCTTCGATGTTGAAAGCGGGAGAATTTAGCTATGGTTTTATTTGATTGCCAAAATTTACTGTTATCGAAGTTTCGTTGGCAACACGAGAGACAAACTTGGTCTGTGTTGGCAAAATTGTATGCCTTTAAGTCATCCAAACGTAACAGTGTGTATTCCTTCACAAAAGGTCTATCAGCACGCATTTCTTGCAAAGTAAACTTGCTAGAATACATACGTGCACGTAGAAACAAGACCTGAACCCCCCCACCTGCAGAAACGGAATGCCCAAAGGCTCGTCGCTCGCTACAACGTGCGAGGACAAGAACTCAATATCGCGTTCCTCAGAAATGTACCAACGTATCTACCATACAAAATCATGGCTTCCCACTGCCATCCGCCAGTCTACAATCGAATATCACCGAAGAAGGACTGTCATACAGAACGAAGAAATGTTAAGTTTTAGAACAAAATCGACCCTGCTGTTTCCACGAATGACTTCCACCGGTGGTTACGGCTGCTTTTGCGGGTTTTACGGCAGATGTCACAGACATACGACTTCTGCTCTTCGTCTGCATCTGTGCACGGCTCGCAAGCCCAGGAGCTGCACTCCATGCACTGGATCTAGCGCTCACAAGAGCGCCTAAAGAGCATGCCACAGACGAAGCAAGTGATATCGCCACTCTTATCGTTGCACACTGTGCTTTTGTTGGCTTTCTTTTTCACTGCCGGCACTTTTCTTCTCCTCGAGACGCCTCTTGTATGGTGAAGACGTGAGGAGTTCGGCCTTCTCCGCCTTCCTCGTCCTCGTTCTGACCGCTGCTTTGACTAGCGAAAAGACGTCAACTAAGCCTGAAGCTGAGGTGCTAGGCATGGCCGTTGACGCACAGAACCCCGGGGCCTGCTCACAGGTCCTCTTCTCTGCACTGCTCGTAGTCGCCGAGTCTTGCACGGCATGAGCTGTTGCCTCCGCTTGCTGTCCTAAGACGATAAAATTGGTGCTTTTGGAAGCGTCCTGCTCTGTCTGGACGGCAGAAGACGTCCTGCTCTGCTGCTCACAGACACCCGCGGGACCATCCGGACGGTGGGGATCTTCCTCTTTAGTTAGCATTGACGGAGCGAAGTCTTCTTCGGTGAAGATGCTAGTGTCCAGGGGACACAAACCCGTACACCGGAAACCGTTGATAACTTTCTCGATGGTGGCAGCTTTGCTGTAGGCAGCGCAGCAGATTTCCGCGACCTGGTAGTCCGTAATGCGCTTGCCAGGATGGCAGTGCATCCAACAGTCTGCAGCAGTGCTGTAGGCACTTTTCAGTGCCTTGTAGATACTTGCGTCCAATGGCTGCATGCGATGGGTGCAGTGAGGCGGAAGAGTAATCATTACGATTCCGTACTCTCGGGCATAGTCGACAGCGGCTAGTGACATGTGGCTCTGGTGTCCATCTGTAATGAGGATGTGTTTTGTCTCTTCACTGGGTTTCACGACGCTTGCGAAGTGCTTGAGCCACATCAAGAATGAATCGCAATCCATCCAGCCGGAGGATGTTACTGTGGCTAGTGAACCAGGCGGAGCACCTTTTGAGAGTGTTTCTACCATCCTCTTGCGCTGATAAATCAGCATTGGTGGGACGTACTCTCCGCACGCATTGACGACGCACATGACTGTCACCGTCCTACCTTTCTCTGCGCTAGTTACCTTGCCCACTCGGCGTTGTCCCCTGGTAACCAACACAGAGTTTGGTTCCTATACCGTCGTCAGTCCTGTCTCATCAGCGTTCCATATTCGCATCGGGTTCGCCTTGCATGTGTCGAGCTGCTCTCCGTAGATGTCAAAGAAGCGTTTCACTTGTGGGCGGTTGAATCCTACAGCTCGAGCCAAACTGGTCGCCTCAGGCTTCCGGATAGAGAGATCAGGATGGCGTTGAAGGAAACAACGTAGCCAGTCTCGCCCGGCCATCTTCTGCTCCATGTTAAATCGGTTAGTGATGCCTTCCATCTGGACGAGCTCGTAGGCAAGGCGCCGGACATCGGCAGTCGTTAGGCCAAGGAATTCCCTCTCCATTTCCAAAATGTAATTTTTAAGCTTCTCCTCAAATGCTTCATTGATGTCTGGCCTGAGATGTTCCAGCTTCGGACGTCCTGGAGATCGGACAATCTTGTCTCTATGGCGGCGGAGCGTCCTGCGGGGGAAACTGTATCGGGTCGACACGCTTTTCAGCTTTTCGCCACTTCCTAGAGCAGTCAACGCAGCTTGTAGACTTTCAGCTTGCCTTATAACTTATATATAACTTAACTTATAGCTTTCCCACGTAGTCTTCGTTATGTATTTTCGAGACATGATATCTGCAACAGTACACCCCTGACATCACTGAAAGTTGGTGCATCAGTACAAATCAGCGCAGCCCTTATGCGTATCATTATATGCGAGGGGAGGGGCAGTATCATCTTCTACTCGGATGAAGGTGATAGCTCTCACCGGTCTGCGTCACGTCATGCATTATTTTACTAGTTAAAAAACAAGACCATACTTTGAAGCGAGTGGAGGGGAAACAGTGTACTGACCTTCTACCCCTCGGCCAGTTTTGTCATAGGTCCTTTCGCTCCACTGCCAACCAAGCATCGATTCTAACTCTTCACTTCCGGAATGCATAGATGCAAGGATGTTTTTTTTTATTTGCACGAATGTAGGGTAAAGCGCCCATCTAAGTGCGGTTAAAACGCCCACTGAGCGCTGTAACCCAACCCTGGGGGTGGGCGCTTTGTCTACAGGCGCCATTTGCAATTATTTCAAACGTATCAGGATGACGAGACAATCACGACGCAAATAAATCATACCATACACATGCTCTTACACAAGGCTTTTTGCCACCATATGTTGCTATGCGTAAGCTAACGGCCAGATACACACAAACGTAATTTTAATGTCTGTATTTTTTACATCGTAACGTACGAAAACAAACATCGCTTCGCCGTAACTAACTCGAACTCACCAGGTGCCCCAAAATCCAACCCGCCGCCTTTCCGAAAGGCTTCTGCTTACCAAGAATTCTAAAATGCGGGTACGTCGTTTAGTTTCGCCGCTAGATGGTGGTGGGCGCTTTACCGAAGTGGGCGCCTTACCCCACTCTCCCCTATATACATATATATTGCAGTTGTATATATAACCATATATATATATTGGTTTCTCTATTTATTTAATCTCTAAATATTCAAGTCATGGTTAAAACATTTTATTTCAGCCATGGCTCTTCTCAGGGACAGACAGGAATTATTTCAGGGTGGAGCACAATCTCACTATGTCATAAAATAGGTTGAAATTTTGTCAAACTACATGAAAACACATGAAATGCATGAAAGACAACATACATAGGAAATGTGCATCCCATCACCCCCTCCTCCTTAAATTTGCCACAAGCTTCTTTCTTTTTTGCCAGTATAGGTGGGTATTAACCCGCGCACGACCGTCGATCGGTTTCGAACATGCGCGACTGGGGGGGGGGGGCAGTTGGCTGCTCCCCTCTAACTCACGAACGGTTGGTCGCACGATAAAAAATAAGCATACCGTTGGAAAGCTTGTGAAGAGTAGAGCTCGAAACTGTTTTCATTTTTAGTTTTAGATAATATGCAAGCAATTTACGCCCTATATATGTTTTCTCATAGCCGACTGCATGAGACCGATAAATGGCCTGAATCTCAAGGGCTGTGACTAACAACGCATAGGTAAAGGCACCAGCACACAAGTAAAGGTCCGCGGATGCTGATACACGTCTAATTTCCCAGATTTCTTCAATATATAAGCCGAAACGTTGAGTTAAAGACACGGCAATTCTCACGCCAGCTGTCTGCTTGCGCCGCAGCCGTGTGCAGCAACAAATGGACGGGAACTAATTTTAGCGTTCCTTTATTTTCGCGAAAAAGCCTATCTATGCAAATTTTATTGATCTTAGAGGTTCTTGTGATCGTTTTTCATGCTTAAATTTTGGAAAAATTCATTAGTTACCAATCTACACAATTGGCGAAGCTTTATTCGCGAGAGCCTGTTTATTTCCAAAATATGTTATTTTTCGAACTTTTTGAGGTTCCTGGTATTACTTACGTCTGTGCAAGCTAGTTCTGCCATTTTCTACCCATTCTGAGTAATTCATCGTCGATTTTGACGGTGGTACATTTTGGCTCACTACAGTTATTCGTGACATAACTTCAGGTCAATGGCTGAAAGTCTTTGATACTTTGCCCAGTGACGGTAACTAGATGTCTGCTTCACTCCACACTAAAAATGTTATGAAATATTCCGTCAATTCCCGAAAAAACGAGGACATGTCTTAAAAATGGGCTTGACCTTAGGTCAATGACCCAGAAAATTCCGAAAAATCTGAGATAGCAGATTTGTTGGATCTATCAAGATCACTAATCCCTGAAAGTATTATTGAGATATCTTGTTCTGCGAAGAAAACTTTTTTTGACATAGGTCTGTTTGACCTGACCTAGGTCAGGCATCTGACCTGACCTGAAGTCAAAATTTTGACACGAGATGTAAAATTGATGAAGCAAAAGGTACACAAAGTTTCGCGGCTCTGTGTTTGTTCGTTCTCTCGCAATCCCAGAAAAAACCTCGGGGGGGTCAACTGCCCCCCCCCAGTCGGGGACGGGTTAACTATTTGTATCTGCTGTGGAACCAAGCATCTGTAATACCACCCAAGTTATCTACTCTGTGCACCCAGATGCTAATGTGACTCAATGCCTGCTCCCTCCCCCCCCCCCCACATACCCGCTTTCTACTGCAAGATGTCTGTGATCGTGGTGCATTTTTCTAAGGGTAGTTGGAGAGGCTGCAACCTATCCTGACCCAACATCATATTAATCCTATTAGCCCAACGGCCAACCTCCCCCTCCCCTCTCATGCCAAGGGATGTAAGGAAAATGAGCTAAATATAATTATATATTGGCTTAGTTTGGCGGAAAAGGTCGTTGTATCAACATACATCTGTGTCACGTAATTCCTATCTCCCTTACATCATTTTTGGTGATGTTTTCTTAGGTGCAAGAACCGGGGCAGCAAAACCAGTTCTGGGATTAAGAGATGGTCATTTCGTGAGCCATGGTGTCAGGAGCAATGCTGCTGAAGAGGTATGACGTAGAAATTGTTTCTGAAGTTGTTATTTTCCCTGCGATGTAGCCCTGAGCATTGCATGTACAGGTATGTATGTACGTATCTGAATATATATGCATGTATATATTGGTGTGTGTATGTGTGTATGTATGTATGAATATGTCCTGATATTGACTATGTTATGTTGTGTTAAGTTTGATGTATGTCTAGTCAAGCCGTAGGATATTCATGTGATATGCAAAAGACCTCTCTTGACTTGACCCCGAACCCGGACTGCATTTTAAAAAAATATCTGCAGTAAGTCAGTAGCATCCATTATAAGCTAACAGTTTTGCAACAGTATGGTGATAATATTAAAGTTGCACGTAATAAAGGTATGAGTTTAGTGAATGAAGAAAAACGTCATTCTTGTTTATTATTGCGGTACCACTAAACAACTGTGGTACCTTCACAGCAGCTATCCAGCTCTGGACAGGTCCAAGCAGAGCACTCCTCTTCTAAGCCACCCCCAGAGGAAGGTACGGTACGTGCATCTTGTTGAATGTTGCTTGATGGAACCTTATTATTTCAACAGAGTTGACAAGGAAATTGATATGCATTAAAAAGCGGAAAGAATTGCACATCAGAATGGACACAGCTTATTGTAGTGGTTATCATGTGCGTTTTTGACGAAAAGGGCACCGATTCGAATTCGGATAACAGCGACATTTTGTCGTCATCCGTGAGAACCCGCTTGACAGGTAGCGACACAAAATGACCCTGGCAGTCGAGAGTGTCGCTCGGTTGCCGGAAAAAGAAAAACAATGGGATTTACAGGCATCGCAGATTTCAAAACTAATAGAGTCTAAATGATTGCGGTACCATAGCACACTTTGTTTGTGTAACGCATTGCTGCTAATATGTTTCGGATGTGTTCGTGGATAAATCCGCCCAAGATCAGCACAAGATTTTAATTTCCATAAAGTGTTGTTCAGTCTGGCTCCAAAATGCACATTGCTTGCGACGTTTTATGAGCATGTATTTATTTTCTGACATACACTAGCTGTTGGCTCCGTATTAGTTGTGTTCCGTTTTCCAGGCTGCAATGCAACTGCGGCCATTATGTTGGGAACACTTGAAGGCCCAGCAGAACGAGTCCATGTTTGTGAAGAACATGGCCGTGGCTACCTGGAGCTCCAGCGAGCTGGCGCAACGCTCGGTAACCGGGATGAAGCCCAATCGATACCTCTGCGCTGGACTCTCGGCGATGCCTAAATCCACTCAAAGTGGACGCCATCAAGGGTGAGTGCTCCAGGCAAGGATTGCCCGTTCATAAATAAGTGTGTCGAGATTTGTGCGGAAAACCCAAGTTTAATTTTTTTCAGAGTAAAAATAAAAGAGAAACAAATATGCCCTTAATATTTCTGCGCCTTCATACGCTTGGTACCTTACGCTTTAGACATCGCAGACAATTTTGATTTGCTCAGAATCATTTTACCATTTCAGGTCTGCTCCGTGTATAAGACATGATCGCTATGTGTTCACTCCTTACTCGGCTGGTACCAGCCGTTAATAATGGATGTGAGGTATAAGTAGCTGATCCATAACAACTGCGTTTTTATACAGTCGAGCTGGACAGGCTTACGGTAGCAAGGGACCGGTCTGAGGACTACAGGAAACTTATGGTCAAAATAGTTCCGAAGTTTTTAAATGAAGAAAATCCAGGACCTAAAGCGCCGTGGACGGGATCACCATGGTACTACAACGACGGAGTAAATGGCGCAGATCTTTGGGCCGTGCGTAAGAAAAATAAAAAAAAAATACCTGGCTCGCGTCGTCCGCCTGTGTGATGCGGGATGTTTTTAATGACAAATAATGTAAACAAGTGTCAAGCGTCATGGTAAATTACAATATGGAGTGGGCGATACAATGTGTTTCCCATTCACTGGGATGAATAGCATGACTGGAATCTGGAAGACGAACATAAAACCGTACATTGCTACTGCATTTTGCTTGCTGCTTGAACATTACATGTTTCATGCATGATAGGATATGTCCGTATTAGTTGCTTTTCCTAACAGCGATTTCATTGCCTGGTGTACATGACAACTGCCATGGAACGATTATCTCAATGCGAACAAAAATGCGTCATTCCAGCCATAAGGTGCTTTTTGTCGTCGTTAAAACCAGCACCAAAAGACCACCAAAACCATAACAACCATTACACCATAAAGACCATCAAAACCACTAGGGACCATTAGAAATATACCATTAGGACCATTTGCCCAGTGGACCACTAAAACCATCAGGAAGTGTTCCAGTGTTATAATGGTTTGAAACAGTTAGAACCATTAGGAATTTTTCTAATGACATTTTTTGAAGGGTAAGTCTCGAATCGTTGTCTGCCCCTCGTAAAAAAATAGTGCTCGTTTATTCAAAAGCGAGGCTGAAGGCCAAATGAATCTTACTTCAACTAGCGGAAAAAATCGAACTACGTGGCTTCAAGAGCGGTGGAACATCTGTGGATATGGAGTGGGAACGTGATTTTCACCTCGTTCCTTTCCATGCAACGCCATAGAATTAATATTAAATGTTGCCCAAAGTTGGGACCCCTCTGACCCCAGTTCCACCACCACTGCGGGGCTTAGCCCGGTCCGGCCTGGTCATAACGATTTCTAGAGGCTAATAACTTTGCAGCCACAGGACACAACATTATGAAATCTTTACCAGAAGACTGCTCAGTTATTTGGCTTTACGTAGTTGCATTCGGAATTCGTCAGCTTTCAAACTCTTCTCCACGCAGGGGCGGCGGATTGCATTTTAGGCTGGGGGGGGGGGGGCAGGCTCTGTCGGATCAACAGCCGACCTCATTTGGGTTACGTTTTTCCCCCATCCCGGAAAAAAACAACTGAATTTCGTTCTTTTTGCTATCGACCAGTTTTTCTTTAAATGAGCGAAACTTTTTCCCAGGTTTTGGCGCTAATGCACACTTGTGTTCTCCAAAATGTGCGGATTTTTCTATCCAGGTCTGTACCCATTGCCATTTTTCAAGTCTGCCCTTGGGCATCCATCTACATAATGGCGAGTGATGCCAACTTCTGCTTGTTATTATGTTTGCGTTTACATGACGAATTCAACATTATTATACAATACATTCGTAAACGGTTGAAAGGCAGTTTCCTCCCACAACTTTAAATTATAACTCGACGCTAAGTAACAAAGCTCTTACAGGCTATCACACGAGCACGAAATCATTATCTCAGACACTTGCCAAAACATCTTTGCTTGTCCCCCGCACACACATAATGTAACAATGCCAGCACCAAATCTCTGAATCTCTCACATAATGGACCAGGGGCGTAGCCAGGATTCCGCCCAGGCGGAGGACGAATCGGACCAAGGGGACCTTCGAAACCAATGGGAGCCCTCGCCAAGGGCGGATCCAGGATTTCGCTAAGGCGGGGGGAAGGGGTGGAGGCAAATGGTCAGCGTGGGGCCCCTTTTTTGCCCTTCAAATATGGAAAATGACGTAATTCTGCTTTTTACGATATAAAATAACCGAAAAAATTCAAACGCGTCATCTTGTTTGAGAAAATTCTGCGTTTTGTTTCCGAACAAAGTGCCCGAAATATGACAGGAACGGCGAGATTTTAGGCGGCTCCGTCCCTCCCTTCATTTGAAATGTCGTGTCTGTATCTGGTCCAGGAGCCCGTCTGTCCTCCCCCCTCCAATCCTGTAGCTTCTGGATTTTTTCAGTTTAGGTTAGTTTAGTTTACTTAGTTTAGTTTAGATCAGCTTAGTTTAGGCTCCCTCTTGCAGTTGTACGAGCACTTTTGGTGGTCTCAGGCCGTCTGCCGTACCAGGATCCTCTAGTGGTCTCAGGTTCCTTTTACAGTTTCACGTGTCCCGCGGGACGTCTCAAGCCCTTCTTTGGCAGTTTCAGGAGCACCTCGGACAGTCTCAGGGACTCATCTGGGAGTTTCAGGGGCGCTTAAACCATCTCGGATTCCTTCCTGTCGTCCCTAGGACTTTTTTACCGTCTAAGGCGCTGCTCAGGTACTAAAAAGGGCCCTGTGTAAGTCTCTCTCTGCTGTGACAGAGGCGTCTCTTGCGGTCGTCTAAGTCCTTTGGCCGTTTCACGAGCAGTTTGGACGTCTCAGGGTCTAGTAACTTCCGGGGCCCCCCTGGTCGTCTCAGTGGCCCCTATTGCCAGAGACTTCTAGTTACTGACATTTTAGATCATAGCTCCGTGACCCGACCTGATATCAAGCTGAAACTCGGTCAACAAGTAGAGGGCACCTTTCTAAGCCATGTATATTCCGGGTTTGTCATTTGGAAAAAACAGCGCCGAAATTATTCTTCTAGAACCAAATTTTGACGTTTGACCTTGACCTGACCTTGTAAAGTGACCTCAGATCAACAAAATTGTATTTCTTCGTTGCCCAACTATTTAGCTATGAATCTATATAAAGTTTTAAGTCCTATCTTAAAAACGCTATTTTTGGCGGTCATTTTCCTCTTACCCTCAACAAGGCCAAAAATGGCCTGAGGTGCCTCCCAAAAACGTTGACTGGCTCCTCCCCTGAGCAAAGTAGAATTTCGAAATTTTGTCACAGTACGTAGAAAGAATAGCTAGGAAGAGTGACGAAGTTTTGTGAGGCTTGCGTCAAAAAGCCTGGAATTGGCAAGCAAAAAATCCGAGGGGGGCGGATTCGGCCTCCCTGCCAGGAATAGGGTTAAACTTACACTTCCTCGCAAGGAAAATACTGAAATGCATTGATAAATGCCTTTTTGGACTGCGAAATACACAAATGAAAAAAATACACAAATGAAAAGTAATGATGAAGCGTCAAGGAAAAAGGCTTCGTCTTATAAAATGTCTTTTTCGTTAGTTAGTTTTCCTTCCTGGATATTACGAATTCCGTTCTCTTTCATTTTCTGCTTAATGCAACTATTTTGCCTTTGTTTTATTCATCTACTTATTCATCGGGAGGATTTTTATTTCCATCATGGAGGTTGCAGGAAAGTTTCATTTCTTCCATTTGTCTACATTGGCGGCGCGCCTCTTGCGCATGGCGCGCCTTGTTTCGTTTTTAGTGCAGTGGAATGATGTTCCTATAAGTGGGTCGGAAGTACATGGTAGATTTTCATTGTCCGTTATGAAATGACGGAAAGAGTTTCAGGCCTGTGTAGTTGATACCAGAAGGTAAGTCCATTCTCTCGTGCACAATGCGGCCGTTTTCATGGTTAGTGTGGCTAAGCTTAGCGTAGAGAACCGGTACTAATTTTATCAAGCCCCGCCCAGGACTCGGGAGCATGCGCATCTTTTGTTAGGGATTTCAGGGCCTATTGTTATGATACAGTAGCATACACAAACCCATCTTTCAGAATTAATGCAAATAGTCGAGGGGAGAGGGAATATGTAATGCTATCTGTCTGCATATGTATTGCAATTCAGACAGGATTAAAACCAGCAATGACTTAGGCATAATTGTCACATATGGGGTGTAGTTTTGATATGTGTGACACTTAATGGGGATTTTCAGGAATCATTGCAACCATGGATGGGGCATATGGGAGTTGTAAGATATTAATGTGGATATAGTTTCAGTTAAATTTACTTAACTGTCTGGATTTTCAGCATTCCTGAAGGTAAATAATCATTGCAGTTTTCAAATAAACTGATTCCAGTTCCATGACTTTTCCTGTCATTTGAAGAAATTAACAGGCAATATATCATTTTTCTGCCTTTTTGCAGACCATTTTTGCTACCCAGAAGAAACAAAAGAGTACATAAACTTTCCTGTAATAGCAAGAGATAATGACAGTACCAGTATGGCTTCCAAATGAAATGGAGTTATATTTCACAGTAAGCAGACACTACCGGAATTGGCAGCATCATCTCATTTGCACTGCCTTTGCTCCAAGGATGCCCTGTGTACTGCATAACATTTGACAACATCATCAGTAAATGATACTAGAGTGAGCAGGTCAATAAATGGTTGTTCATTGGGCATAATGTTGCATTAAAGCTAGAAACCCACATGGGAGGGGTGTTATAAAATACTAGAGGCCACAGGTCAACAAAGGATGTGATTGGACTTGGCTCTGTCCAACAGAGGTTAGGTTGTGCATCTAAATAGGCTAGGCTAGGCTAGGTTAGGATAGGCTTAGCTTAGCTTAGCTTAGCTTAGCTTAGCTTAGGTTAGGTTAGGTCAGGTTAGGTTAGATTAGCTTAGATATCTTGTTTATCATTCATTAAGTTTGGTTATACTGGTGGTGTCACAAGGTCAAAAATGCCTTCACCTTGGGAATCACCCTTTTTGAATTTATTACTGGAGAATTCCAGCAGAAATCAGAGATGTAGCACAAGTCAACAATTAATGGAATGATGACATTATTCAGTAATTTTTTCACTTCATCCTGGAATGGTATCATAGAGCAACTGGATCACAAGTATTTGTCTTAAAACCACCAGTTGTATATTTATATGATGTTTATGCTGTTTTTCGTGGGAAAATAAGTGGTTGGTGAAAATGTGTTCTAGGGCTAACTAGGTTGTGCAAACTTCTTGCGGACCCCACTAAGATTGACAAGATACCTAGCCTAAATTAACCCATACTAACCTAACTTAACCTAAGCAATGTAATCTAACCTAACCTAACCCATTTAGACATGCAGTGTAACCTCTGTTGGACAGAGCCAAGTCCAATGGCACAGATTGCCAGCCTGTGGTTTCTAGTATACTATACCTTGCCTCTGGCATGGAATTGCACCTTTGGTGCAGCATAATGCCCCATAAATTTCCTGTTGTTGGGGACCGCACCCTCTAATATCATTTACTGATGACATCATCAAACTTTATGCAGTACATAGGGCATCCTTGGAGCAAGGGCAGTGTAAATAATATGGTTCCATCAGTTTGGGTGAAATTTGCTTGCAGTGAAATATAACTCCATTTCATTCAGAAACCACACCAATAGTGTCACCATTTCTTTCATAGGAAAATTCATTTGCTCTTCTGCATCGTACATCTGGCAAAAGTGGTCCATGAAAAGGTAAATATATGATATATCACCAGCACACCCATGATGTCTCATGTCTGTTGGCAAATTGTGTGTTATGTCAGGTGTCATCACTAGGCCTATGCAGATAGATAGTTCCTGAGTCAGTTGTATTGGCAGCCAGACATACACTTGATTCTGAATTGATTCAGAAACTTTTTACAGTGTCCCTGAACTAGAATTGGTCCCTACAAAACTGTAGTGAATCAGAACTGGAATTGAATCATTGATATGTCATGCCAAATTGTCATTTTGAAAAGTCACTGGATTGAAGTCTGAATAGAGTCCCAGCTCTCTGGATGTGGCGAGGAATCGGTCCACATGGATATCAATCAAGCACAGCCATGGTCCCAACATTTTAGCTCCATGAAGGGCATTGTAGGGCTCTGGAAATAGGGCTAGTCTTCCCAACATTGTAGTCAGATTCAGCCAGTTGGGTGTGAAGGATGTAGAAATTAATTCATGTTACTGAAATTTATTCATGTACTCTCTCTCTCTCTCTCTCTCTCTCTCTCTCTCTCTCTCTCTCTCTCTCTCTCTCTCTCTCTCTCTCTCTCTCTCTCTCTCTCTCTCTCTCTCTCTCTCTCTCTCTCTCTCTCTCTCTCTCTCTCTCTCTCTCTCTCTCTCTCTCTCTCTCTCTCTCTCTCTCTCTCTCCCTCTCTCTCTCTCTCTCTCTCTCTCTCTCTCTCTCTCTCTCTCTCTCTCTCTCTCTCTCTCTCTCTCTCTCTCTCTCTCTCTCTCTCTCTCTCTCAGCAATAGTTTGCTTGCATCTCTATTGCTGTTCTATTATCTGAGACCAATCAATGAGCATGGCGCAGACAATGTTGCTCAGGTATTGTCTGCCCCAGGCAGTCCACAATGGACAGGCAGGTCTGGATGTGTGAAGGGCACAAAGGTCTAGCTAATAACTAGAGGTGGCAATTCAGAGCCATAATAGGAGCAAGTCTGACAGGATGAATTCCAATCTACATCCTGGACACCTGACTGATGGGATTTGGCCACACTGCTTCCCAGGATGCTGAAATATGTCTATCTTCCCACAAGCCAACCATTGGAAATTGATACAGTGTGTTTTCTCCCAAATACTAACAGAAATTCTGTTCACCTGTGCAGAGATTGTGCAACTTCATTGTAGTTTTAATACTATATGTCAAGGAATAAAATCCATGATAAATTATGTTTTCCTTTATTTTATATTATGTTAGTCTTATGTTATGTTAGTCTAGTTATGTTAGTCTTAGTTTTTCATAACTTCCTGATAAACTCTGTCAGTCTCATTTTGTCATTATTTCGTTATGAACTCTGCCTGGGGA
The DNA here is from genome assembly GCA_030062745.1 of Capitulum mitella. Taxonomy (NCBI): domain Eukaryota; kingdom Metazoa; phylum Arthropoda; class Thecostraca; order Pollicipedomorpha; family Pollicipedidae; genus Capitulum; species Capitulum mitella. The sequence goes on along the minus strand of CP099847.1, from coordinate 803,042 downwards.
TACAATTGAACAGTACATCATTTCTGAGATTCTTTATGTTCAACATTGTCAAAAAGAGAAAACTTTTAATATAAGTCATATGTTACCCACAAACTCGAATACATGATCATTGTCATGTAAAAATCATGGTTTCGTTTGTGACACTCGTCTTCAGCGTTTGTGTGTCACAGTCTGACGCTGTGCCTGTCGCAGGTGCGCCGACCGCCGCCGCCATGCCGGAGGCCAGCGACGCCAGCCTGGTGAAGATTGCCGTCCAAATGGACGGCAAACAGCCGATTCTGACCGAGTTAGATCTGCGCCAGCCGCTCGAAAAGCACATCTTGGACCTGGCCAACATTTGGGGCCTGCCCGACTCGAAGCCGTACGCGCTCAAGTTTGCAGACGGCGAGGAGCGCTACATCACCGAAAAGAACAAGCTGGAGGTGCGCAACGGCTGCGTGCTGCGCATGGATCTATCGCCGTCGCGCGCGACCGCCACGATCGTCCAGCAGCTGCAGTCGGCCGAGACGGCCGCCGACGGCCTGGAGACGCTGCACCGGCTCAGCCCGGACCCGACGTTCGCCGCCGAGTTCATCTGCGAGCACGGCCTACGCCTGCTCACCACCGGCATCGAGACGGACAGCTACGGCGGCGCCGCGCTGCCCAATGCGCTGGTCAGCTTCCTCGAGCTGATGGAGCACGGCATCGTGCTGTGGGACGTGCTGGAGGCGCGCTTCATCTCGCGCGTGGCCGGCGTGGTGAACCGGCTGGCGACGGAGGGCGGCGGCGGCAGTCGCGGCGCGGAGCGCAACAGTCGGGTCGGCGACCGCTGCAGCCAGATCGACCTGCAGACGCGGCCCAGCCTGCTTAGTAAGCCGCTGAAGATGGCGCTGCGCGCGTCGCTTTCCATCCTGGAGAACATTATCGTCAACGTGCCGGACATGCACGAGCTGATCGGCCAGGAGGTGCAGCTGACCAACCTGATCACGCACCTGCAGCGGCCAGACGCCACCGTGCAGCAGAACGGGATGGCACTCATCAATGCGCTGTTCGCGCGCGCCGAGGGACAGCGCAAGGAGGAGTACACGCTGAGCCTCAACTCGAAGAGCTTCCGCAACGTGATTCTGACGTACGTCATCAACCTGAAGAGCAGCCAGGACCTGGGCGAGGAGATCGCGCACCAGCTGTACGTGCTGCAGACGCTGAACCTGAACCTGCTGGAGGGCCGGATGCGCAGCGCCGTCGACCCGCAGCACTCGGACGTCCACGAGAAGATCAAGCAGTTGCGCAAGCTGGCGCTGGACGACGAGAGCAAGGGCTCGGCCTGCCGCAAACCGGGCAGCTTCGCCAAGGACTACCAGCAGCTGGGCTTCCAGGACGGCATCAACCCGGCCAACGACTTCAGCGAGACGCCGCCGGGCGTGCTTGCACTGGACTGCATGCTCTACCTGGCGAAGACGCACCCGGAGCTGTACACGCGGCTGGTGCTGGAGAACTCATGCGGCTCCGACCACGAGTGTCCGTTCGGCCGCACCAGCATCCGGCTGACGGCGCTGCTCTGCGACATCCTGAAGGTGGGCGAGCCGCCCTCCGACCAGGGCAACGTGTTCTACCCCATGTTCTTTACGCAGAGCAACCCGTTCGAGGAGTTCTTCTGCATCTGCATCAACCTTCTGAACAAGACGTGGAAGGAGATGCGCGCCACCACGGAGGACTTCGACAAGGTGATGTCGGTGGTGAAGGAGCAGATCACGCGGGCGCTGTTCGGCCGGCAGAAGCTGGCCGAGGGTGGCGGTGGGGGAAAGCACGAGCCGCAGTCGCGACCGGACCCGCCGCACACGCTGGACGCCTTCCGCACGCGACTCAACAACCTGACCTACGCTCAGATCAGCCACATCTGGCAGCAAGAACAGACAAACAAGGAGGAATGGGAGAGCCAGGTAACATAACGCACGTGACGTGTCTCGTTTTCCGTGCTTAGTTTTGTTAGTGGTGGGAGATCTGATGTTTTGCTCCTTTCGTCTCTGCCGCCTTTTTTCAAAATGGCTGCTGAAATGGCAGGATTGACATGGCTTTCAAAACTGCCAATCACATGCGCGAATTTGCATACATTTGTCATACTTGCATCCTGTTTGCATCCTGTATCGTTATCTTGAAGATTAGGACATCGTTAGGACATAGGACATGGGACAGCTGACTGCCAGTTCTCAAAAATCGTCGACTCAACTCGAAGGCCAAAGACGTCGTGACATTTCGCAGTGCTACCGGCTTGTCGGCTTCGCCAGCCAGTCGGCGCTTGTCCCCCAGGTTCGTCCTTTGCAAGTGGCGTCAGACAACGCGGTAGCATTGCCTCCTGTGGTTTCTTTCCTTGTCGTCCGAAGCGGAAGAGCCTGACCCGCCACGTGCCGTTGCAGGCTCGGCCGATCGTGGAGCTGCGGGAGCAGGTGACGCCCGACATGCTGGAACTGGTGCAGATGCAGCGGCTGCAGTTCCTCGTCGAGGGCACCCGCTTCACCCGGTACTCGCCGCGGGGACAGGTGGGCGCGTGACGGGCGCGGCGCTGAGTGGCGGCGGGACGACGCGTCTGTCCGCGGCGTTGCCCCACCCGTCCCGGTCGGCCGTGCAGGGCTGGACGGGCCCTGTGTCGCACGTGCCGCCGAGCACTCGCGATGAAAGATGGAGCCTCAGTTCTGTGGTCACGAAAGATCGCCCCTCCGATGGCCGTGTGTAGGACTCGGGCTGACGCTGGCGCGATGTCGATGTTGAATGGTGCTGTTCGGCGTTTCACGTAAATAGTTGGCTTTGGAACTTCACACTTGTTACGTTTTATCATTCGTGCATTTTTGGTGCTGAACATGGTCCGATAGTACCACTAAGTTCTTTTTATGTGTCCGGACTCCGCAAACCCTTTAATTATCTGTATGAAATATACTGCCTATTGCCTTGTGTTCCTAGTAAAGCCAATTTGATGTCATACAAACTGATTTGTATCGTTATTTAATGGTAAGTTTTTCAGTGGGATTCAGAATTCCGTTCACCGCAAAAAGCCGGCTTTGGGCTGTTTGTTATCGTATAACAGACTGATTTTGATCATTTGCGCAGTCGCTGATCATTTGACAGTCGTGCCGTGCTAAGACGGTTAGCCTGTCCCCCTCGGGTGACGTTTCGAGCTGACGTGGAGGCGTCTTCCAGAGGGCCAAGGACAAGTTCTGGAGCGTGCGGCTGTCGCCCAACCACAAGGTGCTGCACCACGGCGACTGCAGCGAGCTGGCCACGCCGTCACTGGACGAGCTGCCCAACAAGCTGGCCGTGCACGACATCAGCGCCCTGGTCACCGGCCGAGACTGCCCGCACATGAAGGAAAAGTGAGGCGCGCGAAGGAAAACTGAGGCGGGTCCAGTCTGTCACGGTGGCCCCTTAATGGGAGGGGGGGGTGGTTAGGGAGGGACAGCTGTTTACGGTGTGATGATCACGTGGAGGTGATCAAGGGAGGGCTGGTAGCAGGATGTTCGTGCTGAAGGGCATGTGAGGGATCTAATTGGTCGCAGTACCCTCATAGTGACTAGGTGTTATCACATGCATTACTGGGCTTTCACGCTGTGGCGGTCAAGCACTCCAGGGTAAGGTTATTGCTACCAGTATCATTGTGGGGGAGGGGACGAATATATCAAGGTATTATGGAAGGCGCCACAGGCTTTGTCGGATTCAATCGAATGGGGGATTTCCAGTATGGCTAAACGGAGATAGGCGACCGAACGTTCACCTGTATCGAAAGACTGTCCAGACGGTCCAAACCAGTGATGCCATGATACCATTGCCCCTTGTTACAGTCTGTGATATATTATAACCTCTAACAACCTTGCCATCCTTCTCGGTGTGATCTCGTCGGACAAGTGAGTTGTCACGAGCTGTGCAGTTTTCGAAACACTGGTTCTGAGAACGCAGAACGGCCTCTGTGGCCCTCCGAGGCGTATGTCCTTTTTCCCCGTCCTTTCGATTCGTGGCGGCACGGTCTTCACGCCTTTGGTCCCGCGGCCGGCAGGGGCAAGAAGTCGACGTTCCAGCTGGCCTTCTCGCTGCTGTTCACCCCTCCGGAGAAGGGCTCGCTCGACTTCGTCGCGCCGGACGAGAAGACGTTCGACTACTGGACGGACGGCATCAATGCGCTGCTGGGTGAGCCCCGCCTGCCGCCGCTGCTCCATCGGACCGATCTCGAGTCTGCGGTTCACAGTTCAGCCATGGATGCGGTCTCTGATCTCCATCGACGTTCCCTGTGTCGAGAGAAATGAATGGCTGCGATGCGTTGGTGTTGTGTGTCGTAGAGGTGGTGGCATTCATATTGCAATTTGACGGGATGAAAATGTTACGCTTTAGCTCGTGGTGTTGAGTACGTGGTGGCCGCGACGTACGTCAGTTTGGACGATACCGTCGGACCCACTGACCCGGCTCTGCCTCCCCCCTTCCTCCCCCCGCCGCAGGTAAGCCGATGACGTCCAACGAGGCCAAGCGCGACCTAGAGATGCTGCTGGCCATGGAGATCAAGCTGCGCCTTCTGGACACGGACGGCCTGGAGATCCCACAGGAGCCGCCTCCGATCCCGCCGGACCCGCCCAACTACGACTTCTGCTGCGACTGAGGCCGGGCCGCCCGACCCCCAGCGGCGGCTCGTGCCGCCCCTGAGGCCTGCGCTGCTCCGTACGCCCGGCGTCTCTCTCGTGATGCCAGGGCGCTGCGGGGCCAGCGAGCCGGAGCGAGCAGCTCTGGACCGGGTCCTGGCGTCAAGACTGCGTTCGCGTCATTTTTTTAGGCAGTGGTGGTTCACCTGGTGGACCGTGCCGCAGTGCTTACGTCAGCCAAACCAAAGCAGAAGCCCTGGTTGCCGGCCATCGTCCGGACTGGTCGGAAGGTCCGGAGAAATTCGAGGGATGTGTGATGCCAGAGGCCACAAACGGGCAGGGCCGTCTCTGTGTTACACAGGCGTTTTCGTGATCTCCAATTGGTTTGCCTCCCAGTCGCCAATATGTTAGTTTGTTCTTGGAAAATGCAAGCCTTGTCTGCCTGAGTTTGAGCAACTCTCCTCGTTTGTCCACCAGCGCAGTATTCCGTTTGTCGTATCCCCCTGAAGATACTTGCTCTTACCATTTTTTCTGATTTGTAACAAGCGCACCCGATGCCAGGGCGACTTCTGAGTGAATGCGTATCGTGTGGCTAAGTCGTGCAGGCATTGTCCGACATTTGCATATCGGATGACGTGCCTATCGCAGGAGTCAGCGCGCTGACGGATGTACGCCGCCATTTTGCTTGGTATTGCATGCGTCGTGGACTAATGAACTGTAACCCCAGTTCAGCTGACAGGTCTGCTGACAGCACACCGGTCAGCGTATGAAGTTACGTGAACTGTCGCCCAGCTGCGCCCTTGTGCCTGCTTTCAGTCATACTCGCTTGAATTTCGGAAGCTGTTTGTCTTGCTCGGCGAATGCAATGCAGCGAAGACTTGGTGGACTTGAAGCGGGCTCTGTAAGCGCTTAGGCATGTGTGTGTCTGCTTTTATATTTCGGAGTAATACGAGGACAATTTATATCCCGCACACGATATATTCATAAATAAACATTGAACAAAGTTTGTCGGGTTCCCGGGGCCGAAGCGATCAACAGAGTTGTAGTTCCATCGCCTGAACCGTGAACACAGATTGCCCGCAGTTCCGTTTTGCTTGTAGCCTCTGATAAATTCGGCCGCGCAAACCGCCTGGGCGGAACCAATAAAAGCACCTCCCGGCGACAAGAGTAGCGCCGCCGCGGTAAACCGGAGACTTCTACAGGCCGCCGCGGGGTCAGCTGGCGTCCTCGTCGGCCACCGGCTCGGCGTCGTCGGCAGCCCTCGGCGATTCCAGCGTGACCGTTACCGGGCCGTCATTCTGGATGGAGACCTGCATGTACGCGGCGAACAGGCCGTCTGGAACGGCACCAGCACCCGCCTGGTGAGCGGCTACTCGGCGGGCGGCTTCGGCGCGCGGCAATGACGTCAGGGGGAAGGGGGGGACAGAAATTTCACTAAATGTGCACATGCCTTTAGTGGTCAGACGATGGTACGGAGGAATGCGAATCATGCAACAAGGTCAGTCGATTTGAATGGCCTGGACTTGCCCATCGTGACAACAAACGGCACGAACAGAAGGAAACAGACGAGGCATGGCGCATACAGGTGGGGATAATATACACATAGTTTAACAAGAAATACAGGTGCCGGTGCTGGGTCCCCGGCTGCCAACCCGGGCCAGAACGACGCCGGTTACCTTTGACCTTGTCCTGGCTGTACTCGGCCCGCAGCCGGTCCACGAACTGCTGGTACAGCCGCCGGGCGTCGTCTCCCGCCATGGCTGGCCGGAAGTCGGGTTTGTTGCCCTTCAGCTGGCAGTACAGCGTGAACTGGCTGACGCACAACAATTCCAGGCCGCTGTCGCGCACGCCTCGCGCCCACCGCTTGCCGTCCTCCGCCTCGAACACGCGCAGGTTTAGCAGCTTGCGACTCCTGCGGTAAAAAATACCACGTGAAGGTGAGCGTGGCTTTGCCGAGCTCATACAGCACATCGAAATTCATTTTTGAACAACTATGCATTGCTAGAGAATGATACAGGATGAGATATAATTTGCTTCAGCTGCCAGCCAGTCCATCTGTTGCATTTTTCCCGGTAGCTTGTGCTTCCTGAACAAACTCCAGAAATATCATCTGGACACAACAAAACAGGTCTTAAATCATCTTGTGCATACACCAACAAAATGTCACAATGAAAAAGCAAAACCGGAGATCTTGAGCTTCAGCTACACCATTCACTTACATGTACTCCAAGTCCTTAGCTGTATCCTTTCTTGAAATACCAACAAGGACACACAGACCTTTACCAATACTGCTGATCAGCTCTCCATCCACTGAAACAATAGCGAGATGATGGTTTGTTGTACAGAATATAAAACAAAAGGATAGCAGCTGACAATGTTATGAAAAATAGTGAACACGCCTTAAACCTTGGCCGAGCATGAACACAATAGTAAATTTTGTGTCAATGAACCAACGAATCAAAATATATGTTCAGTCACTGCAATAACAAATTAATTTTTTGGGCGATTAGTGCAAACGCAGTATGCATATCACATGACATCTCTCGCAAACCAGCAACACATAATATGTACACTTCCAGCCACTCCCGCAAAGGTATCACCCACTGATATGGTCAATGCGAAGGTCTGCCACCCCATACCAGTCTCCAGTCTTAATCCACAACGTTTAATCAATATCCTAATGAGTAATGAGCAAATCTTCCCAAAAAGCTGAAGAAAAAGTGTTAAAAAACGGGCAACATTGACCTACTCACTGGCGCTGATGTGCATTCTGTGTAAAATGTATCTGTTTGTGTGTGGGTTGGTAGTTTGGAAAAAACCACCATGCAAAATGTCTCATATTTTTCTGAATAATTTAGTCCTGTAATGTGCATGAAGGAGGCAAAGTATGACAAAGTGAGTTGCAGTTTCAGAAGTGTTGCTGCAGACACAATCGGGTGAGATGACATTTTGAATGGAACAGAGGCATGCATTGTGATCTGCCAAGCCTACCCTTAGTTTTGTGTGTAGTGTGTTGCCTATTTTACTGCCTAGAGAATAACACACTGGCAGAATCTGAACCCAACCACTAGGATACTTCTCATTTGAAGAATTCACATGAGGTGAGTGCATGAATCCATTATGGCAGTCTCAACAGTAATGAAGGATTACTGAAAAGCATGGCTAAATTTGTTGGAAGTGATTGTATAGATGCATTCCTGAGTATTTACCAGCCTCCTGAAGGTGAGTAATGGGAAGAGCAGCAGTGACATAGTAGGTAAGTCTTGCAGTCATCCATGGCTTTTAGCTTGTGATATATGTTTTAGAGGTGAATTTCCATGATTCTGTTAGTCATGTGCTCTATTTTGTAATCTCTAGTCACTGTGAGGAATGGAAAGTTAAATGTCTTTTGTAAACTGTGTCACAACAGTCAAAGTAAGTCTGAATGTAAGTTGTTTATACCTCAGTAAGAATTTTTCCTTGATATGCATTTTGTAATGGGATAAAGCTGGCTCAGAGGTCTGTTCACATTTTGAGTAAAGTTCATGTTCGTGGAATCAAAGATCTCTGTAAAGTGTCGGACTTACGGGTCTATGGCTGCTAGTTATTGGAATGAGTTCAACACATTTTGCTGGAAAGGTTTGTGAGACAGTTTTTGTCAAACTGAAAGTGACCAATCAGTTTTGCCCATATCTATATACAGTGGTTTAGTCATTCTGTAGTGACTGCTGCATGTGGAGGAACTCAGGAGCTTTCTGTTGGGCATATAGTGGTGTATGTTGGCAAACAAGGGAATGTGTTTGTCATCTTCTCTGTATGTATTTTGGTACATACAAGCAAGGAGTGGTCACAATACTGGTCCCTGGGGGCATTCAGCAATAATATTTTGGACAATGAAAATGTTTGGTTAACTCTTACACTTTGCCATCAATCTTTTAGGCATGGTTTAAGCCACTTCAATAAAGTTCCCACAAGGCTTATAAGCTTACAGGGCTATGTACTTACTACTACATACTGCAACACCTTACATACATTTCATCACTTACTTTTTCTGGCTTCCTGACTCCCCTTTTCCTACAATGCTTTGTGAGAGTGGCATGCATCTCCTAATCATTGATGCAATACTGATCATGGATCTTCAGGTTGTTACTGAATTCATGAAAGGCCCCTGGTACACAGGCTGGCAAAGCAAATTTTATGAACATTTCACTATACAAACATGGCAAAATATATTTCACTATGTAAACAATGCAAACAATTCACTATACAAACAAACAACCTTTAAGCCTAGATAAGCTGGAAAAGCTTAATCTGTTACATGTGGAAACCAGCACCTACTGGAATACAGTTGCTTCTTTCCATAATCATGCCAAAAGCCTGGGACCAACACCCACATTAAGTTCACAAAAAATGCAATAATTGCATGTACTTACCCGTCACACTCGCATTTGCCACCCGCTGAATCACAACCTTCATGTTTTTAAGTTCCAGTGCACTTCCTAATTCCACGAAAGTATCGTCGTATCGTCTGACGCCATGTACATTTAAAGGTTTGAATCCACGTCCATTGAATGTAGCACCTCGACGCTTTAACTTGCTTAGGGAGCGATATTGGGGCTCTCGTCACACAAGTGTCTACAAGCTGACGTTAGTGAGAAAGGAACTTTCCAGCTCCTGTCATATTCTCTTCGTGTTAGACGAAGAGCGGCGATCCACACGGCCTTTGCAGTGCGCAAGAGCTTGTCTTTGTCGCGCCAAAATTAAAGATGTGGTATTGATTTTCCTTCAAAGTTTTACTTCGTCTGGCAAGTTCACTGCTAGGACTTGAGAAATTGCAATCCTACATACGCCCATACACACGCCAAGGAGAAAGGTGAATCATGAATATTGTTCAAGGAAAGGCAGTTTACGTCCATGTTTAAATGGTGGTAAACACAAAATATTTGCACGCCTTTTACTTCTTCCCCAACGCTTCTGTTCAACGTAGAAACGGGCAAATGGCCTGTCGCCTTTATTGTCTCCACGCCGTGCGCTCGTGATGATAAACGGCGTGGCAGCTGCCGAGACCCGATAGCGGATGGCACGGCCGCTGCTACATGTTTGCTACCCACGCCTTGCAAAAATCGAGGCAAAAACTCCTCACCGAGTCATCCCTAAACTGAACGCCCGACGATTTCCTACGTTTCAGGGCGCTCTTAACTGCATCCGTTTGTCTCAGGTCAAATGCCTCAACACCCCTCAAATGCGTTATAGATTCTACCGATTGCATACGTGTACTCTGTTCTCATAGTGACTAAACGCATGGATGTAGTTTCGCATGCTATTACGGTTGCTTTCAGCACCGCCAATGTTGATTCAGCATCCCAAAAAATTTTCAGTGAGCGGGCATTCCCAAACCATTTTAAAAAGTTACGTTCTGTGGTAAAAGCTAGCAAGGCAGAAAAGAGGCTTTCTTGTACCTCCTTGTAACATCATAAAAACGTGCAAGAAAATGATGGTACTGTTATGCACTTAATCGCTATTAAGTAACCCGAATTCGTTGCTTCTTAAAGCAGCCAAGGGCTATTGTCTATGTGCAGCATCGTGAGGATAAGGTAAACACCATCCGTTTACACTAATGTGGAGTTTGTTGAAATGTATATATCCGGATTTTTCGAGGCATTGTTATAACCTGCGTCCGACTGTCGGTTGGCGCCATGCACGCCCGACTGGAAGGAGGAGCGTTTGACTTCCCCCTCTGAGTCACGAACGGTTGGACGCACGATAAAAATAAGCACACCGTTGGAAAGCTCATGACGAATAGAGCTCGAAACTGATCTCATTTTTAGTTTTGGATAACATGTAAGCCATTTACGCCCTACATATGTTTTCCCATAGCAGTCTGCATGAGACCGAGGAAAGGCCTGGATTTCAAGGGCTGTGATTAATAAAGTCTGGATTAAAACACCAGCGGACAAGAAAAGTCCGCAGATGCCGATACACGTCTAATCTCTCTGACTTGCTTAATATGTACGCGTAAATGTTGAGTTAAAGACACGGCGATTTCCGCACCGCTGCACGACGGGCGCCATAGACGAACGAGGTATGAAATTAACGGAAACTGATTTTAGCGTTCTTCTATTTTCGCGAAATATGCATTTCCAAGTGATGGCTCTTGATTCAAGTGATTTTTTGTGATGGTTTCTCATGCTTAAGTAATGAAAACATCAGTAGTTATCAGTCTACACAATTCGTGGAGCTTTATTTGCGAGAGCCTGTTTATTTTCAAAATTTGTAATTTTTAGAAACTTTTTGAATTTCTTGGTATTAGTCGCAATCGTGCGAACCAGTTCTACCATTTTCTGCCCGATCTGAGTCATTCATCACCGATTTTGATGGCAATGCATTTTGACTCATAACAGTTCTTCGCGTCCTGACCTCAAGTCAGTGGTTGGAGGTCATTGAAACTTTGCCTGTTGATGGAACCTGGATGTCTGGATCTCGCCGTCAGTTTTCGAAAAAAACGACGACATATGTTGAAAACGGTCTTGACCTTACGTAAATGACCCAGACATTTCCGAAAAATCCGAGATAGCAGATTTGTTCCATTTATCAGAATCTGTACGCCTTGAAAGTTTTATTGGGATATCATGTTTTGCGAAGAAGACCTGACCTAGGTCAGACACCTTACTTGACCTGAGGTCAACAATTTGATACAATGCGTAAAAATGATCAAGCAAAACGTGCACAAAGTTTCGTGGCGCTGCGTTTGTTTGTTCTGTCGCAATCCTGGGAAAACCTCGGAGGGGGGGGCGTCAACCCCCAGTCGGTGGCGGGTTAAAGTATGTATAAAACACATCGTCTGTGACCTACAACCCTGGGTTCCGGTTACCGACATCGTTAATATTCTACGCCAGTTGTTCCGGTAGGGGTTCGTAGGCGGCGCGCGGCTCGTTTTCACGCCGCGGCCCCTGCCTACGCTGGCTGTCCGGCCTGTAGACTCACGAGAAAGCGGTCGCCGTGACGCCCGCCGGAGCGCCAGGCGGCCCAGTGCAGCGGCGGGAGTGCGCACAGCAGCAGCGCAGCGCCTCAGCTCCGGCCAGCTCCCGCGCCCGGCTCACACCCGAGACCATCGCACAGGGGGAGGCTGCCAGCCCCCCACCGACAGCGGAGCCGAACGGCGCGCCGCCGCAGCTTCTGACGACTGAGGTGGGAAGGTTCGCTCGAGACGGCTCCTTGTTGGCCAGCGTCGTGTGGTATTTGGCCATGCTGCTTTGCTTGGAAAGCCATTCTTTGCCCTCCGAACGGATTATTTGCCGAGTTTGTTCGGTTCATTTGCGATGTTTCCAGTTGTTTCCTGTTTCGTTATTGGAAACTGTTCTGAGTCATCAGTGTGCAAAATGAACGCAACAAGGGCCGTTGTAGCACTTATTTCGATAGCGTGTCCGGGCACGTGGCAAGAATTTTCCTTAGGGAAGGAAAAAAACAAATTTTGTCATATGCCACTGCCATATGACGAAACTTATGGGAAACTATGGGAAAAGTAGCAATTTTATGCCAATGCCTTCATATTTAACGCGCAAGAAAAACATACAATGTTTGCTTTTGCATCACACATGTGATCACTATTCCGTATTTCTACGAAATCGTGACATATGTAGTGCGGACCCCTTGGCTCGGGAGGGGGCATGCCCCCATGGCTTCCCCTTTGGCAGCGTGCCTGAGCGTGCCTTACTCAAAATGGTGAACAGGCATTTTTTTCGTACAGAGCAGGACGCCCGTACTCATGTTTCCTGATTCGATAACGTTTCATTTGTACACCCCACGTCACAGCCACGATATGTTCATAGTGAAGGGAATCTTTAGGCTAGGCTGGAGAGAACATCAGAGTGGAGGAAATTAAATTTTGGCGCTAAAACGCACCAGCTTAGCTGGAAACCGAACCAAAGCCGAAGACGAATGACGAGCGTCCCAACCATTAAACCGATTTTTAGATCTGCCGGATATTTCCTAAACTCATAAACTTCCGGCCGTTTTACAGAACTACTGCCTTCCTCACTCAAGATGCATTGAAGAGCAGAGATGTAGCGTTTTTAAGCACCAAAAATGAATATGGATAAAATTTCCGGAACTCGGAAATGAAGCCATCGAAATCCGTGTAGTTTATTGTTTTGAGGAAGGTTAGATGTGTCCTGGTCCTTCCTTGGCGAAATCCTGGCCATGCCCCTAACGTAGGCATCATGCAGTTTCAAATCTAAGTATGCACCTTATGCAGTGCAATGTAGCACGTCACTCTTATCGACAAGCAAAGGCAGAAACTCCGGAATGTTTGTAAGATGTCCTCCACGACCATTACGAGAATCCAGAGAGTGAAATGCGAATCGTTACGATAGCAGGAGACGTTAGCCATTCATCACATTCCACGTCGAACAGCCCGATCATCTTGGCTACAGTAATCTGAATCAGCCTCGCGAAAGGGAAAGTGAGCCTTACACCCACATGTGAGATCTGACGAAAGTGGCAAACCGCCCGCCTCGTGCGTTGCGTTTGACAAAAAGATTACAGATATCAACCATCATTTTCGGGAGATTCGTGAGCGTTTGTTCTATTTCATCTTATTCATTTTAACTATTTGCATAAAGTGGATTCCATTTATTCCATGGTTTTGTAGAACTGTCAAGGCAAAATACTCATGTCCGCAAAAAGAGAGATGAGATCATTTGTCGCGATTTATGTAAAAAACTTAAAATGAATACATTTCATTTACATCAAATGAGATTATATCTGAGCATGACCTGGTGTTGTACAACGGCGTACAATAGGCATTTTCCCTCTCATGCAGTCTTTGCAACGGGGCTGTGGGCATGGAATACCTGTCGGAGGTCTAGTATCACTTGATTATTACTAGTGGTTCGCCATTAAACGGAGTTTGTACCAGCATATGCTTTGCGTGTTGCTTGTTGATCGACTATGACCCCGTGACATTGGCTCGGGACGTGAGCCAGTACGAGAAACCCACAGTTCTGGTCCGAATCGGCCGCAATCTTCTTACGTCGGGACACTGTTTCACTGAGCCAAAGGTAGCTATGTATACCCGCAGTGGGCTAGAAAGAACACATGGCTATCTTTTCCTGACACGTAGTGCAAATGGTTACATGTCTGTCTCTTTGAATGTTTTCTTCTTTTTTTAAGATGGAAACTGGAAAATCGACATCTATGTGAAAACGTTTACGGAAAAGTACTTCGAACCCTACACATACATGTATTTGTCGAGACACTCGTCCTAATCGACAGGGTCTCATTCCATGCCCTTACTTCAGACTCAGTTCTCAAGGCCATTCTCCGGCTTTGCGATGAATGGCACACCACCAAATACCGCAACCCATCTCAGTAATTCTAATCGGTGCCCACCGGCCCGTGGGCGCAGGTCGCAAACAGCCGGGCTGACGGGCGGCTTGCGTTTCCTCGCCCTGTTTTTGTATTCATATCGTTCATGGTAAAACAAAGCTTTCACTCCGTCTCCGCGCAGCGCCTTCGTTCCGTTTTGGCATCATATGCCTTCTTGCAGGACCGATTGCGGCATCGTTGCACGCGGTCTGATCGGCCTCCGCCGACGTGGCGATTTCACTCTCCGTTTGGGCAGCGGATCTCCGGGATCAGCGGCCGCTGGAAAGCGGTCGGTCCGCGCGCCCTCGCCCGCGCACGACAGCCCGGCGACGCCGCGCCGCCCGGCCCGCCGCCGCCGAGCCGGCCGCCGCCCGCCGCCCGCGCGTCATGGGTCACGTGACGGCGCTGCTGGCGCTGCTGCCGGCCTGCTGGGCCGGTCACGTGTTCTTCCCGGGCCCGTCGATCGGGCCGGAGCCGCCGGCGCTCTGGCTGAACCTGCGGGACGCCCGGGCAGGCCGGCTGCTGGACGCCCGCGGCGCGCAGGACGTGCCCGACCTGCGCGCCGCCGGCGTCCTCATCGGCCAGAAGTACAGTGACCTGGAGGGTGTCGGCGGCCAGGACGCCGGCCGGCTGAACGAGGTCACCGTCGGCGACCCGGCGTTCGGCGCCGTTCGTCGGCCAGGGCGGCGTCGGGTCATCGTTTTCGGACAGCGCGAGGCTCGTCGGCATCCCCGACCGTCAGGAGATCACCGTGATCGATAACGCACCACAGCAGGATATAGCCGTGGTCCGCGACGACCAGACGCCGCAGGTCATCACCGTTAGCGAAAGCTTTCCCGCGCAGCAGTCGCTCCTGATCCGAGACGACCCAGCTCCCCGGGTCGTCACCGTCGCCGAGAACTCTCCCGCGCAGCAGTCGCTCCTGATCCAAGACGACCCCGCTCCGGAGACCCTGCCGATCATCGACGACTCCGCTGGCCACGAGCTCCTGGCGGCCGACAGCGGCCCGGCTCCGCGCGAGGCCGTCGTGCTCGACGACAGCCGGGTGCCAGGCGAGTTCAGCCGGCTCAGCGACGCGCTCTCTAGCATCGTGGGTGCGCCGGAGCCGCGTGGGCCACCGCCGGACCTGCAGGGTTCCGGCTCGGTGCGCCAGGCCAGCAGCGCGCGCGCCGACCCGCCGCCGGCGGCCGTCGACGCGGCGGGCACTGGCCGGCTGCTGCTGTCCCTCGCCGGCTCGGCCGGCCGCGCGCCGGAGGCGTCAGCGGAGCCAGCGGAGCTGCCGGTAGCCGAGCTGCTGGTCTACCAGCCGGGCGGCGGCGACCAGAACCTACTGAACCTGCTGGTGACGCAGGGCGTGCTGCACCGCGCCGGCGCGCGGCCTGACGGCGGCGTGCCGGCCGCGCGGCTCCAGCTGGTTTCGGAGGGCGCCGCGCCTCCGCCGCCCGACGAACCCGTCTTCTTCACGCCGCGGCGCAACCAGCCCGCCGCCGGCGGCGCCAGCTCCTCCTCCTCCGACGACGACGACGGCTACGACGACGACGACGAGGACCGGCTCCGCATCCTGGAAGGCAACGTCGTGCCGATTCCGGCGCAGGAGGAGGCGTTCGCGGCGCGGCAGCCGGCGGCCTCCTCGGACGTCTCGGTCAGCTGGTCTCTGGCGCCGGAGGACGCTGGCGAGGCCCGGGACCGGGACGAGTGGCGGTCGTTGCTGGGCGCGGCGGCTGGCGCCCAGCTGGTCACCGAGAGGGGCTCGCGGGTCAACCGGGATGGCGTCGGCGAGAGGCAGCAGGCGAAGGAACTGCGGCGGCCCGCGTCGCCCTACTTCAGCGTCGAGGAGGACCGGCTTCTGATGTCGCTGGCCGCCGACGAGGACTCGCTTCAGGAGGATGTGGATGAGCCGGGGGTGGCGGAAAGCTTACCTCAGGAGGTCCAGGACGATTTGGAGGGTGAGGAGAGCCACATCGAGGTTCTGGATGAGACGGACGCCGAGGAGACCTTTCTTCAGGAGTTCCTGCCTGACCTGGATGCTGAGGCGAGCTCCTTTCAGGAGGAGACTGCTGTGGATGGGACGGCCGAGGCGGCCCTCAAAGACATCCCCAAGTCGCATACGGTGAACTTCGGAGACGACAACGTCATAGACGCCGGTGAGTTTGTGGTCGATAGCCGAGAAGCAATTGCAGCGAAAAATTCGAACAAAAGCTGTCTTTGATTCGCTGTGAGATCAAAGGCGTCGATTTATATTCTTTTGTCAGCGCCTGCCCCCTCCCTACTGTTGATTTGCCCCCATGTTGATTCGAGCCCCCCAACATTTTCTGCCGGTTTTAAAGGGAAATGGGCAATAGCAACGAAAAGAATGGCCGCAATACATAAAAGATAGGCGAAAAGTATAGAATAAAGCATAAAGGTATGTATCCATCTGTCTTCCTATGTTCTTGATATATCTATAATCTATATATATCATTTATATATATATATATATATGTGCATGTAGATGAGAATATATGTGCCATTTTTATTTCATAAAAAAGCATAAAAACTATAAATTTCCGTTGGTCTGAATAAAGCGTGCTAAATCCGTTGAGAAGCCCACATTTGGGAACGTCAGCTGTTGGCCTCTCAGCTCGGCCTCCCCAATCATTTACAGAGGTCGACGCCCCTGTTTGAGATTGCTGAGACTGGCTGCTCTCGGTACTTGCTAAATCTGCCACATGTAGTGCGGGCAGTTTGCCGAAAAAAAATGTGTGTATTCCGTTATGCATCTTGTCTGGCTCCCGATCATAACTCTGTTTTTTTTTTTAGATGACGGCACGGAACCTCGACTTGTGGGGGAGATGGAAAACTGTCCCAAACTTAACCAGAATATGACTCTGGAATGCCGCATCAAGAACGCACCGCAAGATGACGAAATCAAGGTACTGGAACATTCCCGTGGCTTGTGAAGCTGGTTTCTCAACACGTAGCTGAATGGGTTCCCGAAGGACACGTCATATGTTGTTTCGTGCAATTAGTTGTTGCAAGTTTTCCCAGATGACGTGCCATACAGAACGTTATTGTCAAGCTTCAGAACCGTCAAATGCTTGTCGAAACAGATGTTTTTTTCTCATGTTGCTGAATTCTGTCGTTTACTTTCTCTCATTCGGCTACAAGGATCTGAAATGTAAATCGGATTGCCACTGTGAATACGAATTCGCAATGCGGATCGCAAGTCAATGCGAATTTCCATTTTGCAAGTTTCTTTTGGAGTCAGCATGCGTCACTAACTCAACAGGCGCACGCTAAAGGTTTCTCTGAAGGGTTTCAGAAGCGCAATATTGGTGCGTGATCTTGGGTACATTTTGTTTACTGAAAATACCATAATGTTCTTCTGTAAGACAAGAGGGGTAGCACCTTTTTAAAATGTCACAAATAGCTGTCCAGCGAGGCCGTAACACCAACAGTTCCGTAATTAAAACGAGTGCACCTGAAAACATCTTTGCCATAGCGTAAAGACATTTTAATTTGTTACGAATGAACTTGAGGTCACGGCCTCTTTCGTCGCGGACATGGGGACGCGTCCCTGGAACATGAGTTCAGTGGCTATGAAAGGGGGACATGGGGAAGTGTGCCTCTTAGCTCCAGAACGGAATTTATCAAGACTTCCATGTACGATGCATTGAAAGAAACTCATAAAAATGCTGATTTCGCGCCAGTTTTAACCCCTGGCGGAGGCCTTGTGTACGAGACCAAAACTAGCCTGAATTGTGAGCGGCAGAGTAACCTTCGTAGACGATGGCTACAAATATTGGCAGTCGTTTTCCCGTTTCGCGGATAAAGAGAGTAGTAATTACGCCCGGGACAAAAAATTGCAAGTTCCGAACCATGTAGTCCTGTCCCACCAAAGGTCACTGGACTGAAGAAATGCGTTTTGGGTATTGTTTCTACATCTGAACAAAGATCAAAATATTATTGCAAGCCTTTTCACTGGCGTTTGTCTGAAGGAAACAGTGCTATTTGACTTGTGCACAACGTCGAAAAGCCCATGGGCAGCTACAGCTTTTGAAAGCAGATGTAGAAGGTCCTCGAATGCCGTAACGATTGCAGAAGTCGCCAGCGACGTCCACCACTGGTCTAAACAGTGAACATCTCCCAGCTCTGTGCACGCTCCACCGCGTGTTGCAATGACCCGCTCGGTGGGTCACAGCTCAAGCCTGCCTGCAGCGATACCACGTCCTCGGTGCGACAGGTGCTCCACGTCCACCCCAGCGTCGTGCAGAGCGCAGACTCTGGCGCCCCTGCCCCACTTCCGATCATCAGCCCAGTTATCGATTCGAGCTTGTGAGACCGACTGCGTTTGACGGTGTGCTTGGCCGAAGTCAGCCGCCGGCCGCGCCGCAGTGATAGAGCTTTGACTGCCGCGCACGGCCAGGGGTCAGTCGCATTTCACGCTCGATTACGTCCGTGTCGCGGAGAGTGGGCGCCGGCAGCCTGACGGTGCTCCGGCGACTCCGGGACGGGGTCCGGTGCGCCGGCCAGCCGTGTCAGGGGAGCGGGTGGGGGCAGCCTGACGGTGCTCCGGCGTCTCCGGGACGGGGTCCGGTGCGCCGGCCAGCCGTGTCAGGGGAGCGGGTGGGGGCAGCCTGACGGTGCTCCGGCGTCTCCGGGACGGGGTCCGGTGCGCCGGCCAGCCGTGTCAGGGGAGCGGGTGGGGGCGGGCGGTGTCTCGGCGGTGCCTCCCCGCGACCCCGGCCCCCGCCGCCTTTCACCGGACGGTGACGTGTGTGGGCGCCGTTGTCGGAGGATGCAGCTCGGCAGGTCCGGTCCGGCCCGCCGTGACCGTCGCGTGGAGAGTAAATCCGACGGTCTTTCTTCAGTGAAATTGGGACCATCAAGATTAGCCCTCCGTTCATGTCAGAGAGCGTCCCACGTGGGCTGCATCTTTTTAAACAAGATTGACAGGGTTGACTGGTTAATCATCATAAAAGCGGTCCGTTTAGACGACGCGAATGGCTGTCTTAACGCCGGACAACACTGTCTAACTGTAAACCCTGGTCTTAGGACCAGAATCTGGAAAAAAATACGTGGACAACCCATATAAAGGTTTCTGTGCTGCGATCCAACCAGGCATTGGTCAGCTTAACGCATGAGGTGCATGAGAAGATCTTATTGTTGAGGCAAAAAATCCACGAACATATTGTAGAGCTTGGACCTCAGATCTGAAATCGTCTGTGAACCCCCCGTTTAGACTTCTGCAAATTTTCCATTCAGTTTGGACGTAGTGGATAGGTATCGCGGATGCTTGCTTTCACAAAGCTGAATACAACAAGAACATATGCAAGTTATACTATTGTCATTTGTTATCTTTCATTTCCTTAAGGCATTCTTTTGTGGAGAAGTAGCAACCCATTTGTGTGCATTATGAAGAGTGTTTGAAAATTGGTTTTGAAAAAAGGAACGTCGCAAATGATATCTCAAGAATACTGCGCAAGGCTCGAGAAATAATAATGCGACGAGACGGAATGTACCTCAAGAGCCTATTTCAAACCGTTATCCCGAACTTTGTCTTCATCCGCTTGCATCCGTATTGGCCCACACGAAGTCGCTTTGAATCCATTTCAGTTAACATAGTCCAAACGACACTAAACAGACGATTCCTGTAACACATATTGGTTCCGTAGCCGCATCTGCATAGAGAATACAAAAATTGCTGTTTAATACATACCGTCATACACCGTTTCCAAGCTTGAATCAGATTCAGACACTACCATCTCAGTCACATCACATAGCTAAGTACAGCTCGCTGTGCGTGCCGAGCACAGTTATCGCGTGAAGTATTAGTATTTGCCGTCGGGGTCAGGGAAACACTGACATGTATCCCTGACCAAACGCGTCACACCGGCATGTGTGACAGCGCACGCCAGCCGTGCCGGATGTCAAGGTATTCCGAGGCGGACTGTCTGGCTGCGGTGAGGCTTTTCGGAAATTTTCATTGGAAGCGACAGTTTGACGTTTCCGGCGAGTATCAGATGTCCTGCCGGGTTTGGCGACACTGACGTCTCCGACGCGGTTTTAGAAATTGTGACGTGGCGGACCCCAGAACGTGAATAAAACTTTGACGTTATCGCTGCCGTCTCAGAGGTTCTGCTGGGCGAAGCGTTACTTTTACGTCGCCATGCCGTTTCAGAGGTTCTGGTGGGTGAAGCGTCACTTTGACGGCGGTGACGGTGCCGTTCGTGACGAGCTGCTGGCGATGAACGGCCAGATTGTGATCCCGGGTAACAAGACCAACGTGCAGGAGGTGAGTGATGGACCCGGGTAACAAGACCAGCGTGCAGGAGGTGAGTTTGATGGACCCGGGTAACAAGACCAGCGTGAAGAGATGAGTTTGATGGACCCGGGTAACAAGACCAGCGTGAAGAGGTGAGTTTGATGGACCCGGGTAACAAGACCAGCGTGCAGGAGGCGAGTCTGATGGACCCGGGTAACAAGACCAGCGTGCAGGATGTGAGTGTGACGTCCACCAGAGAGTTCGCCTCCACCATTGCGAGTCGTCTGTGCTTGAAGAACAACATGCGCGATCGGGGCGAATGCTGCTGTATTTGAGCGCAACGTGTGCACGCGATTGCCGACTAAGACGCCAAAGCATGTGCCTGAAATATTCATGATACTCATGGAGCGAGATAACGCACTTTCGTACGTTGGAAGAATAAGGTTGGGTCAGGAAGTTGTAAACCTCGTATTGCACGTGGAAATCGTCCGCCGCTCCAAATCGCGAAATCCATGGGCTCCCTGTGGGCGCGCATGGAGGCCGCCAAAAACGAATATGCCCATGGAAACCGATGGCGATGATAGTGATCGCGTTGTAGCAGGCGACAGGCGGGCACCGGACATTCCTGTTGAGTGTTGCGGTGTTACGATGAGAGGTGGCAGTCGGACGCCGGACGCCTCTGTTGAGTGGTGTGGTGGTGTGTTGGCAGATGACAGTCGGACACCAGAGGCTGGTGGTGACGCTGGTGACAGCAGCCGACACTGGCCTTTACATGTGTCAGGCGGGCTGGGGAGGCGAGCTCCAGGAAGTGGAAATGCTCGTGTTCATCTGCCACTGACCCCGCCGACGAAACTCGGCGCTCCTCGGGCGGTGCAGTGCCAAAGAGGGACCGTCCTCGCATGTAATCAGACGTCTCTGGCGTCCTGTGCCACCTCCATGCCATTTGTTCTTGGCGAAGTTTGTTTTTGGACATCTCGTCCAGTTGTGTCGTTATTGCTAAGATGGAAGGGAAGCAGAAGCAGCGCCTCTCCCCGTCGGGTAAAAGAGATGCCATCGTCTGTACGTTAAAATGGTTCCCGTACACCTATGCCCATGTGAATATATTGTTGCATCAGTGACAGCCTTCCATGTTTTTACATTGGGTTCCATATTGTAACGTTTATTTAAGATATATGATTGACTATGAATCTTCCCCCAGATGAATGCTTGATCCAAGATGGTCAATACTTAAGGTGTACTTACTATGTAATATTGCTGCATGCTGGCATGTTGTTGGACCGAACATATTTTGTTCTTTACTTTGATGCCAGGTATGTCGGTGGTAAATGATAATTGCTTCTTCATAGATTCCTGCATATGAATATCAAAAGGATTTGCATTTTTCCTTGCGTTCGGATTTTATAAATACAAGCAACAAATGCTGATTGCTGATGCGCGTTTTCCGAATACTCACTTGGTCGCTCGCAAAGAATTGGAAATACCCTACACTTACCCGCCCGTTATCACCATTGGACATCCGTGAACGGTTGAGCCGCATTTGTTCGCATGACATAAATGAATGATGAATTAAACAGCGGAGTATCTTCAATTAACAGCATGAAAACCGATGTTTAGGTAAGATCGCAAGATCTGGCGGTAAAAGAAGGCAAACATACTCTAACCGACCGGTCGCAGCCGCTTTCCCGAACTTAGCTTGACCCGCACCAAGGTCAGAATTTTAAGTGCTTTTCAAAGTTCTCAGACCTTAAGACATTTTGTTCTCCAGGCTTTTGAAGATGACACAATTATTTCTTTTGTTCTAGAAAAAAACCTTTCCCGCACACTCAGCCATCAACCCCATTACAGTAATGCTTGTTATTAATTTTGATGGTTCATACACATTAGGATTTGTAATCTATGCCGATTCCGGAATATCAATGAAATGTTTTCTTCAGTTCAGGTCGTAACTGTACAAATAAATCTAAATGTACACCCCGTCAACATTACTCTCAATGCGGGGCTATGTACGCTTGCCACAGTGGTCACACAAAAGGTACACGTGACCTTGATTCTGTTATTATTTCATTTTGCTCTCGACAACCTCATGGCGCAAAAGTAAGGTTCTGACTTTTACCTAAACCATGCGTAGTACACAGACGCCGATATCTGAGTATATGGAGCGTTTCCAAGACACTTGACACGAAAAACACTGATCCAATACTCGCCGTTCACTGGTCAAAAAATCATCACATGTTGACTGGCCGAGACAAACTAGCGGATTTCGCGAAGTTGATCTGCTTAATTCCAACATCATTTCTTTGAAATTTTTACGCGGCACTCTATCTCTCTTAGGCAAACAACAAAAGCCCAGTGCATAGCTTCAGTCTACTGCTTGTTTTTTTCAGTACGGAAAATCATACGAATAGTTATGTTGGGTGTCCAGCCAATATGTTCGGCTGGGAACCTCTATCACTACAGAAAGCAACGAGAGTCAAGCAGCAAAAGGTTCATAAAACGTTTCTTTGTATTCTGCCCATGAAGCGGCAGGTTGCTGGCACGATTGCAGAACAAAGTGACTTGCTAACGACAACTGACCAACTTTGAGAAGCGTTTGGCGTAACATGACAATACATGAGCCCTCCATACTGTTGCCTTTCTCCCCATGCGGTTGTCTGATACATACAAAGCATGCACATCGCTGTTTAATCAACAGCTGTACCGTTTTTTTGTGTGAACAAGAAAAAATCGACTTTAGAAGTCAGCCGAGGCGCGTTTTCGGGAACAGCTGACCCGACCATTGCCACTATGATATAAACCCAAATAAACAATTTCTGCCCGAGCAAATGTGCCCTCATCACGAATCAACGTGTCCACGTCATCCAGCCAGATTAGCCCGGCAAGGCTCGCAGTCTATGTCAGCACCTCGTATGGACGAAGGATGGACCTCGGGCCACCGAAATCGCGGCACACTGAGCGATCACATCGCCGCGCCACCAACTGCCACGCCGACACAGACACCCGCTCACCAGGTGACGACTGATGGGCATCTGATACCAGGGTAACTCGGCAAGTTCAACTGAAAGCGCCGGAAATCGGGGTTTCCCGTGTCCGCGACTCGGGCCATGCAACCACGACGACCGTGCACAATGAGGTCGGTTCAACAGCTCCGACACCGGAACCCGGAGCTGGCTGAGGAAAACTCCGCCGACGGGATGACCCGCTGGGACCGCGCACGTCGACGGCCGACACACAAACATTCGATCACTCTTTCGTAACTCTGCCGGCGCCGTCGACACGAGAGGAGGCGCACGGGCGCCGAGTATGCCACGGTCAGCCGCACTCGGACACGGCCGAAACGCACTCACACCTGAGCACCGTTAGAAAGAGCTCGGCCGGCTCCTCCCGAGGAGGTCGCGCTGCTTTGTTATCACAGAGACGTACGTAATCCGGTCCGTATGCCTCTCATCGCCGAAAACGTCGTCCAGTGATTCTGGCGTCTGACGTCACCTCACCGACTTCTTGACGTGAGGGGCCGATCTATCTATTCTGCGCGTGCATAGTGACGGTCCTCCGAAACATCGCGCCTGGGAAGATCAGCCCTCGACAAAGACGCCCTCCTTTCCCGCTGCTGCGCAAGAAGGGAGGAGCTCTGGGCGAAGCGATCTCTTCCACAGCCGGTGGGGTCAGTGACACTGCCTCTGGAAGTCCCCCTGGTGCTCCAGTTCGAGGCGAAAGCCACCGGCCGTCTGATGTGATGCTGGCAGTGCCGGCGGCGCCTGACTAGTCCCGTTCGGTGCCACCGTCCGCCACGCGCTATCGTCTACCGTGCACTAGCCAAGGTCGTGACCCCGGTGACCCTGACTCTGGCGGCGGCCGCCGATCGGCAGCCCTGTCCGGCCGCCGATCGGCAGCTCTGTCCGGCCGCCAATCGGTAACTCTGTCCGGCCGCCGGTCGGCAGCTCTGTCCGGCAGCTCTGTCCGGCCGCCGATCGGCAGCTCTGTCCGGCAGCTCTGTCCGGCCGCCGATCGGCAGTTCTGTCCGGCCGCTGATCGGCAGCTCTGTCCGGCAGCTCTGTCCGGCCGCCGGTCGGCAGCTCTGGCCGGCCGCCAATCGGCAGCTCTGTCCGGCCGCCGATCGGCAGCTCTGTCCGGCCGCCGATCGGCAGCTCTGTCCGGCAGCTCTGTCCGGCCGCCGATCGGCAGCTCTGTCCGGCAGCTCTGTCCGGCCGCCGATCGGCAGTTCTGTCCGGCCGCCGATCGGCAGCTCTGTCCGGCAGCTCTGTCCGGCCGCCGATCGGCAGCTCTGTCCGGCAGCTCTGTCCGGCTGCTGATCGGCAGCTCTGTCCGGCTGCCGATCGGCAGCTCTGTCCGGCCGCCAATCGGCAGCTCTGTCCGGGCGCCGGCCGTCGATCTTCCCTCCAATTCTGGCTGCCTCCTGACAGCGCAGTCTGTCGGTGGCAGCGAAAGTTATCTTTTATTTCACTCTGTAATGGCGAGGCCAGTCCAGGCTCGCTTTGCAAAGTGCCCCGAACGAGATACCACTTCGAAGGCCTTTATGGCGCAGAGCTGGGCATCTGTATCAAGTTTAAAGGTCAGAAATCGTTCCATGAACTGCGTGCGGGCAATGTTTCATATTGCGTGAATCGATACGGACTATTTCCTACCAAGGATGCATACATAACGCTCTGGTTCGGAGATATTGTTTTGGGGTTGCGGTGCTGGACTCACCAGATACATTAAAATTTGCGTCTTGCCATGCATCGTTTTCTGACCAGAGACGCTTGGTCCATTGTGAGGATGAATATTGTACACCATCGCATTTCAACAAGAGCACAAGGTGTCGTGCAAGCATCTAACGACAGTGAAAACGTTAGCAGGTATGTCAGGAATACAATAGGAAATTCCAGTGGATCGTGGACTTACATTTTAGAAGGAGGTTAATAATGCTCTAACGAAGATGTTTCGGCCTTCTCTGCCGCCCTGGGGGGAGAAGAAATACTCAGTTAGAACAAAACAGAGATCTGGTAATTTCAGAACCTGTACGACCGGAGCTGTCAGTGCATATATGCCTTCTTGCCGCTGGCTATTCTTAGAATAATGAAGGCCGCGAAATACTTCTAATCATCCTACAACTCGGACACTCACTAGGCACGTTTATACGGGCATTTGGAAAGCTGCCAGATTCCCGGCCAGATTGGCCGGACAGATCAGCTTTAAAATAAATACTGATTTAAACTACAACTGGTTCTGGAAAGGCGTGTTTCAACATCGTGGGGCAGAATGAATGGATTGCAGTGCAAACAAGCTTGAAATAAAAGGAGGAGAAACCTTGGCTTTCTGTGCTACATGCTATGCGTAGTAATTTTCTCGCGTGTTCTGCGGTTCATTTGATAGCTTCTGGCCACCCTGGCCGCGTCTCACCTGTGCGGCCGCCGCCCAAGTCCAGTGGTTCACAAAGGCTATGTACCTTGACAAAGCTGAAAGGTTTTAAAACGAAGGCGCTGATTGGTGGAAGACTGATAAGCTGGAAGCGCAGGAAGTGGCGAGGGAACGGAAGATTCCTTCACTCGTTGTGCACGTGGTCCTTGTTTAAGACCCGTAGCGTCTGTGTTTGAAGCGATTTGTGATTTTCAAGACCTAAAGAAGGTAAATGGGTTGGTATACGGATTTAGTTAGCTGTAATTTCATGCAAACCAGCATAGGTTGCAGTGGTGTTTAAACTGCCATGTCTAACAAGTAAAGGGAACGCGAAGGAAACCCAGCACCACGCGGATGCTTAAACTGGCCAGAAAGGTGCACCCTGGCCAATCTGGCCGGGAATCTTCAAATGCCCGTATAAACGCGTCTACTGAAACCATCTGCATTCCATCCATTCGGTTTAAACACGATAGCTCATTGTCTAAATACTTACGCTCAAATTGTGCGCGGCAACACAGGATGCAAAGCACATGGAAAACGAGCGTCCAGAAAAAAAGCGAAAACAAATACACCGTGACTGTTTGCACTGAGGGCTGCCTTTAAGCCAGGGGCTGCGAGCTGTATTTCTTTCAGATCCACACTGGCGGCACCCTGAGCATTCGAATTAAATCTTGACGGGCCAGCTCAGACGCTCGACTGACAGCAGGCTCCTATGGTGACCGTAAAAGTTTCGGCCGGGTTCGCTATTAGCGCGGCACACGAGAGAGCGGGCAGAACGTGGCGTCTGGCGCCGCCTGCCGGCCGATACTCACTGATTGAAAGGCACTGGGCTGCTCACTCCACTGCGGGCGTCTGTCAGCCGACAGGCCACCATGTTGTACTCTGTCAACAGGGGCAGGACGCCATCAGCGCCGGATGTCGGCTGTGTCTGCTGCTGCCACTCCCACGGTAAGTCTCCACAAGAACCCGACACCGTCAGTGCCACATCGTCCTCTGTGTCTGCTGTGAGTCACACGTTTAAAGTCAGGAACTGGATATTGCCAATACCTGCCGGCCATACAGCTACTGTGGGCGTGGACAGAGCGTCATTCGCACTACACTGTTCCTGCGTCGGCTGTCAATCCCCCCGCGTCTCAATGTCTTTCGTCTCGTCTCTCATTCTGTCCCTCACAGGGGTTGCTCTCACTCTCGATCTCACGGTCGATATGCACAGTCCACGCCATGCGTTCAAATGTGTCCGCGTTCGGTCACGTAGTCCATCTCCGCACGTTATAGAGGGCTGCTGCTCGCGTCCTCAGCGGCACCTGCGGCGCATCGGCCATCTTCCAATAATCTGTCCTGCTCTGGCGCAGCCACCAGCACGCCCCGCTCTGGCGCTGACCTTTCTCCTGTTTCCGGCGTTTGCGCTTGTTGCAGAGCTTGACGGTGCAGACCGAAAGGATGACGGACACGATGAGCAGCAGGAGGCCGCCGACCAGCGCCGCCGTGATGGCCCGCTTCTGCACGTGCTCCGGCACCTGATACTTGAGCACCTCGCTGGCGCGCCGGCCGGACCGGCCGTGCGCCAGCACCTTGAAGTAGTACGTCCGGCCGCCCTGCAGCTGTTTCACTGCAGGACAAGACGAGACGAGACAGTTAGAGCAGAGGCGGTTAGAGCAGAGGCGGCGGGTCAGCGTCAGGGTACTGCTGCTTCGCTTCTCAGGGCAGAGTGCGAGTCAACAGGGCGTCGCGTGAGCGGTGTGGGTGTGCGCCGTCTCCGGCAGAGCTATGGATGGCGAGATTGGCCCGGTTTCCGCCCGCTGAGCAAAAGGGCCCCAGTTCGATCCCAGGGAGCTTGAGTTTTCGTTGAACCGGAGAGCTGAATGAGTAGGCACCGGAACACCAGTCAGAGTCGGGTTTAAGCGGAGCGATGTATTCTGCTGTGGCCGATCGAGAGAAAAAACCGCGCTACTGCGATGGAAAAGGCTGTACGAACATGGTTTGGTTGAGTTTGGCTGGCAGTTTCGTCACAACCGGCTAGACACGAGTCTACTTTTGTGTCTGTACGCGCCAGGCTAAACTCAGTTATATTTCCGATGGTATGGCTTCAAAATGCAGTGCTTGTGACCACGCCAATGAACTTCTCGCCCGTCAGTAATTTTCTCAAGACAACTTCATAAGGTTCACAGCAAAAAAATAAACAAAAAAACAAAACAAAAACAAAAAACAAACAAACGAAAGAAAAATAAAACAGAAAACATAGCCGTTTGCGCGCTAAGTGACTGAACCAATATCGATCAACTCCCCAAAAACGTCACCGGTCTGGCCTGCTTCACCCTGTCTCGGCAGGGCAACACTATTCTGCTTAACACCCGCGGCCGAAGCTCCACGTACCCACGAACTGCGTCTTGGTGATGCGACGCTCGCCGAGCTGTTTCCAGTCGCCGTCGGCCGGCTTCATCTGGACGGAGTAGTGCAGC
The DNA here is from genome assembly GCA_030062745.1 of Capitulum mitella. Taxonomy (NCBI): domain Eukaryota; kingdom Metazoa; phylum Arthropoda; class Thecostraca; order Pollicipedomorpha; family Pollicipedidae; genus Capitulum; species Capitulum mitella. Next base: position 775,002 of record CP099847.1, on the reverse strand, counting down.
ACGGGCACCTGGTGGCTGTCGATTGGCGGCTGCCACCGCAGCAGGAAGCCGCCCACAGACTCCGTCACGTTCAGCTCCAGCGGGGCGCCCGGCAGCGGGCCTGCCGCAGTCACGTGACGCACGTCATCTGGCATCACCATCTGGTCGGCTGGCGAATCTACGCCTCTTTTTGAGGCGTACAATGAGAGGGAACTAAAACGTGAAATAAAATTAAAGAGTAATGATAGCTGAGGTATTGGTGAATTCAAGAGCCCCGACGTTCATTAGGAAATCTAACTAGTAGAGGGAACCGCTTCATAGTTCCATCAAACATTCGCGTGACTTGCATTGCGAGCTCCATACAAAATGCAAGCGTTTACCCTTCGAGCGGCGCGGATAATGAAGCCTGATCTATGATGAGTAGGCATTTGCCCAGGTTTTAATATGAGTAATCAATAATCACCATCGCCCTCGAGGGTTTCTTTCCTGGAGGCTGCCGTGTCCGCGCCGGGATCCGCTGTCGTCGCCTCACCGACATCTGCGGAGGGTAGCTTATTGGAGATAAACTGGGTCCTCCCTGCTTTCAGATACCGTAAGAATGTGCAGGCTCTGAAACTATTTGATGGCACGGGCCAGTCATCATTTTCAAACGCCGATCAACAAAGGCCTGAAAGCACCAGCTGGTGACATTCGAATGAAGACGCCTTTCAGTACATCAGATCGATCTAAACTGAACGGAAGCTCTTCGATGTACCACCGCGATGCATAAAAGTCACACTGTGATTACATTTCCATTGCGGCTGGCCCGCGGCATAATCAGCCACAGATATTATCTAGTTTCACAAATCCCGGCTCTTCTCAGAGCATCCCCCGCCGGCGGACCCACCGAGCGTCTTGACGACGGCCTTGTCGGAGAACATGCCGTCGCCGATGTCGTTCTTGGCGGCCACCATCAGCTCGTACACGGTGCTGGGCTGCAGGTCGTAAATGGTGACGCGACTGTGGGAGCCACCGTCCGGCTTGATCTCGAACGTGTTCCAGTTGCCGGTCCTCTCCTGCTGGTACCTGCGCGACAGGGAGCGATACGGGGAGGGGGAGTGGACGTCAGGTTTCACTAAGTGAGGTGGAGGTGGCAGCCGCGCCGTTCCAAGGTTTGACAGCAGCCAATCGCCCGGTCGGCAGTTGGTGGGTTGGCGTCTGATGGCCTTCGGGAATTTAGACATAAATCAAGTGCAGGTCTGGTTCGACGAAATGAATGATCCGGTTCCAGTTTGCGAACAGCTTATCTAGACTAAAGACCGTGGCAGACGTTCTGGAACAATGAATTTCAACATTCCACTCTAAGCAGCTGTAATGGGACGGTCCGATAACGGCAGCGAACAAATTAATGAAAGAAAGCAATGCCCAAACTGTATGCAGCACCACTTAACATACTCCAACTGATGTTGCCTCCCTGCACTTATGGGGGATTATTTGACCCCCTGCTCCGAGATCGAGAATTATCCTTCACTGATCACAACAAATGGCAATAGATTGGCCACAACCTAAACTACATTTTATAAAAGCAAATTCTGAAAATTTTGCAAGGGGTAGATACAGGGAGCAAAAAGGCCAGAAACCGGGGTATCTGTTACTTGCTGTAAACCCATTCCTGAATTTCTAATAGAAAATTAGCGTAAAAAATATTCACATGGATCAAAGTTTGAGTTTTTACCTTGACCTGACCTTATGAACTGACCCCGGACCAATAAAAACATTCTATTATTATTATTATTATATTTTATTACAAAATATTTATTATTGCCCAGCTAATAGCTATACACTCATATCATGTTTTAAGTCCCATCTCAAAACGTTTATTTTCCGCAGCCGTTTTTCTTTTATCTTCAACAGTGCTCAAAAAGGCCTGAGGTGTGCTCCCAAAAACTTAGCCCGGCTCCGCCCCTGCTCAAATAAAGTTAAGAAAATCTGGCATCGTACACAGAGAGGATAGATAAAAAGCGATCAGGTGTCGAGAAACTGCTTTAAAACTCCTGGAAAGAAAACGGAGGAGGTGGAGTTTCTGAAACCCCCAATACGGGAACAGGGTTGAAACGCTTTACGTCTAATGTTTCAATAAATCAACACATCCATAAAATACTGGAGCCAACTTATATTCCGAAATATTGGTAGTCATACCCGGAACAAACTAGAAACTAACAGTTGGAAAATATCAGCGTGTCAGCGCCAGTGGTTATACAACTGCAAAGATTTCCATGGAACTTCGTCCAATACGGAGGATGGAAATGCTTAATATAAACAACGCATGCCCCACGGAGAGAGATTTCCTTATTTGCGGAACGCTCGCGGGCGGTGTTGCTGTGATAACTACGCAGCGGGAACTCACCAGACGGCGTACTTCTGGTCCAGGCTGTCGTCCCCTGTGTAGCCTGGCAGCCACTGCATGGTGATAGCGTTGCTGGAGGCGTTGGTGGTGATGTTGTGCGGAGCATGCGTCGTTGTCCCCTCTACCACCAGCTGATGGGGAGCACGCCACTGATTCACAGTAGGTTCTTTGGTCTGACGGCCCTTCATTAAAATTCAGTGCCTTGACTGGACACTTCCGACCTTACATGTTCCCAACATACCTCGTTCTTGCTTTTCTTACTTGATTCACTTTTACTCTCCTGCGCGATCTTTACGTTCGTGCTTTGTTACATCGTTTGATACTCCGAAATGAACACAAGTATGAATTCCAGTAATTATCTAACGCGGTTACTGAAGTGTGCTGCCGCTGATGATGATAATGAGCCTTTTCCTTCACACCAACTTTTCGTCTGGCCTTTTAACGTCCTACACTCTCCCTCGCCAACTTTCCTCATCTTTTCTCCTTCTAACCATGTTTTCCCTTTCCTCCTGACCTGAGTGGAAGTGACGATGGTGGCCACGGCATTGCGGGCCACGCACTCGTAATACCCGAAGTCGGACTTTTGCAGCAGCTTGATGGTAATGTTGCCGTCGTCGAAGATCACTCGGTCGGCGGGCAGACTCTGGTTATCGTGCTGCAAGGCGCCCGACGCTCGTCAAATCCCCGCAGATTCGCAAAGTTTGCTTCCTGTTGCTCTGCCCGGTGGGACGTGGGAGCCATTCCGGCTACTTTCAAGTGTAGAGTTATTTGAGAGGTGGCGCTATGCTTCAGTGTCGCGAGAGATGAGTGGTTCATGATGCTCTATCTTGTCTGCACGATAGAACGATATTTCAGGCGTTCTGGGGAGAGCGAGGCTGTCTCCAGTAGAAAACGCTATTTCGTGTTCACTGGATAATGAGCTCAAGACTTTCTTTCTATCTTTTTTTTTGCCCAGGATTATTTTACTAGCACACTAGATGCAAATTCTTCACAGCAGAATCGGAACGGCAACGGTAAATTTCTGAACGACTAATACAATGGAAAACACTGCCGTTGTCGATACATGCACCGAATTCAATGGCCTCCCCATCACTCTGCACATGTTCCATATCTCCGACCCACCGCTCCCGCTCCGCAGGGCGCTCACAACTCACCCGCCTCCAGAACACCCGCGGCGGCGGCAAGCCGGCCGCCACGCACGGCATCTGAATCGAGTCCAGCACCCGGCGCTGGTACAGGCTGCTGGGCCGCACCACGAAGCAAGGCCACTCGCGCACCGCCACCGTCATCGGCGCAGACTCGCCTCCGGTGCCGTGCAGGTTGAACGGCTGGCACCGGTACGTGCCCTGGTGGTCGGCGGTCACCTGCGCGGAGCGAGGTTGGTGCCGAGGGGTCAGGTTGAGAGTTCAGGCTCGGGCGCAGAGCGGGGCCGGGTAACGTTGAGAGTGGGCGTCCTCGGCAGTCTGTGCACGTCCAGACGGAGAGCCTCGGCCTTAACGAAAGGCTCGGATCAGACAAAGTCGAGTAACGTTATTTCAGGTCAGGCCAGGCCAAGTTCTGCCAGGTGAAGCCCGTTCAGACAGTCTCAGGTCGGGTCGGGTCAGGTTGTTTTAGGCCAGGCCAGCCAAGACTGTTTCAGGCCAGTTCTGCGTAGGCCCCCGAAGCATAGTAATCACAGCGCCCTCATTGTATCACAGGACGGGTTCATGCCGCAATGGTCAAACAACCCGCGGCTCCAGTGAACCATCAGCGGGGAGGCGTGCTTCACCCATAGCAGCACACCGCCGTCTGCTGCTGCATACCAAACAGACGGCGCTGTCGGAAAAACACCAAAACACAGGGCAAAATGGGCTCCAGAAGTCCTCGATCCCGAGTTTTAACCCAACGATAGCATCATTCGCGGCATCCCGCGGTCCCGCTGCAGCCGTTTCAAGGGTCAGAGTTTGGCCGTTTTGGCCTTGAGACGGTCATGGAGCTCAAACAAACACGGCGCAGAGGGCTCCCTGGGGGCCTTTTCCAGCCATTTACCGGGTATTTTCCAGCCATTTATTCGGCATGCTCCAGTTCCCCATCGCAAAATTTCCCAGAGTAAAAACGTTGCCACCAAAAATGGCGTTTTGAACTTTTTTAATCAGAAGCAAGGGCTCTTTACACAATACAGACACAGAACTTTTGTGAACAACTTGAATAACATAAGCATGAAAGCGCATGAAAGGGCCTGCCCACCAATGGCGTCCTTCTCTCTGCCCTGCACACGACTGCTGGAAAGGCAGGCTCCCGGTAAAAGTCAGTGACAGAACCTTCGTGAGAATGGATCGGACTGCGTCCAACCCAGTTCAGCTCGCACCTGCAGCCGCGCGGTCTCGCTCGTCACGGCAGCCCACCTTATCGATGAGCAGCGACCCGTTGAGCAGGAGAGACACGCCGGGAACGTTTTTCGGGTCGAAGTCGCGCCGGTTGCGGGTCCAGGTGACGAACTGGATCGGAGGGTTGGCCCTGATGTGGCAGCGCACGACGCCCGGCTGGCCGGCCGCCAGGTACTGGACGGACGGCGTGTGCGACACGTACGCCGCGTCTGAAACCAAACCGCGTCGTCACGGGGGAAGCCGCTGTGTTTTGGGTGCCGACGATGTAGTGCCGTGCGATTCCTGCAAGTGTGGCATTAAACATATGACACCGTGTCGAAAAAGAAAGCTCACGCTGGTCGCGGTTGTATGACGCTAATCATTTTAAAAAGACTCCATTGGTCGTCGTGACTGCCGTCAGTGAGACTATTAACATGAAGATATACCCCGTGCCGATCGCGGTACGCCCGAAAACGCCACGTGTGTGGCAGAGGAGGCGGCAGACCGAGACAGTTTGCGACAAATACACCAGACTGGGCCTAGTCTCCATAAGCTAGGTTGCTTCCATAAACAAAACATAACATAAACATAACATTGCTGCCCGGGCCGAGCGGTACCCACAAATGCACTGACAAGATGGGAAGGCAGCCCAGACAGCCCCACCGGCTGTCGTGGCCTTGCCTCCGCGGGACAGAGTCCTGCTGGACGTACACGGCACGCCTGGTTCCCAATAAACAGCAAGGACAGTCAGGCACTCACACTGCACGCCTCACTTGCGACATTTTGTGCACTCAGTTCACTCGTGCACTCAGTCCACACAGTGCACGGCAAAGGCCCCTTGCGCCGAGCAGACCAGCTTCCAGCGTGCGCACCATCACTCACAGTGTACGTCGAGGTAGGCGGAAGCGCGCTGTGCGGTGCCGATGCCGTTGGACGCCTGGCACGTGTAAAGGCCGGCATCGTCCGGCTGCAACGGCTCGATCAGAAGCGAGCCGTTCCTGAGCAGGCGGGCCCGCCGGCGCAGCTGCGCCAGCTGGCGCAGCGCTCTGCCGTCCTTCAGCCAGGTGACGGTGGCGTTGTCGGGCCGCGCCCGAGTCCGGCACGCCAGCGCCGCCGACTGGTTCGCCTTCCGCGTCTGGTTGGTCGGGCCTGTCACGATCTCGGCGCCGCCTGCCCGGCCATCGACCGTCAGGAACGCTCAGCCCAAATGAGACGGCGGCGCTGGATTTGACGCGACGTCTCGCCTGCAGCCTCGACCAGTGCCAACGAGTTTCTCTTTTCATTTCGGAATCTAGATATGGTGCAATCGGTCCTCGATTTACTTACTGCGGCCGGAATTAATGACTAGAATGAGGAGAAAAATAAACAGGACCATGAAAAGATCGTGAGAAGGAAATAAAAAGGGCGCGAATGAGGTTCACTCAGCCTCCATTGCCGTACCTGCTATGATTACATTGGATGTCCACCGTACAGTTCCCTCGCTGTTTGTAGCGTTGCACGCGTACTCGCCTATGTCTTCTTCCGCTATTCTTTTGATTCGAAGTTCCGTGCCGTTTTTTCGAACCGCCACGGTCTTGGAGGATCGAACTGGTTCACCTTCCTGAGAGGGTAAGCATCACTTTTAAAGCAACATAGGCTAAGTTTTTACACAAGCGACAAACCTCCGTAATGATTAGACTCGTTTTTTAACGTGATAACCGGTACCAAACTTTTTGAAAGCTTCGAAACTCCGACTAGTTTCAACTGTTTCTCAAACAACGTGACGCCAGTCTTCTGCCGTCTAGTTAGATGCTTTTTGTTGCCCTAGTTCCAAAAAACCCTTAAAACTTAAACAGCGCCACGCACTTTCTTTCGCTGCTGTTGTTGCACGCGAGACAATCGGGGTGTATGACAACTTTTGAATGCAGAACGGGGCCCCGATGCACGCTTCTACTTAATCAGGAAGGCAGTAACTACTCAGACAGTTCTTTATGAACTAGGAAACATGATAAGTTATTTGGAACACGGGGATAATCGCGCTTTGTCTACCAAATTACACAAAACAGTCGTTACCGTTACGGTCTAAAACTTCCAAGGACTCTTTATAAATGCAAAAGTTAAGGATTCATCAAATAATTAATATGACTAATTTGCTGCTTCGGCTTCGGAGAATCAGCACAAACGTCTCATAGTTGGTCCTTGCAACCCAAATTACGGGAAATAACTGTACGGACCAAAGGTGAGCCACAAATGGAATAAAAGACGGCGGCCAGCCACCTTAATTAGACTGAGGTCCGACTAGGAACAACAGCTCTGGTCATCACCAGCCATGGCCGGTGGACGGAGCCAGACGGACCTTGAACCAGGCGATGACCGGCTGGGGGACGCCGCGAGCCCGGCACGTCAGCGTCACGGCATCGCCCATGTTGACAAACACGTCCCGCGAGGGCGTCCTGGTCAGCCGCGGCGCATCTGCAAAAACGGCCACTCACCGTGCAAAACAGCGCACACCCGGCGGTCATCGCCGCCCGGGCAAAACCGGGCCTGAGGCGAAACGGACCAACACTTTAAGTGGCCAACAACTATTCTAGCGTTAACCTGTATTTCTACTGGAAATGCCTAGCGCCCCACCGGCGTACTGATCATTACACAGTTAAAGTTAATATTGCGGCTTTTTATTACGTTATGCATCACAATATGAACGCAAAATTGAAATTGTTATGCGTGAGCAGCAAGATGGATGTCCATGACAAATAAAGAGACCAATGTCAATAGCAGTACCAGCGAATTCTTTGATTACAACGACACGTAGAAAGAATCTAAAATAACGCGAATAGATTTTAGACTGCTACGGTTTCCTTGACGACGGTCGGGTACGTACAGCGGCCAACAATCAAGCTTGAGTCAAAGAACCCAGGACCCACCAAATGAACAGCACCGAAGGCCGTCTCGGTAGGCACAGCGCGCGACGACAGCTTCATCAATATTAACATGTTCATAATCCTAAAACAAAGCACGTCGTCAAACCGTGCCGTCAATTCGGTCGCGGTCGAGGTCCGCGCCGGCGGCCGGCGTTTGTTGGGGGCCCCGACGGCCCGTTCGTAACCCATTTCCAGCGGCGAATCAATAGCAAGCGCAATTTCAGGCAGGCCGCGGCCGAGGCGGTTCATCGCCGCGGTCCAGGCCGCTGTTGACTCGGGTCTTCAGGACCCCTCACGGCGCGGCTAACTGCCCGAATCGTCAGCTGTCGTGAGGTTCCGGCCGGCTGCCGCACTGATGTCCGTCACGTGACGCGTCACGCTCCGGCTGTGGAGTGGCGGCGTCACAGGGCCGTGTCAGGACCTGGTAATTCCGCTGAAGTCCGCCTACTCAGTCTGGCGGCCACATTTGCGGATGTCCTGATGAGTTCCACAAAAATTGCTTGCTTTCGAACCCGAGTTTCCAACTTCAGCTGGAGCTTCAAAGAAGGCAATAACATTTCGGAGTGATGTTGTAGGGCATTAAGCTGCCAGCACCACTGCCAAAAACGCCATGGAATGCTTACGCGTTGTACGGCAATAAAAGGCGCGATTACAAATCAGCACCGCTCCACCGTCGGGCGGTAAATTCAAACGGCGGTCGCAACGCGCGATTCTTCCTCGGCGGCCGGGCTGCCCGCTTACCGCATGTTTTGCCGTGTACACCGTGCTGTGGTCTCCGTCCAGCCACTGCGACCACGAGCCCTGCTCATGCGAATATCACCCAGTCCCCAGCGGGAACGCATTCGCGCCTGTATCCGCCTGATCGCGAAGGGTGCCGGCGAACAGGATTCCACACGGCGGACCTCGGTGAATGCGGTCTCATCGGGGATCCAGGCGGAATGCAAGGATCCAGATGGAGACCGCTGGCGCTAACGCGCATACAAGACAGGGTGAGCATGCTCAGTGAGCCCAGGTACCCTCAGGTGCCCATAGGTGGATCCATGTGGACCCAGCTGGAACTACGTGGATCCAGATACCCCAGATGTGTCCAAGAAACCCATGTGGAAACAGGCTGTACCAACCACTTTCTCAACACTCCAGTGGACGGAGGAGGACTCACCGTGCTCGTTCTGCTGGGCTTCATGCGAGTTCCGTTGGATACAAAACTCTCAATCCAGTCCCGATGTGAGTACCTGTACAAGCCTCGAGCCGAGCTGAAGCCCTCACCGTGCACGTCCAGGTGGACCCAGGTGGCGTTGCCGAGCACGGCCGGAGACCGGTTGAGGAAGTGGACGATGCACTCGTACCAGCCGGCGTCGGCTTCGGTGACGTTGGTCATGCCGAGTGAGGCTCTGCCGAAGCGGGAGCCGCCCTGCTGCACGCGGCTCACCCGTCCCTGGTAGCTGTCGGCCACGTGCGGCGGGTACCCGTCGTACCAGATGTACATCGGCTGATGCAGCTCCTGGGGACGCACAGTCGTCAGGACGGGCTGGCGGTGACTGGACTGACTTACATGTGAACACTGCCGCTCCTCAGGTGACAGATACTGGGGGAGACGCTTGGAGCAGTCGTGACGCGCGGCAACAGTCAAGGCCGTTGGCAGTGCGGTTGTTGTGAAAATGATACCAATGAAGTATTACGTGATCTTTTGGGGATTGCAAAATTATTGTTAAGATTTCCTGAAGCCCGGGAATTTATCTACGTATCTTCCGTCTTTTTATACAAAGCGGCCAAATTTTTATACATAGATTCCGTTAGTTGGAGAAGTGTCGCTGCTAGCATTCTCAGCACTGATTTTCTGAGAAACAGGACGAAACATAAGCACATGTCATTAGTTATATATATATATATATATATATATATATATATATATATATATATTGAAGCCATCTATTGATGGCGACTCTAAATGGATCTCCTGCTATCGTTCATTGGACTGCGGTCATTCATGTCGCCGCGCGGCTAAACTGACAATGGGATGTGGATGAATAGGGTACATGTCAATACGCTGCTTTGAAACTCCAAATAAATTTAGGTTTTTGAGGCGTCATGTACACTGGAAACCAATTTCTTCGACGACAAGCGACAAATTGGCTTTTGCAGTTCAAAGCATGTCTCAAAGATGGAACATGTCTTTCAAGGGAAGGGGCATTTCGTTTCTTAAAAGGATTGCTGTCCGACGCAGAAGCCTAGGATGTAACGTGGTTCCATAACCCTGCTACTGCCTAATCAGCAAATCAGATTAACACACAGATGGCCTAATGCAAATGGAGAGTGTACTTTGGCTTCAAAGCACCAATCGCTTCAACTAAGCTTCACTTCCATAAGCTTCACTTGTGGAACCTGGCTTTTAATGCCAAAGAAATGAATAAGATGGCGCTTCGCCACGTGATGCAAATTAAATTCTCCGTGGTCAAATTAAACGCACACGTCCCTCGCTAATGCTGCCCACAGGGGAAACCATTGACTATGAAAAGCGTTCACAGTGAGTGAATAGTGCCACCTGTCAGCACTTCCCACACAATGACCTGGTGCGAAGGTGCTTCCCACCGACTCCGAGAACCATTGGACATGTGTGACCGGAACAGTTTGCCTGCTTTTTCACGCCATAGCATGAACAAGGTCCGGTGCGTCGTGTTCACTCAAGAACGGTTCAATATGAATGGCTGGGGACCTGCCTGTTTCTTCCACTCGATAACGTAGGGCACGGGAGTGCCGTCAGGAAACTCCAGCGGGCAGTCGAGCACCACGTCCCGACCAACCAGTGCCGTCACGTGCCGACCTCTGGGCTCCTCCAGTCCTGTCAAAGCACAGCCATCTGTCACGTGCCGGATTCTGGGGTCCTCCAGTCCTGTCGGAACACAGCCATGCGTCACGTGCCGGCTTCTGGGGTCCTCCAGTCCTGTCAGAACGCAGCCATGCGTCACGTGCCAATCATGAGGCTCCTCCAGTTCTGTCAGAACATAGCCACATGTCACGTGCCGGCCACTAGGGTACTCCAGTCCCGTCAGAGCACAGCTACGTGTCACGTGCACACCATCGGGCTCTCCCAGTCCTGCCAATCACGTTCACGTCACGTGTCACATCTGCGCTCGTCCAGTCACAGTGACGTTTCACTTGAAACCACCGGGCTCGTTCAGTCCTGCCAGAGCGCGATCACGTTTCGCGTACCAGTCATCAGGCTCCTTCGGTTCCACCATAACCCAGCCACATGTAACGGGCCGCGGCGGGGATCCTCCAACTCTGCCGGAAAACAGTCACCTGCTGAGTGACCGGAGTCCTCCAGCCCTGTCGGAACATGACCCGGTATCACGTTTTTGGGTCAGCGCACTGAATATGCCAGAGCTGAGAGGTAACTGGGTCTTTTAGCTTTACTGGCGCTGCGGGTACCGCGCCGTTTACTATGCTCTTCCGTTCCGTACAGAACAAGGTCACGCACTACGTCTCGCCTTACTTGCTCTTACGTGCCGTTTACTATGCTCTTCCGTTCCGTACAGAACAAGGTCACGTACTACGTGTCGCCTTACTGTTCTGAGGGATAACGGCGAGCTGTTTCGCTAGTTCGCCGAGGACGTCACCTACCGCCGCTGCGAGAGATGGCCAGCAGGAGGAGGCAGGCGGCGATCATGGTGCTGCCCTGACCAGGGCGGAGGCCGAGCCCGCCATCAGCAGCACCGCTCGACCATCTGCGGCAGCAGGGCACCGCCTGAGAGCCCGCGAGAGAACGCCGCCTTAGAGCCTACGAAAGATTACTGTTTGACAGCCCGCAGCGGAGCACCTTCTGAGAGCCCGCGACAAAAGCGCCGTCCGAAACACCACGACAGAACACCGTATGCGAAACCAAAATACAATGCCGCCGTGTGGGAGCCCACGACAGAGCACCACCGTCTGAAAGTCCGCAGCAGAACACCGTCTGAGAGCCCGCGACGGACAGGTCAATTAGCGACGGAACACAGCCGCCGGCCAATAAAAGTCTGGAGAGCGCGCTCTGAATACCACCGGCCGGCTAATGAGAGCAAACTGGGCCCCGCCTCGGCTGCACGGATCTCCGGAGTTTTTCAGTTGAGACACGCAGGCTGTTGTGCTTTCATGCTAAAAGTGAAGTGGTGTGGAGTTGTGACGGCTTAGTATTCGTAAGAATAACAGGGGAGCATTAAAGGCCTGATGAATGTCCAACACACCCTCATTTAATTCCAACTCTCATAGACAAAGTATCGACGTCGACAAGGGGCTTCCCGAGCCCCACGGAAGGGAGCAGCACTCCCCGGGGCCAAATTAAAGGTATTCTGCCTGCCTGGGGCCGCCGCCTCTGGCGCGAGCGCCGTCAGCCTGCATCAGATGGCACCGCCTTCCGGCCCCTGCGGGGGCAATTCCCGGCCGGAAGACCGATCGGGCCGGGCCGGCCCCTGAACGGCGGCCGCGGCGGCCTGGCGTACTCGGACGCCGCGTGGCGCCTGGCCGCCACCCCCGTATTGATCGGCCCGCGCTGGCTGCCTGCCCCGGCCGGGTCCGAGCGGAGCCCGCCGGCGCGCCGGCCCGGTCCGACCCAGCTGACCGATCGGACAGTCCTGTCCGGCCACCCACGCTCACACGGTCTCATCAGCCGTCCACTGGGCGGACGGTCTCGTCTGGGGACCCGCGCTCAGTCTCATCAGCGGTCCACTGGGCGGACGGTCCCGTCCGGGGACCCGCGCTCAGACAGTCTCATCAGCCGTCCACTGGGCGGACGGTCTCGTCTGGGGACCCGCGCTCAGTCTCATCAGCGGTCCACTGGGCCGACGGTCTCGTCTGGGACCCGCGCTCAGACAGTCTCATCAGCCGTCCACTGGGCGGACGGTCTCGTCTGGGACCCGCGCTCAGACAGTCTCATCAGCCGTCCACTGGGCGGACGGTCTCGTCTGGGGACCCGCGCTCAGACAGTCTCATCAGCCGTCCACTGGGCGGACGGTCTCGTCTGGGAACCCGCGCTCAGACAGTCTCATCAGCCGTCCACTGGGCGGACGGTCTCGTCTGGGGACCCCCTGGTCGGCTAGTTGCATCAGGTACACCCAAGGGTCAGGCAGCCTTGTTCAGCGCTCCAGGGGTCGAACAGATTTATCAGAAAGCCCAGGGGTCAGGTTTTGTCCGGTAATCCGTGGATCAGGTCATCTTGTGGGAACGCCTGTGAGTCTCAGTTTCGCCCGGCGCCGTATAGATCAGACAGGCTGGTCAGGCTGCGGGCAATACGCCCCTGCCGGCGCCGTATAGATCAGACAGGCTGGTCAGGCTGCGGGCAATACGCCCCTGCCGGCGCCGTATAGATCAGACAGGCTGGTCAGGCTGCGGGCAATACGCCCCTGCCGGCGCCGTATAGATCAGACAGGCTGGTCAGGCTGCGGGCAATACGCCCCTGCCGGCGCCGTATAGATCAGACAGGCTGGTCAGGCTGCGGGCAATACGCCCCTGTCATGCGGGTCAGGTCAGAAGGGGCCGCCGGTCACGAGTACCTAGACTGTGAGGACGTCTCGCGGACAGTGTGACCCGACTAAGCCCGTCACCGTACCCGGCCATGGCTGCGTGGGCTGAACTGCGTCAGAAGCGTAGGCGCTGTTCGCGATACCAACAGTCTTGTGAGGGCTTGGCTTGGCTTGGCTTGGCTTGCGCGGCCCAACTCGTCTTCCAAACGGCGTACACCCCTCAAATAAAATGAACCAAATCAGATTTACGCTGTTCCTCGTAAACTTCACTTCTATTCATTACCTTAACTTTCACCATCGCATTCCAGTTCCAGGACACCAAAAGAAGCAAAACAAAGGATGAACTTTACAGTTCCTCGCCTGCCATACGTTTATACACCACACACAGGCCAAACATTTCCCCCGTCCGGTGATCCAGGCGTCACACGTCCTATTTCCAATCGCGCTGGGCGGCCCGTGCGGGCTTCAGCCCACGCCGACATCCTCCCGCCCGGTGGCACTTTGTGAGCCCGGCGACATTCCGGCCCTCGTCGGCGCTGCATATAGATGGGCCATGCATTTTTCCCTCCTCTTAAAGGCTTGGCGTCGGTGGTGGACCCTATCCCACGTGACCTGCGTCAATGCCGAGCTGTTTCCAGACGGAGAAGACGATAAACACCGTGGTGAAAAAAACACTTTTACTTCTGCGTACGCTAACATATTCAAACATGAGTGAGTAGTCTTGTGTGTTGAAATCTTGCAGACACGGGTATTACTAATCGCCATATCAATGCCTTGATTTAGGTTAAAGTTTCCACTAGCAGTCGTGAAAGACACCGAGAGCATTCAGCGGCGCCATTGCATAGGAGCACACTTACAACAGCGTCACGCCAAAGACGCATGGGCAAAGAGGTGATACGGGATGTCTGGGGATGGCAAGGAAAGCATGCACGCAAGGCTACCCATACGGGTGTCATGGCTCTTCTACAGTTTTCCTCCGACGACATGGTCGTAACGTCTGAGCACTCCATGGGGCATTGTCGCTTTGCATTGGCACAAGACACAAGGGCACCCTCGGGGCACGGTTCGGTCACGCTGTCTTCCCTTAACCCCATTTCATTTCAGAGCCGGCGCGTTGACAGAGATAAATTATACCACCATTTTACCAATTGCTCAGCACTGCAGCATGTTTCGTCGCTGTCTTCATATATCCTGCATATACATACACATATATATATATATATATATATATATATATATACATATATATATATATATATATATATATATATATATATATATATATATATATATATACATATATAAGATCTACCTTGTGCGACGCGCTCCCAGGACTACAACGCTGACCTTTTCTTTTCTCTTTTTTTTATTTTAGTCAGATGGACAACATTTTTGCTCAGAAAAGCTTCCAATCGTAGCACGCTTTGATGAGCTTACGATTATCAACCTTATGTTCACTGGCCTCGTTACAGATGAACATTGTTTGAACACGTCTAAATGAACCATCACAAAAAGAATATACTTAAATGACTGTCATCGGTAGTTTTGTCCGTATCCCAAACGAACCTATCGAAGGGAACATCCGATGCCATGAGAGAAACCAAAAATTATTAATGCTAAATATGCGGTCATGCTAATCGACGTATATGCGTATATATATATATATATATACATATATTATGTTATACTATAATTATACACTTTATATATATTAAGTACAAAGCACATATACATATAAATATACCGTTCTTCTTGCTCAGAATACCGAACAAGTTTAATTCCGAACGAAATGACCTAAATATCGTTTCTCGTTACCATGAAATTATGCTAGTCGACTTGGAAGTAAAGCTTTAGATCAAAGGCATGGCTCATTATAGCCCCTCTGACCTGCAGCTTCACGGCTTGACGTCAAGAACGTCGGTTCTAATGAGGCTTTGAGCAGAAATTACCTGATATGAAAGGATCAGCCGCATTGTTTCCTGCGTGAAAACTGCACTGAAATGAAGACATCGGCCTCAGACGATGAAAACGGTGAAGTGTTTGCACAAACATCTTTTGAAAGGCGAATACATGCCAAGGCCCTCACCGCGTCATATCTGCTCATGTAAACCAGGGTTGCATGGTCGCCGAGGGAGCTCACAAACCGACAGCAAACAGTGGTACGGCTGCCATACGGCATCGTCCTCCTGCTTCCATGGACAAACTTGGCTCGGCGGCGCATTCGCTCTGGGATAAGACCCTCACAAGTTGATCGCATTCGGGCGCGGAGAACGGGGTCTCTTGCACAGGTTCTTGTTAAGACTCTGGTCATTACACAGTCTACTTTGAAGCGGTGACGACGTGACGGTCGGTCGGATCAGACCAACCTTGGAAGCGGCGGGCGCACTCCTGGCACGGCTGAAGAGCGCTGCGCTTACCGCACGGCGTCTTGCCGAGCATCCTCTGGTGTAAATATTTACGGTTCACAGATCTCCTGATCAGACCTCAGGGCGATGTGAATTGCGAGGGTTGACTCATATGTATGTACAAACTCATAAGAGGTTTGTGCATTTCTGTGAGAAGGTCCTAGAGCTGTGACCACCGCCCATTATCCTGGTTAATATCGCAATATGTCATATACATACATACATACATATATATATATATATATATATACTTAGTACATATACCAAATACACCTAACTATACCATCTGGTGAGCGCCTTCACCAAGTTCACGTGTTTCAAGAAATAAGCTTTTAACATGGCTAAAAACGTGATAACTGACAGTGCCGGCTCGATGCTGCCACAAAAAAAAAGAAAAAAAGAGAAATGCGCGAGACGATTAGTCGGTTCCGTGTACTATCACTGCTCGCGGTATTTCGAAACTTACCACAGGTGCAGGAGCCCATGGGGCAAGTAAGGTGGCGACCCTACCAAATTTGAGGAATTTCAGCATTAGTCGAAGGAGGCTGCATGGCACGAGATTCCCCCCAGAACGGATCTTGTTCATAGAAAACGCTCCTGCGTCGTCGGATCCTGGAAATCGTGAATCTCTACCAGAGTCTGCCGCCGTCCCCACATCGGTTCCTGGAACTGCTTCGTAACATGACAAAAGTCTGACAATTCTCCCGACCTCTCCGGGCTCCTGAAACCCTGCTCCGCAGATGGCTTACCTGTCTGCTGCTCGGAGCGCCGCTCAGCACGTGAACGCGTCTTCTGGGGCCGCTCGAGGCGCGGGCCGTCCGGCGGTGGAGTGGCGGCCTCCGCGGCCTCCGCAGCGCTCCGGCCGAGCGCTGCGAGCTCAGCCAGCCGCGCCGAACGACGCCGGCCGCCGGCAGTAACGGCCGGCCGCCGTGGAGCCGGCCGACGGCGAGCTGCTCAGGACCGGGCGAGACGCGATAACGGCCGCCCGACCGGCGGGTTGGCTCGTCTGGGGCGGCGGACGCAGCCCCCCGCACTCTGCGGCGGCCGCGCCGCAACACTAAGCCGCCGGGATCACTGAATCATCGCCAGGGGGCGGGGGATCACCGTCGGTCTCGACGTCGCGATGAAAGACGTCACCACCACCTAACCGTCACGGCCTTTCCACTGGCGGGTCGTCGCGCTGGTGCCCCGTTTCACTCGCTCAGCAGCTCCGCCGCGGGGACCATGTAGCGAGGGATTCTCGCCCTCGGTCACTGTTCGCGCCGTGTCAGGAGGCGTCCGGCTCGTTTGCTGGCAGTATCTGGTCGTATCCTGGCGGTGTCTTGGCGGTATCCGGATGGTGCCCGGGATGCACCCGAGCGGGACCCGAACAGGGTCCGGGACGTTAGCCGGCGGTATCCTGGCGGTGTCCTAACGGTATCCGAGGTTTGACCTGTCGCTGTCCGGACGGCGTCCCGGCTGGCGCGCGGCGGCCGCTCCGCTCGGCGGCTCTCGCGGCCGGCCACTGGCGTCCGGAGCACGCGGCGGTGTATTGACCGCCGTCAGATCCCGGCGCGCCGCCGGCGGCGGCCCCAGCGCCGCCGCGGAGCTCAGGCCGGCCGCCGGCCGCGCTGAGAGCGCTCAACAATGCCGACAGTACCCGTCGCAGCCCTCCGGCGGAAGGCGGAGAATGTTGACCGGGTCGGGAGAGTGCGCTTCATTGCCCTCGTTCACGGCGGACAGAACCAGACCAAGGCCTCGGCCTCGTGGAGGAACACTCGCAGGATATTTGCTGGGTACGGAGTGCCGATGTCTAAGAATTAATGCTGTGAATGCTTGTTCAACAACGTGCCCAACAGAACTATGTTGCCAACACCAAGCGCTGTTGTTGATGCTTCCAGTGTTCCAGACGAGCATTGTCTTACCCAGGAGAGGTATTGCGGTCAGAATGTACTTCCTTTTGCCGTTTCAGATTAAGTTGAGAGACAGAGAAATGGATCTGTGTCTGTCGCTTTTGAGCCCACGGCAACGCCTCCCGCCGCACTGAGCAAAGCGTCGCTGTCAGTTTGGACAACCAAAGAACACAACAATCTCGCGGTAAACAGGGCTTTACCGCGTTAAGGAGACTTAACTATGGAGCGGCAGACCCGGCAGCCATGAAAATGCATCGGTATAAGTTACGTCGCACGCGACCAGCCAATGGGGCCTGGCTTGAAACCGATCTGTCTATATTGGTTGCCGAGATGGGACGTGGCGATAGCCCTTGCCCGGGCCATTTTGGCCATGGAGCTCCGGAATCACCGACCGCCCACGGAGCTCTGTCAAATCAACGACGGCTGCCACGACGTCTGAAACCGGCAGTTACTTAGGGGACTAGAGAAATCCCGTTGCCCCGGCATTTTTGTCTCAGATTTCTCGAAATCCCCGCGGCTGCCGATAAGAAGCGAGGAATGCCTCCCTAACATCTAGGTAGAGAGGCTCGCGTCCCATATGAACCAATGCCATGCTATATGGTAATGGTTATCGTGTTTCGCCTACACCACGAATAACTTTAAATCGTACAGTTGGCCAGATGGACCGATCATCCAGCCTACACCTCGAGTATAATACATGTGTCATCTGTTGTCATACATCATGAGACATCCCTTGGGGTGCCTCCTGCGCGTAGTCGTGATCATGAGGCCCAAAGGCGGCTTCTCAAAGCATTGCTAAAGATCATATGATGATCTCCCTTACGTTTCGATACGGAGGTCATCTAACTTTTAATGTTTTCACTTTCTCAAGGGAAACGGACATGCGCTTACGCAAGGGGTTTAGTGCTACACTGGAATTTTATGAATGACACTTGTTTTTGTAGACAGTTGCAGACAACACGTTTTATTTCGAAGAAACCCGACCGCTTCCAACGTGGACTCCCTGTGCCATTCTGGATCTCTTAAAACTGACGTAACCTCATAATCGGATAAAACAGTGTGTACAAAAGTAGAAGTGAATTGCAAAAAAGAATAATGCATAAAATATTTGTGAAATTGGTGTAAAAATGGGCAGACTTGCTCCCCCCAGACCTAATCCCAATTGCCGCATGTAGAATGGAACACATCCAGTGTGCAGCCAGCGGGGGTCACAGGAGCCATGTTACTGAACCCCCTTCCCCTTATGGTCAGAGGCATGGGTGTAGAACTGGGACGGATTTTGTTATAGAACAATAAATTTGCCGAACTCCAGAATGTTACATTGATAATGTATTTACTCAAATTTATTTTATAAAGCAGGAAACATGTAGATGGGACAAAATATTGGTATGGAATTCGATACCAATAATCTCCTTTGGTATGGAAAGCTCCATGCTAAAGGTGTACAAAGATACGCCCCTGTTCAGAGGTATAGAAGACTGGCTTATGTCAGGAATTATTCGTTTTAAAGAAAAAAAGAAAAATGCTAGGCATAAAAAGTTGTACATTATGTTTTCGAAATCTACAGATGTGCTATTTCTTGGAGTCGGTTTCCCAGCGTTAGCCAAAAAGATGTCCAGTGTATTATCAAGCCTTCTTATGTTAGCTTCGACCCCCACGCTTTACGAAAGTCCGGGATGTGCTACTGAACATATCCCAAGTCTCTGAAAGACACAAGAATACCTGGTGGAAATCCTCGTGAGTGGGAAGATCTAGACCCCCACTTTTCAAAGATTTTGACATCAGGCTCATGACAATTACCTGACCAGGCGCACCATTTGGCCCATAGCGATATGAAAACACCACAAAACGTTTCGCCACGCGAGAAACGTTATTTGAAACGACGGTAAGGCCGAACTATATTTAACTGAGCATGGTATGCTATGTGGCGTGGTCAGGGACCAGCGATTGTAATGGTTAACATCCCAGTTGTCTTTATGTCCTTTCTTCGCGCTCAGAAAGACGGAAGGTTGATTTTCTAGCCAACTTGATTTAATTCCGTTCCTTCCAGTGCTGCGCCGATTAAAATTCATCCTGAAAACTAAAAAGCCTGAACTTGACGCTGATCTACGATGTTAATACATGCCCGTTTCAGTAAGAAAACATTTAGGACAGAAGAGTTCGAACTCCAAAAAGGCGAAGGAATACTTGCAGAGAACTCTTTGCATGCATCACTGCGGATCTAACGTTAAAAGTCACAAGATGCGTTCAACTAGAACCAAATAGTCTTGGCGTGCTGGGAGTGTGGTTCCGCTGTGCCTTAACCCTATTCCCGGCAGGGGGGGGGCGGAATCCGCCCCCCCCTCGGGTTTTTTGCTTGCCAATTCCAGGCTTTTTAACGCAGCTTCACGAAACTTGGTCACTTTTCCTAGCTATTCATTCTACGCGCCGTGACAAAATTTCGAAATTCTATTTTGCTGAGGGGCGGAGCCAGGCAACGTTTTTGGGAGGCACCTCAGGTCATTTTTGGCCATGTTGAGGGTAAAAGGAAAATGTCTGCCAAAAACAGAGTTTTTAAGATAGAACTTAAAACTTTACATGAATATATAGCTAAATAGTTGGGCAATGTGCATATGTAATTTTGTTTTGTTTATCTGAGGTCACTTTACAAGGTCAGGTCAAGGTCAAAAGTCAAAATCTGTTTTTTCGTAATAATTTCGGCGCCGTTTTTTCAAATGCCAAACCCGGAATATATATGACGTAGAAAGATGCCCTCTACTTGTGTACCAAGTTTCAGCTTGATATCAGGTCGGGTCACGGAGCTATGACCTAAAATGTCAGTGCACGTACCCTATATCGCAAAAGCCAAAAAATGAATTTTTTGGAATAGAGTGAATTTAATCGATTAAAATCGTTTACAGATAATATTGAATGCACACGACATCATTCCAGGTGACCCCAAGGTCACTGGAGGTCATTTAAGGTCAAAGGTCACAAGTTGATCTGAAGAACGTGTGACCATGACAGTTCCCCCTTTTTTATGTCCCTGGCACCGCCTATGCTAACATTATACAACCATTGTAATGCGATTTGTACTTCTTTAGCATAACATGACTAGCAGAAGCTAAAAAAGTGTTTTGGCCTCTTTTGTTCATTCCGTTATTAGAAAACTAATCCCCCTATTTTTGAAACCCTGTTAACGCCCATGAATTTTCTCAAAATTTCAAATTTGCATACCCATGGTAAAAGCCCTATCCATAATCTCTCGATTGATGCCAGTTTCATCGAAATCGGTCCATAAACAACGGAGTTATCAGAAGTCAAAAAGTACCCCCCATTTTGACATTTTTGCCCCCCTGTATCCAGAAATTTCAAAATTTTGAAAATTTCTTTTCATAAAAATGTAGTTTACGTCACGGCAAATCGATTGCCGTTTGTTGCGATGAAATCGAATAGGTAGTTCTCGAGATCTCAGGGGGGGGGGGGGCCGAATCCGCCCCCCCTGCCGGGAATCGGCCATACCGTCTAGCCCTCCGGGAATAGGGTTAAAGGCAATCTCGTTGGCATGCGCGAGGTAAATTATGACGCAGCATACCGTTTGTCCGATGCGGTTTGATACTCGGTAGCTAGGAGCGGATCCAAGGGGGAGGCGATGGAAGCAGCCCCCCCCCCAAAGGCCTGAGATGGCCCCTCTCAGACTCAAAAGATCCCCGGAGGGGTCCGGTATTAGCTTCACGGGGTCTTTGTGGAAGCCTGATTGGTTTTTGATGCAGTCACGGAGCCTACGGGAGGGTCCATGAAGCCGTTAAAAGTGTCAGAGAGGCAAGACCTCGAGAGGGTGCTCAGGACTGCATAAGGAACCCCTGGCCAGCCAGAGGGGGCCAGAGGGGAGTCACTGATGACCTGCAAAGCCTCAAAAGGGGCTCCGAATGGGCTACGATGGTCTTTTTGGAAACCTGAGGAATTTTTAATGCAGTCAGAGGGGTCCGGGAAGTTCAAGTCGGTCTTGAGACGGCAAGATGGCCCCTACATGGCAAAGAATCTCTGAAACTGCCACACAGGTAAGAGGGGCCCCGCCTGAGCAAAGACGATAAGAGGGCGTCTAAGACGGCATGGGGGCCCCGGACGGCCAGAGGGAGCCCAAATGTGTTAGGCGGGCTCCTGGTAAGGAAATATCCCCCCTGAGACTGCCAGTGAGGCCCCTGAAGCGCTAACAAAGGCCCTTGATTGGGCTAGAGGGGGCCAAAGGCTGCCGGATGTACCCGATTTAGCATAGGAAGACCCCTGACACAGCCATGAAGACTACCGGAGACGCTCAGAGGGCCCATGACTCTGCATCAGGGGCTTGAGATCGCTGAAAAGTCTTTTGTAACTGCCAGAGGGTCCCTGAGACGGTAAAAATGTTTCTCAGAAATGACGAGATGGAGCCTAAGACAAAAGGGAGCCTACTGAGACTGTTCAAGGTGGGCCTTTGAGACTGCTATCACTCTCTCGCAATAGGGGTTCTTGAGGCGACCAGAGGGTCCCCTGAAACTGCTAAACCTCGAGACGTCCGGACAGTTCCTGAGACGGCCGAAGGACCTACAGGACTGCCAGAGGAGGCTCTAACAGGGCAGAGAGAGGGACATATAGAAAACTATTACCACTGCCTGAGGGGCTCTTTAGACGGCAGAAATGTCCCGGAGACGACAGGAGTGACTCCGATGTAGCCAAAGCGTCCTTGAAACTGCCATATGGGTCCCTGGAACTGTCCGAGGTGACCCTGAAACTGCCCAAGGAACACCTGAGACTTTCCGAGGGACAAGAGAAACTGTAGAAGGAACCTGAGACAACTAGAGGGCCTCGACAAGGCAAACGACCCGAGACCACCAAAAGTATCCCTGTAATTACCAGAGGGAACCTAACCTAAGCTAACCAAATTTTGGCAAAAACAAGTCTCCAGAAACTTGGGGGAGGGGCTCCCAGGCCGTCTCTGACCAAGTACCCAAAAATCTGCGAGATACGCACAAGGGATTTCAAATAGGAAGGGAGCAGCTCCCTAAAATTCTGGCGTGTTTTGTCTTACTTCGGCAGCTTTGCACAACAACCAAATGCAAATTGTCCCCAAAGAATGCGACGCTTGATTTTTTTCAGTTATTTTATTTTATAAAAAACGCAAAATTATACCGAATATTTCCCCTCAAGCCGCGAGGATCCACGTTGTTTCATATCTGAAGAGCGAAAATGTGGGGAGGGGGCCTGGCCAGAAGGGGCCCACGCTGACAATTCGCCACTTTTTGGCGAAATCCTGGATCCGCCTACTCACTGCATCCGGATCAGAAATCTTCTCAAAATGATGAAGGCCGGAATGTGTGAGATTCAGAGACCTCAAGGACTCAACGAGCAATTTGGGGGGGGAGTAAGGCTAAATCTGAAATACGGGAACACATGTGCTAACATCAGTTAGCGCCAAAAGGCATATCCTTGGCCTAAACCTATAGATTCATGGTATTCGCATAGGATAATGTGCAGTGCAGGTTTCCATACGGAATGGGTAGGGGTATCTATGACGTTAGGGCTGTTCTTGTGGAATTTCAACATAACTGGTGGGGCCGGAGGCCATGGCTCCCTTTTGTGGAACTTCAACATTATTTGCCTTACGGGGAAAACTTCTTTACTCTCAACCACACAAATCATGCTTCTATGTTCATGGGCTGTTTTCTTAGACAAGCGGCTTTGAGCAATAGTTGGCGTTTTTAACATCTTAATCATTTCTTGACGAAGGTGAATAAATGGAAACAGAACCTTTTTGCTCTGCCATGAGAATATTGAGGGGCAAGGGCTCTCAAGCCACCCCAGACGGTAAACAGACGCCGATGGACAGTATAGATGGAATGTAGGACGCCAAGACGTGTGAAATTGCCCAGCAGAACATATAACAGTATGCGAAGAGGTCAGGAAATTGAGAAAATATCCTATAGTTTTCCGCATCTCCAATGACCGAAATAAAGAAATCGAGCCCCAATCCTAACTAAGGTCAATAATTTTTTTTTTTATTTCGCATGTCAAAGGTATGGAAGAAACCAAACAAAAAAAATCAACAACGTGAATCATGTATAGGTCTCCACAAAAATAATGGCAAGTATTAG
Source organism: Capitulum mitella (assembly GCA_030062745.1). NCBI lineage: Eukaryota > Metazoa > Arthropoda > Thecostraca > Pollicipedomorpha > Pollicipedidae > Capitulum > Capitulum mitella. The sequence continues at coordinate 751,493 of CP099847.1, read as the reverse complement.
GTTTCTTATGGTAAACCGGCCATAGCTCCGATGTTTATGGTGCTCATGTAATGTAATTTGAGCAGCAATCTACCGCGACGGAGGAGGACCCGTAGCAACCTCAGACCTGTGGTTCATATTTTAATTTCATGCCTAAAAACACGAAAAACCATATTTAAGCGCTGTAGGCGGGCACGTTGGGCAGGTTTCTTAGGTCCGCCACTGCGCTAACCCTCTCGGCTGTCAAACTGATAAGATCAGTTGTGTCGTAAATGAGGTACTAGGTAGAGGCTATGGAGAGCAGCACGTCTTGATCACGTGACATGTTCTGCCGGAGGGCTGTGAGGGCGTCGCGGAGACTGACCAGGCCGTCTCCGACTTGCAGTCCCTTCCAAACAGATGGTTTTTCACCTGACTGGATCTGAACAATCGACCCGAGCAATGACGGCTGAGTGATTTCTGGGCAATAGCGTTGGAAATGATTTACACGCGAATGAACGGTTCGTATTGTGTACAAAAGAAGCTTTTATGATAATCATATGGGGAATTCCATTGCCAAGGCGATTAAAGGTAATGACACGAAATTAAAGGACAATTGCTGCGTTTATTTACATCCGGCCACTTAGCTCGTGCGAATATATGTTGGCATCGATACACACACATTACCAAGGCTGGAACTTTGTGTCTCTTGGGTGGGGGAAGGGGACATTCCCCAATGTTCAGTTGACCTCCCAATGTTGAGCTCCCCCCTCCCCAATGCTGGGCCGGACCCAGTTCGCAATGGCATCAGTTCGCAATGATAGGAACTTAACCCTCGCCGGACGAGAAGGTGGATGCCATCCTCCTGTATTGTTTCCGGGACCACGGCAAAACGGCGCACGACAGCGCCGTGAAATTTGGCATAGCTGATGACACATTCATTGCGCATGTTTTGAAAGAACAGTGACCCCATATTATCTCATGGCACAAGCACGTCATTACCGAAAGCCTACAGAGCGATTTTTGCGCCAAATGTTGTTTTCTTTTACTGTTTTAGGGCAATAGACATGCATAAATGGTAGGTGACGGCATGAAATCGGTGCGAAGTGGTAGTCCACACGAGGGCAGGTCAGTTAAGATAGTTCAATGATCTTTTCGGGGTCAAACGAGGTCAATGACCTTAGATGACCTTTTTGGCTTTAGAACGTTCCTATGCAATTTTTCTTTCTTGGCGGGACAAGTTTATGAATCGCTCGCTTATCACTGGATACCTTGGGCATATGGCGACCGATTTCTTGTTATTCCCAGGCGCTAGCTCAATTAGGGGCCAAACGGCGAGGGGGTGCCCCCTCCGCCCGTCATCGGTGCGAGTGAAAATCCTTCCCGTCCGGCAAAGGTTAAACAAGCGTAAGCATTAGTGTTGTGAATGTCAGAAAAGATGGATATTCATACCCTCTACATATCAGACATTTCCAGTGGCGTCAAGATAATTTAAAGCGAAATAGCAAATGGTTGGTCAGTTATCCGTTCCCGGTCAGATGAACCCGGGATGACCAGGAGTGTAATTTTGGACACCACTAGCACGGATCCACTCATGTCACCGATGTCTTCCCCTGGATGGCTTTACATAACTGCACCTTCTTTTTAACTTGGCTAGGTTTGAACCGTTCGCGCAGGCTACAAGTATTTTATGATACGCGTGCCTTTGCATATGCATCATTTCAACGAAACGGATGAAACGGCAGACCATCTTGTTCAGTCGTGAGATAACCATACAGTACTAGTATATGGTATGACCGCAGAGGCGTAGAAGCGTTTCATAACGGGGGAGGAGGGCAGGTGTCAGATTATTTTTGCTGACCGGGGACCGAGGGGAGGAGGTGCTTAGGTGGAAAAATGCTTAATTTAGTATAGCGTAAATATATACATTCGTTATAGTGTAAAATAGTGGCCATTCTTTGGAACAGCGACAGTGTAAAATGCCCTTGCAGGGGCTTTCCTGAAATGAGGCTTGTTCCGAAAGAGTTTCGCGTTGGAAATCTGCAGCCGTCGTCCTGTGGAGGGGGCGAAATCCATCCCCGCCCCTGACCTCATGTTTGTCACGGATTGCCCATTTTTGCATACTTTAAACTGATGCCTAGTGCGTCGCCAAAAACGACACTTAAAAAACGAAAAGTCGGATGAACATGTTTAAAAATATGGCCACGTAAAGTCAACCATAGAGCAGCAAAACCAGCCGATCCCCCCCGTCGCCATGCGTTACCAACGGCGATATCAGATGATACAAGATCTATCTGAAGTTAAATGCCGTGCTCTGTTTGCTAGCCATCTGGATCACCCGCAAAGTAGGGATAAGCCTGATTCTGGTATGCTTTCGATCAACTATGGTAGTTAACCGGGAAGCAGTCTCAAAAGCTGACAAACCGACGAAATTTTGAACACTGGGCCGACCTGACCTCGAAGATGTTGCCCTAGGGTTACGAAATTTGGACAAAGGTAGTTGCCCACAGCCTTCCACTCACCCTGAAAGTTTCGTGTCACTAGTTGGTTTCTGTCGTTGGGGAGTGGAGGGGAGGGGTGGTGAATTTCGCGTCTCTCCTCCACTGCGTGTAACTTTGAGAGGCCCTCTACAGCGCGTGTCAAAAACATAAATACAAGTTGTTTATCAAGCATAATTGCACGTAAAGGTAATACCAAGATAGCTGTCGAGACAGTCTCCATCCCAATGTTCGCATGCAACCCATGTGGCCATGAGAATAGAGAAGAAAGGAACAAAACGGCCGTCCAGGGACTCGCACTCGCGGTTCCGTATCAGCCATTTCAGGTTAAACACCACTTGGCCAACCAAGAATGCTGCGCAGCACACGGCTGTGTTCGTCAGGCTGCTCGGAATCTAGTCACCACGCCAATCAATGGGAAGCCGGTCCTCTCCTCCCTATTACGGCGCAAGAAACACATCCGCTCATTGGTCAGCGTGTTAACAGCTGTCCGATCTACTACGAGAAGCAGCCTCTAAACATGCCCCCTACACAACCGACCACCTGTCAGCGAAGGGTCGTAAGTGGCAGGGACGCACGCAGCAGGAGGCGGTGAAAGCTCTGGCAAAGGAAACAAAAACCATTATTTTGGAAAATTTAGCAGTCCTGAGACAATGTATATGAGCGCATCTGTCACAGAATGATCTGAAACATTGTCACCTACCATACTGTGTTCCTGTGACAATGTATTTCCTACCGTTCAGGAAATACGATCTACATTGTCCAGGAGCTTAATACCTACCATTACTTTTGTAGAGAGCCATACGTTTTAGTTCACGATAACCTTGGAAAACTGTCAATAGCAGTGTTTTAGTGCACCTCGGTGTGAGGTGTTGTGGCACTCAGCTGATCGGCTTCAATGACCGCCGTGTAAACGTCGCGGAGCCGCAAAAATATAGGACGGGTCTACCGCTGCATCGTGTGAAATCAGGTAGTCGGGAGTAATAAATTCGATGGAAATATGTGTTCATGTGTAGAAATTTTGTCTTGTGGCGCCCTAGCTTTAATACAGGCTATTTGCAATGGTTGTCCATTTTTTACACTGGTTAGAGGTGGTTATTTGGGTCACTTGCAATGGGTGCCAGAGCATGTTAATTTTGGTATGATGTGCGTTTTTGCCAAGGCTAATGAGTCTCATGTTTTTGTCATATCTGTTGGATCAGGTGAACTGCACCCTGTTCTTCATTAGTGTGTATGAGATATGGGTGAAAGGAATGCACAGTGTAGCAGGGGCATCAATTTCTGTAAATGATTGGGAGACCAAGCTGAGGGCCTGACGACCTAACCTTCCCCAAAAGTGGATTTCTCAATCGATTTAGCATACTTTATTTTGGTCAGTGGAAACTTATGATTTATGTATGTGTTTGTATATACATGTATATATACATGTATGGGAGATAACAGGATGGACAGATGCATTACTTACCTCTTTACTTGCTTACTTTACTTTCTGCCTCTTATCTATTATGGCTGATGTCTCACAACTATTACTCATTTCCCTTCAAAACCAGCAGAAAATATTGGGTTGGCCGAAACCAACATTGGGTGGGCCCAAATCAACATTGGGTGGGTCAGGGCCTTCTCAAAAGAATGTAAATTGACACCCCTGCGGTGTAGCAGATTCTGCCCAGCCCAGTCAATACTTGTGTTCTTGGTATTGGATGGAAGGGGTGGAAGGGTGGAAAATGTAAAGCTGACACTTTTGCAGATTTGATTTGAATATTTGTGTTCAGTAGTAGGTATGCCGAGATTTAAAGAAGTGGTGGATTTTAAGCACCATGGCACAGCCAGTATGCTTGGCCATTCTGATTTGACATTTTATTGTAATTGTGATCGGATTCTTTTCTTCCCTGTGCCTAAGCATGAAAGACATGTAATAGCAATATCATGCATAGGCACACACATGCCTATGCATGCATAAACAGTATCAGAGTCATAGATGTTTCAGTTAGGGGTTTTTCTGTATATCCAGTAGGCTATCTTAGCTCACTCTGACTGTATGTTTATCACCCTGTCAACTGTTAATATTGCCTAAAAATACCCCAGGTGCATCCTTGGCAAGGTTTGTCATTCATCTTTTTTGGTAATGCCTTTTTTGGAGTTCTTTGCTACTGCTTCTTTCCTGCAAATCATACCACAGATATCATGGGCATGACCAATAGAAATTTGTGCACATTCCCAACTGAATGGCCTTATTTCTAATGTAAATCAGTTTGTATTTATACAGTGTTGCCTGTTGATGTACATTTAGAAGCCCTAAGCAATGGATTCTGTTCCCATTGTGGTCAGTCTCAAATCTTAAGATGAAAACTTAAGAGCAATTTGGATGGGGAATATGCAAAAATGAATAGTTCTTGGGAAAGAGATGTTCCTACTTTGTGTTTTGTGTCATTACATGAATAGTTCACTGGGAGGCTGGTTCTTGAGAAATAAATGCTTTTCACTTTGTGTTTTTGTCATCCCATAAATAGTTTGATAAGATGTTTTGGCTCATTCTCTTCTGTACATTTAGAATCACAATGTTGTAATCTTTTACAGAGTGTATTTATCAACATTGTGGTGATTTGGGTGCTCCATTCAGTACCATGACTGAAATGTGATAGTGAGCATTGCTTGGTATGTTTGTATGATGCATTTACAGGTTTGCCTTCCATAACAGCTTTTGCACCTTGAAAATGAGCCTTCTTCAGCTCAGAAGAGGGCGACTGGTTAAGCTGGCATGTGTGTCAGCTGTAACGATCATCATCATTCTGTTCATGATGCCCAACCGTGATGGCCGCCAAAGTCCCAGATCACTTCCTCTGCAGGCCAGTGTAAGACACCATGATTTTGGTAGTAATCTAAGATGCATATGTTGTGTGTGAAGGATCATGTGTATGGTCAGATGCAAGCCCAACATAAAAGTTTTGAAATGTAAACATTGGATTGAGGGAAGCCAGTATGCATTAAAGACATGCTGAAGTTTGCTTTGTGAACTGAGTTGGAATATGCTTCTCTGTGGTGTGCTCATTGCCTCTTCCTATAAATAGTCCCATGTTGTGTCACGTATACACCGGACCTGCCCTGCTGACGGTGCCGCCCGGCGTCTCAGTTGGTGCGCGCGCGCCGGGCCTCGCCGCCCCTCTACACGGCCGACAGGCTGGGCAACTACGAGCCGGCGGCGGCACCGGGCCGCAGCGGGCCTGGCGAGGGCGGCCGCGCCCACCGCGTCAGCGCCGCCAAACAGAACCTGGCCGGCCAGAGCGAGAACGAGTACGGCATGAACATGGCCGTGTCGGACGAGATTTCGCTGGACCGCACCGTGCCCGACACGCGCGACCCCGAGTGAGTGCCGCGCTCGTCACGGGGAACCTGGAGTGCTGCGCGCTTTGCGTGGGACTTGCGCAGTGTGTGCTGGCTGTGGAAGCACTTAGGACCTCAGTTAATTGCTTTGACGTACGAATGACAGTGTGGAGGCGGCTGCACCAGACGGTTCAGAGCTAGAGCAAGCTGGAGGCCCGAGATGTAGGATTTAGAACGAGTATCATCGCCATATGTAACGGGGAAAAAGTGCTGTGTCTGGCGCGGTGGAACCACGGGACCCGTAACGGATTGCGCTCGACACACTGGACCCAAACTTGATAATGTTCTTAACACCTGGGATCCAGGGTGTCACAGGATATGCACCATCAGTGCTGCAACTGATTGCTACAGAAACAGAATTGTCCACTGATGACGTAAAACATTGGTGACTTGGTCAGTGAACTTGCAGGAGCTATGGTGAGCTTATGAAACACCTGAGACCCGGGCGTGACATCGTTTTCAACAATAAAAAAATATATAAATGTATAGATAAACGCACTAAGGGCGGGGCCATCATCAGTGACAGGGCCCCTACATGATCTCAACAGATTTAGTTGCGGGCGTTCAGGGTCAGAAGTAGTGACCAGTAATGGATAATATTGACACATATGGGGCTTCCATTGTCCGCGGTCGCCAGCCGAATGGATCATTCAGCCTGAAGTCTGTCCGGTCATGTAGCGTCAGCTAGGGCGTACCTGCCATCCTTTTTCAGATGTAAACACTGGAACTATCCCGATGAGCTGCCGAAAACGTCGGTTATCATCGTTTTTCACAACGAGGGCTGGTCAACGCTGATGAGGACCGTGCACAGCGTCATCAACAACTCGCCCAAGAAAATGCTGCACGAAATCGTCTTGGTGGACGACTTCAGCGAAAAAGGTCGGAGACCGTAAGATACGCGGCGTGAAATTGGTCCGGCCGTTCAGTGCATTGGCAGGCAGTGACCCCTGTCGCTGCCGTTCTACGTGTGACTGTTGTCTCGGTCCGGTTGTCGGTCTTTTGTCTCGCCGTCTGCGGTCGCCGCATCCTTCATTATCGCTCCCGGCACAGATGACCTGAAAGGGAAACTGGAAACGTACATCCGCCGTTTCGACGGCCTCGTGAAGCTGCACAGGAACACGGAGCGGGAGGGCCTGATCCGCACCCGCACGCGCGGCGCCAAGCTGGCCACCGGCGAGGTGATCGTCTTCCTGGACGCCCACTGCGAGGTGAACGCCAACTGGCTGCCGCCGCTGCTGGCGCCGATCGCCCTGGACAGGCGAGTCCTGCGGACGGTCCCTTGGGGAGTCGGACGCGTGGTGGTGCGTAGGCGATGAGCGTCGGAAAAGGTGGTGTGGCGTCGTTGGTGGGGTGTTTTTTTTCGCGGGTCTTTTGTGTGCTTTTCATCGGTTCGACGGAGCTCTTGGATATTTGTCGGCTTGTGTCCCTTTGCTAAGATAAGATGAGATATAATACGGGATATACGATGTAAGAGAAAAATGTAACGTAAGATTCTAAGTCGTGATGAGGCTGCGGGTCTGCAGTACTGGGTGATACATGTAAGGTGGTGCTGTCGGCTTTTCGCCCTTTTGTGCATCAAACATTTGTTTCTTTTTCTAACATTCTGCAACATTCCAAAAACAAGCATATCCCCTTTTTCCCCATTATTGGGTCATGCGTCTGTAAGCTCCAGGCAGCTGTTTCTGACGTGACTCACCGTCGACCAAAGATTTGCGCTATTCACAAACGAACACCTGGGTCGAGATTTGCGCCCGTAGCATGTCGCCTAGTTTTTTTTTTTTACAAACCGATGTGGTGGTACGTGGGAAATGGAAGGATGAGTGCTATTTCTGGGTGTGTAGTGCAACGTAAAAAGAACGCACATAAATGCAGCTTGTTCGACCAACTCTTCCGTAACCTTGGGTCGCCATGCCAACGTGCCAGCGGGACCCGTGACGTTACCGTAACGTGACGGTCCATGCCGGCTTGGCTGATAACATAAGCGTGGCGAATCGCGCACTCATTACTGGGCCGTTCTCCGTGATGGTCCGTGCTAGTCTGGCCAGTTACGCCGCCCGTGACGTGACGGCCCGTTTTAGCCCGATCAGTGGCGATCATCGTGATGAGGCGATGAGCGCCCGCCCGACCAGTGACGCTCCACGCCGTGCTGGCCAGTGATGGTCCCGAGGACGGCCCTGGCGCTGATGATCAGTGACGCCTCGGTGGCGGCTCGTGGCCGTCGGGCCGGTGGCGCCGTCCGTCTCCGTGCCGCTCGGCGACGCTCGGTCCGTGTCGGCAGGACGGTGATGACGGTGCCGATCATCGACGGCGTGGACCACAGCACGTTCGAGTACCGGCCCGTCTACCACTGGACGTCCCGCTTCCGCGGCATCTTCGAGTGGGGCATGCTCTACAAGGAGAACGACATCCCCGAGAGGGAGAGCAGACAGCACCAGTACAAGTCGGAGCCGTACAGGTGAGGCCGCCGGGGTCGGGCGGGGCGGGGAGCGTGGAGGAAGTGGGACCCTGCCTTTACGGCGTGATTTTGAGAAGTTGCTGACAGGCTCAGGTACGCTCAGAGGGATCGTGGAGGAGGCGACCCGGTGCGGGAGTTGGGAGTTGGTCTCTAGTTTAAGTAGTTCCGCCGTCGCCGGGCCGAGATATCTGCTCAGCCTTAATGGCCACGTTCGTTCCAGATCACCCACCCACGCCGGAGGCCTGTTCGCCATTGACAGGTCGTACTTCCTGGAGCTGGGCGCCTACGACCCGGGCCTGCTGGTCTGGGGCGGCGAGAATTTCGAGCTTTCGTTCAAGGTACACCGCCTGTTGTGCTTGTTGCTATTGCCTTTTGATGTACCGATGTAGACTTCGCGTGATGCAGGTGTAATGCAAAGCGTCCCCGTCCCAAATCTGAACTGAGAGATCAGTTGATTTCTGAGTTCAGGATAGAACTAAGTTGCTTTTTTACTGGACTGTAGGCCAAACGCGCACCACTGTCGTATAATCTGCCCACAGAAAATTCCCAGCACAGTTGACTCATTCGTCCTGCGTGATGGTTGATTACTGCTCCGCCCACGAAATCGCATATCTTAATGCATTCTTGACCTTTACAGTGATCTGTCTGTGGCTGGTATGGCCGGTGACCTGATCTTTTGTATGGCCATTGACCTGACCTGATCTGTTGCTTACCTGATCTGTTGTGTGGCCATTGACCTGACCTGATTTGTTGTGTGGCCGATGACCTGATCTGTTGTGTGGCCGGTGGCCGGATCTGTTGTGTGGTCGGCGACCGGATCTGTTGTGTGGTCGGTGACTGGATCTGTTGTGTGACCGGTGACTGGATCTGTTGTGTGACCGGTGACCTGATCTGTTGTGTGGCCGGTGACAGGATCTGTTGTGTGGATCGGTGACCGGGTCTGGTGTGTGCCCGGCGACCGGATCTGTTGTGTGACGGGTGACCGGGTCTGTTGTGTGACCGGGTCTGTTGCAGAGTTGGAAATTTGATTTTTGCTCTTGGTGCCGGAGTATTATTTTTGTTTTGGAAGCGTTCTTTGTGTAGGTCAGTTATGACACCATACCTGCTTCGTTCTGAATGGAGAAAGACCCATTTCCTTGCAGACCTAAAAATTTGTCAACCTGGTGATAATGTAGGTTTTTGGCGGGGGCACAAGATCAATTTTGGAGTATAAAATGCTTTTGGAGCACATTTTTTCTAGTGTTCTTCAGCACAAAAAAGAGCGTCTTTTCCAGCCTGGGTCTGCTGTGTGGCCGATGTCGCCGCGCCTTGGCGGCCGGATGAGCCGTGTCTCGCCCCGCAGATCTGGCAGTGCGGCGGCAGCATCGTCTGGGTGCCCTGCTCCCGCGTCGGCCACGTGTACCGAGGCTTCATGCCCTACAGCTTCGGGAAACTGGCCGAAAAGAAGAAGGGCCCACTGATCACGATCGTGAGCGACCTTCTTATTTTTGCGGGGGCTTGATGTTTCAGCCGCGTGATTTAAGCTGTTTTTAGTAGGAGGCTGCCTGATGTCGAGAAGTCGCTCGTGCTTGCCAGACTTGGATTACAGAGAGTGTAGAAGTAGTTGTGGGTACCGTTCTTTTTATGGCGCTCCTGTTTCCTGTTGTTGGAATGGATTCCTGTTGGAATCCATGGTTTAGTTTTCCAGCCATAAATAACATTTGGACGCTTGTTAACCTTCTGCGAAAAGTTGTCGCATATATATATATATATATATATATATATATATATATATATTACCGTTACCTGGCGTTCGTCGACCCTCAGAACTACAAGCGCGTCATCGAGACGTGGTTCGACGACAAGTACAAGGAGTACTTCTACACGCGGGAGCCGATGGCCCGGTTCCTGGACCACGGCGACATCACCGAACAGCTGGCCTTCAAGAAGCGAAACAACTGCAAGAGCTTCCAGTGGTTCATGGAGAACGTGGCCTACGACGTGCCAGAGAAGTTCCCGGAGCTGCCCCCGAACGTGCACTGGGGAGAGGTGAGGCTCGGAGGGGAAATAGCGCACGGGCGGCACGCGGACTCTCGCGCGCGGGTGGGCGTAGGTGTTCTCAAGACTACATTCTTATTCTGTTCCGTGGAATAGTGTACTGCGTGTTGAGCTGCGCTGGAGAATTAATATGTTTTAGAGATTACGAGGATGCCTTTCAGTTTACGATATTTCGTGCGTCGTCCGAAGCGTTCCCCGTAAATGCGAGAGATTGCGGCACGTTGCGTATGAGGGCTATAAGGTGAGCGGAACACCCGAAAAAATCCATGTGGTCCATATACCGTGTTCCGTGTGGTGTATTTCAGTGAAAGGGCAACGTTAAACTTGTGTCTCATCACGGTTTAATCCTCATAGTTCCGTAGGATTATCACGCCTGGTGCGGCTCGGAATGAATCGACGCCGTCGCACGGGTAGTACCGATTTTTTAACTCCTTGCCCTCGCCGAGGTGATTTCTGTGACACTGTCGACGGCATACCCGCTTTAACTCCATCTGACAGTAGTGGAAACTTCAAACGTAAAACCGGTGGCTGCTGCCGCCTGGCCTCCTCGGCGGGCTGTTGGCCCGCGCACGTGTGTGCACGGCCACTCGACATCGGGTCCCTGGATGGGGTTGTACCCGTCTTAACCGTGGCCCGAATGGCCCGTGCCAGGCGCTGATTGCCCGCCGACTCCCCGGGGCGCAGTTCGGGCACGTGCCTGCACTGGCTCTGACGCGCCTGCTGGTGGGCGGTAATCCCGAGAGTGCTCTCCGAGCCCTGGACGGGACGCACCGCCGTGTGGCTCCAGCTGATCCCCTGACCCTGGCACGTGCTGCGTTCACCATGACCTCTGTTCTACTTCTCCCTCGGCCCATGTTGTGCTGCCTGTGACCGTTGCTCTGCCCCCCCTCCCCCGTCTCCGGCACGGGCTTTGCTGCCTATGACTGCTGTTGTCCTGCCCCTTCCTCGGCCCGTGTTGTGCTGCCTGACTGTAACTTTGCCCCCCCCCCCTCCCGCCACGTGTTTTGCCTCCTGTGACCGCCTTTCTTCGTCCGCTCCCCTGCCCGTGTTGAGCCGCTTCTGAGCGCCGTTGGGCGGCCGGCAGCTGAAGAACTCGGCCGACCAGCGGTGTCTGGACACCATGGGCCAGCCGGCGCCCACCACCATGGGCGTTTCGCCCTGCCACGGCTACGGCAGCAACCAGCTGGTGCGGCTGAACACGGCCGGACAGCTGGGTATCGGCGAACGCTGCGTCGAGGCCGACAGGAACGCGGTCAAGCTGGCCTTCTGCCGGCTTGGAACCGTCGACGGACCCTGGCAGTACAACGAGGTACGGTGGAGAGCCGCTGTGGCGTTTGCTCGCTCTGCCGCTCTGTCGCTCTGCCGCTCTGCCGCTCTGCCGTGCCGTCGCGCCGTCCTTCCCCTCGCGCTGTCGGTCTCATGCTGACGGCATCGTCTTAACGGCCTAGACTCCTCCCTCCCTGCTTCCGTCCATCCCCCTCTCCCCCTTACTTTCTCTCCCTTCTTTCCTCTGTCTTCCTGTCGCTCTCTCCGCTGCGGACTTTTTCTTTCCATTCCCCATATGTCGTTGCACTTACGCGTCGCGATCTTTTTACTTTGTCCTAGCTGAATTTCTCGTTTTTCTGCGTATTTTCTTGTTCTCACTTATTGTTTGATTTCACCCCGATATAACAGAACTTTTAAGGATGCGACAAAATATGTACTTGCACGAGATGCGTGTTTTGCGCCTCAGCACAACCTGATTTACTTGTTCCTGTCACATCTTGTTTTGTCCTCCAGACCAATATGGACCACCGGCAGGAACGCAAACGATCTGATGTCGTTTTTTTCTGCGTTGCTGTCCGACCGCACAACTTATTGCGCCATGCTCTCGCGGGATGGCATTTCCACCATATGTGTCGCGTGACGTCACGACAATGTTGGTGTTACTTTCAAAGCTTTCCTCGGAAGGTGTGAGATGTCGGACGAAGGTCGCCACGTCGTAGGTTTTAGTTACGGTCTATCGGATTAGGAATCCTCAGCTATCACGACATCCCCCCCCCCCACCAAGGAGGCATTGATCTTCAGACGTATTGCGACACGTCTCTTGGGTCTGCTCATCCGTACTTTGCGGCTTCACCGAGCTTTCCGTATAAGCCGCCTGACGTGATATGTATATCACTTTGTCTCCACAGAAAGTGATGCAAGGGCCCCAAGCGGAAAGGCGATGGCATGGCGCTTTACCGCTCAGCCAGCGATCTCTGTCGAGGGTAGCAGCACGACGGGTTTAAGAAAACATTCAGTCCTGTGTTGGGTAGTGTACAGGCGGCAGCACGCCACGTGGAGCCGAAAAAAAAAACAGACTGATTCGTTTTTCATCTGTTAACACGCGACAGAAGTGTTGTTTGAGAACCTATGATATGTTTGGGCACCTGTGGCAAACTCTGCTGCTCCATTTCAGTTTTTATAAGCAAATCTCTTGTTGCCGAGGGTCATTCTGCTTCGGCGTTCGATGACCGCGCCCCGTTTCTTTATTGCTAGCTGGTCCGCGATTTTGTTTCCGTTGTTTAAATCCACTGGCGCACGGCGTCTGATGGCGGTTTCGCTCGAGGCGTTCTCCCGTGCCAGTCGCCGCCATCTATCAGTGGTGGCATCACTAAGGTGCGGCTCCGGACGGACCAGGTTCTGATGGACGTAGACCGCCACTTATCGCCGGGAGTATCTGCGCGATGCGAAATCGAAGGCGGACCCTCTCCTTTGAGTGCTTTGCCCGGATTACTCGTCGTCAGGGCTTAACTCGATTGAGTCGGTTTTACCCAGGAGCCGCGGGGAATGCGGGCGATTTCGCTGACGTCACAGCGCCATTTACTTAAATTGAGAGCCGTGGCGGCGGAGTGGCAGGTTAGGACGTCCTGGAGGGTCTCCGAACGCAGCGCATAGCAACCGTTGGTTGAAGATGGCGGGGAACATTTAGCTGTATGATCAATACGAGACTCATAATCGCATACCGCGCGTTGCAGTTAAATGTCGTGCCGTAGCGGCGAACCTCGGCGCCTCAGCGCAGCCGTGTAGGCGAGCCCGGCAACCAATGTCAGAGTCGTAAATCAAGTGCGGAATCTGGCCGTTATCCGCTGCACTTAATCTTGAGCCAGGTTTTTGTCGCCGTTTCCCTTCGCGCGCTGGTTCGGTCATGTTATCGGGACACATCCGAAATTTCAGACGAGATTGTGGAAGCGTGGCCTTAAGGATGAAAAGCGCCGTTTAATTAGCCGCCATAAGTCGGGAACAAAGGACGACGTGAAAGACGGCGACATTCAACATTTCCTGGACGGCGCATTTGCCGCATTTTGTGTAGTGGAAAGACGTGAGTGGCTCAGCGCGTGCAGTGCTGTCTGTTGGCGCATGTCGACGAGATAACGTTTTTGACGACATAGGTCGACCACACGTAAACGAGGGTAATGAAAACATTCGCGGAACGGAACACTGGTTTCTTGTGCGCGTGGTGATTTGGTGGGAGTGAGAAAACTCGGTCGGCAAACATCACATTTATTTCTTTTCTACCAAGAGTGAACGGGAGAAATTATTTGGTCATATAAAAACAGCACGCCGAATCTCTACTGGGTGGCCTGAAGTCTGAAGCAGAACTGGGATAGGAGTTGTGAAAAAGCTGGGTTGGGCTGCGAAGAAGTTAACAATGCCGATGTTCGTTTTGGGTAATAAAAGTGTTTGCATTGTTTGCCATACCCGATCCCCTTGGAAAATCTTTGGCGTGATATGCGGTTTATAAGTGCGGTTTCGCCCTGACTCTTACGCAAATTGATGTCTCATGGCGTAATCCAACTACGAACCTCTGGAAAACATGTTATTTTTCGGCTTAACTGTCATTGATTCTTTGGCGTGAGGTACATATACCCGGCTCACTGAAGAGGGAATGATGTGCCTTTAAGTCGTGGAGGGTTTTGTCTTGTCACGTCTTGCTCCATGACATAGCTGATTCATGCATCTGGTACGCTCTTACTTCAGTGGGACACGTGGCATCGTTGTTGGTGATAAAAGGCATGACGGTGGACTGGAGCCATAGTGGTCTGAGCTTGAAACCTGACTGCTGGAAGTAAAAATGATACTGTGTGGACATATCCCCTCTAACGTTTTGTGTGAGAGCAAATCGTAGTAACTTTGCCCTCCAGGGTGCAGCTTGGGTGAAACGTAAAGCGTCATTTGAGAAAACGATGAGTTTTGAAAGACAGTTTTTGTTGAAGTTTATCTTCACGGTACCTATCCAGGCTTTCGGACGGCGGAGCGGCAAAACTCGTTGCAAGAAGGACGCCAACAAGATTGAGCTGCCTTGCCATTCTGAGGAATTGTATTCTGTTGCTAGGGTGGCAGAGCTTGATAAGATGAATTCGACGTTTCGAGCTCAACTATTTCTAGGCCACACTTTTACCGGTGGGTGGCGAAGCCAGTTCTGCTTTCAATCGTGAAATGTCAAGGACTAGATTTCGCGGAATTCATTTCAGTCTCAGCTGAAATGCCAGAAGGTAGTCTCATTGCCCGTTATCAGGTATTCAGACAAGGCAAACATTGGGACACGGCACTCGTGGCAAATCAAGTCTCTTTCATGTGGTAGCCATTGGCTCGGTTAGTCATTGGCTCGCCAACATGTTTTTTCCGATATGTGGCGAATCGTCACAATTCCCATTACGTCGGAATTTTTTTCCTGCCTGCTCGGGGCTTGTAGATAGCCGTGTGACCGACGGAGGCCTTCATTACGAGTTCCTTCCGCTCGTCTTTTCGTGGAAGTCGGATTCTGCGCAGGACTTTTGAAGCAACACCAGAATGCCGACAGTACAGGTGGAGGTGCGCTGTACTGGGTCGGATTTTGTTCAGCCAGGAAATCCTCGAGTTTACACCAGGCATCGATCCGTGCGTGCCATTTGACACATTTAAAGCAATAAAATTCTTACTTTTGCATTTTCTTACTTTTCATCAGTAGAGCTAAAAAAAAAACAGTGGGCGTAATAGCGTGTTTTCACATACGTGTTTTAGCCATTGTGATTTATCACCGGCTTGTACCTCTGTGTACATAGATTTTGACCAGAAATCCGAACACAGGGGTTTTATTATTTTCTTCCTTTCGAAATGACTCAGTTTTGAAATTATTCGTTTTTTGAAAAATGTTTTTAAGATTTCTAAATTTTAAAATGTTAAGCCCGAAATTCAGAGTCACCACGCTCGAAGAAGTCATTAGTAGTGATGTGTGTTCAAAAATTTCCCTTAAATTGTCGTTGAAAGAGCTAAGTGTACCACCTGGAATTTACAAAACATTACATTTACGTCCTGACCTAAACATTGGGGAATTTTCGCAGTTTATTCATTAATCTAGGAAATGTTTGCCTTTGGTTCATTCATGTAGTTAAGAATTAAGGGGTTCATTTGAACTATATGTCAACGTAATCGTGAGATAACTTTCAAAGATCTCAAAGGGGGCCGAATGCCCCCCTTCACTCCCTCTCCAGATTAGATTCAGCCCCGGAAGTCATCGCGGTTGCCATGGAGGCGCGCATGAATCGTTCAGGCAAAGTGCGACGCGGCAGTGAACTACGTGATTAGGATAAAACTGGATGAAATTACCGGATATTGTTTTAGTCATGTTCCCGTAAGAAGCATTACATGGTGGAAATTTGGTGTGAAACACAACTTGGGTAAAATTGGGTTAAATGGTAATGAAGGTTTTATTTATCATTTTCAATCGTGTTCTTCTCACGACGAGTGTTCTCGTTGCAAAAATCAACCCTGTCCAAGCATTCCGTGACGTGATAAAAAACTATGTTGAATACTCAATTTTGATTGGCTAATGAACAAGGTAAAATCGGATAAAACAATAAGTCATGTGCGATTTGTCATTTTATGTCATCCTCTACTCACGAGATATATTTTCATCCCAAAAATCAGCCCTATCCCATCCCTCCTTCGCACTTTATGGAAAATTCGTGAAATACTCCCTGTGATTGGCAGGGAAAACTAAAATGGAGTTATAGAGAGGTGGATTTCGAGATTTTTTGTTCGATTTCAACGTATCTGACGTAATTAATTCAATACAGGTGTAAATTGTTCGCTGACATATGTTTAAATTTATAGGGCACCCGTAAGGTAAGCAGACCTTGGTGAGTTGTGGAATATTTGGACGTTGTGTTTTGCGTTGTTCAACTTTCTTCTGACTTCTGACTTCAACGACGGCCACTTTTTGCTGGGGAATCCCGGTCACCGAGAAAGCAGTGTGTTCAGTGTGAGAACACGGCGGCCAGCGTCATTTTTCTGTGCGAGTTCGTTGAACGATAAGGAGATCACGAGCACCGCACAACGTCAAGACATAACAAACAAACCGGCTTAAAGCCCAAACCCGGTCACTGCGGTATTGGGCACGCCTACCTGGCTTGGTGAGAGATTCTCATTTTTCCGTTTTTTTTCTCTCTCTGTCTCTTTGGAAATACCAAAAATGAGCAGGATAAGCTGCGGCATTAATCGCGCTCACCCTTGTGTCCGGATCGCCCTGTACTCATCCGGTCAGTGGAGGAGGGTCTCTGTCGAGAATCCTCCCTCCGTGATCTCAAGATTTAAGAGAGCCGCGGAGATGGAAACCAGGGTGAAATCTAGGAAGAATTAACACGTATTTACTGATCCTGATTAAATGTTTGGAATGGAAAGGTCAAATGAGGTCACACCGATGCTTCGAAAATACGTATGAAATAAAAGGAAATCAGCCGATTTCATGAACCGGCCTTGAGCATTTATCACTCCGAAAAAGCACAGAAATGTTTTCCATGACCAAAAAGGAATGGTGGCCTGATGTCGTCGCAGGTCATGTCAGGTCAGGTCAAGGCCGGATCAGGTCAAATTAGGTCAAATAAGGCCATATTAGGTCAGAGGTGTTAAGTCGAAACTGAGATGTGCCCACACCATGTATTGTAAGAAGTAAGTGGGGAACGAATTTCGTAGTAACTTTGTCTTGTGTACGATTTTTACCAGCTGAGTTCACCGCAGGTCACGACGTCCACAAAAGGAATGTGTTTTTCTTGTACAGGCGTGAAAAGCAATTTTCATCTCTTACCATCTCAAAAGTATTCCGTTAAACAGTATTTCCGGACAGAAAGGACAAAAGTAACATATCACTACGGTTGGTCTAAGATCAGGTCAAACAATTTTCCACCCCCCCCCAAAAAAAAACGGAAGATGGGTTTTATAGAAAATTAGTTGGAAATTTGTATGGTGTTTTCTGTTTTTCATAATCCTGTTTTGGCATTCACTGGTGTACGCTTTAATGTTCTTTTTTGCATGCCTTGTTTAAAAGTTCGAAAGCCTGACTTGATACTGTTTCGAAATTTTGGCATCGGATGTAAACAGTCGGTAAAAAGTTCACGCTTCGATCTTGAGATGGAGCTGAGCAGCTTCGGCATAAAAACAGCCGGTAAAAGCATCACGGTTCGATCTTGAAATGGAGCTGAGCTGCTTCTGTGTCTTTTCGTTTTCGCGCTGCCTTCGGAAAACCACAAAGGTTCCTTCGCCCCTGGGTGAGCGATGACGCCAACACAGCTGTGAAAAACAGGCTGTCGCTTGGTGCTCACACCGGTAATGTCCGGTGCCGTCAACCCCCCTAAACATACGTCATCACCCTGCGTGTTGACGTGGCTCAACAGTATTTTTCCCGTTTGTTGGAATGGGCTTGGCAGCTAGTTTACAGCTGACGCCAAACGTCCTGACAGTAAGCCGAAATCAACCAGGATGCGTCAGAAACCAGATGCCGTGCCGGGCTGGCCGTTAGGAACCAGTTTCAGCGAACTGGCCGGGGGGCGAACGCGCCCCGCCGGGCCGTCCGTCTGGCGGCCGCCAGTCGCTCGAGTCTCCCTGGACGGGACTATATATCTACACCGCACCTCGTGATCGAGTGTCCGGATGTAAGATAGATTGACTGCGACACCGGCCAAGCCCCCGCTGGCGGCGCGCCAAGACGACGTTCTTCATGGCGGCAGCCGGGTAATAGATTCCATTTACGTCTCGAACGGCCTGAAATATGTTAATTTTCGGATCGTTTTCGCGCCCTGCATGGACCCGGAGATTTTCGGATGAGCGCTAGCGGTGTATAGGCTGTTACAGGCGAGGAATGGCTCTGTTATCGAGGCGTCCTGAAACCCCGATTATCATAATCGTCACCAGAACTGGTGCGCAACGTCCCGTGGACTTGGCAGAAAGGCCAAGTCGGTACGGAGGAGACGACGCTGACGTGGCCGCCCGTGATGACCATAAGCAACCCACACTTCCCCTACCGGTGATGTCCTTCGTCATCGGTAGGCCGTTAACGGTGGCGGCGTTAGAAAATTTGTTAACGGAAACGGCATTGGCGTTCGTTGACGCGTGCTTCCCGTCTTCCAGTCCACCCAGACCCTGTTCCACCGGACGCTGAAGAAGTGCATGGCGCTGGACCCGGCGTCCGGCCAGCTGAAGCTGCTCGACTGCGACACCCGGGACGCCTACAGGAAGTGGCAGTGGAAGCAGCTGACGCCGCGCTGGTAGCGGCGGCCGGGGCCCGCGCTCGCTGGCCGCCGGAGCCGGAGAGCCGACTGCGAGGATGTCCGGTTCGGCTCCCGCGGGCGACGCGTGGCGGCCTGGTGGAGGTGGAGGTGCCGGGAGGCTGGCGGCCGCGGCTTGGTCGCGAAGGTGTGGGAATGGGCAGCTCGGTGGTGGCGCGAGCGCGCGTGATGCGCGGCCGACGGCCGGCTGTGCTTGCTCCTGCCGCAGGGAGCGCGGCACGGGGCAGGCGAATCGCGCCGCACCGTCTCAGACCTGGGACTCAGCGCTGTCGGTGGACTTCTACTCCGACTCGGCGCCGTCTGCCGACTTCCACGGCGGGCGCTTGATTCCGTGGTGCCGTTTGAGTGGGCTCAGCGACGTCGGCCGGCGGTGACTCGGCGCCCCAGCTCCGGGCAGACGGCCGGTCGGCGCAGTCCGCTCTCCCGTGATACTCGGCCCGCGCGGCCCGCGCTCCCGTCGTTTTCGGCCGGCGCGGCCCGCTCTCCGTGATATTGGGCGGGGCCCTTTTTTCCTCGGCCGGCGGGGTCTGTCGTGATCCTCGGCCGGCGCGGCCCGCTCTCCAGTGATACTTGGCCGGCGCGGCCCGCTCTCTCGTGATTTTCGGCCGGCGCGGCCCGTTCTCTCGTGATGCTCGGACGGCATGCTGCAGTGCTCGGCGCCGCCTGTGGTCGGACTACGGGACACCAGCCGGCGCCGTCTGCCCGGCCGACCTGGCTGGCTTCGCTGGAACCGCCGGGCGACCGGTCCGATCGGGGGGAGGGGGTGGCGGCCGACCGGGCCTGACCTGGTGGTGCACCTGGTCCACGCTGCGGGCCACCTGCACGCGGTTCGGTTTGGGTCCGGGACCGGCTGGGCCGGACCGGGAGAGGCCCGGGGCGGCGGACGGGAGCACATGTAGGACCGCCTTGTCGAGCTGTGAGCTCAGCTGACCTCGTGCGGAGCGGGCGTTCGCTTGTCTGGGGCGCATCGTCGCGAAGTTCCCGCGTGACTTGGGAGTGCCGCCGGCGCCGGCTGCAGAGATTTGAGACCAATCGGCGCGTGTGATTGCCAAATGTTGCGCTTCTTTTGAGCGGATGCTTTACCGTTTTGTTCTCTGTTACGAATTACGATGTTTGAAATCTATTTTGTGTTGCAGTGAGCGCCACATTGTGGTATCTCGGTCTGCTGGACGTATTTTATGGCGTGACTGAATTTGCTCTTTATGCGTGTTGTACGTTTGTTTCTACTTGTCATTCCTCTGCCTTTGACATTGGGTTGAACATTGTCATGTGGTGTTGAAGTGGTGCACTCTTTGTCACAACTCATTCCCTGTGGGAAAAGTGGTTTGTACTGCATATGGGCATAGATCATTACAGTGCAGGTGCAGGGTTGACAGAACTGGTGTTTTCACGAGTCACTGTTTCGGAGCAGTGTGCCGGAGTTTATTCAGTGAGCCGTTCGTTCAGGTCATCGGAATCTCGAGTTTCGACTTTGATCACGCTGCATCTCGACTTAAGAAGCTGCAACATGACATTATTGGGGTGCTCGACATGGATAGCCATCAAATCGTGACATATCATAACGTGAACGCCTTACGCTTCCTTACAAATCGAGATTGGTCGTTTTATGGGTCGTTAACTGGGATCTGAAGAACACTTAGATTTTTCCCGTAGCGCCTCCATGGGCTTTGATCAACTACTGCGCGTACAATGAAGGCGTCATTTCTGATTCACCAGTGTTTCTCGGGAATCTTTGCAGCATTTTGCACCACATAAAATGCTATGCTTTGAAAAAGACCACATTCTTTATTCCGGCAGAAACTTGGATAAACTTGGGTGAGTAAGTATATGGCATAACATGTTTTCACGATTGCTCCCAAAGCCCGGTGGCACATAAAACTATTTTTTACTTAATTGTAATGCTGTACCTTCCATGCCCGAGTACCGATACCGTGTATACGGTTACAACATTAGGCTAATGCTATCAGCGTCGTAGAAAATTGAGATGCTCTGGCGTATGAGGAAGCGGATGTCTCGTATCTATATACACACCGTTTAGTTGGCAGCGCCTTTCATGGGGCTTTTCTGAACGCCGTGCCTATATTTAAGCAGGAACAAAACGTCAGCTGGGGTGCTCGACATTGTTAGCGCTCGAACGTATGACGTATCACGACTTGAACGCCTTCTTACATACACTGCGGTGCATGTAAAACGCCTTACATAACGACATTTGTCGTTTGCAGGGCAACTTAGATTTGACGGACACTTCGTTTTCTTCGTTGACGCATTCGTTCAAAATGACTGCCATGTCGGCGCATATCATTACCGTTCGATGTGTCGGATTTACTAGAATTTCACGTAACCCAAGGCAGTATTTCATTTGAACGTTATCAGCGTAGTGGGAAACTGAAATGCGCTGGCTGAAAGGGTGGTGAACGTCGCGTTCAGATATGGAGGTACGCCTCACTTAGGTTGATAACTGTATTTGTGCGTTTCTCGACTCTGATATACCGGTAGTCGCCGCACATCCTCGTTCTTGAATCCATTTTCGTCAGCATCCCCACGCGAAATTTGTTGGTTAAATGTTCCGTTCGCTATCGCTGACATCCGTGTTTCGATGTTTGCATGTCCCCTTCTCAGCACCATGCGTGATGTTAAATGGTTCCGCGCTTCATCGTTTGCGTCGAGCTTCTGTGGATGAGAGTCTGTCAACCATAACGAACCTTCCTTATCGCTCTCCGAAATCCTTTGTTACCAGGGACGATCTGTTGGTGGTGCTTTGGTTGCATGGTCACGTGCTTGACGCCACATGGTCTGTTTCTTTGTCAGGCACCGGGGCGGAACCGAAAACACTGGAAACAGCTGTCTGCCTCCTTTATTTAACGAGTGCAAATACTTACAATAGCCTTGAGCAAACCCGTTCACTTGTCATATAAGACGTATTTAACACGTTTTCCATACTCCCTCGACTTTATCGTTAGTATGCTTCCTTTTTTGACAGTTTATTTATGTATCGTGGGCTGACTTGCGTAAGCCTATTTATCGTCTATTTATGAAAATGTTAGCCCAGTCAATCGCTTAGATTCACGGAAGGATAGAGCATTCAGACACCCCCTGGGAATCCAGATGCAAAAGTCCAGGCACATCCTCGGCACGGATACCGACGCCGACCTCCTCCACGAGCCCGTGGCGCGCGCGGCCGGCCTCGCCACCTCTTCAGGGCCGCATGTTGTCCAGGATCCACTGCTCGTACTCGGTGACGCGCGTGTACACGTCCGGTACGTCCTTGGTGCCGCAGCGGGCCGGCCCGAACGAGACGACGCCGACCAGGAAGTAGGGCTGGTCGCGCGTGGCGACGGCCATCAGCGGGCCGCCGGCGTCGCCGGAGCAGGCGCCGCGGCCCTTCTGGCCGCCGGCGCAGATCTGCGAGTCGCCGATCGCCGTCCGGTAGCGCCGGAACACGGACTGGCACAGCTTGTTGTCGATCACCGGCACGGTCAGTTCGCGCACCTCGTCGCTCTGGCCGCTGACTGCGGGCGGAGACGGTGCAGGTGTGACGCTGGCGCACTGCTGCTGAGTTGGCAGATGTGCGATGGCAGCGCGGAAAACAGTAACGGCTGGTATTCATGTACGGTTGAAATGGGTACAGTCAGCTGACATATTTACAACCGGGGTTTCCGTTTTGTTCAGACTCGAACAAGAGACATGGCACACTTGTTACACTGGTTTATGCGTTTCTTGGCTCAGGAACTACTGGGTTACGAGCATCGGCTGATTATGACTCACTGCCGGCGCAACTGGACAAGGACTTGGATAAATGCTGTCAAGGTAGACAACAGACCACAGTGGTGTTGTCGGCAGTTCCGACAAGCTTCTATTCCACATTTCTGGTGTTTTTGCCTACACAGCGCGGAAGTGATTCGTGTTCGGTTCATGGCGTGAGCGTTGCGGTTTTCAGAGTTCTACAGTTGGCGCCCTTTGTGGAAGTAAGGATACCTGCGGATAAAGGATCCAACAGGCTCGACTCAAGTGAATCCGAGTCGTGTTGGCGTTGCTGTGGGTAGCCTTTGAAACGACTTTGTAACCTAGGCACTTCACTGACGTTCTTGGGCTTATAGGAGCAATCGTGGAGCTTCCACGCAAAAATGTTCGTGGCCGCTGCAGATGGCATGGTATCGCGCTTTGCAGCAACCGAAAACGGACCATCGCCCGGCAGACACTCGGGCTTCGGCCACCACCTGGCATTGGTACGATGGCGGGCTCACTATCATCTCATCTTCCCGAGCGGTCGCAAATGGGGCTTATGGTCTAACAATGAAGCATCAAAAGAATGCGTACTAAGATAGTACAGCAAACATTTTGACCACCTGGTCAAACGCCAGCTTCTGTGGGGTAATCATGCGATTATCGGGAAGTCAAGTAAGCAAGCATAAACACAAACACAAACACAAACAAGTAAGCATAAACACGCTTAAGCGCGTTATTGGCTACTGAAGAATCGCATTAGGGCTCGTACTTGTATCAGGGTTTGCGACATTTTTGTGTATTATTTGGTAGTGTAAGACATGCCAAGACGCCACGAAAGCAGGGTGTCGATTTCTGTAAATGATTGGAGGGGCCGAGCCGAGGTCCCGACATCTTAACCTCTCCTCAAATGTCGAGTTTCTGAACGGATTTAGCCCACCTTATTTGAACCAACGGAAATTTATAAGTTTTTCGTTACTATTTACCGAATAAAAAAATTGCATTTACTCCCATGTATATGGGTATAGAGGGAGAGAGGGATCGCTTTAGGTTTTATTTTTTTCTTTCTGCCATCTCTTCTCTATTACGGCCGTTCCTTTTGTAATTATTACTCATTTACCTTTAAAAACGGCAGAAAATATTGGAGGACCCCAAACCAATATTGGAGGGACCCAAATCAACATTGGGTGGGCCAGAACTCCTCTCTCAAAAAAAAACAAATATCGACACCCCTGCACGAAAGTTCAGTGGCATCTCACATATATCTCTCCGTATCCAACCATGGCCTTCGACAGAGAGGGAGAACAAGGGGTGCCAAGAGAACAAGGGGTGCTCTTGTGGTGCTAAACTATACCCACATTGACGTTCCGTGAAAAAAAGCGCATTGCACCTTTGCGCCTCCCCTCATACCACCGGCTGATCACCAGCATTAGGGCTTGGGTACAGGTATGCTAATCTGTATGAGATGGGAGTACGGTATGCATCTCGCGGTGATAGCAGAAAGCCGGGAACAAATTTCAGGAGGAATGCACGGTTGTGCTGTGCATATTAAGCTGAGAGAGTTAGAAATGCCTCGGATACCAGATTTTATGGACATGGTCCTCAATGTATTCCTGACATGAATCAATCAGCGAATCTCACATTTACGAAACAGTGACGTAAAATCCTTAGAAGATGGCAATAAAGGCCAGTGACAGTCAGGGACGTAGCTTAGGGGGACACGGGGCCATGGTCGTTCCTAGGAGCAAAAATTTAACTTTTCTTTAACCACCGGAAACAAAAACGAATACTATTTTCCGGTCATTGAGAATAAAGTAGCCGGAATCCGATGAGTTTTTAGTTTTGAGAGGGTTAGGTTTGTCTGGCGCCCTCCTCGGCAAAATCCTGACTACGCCCGTGTTGACAATGCACGCAATGTCGGCGAGGAGCGGCGAGCTGTGGGCGTCGTTCTCACCGGCTCCGAATCCGGCGACGGTCAGCGTCTTCCCGATGAGGACGCGGCGCAGGGACGGGTCGAACGGCAGGCAGATGGGCCGCACGTAGTCTGAAACACGCCCCGACACCGCGTGAAACGCGGCCGGCAGCGTGGCGACGGCGGCGTCGAAATAGGCTCAGGACAGCCATTTGTGTGGCGAAGCCAAGAGTTTGATATTTCCTGATAAGACAAATTGCTAATGAATAAGGAGTAGGAGTAGGCTCTTGCTTCTTAGGACTAATAGCAGAAGTTCTTAGAACTAGGGAGCATAACTGAAATGTAACAATGCACTCGTAGCCGTCTTCTACATGCATCAGCACATGAATGAGTCATTAGCTTTTGCGTCGGTTTCTTGGACATTTCCACGACCGCATTTCAAAGGACAAGCCTCATTTTTATTTTCTTCTTTCTCCGTTTTCCCGTTTTCATCCGATCATTTCCAACCGCCGCAACTATGCCAGTAAACCGCCGACTCAGCGCTCAGTAGGCATTTATCCCTGCGCAGGTGCCGTGACGCTGACGGTGTAATTCCCTTACAGTGAACAGCCACTGCGGGGGCTCCGCGCCCCTCCGGTAGCGGGGGGGGGAAGGCTGGTCGGGAAGCGGCAGGGGGGGCCCGCCGGCCGGCGTCGCCCCGTCTCACCGTTACGTCGCACCGGTCGGCTGAGCCGGATCAGGGCGATGTCGTTCCGGTACTGTTTGGGCTTGTGGTGCTCCGGGTGGGGGATGATCTCCTCCACCTCGTAGTCCTGGGCCGGCTCGGCGCAGCGCTCCCGGCCGTCCACCTGCGGAGGGGCGGCGGGTCAGCTGGCTGATGGAAATGGCTCCAGTTCAGGTGGGAAAGAACACCACGGGTATCGCGAGGACAAGGGCCAATTAAATGGAACACGGGGACTCGATGGCCGAAAAATCTTTTTACGATGCAAGAAATATCCTACGTATGAAGAGAGACTAAGTCATCGAGAAGATTGCAATATATTGGCATTTTCCAAAGTGTACATTCTAACCCACTGTTTGGTTTTACACTGAGTGTGTTCTCAGCACGAAAGAAGTAACACAGTATGTCAGGATTAACCGTAATCCTTCCAAATTCGATTGCGGTTTGAGCTACGGCATCCCTCAGACCAGACACATATTGCAAATGCATATAGCAATTACGTTGGATGATCACGCATGGTTACGTAACTCTTTCAGAAATGCGATAGGTTGGTTAGTTCATTTACTGGCCTTAAATGGACCTTAAATGACCCTGCCTTTTATCAACATTCTTCATTTCTTAGCCGGTATTTTCCATTCGCCCGTTTCTCATGCATGTAGTGAGTCCGGTTTTCATTCGGCAGTTGTCGGCGGATATACCTGCTTGTACATCATGTACGTAACTTGCAAGTTAATGTTTTTCTTTATCAAAGTCCTTGGCGTTACTCCACGAAGAATGACTGGTCATTGTATGACCGGTGACATTATATGTCTCACACGATGAAGCAATCATGCCCATTTGGATGCGTTTTTTATTCCTGTGTCCGCTAAAACAGCTTGTGACACGTCATGTTTCATCACACGGTCTGCAGAATACACAAAAAAGCTTCAAACAACAATTATTCCCTCCAAATTTCCCAGTCACCGGCGCTTATGAAAGGACACTTCCATGCAAGCACTATTTCGTGCGTGCTCGCTTCAGCGTAATGAGCTCCCAAGTGCTAGACACCACGAATGTTTAAAACAGGAAACGAAGAACCATACCCATAGTAGAAACTATTTTTGCCGTTTCCTCAGCAGCAATGCGAACTCCATCTTACAAAGCGCGACACCATTTTACGGTAAAAAGTTTATGAATGAATTTAAACCACGAGGCGAGAAAAAGGCATAACTTTCCAGATGTGTGCAATCACTCGGGAGGAAGTTCAGTTTGACTATCATCTGCTCTGCAAAGAAGACATGTCACGTGGCTGGTACCAGCCCGCCTCGGCTCGCCAAGAATTGGGTTTATGTCGGATTACTGAGTGATGGAGCCTTAAAAATCTAGCTTTGCTAGTTTCGTTTCGCTAGATTACGGAGCACGCCACATCTCATCTCAGCCTCCACAGTGTAGGATAAGGCTGCTTTTCAGGACAGGCAGTCTCTGACGGCTCCTTGCTGGTCAAAGGCTGCCTGCAAGACTGCTGGCTAAAGACTGCTGGTCAAAGATTGCCTGGTTAAAGATGCTGTGAACTTCATCCAATGCGGGAAATCCATGTACGTTCTCTTTTTTAGGTCATCGCAGTCGGTTTTGACGGGAAATTCCGGCGTTCTGACGTCAGTGAAACGTGGCTGTACCCGGACGCCATCATGTGCAACTGTACGGAGACGTTTGTTGAGTTGTAGGCGTACTGAGGCATTCCAGCTGCCGAGACGCAGCTGATCTGAGGTGTTGCCACTCGGCCAGTTTTGTTCTGCAGGTACCCCGGAATGGTGCACAGCGAGGGCGGGCAAACATGAGGGCTCCTGTTTCTGCTTCCGTCCGCTTTGGTAGGTTGATTTCCTATACAGAAGGTGGTAATGTCCTGACTTTGGCTCAGACGAATCCATGACGACTAGTAGTGTAGCCAGAATTTTTGTAACTTGGGTCAAGCCCAAAATAAAATGGTTTGATGCTACTCATATCATTTTGCTGCAAACGTGGGCAAACTGACCCTACCATATAGCACACCTAGAGAAATATCAAAGATAAAAGGACGTCACTTTCAATACCTTTTTCCTTTTCCATTAAGGGGGGAGGGTTAGTCGTCCCCTCTGATCCCCCTCTGGCTACGCTTTTGATCACGACCACGGTCAACTCGGAGGAGAACTGTAAAGGTGCATGGAACATAGCATCAGCGAGAGGAATGTGTGTGCCAAAGCCTGAATGCCCATCGCCTGTCACATAGCTGAAAACACTTCCACTCTTGTCTTAGCACTCGGTCCACGCGAAAATAGCCGGTAGTACGCAATAATTCTTGTTGTGAATAACAGTTTGCAAATTAAGCCGACATGTGGTGTATTATTGGCGTAAAAAGTATCCATTCCGCGTGCTGAGATCCGTATTCGTAGCCTGGGGGCGGCAGGAGGGTGATAATGGCTTCTGAATGAATCTGAACTGAGGAGGCCATGGCTCTCAACATAGGGTCTCAACGGACAGTACAATGAATTTCAGTCAGGTAAGGAAAAATTGCGACATAAATATGATGGTAATGATAATAAAAGTAGGAACTTCTACAAGTAGACAAACGTTACATAACGAGCCAGCATGGCTGAAATGTGTAATTCCGCCTGAAGGATGGATATGTGCTTTCTGTGCAAAAAAAACGCCTTTACCTCTGAAAAACCATACTCGATTAAGCCAACCAGTTCCAACCCTTGTTCGGCAGAGTTCTCAGAAGCGCAGTGCCTTGCTAATGTACTTATTTTTTATTTGAGTCAGGGCATGCGAATGTCTGTTATGCCAAGCAATATGATGATATGCCACGACAGATAACCAGCACTAATATATGCCATTACTGAGTTCACCTACATAATTTGCATCCGTCTGCGTTATCGGTCTATGGCGTTTATGATATCTGCCTCTGCTTATATCTATCTGATTTACGCGGAAAACAGGGGCTCTTGTCGTCCATTTTGTCGTCTCTTATCGCCTCTTGTCTCCCCGGAACCCTCGTATTCGTCCTCGGATTACCAGGTAGCGTCGGCACCGCCTGATCACGGTTATACCGGCCAACTGTTGGACATGCGGCACAGCGTACACGTCCAGGCTTTGGCTCTGTAAAGCCGAGGGCCAGGACTATGACAGGAACAGGAGAAACACTTTTTGTTTTGTTTGTTTGACTGAACTTGTCCGTTGCGATCATAAAGCTGTACTCACTAGTATAAGACGACACCATTAACTCAAATGCATTTCAATAAACACGTCTTGAGAGAGGTCTTAAACTTTGCTGTCTTATTTACTTTTACGTTGTCTGTAATTGGTCGTGACCATTGGCAATGAGAGTTTTATAAACATTAGCAATAAACGTACGACCATTGGAATCAACATCGGCTGCCAACATGTGATGCTATTTCAAGGATGAATTGGCTCAGCTGATAAAGTAGCACGCAGAATGAGCCATTTTATGGCCATTTCCAGGAATAATTGGCGGTGAGCTCATGACATGTAGCAGAATAATCAGCTGAGCAATGGTAACAGACCTCCGGTTACGCCACCACGGCCGATCAAGCTGTACTTGCCATGGCTACAGAAGGAAGGCACACAGCAACAAAAAGAGGACAAGATAATTCGGCTGGTGAATGTAATATGGATTCACGTTCATTTGACAGAATGGTGGGTGGTCTCATTCGTTAGACATGCACGTAACATAATTTGTCGTAACGAAACGGAACGTAGCGTAATTTACATTTTGTCTTTTACTCACTTGAATCGCGACTGCGCTAGTCGCGACCTATGATGTTTTAGAATTTAATTCGTTCCATGTCCGACAAATCGCGGTATACAGATCAAAGAAGGTCCCACTTAAAAGGCTTTAATCCTACAAATTACATACTACGTAAGCTACCGTCTGAATGACAAAACATTCACTGCCATACAGGGAAGGAGATTTTCTTCGTATCCGAGACGAAAACGATACACCCAAATAGCGCGCCCTGTCGTGTGGTGTGGAGCCCTGGGTTTCAAGTTCTAAGTCCTGAAGTTTGAACTTTTGTCCCGACTGCGAGCCGACGGGAAGTTCTCCAATTAACTCCCACTGCTGGTCGTCCCGTGTGGCGGGTCTGTATGAGTCACGCACGCCAGGCACGAAGCTGGGACACGGCCGCTCTTTTCGCGTCACGTCAGACCGCGCACGCGACGTCGCCAGTTTTTTCATACGGGGCTAGAGACGGTCTGTTCGAACAGCACGTGGAGTTGCTTACCGTACAAGCTATATTGCGTGTACATACGGCAGTCTCATGCAGCAGCTTAATGTGTGGAACGTTGCACAACAGACAGAGTTCGTCTGACGAGGCAAAAATAGCCTGTTTACCGTCGACATGTCACGCCTGCCAAGATCCTCACCACCAGAAGGTGCCCTCGACGGCTTAAATGACAGCAGACGAAGAGAAGCGGCGGACGCGAAGTGAAAACGCTCCGCATTCAACGTTTATCCTCCGTGGAACCGTGACACCTCGTCGCTCGCGTCAAAACGGACGTCCCTCCCGCCTCCAACGCGGCGCCGAGCACGCGCACACGCCTCGTGTGCGCGACTGGGGCCGCCGCTCACCAGCATGCAGTCGCGCTCGGAGGTGATGTTGTGCTCCCCCAGTCGCACCGTCGTCACGCGCAGCTTCTTGGGCAGGCGGCTGACGCAGTGGGCGGCCGTCAGCACGTACCGGTCGTTGATCAGGGAGCCGCCGCAGCTGTAGACCGTTCTGCCCGGCCTCACGGAGCCTGCGACACACGGAGAGGGTCCGCTGACGAAGCGGCTGTCGAACGCTGGGAACAGGCTGATCGACGGCCGGCCGGCGCGGTCATTTGTAATTCATGGGCTCATTACAATCGTGCCCGGAATAAGAAGCTCGGCGCTGGCGTAGGAAAGCGGAGAGCGCAGCAATTTATGGGTATTCGCAATATGCGCTTTGAAGTGTAAAGGATAGCAAACGTATTTAATGCATTCATCAGTGTCTTATTTTTATTTCAGCCATAAAGAGGCATATCGTTCTCAGCTCACGTTAATATCAGGTATTCGTGAAATGAATACAGGTAGCCTGTAAAACCTTGCAGGATGATGCAAAGAAAGGGAAAGGCTGTCAGTCAACGAACTGACAAATTAACTGTGTCTATGGCTACGCTACGTCATAGCCTTTCTAGAAGATTAGAAGGGCGAACCTGGAGAGCGCCTGACGAGGTTCAAAGTACCGCCGAAACGAGCGGATCGACGAAACGGCCGCAGATGCCGTTACCGATCCGATCTTACGGCATTTCATCGTTGCAGTAAACAGCCTTGTCATCTGCAAAACTGGCTCAGACGACTGACCAGACACAAGACTCTGGACACCTGAGTCTAAGAGGCTAAGTGTCCTAACTCACAAACAAACAAAAATTGTCCAATGACTAATTCTTTCATGAGGCCACCAGAGAGCGCCTATTTACAGCAGCATCTTCGAAGACCTGTGCTTTGAAGGTGAGATGCTCCGGCGTTGTCGTAAGAGGAGGTCGCGCAGGAATACTTACTGGTGTAACCAAGTAGAGCCATCCAGGGGTATTCACCCAGGTGGACTTCCTCCTTTCCACGAGCACCGTTGGGAATGTTGATGCCACATTTAGTGTCGTTGATATTCTTCACCGGGGGAAGGTATCCCAAATCTTCCGGATCCAGCAGCAATACTGCAACAGCATGCAAGAACACTCGAAGTGCAAGCGCATTGCAAACACGCCTTTGCACGCCATCATCTAGGTGTGTCTCAACAAACTGCTGTTTGTTATGATTTCGCATCGAATGTTTAGTAACATATACAGTCACCGAACATCCTGGTGAAAGTAAATGAAATGAAAATAAAACCGTCATTACTCCTCGATTTACTCCACAAAGTCCATTTGTTACAGTGTTAGCAACATCGCTTGTATTGCTCCGTCGCCAAAGCAAGGCTGGCTGTCCCAGTCTTGCTTTGGCGACTGGGACTTTCTTTCTTCAATCAGTCCCAGGGCTGCCCCCATCGGGTTGTCCCGGTAACTATGGGCAGCAATGCTGGCGGCCAGAGCGACGCTGCCCGCTCGCCCGCGGGGCAACAGCGAGTCTCACGGCCACGCTCCGGCCTGTAGTCACCAGACCACGGCCCGCCGCCATTTCAAGGCTGCCGGCGCCCCGTCCGGTTCTCGGCAGGTTCAGCCGATGGCCGCGATCGTGCAGGCCACAGCGGCTCATGCCTCCTGCCGGGTCAAGCTGCAGAAGCCCCACTCCGCGCGCCCGGCCCCGGCCCCCGCCTCGGCGCCGCCTGCTCGGGCAGTGGAGGGTTCTGTTGCGACGCTCCCCTCCCCGCGGCGGACGGGACGAACCCGCCGCGCGTCACCTGGGCGTCGCCGCTGCGGCGTCAGGGATAACAGCCGAGCCTGCCAGGACAGGATGATCGCGCCGCTCTGGGGGGACTGCCGCTGCGGCGTCAGGGATGACAGCCGAAGCTGCCAGGACAGGATGATCGCGCCGCTCTGGGGGGCCTGGGCGACGTCAGCAGGACAAATTGCTACTCCAACACTGCTAACGACATCACTGCTACTTCAGCACTGCAAACGATATTACTGCTCCGACAGTACTGCTTATGACATAACTGCTACCGACACCACTGCTACTAACATTACTGCTACACGACATTACTGCTACCGACACTTCTGCTACCCGGCACTACTGCTATCAGCGGCACCACTGACACTGCACTACTGTTGCTTGCATTACTGCTGTACGGCATCACTGCTACTAAATGCCCGTAAGCGACGCCACTGTTGACTACAAAACTGCTGAATTCGAAGAAACTGCCACTGTTGCCATGGGTTTGGTTTATTCGCAATATCTCCCGAACAGACTGCGGCAAATACGGGAAACTTTCAGTGATTTTAAATGAGTCCCCACGGTACTTGATGCAAAAAATGAGCACCAGGTCAACCTAGATCATGCTAGGTTAGGTAAGGTTAGGCTAGGTCAGGTTTTTATTAGACAGCAGTAGCGTAAGCGTACAGCAGTAGAGTAGTGATGTCGTTTAACAGTGGTGTCGTAAGCAGCAGCGCCCTTTAGCAGCGATGTCATTAGCAGTGCTGTCATCAGCAGTAATGTCGGTAGCAGTAGCTTCGCGTAGCGGTGGTGTCGTTAGCAGTAATGTCGTGTAGAAGTACTGTCATTAGAAGTAGTGTCGTATAACAGTACTGCCGTTAGAAGTGGTGACGCTTACCAGTACTGTCGTTAGAAGTAATGTCGCGTAGCAGGACTGTCGGTAACAGTAGTGTCGCTTAGTAGTAATGTCGTTTAGCAGTACTGATAGTAGAAGTGGTGACGTGGAACACTGGGCGACTCGCGCGATCCCCCGCCGACCGCGCGGCGGCAGGGGCGGCATTAGTGGCCATGGGGACGGAGGGAGCGGAGCGGACTTTGAAGTCCGGCTAACGGCGCGGCTGTCAGCGGTGCCGGCACCTTGGTCTTGGCCGCCGAGCTTATGAATCTCAGATTAAGATAACAGACTTACGTGCCGGAGTTCATTGCTGGCACACGCTTCGGTGGTGCGGGGAAATCTGCTCTCCCCCGCTTCTTTGCAGTGTTCTGGCGAATAATTAAGCGCGAGGAATGTGTTTTCAGCGATCCACTTAAGCAAGCGATCCGCTATTTCTTTGCAGTGTTCTGGAGAACGATCTCTACTTCTTTGCAGTATTCTGGTGAAAGATTATTCATCAGGAATGTGTTTTCAGCGATCCGCTCATGGGACTGCCTAATGCGCCAGATAAGGCGACGGCGACCGCAAAATCATGACACATATGATGAAGGCAACGGTCGCCCTTAAGTCGGGGATCGAGCTAAGCTCGGTCGGCCAGCCGGCTCCGCCTGAAATTCAGCCTCAGAAAGGCGGACGCCTGGCGGATCCTGGAGTCCGTCGCCTGAACAATCAGCCCCGCCAGCCCAATCTTTCAAGTCAGAGCTGCCACCGCAACCCCTCTCCGGGTTATTACTCTCCGTTAACCGTCCGCATCGGGCGCTGCGGCCGCCGCAGGTGACGGTCATTCGCCCTCGGGCGGCGCCGTCTTACCGCCCTGTACGGAGCTGGGCGCGCCGGCCGCCCGGGCCCAGGGGCAGGCCTCGAGCGTCAGCAGCAGGACGGTCCACAGGGCCGGCGTCATCATTCTCGGCCGGGCTGAAACGGGGTTGAACACCGGGTCAAGTCGCGGTCATGTCACGTCTCGGCCTGGTTTAAACAGGGGCACCAGCGGGTCAAGTCACTGTGTGAGCCATGACCACGCTTCGTTCCTTGCCAGGTTCTGGTCAGGTCACAGCTGGGTCAGACCTCGTCCTGCTGAAACAAAACCCACGAATGGGTCAAGTTCCGGTGCGAGTTACCGGCTAACGTCAATTGCAATACAGCACTACCACTTCTGATTGCGACAGGGCTGCAACAGGCGTCACGACTCGGCCATGTCTCATTCGGACAGGGACGGCAGTCACGGGTTCATCGGATCTAAGTGGGCATCGAGCAGAATTTCAACTAGGTCGACGGCGCCAGAGGGACGGCGCCAGAGGGACGGCGCCCGAGGGGACGGCGCCAGAGGGATGGCGCCCGAGGGGACGGCGTCGGCGGGACGGCACCAAGGCGAACGGCGACACGGACGGAGCCTGGTGACGATGGCAGGTCAGCTCAAATCCTGAAAGACTGCCGCTTCCAGGGTGCTCATCCGTTGTTTTGCAAGCTGCAAGCAGCTTTGCAGTGGCAGTGCAAAACAGTTTTACCTTGACATTGTTCATCAGCGATG
The DNA here is from genome assembly GCA_030062745.1 of Capitulum mitella. Lineage (NCBI taxonomy): Eukaryota > Metazoa > Arthropoda > Thecostraca > Pollicipedomorpha > Pollicipedidae > Capitulum > Capitulum mitella. The sequence goes on along the minus strand of CP099847.1, from coordinate 717,418 downwards.
CACAGCTCTAGCTACGATGGTGATCAGATGGACAGTCATTAAGCCCTTCTCCCATTTACACTGGACTACCCCAGTAAGACGCATTATGCAGCGCAAAATGGGTGATCTCCACTTCGCTGCTGTTTGCATCGCAAGTTTCCATTTATGCATTTCGCAATAAGAAAGGATATTTGTCGATCCACTTCAGTATTTTGCCTCAGAAGAACTGCAAGTTTAAACGCCATGCGCGTGCAGGGTACTGTTCGACACCATTCGTGGGAAGATTCATGAACACCAGCGGAAAAACAGATCTAAGAGCGAAGACACTGGTCCGGGATATTAAATTGGAAACAAGGGCTTGCAAGCTAGCTCACTACAAATGACAATGCATAAAATTATAAGAGCTGGGCTATTTTCTCATGACAGCTTCATGCTTCGGGTCCAATGGTTGCGAAGTTGTAAGTCTCCTGAGAACGTAACGGTCGGGTTGGGCTGGTCCAGACTTCCAATTCGATTTTTATTCTGCTAGTTGAAATGATACTCGTCCGTCGGCCTAGCTCGTAATTACACACATACCATACATGCCTTTTTATGCATCACTCCAAAGTGGCGAGCAGAAATCGTCACGCCAGGAACGGATAGAGAGAAATGACAAGTTCTGAATGTGCCATATGTTCCCAGCGTTGTTTGGCGTCAGTCTCTCGTGGCGCGTTTTCACGAAGGCTTCCTGAACGGTGGCGTGAACGTTTCGTCGTGTCACCCAGACGTGCATCCATGTAAATGTCATGCACGGCCGTGTATCGCTGCTAATCATCATGCAGACACCTCAGGGCGCTAAGCCGGTGACGCTGGGACTCGCAGACCTTTGCAGATGTTTGCGAGCCATGGCCAGCGATCGTCCTGCCTAATCCGAGGGCTCCTGTCACCTTGATGAGGCGGTTTAAAGTAAGGTCGATGAGGTAAGGCCGCCCGAAATGAGTCATCCAGAGGCGAGGCCAGTCTTCGTAAGGGGGGAAGGGCACGACCACGCTTCATAGTAGGTCTTCTCCGGACGACAGGGACTCGAACACGGGAAAATGGGTCAGCCAGAAATGGTGGTTGCTGCTAATGACAACAGGAAATGTTCAGCGTAATAGATGATCTATGGAATTAGCACAAAAAGTAATGTAAAAACTCAAGTGTGTCATATGAGTTTTTGTGAATCATTTAATACTCTAATACACTGTGAATCATGCTATATTTTTACTTATTTTATTTCCGAGTTCAGGGCCTAACGAGGTGGCACGTGTTCCTTGCGCCCCTTCCCCCAGTACCTCCACTCTGGCTGCGCTTGACAGATATTTCGTCATCCCGTTCTGTCCTGCCGGGTTGGTTTTTCCTCATTTGACCCGAATGTTTTGCTTGGGTGCTTTGGAGTCGGAAGCTTGCGCTATGCAATGTTTGCTACAGGGACTCTGATCCCTAAAACTGATTGCAATGCCAGGTTAACCTGCGCCCGACTGTCGGTCGGCGCCATGCACGCCCGCCTGGGGGAGCGGTTGACCGCCCCCCTCTAACTCACGAACGGTTGGTCACACGATGAAAACAAGCACACTGTTGGAATACTCGTGACGAGTAAAGCCTGAAACTGGCATCATTTTTAGTTTTGGATAATATGTAAACCATTTACGCCCATTATATGTTTTCTGGTAGCCGCCTGCATGAAACTGACTAACGGACTGAATCTCAAGGGCTGTGACCAATAAAATCTAAATAACGGCACCAGCGGACAGGTAAAAGTCCGCAGATGCCGATACACGTCTAATTTCTCTGATCTGTTTAATATGTACGCGGAAACATTGAGTTAAAAACACGGCGATTTTCGCACCGCTGCACGGCGGGCGTCGTAGACGAGCGCGGTATGAAACCAACGGAACCTGATTTTAGCGTTCTTTTATTTTCCCAAAATATGCCTTTCCACGGATTGCTTTTTGATCCTGGTGGTTCTTGTGATGTTTTTTTCTGCTTCAATGTCGAAAAAATTCATTAGTTTTCACTTTGCATCATTGGTGGAGCTTTATTTGTGAGACCCTTTTTGTTTCCAAAATTTTCAATTTTTTGAAACTTTTTGGGCTTCTTGATATTATTTGCAGTTGTACAAACCAGTTCTGCCATTTTCTGCCGATCTGAATAATTCATTATTGATTTTGACGGCAGCGAATTTGATTTAATTTAATTTTCTAGTTAATTTCAAATAATTGAACTTAAATCAAATTTTAATGAATTTCATTACACTTATTCGTGACCTGACCTCAGGTCAGTGGTCGGAGGTTATTGAAACTTTGCCCATTCACGGAAAGTGGATGTCTGGATCTCTCCGCACTCAAATTGTTACAAAAAACTGCGTCAATTGAAAAAGTCAGCCAATGACCCGAACATATCCGAAAAATCCGGGAAAGCAGACTTGTTGCATTTATCAAAGCTTCTAACCCTTGAAATTTTTATTGCGATATTACGTTTTGCGAAAAAGTTGCAGGGCGCTTAGCGTTTCTGGACATAGGTCCACCTGAGCTGACCTAGGTCAGACATCTTGCTTGACCTTATGTCAAAAATTTGATACGAAGTGTAAAAAATGATCAAGCAAAAAGGTACACAAAGTTTCGTGGCGTTGCGTTCGTTCGTTCTCTCGCAATCTCCGAAAAACCTCAGGGGGGGGTCAACCGCCCCTCCCCCCAGTCGGGGGCCGGTTAACTCGCGACCGGCCGTGGGACAGTGCCATGCACGCTCGACTGGGGGAGGGCGGTTGACCGCCCCCTCTAACTCACGAACGGTTGGTCGCACGATCAAAACGAGCACACCGATGGAAAGCTCGTGACGAGGAGAGGTCAAAGCTGGCCTCATTTTTAGTTTTGGATAATATGCGAGTTATTCACGCCCTATATATGTTTCCCCATAGCCGCCTGCATGAGACAGATAAACGGCCTGGATTACAAGGGCTGTGACTAATCAAGTCTAGATAAAGGTACTAGCGGACAGGTAAAAGTCCCCAGATACCGATGCACGCCGATGTTCTGTGATTTGTTTAATATGTACACGGAGACGTTGAGTTAAAGACACGGTAATTTTCGCAATGCTGCGTGACGGGCACCGCCGACGAATGCGGTATAAAATTAACGGGAGCTAATTTTAGCGTTCTTTTATTTTTGCGAAATATGCCATTCCAAATTCTGTTTCCTGATCCTATTGGTTCTTGAGATGATTTCTCATGCTCAAATTTGGAAAAAACTGTAGTAATCAATTTACACAATTGGCGGAGCTTTATTCGCTAAAGTTCGTTTATTTCCAAAATATGCAGTTTCTCAGACTTTTCTGATTTCTTGGTATTAGTCGTAACTGTGCAAGTCAGTTCTGCCATTTGTAACCCAATCTGAGTCATTCATCGCCGATTATTGATGGTAGTGCATTTTGACTCATAACAGTTTTCCTGACCTGACCTCAGGTCAGTGGTTAGAGGCCATTGAAACTTTGCCCACTGATGGGAGCTGGATGTCTGCTTTACCCAAACTGTTTTCTACCTCTGCCTTTTCTAAAATCTACCTTCTCGTCCTCGCTAAGCCCGTCTCGCGTCCACAGACCCTTTTCTCTCTGGCGCAAATAAACTGCCACTCAAACCTCTCTCCTTAAGCCCAGGGCTCCGTGTAGATCGGAACTGGTCGAGGGAGATCTAAACAACATCAAATGAAACTTCTCACAGGCTCTGTGCCAACACCAAGAGAAGGTCCGTGAAGACAACGGATCGAAGTTTACAACCGCAGCAATAGGGCGCTCTGAGATGTTATGAATCACCAACTTTCGATTTCATCGCCAGTTGTTGCACCAGGTGGTTTCGTTAATGTTGTGGGTGAAATACACTGGAATTTGTCTCCATCAATCTTTACCTTTCGGAACTACAGAAGAACTAAACTAGGGGTAGACACTGGAGGCGTAGAAATACGTGCATAAATCGACGCTTACCCGTTGGTTAATATACCACTCTATGGGAAGGTGCAATGTTGACCACCGTATCACCGCCGTATATTCTTCAACTCGGTGAACATGATAGATCATGTCTGCATTAGGAACAACTTGAACTTTGGCGTCAACATCGGCCCGATGGTAGCTCTCATCGACGCCTTGGTGAAAATTAAAAGACGGAAAATTAACGAGCAAATGCTTATCATGAGCGTTCATAACAGGTCCAAGATTAATATCTTTCGTCGGTTACTAGATTAGGCCCTACTTTTTGGAGATACCGCGCAAAAAAGGCCGGAAGAAGGTTTTGTTGTTTTCTTTAATTTATTGTCTCAAGTATTTTAGCAAATTTGTCATTCGTTAGCATTCGGAGCATTTATCAAAATCTTGCTAAATAGGAAACTGAAAAAACTTTTCGCGTTTGTTAATGACAACGTGGATGCTACTGGATATCGAAAATATTTCAGTAATTTGTTAACAATTACTTCGATACTTACTTCACGACACTTACTTCGCTCACAAGTACATATCCTGCATTAAACTACGTGACTTTTCTCGATCTGAGTACATTTGCAATGTATTCCCAATTTCTAGATAGTTTGTTACAGAATCTTTTACCTTGAAAAGCTTAGGTGTTATTGTAGGATTTTTTGAGGCGATAGCTGCAGGATTCCGATGTTTAAATTTGCAGCTGTTCCTTGAGCTGTGAAAGTTTAATACTAAAAGGCAGAATTTATGTATACCTGTTAAAAAAGGTCTACGAAACTCTTGTTCTGGTTTAAGGTGAATTTTAATTGGTCGTAAATTCGGGCCATTTTTGCCTTCCGTCAGTTCCTGCATGGTTAGCCGCATCATACAAGATGAGCCCGGACGATAAAAAACACAATAAGCTAGCTTACTTTGTCTCAGAAATGGAAACGACACCTAATGCTTCGAAGGCTAAGTTGTAGATGGACGACTCAGTCCCTTTGAACTTGCGCCAGAAACTGTGTAAAAGTTTATAGCAACCCATTAAATGGTTTTAAGCCAATCCCTCCCAAAACACGTTGAAGTTTTAAGAAAAAATGCTTAATGGTCCACATTGCGGACAAGTTTGATCATCGACTGCATAAATTCCACCAGTCCGTCAAGGCGCCACGAATAGTCCTGCTGTCGGGCGCGTAACGACAAACTAATCGGTTTAAACAACGTCCAGCCAAGTGTTTGGGCAGTTTTAATACCTCAGCCGCACAAGCCAACAAGCTTATGACGGATATTTCAGAATTAACTTAGACATTTATCATTTGTTACGAACTTCTTACAGTTCCCTTGGTTCAGAAAACATAGCATTTAAGTTTATTCCCCAATAATTTGTTTAGATAAGATTTTAGTCTGTTTACATGTAGCTCGGCAAGGGTCATTTAGTCTGGCAAAGGCAAAGGCAAGAGTCGTCTCCGGTCTTAGTCACGTTGCTTCCAAATGCATCAGACCATTCAACTTTGCTAGAGGCCTGAACCATTAAAAGCGACTGGTGCCCAGACCATTTTGAACAGCTGTGCAAAGAAGGAACTCTAAAGAAGGGTTGTTCTGTTTGTTTCTTTTTTTGCGACGTAAGATACTGAGCAGCCCTGGCGGTCAGTCCGCCAGCTTGACGATGCTCACGGCTACACTGGGCGGTGTCAGCGCTAGGCCGTCGTTACCTCACAGGTGGTGACGAAGATCGTCTGCCCACGCAGTTCGCGAAGAGAAGCGGCGAACCGGGCGCCCGTCAGCGAAATCCACCGGGCCGAACAGCTGTCGGGGCAGAGTAGCAGGGCACTCGGCTAGTGGCCGGAGTCAGCTGGCCTGCAGCTGGCGACAATAGTCGGCGCGGCGTGCAGCTGCCGTCAGGTGCGATCTGCGGCCGCTGCTCAGAGCGGACTGGCTTCAGAACTGCTCAGCACGGGCGGACAACACCGGGCCCGCCCCCTGCCCCCAGCACTCCGCCCCCTGCTGGCCAGCCCGTCAGTGCGGTGCTCGCCGTCCCCCCCCCCCTCAGACGGCTGGACGGCGCGGGTCGAGACGGCGACGGTCTGCGGCGGACGTGCCGCTGACAGGCAGCGTCAGGGTACGGTGACCGGACAGGTACGCGGCGTCAGTACGACCAGCGCGGCAGAGCATTGCGCAGTTCCAAAGGATGTTAACTATTCATCTTCAAGGCAATGGACGTCCATATTGCGCATATCCCTGTTGTAGAGGATCCTTTACACAGCGGATCAGCTCCGTAAACAACTCGCGAACTCTGAGCGGTTCGGCGCATCACTCAGACGCATTTGAGACTATTCATTTGTCGGCTAGCACGGTCTGTTTCCGAACCGAAGAATTTACGTTTAATGCCCCACGATGCGTAATGTACACCATAATATGGAGTTTGCTGCATGACACGTGGGATCGGCGAGCACTGTCACGCAAGGCGCGAAGCATTGTAACATGCCACTGGCCGTGCGGAAATTCAAACAGATCTTTCATTTGATCTGTTAGAGTATGGCATGCCACGGTTCTAAGCAAACTGACTTCGAGATTGACTGTTCCTTCAGCCCACTGTCCCCCCAAGTGAAGCATTCAAGTTCTGAGTGACGATTGCAACAACCTTATCACGCTGATTAGACAAAATTGGACCACTTTATCGCGCTGTTTTTGTCATACAACATCGAGCGTATTAGTTACGAACTGGAATGGTGGTGGTCATATGACTTTGTATAGGTCACATGGGAACAATGATACAGATAAATCATCGTAATTGCATGGTGTCAAAATGTGCTACCCATCTTGATGCTAATGACTATCGAATGACTCATCGATTTTTTACGAAATTAATTTTGAGATAAATACGTTGGTTTGAAACCATTTGCTGTACAAATACCCCAGCAACCCTGAAACTCTACGAAAACCATGGCCACTGTTCTGGTCAGCAGAGACTCGTTCAGTGTCATTCTTTTTGCCAATGCACACAGAAGAATTCCCAAACAAGTAGCCTGTTGCAAAAGCTTGTTGTGGTGCTACGAGCTGCTGCGTAAGCTAGCTTGGAATGTTGTGGGTCATGTTGCTCACTTGTCACGGCTAGGCGAACGGCTTGATTTAAATAAGACACCTGTGGAATGTTTTCTTATGAAATTTGTGATGAAGAGCAGCTTAACAGCTTAGTATTCAGGCTTACGGCTCTAGCAATACAAGCTCGTAGGAACAGAAGCAGTAGCGCCAGGCTGTGCGACCTAGGCTGACAATTTTTCTGCGACTCTGCGAAGAGTCCGTGATGCGTGGTGCTTCGTGACTCGTGGTGAAAACGAGGCTTTTTAACATGATCCTCAAGCCGACAAAAATAACATGAAATTTCCGAATGGGATAAGCTCCCTTTTCTCAGCGCGTTGTTATCGAGTGACACGACACATTCAAAAAGGTCAAAACAGGTTCACGTATATATTTGCGAGTGGTGTTCAGGCCACGTCGAAATTCCTACTTGTTTCCATTATTTAACGCAGTATTTATTAGATGTTCGTTTTGCTTGGACCACCTAATCCCTAGCTATTTAAAACGGTGAGAAAGAGATAAAGCGACTGACCGCGGTGCAGTGCAGAATAAAGAAAAACAGAAGAACAAGAAGAGAAGACACTCGCAGATTTCTGGCCCTAAAGCCATCTTAAGGTGTTTGGAGAAGGGCGACAGAAGGAGGGTATGTCCGAGTAAAGTACAGTGCCGAAGAATGCTGAAGTCTTCCCTGGGGTTCGACATGCCGATGACGTCGGCATATCGGCAGTTCTCCCGTCTGTTCAGAGGAACAGTCATCTTGATCAGCAGTCTTCATCTTGGTAAAATGTTCAGGGCCTGTATTTTTAATGTTCCCCATGCAGCACCAATAATCCTGAACTCCAACATGAGGCCCGTGACAGCGCATGGAAACAATGCACTTAAATTGCTTCCGGCAACACCATTGATATAGGCGTGGTTCTACCCCTGATGATGTTGAAGTTGTCGTTGATCAGGGACGAATCCTAAAGTCTTCCAAGGGAGGGGCGGTTGGCCAGAGGATATCCCTTCTAAATTTGAGGTTTCTTGTTTCTGTTTTTTTTTTCGTTGTATTTTCACGTTTGGTATGCTTCAGCTGTATTTTCTCAGGCATCGGAGGCCCCTCGAACTCTCCAAGGGAGGGACGATAAATTCCTTCCTCTTGATTTGCTCCTGTTTTTTTTTTCAATTTTGTTCCAAGCGCTATATCAAGGTACTTTGGAACCAGAACTCACGCTAAGCAGTGGTCATTGCAGCATGCTTATACCTACGCCCGATCACACAATTTCAGATTGATGGCATAATTTTGGCACCAGAATTTAACGTACCGACGTCAACAACACGTTCGCACGGTAGCCAGTGTCTATTGCTCAGTTGCCAAGTGACCTGCAGGAGAAATAGCAAGCACCGAAATGACTCGAGCCCACCTTTCGCCAGTGGGGAGTGGCGATAGACGCTCTGCCAACTGCGCTACCGACACGACCCATTTGTGATGATTACGGTATTGATCTTGGAAGAACGCTAGGTGATCAAAGGACTGTGCGTTACATTGCATCTCTACAGCGTTTCAGTGAGGCGGAACTATATCACGACGTAAACCGTCTTAACCCTTGCCGAGTAAAGGGAGTGTAGCTCCCATCTCACTGCCCGTGAACCACTGACGTCAAGAGTCTGGAACTAGCACCAATTGGCCTCATAACATTTTGACATATTTTCCGAAAAACGTATTACTAGGTAAAGTCAGGTCACCGAGTTATTGAATAATTCTTCAGAGCTTGCGTGCCGTTTTCCTAGATCTGAGACATATTTTGGGTTTTTCTCAAGAGTCTGATGAGATGTTGGATCAATTTTCGACTGAGGACTACTTGGAGCTATGCTTTTCAAGATACCGGGTTTGGAAAGATCATGGATCTGTAAAGGGCATATGAGTTGACCGATCTTGTACAAGACCTTAAGGGATCACGGGATATATTTTGGCGCTGATTTTATAGATAACAATTATTTTCATCGTTTCCAACGAACTGAGTTCTTTTTGTGATAATCAGGAATTATCTTTGTCAGTATCTCTCTTGGAAGAGCGTCTGTTGCTGCTCCCAGGGCGATATCGACTGGAGTCGTCTCAGATCTCACTGTTCCTTCCGCAGGTTTTTTGGCAAATGACCTATGGAGGGGACTGTTGGCTACCGCGCAACCATGTCTTTGACGCCGGCACGTTAAACTGTCGCCTCAAACGTTCATTTTTATTTTGTCGCTGTTGACTGGGAAATAAATAGGCTCGGGGTAACAACCAACCCTCTCGACCGGAGAGTATAAATCAAAATCCTTACGCCCGGCGAGGGACGACGAACACCCTGGCAAACCCAAACGTCATGGCTGGGCGAAGACAACAGCCTGGGGTTTTACGTTCTAACGTTGGCGTTTCCTGTGCATGACGTCCATACAGACAGTTGAAGCGCACAGGCCGTGCCATTGCTGGAGGTGCCGATTATTCGGATGCGCTCGTGAATTTGCAGCAATTTCATGAATAATAAGATCACTGCCGTGAATATCGAAATATCCAGATAACATGCCAGCAGACCGTTCTGTCACGTATCGGCCCCGAGCTGTATTTAGCCCGAGACCGAAAAGGTCAGCCAGAGACGGAGTGGCCGTCCCGTGGAATCGCGCGACACGATAAAAATCGTCCAACGCCATCCGGCTCGATGTCTGGAGCAAAATCAACGCATCTTTGGTTGCACTAGCATTGTGGGGTTAGGCTGCGGCAACAAGTTCGTGTTAGCATGGACTCTGATCTCAAGCTACCTCCTTGAACACACAGGGACTAAATGTATAAAATACAAAAATGTCGGGTCAATGAGAAAAGTCTTCCTTTCCGTCCTGGAGAAATACATCTGCCAGAAACACTGGAGGATTCAGGGGGTCACCGCGTTCATGGCCTCTTTTTGCTGTCAAGTCTTTTTGTCTTCCGCTTTCCTTTAGAAATTGCAAATTCTGAGTTTTCGGAAAAACGAAAAAGTGCCAGAAGTCCAAGGAATAACCAACATTTCGGAATAGGTTAGGTCACGCGAATGGACAGTTGCCCTTTTCATTTGCACTCGCCCACACGGTCTTGATTCGCCAGTGACTAGAAGCAACATCTAATCTAATCTTATCTAAAGATCTAAGCGGGCATGTAATTTTCGTGGACCCCGAAAACTCCGGAAGCCAGCAAACGTGGGGTCTTAAGCGGTCTTCTCACACAGCACTCAGTCTGCATTTACCGTCCGTCATTTGGCCGCTCACGACGCCGGCCCAGCAACAATCACACCGTCTCGCAGCGCATTCAGTGAAGGCTTGGGCTTGGACCTTCCCCCTTGGAGGAGAAAAACACGTAGCGAAGATAACAGAAATGATGGGAGGAGGAGCCAGGTTGCCACACATTTCATACATCGTATAGGCGGTCAAGTGCATTCCTCCGAGAACGCATGGGCCCAACGCCGGGGGCGTCTATGTTACACCCCGCCCGGGCAAGCTGATTGGCTCGTCTTATGTCACAGAGTGTCCGGGCCAACGCCCTCGTGAGCAAGGGGTGGATCCAGGATCTCGCCAGGAGACCCCCTCCCGGCCGGGACCCCCCGTTTTTTGCTCTTCAGATATGAAAAAAACGTGTGTTTGTTCCGCTCCAGGCTGGAATATTTGACGAAATTTTGCGTTTTTCTTTGCCATATAAAGTAACCGAAAAAATTCAAGCGCGTCGCCTCATTTGAGCAAAATTTTGTGTTTTGTTCCCATGCAAAATGACCATAATATGACAACAACGGCGGGATTTTAGGAGGCTGCGCCCCTGTCCCTGCTTCAAATGTCGTGTCCGTATCTGGTCCAGAAGCCTCTGTGCCCCCTTGGAACTCCTGGAGACTTTTTTGCTAGCTTTTTGGTGGTCTCGGGCCATCAGCCGTGTCAGGGCCCTCTAGTGGTCTGAGGTTCCTTTTAAAGTTTCACATGTCCCTTGGGACGTCTCGAGCACTCTTTTGGCAGTTTCAGGAACACCTCGGGCAGTGTCATGAACCCATCTGGCAGCTTCAGGGACACTTAAGCCATCTCGGGTTTCTTCCTGTCGTACCTGGAGAATTTTCGCCGTCTAAGAAACCCCTCAGGCAACAAACCAGAGGCGCCGTGACAGAGGCGCCTCTGGCAATGCTCTGGGTCCTTTGGCCGTTTCAGGAGCTGTCTGGACGTCTCAAGGCTTAGCAGTTTCGGGGCCCATCTGGTCGTCTCAGTGGACCCCCTGTTGTCTTACGTGCCTTTACTGTCATCTACGGGGAAACATTTTGCCTTCTCAAGAGCCCTTTTGAAGTTACAAAAGACCTTTTGGCGACTTCCGAGCCCCTGTGCAGTGTCATGAGCCCAATGAAAGTCTCCGTCTCCATGGCTGCATCAGGAGTGTCCCTCTGTGGACACTCCTGATATATCTGACAGTGTTAAGTGACAGTGACGTGGGATATATCTGACAGTGTTAAGACCCCTCTAGCCGTATCCAGGGACGTAGCCAGGGGGGAAGGCATGGGGGCCATGGCCCCCTGAGCCAAGCGGTCTACATTAGATACTTGGCGATTTCGTATGACTACGTAATAGTGATAATATATATGTTGCAAAAACAAATATTATATGTTTTGTTGTGCATTATAGGTATGAGTTAAATTGCCTAAAATTGCTGCCTTTCCTTTTAAATTTCGTCATATGCCTGTGGCATGTGACAAAATTTGGCATTTGTCCCCCTCCCCCGAGGAAAATCCTGGCAACGTGCCTGGCCGTATCAGGGGCCTTGTTAGCGTTTCAGGGGCCTCGCTGGTAGTCTTGGGGGACCTTTTCTGTGCCAGAAGCTAGCCTAACACACTCGGGGCAGGGGCACGACCAGCCAAAAATTTCTGGGGGGGGGAAAGTCCTTTGCCCAACGGTGAGCCCCCACACTTCATGTGGGCCCCATGGACAGAAATATTAACAGAACATTTCACAAGAGGATCGCATGGGGGTATAGCCGGCCCGAAATTTCGGGGAGGGGGTTGCGTGACCAATGGTGTGCCGTATCCTATGAGCGGGTCCCTGAATAAAAACAGCCAGTGCAAATTTTACGACAATCGACGATGGCGGTTGCTTAACTTTATAAGATGCAAACAACTTTTATCTGATTGTGGATGATCGCGCCAAAAACATTTTTTTTTTTGACTGGTGGCCTCCACAGATGCAGGGGGCCTTCTGCAGACCGTCAGGGGGCTCCTCTACACACCAGAGGGCCTTTCCACAGGCCGTAAGCAAGCCTCTCCACAGGCCGGTAGTGGGCCCTACAGGCAGCGGCAAAGGCCCCTTCATGCCAACGGAGGGCCAGCTACAGGCAAGCAGGGGGCCCTTTCCGGCCGGCAAGGGGCCCTTACAGGCCGGCAAGGCCCCATAGAACAATAGGGGTCCCTCCACAGTTCAGTAGGGGTCCCTACAGGCCGCGGCAAGGGCCTATGCATGTCAGAAGGGGCCCCTTCATGCCGATAGGGAGGCAGCTACGGGCAAGCAGGGGCCCTTTCCGACCGGCAGAGGGCCTTTGCAGGCTGGCAGGGACCCACAGAACGGCAGGGGGTCCCTCCACAGGCCAGCGAGGCCCCAAAGGCTGGCAGGGACTCATAGGTCGGCAGGGAGCCCTGCAAACTGGCAGGTGGTCCCTACAGGACGGTAGGGGCCCAAAGGACCGGCAGGTCCCCCACAGGCCGGCCGGGAGCCCCCCTGTAGGCCGGCAGATGGCCCTCCGTAGGCCAGCAGGAGCCCTGCAGTCTGGCAGGGAGCCCTACAGGCCGGCAGGGGGCCTCCTGCAGGCCGGCAGGGGGCCTCCTACAGGCTAGCAGGGGTCACTACAGACCGGCAGGGGTCCCCTACAGACCATTAGTGGTTCCTCTATGGGCTTGGATCTCTAAGTTTTGCCGTGTTGGGCCCCTTTTGCGTTCCCGGGAACCCTTGAAGAGTTTCAGGGGCCCTTCTACTCATCTTAGGAACCATCTTGCCATCTCATCTTACCAGCCTACCGGAGGCTCTCTGACTGCATCAGGAACCTTCAGTTTTTCACACAGGTCCGTGAGACCCTATGTCTACAGACCCCTATGCCATTCCAGGGGCCCCTATGCCGTCCTAGGAACCCAATCCTTATCTTGTCCGGTCTCAGTGGCCCTGTGACCCTTCTGGCGGTCTCGGGCAATCTGCCTTGTTGGGGCTCTGTTGTGGCCTCAGGGGCATTTTAGAGCTTTGGGGCCCTTCTACGCATCTCAGGGATTATCTAACCCTCCCATAGGCCCCCTGACTGCATTAAGAACCTGTGACGTTTCCACTGAGACCCCGTGAAGCTCATACCGGCCCTTTGGGACCTCTTTTGAGTATGAGAGGGGCTCCTTTGGGGCCGGCGTCCCGCAGGGCCCTTTTCAGGCCTCAGGGGGGAGGGCGATTGTTCTCATCGCCCCCCTCCTTGGGTCCACGCAATATGTGGGGAAATAAAGGGAAATACAGGACACCTGTATTTCCCTTTTGGCTTGGTCGTTGGGATATGGGCTTGCGTAGCGGAAATAATCGATTCCGTTACTTCTGTGCAGGCAGAGTCAACATCTGTGAATTCTGTGACGATCTGACACTGGGCTCGGAAGGAGTCCCAGTCAGCTTTTTTAATGCTCCACCTTGATGGAGCATCGTATTGGGAATGTGTTTTTTGGGTTGCACCGTCAACGTACTTAATTGCCATCGGAAAGTGGTCACTAGAAAGAGGGTTGATTTCAGTTTCCCATGAAAGGAAAGGAACTAATCCGCTAGAACATAGTGAAATATCAATGTGTGAGACCAGTACAGAGAATTCATCCAGCCGTGTCGCGGAGTCGTTGTTCAAGACATGTAAAGCGTTGATTCTAATGAGTTGTTCAAAGACTAGTCCTCCTCTGTCGCATCGGTCAGAACCCCATAAAATATGTTTGTTGTTGGCGTCCGAACACAATATGAATGGCGGTGGGAGTTGATCAGTGAGGTTTTGTAGATCTTGAAGACAAATAGGTACACCTGGGGGAGATATAGAGAACATACACTGAGACGGCGGTTTGAAATGAGAGCCGTGCAGGCGACCATTTGTAGGTCTGTTTGAACCAATAGTTGTCTGTGAGGTATTTTGTAAGAAATGTATGGCAACGCCATGTATGGCAACGCCACCATGGCGTCTGTGAACGTCATCACATTTTATGAACAGAGTATCCAGGTAGACGGAAGTCGTACGGGACGTCTGTGAGGAAATGTGTTTCGTGTGAATACGTAATATTAGAAGAACAAAACTTCAGTAAAGGTTTGATTTCGGCTCATTTCCTAAGTAAACCACGGCAATTCCACTGAAGAATACAGGTCATTAATAATGTTGTGTAGAACCTAAGGCAGAAACCCTGACCCTGGGAAAATTGTGACATTGGGTGTGATTTAGCTAAAGATATTCTGAATCCCTGAAAAGGCCTGTGACCCCTGCTGTGTCCTACCATGACTGGATGAGCGGCCCCGGGGTCAACTGGGGCCGGGTCGGGGCGATGGAAGTTGATTATCCATATGCGGAGTCCGCGGTAGACACTCAGCACCAGGGTGGTGTGCGGGTGGATGTGACCGGAGCGTAGGCTGCGGCGATGTCCTGGGGACAAACTGCCCAGGAGTTGGGGGGGGGGGGAGCAGTTGTCGATGTCCCTCTTGCAGGTTGTTTTGCACCAGCCTCTTCTTATGCTTCAGTCACTGTGTGCTTCTGACTGGACTGAGAGCCGACAGAACTAGATTCGTGACATAGAGGCTTTAAGAGCTGAAGTGGAGGAAGCCGTGGGATGTCATCAGTCTGAACAGACGAAGAGGTGGTGCTCTTTGATGTGACTTGAGCATACGTCTTTTGAGTTTGGTTTTTCTCTGATTGTACCTGACGCCGTGCTTCGGGATATGAAATGTTCGTTTTTGCCTTAAGCTCGCAAATGCACTTTTCTGTCAGCCAGACGGGACAGTTCTTCGAGTTTGTGGCGTGATCGGAAGAGTCGCAAGAGATGCACCTAGCGGGCTTGGAGCACAGGGAGCTCTCGTGCGCAGTGTCACCACAGCGAGCGCAACGAGCCGTCTGTCTGCAGTTCCGGGAGCCATGACCAAACCTCTGGCAGCTGAAACAGCGCAGAGGGTTGGAGATGAATGGGCGCACTTCGAAGCAGAGGTAGCCTGCGTGGAGCTTCGGAGGGAGACTGGGAGTTCCGAACGTGAGGACAAGACTGGTGTCCTGATGCTGTCCGTCCCTGAAGGTGGTCAGTCGACGGACGTGGCTGACCAGCTCGTCCGTCGGTTCCTGTTGAATATGCGCTTCAGACATGAAGCGGAGTTCAGGTGCGCACACAGTTCACTTGCACGAGTTTCGAGTGGGATGAAGGGTGATCGTCACTGCCTTGGTACAGAAAATGGTCTGCTTGAGGAGCATTTTTGCTTGGTGGCGGTCGTTTGTTTTGATGATGAGAGAGCCATCGAGGTGCTTGGATGTGAAGCCGAATGTTTCGACCACAGATTGCTTCTGTCTGTTTTGGAGGTGCCCAAACGTTGATTTTCTGAAAGTTTGTATTCGAGTCGGAAGGTTTCACTATTACGTTTGACCCGAGCGGGTCCACGTAGAGCTCTCGAACCGGGCGTGGTGTCCCGTGCATCTGATTGCGTGTTGTCCCGACGGTATCCTCTGGCACAGCGCACATGTCGTTTGCTCTGGTTGCTTGCGCGGGGCGGGATAAGCCCTTCGACCCTTCCAGCCGGGGCGGTCCTGGCACACTGCCAAGGCCGTGGGGCCCGGGCGCAGTCAGTGGCAGGTCAAGGTCACGAGAACGTGAGATGTCAAGTGTGTCTGAAAATGGTGCGGTCCTGAGCAGTGGCCGAGTTCGTGCTAAGGTCAGTATCCGATATCGTGTCAGACGAAGTGTGTTCGTGTGTAGAGGTCTGCTCCGGGTTCAAGCCGTGGTCGTCGTTCTGTGTGTGAATCGTCCTGCCCGGTACACTTCTGCAAACACCAATGTTGATGTCTGCAGAGGGGCTGACATCAAAGTCCGACTTCGAGATGTGTGTCAAGACAGCCCACGCTCAGCCCACGGTCAGCCCACGGTCAGCCCAAACTCGAGACCTCTTTAAAATCGCCCAAAACGCGTTAGGAGATAAATGTTGACTAACTGAGCTCATTGACACCATCAGACGTCCATCGCATCTGTTACTTTGCACTCCAGAGCAAGAAACACAAAACGCCACAAAAATACCGCGGAGACAAATGTACATCAAAACCCCAACAAATAGGTACTCAAAATGTTCGTCTCGGACCGCTGAGTCCAAAAATGCAACACACAACACATTTAAATCATAACATTTTGAGTTAGTGCGAAAAATAACCGTTTTTTTACCCTATGCTTTATTTCCCATTGGATTTAACATGGGACCCTATTGAACTGATTTTGGCGGACCCCTTCGATTTCGCCCATTTCTTCTACACTAATACCCAAAACTGTCATACACACGAAACCATCATCAGAACTCCATCGCATTGATATCCACATGGTCAAATCGGGCTCCAAACAATATACGTCAAAAACACATTTTTTAATGTTATTCCAAACCTAGGCCAACAGGTACTCAAAATGTTCGTCTTGTGCCGCTGAGTTCAAAAATAGCGCATACGTGACATTTTGACGGATACTTTTCGAGTTATAGCGAAACGGGACCGTTTTTTTACCCTATGCTTTATTTCCCATTGGATTTAAAATGGGACCCTATTGAACTGATTTTGGCGGACCCCTTCGATTTCGCCCATTTCTTCTACACTAATACCCAGAACCGTCATACACACGAAGCCATCATCAGAACTCCATCGCATTGATATCCACATGGTCAAATCGGGCTCCAAACAATATACGTCAAAAACCCATTTTTTAATGTTATTCCAAACCTAGGCAAACAGGTACTCAAAATGTTCGTCTTGTGCCGCTGAGTCCAAAAATAGCGCATAAGTAACATTTCGACGGACACTTTTTGAGTTATAGCGAAACGGAACCGTTTTTTTACCCTATGCTTTATTTCCCATTGGATTTAACATGGGACCCTATGGAACTGATTTTGGCGGACCCCTTCGATTTCGCCAATTTCTTCTGTACTGGTACCCAGAACCGCAATACACATGAGACCATCATCAGAACTCCATCGCATTGATATCCACATGGTCAAATCGGGCTCCAAAATATATACGTCAAAACACATTTTTTATTATTATTCTAAACCTAGACAAACAGGTACTCAAAATGTTCGTCTTGTGCCGCTGAGTCCAAAAATAGCGCATACGTAACATTTCGACGGACACTTTTCGAGTTATAGCGAAACGAAACCGTTTTTTTA
Source organism: Capitulum mitella (assembly GCA_030062745.1). Classification (NCBI taxonomy): domain Eukaryota; kingdom Metazoa; phylum Arthropoda; class Thecostraca; order Pollicipedomorpha; family Pollicipedidae; genus Capitulum; species Capitulum mitella. The sequence goes on along the minus strand of CP099847.1, from coordinate 700,012 downwards.
CCCTATGCTTTATTTCCCATTGGATTTAACATGGGACCCTATGGAACTGATTTCGGCGGACCCCTTCCATTTCGCCAATTTCTTCTGTATTGGTACCTAGAACCGCAATACACATGAAACCACCCCCAGAACTCCATCGCATTGATATCCAAACGGTGAAACTGGGCTCCAAAGAAAATGGGTGAAAACCACACTTTGTAATCTGCTTCCAAACTGGCCCAAACCATGACAGACAACGCATCAACAACAGACAAGTTTATTCCCGTCGGCGATCAGAGACGGCGAGATTGTCAGCACGGCCACCGATAAGGTGCCGACAGCGTTCAGCAGCACCAACGACTCGGCGGTGTGAGTCACGATGTTCTTCACATCTGGCACGCTCCCATCCTGCAGCTCCTTGACCGAGGGTTCCGACTCTTCTGCTCTTGTCATGGTCTCCACCGTTTGTCGCACGACAGCAGTCTCGGCGATAAGCCGGCAAAACCCCGACGGCGACACGTCAAAATCGTCCTCCTTGAGGCCGACAGCGCGCGCCAGGGCCGCGTGACCGACCAGGAGCGTGACGTGGGGCAGCATCTGGCAGACAGTGGCTGCGTGCCGTTAGCAGAAATACTGCCCGACAAACTGAACGCCGGCTGTTTGCTGGTTCGGAGCACCTCTAAGGTCGTCTCCGGGTCACCCGTCACGAAACACCATCAGAATATTCACAAGTGTCGCTACTGAGGAGAGCCAGCCTGTGCGGCGCGAAGGCGCGCTCAGGTCAGCAGAAATTGGCACCGTCGATGCCGTTCACTAAAGAGCGGTCCGCACCACACACAAGGTTCTTAAAGCGTCCCGTGGGCTGGCCCAAGTGCACTACGTATCTGGTGCCGACGCCGTCCGCGCTGAACAGCTTCTCCAGCCTCTAACGGAGCTTGTCGACACCAACAGCGTCGATGAAGGCCACCGATCCGAGCTCCCCCAGAACCCGGCGGTACCGGCGAGTGGTGTTCTCCGCCGAGCCGCCCGGACAGAACGACACCCGGCCGTTGCCGAACACCTCGGACAGCGGCTTCTGCTGCTGGTTAGTCTCAGTCTGGTCGTCGGTCCACAGGCCACACTTGCTCGATAGTTCGCTACTGTTCACATCCAGCACCATGTTCAGCAGCGGGTTGCCGAAGTAAAGCAGACGGTGGCGATGTCGCCCATTATGGGGCTGCGGCACCGGGGCCGCACGCACAGCTGGAAAGAGACGCATAATAAGATGGCGATTCTCCAGAAGGTCCTGGCTTGATTCTGCTTGACCAGCGCAGCAACCTCAAGCTGACTACAGCGGCGTTACCGGCACGTTATTGTCACGACTACAGCGATATCGTCATTGTCACGTCTCTCGGGCCCTAGTGCGGCTTGACACCGCAGCGGATTTAACATAGGACCCTATGAACGTGCGGATGACACTGCTGCAGTCGTACCAGGACAATAGAAACGTGTCGGAGGTTCCGCTGCAGCCGCACCGGGCCTGGTTAAAGTACGGCCAAGGTGGCGGTTAACGATCCACGCCTATGAAGAAAAGGGCACGACGATGATTGGCGTACATTATGTTTATCCCGCCCCATCGCTGGTAAACAAGACATACGAACGAGCATTATGAGTTTGGGGCATACGAAGCACTGTGGTGTACATTTGACGATGACAATCTGGGGACCAGGCTTACACGCCGACAAGATACTGCTGAACGGATACACCTAGCAGCCGCTGGACCTTCAACGTGAATGGGAAACGTCGCGGTGTGTGCTCAAGCTGGTACGCCAGCGGCATCCAGATCACCTCCGATGTCCCAGCTGCTGTCAGCTTAGTCTGTGAAGACAGAACACAGTGGTTTCATTGGCGTGTTCAAGATGGCAAAATGGATGCTATGTCCCAAACTGCAGTAGGAAAATGATACTTAAAAAAATGCTAAGGTGGTGTTGACCTCCTACCACCAAAATTTTCAGATGCAAGCTGATGAAAGGAATTATGATTTACGACGGATTTTTACCACGAACCCCATCAGCTGCCATGATTTAAGCCATGCACGTTTGATGCTGCGGGCTGAAGAATATCTTAGCATTAGAAAGTGAATATCAAGCGTTATGACCGTGCACAAGACACGTGTAGCTAAGGTATTACTTTACTTGCCTATGACTACACCTACGATATTACATCCTGTATGCTTTTTGCAACGACTGCCATGCTTCGACCAAGCAGGATTATGTTGCAGTCTCAGTGGAATGTCGGGATATTCTTAGAATATTCTGAACCCATAATGTCCAACAATGCCTTGTTCGTAATGTACTACGTCGCTAGTCAAATACAGGGAGACATTCAGTCATATCTAGGGCCATGCAGGTTCCGATACATCGAGGCAACGACACCACAAAACACGGATGTACAAAAACACAGATGCCTGCACAACTCCACAACTGCATACAGACGCACAGCATACCTACATACCTACCTACATCCTACAAGCCCACATACACACGAACCTCCATCAGGCGTCGCCTGACTTCTCTTCGATGTCATAAACCTTTCCCGTGCAGAGAACGTCACCATACAGGCAAACGTGGAGTCCGCACGATCCACCGTCACGCTGGCGGAGTGTGTTGTCCGGAATGAGGATGGTTCATTCTGCCCAACAGAACGGTCGCTGGCCCACGTTCACCAGAGCCAGCAGGTCATACAGGGCTTGCCTTGGTGGATGCCTGTTTCCCATTGAGTCCAGGTATACGAGGTCTGTCCGAAAAGTAACGAGACTGGCTTTATAAGAACTTTATTAGAAGAAATTGAAAAGTATCAAAGTCAAATTCCTTCAAAGTAATCCCCTTCCAGTCTAACACACTTGTGCATTCGCCTTTTCCAGGTTTCAATACACTCCTGGAAGGCATCTTCTGGGATCTTTCTGAGCTCCGTTGTCGCGGCCGTTTTGATGGAATCACTATCAGGAAAATGGGTTCCCTTCAGAACAGATTTGATCTTGGGGAAGAGGAAAAAGTCACAGGGGGCCACGTTGGGGGAATATGGAGGTTGTTCCGAAATTGCAATGTTCCTTTCTGCCAGAAACTGGCGAATACTCGTACGATCCGGAAACGAAGGGACAGAGTCGTGAATGGAAAAGTCCTGGATCCCCAAGGCCAAAGAAAGCAAGGAAGTCGAAGTCGAAAGTGAAAGTGATACTCATTGTGTTTTTCGATATTCAAGGCATCGTTCACTTCGAATTCTTACCCCAAGGCCAAACAGTGAACCAAACCGTCTACAAGGAGATTCTTTGGCGCTTCGTGAGATCAGTGCGGGACAAGAGGCGGAGCATTTGGGAAACCAACGCATGAGTGCTCAATCACGACAACGCTCCTGCTCACACAGCCCTGAGTATTCGCCAGTTTCTGGCAGAAAGGAACATTGCAACTTTGGAACAACCTCCATATTCCCCCAGCCTGGTCCCCTGTGACTTTTTCCTCTTCCCCAAGATCAAATCTTTTCTGAAGGGAACCCATTTTCCTGATAGTGATTCCATCAAAACGGCCGCGACGACGGAGTCCAGGAAGATCCCAGAAGATGCCTTCCAGGAGTGTATTGAATTCCGGAAAAGGCGAATGCACAAGTGTGTCAGACTGGAAGGGGATTACTTTGAAGGAATGCGACATTGGTACTTTTCAATTTTTTCTAATAAAGTTCTTATAAAGCCAGTCTCGTTACTTTTCGGACAGACCTTGTACGACACGTTTGGCGGTGTGTTCGACGACGAACAACACCCAGTGTAACGGTCCTCCGTACGCCGCCAAGTTAAACGGTACGAGCCATGCCATTGTCTGGTGGACGCCGTACCGCTCCTTGAGGTACGTGCCCAGGCGTCTGGACTGGGCCAGCCGAGTCATTATGCTGAGCGACGCGGACTGGAAAACTGAGACTGCTAAAATGCTGGCGTTGGCGACACACAGCAAAAAGGCGTCTATGACACTGTCATCTAGCCACGCGACACTTTCGCTGTGAAGTACGCGTCCGCTGATGAGCAGGTCGTCGATTTCGGTAAAATGTACCAGCAAGTTGCCGATCTTCAGCGATTTCCTGGGTTCCTTCCCGCTCGTGGAGCTCTGGACAGCTGGTGTGATGCTCTGGTTCCTTGTCTCTGTTGGAGTTTCGGCCGGAGTCTTGAATGGAGTCTGGGCTGAGATCTTGGCTGGAGTCTCAGCCAGGATCTTGGCCGGAGTCTCAGCTGGAGTCTCAGCTGGAGCCTCGGCCAGAGTCTCAGATGAAGTCTCGGATGGAATTTTGGCTGCATTCCTGGCTGGAGTCTTGGTCGAAGTCTCAGGTGAAGTCTCGGATGGAGTCTTGGCTGCATTCCTGGCTGGAGTCTTGGCTGGAGTTTCGGCTGGAGTTTCGGCTGGCGTAATCTGGCTCCTTGCTGAGTGGATGGAGGCAGTAGATGACGAAGGAAAACCTTTCTGGAGGTATGTGAACCTTCTCTGTTTCTTTTCTTTTCTGGGTTTCCAATGCTCCTTCACATCATCCATGTCACTTGTCATCGTCCTTTTATGTCTCCAGCTTTGCTGTGGGACGAGTGACTCCTTTTGTCGCGCCGAACTGTCTTGCAACAGGAGCTCGACGAACTCGCCGGGCTGCAATCGCCTCCTCTTCTGCATGAGCTGGTTCTTGATGGTCTTGAACCAGGACTCAACGCAGGCATTTGATGCTGGCCTTGTCATGATCAGCTGCGACCACAGAGGGGCGAGAGGCATAACAGAAGACAGCAGCAGTGGGCAGTAGCTGCTGTTCTGTTCTTCGCCTTGGTTCTCACTTTGAGCGTCTTTTGCGACAGACCTCATCAGTTCTTCGAAGTGATTGCCGAACTTGGTGGAGCGTCGGTACGACTGCCACCTGTCCTTGGCTGATTGGCCTTCGGGTGGCTTCGGCTGGTCTTCGGTGTGTCCATTTCGTCGTCAAGCAGCGGCACATCGAGAGCAGGCGTGCACGGCGACAGCAGCAGCCGACACGCGAACCGGAACAGTCGGTCTAGCTTTGCCAGGTCGGACGCCTGCTGCATGCGTGCAAATAGCCACATCAGCCTCTGCCGCTCGGTTTTCTTTTTCCTCCCTAGGCGGGCGATAATCGCAGACAAAACTCGCTGGCTCATGTGCGCGGTGCACAAGCTGACAGATGTAGCTGGTGGCCGCGCGTGCTCACCCCCCTCCACTGCGGTGCTCCAGCATGCGTCCAGGTACGCTGGGAGGTCCATTTGATTGAATGCCAGACACGTGGCGTGCAGCAGCGCGTACGAACAGTCCGTCACAACGCGCGGCGGCCGGAGTGATACTGAATTTCCGTTTGCCACTCGGTAGTCGTAAGCCACCTGCATTAGAAAATGGATGATGGCTTGGACGTTATGTCGCTCTGACAGGAAGTGGGCTATAGGGTACGACGTGTTCCCACCCTGCCCTTTTGCAACCACGGCGTAGTAGAGGGGCTCCATGTCGCCATATTTTTTGGTCACTGAACCGGTTGAGTCCAAATGGAGCTCCGTCGGTGCGATTCTGTACCTTTGGAAAAAAAAACTTTCGATAAACATGCACCATGAGCGGAGCACCCGCGATGAAGTGGATGTCACCTTTCAGAGAGGACGAGCTGGCAGCATCGAGAGCGTGAGACATCCGTCGCATAATGTTTAGGTCCTCGATTACTCTGGGAAAGTAGCAATCTTTAGCCCGTTGTTCTGCCGCTGCTTGTCGCAACACTTGGGCACTTCGCACCGACGAAGTGTTGCCGTCACGAAGTTCTGCGTCCGAGGCCTCGACCAACTTCTCTTGTCGGGTGCAATGGGTCCCATGTAAGGTCATGGGTTCCCATGAGATGAAGAGAAGCGAAATCAAAGGGGTCCGCCAAAATCAGTTCCATAGGGTCCCATGTTAAATCCAATGGGAAATAAAGCATAGGGTAAAAAAACGGTTTCGTTTCGCTATAACTCAAAAAGTGTCCGTCGAAATGTCACGTATGCGCTATTTTTGAACTCAGCGGCACAAGACGAACATTTTGAGTACCTGTTTGCCTAGGTTTGGAATAACATTAAAAAATGTGTTTTTGACGTATATTGTTTGGAGCCCGATTTGACCATGTGGATATCAATGCGATGGAGTTCTGATGATGGTTTCGTGTGTATGACGGTTCTGGGTATTAGTGTAGAAGAAATGGGCGAAATCGAAGGGGTCCGCCAAAATCAGTTCAATAGGGTCCCATGTTAAATCCAATGGGAAATAAAGCATAGGGTAAAAAAACGGTTTCGTTTCGCTATAACTCGAAAAGTGTCCGTCGAAATGTTACGTATGCGCTATTTTTGGACTCAGCGGCACAAGACGAACATTTTGAGTACCTGTTTGTCTAGGTTTAGAATAATAATAAAAAATGTGTTTTGACGTATATATTTTGGAGCCCGATTTGACCATGTGGATATCAATGCGATGGAGTTCTGATGATGGTCTCATGTGTATTGCGGTTCTGGGTACCAGTACAGAAGAAATTGGCGAAATCGAAGGGGTCCGCCAAAATCAGTTCCATAGGGTCCCATGTTAAATCCAATGGGAAATAAAGCATAGGGTAAAAAAACGGTTCCGTTTCGCTATAACTCAAAAAGTTTCCGTCGAAATGTTACTTATGCGCTATTTTTGGACTCAGCGGCACAAGACGAACATTTTGAGTACCTGTTTGCCTAGGTTTGGAATAACATTAAAAAATGTGTTTTTGACGTATATTGTTTGGAGCCCGATTTGACCATGTGGATATCAATGCGATGGAGTTCTGATGATGGTTTCGTGTGTATGACGGTTCTGGGTATTAGTGTAGAAGAAATGGGCGAAATCGAAGGGGTCCGCCAAAATCAGTTCCATAGGGTCGCATGCTAAATCCAATGGGAAATAAAGCATAGGATAAAAAAACGGTTATTTTTCGCAGTAACTCAAAATGTTATGATTAAAATGTGTTGTGTGTTGCATGTTTGGACTCAGCGGTCCGAGACGAACATTTTGAGTACCTATTTGTTGGGGTTTTGATGTACATTTGTCTCCGCGGTATTTTTGTGGCGTTTTGTGCTTCTTGCTCTGGAGTGCAAAGTAACAGATGCGATGGACGTCTGATGGTGTCAATGGGCTCAGCTAGTCAACATTTATCTCCTAACGCGTTTTGGGCGATTTTAAAGAGGTATCGAGTTTGGGCTGACCGTGGGCTGACCGTGGGCTGAGCGTGGGCTGTCTTGACAGACATGACTTCGAGCCCATAGTCTGTCGTTTTTCTTCCGTTTCCCTCGCTTGCCCATGACAGAACAGTCAAGGAACAGCTCGGAAAAGAAAACAAAGTGGGGAGTGGGCCAACCCTAGAAGTTTGTGGATCGCAGAAATAAACGTGGAAGTGTTGAATTAACTATCAGGAAGCGCAAAGTCGAAGTGTGGACAAGAGGCTAAGTGTTCGTGTCGACCGTATCGACCTACCAGGGGTACGTTCGGCCCCTCTGGGGTCTGCTGCACGACTCCGGACTACTATTCCATTTCAACAGCTGAAATATTTTGTCGGTGCCGCGCCGAAAACGTCTTGTTTTTCAATTAATTCTCAACGATCCCTAACTTGTGGGCGGAGAGGCAATGATCTCACGATTGCATACGGTTGATTTATGGTCTCTCCCGGTGGCATCCATCACTGGGTAACCATAACTACCACCGACTGGTGGTGGTGGTGGTGGTAATTTGGTGTTAAAACGGTGGGGTTGAGGTTTGGTTGAGGTTTTTGTGTGTTGTCGTTTGTCTGCTATCTCGAGGAAAACGTGGTAACGCAGACTTGTATTCCTCATGATTTTTTGTGTACTTCAGGCTTATCCTGGGTTGTTCCTGTGGTTGTGCACCTAAAGTGAAAACTTTCCATGTGCCTTGAAATGTCCTGGAACATATGGATGTCGATATGTTTTCAGGCCTCGTGGCCACTCATGTTTTCACCTATTGCTTGTTTTCTGGCAAAAATGACATAAATGGCATAAAAATCAAACAACAGACAGTTTTAAGGCAAATAGTTGTGATCCAGCACTGCATAATATCATTCCAAGATGAAGAAAATGCAAAAGATTCTGAAAAATACTCACTCCATTTGTCACTGAACACTGCACTGCTTGTCTAATTTATTTCTGCTGGGACTGTCTCATAACAAATCCAAAAGGGGCAGTTTCCAAGGTTGAGGTATTTGGGTCTTATGACATCATCATTATAACCTAACTTAATGAGTAATAAAAAAGATAAACAAGATATCCAACTTAAATCAACCTAACCTAACCTACCTAATTTTGCCTAACCTTACCTAAACCAGTGCAGGCTGACCTTATCTATTTAGATATGTGACCTAACTTCCATTAAACAGAGCCAAATCCAATGGCATCCTTTATTGGCCTATGGCCTCTAGTATCCTATACCATGTTTTAGGCACAGAGCTGTACCTTCTGCTCAACATTACACCCATGAACATCCCATTATCACCCTGTGGCCTCTAGTATCATTTACTGATGACACCGCCAAATGTTATGCAGTACATAGGTTATTGTTGGAGCAAAGGCAGTGTAAACAAGATGGCTCCACCAGTCCCAGTCCTATTTGCTTACAGTGAAATACAACTCAGTTTCCTTTGGAAACCATGCCATAGTGTCACCATTTCTTTCTGTCATAGGAAGTTTTATGTACTCTTTTGCATGCTATATATAGCAAAAGTTGTTGGTGAAAAGGTGAATATGTGATGTATTGCTGGCTTCTTGATCTGGAGTTAAAAAGGAATGGCAAAAACTTTCTTCTTAAAGCATACTCATTGCTGCTTGCACAAGAACTAATTGATGGCAGAGTCATGTTAAGAACTTAATTTGGTAAATTAAGAATTCACAGCAGATTTATTGGGTAGTGGTGGGATGTCATAAATAATGTTTGCTTGATGGGTCATAATTTTATGAAAGAAATTTGGCTTCATTGTGAAAACATCATATCATTTGGCAGTTGTATGCTAACATTATGCAGGATGTATAAGATAGTATTTAGTTGTATAACTTGCTCTTTTTTGCATTGCTGGCCATATGTATTGTGCAGCAAAATAGACAAATTGCCATCCTAAATGAAAAACTATCATTTGAGCTGTCATTTCTGAAGAAAATCAAATAATATTACAATTTCTTTAAACTGCATTTGGCCCAGAGATGCTGTGATGTATATTGCACCTGATGTGCTGCACAAAAATTGATAATGTCATCAGATCAAGAAATCATGATGTGATTGCATGATTATGCTAGGTCAGTTACATTAGATGAGACTAGATTAGATGAGGTTGTTATGTTAGGTTGGTTGTGAGGTAAACAATTCAGTGACATCATAAGGGATGAAATGTCTGAACCTTGAACATATTGATGCCAAATTAGTTACTAGAGATCTTAAACAGACATTGTTGTGGTTGGTGGAGGATGGAATGACAGTATTATTTGGTAATTTTTCACACTTATTTTGGAATTTTATTGTGCATTTATGCATCATAAGCAATAATCTTAACATTGCTTTTTTACAATGCTTATCATTTTTTTGCCAGAAAATAACTGCTTGATTGAAATATGCTGCACAACCCATAATGCTAGTATGGCCTGTTGGCTCCTACTCATTATCAGTTCTATGACATGGTCCCATTTCTTTGCCTTGTTTCAACTCTTCCCTCTGAGGCTTGAACAAGGCCTGAGAAGATAATGTCAGAAGCTTCCAGTGGGACAAATGCTGGTCCACCATCTTTTAAGGTTTCTGCAGATTTTAGATATATTCTAGAGATATTGGCATCAAATAAGCCATTTCATTTAAATACAAATGTATATTGGTAGCCATTGATGAACATTTGATAATTTATGAGATTTTTTCTGGAGCAAAAAGCTACATTTTAATGTATTTATAGGTCCAGGAGTTTGAGGCTTGAAAGGATGAAAGCTACTGTGAGAAAGTTTTCATCTGGATGTGCATCTGTAAGAATTTACTGTTGTATATTACACATTGCATACAGTGAATTCTACATACTTTTATACTTCTGTCATGTTGCAAAATATTTACATGCTAATTAGCACATTAGCTTAAGGCTGTTGTATCAGATACATGAAAATATTTGTTAAACCCATATGCACCTGTGAGAGCTCATTTGTTTGCTAAGTCATGTTGCATTTCTTCTTGAGATGACCCTGTTCACATCCACAGGCTGTCTTGATAATTAAACTGGTACAGGATATTTCATCCCATTTGCACAAGCATTTTTTTTCGGAAAATTGGGTTGATTCCATGCCAGAAAAAGCAGTGTGTCATATATGCAAGATCTTTTTTATGGTTTTTCTTTGGGTGCCGACCCACCTCGCCAGCACACTTCTTTGTGTTCTACAGCTGGGGTGGTGAGCTGCTGCTGGGCCATGAGTGACCAGCACCAGGGCCTGGTGCCCTCGGGCCGGGGCAGCAGCGAGGTGAACCATGTCAGCCAGCTGTCGCAGGACTTGGCGCTGCTCTGTCGCTCCGAGGAATTCAGCGACGTCGTGCTCATCGTGGACGGCCACCGGTTCAACGCACACCGCTCGGTCCTGGCCGCCCGCAGTGACTACTTCAGGTGACAAGGGCTGTCATTTCTTCACAGAAGGCTTCTTGCTGCATGCTTGTGTCAGGGCAATAAGCACCCGTACTGTGCTGGGAGTCCACAACTTAAAAAACCACAACATGTTATTCTTGCCATTTCAAATCAAAGGAGGCTGGATATTGCTCGTCACATGAATAGATAATGTATGTGACACTTGTGCGTTATCAAAATCGCCTCATCCAGACATGCAGACATTGAGACTTTGCATCTTAGTGTTGAACACTCGTCATCTTGTGCAATTATTGCGGATTGGTCGGCGCAGCTTGTAAAGATCTCTGTGCTGTCCTGCAGGGCGCTGCTGTTTGGTGGTATGAAGGAGTCCCGTGAAAAGGAGGTCACCCTGTCCGGGGCGTCCGTAGAGCCGTTCCGTATCCTGATCCAGTACATCTACACTGGCCAGATGTCACTGTCTGGTCTGAAGGTGAGGGAACGCGGCGACTTCGGGCCAGCCAAAACATCTGGGCCCCTGAGCTGGCCAGGCGCCTAGCCCTCGTGAAGCCCAACAACCATTGTTTGCATATTTTAGTAGGATGAGATCAGTCTCTCAACTTCACTGTTGGATTAAAACTACGCTTCATTGGTTTCAGTTCAACTGCGTGATTGTGACTGATACAGCACAATGGTCTTGGTGCACATTGTGTCAAAACCTTATGCCACAGCGTAGGGTTGGGTTAGGGTTGCGTTTCGTGCGCCGCCATTTTCTGCATTTAATAGTTAGTCCTTACCATTTTTTGTCTGCTCTTCCCATTTCGTCGCTTCCTCCTCGATATCTTGGTGCCGCTATCTTCTTTACTTCTGTGCGTCTCTCCGTTGCGTTTCGCTGCCGTGTGCGCCGCCTCCGCCCGCGGCGTGCTCGGGCGGCCGGGCTGGGCAGGGCCTGACGTCTGCCTGCGACCGCCTGCAGGAGGACACGGTGCTGGACATGCTGGGGCTGGCGCACCAGTACGGCTTCTGCCAGCTGGAGGAAGCCGTCTCCCAGTACCTGGAAGCGGCCGTGCGCACCAGCAACGTCTGCGTCATCTACGACATGGCCAGCCTGTACCGGCAGACGCCGCTGCTGACCGTCTGCCAGCTCTTCATGGACAAGCACGCGCCGTCCGTGCTGCAGCACCCCACGTTCTGCACCATGTCGGCCGTGAGTGGCGCCCGGCGCGCCGCCGGCGTGCGCGGGATTGGTCTTTGCGGTGGCGTGAGCCCGGTTTTGATACGCGCTGGTCATTACCGCTCGCGAAAGAATGATAGCGTTACTGGGTCAGCGGTCGTCCCAAAGTCGAGCTTGGACGCCATCGGCAGCAGATTGGTCGCCATTTGGAGTGTTGTGGGTTTCGTTTGGTCGTAGCTGCGTGGCGGATTGCCAGGTATGTCTTATTTGCCCTGGTTGGGTTATTGTCTGCTGCCTCTGTCGTCGAATCGTCTCGGTGGCATTTTGCCATTTATGTTCGGTATAACCTGCTCCAGACTGACGCTGCTATGCGTGCATGAAGTATACGCCCTCGCCACTACGCCCATGTCTTTTCCGGTCGAGCAACGGCGTGAACTTTGAGAAGCACGTCTCGACTGTTAACGCGCAGCGCACTCCTCTCGGAACATCGCAGACGAGTTCACAGCTTGTGCGCGGCGTGACGACCAGGCCTCCATCCGCAGCATGGTGTGAAGGAGGTGATCTCGCGGGACTCGTTCTGCGCGCCGGAAGTGGACATCTTCCGGGCGGTCAGCAAGTGGGCGGCCGCCAACCCGGACTCGGACGCCTCGCCGCTGATCGACGCCGTCCGGCTGCCCATCATCAGCATGCAGGTCAGAGGGCGGGCCGCTGCAGGACCGGACCGGACCGGGCGCCGCTGGGGCGGAGAATCGGCCACTGCGGACGGAGAGGGCTGCTCGCTGTTGCTGTTGTGGATGAAATTGAATCGTTTGATTCGACCAGCTACAGGGTTCAGGTGGTTTTCTCCGTTTGTATTTGTATGGTTCAGAGAGCCGTCAAACGCTGAGGTCATTCGGATGTCATCGACGGGTCAGTACCCGGGACGGACTGACCAGAGCTCGGGAATGTCGGCTTGTGCGCCGTGTGCGGCGGTGTGTGGTGTCGGAGGCGGATGACAGTTGTGTTGTTTAGCGGGAGAGGCTGACGTTAGTCGTGTCGCAGGACCTGGTGAACGTGGTCCGGCCGTCCAACATCATCAGCTCGGACGCCATCCTGGACGCCATTAAGGCCAAGGTGGAGAGCCGGGACCGCGACCTGCAGTACCGCGGCTGTCTGCGTGAGTACCGCTGTCTGGGACCGTCTGTGTGGGTACTGTTGTCTGGTGTGGTCAGCGTGAGTACCGCGTTCGTTGGCTGTCCGTGTGAATACCACTGTTTGCGGCTGTCTTTGTGCATACCATAGTCTGGCGATGTCTCCGTGAGCGTCGCTGTGTGGAGCTACCTGAGTGAGCACTGCTGTTTGGAGCTGTCTCATTTAGCTCCGCTGTCTGGAGCCGTCTGCGTGAGTACCGCCGTGTAGGACTGTCTACGCTAGTACCGCTGTCTTGGGCGGTCCGTGTTAGTACTGCCGTCTGGGACTGTGTGCTTGAATGCCTTTGTCTGCGGCTGTTTATGTCGAAACCATTTTCTGAAAGATCCCGTTTTTACGAGTGCCGCATTCTCATTGGACTGGAACAGTTTCGTTTTCCAAAGCCGAGATGTGGCGGCTCCCGTCTTCGCTCTCTGCCCGGCTGAGGCTGCCCCTGTCTGCTCTGATCAGCTAGGATGGCCCCCGTCTCTGCTCTCTGCCCGGCTGAGGCGGCCCCTGAGCCCGCGGCGCCCCCCGCGGAGTCATCGTCTGATCCCGGTGACGCGCCGCCCCCAGTACCGAACGAGAACGTCTGCACGGCCCGGCACGGCGCGCAGACGGTGCGCGGCGACATGCGCTCCTTCCTGCTGAACGGCGACAGCAGCTCGTTCGACATGGAACGCGGCTTCACCCGGCACGCCATCGACGAGACCTGTGAGCCGCCTCGGCGTGCGGCTTGGAGCCCCAGCTGCGGCGATAAGAGGGGGAGAGGGGGGGGGCTGGGGATGCTGTGTTTGTTATTATCGGAGGGCGGTAAAGGGTTTGTTGAATAGTCGCCGAAGTGGAAGGTTATCCAGCCGTCGATATTGGTCGCGGTGGCGGACCTAGTCACTGCAAGGATTAGGCCTGGCTGGTGGATCGCATTTGCTGATTTACGTAGCTGGCGCCTGCATCCTAATTTGGCCCATTTAAACTCCCATCTCAGTGGTTAATTTATGCTGCTCGCCTTGACTTTTCCGAGACATTTTGCAACAAAGTTAAAAGCTGGAAACACTTTTGTAAGCCCAGAAGAATCTAGTGGTTTCACAGACCATTCCATAACTTGCACTCACTAGATAATTATGCATGGAAATGACATAAAGAGTAGCAGTCGATGCTGAAACAGCATTTTCTTTGCCTAAATGCAAGAAGCAGTTTGGTTGTGAAAAGACCAGGCGACGGCAAGACTTTCGCTCCTGGGTGCAAGCGTAGGATCCAAGGAACTGAGCATTGATAATACGTGCCTTGTCTCTCTTTCAGGTATGGACAACTGCATTGAGGTTCGACTCGGTATGTCATGCATCATTAACCATATCAAGATGCTGCTCTGGGACAAAGACATGAGGTAAAACGTTTTTTTTTATGATCGAGCTGCGTAGAAAACGCGCCTTCCCTTTATGTCGATTATCGTTTTCAGGTAAACGTTCTTCCGCGTTAGACTGCATTAATTGTTATGAATGTGGTAATATCGTACACTGTGGAAGGAACCATATGCTTCCATAAAACAAGAGCATGAATCTCATATAACATAAACATTAACATAACTTTCATGAATTTCATGTAACATAGACATAAACCATAAAGCATAAACAAAACAATAATGTCATTGGTTCAAGTCAAGAGTGACTTGTGCGTGAAGCAGAATTTATTGTCGTTGTCATTCGCCAAGATGTTGACTGAAATGGATGGAACATGTTACGCGTCCCTGTGCTGGAAACAGCCCCTCCTGCGCCGGAACAGGATCGGTTCGGTCCGCCGCCAGTCGGAGCCGTGACCGCGTCACGGCAGCGTCCCCGCTGTGCTGTGACGCCTGCCGCGCGCCGGCAGGTCCTACTCGTACCACGTGGAGGTCTCGATGGACGAGCGCGACTGGGTGCGGGTGGTCAACTACTCGCGGTTCCACTGCCGCAGCTGGCAGACGCTGTACTTCCCGGCGAGGGCCGTCAGGTGAGGCCGGCCCGCCGGGCCTCGCGCTGCCGGTGCCGTGAGCTCGGACTGCGGCCGTGGCAGCGGCGCCGACGGCGGCAGACGGCCGCGACTTCAGCCGGTCGTAGAGTACAGTTTGTCTCATTTTCCTCATGCGGATCATCACCGGAACGTCTGGGATGACCGATCACTGCCGCTAGTCGAATAGATGGTTGAGCATCGACAAAGAGCGGGGGTTAAGACTTAATACATCCTGGAGGATCTTGCTGGGAACTCGTCAGACAAGTGCCACACTCAAGTGCATGTAGTTTGAGGGTTTTAATCCGCAACAAAAAGAAAAATTCAGTGTGGCGATTGATGACGTTGTCACGCTGTTGAAGGCTCCGCGCCGTCGCGTTTTTTGTGTTTGTATTTGTATTTTTGTATTTGTATCGGCGATGAAGGCAGGTCGTCGGCGAGTCCACGTTAACGGACCGGACGGTTGGACTGGCGTCACAGGTCGATCCGTGTGGTGGGCACCAACAACACGGTGAACAGGATGTTCCACCTGGTGTCGCTGGAGGCCTCCTTCTGCACCAACCCGGAGCCGGTCGAGAACGGCCTGATCGGTGAGACGACTGCCGTCGTAGGTCACCGAGGTTGCGTCACGTGACCGCCCGACTGCGGCCTTGGGATGTCGCGTCATCGTCCGTGGCTGGCTTGTGATGCGTGCCACGCCATCAGTCAGGGTGGGCTGTGTTTTACGCCGTCTTTGGGAGCGGCCTTGTGATATCCGTAACACCACCATTCGGCGCGTCTGTTCTATTTGTCACTGGGATCAGTCGTTTGAGACTGATCGTGGCCAGCTGACGGCGATGGCATTGATAGTGATGATGACATTGACTGAGAGCGCTGATGATTGCTTTCGAGCGGCCATCACGTTTGCACATCCACCACACGTGCCCAGGAGAACGTGATCGCTTTGCCCATCCTGGTCTCCGTCGCGGAACCTCCAGCTATCCGTGTGTGCACGCATTCTGCATGCATTTCTTATTGTTGCTTCTATGACGCTGTGTGCGCACCCCAGTACCCTGGCTTCTGAACATGACCCTGTGTACGTACCCCATTTTCCTGGGTTCCAATTGTGACGCAGACCTCCCAGTACCCGGGCTTCCGACCGTGACTCTGTCCGTGTACCTGCGGTACCCGGGCTTCCGACCGTGATCCTGCTTGTGTACCTGCAGTACCCGGACTTCCGATCGTGATCCTGTCAGTGTACCAGCGGTACCCGGGCCTCCGACCGTGATCCTGTCAGTTTACCAGCGGTAACTGGGCTTCCGACCGTGACGGTGTCCGTGTACCGGCAGTACCCGGGCTTCCGACCGTGATCCTGTCAGTGTACCGACAGTACCCGGGCTTCCGACCGTGACCCTGTCCGTGTGCCGGCAGTATCCGGGCCTCCGACCGTGACTCTCTCCGTGTGCCGGCAGTGCCGCGTGAGAACGTGGCCACGCTGCAGCGCTCGGCGATGGTGATCGAGGGCGTCTCTCGGAGCAGGCACGCCCTGCTGAACGGCGACACGGTCAAGTACGACTGGGACCACGGCTACACCTGCCACCAGCTGGGCAGCGGCAGCGTCGTGGTCCAGCTGGGCCAGCCCTTCCTACTCGACAGCATGAGGTGGGGCAGGAGCCCGTGTGCGGAGCCGCAGGCGAGAGCCTCCATAGGGCAGACTCGGTGACGAAAGCTAAAGCACAGGGTGCCTTGCCGGTGCGATTCGCCGAATGTTCCGATGTGGAAGCTAGAGTTTTTGCAGGCCCTTTTTGGTTTCCATTCAGCAGCGGAGAAAACTAAATCCAACACTAGTTGCATTGAGTGGTGTTGCACTAGTGTCCTAGACACAGGACAGCACTAGATGCATAGTAGTGAGTTCATGGCTTCTTGCAGTAGGTTGATCGCGACGTAGATGCGGCTCAGCTGTGTTCCTTTCCCTGCTGCTGCGTATCCTGTGCTGGGTCTGCGCAATAATACGGGCCGTATCCCGGGACAGTAAATAATGCTGCACGTGTCTGTACATCAGGCTGCTCCTCTGGGACTGTGACGACCGCACCGTACGGCTACTACATCGAGGTGTCGACCAACCAGCACGACTGGACCACGGTGTGCGACCGGTCGCGCTCTCTGTGCCGCTCCTGGCAGGTGGTCACCTTCCGGCGCCGGCCGGTCGTCTTCATCCGCATCGTCGGCACGCGAAACTCGGCCAACGAGGTCAGTCGTGAGCGGACGTCGACCGGAAATGCCCACGCGACCAGAGGTCAGTGGGCGGTTCACCCACCAGCCTGAACCGGCCACTGGTTGGGCTGTTCGATTCATGTTGATCGCTGCTGCGACTGGGTGTGGCGTAAAAGAGGTTTGTCTGTGTTGTGTCCGCACCCGCTGTGGAGGCGAATCAACAGCTATCAATCCATTGCAGAAGCGAGATCAAGTGTAGTTGAGAACGGGACTCGTGCTGCTCAAAGTGAATGTTCCACCTCGGCTGACTTGCCATAAATGAATTCGGTTGGTCCGAAAAAGGTCGATAGAAATATTTTCAGTGTCAAAAAAGTGTAGTAGCTTCAGAAAATATAATCAACTAAAACTTTATTTTGTAGTGATCCACTGATAAGACGTAATATGTGTTTGCGCAGCTCAGTGGACGCCATCGTTCATTGGCCTGCGCTCTCCCGTGACGTCGCTCAGCAGCTGCAAATTAGATACGACGAAATGACACACGAAAAAAAAACGTGAGAAATCGCATTGTGCACATTGCATTGTAAGACCACAGACTACAACTTGTCTGTGTCAGTTAAAAACGCGCGTTAAGGTGGAACTCCCTTTTTAAGACGCGGCCAAACATGTCTGCATGGGGCGCGCTCTGCTCACCATAGCCCGTTGCCGACGTATCGCCAGGTGTTCCACTGCGTGCACTTCGAGTGTCCGGCGCAGTGCGAGGTGGAGCGCCACCTGGCGGACGACGAGCCGGAGCCGGCCGCTGCCGGCGACGACCACCTCTGAGGGCGGCGCCGCGGGCGGCGAGCGCCAGTTCTCCTTCGAGATGGACAAGTGGGAGCCGGCCGACGGCGACGCCGAGCAGTACGGCGCGGCCGGCGGCGCCCGCGGCGAGCCGTGAACGGCGTCCGGCGGCGGCGGCGGCGGTGGCGGAGCACTAGTCATCGGTACAACGGCCAGCTCGGGCACCGGAGGCGCAGTGTGGGCTGCGCCAGGCGGCGGCCGGCCAACCGCGGCCCGACTCGTCGGTTAAAGTCTCTGAGCGGAAGCGACACGCAAATATCTGGAGGCGATGTTTCCCAGTCGTATATTTTCGTACGTATTTATTAGCGGCAAGCCGAAACCAGCCGTTGTTTCGATCATGGTTCATCGGGACGGAGAGATGCGACCATCGTTAGCACGTTAGCGGAGAGCCCGGACTGAGCGAATAACCTTGCGCGGGCGGATTCAAAATTGCGTTTCGTTTTCACGTGACATTAACTTTAAAAATGACAATAGTGCGGGCTTGTGAACATACCAGGTGCTTCCAGTGACCTTTGAGGAAGCGTAAACCGCATGCAGTAGCCGTTCAGAACACATGCGTTTGGTTGGGTGAAATACCACCTGCTTCTGTTCACGCCAAACAGCTTTCTGCCGGTAGTGCATGCATATTGCGGCTATGGATCTGGCTGTCTCTGAAATGGCTTTGCGTACAGTGTGTTTGACATTATTCCAGCCGAATGAAATATGGGAGCTGACTGGCCCCGCGATCTTTGCAACGAAACCACGACGCTCATGCAAGTATTACCAGACAGCTTCTAGCTGTCCCGGTCATGCAGGGGCTTGGAAAAGGCCAATGCCGGGGTCGGCCAGTGCCCCATGTGATCCCGATGTGTGAGAAGGGTGCGTGAGTCGAGCGTGAAAGCAGCACCTGTTGACACCCTTTGCACAGTCTGGAGCTTGGTTCACGTACGCAGTGTCCTGTCGATAACGAATCTGCCAATAAACCAAACCAGCAGTGGCTCGTGTTTCTCGGTCTTGTCGATGTGCCCGGCGCATGCGCTGTAAGCACGCACCCACTTTTCGAAGGGCCACGTCCGGACTTGTAGTCGCATGAGTGTCAACGACCTAACCTGTCCAGGTTTTTCGTGACCAAACTCAGGCTACATTGTCACAAGGGATGAGTCGCTTCTTCGGAATTGAGCGTTTGCAATCAATGTACGAGTATGTGGGCTATCGTCAGGAAACATGGACATTCATGTACATGCCACCGGCACCAACAACCGTAATCAAGTAACCACATCCGTGTTCTTTACGCATGCTATTTGTTGTCATTTCGGGCATTTTTGCACGTAATTGTATCTAAGTACACGTCTATTCCACTACAGCTACTCCCAAAGGAGTGCTGAAAGTATATTCCGGATTTGCTAGCTGTTTCAGCTATTTAAGCTATCATTATCGGTTTGTTGTTCGCATCAGTGTGTCCCTTCGGCGCCCCACTTGCAGTTCAACTGAAATATCACTAGTGGCGCAATGCGCACTACACATTAGTACCAATATGGCGTGCAAGTGCATCCAATATCAGTACTTCGGCATGCGCCCCATGAGCCCAGAAAGAGGCTCATGTGTGGAACAGACGACGCACGCCGGCCCTTTCTTGGTGTTCATCTTTGCTGTAGCAGACCTTTTAAGTGGCCCAGATGTGTCGGAATGATTGCATAAATATATCATTTATGTTATATCACTTATTTTGTTCGATCGCACTGGATGAGTGCTCTCGGTAAGCGGGGTTCATCCTCCCAAGTTTGGCGAAGTTTTATCATGCTTTTTCAGTCTTCCTTCAAAGTTTCCTCGGGAAAACGTACGGAAAAAGTAGAATAGTTAAGACGTTTCGAAATATCTTTTGGAGCGGGGTTACAGGAACAAGGTACTGTAAGTCGGTAGTTTTGTCGAATTTGGCGTAGGAGCTGCGACCGTTGGTAGCTCAGATGCAAGGATTACAACATGCCATTCATGGCTATGACGTCATCGTCAACGACGTGTTTCGCTGGAACAGTACCCCAGTCGGGTGGGGTTTCTTATTCGTGTTTGATGTTTCACCTTTGTCGTAACATGGCGCCAACCCCAGCGCATGCGGAGGGGATGCGGCCAGCAGCAACTCCGTACGACATCCGATGACCACAAAAACGAAGAAATCAGGCCACTGGGTCTTCACCTATGCATGACGTTTGTAATTTGTGAAATAAGAAGGCTACGGCCATGTTCTCCGTAAACGGTGTCTATACCTCTCGTCGTTCAAACGCATGCAATGCAGTGTCGGGCTCCAGCTGTGAAAGATGGCAGTTTTGCTTCCATTTCGCTAGCTGGAACATCGTCAGTTCTTGTCATTTCAAATACAACCCAAGACTTTGTTGTTCTGGCTGCTAGTGTAGTACACTCAAGGAAGGAGTCGATGGGTTATCATTGAAGGACGATTCAAGAAAGCGCTCAACAGTGAAATCACGTAAGACTTGTGTTGTATACAGCTCCACAATTTTGACTGCGTACTGAAGATAGCTCACGACGAAACGCAGTGCCCTGCCGCTTAAATCTTGCATATCAGAGCACCAAGAACGATAATTGCTCTGCATTACACCGAAAAACCTGCAGATATATAATCTATAAAGAAAAAAAAATCGCACAACGTCCTTACCATAAGTCTGTATTCGCCTCCCTAAAAACTCCATCGTAAAAATCACAATGTCACGTCGCATACACGCCTCGACGACTCGCCAGCAGGGTCCGCACAACAGGCCAGCGCAGACCGCCGGCCACCCGGGGGCCGCCGCTAGAAACCCGGGTCCCACTCGGTCCGCTGCTTCTGCTGGACGATCCTGTAGCAGACGAGCGTGTCGCCGGGCTGGAAGCGCACCTCGGGGTCGGCCAGCATCAGGCCGCACTCGACGTCCTTCTTGATGGTGTCCACCTCGCTCTTCAGGTGCCGCATCGACGACATGGAGCCTGTCATCGAAACGGGGGCTTGTCCCAACGTCTGCGCCTGTTCAGGTACCAGTCAAGTGTGCGCCGGACCTTCGGTTCGAGTCCGGATAGCAGTGACACGTCGCCGTCCGCCACGACAACCGGCGTGAGGGGCTGGGACGCAAAATGACCCTGGCACTTGGGCGAGTCGATTTACAGCTCAATAACCAACCAGGTCTCACTGGAGCTACCAATTATGCGGTACTCCCAGTTATGCGCAAGGACAGAGGAACGTCACAGCTGACTCTTCGTATGCAATGAAGTAAGGATAAGAAGACATACCTTCATACACTGTTTCTCCCGCTCGTATCAGTCTGTACTTCTCGGACTTCTTCAGCTGGCCCTTTACGCATCTGCAGCCAGCCACGGGGATTTTCTGTTTCTTTTCTGTGACGACAAACTCTTGCAGGACGTTGGCCTCGCCTAAAATCGGACATGTATTTTTAGTCTTCGTTCCGCCGGCACACATCCAATGCAGGAACCTGCTGTTTTTTTTAAGCCAATGACAAGCAGCCGAAGAAACAATTAATCTGCCACCTCACAAGCGTCCAAGGCAGTAAGTCGTCCCAGTGCAGCGGCGATGAGGCCGGCACCAGAAGTTCAAGAGGGTTTCCTCGCACCACGCGGCGTCCAGAAAAGGAAGCCCCGTCGGCAGTTCGGCAATTCATCGCCACCCCTCCCCTAGATCTGGGCGGCCCCCAGCGGCGGAATGATCGACCAGCGCCACTCCCTTGCCCTGCCTCCCCGCGGTCACTGAGCGGATCCAGAAGCCGACCAGCGTCACTCACCCCCCACCCCTCAGGTGCCTGAGCGAGCCCGGCAGCCGACTAGCCAGCAATGCCTCTATCACCGCTCCACGAGGTCACTGAGCGGCCCCCGGCGGCTCACCGGCCCTGCCAGCGGCACTCACCGATCACCTCCTCCACGTCCTTCAGCGGCATGCGCCGGTCGATCTCCTCCTTGACGTCCTCCACGAGTCGGTAGATGACGTTCACCAGCCGGATGGGGGTGCCCGCCGAACGGGCCTCGGCGGACACCTCCGGCGCCGCCTCCACGTTAAAGCCGTACACGATACCTGCGGCGCCCGGCCGACGCCGTGAGGTGACGGGCCGGCTACACCGTGGGTGGACTTTCACGACTGGTGGGTGTGAGGCAAGGCCATTGCTGTCTCTGACGACAATAGAAAGGAAGTATTCACCAGAGTCCGTTTACGAAAAAAAAAACAAAGACCTGACAATGCGACCGCGGAGTCTGCTTGGGGTTTCCACAACAGAGTGTCAAATGTACATCCTGATCAATAAATAACAGCATTTCACTACGTGTCAGCTCGCTGGAGCTTTGACCTTTGAGTGACCTATAATGTGACGCTAACTGATGCCGTCACAAAACGCCACCACGGAAGCCTCAGCCTCGATGTCCGGTAACTCACCGTTGAACATGCGGGCGATGCTGACGTCACTCTCGGTCACGTTGCCGACGCCGTAATGGAGCAGGTCCAGCCGGACGTCCGGCTCGTGGTAGGTGTCAAGCACGTCCAGGATCGCCTCCACCGAACCGTCCACGTCACCTGCACGACGGCAGAACGCACAGCTGAACATCTCAGCCTTGTAAGGAGATCGCAAAGCAGTCTGCTAGGAGATTAACCAGTTTCGTCTGAATGCCCACGCCGAAGGCAATCGACAAGGCTGAGGATCTCAGCCTCGTCGATTGCATAACGCGCAGTTTAACGAAATGCGGCGAGAAACACCGCATATACAGACACCAGTGCAACAACCGCTCCATCTACCCTTTCACGGCCACAAAAAACAAGGTGAACATCCTTGACCTTCATATACTATGCATGTAGCACAAGCTGCGCCCCTCATGAGAAAAATGTTTGCGAATTTACAATTCGATAAGGAGTGCTTTAATCAGCGAATGTTCTTGGCAGCCTCTTCACCTTTGACGACGATGGCCAGCGTAGGGCCGGAATGTTCGTCCGTCGCTTCCTTCTGTCGCGGACCATTCTGCTTCGCCTTGTACCTGAGCAAGGTGAACCACTGGCGATTAACTGCTGCGACGTCACAGACTGTACCCCTGAATGCACGTCACCTCGCCGTCGAGTGGTTTCAGCTCGCCAACGTTCCGCAACCAAAAATGCATCGATCACCACGCCCGGCCACAGCGAGAGGTCCTTCGGTATGCGCACCAGTAGATCCTTCCTATCCGCCCCCCCCCCCCTCTACCGGGGTCGGCTCACCTGAGTCCCCGCTGTAACCGTTCCTCCCGGGCGGCCCTGTAGTCGGCCAGGTGGGCTGCCAGCTTCTCCTGGGCCGCCTGCTGGTCCTGCTGGGCCTTCACGTGAGACTCCTGATTCTGGCGCCAGGACACCACCTCCTTGGCATGCCTCTGAAGCACAAAGCGGTCCGTACCGATCGATGTGGCGTCCGTGCGGGAGAATTCAGGAGGTGCACCACAAACGCCACGCACATTGCAACGTTGTCGTGCCAAAAGATGAATGGATTTACTCATCCGGTTATACTTCAGGTGTCTGAAACGTACATCAAATATCGTTAACATAACGTCCACTCTTCACCTTGGATGCTGCGTTGCGTGACATACCGGATATTGCGCAATGCCGTATTGGCTTATCAAAAGAAACAGGACAAAGGCCTCTTGATGGCTGCTTTCACAACGCCGCAAACCAGTGACCCTAAAACCTCAGCGGCTCTGACCACATCATCCCAGCCGGAGGCAGGACGGCCGGTCGGAACGCGTCGCCGTCATCACTGCGACCATCGCTGACCTCGGAGCCGGCCTCAAGCACCAGCTGTCCGGCCGAGGGCAGGTCCCTCCAGCCGAGCACCTCCACCGGCCGGCTGGGCGCCGCCTGCTGCACCGGCCGGCCGGCGTCGTCGAACATGGCGCGGACGCGGGCCCAGCAGGCGCCGGCCACCAGCACGGCGCCGCGCCGCAGCGTGCCGCGCTGCACCAGCACCGTGGTCAGCCGGCTGAAGCGCACAGAGAAACAATTACGGTACAGTGTGCCACGATGGGCCAACACTGTGGTCTGCCGACTGCCGCACACAGGAAAACAGATGTACAGAGGAACAGCGCACCGCACTGTACCAGCACCGTGGTCAGCCGACTGCCGCACACAGAAACAATTAAGGTACAGTGTACCACGCTGTACCAGTCCTGTGGTCAGCCGACTGGGCCACAATCATAATGCCCTAAACACGCCACATATGCTGATCGAGTCAGTTACCTCTGGCGTTTTCAACGACAGTTACGTCGTGAGCAAGGGAGGTCAACAAGCAGCATCACAATATGTCCCGAGGGAAATGAAACGGCGAGTACATGGACAAGTGGATTCGGCACTGGAATTTGAAATTGGCGAGTGGGGAGATGAGAACTTGAATTGGAGCACCTCACGTGACGAACGTCAGCACTTACCCTCGTTTGGGGTCGGTCCTACTCTCAATAACGACGCCTTCAACCGGTCCGCTGTGGTCCCCTCTGCAATTAAGCCGGCGTTTAGACCTGCAGAGCCCATAATACAAAACAAACGGCGGCGGCTCGACCGTCTCGGAAGACGAATGGTGGGAGATCGGACGTCCGAGGGTGGTTAAACCCGGCTCACCAGTAATTGCTCGCGTCCGTAACGAGGAAAGCCAGACAGCGCTCCTCGAGCTGCATGTGACGCCACACTTACACGGATACTTGTGTTAAGAGCAGGGCGTCCAGGTCGTGTTCTAGTTCGTACCATGCTGGAAAACGTGCGAGAAATACGAGGGCTACTCCACACAAACGAATGTCTCCTGTAGTCCTCAACGCAACCGCAACTGTCAGAAATAACGCTGAAGCGATTTCAGTTCGTGCCAAGACCAATGTTGAAAACAGGAAGGAAAATAACCAGCATGGTGCCCAGCCGGCCTTGCAGCGGTCTTTCTGCCGCACAAACACGTGCGCCTCCCGGCGAGAGAAGCGGCCCTCTCTCCGGACCGCCAGCCGGGACCAGGGAGCCAGTGTCGGCCGGCGCTCTCGTGCCCACCGCCCGGGACCCGCCTGAGATCGAGCAGCTCGGCCAGCGTCAGGATGGTCTCCTTGAGCTCGGTGAGCCCGTGGCCGTGCAGGGCCGAGATCTCGACCGACTGCACCTCGCCGCCCATGTCCTCCAGCTGGACGCCGGCGTCCAGCAGCGAGCGCTTCGCGGCCGCCTGCGACACGGCGGAGCGGCCGGTCAGCGGTGAGCGGCCACACGCCTGTCACGGCCCAGCTCTGAGGCTGCGACATCAATGAACACGGCAGGACTGCGTTAATGTCTGCAGAAAAAATGACCAGCACACCGGAAGCCGAAACGACTGCGACGTAAGTACCACCAACCGGTGCACGTTTAGGCGGGTAAGGGAGCAACTAAGTTTTTTATACATATCACGCAAATGCGACAGAACGTCTATGGACACATCCCGGATCTTTCCGACCAAGGCAAAGGATGTATGGAATGTTTGCAGGCTTGCTTGTTTCCAAGATTTCTTTTTTTTCCTTCTATGCATTTTTCTATTCGACGTACAAGGGCCCGATTCAACGCGCCTTCCTCATGAGCGCGCATCTACAATGGCTGTGAAAACCAGAACTCCCCGAATGCATTCAGCAACAACGACCGCCCAAAACCCTGTCAAGACAGCACCACCAACGAGTCTACCGACGCCAAAGACGTCTCGCCAAAATCGCAGCAGCCGACTCAGATCCCGGACCCAGCGCCGGGGCGACAGCCGGCCGCCCCCTCACCACGTCCGCCTCCGGCTTGTCGCACTTGTTGATGGCGACCAGGAGGGGCACGCCAGCGTGGGCCGCGTGCTGGATGCTCTCGCGCGTCTGCTGCATCACGCCGTCGTCGGCGGCCACCACCAGCACCACCAGGTCCGTGGCCAGCGCGCCGCGCTGGCGCATGGCCGAGAACGCCGCGTGCCCGGGCGTGTCCAGGAACGTCATCGTCTCGCCCTGCAGGTCCACTGCCGGCCAGGGGAGCAGGTCGCTGGGGTGTGCGTGGCAATCGCCTGAACGATAGCTGGTGAAATGGATTACTCCCGTGATGATCGTGAGTGGGATTAACATAAACACGATACAAGAGGATGTGCAAAAATTAATCTCGTTTGTGTTTACGGAGCGGGGCCATTCTAAAACGGAGGGCAACTGGACGGCATCACCACCCCCAAAACCAAGCTCATGCTGCTGAACTACGACCAGATACGCACGCCATGCATCGCTGGATCACCGCAGAACCCAGCCACCCCATATTTCCAAACAGTCCCGGGAAAACAGGCCCGAACTGCGGATGGACGCCTGCGGCGCTGATCGGCCGCAGTCCGGGGCGCCGTCCCACTGACCGGTGAAGGCGCCGATGTGCTGCGTGATGCCGCCGAACTCCGTGTCGACCACGTGCGAGTGCCGCAGCGCGTCCAGCAGCGTGGTCTTGCCGTGGTCCACGTGGCCCATGATGGTGACGACCGGCGGCCGCCGCGGCAGCCGGCCGGGGTCGGACGGCGGCCGCCTGGCGGAGAGCGAACCGTCACCCCACGGAGAGAAGCGGACGGCCGCACTCCGACCGGCGGCGGCCCAGCCTCAACAGGCGACACGGCCATCGACGGACACATATGTTCTCACCTGCAGTAGCCTACCGTTTACTGAAGCACGGCTGCTCCTACGTACATGGCCTAACCCAGAAGCCTCCAATTCTTCTTCTTTGGTGAAGAAGGCATTCACCAAGAACGCATTCGTGCAGTTGATCATCCAGCCCTTAAGATGCAGTTAAACATAGTTTCCAAATCAACCGTATATCGATTTCGTTGCCCACGGCCTTCAGCTGTCTACAGTTTTAAAAGTATACACTTTACCGGCAATGCGGTAATGTCGGCAATGATAGTTGGTTCCCACCTGCGGGTGAGGTCCTTGTTGACGGCCGGCGTCGGCGTATCTGGCGGAGCTACGATTGTGGCGCGGCGCCCCGATTTCTTCACAATATCCTGCAGCACTCGGATGTCACCAATTTTAGCGTGCGACTCGTCGTAGTCGTCCGTCCCGTCCACAAACAGCATCACTTCGTATACGTGATCTGCGAAAAACGTGAAACGCTCAACAATGGAAAGCTCGAGAATGAAAGAATGACCGTTGAATCTGAGGTGATGATCTTTAAATAACTTCCCCTCTTTGCTTGAAAAAAATCACTCAATTACGACGACGGTATATCACCTGCAAGTTGAAACTCTTAACAGCACTAGACATTTCTGATGTGATCAATGGACAACAATCGGGGCAAGTGGTCATAGCAGTGACACAACGATGACTAGAATAGGCTATAGAGACGCCCACTAATGAAAAACACTGGCAAAATCCCTTACGTCGCCGTAAAAGCACCTACGAGTATAAGGACTATAAGGGAGATATTGTCAACATGGTACTTGTTACCTGTAGGGAGTATTACAAAAATATGTCTAAATAGGCAGAATTCCTTTACCACTCATTGAAAACAAAAGTGCAAACGATATCACGTTTACGCACCTTCAGTCTTTTGCAAAGCAGCTGCAAGTTCTGCAACAGTCATGTTCCTCCATATCTTGACCACCTGATCTGTCTTGGTCTTTGGCTTAAATTCGATCTGAAAGACAGTGCACCAACGTAATAGACAACAAATCCCCCAGCTGTAATGTAAATGCTGCAATAAAAAAAAAATTAAACGTCCCAGGACGCCTCCAAGACTGTGTGCCCTCAAATGGGTGCCAGAGCGACATCATTTTGATTTCTGGATTGTCAACGTTGATTCAACTATCGCAGCCTGGCCTAAAAGACTGCTTCATTTTGCAACAGCTGACACAAGGTGGCATTTCACACCATCTGGCCGACTTTAGCTTAAGATGTTCCTCATCCACAGTTCCAGTTCAAACTCCAAGTACAGCTTCAGTATGAGATTCCCTGAGCAGGTGGATAGTTGTAACCGGATATGACAAAGATCATCAATAGCACCAGCTAAATGTCCACAAAACAGCACCCTGCGCACGGCTGGGGAGCCCGTTCGCGACAATAGTTTGATCAGCAGACAGACACTGCAGTTTTGAGGTGGACCAATGCGCAATAACGCCAGCACGAATCTTCTACCAACAATCTGTCCACGCACCTTTTTGGGTTCCTTGGTCTTCCTCTGTTTGAAGAGACGCGCTGTTGTGTGCACGCGCTGCATGCCGCACAGGGCGCAGGCCCGGACCGCAGACTGCTGCCAGTCGCATGTCCGACTCAGGCTGGCCGCGACCGGAGTCCTGCAAAACCGGCCGACAAACCGACAAAACCGACAAAACCGATAAACCACAGGCGGCAAAATGCAGCACTGGCGCTGGGCACAAACTGTGTCTGGCACCCTGAATGCAGATTCTAGCCCAAATCGGAAAATTCGTGCCCTGATTTCCTCTGACAATAGCCGCAATGGCAGAACACGATACATTGCTGCAACAGCTAGAATTCAAATAGAGCAAATGAACATGACATACCTTGATCCTGCCATGAGTACACGCAGCCCCCGCCTCATCAAAAGGGCAGCCATGTTTTTCCAGCATAAAAAAGATGCCAAATGGCTGAGATTCTGAAAGAAAATTGGAGTCAGCCAGAGAAGGGGCAATACACAGTTGCCAAGGGCATATTTTGACCTGGTCACAAAAAAATACAGGAAATTATGAACAATTTCAACTACCAAAACAAGGTCAATGTACCAAAGTGGCTGCCAGCAGGTACAAGGCAGGTGACCAGCACAAGTTTACATTTCTGATTCCAGGATGGCTGCTGCTGAGCAGTCTGAGACAGAGGACACTTGCTACATGAGAAAACTGAACAACACCACCAGCTAACCTCACTGCAGTACAGTCATACTGCTTCACCAAACTAATGTGCAGAAAGGAAGGATGGCTCAATGAGAATGTGAAGTGCTGCTTTTGTGGCTTAACTTGGATTTAACAGATTGTGTGACCTTGGGACAATATTGGAACTCCAGATGAGAACTTGGAAGATGAAAGAAGATGGAACTCAAGAGATTGTGTGAATGTTGGTTGCATGTGACTATGAAGAAATGCATGTGTTCATTTAGAGTTATTGTTTTGGTACAGGATAAAGGGATCTAATCACATAATAGTACTCATTTTGAGTTATTGTTTTGGCTATAGGATAAAGGGATCTCATCAGATAATAGTGAAGATCTATATTAATGGGATTCACATTTTTATATTGTATATCATATACCAATGCCACACATAACCCATACTGGCATGGTGCATGTTTTATGCACATGCATGGCACAAGCATAGAGATACTTAATTTTGCTGATCTGGTAGAAGTGGAAAAGGCTAAACTAAACCTAAAGAAAGTGGAATAAGATAACATCACAAAGCATCTGAGGAACCATCATTCAAGCACAGACAACAAAAATTAGTGACCCACTTTTGTACTCCATTAACACAATCTGACATTTCAAACTTTGTATTTCATTTGACTATATTCAGCAGTAAAACTGAAGCTAGCATGGTACATAACTTCAGCAGAAGGCACCCATCCAGACAAAGTTTAAAGGAATTTTATAATGGGAAGTTTCAGATCTGGTTCATTCCATTAGGGTCCTTTCCAAATGTAAATAGCCAAAGGGCTACTAAGCTGTAAAAAGCAGACATATGTTGTCCATTCCAACATCTCATAGTCTTCAGATTTCTATCAATTGCCAAATCAGGCAGAGTAAGGTGCCACTTGTCACTAAAAATTAATTTTATCTGGATAAACCAAATGCTCCTATCTCCATATACCAACTTGCAAAGAATTTTATGCTGTGTACATGCCATCTGACATGATCTGATTTTAAAAACTGCACATCCAATGAAGAAGTACAAGACAGGGCTGACCAAACAGCAGGGCATCTGGCTGACATCAATGCCCTCTACATCTGATAGATCTATTAGATCACACAGCTCAACATGGCTCAGAAGACTCCTGTGCACCCTGCTGTCTATATCTCACTGATCTATCATATCACACAACTCACCATAGCTCAGCAGACTCCCACCCCTACAGCTCAGCACAGCTCAGCAGACTCCTACCCCCTACAGCTCAGCACAGCTCAGCTGACTCCTGCCCTCCACAGCTCACCATAGCTCAGCACACTCCTGCCTCCTACAGCTCACCATAGCTCAGTAGACTCCTGCCCACCATACTCTCTACACCTGATAGGTCTATCATACCACACAGCCCAGCACAGCTCACCTGCCCACTCTGCTCTCTGCACCTGATAGATCTATTATATCATACAGCTCAAAAGACTCCTGCCCACCCTGAAGTCAGGCTGCTTCTAAGACATCCCAGCAAGACATTTGGTTTTGAAGACACACATGTTCAAGACAGCAGACTCCTGCCTACCATGAAGTCTGGCTGTCTCTGACATATCCCAGCAAGACATCTTAAATGGAGCATACCACAGAAAATGACATTTTCAATTCTTACATTCAAGAATAATCTTGTATGAACAACCAGTTCCATACATATGTTTTACCCATTGCAACATGATGTCAAAGAGGCCAATAACCTCAACAGTGTGTCTTAAATGATACAGTGACCAGCAGAGTCAGGCAACAACAGGTGCTTATAATGGAAAAGGGGTGAGAAAAACAACAACCCAACCATGTGCAGCAACATCACCTGCCTTTCTGCCAATACCCTCCCAGATACAATACAGCAAGACAGATGCCCCTTCTCTCTACAGTGCCTCTTTAAGATGTGTTTTGATTAGCACAGGACTGTGGGCCTACCCCTTGATTACAATATTTCACTGACCCACAGCCCACATTAGATCATATACATCACAACTACTGCTGTCATTACAAAATGCACCAAAATTAAGCAAACATATGAACAGCTCCTAGTCCCAAAATTTCAAGAATGGCATATTTGTATTCCTCGAATTTATGCATCAAAAACGATTCAATATTCTATTGTATCTAATATACTCAAATGAGCGGTATTAAAGACGTGGTGTGAGGGCGGGGGACGGAAATGCCAGTAAGCACGGCCTAGTCCTGAAAGACTTGTGGCCATGGACCAACTAGCACCACCGGTGGGCTTTCCTTTCAACATTAATCGTACCTATCGAAAAATAATAAACTGAACAGCAAATATACACACATCTAAGATGCATCCAGGTATATGAAATGTCACCGTATCCGTTCGTACGACAACCTACAATAACCGGTCGGAGCAACTATCGGCGCCAGCTATGTATCAGATGCGCCGAGATAACGGAATACATTATAGAGATGAATCATGCTGTATCAAAACTTTAGAAGTACAAGTACCATTATACCATATATAGAAGTACAAATAATGTATATAACCTATGCATACACATATATACATATATGCATACATACACATACATACACATATGCATACATACATACATACATACATATATACCATATCCATACCCATATATACACCATACCATCACATTCATATGAAATGAATAAACAATACTGCGCGACTTTCATCTTCAAAGCGCAAACGCAAGCACAGGCGTGCGTAGTGGCTAAGGAAAGATCGGGTTCCGAGGTTCCATCACCATATGCGCCTCAAAGGATCCGTGCTCGCGAGCTCCCGATAAGATTCACTGTGCATCACGCTGTCCACCGAGGCCAACTGCGTTTAAAAGACAGATGACAAGCCAAACACATGTTACATATAGCATCACGGTCCATATGCCATCATGCTACATGCAGTGCTATATGTGTCATACGTCCATGGACCATGTTGATGTTACAGCTTAGTCAACCCGCTTGCACCCAAGGCGTGTCGGGAGGCCACTGGTCCCATTATAATTTAGGAAGATCTTTCTGCCTCCTTCCATGTGGGTTGGATATGATTTCCGGTCCTATTTTTCGCACACCGTAACACTCACCGACATAGGCGCGGGAGCCATGGGGCCAGGGGGGCTTCAACCCCCAACTTTTTTAAATTTTACATTGACCCTATGGGCGTCGACTGGAAAGAATTGATCCGAAATGCTTCTCCTCCCAACTTAAGAGGAGTTCCCATGCCCCTGCTTGCCGACTTCCGGGCTAGGCACCCCAATCTGATAATTGCAGGATGTGCCCCCGTACCGATCGCCGTGCTGGTCTAAAAAATACTGCAATGTACCTGTCGGCTTTGTCGATAATGCCTAGAATCGGCCGGTGACGCACAAGTGGAGCCTTGCGTATCAGATAACCCATAGACTAGATAACTGGCATGACCCCACGGATCACGGACAGTTGCTGCAGATTTTGACGTGAGCGTTTTAGAGCAGAGGTCGGATCGTAGGCGGGACTAGCTGTTTATTGAGGCCCCTTCATCATCATACATGTCGTCGCTTGCGCTGAATTATTGTTGGATGATTATTAGTGCGGCAACTGGTACCATTTATTTTCATACAACGGTTCTTTTGGCCTCTTTTTATCTGCTTTTCAGAGAGTTTAAGAAGTGCAGGTACAGTTAAATGTTATAGCCAGCCAGTATGCAACCTTCCTTGTTCGCTGTTTTTTACAGGTGCGCTTCGTTAAAACGAAACGCAGATGCGGCGGACTGCGCTGCACAGCCTCTGCCTTCATTTCGCCGGAAACTGTAAAGCGGTTTACGGCGGGGCGTTGCAACACACGCCCCGGTCGTCGTCCGTCGAACCCTGGGGCCGCGCGCTCATCTGGGGTCGCGGCCTGGTCCAATTTAATTCCTCCGGACACCACACACATGCGCCGGCCACAGTCCGGTAACACGCGACACATGTCTCCCTTTCGTCGCGTAGCGTCTGCTCCTTGGCTGCCTGCCATCGCCGGCAGCTCACTGGTGCACTCTTTGTTCTCGCGCCGTGCAAAAAAACGTTCGCATGTGCTGACGTTCCCGCTTCCCTAAAGACGCACCATACAAGGCAGACAAGGACGGTTTTCCCACCGCTTTTGCACTTATCGTCAGTCACCAGTTGAAAGTTTGCATGACTATCGCCCCTACTTTCGTCATCATCTTGTCTGTTATAATCACCGTCGGGTTTCGAGAACAGCCAACACTTCATTCATACAACTGCCGTTGCTAATTCCTCGCTCAGCATTTCTTATGACAGCAGTTGCCATCGGCGCCGTCATGCGCCATGCAGCCATTCAAATGGTCATTTCTGCGTATCTGCCTGCGCGGGTCATAGGCTTTTGCCTGCTGCTTTCGTACCTCTTGGCAATCCGATGGCTACTGCCTTAACAGACAACAGTATCTTTGCCAAGGCCGAGAGGCCGTCAGTTTGCTTCTGCAGCGGACCGTTTGTCTAGGCATGGCCAGTAGCACTTGTGGCCGGTACCCCAGACCGGGGGAGGGGGAGGAGTCTCGAGGGGTGAGGAGTCTGGAGGGGTGAGGACAGCCCGGAGTGACTGAGGCTGCAGTCGGCCGGCAGACGGCTGGTCCGGGGGCAGCCCCCGTGATCGGACCCCCAGCTGGCCGGCAGCGGTGACGAGCCGGAGCTAATCGGTGGCGACAGCGGCGCCGGCCGCCGGCCGCCGGCCTCGGCCGCCCTGCAGCCGGCCGTTACCGGCCGGCCGTGATTCAGAGGAGTGGCCCGACTCAGAGCTCAGACGTCGGCCGACTGCGGCGGCGGCGGCGGCGGCGGCGGCGGAGGAGGCGTGTTGTGCCGTCCGGACCCGGCCCGCCGGGGCGTGTGCGTGCGGTCGGCCTGCCTCCAGACGGCACAGGACGGCCAGACGGCCGGGCGGCGGCGGCGGCAGCGATCGCGTGCCGGCCGCCGGCTGCGGTGCGGGGCCGATATCACTCGGCGCTCATTGCCGGCGCCCGGCGGACGGCGTCCAGCGCAGCGCTGCTGCGCACGTGAGGGGGCGTGTCGGCGGGCGCCGACCCGTGCAGCGGCCGGCCCGCTTCAGCCGGGCACGGCCGGCGCCGAGCCGACCCGGCTACCCCGCAGATGGCCAGCTCCGCCACCCGCTCAGGTAAGCCGGCCTCGGGAGAGGCAGGGCGCGCCGGCGCCGCTATTTTGGGCGGAGTTAACGCCGGAAATGACGGGCGCGAGCCATGTGCCGACTGATGCGTGCTTTGATCCTCTTCGGCGGCAGCTGTGGTGATGTTCGGGGTGAAAGGTTGGTGCGTCGGGTGGAAAATACAGGAAACTTTGTGTGAGTGTTGGGGATGAACAAATACGGTATCTAACAGCATTATTATGGTGTTTTTGCCACTTATGCAGGGTTAAACAGCATAGTTTGTCATTCTTACGAAGAGGAATGGTCGTTCCGCCTGCTGAAGAACTGCAAAACTGTCATGTTGCAATGCGGTAGACAGTATAAGTAAGAAACATGTCACAATTCGTTTCTGACGTCAGCGACTTCCGTACCCATAAGTGCTGGGACCCAAGGAAATGCGAACAGCTGGGACGGCGACCGCCCAATTTTTTCAGCAGTAAGATCAAGTCCGTCGTGTTTTACAGAACATTATCTGTCAACATCTTTCGTGTTTCCCAACGGCTAGTGCGGCCTTCTATATCAGTTCGAGGTCTGCGACATAAAGACTGCGTCTGCCGCCTGCGGTTCCTCTGCTAGCCGTTGGTTTCGGTCCGGTGAAGCATAGCTCACAAGTGGTTTATTGCCAATGCAAGCGGCGAGGTCAAAATGGAGATTTTTGGGAGGTGGCGGAACACATAAGGGGAGACTGAGGGACGCATGAAAGGGAAAATATAAACACAAATCCATTACCTCGGGGTGACTAGGATGTTACAGAAAAGCTCTTCTCTATGACATAACTCAATAATGCAGTCTTTGCGAAGTAGGTGTACAAATTCTTCACGTCTGTCCGTCTTCGTGCCTTGTGAACGGGATCGTGCAGACAAACAAAACGTCGACCCTAATTCAGACAGCTGAAGAACGGTAGAGTGATTGGGTG
The DNA here is from genome assembly GCA_030062745.1 of Capitulum mitella. NCBI lineage: Eukaryota > Metazoa > Arthropoda > Thecostraca > Pollicipedomorpha > Pollicipedidae > Capitulum > Capitulum mitella. The sequence continues at coordinate 665,124 of CP099847.1, read as the reverse complement.
ATTGGCAGGTGCGATGACCCCAGCCCGCGTTCACTGAATTGCCCAGATAGATTTCCTGATAGCAAGTGCTGTTGAGAGGCTGTGAAACTGATCTCCTGACTGGTAGATACCAGATTGGATGGCAGTAGGCGTCGAACAAGAGGGCAAGGAAACTAGACTTCCAAACTGCATTTAGCGCGCACCTAGTGACTTATCGCAGAAAAAGAATCTCCTTAAATTATCCGTACATCGCCATTTGCAAGTACTCGATCGCTTCGTGAGATAAATAAATAAGCACATTAAGATGATATGAGTCGAGGGCTTTCAGGTCGTAGATCTCTGAACAGCCCATAAATTTTATTTACTACGACGTGAACGATGAGGGTTATTGTCACTCAAGGTGGAAGCTCTCTAGTTTGTTTGCCTTGTGCTCTAGATTTCATGGCTAGTTTGCATTTATTTCATGGAGGCGTGCGCCGGGAATTATAATGCGGTGATCTAGTTCATATTTCATTATTTTAACGAATCGAAACTTCACATACGATGTTATCAACAAAGTTGTGAGGAAAATGAACCGTTTAATCAACAATGTTACCATGTAGCGAATAAATCTTTCAGCAAAATTGTTGGTTATGTGTGAAAGGCGTCCTTGTTAGTGCTCTCGCGCGAGCAGCTGTTTGTGTGGGCGGAGGCATGCTGTCGCTATGCCTGCTGAGCATTAGAGGCGCGACTGGTCCGCCTTCGTGGCGCCATCTGAGCACGGCTGGCTGCGAGACGCTGTTGCAGCTGGGCGCGCCGCGCGGCGGGCCGCTCCTGCTGCGCAACCAGGGCCACCTGCTCGGCTACGACCCGGTGCTGAAGGTGGCGCGCTGGGCGTGCGAGTTGCTGCGGCCGGGCTGGGCGGCACCGGCCCGCCAGCGGCGGCCCTGCTTCCGCGCCGACCCGCGCCTGCCGACGGCGCTGGCGGCGCGGCCGGCCGACTACCGCGGCAGCGGGCTCAGCCGCGGCCACCTGGCCGCCGCCGCCAACCACGCTGGCAGCCGGCGCGCGCTCGAGGATACGTTCCTCATGTCGAACGTGGTGCCACAGCCGGCGGCGGTGAACGGCGGCGCCTGGCGCCGGCTGGAGACGCACTGCCGCCGCCTGGCGTCCGCCGGCGACCCCGTCTGGGTCACGTCCGGGACTCTGTTCGTGCCGCGCCGTCGGCCCGACGGCCAGCTGGCGCTGCACGTGCCGCTGGTGGGAGCCTCGGGCGTGGCGGTGCCGACGCACCTGTTCAAGGCCGTGGTGTACCGCGGCCGCGGCGGCCGCCTGCTGGCGCAGACGTTCGTCCTGGAGAACGAGTTCGGCGATGGCGACGAGGACCTGGCGCGGTGCCTGGTCACCGTGGAGGAGGTGGAGCGACTTAGCGGGCTGCGCCTCTTCAGCAGGGTGCCCAGGAGCGAGCTGCGTCAGCTGTCCGCGGCAGACCTGCCGTGAGCGGGCCGGAGGCTGCCGGCGACGTGTTTTTTTTCGTGCAACCTGCGGCTCGGTGGCGGCCGTTGTCAGAACAGTCACGGGAGATGAATGCAGATAATCTGTCGCGATTTCGCAGAATTGTCTCGGCAGAAGATTGAAGGGTCATGCATTCAGTCCGTCTGTTGCAATATGATCAGATATTATCCAGAGATGGTGGAAAGAAACCGGACAACTTTAAGATGCTGGACTTTGCTGAAGAAAAACACAATGAAATGACTCAACCCCGAACGGAACAGAAAAAAGAACGCCATCCACAGTGAAACTGGCCATGATGATCAAAGATAGTAGGTAGATTGATCGAAGATTAACGGACAGATTAATTGGTTTTGATAACAGGTAAATAGATAGTAGATAATAGGTAACAGACAAAAACGGACTGGCAAATTGCTTAAAGGCTAAATGCAATGTGACATTAAGCGTTTTATTTACACAATATACATTTTTGCCGGGAACCAGACGTTTCACGTCTAGACCAGACGTACTGAGAGTGTGCCTAATATACAGTGACGGAAAACTGCTCCGCTTGTTCGGGACCCAAAGTGTGATAAACGTGTTTACATGGACTTGGTTTCTGGTTTTGAAGATTTCAGTATGTTAGTGCCCAGCATCACTAAAATGAATCAGTTTTATTGGTCCTTATTTTCTTTAACAAACGCTGGGTTACGTAATCATTATTAAAACATTTTCTATAGAATGGACCTTCTCCGAGGCATTGAACTGTTTTGCATGGTATCATGTGATAAACATGTTCATTATGTTAACCCTCCCTTATGGTGTAAGGACACCAGAAATTATTAAAACATTAAACGCACTGAAGAACTTTGAAACTTTAGGGAAGAACTGATCCAAGCGTTTGTCAGCAATCCTACCTATGTACATTTTCGGAGCTTTCAAACCTTTTTCAAGAAGTGGATTTTTGTGAATATGGAAAATTATGAATACTGCTTCGGAACAGATGGCAGTTTCCAGGTGCAACTTCAAAAAACGTCAGCAATTGCAATGTCAAGTGTTCAGAACTGGTAGTGTCTTAAGCGTAAGCTCAGGAGGAGGATTAACAGCCTACTGACGTACTATGAGTTTCACTGCTCATACGGATCACTCATCAAGACAAATGCACAAGGCAAAAAGTAAAGTGGCGACAGAGTCATGTGTTATGCGATTCAAAGCGGAGACAATCATTCCATGTGATGACGGCCCATATTAAACGCCACGCTTCGTTCACAGTTTTGGACGGCTCTGGACATTACCAGGTGCCGATGAACTCCATCAACGGCTCGGAACGGCCGCCCCCCGTGCCGCTGCCACCGCCAAAGCCTCCACGGCTGACGGCGGCCGCAGTCCGGCCATCGCCGTACGACAACGTCCCGCCGCTGGGCTGGCGGTCCCCGCAGCAGGTCACCGACAGAGGGCAGCACCAGCAGCAGACCACTGCCAGAGGACAGCGCCAGCAGCAGGCTGGAGACGGGGAGCAGCAGCGGCAGATGGCTGAGGGCGGATGGCTGAGGTGGCCGCTGCCTCGCGAAACAATGCAGCACCAGCAGCTTTCCGGCGATAAAGGGCAGCACCATCACCTCACCGGTGACAGAGGGCAGCACCAACTGCTGACTAGCGGTGGAAAACAGCACCAACCTTCTGACGCTCCAAGATGGCAGCACATGCTGCTAGCCGACGATAGAGGGCAGCGGCAGTCGCCAGTAAACAACACAGGCCAGACTCCTGCCTCCAAAAATGGCCACCGGATCACCGAAAAGGAACAAGAGCAACGCCATCGCCAGGTACCAGGGCGTCGGGTCTTCGTAAAACCAGTGTCCGATCTAACGGGGGGGGGGGGTAGCCTTACCGGACACCACCTCGTGGGGGCCGCGTCCGCCTCAGGTTGTCCCGTCTCTTCTGGTGCCATATTGCGGCACTCGCCCAGATCTTGTAATGGGCCCGGTACTGTTGTCTGATGTTCATTGTCCGTTATACAGTCTGTTGCGCGCTGCCGTCCAACGTCTTCCAAACCGAGCTGTGCCGTCTCCATGGCTGGTGTTGTGCGTTCACAGGAGGCGGCTGAGAAGCGGGGCCAGACGGAGGCTCTGCAGCAGCTGGAGCAGTCGCGGCTGGACGAGATCCTCAGCCTGTGCGCCGAGTACGACAGTCAGATGTCCTCGCCGCAGCCGCCGGCGTCGCGTCCCCCCGACTCGCCGGCTCCCGTTCACAACGGGTAAATCTTCCTCACCGACCCCCTTTACAGCGGGTAAATCTTCCTCACCGGCCCCCTTTACAGTGGGTAAATCTTCCTCACCGACCCCCTTTACAGCGGGTAAATCTTCCTCACCGGTCCCCCTTTACAGTGGGTAAATCTTCCTCACCGGCCCCCGTTCACAGTAGGTAAATTTGCCTCACCAGCTCCTGTTCGCAAAATGTATATCTGTCTCACCGGCCCCGAGCGCGACGGGTGCATCGTGTACCACTTCCTGTCTAATATAGCTCATCTCCATCACCAATGTCCAGACATGTTACGTATGTACATCATCGTTACCGGCTTTTATTCGAAATGAATGCGTTTTCTCATTCACTCTTGTAAGAAACAAAAATATTTACATATACACCCCTTGTATGCAAGGCAAGTCGGACAGGTCAAGCATATTTAGCCTCACTTGATCTAACTCTTGCTGTGTAACAGCGCATCGCTCTGTCTGTGTTCGGTACCCAGTACTGGCCGTCCGTGGCCGCCAGCGCCAGCCCGACTCGCGCGTCTGAGCCGCCGCGCTGCCGTTCCAGGATCAAGACGAACGGCTCGCTGCCGCGCGACCGGCGGCGCTCGCCTGGCCCTGTGACGCCGCCCGAGACGCGCCGGCTCCCCGGCCCCGAGGAGCCTCCCGCCGCCCTCCGCAGCCCTTACGAGAACGTCTGCCGTCTGGTGTGCCCGCGCAGCCCGCGCACGCGCATCCGCACCACGCTGCAGCGGGCCGACGAGGGCGAGCTGAGCGCGCCGGCCGGCGCCGTGTACATGGTGCCGCCGCCGCCGCGGCCCCTGCGTCCACCCCGGCCGGCCGCCGAGCGGCAGAGCGGGCGGGCCGAGGTGGAGGGACCCGGCCAGCAGCCGCAGCTCAGGGCGGAGAAGGAGGCCGCGCTGTCGGCGGTCAGTGGGAAATCTCAGCTGGATTTGTCGGAGTCTGTTTGCAAAACTGATTTCTTTTTTCATGTGAATGTAAAAAGGGTTCCCCTATATGCAGCATGAGACAGTGAACGTGTTCCCGCAATGTAGATTTGGTGTCCTTTTCACTAAGGGGCAATTTTAGGCAAAATGTTCTGTTGCTTTTGACGTCCGTCTTTTTTGGAGCAAGCCGCCGTTAACTCGAAATATGAGCACAGCGCGAACTTGGAGCCGAAACTGACGAGCACTAGGTTGTAGTTGCGACCCACTCTCGTCGTCCATGCGTCCTCGCAGGCTGACGTCGGCTCCGATGACCGTAGGCTGTGGGAGATGGCCCTGGGGACGCCGCTGTGGAAAAGACGCCGCACCAGTCAGCGGAAGCCGACCCAGGGAGCCTGACTGCCAAGTCACTCGCTGAAGACAAGTCAGCCCAGTTCTCGCGACCCGACGCCTCGGCTGGCGGGCGCGAGTCATCCGGCTCTCCTCGAGTCAGCCAGCGAGACGAGCCAGGTCCGGACAGGCTCGGCCGGCTCGGCCACGCCGAGAGCGAGCTCTCCGAAGAAGTCAGAGAGGTGAGTTTGCAGCGATGTCGTCGGCCATGATTTGCACAAGATCGCCGAAAAACGACAAGAGGTGATATTACGTAATGCGCATTGTCATGGATGCACTGAATGTAAAGTTTAACTTTCCGAGGTTCGCAAGTCCAGTGCAGAGCTTCAATGTGTCTTATTTACGTCAGTCACGTTCGGCCATTACCAGTAACTTTCCCCGTGCTCATGATTGAAAGCTGTTAAAACTACCAAATCTAAACGCTGAAAGAGCACAGATGAAGGGAAACTTACGTCTGTGTCCCGTGTCCTGACCGCGGACTCCGGACAGCTGAAGGACCAGAGACGGATAGCCTGCAGGAGGCTATCGGAGCTGCGTCAACAAGAGCTGACTCTGAAGCACCAGCAGGCTGTACTCACCAAACAGGCAAGCACGGCTGTGAAACAACTCACGTGCCGGATAGTTTCAAATCTTTATATGGCATCTAAAGCCTACCAACCAGAGCCGGAACAAGAGGACTTATTTGGCTTCTGCTTCGGCGACGCACTAAAGCGCGCCTTTTCCATATTCTGTAGAGAAGGCTGGATTCGTCCTGAGAATACGATGATTCCTTGGGAAATGGCCCACGATTCCACACAAGGCCTCCGCAGTTCCCAGCTTCCGAGACGCCTCTGATCTTTCCTGGCCAGCCTTATAATCCCATGTGGCTTAGGCATTGTTCCCCTTTTTCTGACCCCATCTGGCCATCTTCCGTCAATCGCGTTGGGGACATCGCCTTCCCGTCTGTGACCATGTGCCCAACTGCCGCACACTGTGCCTTTACCTGCCTCCTCGTGACCGTTCTGCCCGTGCTCAGCTGGAACTGGACCACGCACTGCTGGAGGTGGAGGTGGCCGCTCACGAGGGCCGGCTGCAACAGCTGCAGGCTGAGCTGGTCAGCCAGCGCCAGACGGTCGCCGCCCGGACCGACGCCTGGGAGGAGACCCGCCGCCGGAGACAGGCCGAGACGGACCAGGTCAGCGGCGCCGTCACGCCGTCACGGTGACGTCACGACTCGGGTCACCGGGCCTCGGATGCCAGATAGACGTCGATTTTATTGGAGAACTAACAGCAGAGGACGGCTGCGCGTTATCAGTTCACGACGTCCTTTTTCTAGATGATGCCATTTTCCGACCAGGCGTCCCCTCGTGCGGTCCGTCTGATCCGTGTCGACACGTATGCCACGCTCGTGTGCCTGCGCTGCGATCTCTGCCCGTCTGCCTATACAGTCGACGGCTGTTTACTGTGCGCCCTGACCTGCCCCGACCTAACGTGACCTCACCTGACCTGACCTGACCTGACCGGAGGCGGCGGTTTCAGCTGGCGGCTCGGATAGTGGTGGCCGAGGCGGAGCTGGAGCGTCTGGAGCAGCTCAGCGAACAGTTCCGCGGCTCCACCGACGACGAGACCAGGCTGCTGGAGAAGCTCAAGTACCAGCACGAGCTGGTCGAGCAGGAGCGGAAGGTGGGCTGCCAGCTGACGACCGTCTCTCGGAGAACGTCATGCTTTCGACCACCGACATTTTATGAATTCTAAGTCAACAACCACGATCCTGCTCAGCGACCTGTCAATCATTCCTCTTGCTTGATTGGCAGGGGAGACATTTGTTGGAATGATTGTATGTTACGTTGATGCCAGTGACCGCATAATTTTTTACCGCAGAATCACGAAGACCAGGAGTTCCATGACATGGAGGACGACGTGGCTTGGGAGGCCGAGAGGGAGGAGCTACTCCTTCAGATCGATCAACTAGCATCGTTGATTGCAGACACCCGAGTACGGCTTATCCATATTATTACCTCATTTCCTGGGCATTGTACACCAGGCGGACGCCGCCAGAACGATGAACATACATGTTCATGCTTCAGTAATACGTCGTATTACGCAGCCGACGGTCATCTAGTTTCTGTTTACACGTCCCTGGGCTCGCCTGCGGTAATTTGGACCGGTCGTTTTCGGGGCTCAGCCAGTACGGCTAGATTGCCTGACCGTACCTGAGACCGGGGCTCGTGCCCACGTGTAAGACAGTCACCATTTCGCGGAAACTTTGTAATGTCGTATCCCGAAACTGAGGTGACATTAATGGCTAAAACCTGGGGTGGATCCAACATGCCGCTCGTGGAGGTTCGCCCTCGTCACGATTTTCCTGGTTTTAACTCGGCGGTTGGCTGACGGGAGCTGGAGACTTGTTGCCATAATCGCGCCTCCCCCTTGAAATGTTAGTCCGCACGTGGCACTTGTCGAGCGAGAGCGCGGATGGCTCCGATAACAGTTTCCTCTCCGCGGCCAGGGCCGAGCTGAAGGGTATCCGGAACCAGCAGAGCAGTCTGACAGAATCGATCCGGCCGGAGGCAGAGGCCATGGAGCAACAGCACAGGGAGATCGCCAGAGAAATGTGTCTGGTGGGTGGTGCGCCAACGTCGTGACTAAATCACTGTCCGACAAAACCTCGGTCTTTAGGTGTCGGTCCCTTGTGGCATTATAAAATGAGACGTGTTATTGCACATTTGACCGTATGGCTGCGTCTGTGATGGGCCGACAGGAGCAGGATAAACTGAAGAAGACGCAGCGTCGTCTCAGCAGTCTCTCCCAGTCAGGGGCGGACGGTGCCGCCGATGGCCTGGGCTTGCAGGAACCGGACGTCTCCTCCGACCTGGAGGAGGTCAGTGCCACACCCACTCCTATCATCCGACCGTCAACTGATTATTGCTGTCCTTTGGTCTATACGCTCGTTCGATGGGTCGACCAGTTCTGTTATGATGCAGCTAATGTCTGCCAAAGCTTGTTACAGCTTACGGGCTTCCACCGCCGTCGTCTGTAAATCTCATCACCATCTCAATGTCCGTCGTTTGGAGCTCTGATTGAAATCTTCTGAGCACTGGGTATTTTCCTCTGAATGTTGGCTGTATTCATCTGATTGTCCGTTGTAGCTCTGGTGTCCGCCTCCTGCAAAATGGCGTCCGTTCTGCAACTGGTCGCTGCCGTCTTCCGAAAGTTCACCGCCGTCTCCCTGTCTGATCTGATCTGATCTGATCGCCGTCTGATCGCTGTGACTCTGACCGAGCGTACCCAACTTCTGACACACCGCTGCTGTTGTCTGTTGAGCTGGAGGATTTCCGCTGTCCTACGGTTGTCTTAGCGCTGCGGTCTTTTAAAGTCTTACATACTTGCTGTTTTCGAATCCCACCGTGCTGTTTGTTTTATTACGATGCGATGTGTTCTTTGTTTTACGTTGATTTTCACGTCCCTGTTGCCTTATGCAATTACGAAGAACATGTAGCAGCAAAACATAAGATGGGCACATTAAAACCACCAGAAGTCTCTTGAAACGCAGATTCATTGTTCGCAGTCCATTAGTATTTAAATATTCCCGAGGCTTACTTTGATTACCCCATGTCTTCCCACCAGGTAGATGTTTCTTCATTGGAGCTAATGCGAGGGATCAAATTGAGCTGCAAAGAACTGATAAGCAACGAAAATGGTGAGTGGGCCTTTGAACTCAGATTCGTTAACTTCCAGTACGAAACCTTGTAATGTCCGCGTGCCGAGATGCCATTTGACTACGGCCCTGAGGCACGTGCCCACCGTAGGCTTCCTGTTTTAGCCTGATTTAGCCTGATGTGATGTCTCACGTCACGTGACATGCCTCACATGGTTGACTGTTATTCCTGTGATGGTATTCTTCGACATATTTGGCGGAATCAATCAGTTGCCTGCAGGTCTACCGTTCCGCCAAAAACCGCCATCCTCGTTCTTCGGTTACGAGTTCTATACAGCTCTGTAACATGCATGCTCGCTGTTTTGTCAGACATTTTGAAGACGGAGGAGGAGCGTCGTCCGGAGCAGAAGCTGGAGGAGTCACAAAATCGCCTGCAGGACCAGGTGACGGGCCAGGGGCTGAAGGACCTGCCGGAGCGGGCGTCGCCGGAGCCTCAGAAGCGTCTCCAGGCCGAGATAACGGCCAGCTGGCCCGACAGCTGTCCGGCGCAGGCGTTGGAGGAGCTACAGCGCCGGCTGCAGGCCGAGATAACGACCAGCTGGCGGGAGAGCGGGAAGCAAGAGACGGCCAGGCCGTGGCCGAGTTCGGCCGACAGTGACGGCTCGGCAGACTCGGCCGTCAGCTGCGGCAGCGGCGCCGGCGGCCGACGGTTGGTGCTCAGCTGTCCTGATCGGCGTCAGTCCTGCCGGCACACCATGGCTTAGGCAGTATGGGTCGCGAATCTTGGCGGTGTCTTTAGTTTTTATGCCTTTATTCGCGAGTTTTCTCGTGACAATAAGAAAATTCGGAGACCATCTGGCGAATGATTGGTCTTAGTCAATGACGACTAATGTATAAAAGACCTGGCTCGGAACACTGACCACCTCAAGCAGCATGAGAACTAAATATGTTGCACAGCATACGAAGAAAGAATTTCGTATGCAGCAAAACGCATTTCCCACGTTTCCATTTATTCTTCAAGTTCGCCTCACCTGGAGCTAGTTGAGCCGTTACCCCGACGATGTCTTCCAGCTCACCACCCATTACGCACGGGAGGGACGACAACAAGCCGTGGAGCCCAGCCTCCACCAACCAGCCGTCACCAGTCGACGACAGCGACGGCCAGTCTCGACGAATCAGCTCTGACGCTGACGACTCGCGACCCCGCTCCGTCTCGGACGTCTCGGCTGTGACGGACGAGGAGCCGGTGAAGCGGCGTCCGAGGTCGGCGCTCACGGTGAGCAGTTCGTCCTGCGGTGACGCAGGTGACGCAGGTGACGCTGTGGTTTTTCTGGGACAGCATGACGCGGTGTCCAGCAAGGAACCATGCTCTTTTATTGCTTATTGTCTTTTTGTTTGTTTAAGAGAACATCACAGACCTCGCATTGACCGAACGCAGAACCCTCGTCAAATGGTACCCGGGAGGATGTGATGAAAAAGAGAAGATGAAATAATGCTTTATGAGAAAGACAGTGACAAACAGCACACATTTAATAAACTTCTTCCGTGGTACCATGGCTGGAGATTTCCGAAAAATATTTGGGGGAGGGGTCCACAAGGAATTTTAAACCGTTTCTTTCCAGTCAATGCCGTAGACCTAATGCAAAAACATTGGGGGAAATGTGCGGACCCCCTCGGGGTCGCTAGCCATCTTGATAATGTTAACCGCACTTTTTATACTCCGAAACCTGAATCATAAGAGCTTCCGTGGCCAGGAGAGAGAAGTCATGATTTAGCACTTTCATTACAGTATAGAAAGCTACCTACTCGTAGTCTTGATTACGACGGTCACGTGAATCGTTTACCTAACGCTCTGTCGCGTTACTACGTCGTTACCAGCGCGCTACTACGCCGTTTTCCTGGCACTCCTGTTAAGTGTCGTTCATCCTCAGGCTCAGCAGCGACCACTCACGCGCTACCTACCCATCGCAGACCAGCAGTTTGATCTCAGACGACATGTGGAGTCGGCAGGTAAGGGCCCAGTGGAAACCTTTGCTTGCGTGCTTCGTGCTTTTACGTCTACGTCTTCAAACGTAGACGTAAAAGTGCTGAGCCCAAACTGTTGCGCATTAGTCACCTTAGGTTTGCGGGGTTGATTTTAAAGTTTCTCCCAGCTCTGCCTATGCCTGTGACTGAAAAGGTAACACCACACTATCGGTCTTGTTTCCTGTTGCAGGCCACCAGCTGGAGTTGTGCCCGCTGGTGTTCGTTACTCGACACGCGTGCCGGGGCTATCTTCACAAGCTCAGCTCTCGCTTCCGCTCGTGGCAGAAGCGCTGGTTTGTTTTCGACCGCTGCGAGCAGAGGCAAACGTTTGCGTACTTCGCCGACAAGTCGGAGAGCAAGGCAAAGGAAGAAGTGCCGTTCCAGGTACTGTATCACGCGAATGTGGCGAATTCGACGACTACTGACTTTTTCACTTTCTGAAATGGCATCAGAAGTATTTTAATGTTTTGCCTGACGAGAAATGTGCACATAGGTCATGCACCGCGTGAAGAGGGCACATGTACCGAACCAAACGACCTTGCGCGTACCAAACCTTCTGATGAGGTTGTTATAAGCTGGTTCACTCAAATTTCGTTGTTTTTTCTTTGTTTGTTTGTCGCCGCAGGATACCGACTGGAATCAGACACATCCATGTCGATAACGGTACTTTGTTGGAGCCACGTACATCGTCAGGCGACCTTATCAGGTGACCTGGACTTCCCAGGCCAACCTCTGACTGTCTCGACAGGCGATAGAAGAAGTGTACGTGGACCACCTGAAGTCTGGCCGTGGCGGCACGCTGAATACCACCTTTTGCGTCAAGACCACGAGCCGCACCTTCCACCTGATGGCGCCCAGCCCGGAGGCCATGCGGATCTGGGTGGACGTCATCATGACAGGCGCCGAGGGACACGACGCGTTCGGTCATCCCTGACGTCATTATGGCGGGCGCCGAGCGACTTGACGTCATCATGACCGACGTCATCATCGCTCGTATCGAGAAACATGATCAGGATATATCTGGCGATTTCTGACGTGATTGCTTCTGGCGCAGAGGGACTCGACGCTTTAATCGAACTTTGGAGTCCGGCCAGTTGGTCAAAATGATCCAGCATGGCGGCAAACAGAACCGGCCTCTGTTTTTCAGCTGTCGTCGTCGCTGTCCGGAGAAACTGGTCTGCTGGCTGTGCTCTGTTCAGATTAGGACACGATCAAAGAGCTTCGTGGTTTTTCACGTGCCACATACGCGTGAATGTGGCTGCGCGCGTGTTCGTCAGCTGTTTGCGCTTTAGTGTGCGTGATCGTACTTGGGCGTCATTGTGTGCACGCGCGGTGTGCGCACGTGCATTGGCACGCATTTTATCGCTGCATCCTGAAAGCACACTCGCCCGGAGCCAAGGGCTCATCCAGATCAGGAATTAAGGGGCGGGCAGACGAAAAGTCCCATCGGCCGCTATGTGACGTAGCTCGAAAACAGTATGAACGTCCACTCATGTAGGTCTCAACCTGTTTTGATGCCTAGTGATACAAATGAAGAAAAGCTAGTGGCTGAACCGTTTCTCCCCTATACGCTACAGTCTTTATTGCATTTTTTATCATTTCGACCAGCGGGGTTAGAGAGGCACCGAGCCCGCAGCCCAGCCGGGTGAGAAAGTGCCTGACGCCGAATTGTGACGCAACTGCTGGACTGCATAAAACGTCGGCCGTAAATCAAATACGTCTCTTTTCTGACGTCTGTCCGAGAACTTCAGCACGTTCTACGTCTCGCGATGAACAAGGTTGGTCGTGCGTTCTTCATACTAATAGTCAAACTGTACTCGGAGCGTTGAGGCTTACATACCTAATAGCCGCTTTTCTTGCCTTGAAACCCAGATGTGCCTTTCTTGCTTTATAGCCTGTTATTCTTGCCTTGATACATAGATATGCCTGATTTTTTTTTGTATTTGCACTGTGTTATTATATGTAAATCTGCATATTCTTGTACCGCCTTGTTTTTATAACGGAATACCATTTACTAATGCTGATCGTGCTGGCGTATTTTCCATCACAACCAGATGTTTTTTGGCGTGTGGAGTTTGCTTTCGCATAACTGACTGTTCTGTTTTAGTATCGAAATAGGACTAGTTATGTCTGAGGGATGTATTTTAAGCACTCTGTAATGGCTTGGTCGGCCTGTTAATTCTGTCACAACTGCGTGACGACTGCTGGAACACAGTGCATACACGGCAGAATGCTTTTAGAGTTAAGACAAAGGCAATTCCTAAGGCAATTATTTCCATGCAATGTCTTAGTGCTGGTGATAAATTCTCCTAGTTAAGAGGGAAGAGCGAGGTAGATTCTCCTGCAGCCTCCCTCTCCCCCGCTTCTGCCGTCCGTGACCTCATGTCGGACGAATTCCTGCATCATTGTCGACATTTTCCACTTATTCATGCTAGTCAGTCGCTCAGCCTGAGGTAACAACGGAGCAACAGCCATTTACTGATCCAAGTAATGGGTTTGCACGCTTTTCTGACGCTAACCATCGGATAACGCCAATAAAACGTCCCATCTGACGGGCAGGATCCACGCCGCGAGGTAGAGAGTGCGCGCGAGCGGGTCTTGCTGGAAGGGATGCGCCGACAGTGCAGCTGATCCAGCGGCATCCTGTGCCGTGAACGCACCACTGAATGATCTAAACTCTGCCAAAACTCTGTGGTAGAAACAATGGCCCTTGTTGACTGGCAGGGTAACGCGGGCTGTGAAGACGCTCGAGGCCACAGTCATGGAGCCGCCAAAAGCATTGCTTAGCTCTCACCTCTGGCATCACGCACTTAGCCTGCACTTCATCAAGATCTGACTTTGTCCACTGACGTACAAAGATATTTCAACCGGAGTTTATTCACTTCAACCTGTGCACCCACGCACACACTTCCCACACGTAAATATTCGAGATAATTATATGATACATCCCGAGCTGCAAAGCCCATTTGTCCCGTTCATTTGGACCAGTCCCAATGAGATCCAGGAAGCACCCCGCTAATGCCCCTGCTGAATAAGTCGCTCCTTCACGGCACTGACGTCTTAACACGCACTACCTATCACTGCTCTATGGCCGTCTCTTCATGGCACTCCCGATCTCCGTAGTCCCCAGACTGCCGCTGCAGCACTCTTTCTTATTATCTTGCAGGCTTGTACTTCACAGGCTGATTACGCCGGTTTCGTCTACCTCGCCGGTTGCGCCGACTCCTTCCAGTTGACTGGTCTCGTTGACTTGAACGTTTCACAGCTCTCACTGGTTTCACCATATCGCCGCTTCATGCTCGCCACCGTCACCTGCCGGTCACAGACCGCATCAGCTCTGACACCGGGCCCGAGCTGTCCGTTTCAGCCGCTCGCACGTCAACACGACGGTTCAGCTAGACGTCCGCCTTCCGCGTGACGCTGACAGAGCGTCTCACCTGCGGCGGCCGCTCAGAACGTGGTCCTGGCGCTAATGGTGCCCACGATCCACTTGATGTACTCGGTGACGTCGGTGTAGATGCCGGGCAGGTTGGGCCGGCCGCAGCCGATGCCGGCGGAGACCACGCCCACCACCTGGTACTCGCTGGCCGTCTCGACGATCAGCGGGCCGCCGCTGTCCGCCTGCGGGAGGGAGGAGGGACGTCCAGTACGCCGGCGGCGGCGAACACCCGACCGAACTGATGCCGATGCTGTGACGCTGCGGTGCGTCGTCTTTATCGCCGCAAGTGTGTAAGGTTACCGCGTCTGGTTATTTTTCAAGAAATGTAGCCTGAACGACTCGGACGGTTGGCATTTAAAGATCATTTAGTTTTTGTTCGTACCTGGCAGCTGTCTTTGCCTCCTTCTTTGTAGCCAGCGCATATTTTTCCCTTGGAGATTTTGATGTTTTTCTTGGCCTCGGTGTACCATTCCTGGCACGTCTTCTTCGAAAGGACAGGGACCTCGGTCCACTGCAGAATATCTGGACGAGTGCCCACTGGAAAAATCACCTTTTTAGGAAATTTGCGATAATCAACATTTGTCTGCGCGCGCAAATGGAGGTGACCGAGGAATGTAGGTCATCGCGGTTAGCAAAAAAAAAAGCCGAACAGTCAGTTTTTTCGCTATTTGGCAATGTCTGTGATGAGCCCAGCTCTGCTTCCACGCCTCACAATGCACCACACTCACTGGACCTCCACTCGTCCAGGTAGCCCCATCCGGCCATGATGCCCTTCATTCCTGTGTACTTCTCGATTCCGGACGACGGAAGGCAGACCGGCTGCACGTAGTCGCTCCACGTCAGCTGAAAACAGGAGGGCGTGTTCAGCTCCGCATGGTTTTGACTAACGCATAACCTGGGCCTAAGCTTCAGCTTCTCAGAGAGGTTCTTCTACAGGGTCAAAAGACACTCTTTGCAAAATGTTATGGAACAAAAGGAAACGTGAACGGAATAAACGATCACATGCTTGAATGCTTTAGACTCCTTATGCAGCATTTGCTTTATTTCGTAATGAGAGAATGCAAAAAAAAAACAGCAGCTTAGCGAAGCTGTGCGTTATCTCGATCAGCCCCGACGCACGTCATTGGCAACACCAAACACTTCCCACCTTGCCAGAGAGCCGCAGCAGGGCGAGGTCGTTGTCAAACTTGCCGTCGACGTAGCCGTCCATGAGGATGCGCTCGGCGATGGGCAGGTGGAGGCGCGTCGCCTCGGCCGCGGTCAGGTTGTGGCTGCCGACGGCCACCGAGAACTGGCTCCGCGGCCGGCCGCCGAAACAGTGCGCCGCCGTCAGCACGTACTCGTCGCTGATGATGGCGCCCATGCAGAAGTGGGAGCCGCGGTGCCGCACCGACACTGACCACGGGAACTGGCCGTGGTAGGCGTCCTGGCCACCCTTGACTCGCGCCTGCCGGCCCTCCAGCTGGCGTTTGCCGCACGGCACGTTCGCCACTGGAAACGTGGCAGGGCTGTCGGTGCCACCGGCCGGATGCGCAACGCCTCACGCATTTTGGGTGCTTTTCGTGTGAGCCGCCCACACCGTCACGCAAGTTCATTTACCTCTTTATCGACGACCAGAAACTCACCTGTTGTAGGTTTAAAGTCCATGCTTGCAAACAAAACCATAGGAAGAAGTGCGCTTTTGCAGCTCAAACTTGCCAAGGCCCCTGCATTTTAATTTTTGCCTTTGTCCATTTGCGCTAACGCGTACAAGAATGTCACCATTGTATGACGGGGATCAGAGATCCGACGCTGGATAACTTGAGTTCTAAGCTCGACATTTGCACGGCAAACTCTTATGCCTGCGCGCGCCCCAATCCCTTGTCTTATCTGCCGTACTGTACTCGGAAATGCGTCAATCCTTGGATAACAAGTTATTGTTAATTTCGTAGTAGTAGAACTAATTTTGAACAGTACATCTCTGCACTTTATGTCAACCAATCACACGACAGGTATACTCTTTGGATGCTGATGTTCAAATGGAACAACGGGCGACTAATAGTGTTAAGCTAATTCAAGTTATCTATTGTGTATTTCATGCTACTCACAGTTCATCGCTCCTGCGGCTTCGAGGAGCACGCCAACAGCAGCCAGCAGCAGCACAAGTCTCGCCATTGCAACTCCCGCAGCGGCTTCTACCACCGAGCTGTTGAAACACCGAGTTTGCCCGGAGGCACTGATGATGTTCCCCCGGCATCCGTGTTTAAGTACGCCTGGGTTGTGCCATTGGCGCCCGGCCGACCCGCGCAAGGTCACTTCCGGTCAAATTGGAAGCGTTTGCAGGGCTGCAGGGCGCTTCCGTCGGCTGCGTGTGGTGCCGGCCGCTGAACGCTGCCCGAAGGCCCGCTCATCCGGCCTGCGGCGGCCGTGGCCCTGACCAAGGCCGCAGCAGGTGCCGGCCGTGCAAAACGCCGCCGTGTACCGCCATGTTCGCGGAAATGTTTGCGGAAACGTTCGGCGACGCCGGTGCTATTTCAGGGACGCTGCGCACACGGCGCACTGTTCGCTAATTGGACGGAATTCGACGGCAGAATCCAAAAACACATTTAGACTAGTTTTTGCACCGGGATTATGATTTCGACATACGCCAGGGTTAATCCAAACTGCTGGACATGGCGAATCATCAAGGCACGTAAGTTGTGCACACACACACACACACACACACACACACACACACACACACACACACACACACACACGAGGAACAAATTATGCCTTTGTTTGGCCTTCACTGTTTACGTATCCCTCCAACCTCGGATAAACCGCCTGATTGGTTGCAACGCGAGGCCACCCAAGTTGACTGCGTCTTCATGTAACTCAACATCAACAAAACAAAGCAATACCCATTGAGCGAGTGTCGCACTCATCCGTCACTTTTCCTCACCCGGCCACCGGGCCCAGACGCGACCCACGAGGATTGAGCCAATCCACTCGACCCTCTCCAGGGAGCGAGGTTCAATAAAACCGTCTCGCCGAAGCCTTCCTGTAGAGAGAGCTGGAAATAAGATGCTGGTCTTGGAAACCCTTTAGGTAATCTTTGTTGTGCAAGTACAGTGGATGCATCTTTTATCAAACTGAAAATGCAGTGGAGTTGTGTTTCACTAGAAGTCACGGCATTAAGATATCTTTCACGGTACAGCTAATCTTGGTATTTAGAGGCGCCGAGGAGTTCAGTCTATTTTGAGCTTTACTTCAGTCAGCCAGTTGGAACGTGACGGAAATCGGAAAAGCGGTCATGCCTGGACCAGATGGAGTGTTCCTGTGCTGGCACGCGATTGCAATCTGTCAAGCATTACAAATTGTCCGACGTGATTCCATATACTGATTGGGTCAAGCTGCTACGCGTGTCTTGCACTACAAACTGCAGCATCATCGACAGAGGTGTATGAAACGCTGAGAGCTGTCTGCGGTCGCGAGGAAGACGCTGTCGCCGACAGTGGTCGACAGTATCAGACGCTGTCGCCGACAGTGGCCGACAGTATCAGACGCTGTCGCCGACAGTGACCCGTATCAGATCATGCCGGAGTGTCAATGGTCCTAAATTAGACCGTTATGCAAAGGCTCGCGAGGTCATTATTTTGGGATAAATGATGTAGGTTAACGATCTAGAGGGGTTCCTGGCTACCAGCTATAATATATGGAGTCCTGTTAAGTTTCACTGAATTAGGCGTTGGATGGTAATTGATGCACTTGACATAACGCATCTGGATTCCGGTAGTTTGTCCTATGATTATGTTTGCCACTCGATAGACTGTTCTATGGTTATTGTAAGCTGACCAGCGTCCATCTTTGTGTTTATAGCGGCTTGGAAAGCATCGCCGACGACAGATTCGACTTCGAAACTCTAACGTTCAATGAGAACACCACACCCATCTCGTTAACGAAAGACCTATTTATCCAGTACTGCACATGAGACCAAGTGAGTATGTTCTGGCTGTATGGCCTCCATCTCGTTCAGAAGTTACATGGTTCTCCTTCCATCTTCATCATATGGTTTGAACTCAGATAGCCAAATCGCATGTCCTGACAGACTACATCGTAATTATATATACATATATATATATATATATATATATATATATATATATATATATACATACATATACAAACACATATACATGTATATATATATATGTAACATATATATATATATATATGTGTGTGAAGAGAACCCACACTTCGAAGTCGCATATTATGTATTAAAACTCATCGTTTCGAGCCATCTCGGCTCGAAACGGTTAGTTTTAGAGACAGGGAGGGATTTATCAAAAAGGATATATTAACACCGGAGAGATATACGGGTTGGAAACGAAAAAGTGCCAACACCCAGCCCTAAACATGCAGGAACACTGCTTGGGAAATACTAAACGTGCGATACGTTCCCATGACTAAAATGTTGACTTTTTTCATTTCGTCCTAGTAGAAAACGTAAACTGTTACTAAGAAGAACCTTTAATCGTAGCACATGCTTTGATATACGTATGTAATTTAAAAACTTCCGCTGCCTGACCCCTCAACAAATGAGTATTGCTTGAAAATGTCTGAAGGAAGACGAAACGTCCCAAAATGACTATATCTCAATGAAATACCCAACGTCAACCAGCCTATAAACCAAAAAATCCGAAGTCAAGACAGAAACCAAAAAAAACATCTGATGTTTGTAATTATAGTTGACTATGCAAATGCGATTTGAGTACATGTACCAATCTAGCATGACACATGAATAAAATTCGTATGGGGCTGTGGCTAGCAAGCGTTAGCAGAAAAGCACGGGGGGAAATCAGACGGCTTCATTCACATCGTTCCACCATGGTGTAATTCGGGCACAACAGGGGGACATGAAAACATTTTGAGACACTTTCAAATGCTAAACTTTTTGATCGCTTCCGATCATAATTCCACTGAACCACATCTAAGCAAATTTAGAACATGAAAATCGAACATTTTACATACAGAAAAACCGGCTGAAAGTTGAAAATTGCTGTGTTTTTCCATTTGTCTCCAAAGGGTCTGGGATCTTGTAATGGTTTGATCACATCGTGAAGCACATATACACGAAAAGAAAACATGAAATTGGATATTGAACAAAGCATAAAGATGTGTTCCTATATGTGGGCCTACTCTAGCTCTCAAATATTGCTTCGTTTGACCTGGGCGTCGTGTGAATTAATACACTGCAAGGTGCTTACATCTGTTTTTGAAATAAAACTTTCTGCAAGATTGTAAAAAATGAAACTCATCAGTACCAGCAGAAACTACTGTCGTAAAAGACGGGGAAATGTTGCAAGTTTGCAAGTTTCTTGCAAGCTTCGGCTGCAAAATTTTGCCACTTAATGATCTGTGGTCTGTTTTGTCTCTTGGGTCCGGGGCAGCCGGCAGCCGGCCCAACTCGGTCTATTCGCGACACAAATAAAATTTAGCCAAATATATCATACTGGGTATGAAACGAAAGACGTTCTTCTCGTTTTTTATGCATCAGTCAAAATGTTTTAACAAATTAACCAAATGGCCTTCACGTTACACTGCGTGATGTGCTGAAAGTCAAAAGGTTTGTTTTCGGTGTAAGGTTTCACTGAACATTTAGGCTGTGAATCACATTGGTAATGCTCAGTGTCATAACAAACCCAGTTGTATTATGACTCACACATTTGAATATTAACCCTATTCCCGGCAGGGGGGGGGCGGAGTCCGCCCCCCTCGGGTTTTTTGCTTGCCAATTCCAGGCTTTTTAACGCAGCTTCACGAAACTTGGTGACTTTTCCTAGCTATTTCTTCTACGCGCTGTGACAAAATTTCGAAATTCTATTTTGCTCAGGGGCGGAGCCAGGCAACGTTTTTGGGAGGCACCTCAGGCCATTTTTGGCCATGTTGAGGGTAAAAGGAAAATGTCTGCCAAAAACAGAGTTTTTAAGATAGAACTTAAAACTTTATATGAATGTATAGCTAAATAGTCGGGCAATGTGCATATGTAATTTTGTTTATCTGAGGTCACTTTACAAGGTCAGGTCAAGGTCAAAAGTCAAAATTTGTTTTTTTGCAATAATTTCGGCGCCGTTTTTTCAAATGCCAAACCTGGAATCTAGATGACGTAGAAAGGTGCTCTCTACTTGTGTACCAAGTTTCAGCTTGATATCAGACTGGGTCACGGAGCTATGACCTAAAATGTCAGTGCGCGTACCCTATATCGCAAAAACAAAAAATGAATTTTTTGGAATAGAGCGAATTCAATCGGTTAAAAACGTTTGCAGATAATATTGAATGCACACGACACCATTCCAGGTGACCCCAAGGTCACTGGAGGTCATTTAAGGTCAAAGGTCACAAGTTGATCTGAAGAGCGTGTGACCATGACAGTTCCCCCTTTTTCATGTCCCTGGCACCGCCTATGCTAACATTATACAAACATTGTAATGCGATTTGTACTTCTTTAGCATAACATAACTAGCAGAAGCTAAAAAAGTGTTTTGGCCTCTTTTGCTCATTCCGTTATTAGAAAACTAATCCCCCTATTTTTGAAGCCCTGTGAACGCCCATGAATTTTCTCAAAATTTCAAATTTGCATACCCATGGTAAAAGCCCTATCCATAATCTCTCGATTCATGTCAGTTTCATCGAAATCGGTCCATAAACAACGGAGTTATAAGAAGTCAAAAAGTACCCCCCATTTTGACATTTTTGCCCCCCTGTATCCACAAATTTTAAAATTTTGAAAATTTCTTTTTATAAAAATGTAGTTCACGTCACGGCAAATCGATTGCCGTTTGTTGCAATGAAATCAGACAAGTAGTTCTCGAGATCTCAGGGGGGGGGGCCGAATCCGCCCTCCCCTGCCGGGAATCGGCCATACCGTCTAGCCCTCCGGGAATAGGGTTAACCCGTCCCCGACTGGGGGTGGCGGTTGACCGCTACCCTGAGGTTTTTCTAGTACTGCGAGAGAACAAACAAACGCAGCGCCGTGAAACTTGGTGTACCTTTTGCTTGATTATTTTTACACCTTGCATCACGGTTTTGACTGCAAGTCAGGTGTTCGACCCAGGTTAAGTCAAACGGACCTATGTCCAAAAAAGTTCAGCGTCCTGTAACTTTTTCGGAAAACAACATATCACAATAATACTTTCAGGGATTAGTGAAGTTTACAGATGCAACAAATCTGCTATCTCAGATGTTTCGGAATTTTCTGGGTTATTGACCTAAGGTCAAGCTTATTTTTGACAAATGTCGTTTTTTTCGGAAATTGCCGGAATTTTTCATAACATTTTTAGTGTGGAGTGAAGCAGACATCTAGTTACCGACATTGGACAAAGTATCAAAGACTTCCAGCCATTGACCTGAGGTCAGGTCACGAATAACTGTTGTGAGCCAAAAGGTATCACCGTCAAAATCAGCGATGAATTACTCAGAATGGGTAGAAAATAACAGAACTGGCTTGCGCAGACGTAAGTAATACAAAGAACCTCAAAAAGTTTGAAAAAATTGCATGTTTTGGCTCGCGAATAAAGCTCCACCAATTGTGTAGATCAGTAACTAATGAATTTTTCCATAATTTAAGCATGAGAAACCATCACAAGAACCACTAAGATCAATACAGTTTACATGGATACGCTTATGTCGCAAAAATAAAGGAGCGCTAAACTTAGTTCCCGTTAATTCCTCACTGCATACGGCTTTGGCGTCCGCCGACAACCGGCATGAAAAATGACGTGTCTTTAGCTCAACGTTTCGGCGTATATATTGAACAAATCTCAGAAATTAGACGTGTACCGGCATCTGCGAACCTTTACTTGTCCGTTGGTGCCTTTACCTATGCGTTATTAGTCACAGCCCTTGAGATTCAGGCCTCATGTTTGTTTTGTTTAAATTGTTTCTCGGTCTCATGCAGTCGGCTATGAGAAAACATATATAGGACGTAAATTGCTTACATATTATCTAAAACTAAAAGTGAGACCAGTTTCGAGCTCTACACGTCACCAGCTTTCCAACAGTGTGCTTATTTGTATCGTGCGACCAACCGTTCGTAAGTTAGAGGGAGAGGCCAACTGTCCCCCCTCCAGTCGGGCGTGGTCGTCGCCGACCCACGGTCGTGCGCGGATTAAGCTGCAAATTCTAACTGGTCTGCCAATGATATGTCATCACTTTTGTCTCTCCGATACCGGACTATCGTCTGCTGACGGACGTCGTCAGTCTCCTGTGGACCCTTTTGCGAAGCAAATACAACTTAGGCAGATACATCAAATTGGGTATGTTTGTATTTTTTATACATTTGATCCAAACGGTTTTGATAGCGCGATGTTATGGAGCGGAGTCCGTGCTAAGCAAAGTTTTTCGCCTTGACTCCGACTCCCTGCACCCAATCGCGCATACCCATTTGACGGCCAGTGTGTGGCGCAAGCTTAACATACTGCTAAGGGCGCGACACGACGTAGTGACAGTCAGCTCGACCCTGTCGGTCAATTGCCAGCTAACCCGCGGGCCAAATATCGAGCGCCGAAGCGACTCGAACCTTGCCAGGATGGAGAGACCAGTGCTCCACAAACTGAGCTACCGATCACGGATATGAATCGGAAGGTAGTGTTGTTTTTTTCCACACGCAACTGTCCACGTCGTTTAACGACTACATCAAGGGGTCTTCCCGTGGGACTATAAGACATAAGCAGTATAAGTTACAAATGATAATTTCTAGTGTAAAACTTTGCTGAAGGTCGCAAAAGGAAAACAGATCATCCACGTCCAAAGGCCACGTCATGATACACCCGGTTATGAAGCTGATCATCCCTGAGATGTTCAGCTGCACCTCCTATCATTGAACGTCACGTGACCTGATTTGTCTCCGGAGTTTCGGACGGCCGGCAACATGGCACAGCCGTCCCATCAAGAGGTCCCGTCTGACGTAGGTAAACGTTTAGCTAAAGTAGACAAACTTGGTGTCCCCGGCTGACAGGAGCTCTAAAGTTAATTTATGTGTTGAAGAGACTATGGCGTCGTCGTTTCCTCCCTGGTTGGTCATGGCCATTGACCATTTATTGTGATGTGTGTCACTGACATTAAAACATGGAGATGCGTGCATCGTTGAACAGTTTGGTGGTTGCAGTAACAAGAAGAAAATAAAGAAGAGTAGTAAGAGAAAAGAAGAAAATAATAAATACTACGCTGTGATGTGGTACCCGATACAACAGCAAAAACAGTGCAGCTTGGTTGAGACTTTCCCCAAAAACATTTGAAATAACTCTGCTTCCTGAGTTAAGTTTCTGTTCGAGGCTTTCAGAAAAAGGGATAGGCATTGCCAAGATGTCTGGAAGTGATTGGACTCGGTGTACCAAGTACATGAACCATCTGGACGAGCGGTGCGGATCCATTATATTAGGCGCATCACTAGAGCACATCAAACGAAAATTGCGCGCATGGACTATATAATGGACTATATATATATATATATATATATATATATATATATATATATTATATATGTATATATATATATATACATATATATATGTATATATATACATGGTTGCCGAGAAAACTCGCCGGAACCAGAAATTTTTTATAGTATTTAAGTAAAGTGTATCTGCTCTATTTGTCTTTTTGTCTTTCCGTCTGTCTTTTTCTCTGTTTGTCCGGAAATCATTGCTGCGGCCCTGTGCCCACTGTGCCCAAGCGGGTTAGCGGAACAGCACGTGGCGGGCGCCGTTCGGAAGGTCTCGCGCGCCACAGGGAAATTTGGCGCGACCCGTCATTAACGCGGGCCGCACGCTTCAAGGGTGATTTCTTTGTCGGTAGGGGCAACACGGAATAAAATGGGACGAAACAGGAGAAGACGGGAAACGCAAACAGCGGCAAACATTTTCTCGGTTCCGGCGAGTTTTTTTCGGCAACCACCGATGAGATCGCCTGAAGACGCACCAGCTTAAAACAAAAATTGAACGGACGATCGCGTGGCATACAGCACATTTCTGTGCGCGCGGCACGCGCAACGCACAAACGATAGCAAAGTGAAAAGGCTGCTGCTGGGCGTTTTATAGGATTGGGGTGGTGCTGGCGATTCAGAGATCGCAGCGACTCGGAAGAAAACATCATGATATGGCTCAACGTATCGTCTTTTGTTCTTTCCGACAGCCGAGCACTCTCAGCCAACGGTTCGGGCGCCACGATGCCTGGATGCAGGCAGTGCACTCAATCTAGAACTCCTTATCGATTCGACTTCAATATCGCATGGTAGCTCTTGACGAATGACTTTTTGCAATGAAAATCACATCGACCTGCAAGCTGTCCTTTTGCACTACATGTCAACCCAAAACACCATCATATCATATTCAGATTAGTCTGCAATAGGTTGTCCAGTAAACCCCTGCGTGTTATAACACGGATTTATCGCCAAAAAGAGTAGAATGGTAGTTTCTATATGGCCTTGAACATACCGGCTGCAACAGCTGGCGCCATTCGCAACCAAATTAAATGAACAGCGCACGGGCGGCTCAAAATCTGGGGTCCGCGCAAACAAAAACTCGGCACATTTTGTTATCAAAGAAGTCTTGGCTTCAGAAAGCTGTCTAGGCCATCCAGGAACAGTGATTCGAAGCGGATATCCTCTCAGAAGAAACTGAACAGTACATCGCATGACGCTCTGCGCGTGCGCGTAAAAACAGTGTGAGTGTGCCGTTCATGGCCAAAGAGTAAAATGGCTATTTCCCATGTTTTCAAGTTTTCAAGATCGGATCGTGAAAGACAAATCTCTCTTTCTGTTTTATTTCCCATTATGTAAAATAAAGCAAAGTGCATTTAGAAGCAGGATCTGTTACGCAGAGGAATGTCCAACACAGAGCACGTTATCGCCATTTACGCTTATCCCGGCCCCAAAGCCCAAAACCAACCAAAGATGTCAAATGTCGTACTGCTTGAAACCGATACTTTTGAAAACCGGGCAGTTCATTGTTCACAAACCTTGCTTGACGACATGAGCCCAAGCCCTGATCTATATACTGTTTGGGTAAGGCGTGTCTGTCTTTTCTTCTGTCTTTCTATCGATAGGTTTGTGCTCTGGTCAAGGACCCAAACATGCCGAGGGATCGGAACGTGCCGCGCAACGTTCGAAAGGTCTCGTACTCTGTCCGTGAATGGGCTAACATTTGTGACGCTGAGGCCCTTCGTTGACGCTTGATGCGCGCTCCAAGGGGGATTTTTAAAGTTCAAAACGATTTGGGTATCGTCTAGAAGGGAATTGAACGCCAAATCGGGAGGCATCATGCGTACGCAGCGGTAAGTAGCAGGTGTCACGTTTACAGGATTGCGGACCAAAAGAAAAAAACGGCGTTGCCTTGCAGTATAGGCTGTGCTTTGTGCGTCGTGCCTTCTGCTTACATACTTACGCTCCTGTGCAATGCACTTGAGCGTAAGCAGAATGTAAGTATGTAAGCCTCGCGCAGGAGTGTATAACGGGATATACGTTGTTTTTATCACTCAGTTCTTACGATTAGATCCGGAAATCTGAGCGATTCGAAATCGGTATCGGTGCAAACTATGGAATGCAGAGGGGCGCAGCGACCTTACTTAACGAGGTAAACGGCGAGCCCTAGTAGCAGAAACTTGCGAAATTACCGGTTCGAAGTACCATGTGTTAGAAATGCCAACATTTGAGAATGCATAACTTTGCTTTTTGAGACATATAACGTTAGCAACTCAATCTTTATCGACGCCTAACCAGATGGAAATTGCAAGAGCTTTGCAATGAAACCAAAATGAAAGTTCCGACTTGATACATTTGGCAAAATGTTAGTTCGGCGACTATTGCTAATGTCCTCTTTTTGAAAGGCAGTTAAACCATTGTGCGTTCGTTTGGTCGTTTGGTGCGACGTGTTCGACCGACTGGAAAATATTTGGCTTAGCTTATGAAAAAAACAGACATTATCATACCCACAATACTCGAACGATATTCGATTCCTAAACTTTTCATCGTCGCAACAGATTTTTTGCATTCTGAGGAACTCAGTGTGTGGTGTTATACCCATTAACACCAGACAACTGCAATAACATTGTTGCAATCGGAACTCATACGGCGCCATTTCGAGTGCCGCCTCTTAATGTTTGAAGTAGGCCAGTAATTTTGATTCATTGAGCTCTAATGTTTCCATGCTAGGGTTGTATCATGCAAAGGAATGTCGAAAACGCCATCAGCGAGATGTTTTGATCGGCCCAAAATGCTTTAGCAAAATCAGTCCGTAGGCGGAGCATTCCCCATGGTATCATCAATTGTCCCAATAGACTCCACGAGGCCTTTGATAGTAAATAACTAGAACACCATTGGTACTGATGAAACAGGTGACTGTATTTCATGGCATCTTTGATGGCGTATTCTGCAGCGTTGGTATGACATCTGATTGTTGTGACTGAGTTTCTTTGGGTTGTTTTCAGCGTCCATAGTCTCGTCAATAGGAATCTGGTATCTGCGCAGTTCACCACTGACGGCTTCCTGGGATGACTGGCTCGTTTGGAAATGATTCGTATGGCTTTGGATCCCACTATTGGTGCGTGTTTTGCGCGGACTGCGACGCATTCCAGCCTTTGGAACCGTGTCGACGTGTCGGTAAGGAAGCGTGCTTGATATCAGCTTCCCGAGCTATTCCAGCCCATTGAAGTCGTTCCATATTTCTTCGCCTTATTATCTATAACTCCCGCTAACACGTGTGTGTATTGCGAACAGACGCTCCTCAAAACTGGAAGTGTCCTGCGCCACGTTTCAAGAGTAGGTAAAAGGGACAGTGTAAAATACAGTGGAGACGACACAATCACGAGCGAATCGAGTCCGAGATTTTCAAGTGCTCTAGGCCGGGCCGCCTAACCGCCTCTGGCAGTTGACTCCAGAGGTATCAATTTCCCTATCCACCGGTCACGGCCCGCGACTAGCATTGAAGGCAGTCAGGATCCTTTACAATTCTGTTCATTGGCGCCGTCAAACATTGACTCTGCAGTCAAGTGCAGCACGCAATATTCTTCCTAGCATATATGAATTCATCATTTCCTCCATTATATCGCTGTACTGATACTGTGGGTGTCATTCAATGTCATCGTGCTCGGTTGGGCGTTCGAGATAACCATAGGGTTTTTTACATACTTCATGGTGGACATTTCACTCAGCCGCCCTCAGCCTGCGCCGACCGGTTCCCGCGGCTGTACCCACCACTCCGGAGTTCCGCTTTCCGATTAAGATACCTACGAGAAAGGGGTATGAAGGTGTCCACTGAATGTGGAAATTATTGCTACCATCTTTCACAACGGGCTTTATTGCGCTACGTGGCGCTACGCCTTAACCAGGGCTGAAGTCTGCTGCTCATCCCGTGGGCCCGAGACACTTCAGCCTACTTGCACAGAGTCCCTGAGCTTCAGCTGAGCCTCAACTCGCCATTTCCAGGATTTCTGGAGGAGCTTCACGAACTCTCATGGATTTTGCGAGGTACTCATTCTAAGCATTATTTCAAATTTTTAAGATTTTTTATTTGCCAAGGAGGGGAATCACGTCAAGTTTTTGGGAGACACTTGAGGCATTATTGGACACTAATAACACAGAAAGGTGTTGTCAAAAATGGACTTTTAAAAATAGGACTTTAAGCTCTAGATGAGTGAACAGATAGTGCACTGGGAAAATAAACGATTTTTTGTTGGACGGAGTCTATTTCACAAGGTCGGGTCAAGGACAAAAATCAGTATGTTGTTTCATCCGATTTTTAGGGCTTATTAAAAATGGAATGTTTATTATGTAAGACGGTGTTCTTTACCTGTGTGCCAAGTCTTAGGTTACTATCGAGTCAGGTCATACAGCTTTGATTTAAAATGTCCTCACGCGTATCGTATATTACGACGGTCATGAACGGGATATGGATGAAGAGAAAGCTTGAAAACAAAACTGAAATAAATCTTACCTCAAGACCTCATACTTATCAAAACTCCACTTTCGTTTAAGTAGGCTGTTCTAGCAATCCTTCGAAATATGTTTTGTTTCGTACTGAACCGTGCAGACGTAATGTTTCCGTTAACTCGAGTACCCAGCAGTGGAATAAAAAAGGCATTTGATAGACATACTTGTTTGAAAAAACTTCCGTGGTGTTTTGCAAACCACTCATCTGTTTGGACAAATCGCAACGTTTTGCAAGACATATCATGCATTTTATTATGTAGATGGCACTCGTATTACTCTGGTGTGTACACATATAGGCATTTTTCTAACACATGGGAGTGTGGATGAATTGAGTGCAACGTCACTGCCAGTTAAATACATTTATATAAGCTCAGCCTGCATTTATATAACTTCAGAAAACACAACAAAACACACCAAGGTTTTGCCAAGAAAGGCTTGATCAATGCAAAAATAAGCAGCACCATTTGACCCTGAGATTGGCATAACAAGACCAAACAGTATTCCGCTGCGATGAACCGCAGGATAAGTAGCACTGGAGCCGTCAGAGCAGCTATCCGTGACAATGGCAACACTGCATTTAACAACACACGCTGCGAAAAGGAAACGGCAAAAACAACGCCAACGGTCACATACCAGGCTTCACATCGGTAAATAGTTGGCGCACCCTATGCGGATAACAAAGCTTGCAAACCCAGTAGTCATTTTGGAGACAACGTTCAAAGTAAAGCAAAAGGACAATACACAAAGTCAAGAAGTAGTGGGGGCCAAAGAATATGCGTCCCGGAAAAATACTGAAAGGAATATTTCGAGCTAGACTGAAGGGCTTCAGCCGGCGACGTGAGCTGACTCGGAGGTATTTCGTTCGGCAGACCAGACGCCGCCGCGTGCTGCCTAGCTGCCCGTCCCGGGGGCGTTCCGAAGGATCCAGTCCATGTACTCGTGGATGTCGGTGTAGATGCCCGGCAGGTTTGGGCGGGCGCAGCCAATGCCGGCCGACACCAGGCCGACCAGGGTGTACTTGCCTCCGTTCCTGACCACCAGCGGTCCACCGCTGTCACCCTGTCGCCAGGCAAACGCATAAGTCACGGACCATTCACACCAGGGTGAATTTCCCCCCGCTTCTGACCACCAACGGTCCACCGTTACCGCCCTGACCCATGGACGCCAGGAAGGGCCAGCTGGCCTTAGGCTTGACCTCAGACGTCAGGATATAGTCCGGCTCTTCTCCCGTGTTTTCTGAGTTTCACGGTCAACCCACCGACCGGTTTCAAATGGCGATGGCGCCGATGATATTTTACGCCATCTTACACTTGGTATGTTTACCGGCATTCCCGCTGACTCCAAAATGCGATTAACGAAGAGGAAACCATTCCGTTTCATACCACAGAAGCGCTATCCACACGACTGTTCATAGTTCTTTTCACGATTGTTCATAAGACAGTCGACAGTTTTTAATGGATGTCTATTCGTTCTCGAAAGCCGGCTTTTATTCCTATCCGACAGCCAACGTTTTTCACCCAAAAGTCCACAGTTTTCACGTGACAACCCGAGGTTTTCACGTGACTGAACCCAATTTTCAGCATGACACTCCCTGTTCTCATTTGAAATCTCACATTTCTCTTCCGATAGCTCATGTGTCCAACCTGGCATCTCTCATTTTCACCCGACAGCTCACACTTCTCACCTGACAACCGTCCACTCCGCCGCTCTTGTATCCGGCACACATCTGCCCCCGCCTGATAAATATCCCCCGGCCGGCCTGGCGGAACCAGCTCGAGCACGTGCCGCGGGTCACGATCGGCACGTCGGCCCGCTGCAGCACGTCCGCCGGCTGACCGCCTGTGTCGGCACGTGCACGCGGCGTCAACGGTTGCGGCACGTGACATCAGTTCAAGCTGTCAGCCAAAGCCCAGCCGCGGCCGTACCACATTTCTCGGGCCGGCGGGCATTGTTTCGAATTCGTGGAGCAGGGGTCACGAACAAAAGCTGCGGTAAAATGTAGCCATCATTTAAAACATAGGTGGCTATTCGATAAGCACATTTCAGCTCTTAAACTTATTCGTTTATCAGGAAGTCTAAAAAAGTGCCTGTTCTACCAAGTGTTCCAAGAAAGGAGTCTCTTTCAGTTCTGAATCTGTCCAAGTAAAGATTCGTCTACAAGGATCCAGAAATTAAAATGCATTCAGTCAAGATCAATGAACGGAAATTAGTCGACATCTGGGGTGGAAAGGCAAGCGATCTCTTCTGAGCGGTGGTGCATGCATACATACATACATACATACATACATACAATGCATGTGGCATTGCAGTCCGATATTTAGAAAATATTTGGACCATTCTTAACACCGCGTGCTTCTTTTAGCACACAAATGACTAACAGCCATCACTATAAACTGTACACCAGAAGCGCTCATACCATAGAGCATCCAATGTTTATCCACTTCAGAAAATCGTTTGATCCGGCAAACCACTTCGGCCCAAACTAACCGCTAACGGCTCATTTACGATAACTTGACGCGTGGGTGGCCGGTTGACCTGACCTTTGCTATACTCGCCGAGCCATCCCCAGCCTGCCACGGTGGCCGGGTCGCCGTGCTCGGGGGACGAGCTCGGAAGACACACCGGCTGACGGTACTGGTCCCAGGCGATCTGTAACAACAACACGCCGGCTGAAACAAATACACACCGGCTGGCGGTAATGGTTACGGATGCGATCTGTAACGCCAATACATCAGCTGAAACAAATCCACACCGGCTGGCGGTAATGGTCCCAGACGACCTGTAACAACACGTTAGCTGAAACAAGCACACACCTGCTGACAGTACTCGCAAATACCAGATAAGCTAAAGTATCAGCACATCAGCTGAAACAAACACGAACCGCCTCATGGCAATGGTCCCAGACGAACTGCAACATCAACACGTCAGCTGAAACAAGCATGCACCGGGTGACGGCACTGCCAGACGTTCTGAAACATCATCACATCAGCTGAAACAGGCAAACGTTAGCTGACGACAAAGATTCCAAAGAATCTTAAACGTAGACACATTAACTAAGACAAATACGCACTGTCTGACAGTACTGGCCAACAACCCGAAGCCGATATAAACCGGGTTACGGTGTTGGTCTTAAATAACTTCAGTAATACACATGCTGGCTAGCGGCATGACAGTGAAGGATCACTCCTTTTCCACGAAGTGGAAATGCAGTCACATCAGAGGAAGAGACAACTCAGTTGCAGTTCGCACCGTGCAGCGATTGGAATAACAGCGTTTGCCGTCGATGCCTTCCACGGGAGTCTGTAGCGCTGTACTCTGCAACAGCCGACCTTGTCCTTTGCCTGGGGCAGAAGTAAGGGTACTAACCTTCTAAAATATGAAAATGGCCTCAATTCACGGACCTCGTCAGAGATCTGGCCTTGTCTAGTCTTGATCCAGTCTAAGCGCGATTACCACCTTATCTGAGAGTTCGAACGGTGTTACCGACCTTATCTGATAGTCCGAGCGGTGTTACCGACCTCATCTGAGAGTTCGAGCGGTGTTACTGACCTTATCTGATAGTCTGAGCGGTATTACCGACCTTATCGGAGAGTCTCAACGGTGTTACCGACTTTATCGGAGAGTCTGAGCGGTGTTACCGACCTTATCGAGGAATCTGAACGGGGTTAGCTATCTTGTCGGAGGGCCTCAGCGGTGTAACCGACCTTATCGGACAGTCTGAGCAGGGCGATGTCGTCCCGGAAGCTCGGGTAGCGGTAGCCCTTGTGCCGGATGATCTGAGCCACCCTGTACTTCCGCTGCGAACTCTCGGCCCGAGTAAGGTCGTGTTCGCCGGCGACCACGGAGACGGAACCGCTGGATCGCCTGCCGAAACCATCCCGGTCAGAGCGAAGGCAAGTGAACGGTCTCTGAAACGTGTTACGTTACCGAGGACCGACGCCTCGCGGGCTGATGGAATCCACGAAAGATGAGCGCCGAAAACGAGGAATCGCAGTGGCAAGGTCCCCGTACATTGTCCATAAATCAGTTAGTTTCGCAGCAGTCGCATCAGCTTGGCTGCGACTTCACTGGCTCGGGGCAGGGCAGTTACGAGGAAGAGTCATAGCTGACATTTCCCCCAGCTCATGCTAACTCTAGGCCGGAAACAGTACGAATTAACGCGCTGCACTAACTCACCTCCTCAGACAGTGGCTGGCCGTGATGATGTACTGGCTGCTGATGATGGTGCCGCCGCAGAAGTGTTTGCCGTTCTGTTGCAGCGACACGGTCCACGGGTGCTCGCCGTGATAAGCCGCCTTTCCGCCGACAATCTTGAAGCGGGCCGCCAGAATCTGCTGCTGCCCGCACGGCACGTCCGCCACTGGAACGGCGGCACGGTCATGGGGGCTCCACCGCCGCGAGCGCGTCGTAAACTGCGCGGAACAGCGAGGCGCGGAGGCAGGCACTTGGTCCCGGGCATAAGGCTGTTCCGGCGACAGCTGCAAAAGTGTCTCAGCTCCTGCCACTCGGAAGAAGTCAACATGTATGGCATACGGTTAAGAAAATCTGGGCTGCTGAAACATCGGACTTGTCTCAGACTCTAGCTGTACGCTCGTCTAAGGCTACCCATCTCACATACAGCAAGATGACCAGTGCACTGTAGCGATTATGTTTCGTTCATTTCGACATCTATAAGTTAAGTGGAAGTGTTAAGTAGCATGGCAATGCCAGATCTCCATGGAGCAACATTCGGGATGTTCCAGATTCGTTTCATTTCAGCTGGCTTTGTAAAAACTGGAATGGAAAGGTCCATTTATGATGGGCATATCTGAAAGTCCTTGGAAAACTGGGATAATCATGATCAACACTGCCTTGAACGTGGGACGTACGGTGTTGACGTCGTTAAATGAGGTGAACGATTAAGATCCTGATGGAACTAACCCATTAATTGTGTAAAATCTCCACCATGCCGCCGGGTCTGTTCGCAAGGACAGCAATGACCTATATTTTTTGCCATACATCATGCTTAGAGAGATGCATGCGAAATGAAAACGGCGACGCAAAAGTCGGGTTATGGGAGGCGGTACCTGATGTGGAGGAAATCGGATCTAATGTATGGAAACTGCACCGAGATATAACACAAAAACATATTTAGAATTCCGCACAACCATGGTTTGCGAATGATTTCCATTCTATTCCAATATCACGTTCTGAGCTGGCTCATCAGGACCACCTCCGCAAAACAGGGATGGCCGTTTTGTTTTAAACTTACAATTGGTCGCCTCCGTAACAAGCACAGCAGCCGTCACCACCAGAACCGTCC
The DNA here is from genome assembly GCA_030062745.1 of Capitulum mitella. Classification (NCBI taxonomy): domain Eukaryota; kingdom Metazoa; phylum Arthropoda; class Thecostraca; order Pollicipedomorpha; family Pollicipedidae; genus Capitulum; species Capitulum mitella. The sequence continues at coordinate 631,747 of CP099847.1, read as the reverse complement.
TCGCCCAATCTTGAGCCATTTCTCCCGACGAGCGGCAAGCCCCAGCGAGTCGGCCCTCCACTCGGGAACTACTACCGCTCTGCCAGTCTGTTCCGCTTCCCGCTCTTTAATACAGCGCCTGCTCCTTGCTGGGAAGCCCCTGCCCCCCCCCCCCCCCTGCCGCGGTCAACAAGGCCGCCGCCACGCCACGTGACCCGGCCGTCTTTCAGCGTATTGGTCACGTGACGCAGGCTCCGGCGGCTGGGGCCGGCGTTACAATGATGCGATGCTCTTTGCCGGTGTTGGACGATGAAGCGCACTAACAGTTCCGGCCGGTGACCTCGTCACATTTGCTTTCTGTGTGTGGTTTTTGGTTCTGCTCTGCGGTGGTCCCTGACTGGTTTCGCAACAGCGCAAAATTACCTCCCTGTTCGCCAGACGCGTAGGATTTATTTCCGGCCTGGGACCCTGATAATTCTTGGCCGTCAGCGTGCGCCGGAATTTTCAGCTCTGCCGGCCAAATGTGTGGCCGAATTTCACCGTGAGACAATGGAACGCCTCCACGCACATGGCACTGCGTAGTGCACTACGTCCGTGAGCCGCCATTCTCGAAATTCAGAAACAATGCGACGACTGAATCATCGACATTGTGCAGGGAAGCAGGACTTTGCTAATTTAGGGACGACTCAGTGGTTTCAAGGTTTCTTCCAGCTTCCCTGAAACGATCAGAGGCATGATTGTTGAAAGAGAAGCCTTAGAGGGGCAAAGTGGTGTTTGCCTTCGAGATCGCTCTGCTCTCGGGCTCGGAGGCCTTGCTGAAACGGACGGTGGAGCGGCACCATTGCTGAATAAATTTTTTCCTGCGTTTAATTCCTGCGAACTCGCTTTTCGCGAGTTCGCAGGACTCAGATCACTGGACTGATTGCGCCATTCATCTGTTTCTGCTAGGCCCGAGTCCATTTAGGTTTACCGTTTCCCACGAAAGTCTGATATTTCTGTCATATGATAAACGGTGCAGTGGCATGCCCTTAGTAGAAATGTGGATCGCTTATTTCTTGTTGTCCTTACATGGGCGTTGAAATGCGAGGAGCCATGGAGACATGCCCCCTATTCTTCTCCCGAGCTTTTGACTTTGACCTTAACGTTAACCTTGACCTTAACCTTAAGGCCTTAAGGTTAAGGATGGAAAAACTGCGTAAAATCTGTCATCAACCATCCAGTTTTCCGAGGTTCCCGCTCATATGCTTCATTCAGATGTAATCGTAAGGAGACTGGAACAAGAACATGTGGTGTTTTATCTATGGGCCGTAAATATATTGGTTGTCACAACCAAGCACATCACATCATGCACTGTCACATGGTCTTAAGCATAGCGGGATATTTCCAAAATTATTCGCGATGCGAATAGGATTCCAGCTCGTTTATTTCCAGTCAGTGTGACAGTCCTCATGCTAAAATCTCTAAAAAATGATGTTAGTTGCGGGAAGCTGAAGAATTATAGATCCCAGTCCCGATGTACGGTAATAAATATAAGCACAAGACGCTGCATCATTCGGCCAGTTTACGAAAGAGCGGATTGTTTGCTCGATACACATTTACTGTTTTTAGACGGAAGGGACGCGACACTGTGGTTAAGTTATTAGGCGGTGCACAACCAAATCGATGACCTTAATCCTGCATAGGGGAAGGCGATCGGGGTCGTGGCGTATGCAGCAGGAAGTGTCGACCATGAAAACTGCACAGTGCATTTTATGACTTAGTGTTTATCGACTATGGTGGTCACCGATCGGAATTTCCTCCGTTATTCTGGGCTGTCGCCCAGCGCACGGATCAATCAGCCTCCTGCGGGCAGACTCCCGGCATGCTCGTTGCCACGCCAACCGCCGCAGCTTCCACCCTGGCTTCTTCGGCGAACCGGAAGCTTCGGTGTCCGCCGGCTGGCTCGAAGACCGCCGGCGCGTCGGCCGTGGCCCGTTCGGCGTAAAGTCGGCCCGGCCGCCACACGGGACGCGCGGCGCGCCGCAAAACACGGGACGCGGCCGCGCTGAAGCGCCCAGTCACCGCTGACCCTGGCGGCCGGCAGCTGGAGGCAAGGTCGCGGTCGCGTCCCAGTCGCCCGGCGTGGACGCGCCCCCGCGGTGGCCCACTGACCCGGATAGCGACCGCGAGCTGCGGCGGCGGCGGCGGAGCGCCAAACGCGGAAACCGCCATCCGCGGCGGGGCGGCATCGTGAAATGTCGGCCTGCAATGGCACCCGGCCATGGGGGACTATGACAGCCGCGGACGGGGGGATCGCTGACCTGGATTGGTCCTGACTCATCCAGCTGAGCAGTCAGTGTGCTCTGCGGCTCGGTTTCTGGCGCTGTTGTGCCGGTCGTCAATGCCCGACTTTTTGCCGTGGTCAGTGCCCGCGGTTTGGCTTTCAGTCTCCCGCTCCTGCCGGGTTGCAGTACTTGGAAAAAGTCACCTTTTCAAGGACAACGCGACTAACTGCCCTGTGAAGAAAACCGTTGAAATTTTCTTCATACCTCCCGGTATATGACCAGGACGTGACGTGCTGCTATAACGTGCTGTAAAACAGCACGTACACCACTGCTTGTGCGTTTCCGTTGTTTTCACGGATTTGATCAGAGGATACCAAGTGTGGAATGTAGGATAAACAACCGACACGTCGAGTCATTAATGGCCCACGTAAGCTTACATATTTGCTTTCCTGCTTCATATGTTCAATAGCACAACCAACGATGACATAGCGTTATAGCAAGACAAGACATCGAACTGAGTCAAATTAGCATGTGCATGTTGCTTGAGGCTTTGGTGTTTGATTACGAATACCGATAGCTCAAAGAACGTTTAATCTCCTTTTAATTCGGTATTTAGTCGCAAAATGTTTCATTGGCGTTTCGGTGCGTACAAATATTTCAGCCAATACAAGCATCTGGGATTTTTCAGGAGCGTTTCACTGAAATGAATATGAGATGAACCACCGACAAATCAACAGTCCAAGTTTATTAAAAATGAGCGTAAGGTTCTCGTCTAAAACACGACGGAACACCGATGGTCATATTTATACTAAACAGAGCATGAGCGTAGGAACGGGGGGCATGTCCCCCTTTTTTGAAGTTTAACATTTGCCCTGTGGAGAAAAACCGGTTCTTCTCTGGAAAAAAACTCTGGTCCCTCCACTATTATGGATGCTCCTACGTTCCTGAAACAGAGGTTCTAAAAGACGAATCATAACATAGTACTTACATTCATGCATTTGATCTCGATAAACTAAGCTTGCAGAACAAATCGCAAAAATGGGGCTTCAGGATTACGATATTGGGAAATTACGAGTCACCGATAGCGATATTTGTACTTAACACTGGTTCTAGAAGGCGAATCATAAGAAAGTATTACTATCCATGCGTGCCATCTCATTATACTAAGCTTATAGAACATGTCATAGAAATAGAAAAAATAGGGTTCCAATTGAAAATAACCCATATACATAATATACCGTAATTATATACATATACACACACACACATATATATATATACATATATGTGTGTGTCACTAAATGATATGTCACTGATATGATGATATGATGTGTGTGATATGATATGATATGTCACTAAACCAATGGGAAATAGGAATAAAGGGTCTGCTTTAAATATCCTGTGTATTGTGTAAGCGCCCAACTATTTTAGGTCTTCTGCCATCTGACGTTTTAGCCATTCAGATTTTGTTTGTACGGAACTAACGCTACCAAAAGGTAAAGGTTGTATGGATGGATAACGTTCTGTGCTGGCAGGTCCCCTTTCGTCGTTAACGAAAGCTAACAACATCCACTGCCTAAGACCGGAACATACACGGCACCGGGCAGAACAAATACTGAGTGCTGGCATCTGCATACTAGAGCCTATCAGTGACCACGCTAGGTGTCCTGGCGGTAACAAACAGTGTCGGTGTACCCCCCCCCCCCTGCCAAGCCACCGCACCTGCAGTGGTACGTGCCCGCTCAGATCGACGAGCGGCACACCCCTACCTGGGAGAAGCGCGGCGTCGTTTTTTCTTTCGCACCCGTTTTCCACTCAGGCCGGGGCCGGGACGAAGCAATGCTATCAGGACGGACGCGAGCGGACGGCGTGGATCTGTCTGGTCTGACCGATGGTGATGGGTCGGCCGGCACGTGAGCCGAGGCGGCCGCCGGGGATGATGTAGGCGGTAAAAACGTGGCAGGGATTCAGAGCGGCTGATGCCCCCGAACAGCCGCGTCAAAGATAATAAAATACTGGATTGGCCTTTCCATTGATTGCGGTGTGTCCTAAGGAATGCAATCTGACGCCATGGAGGGAATGATTCTGGGCGCACGCGTAAAATGCTGGCCATTGACACGATTTTAATGTTCACTCTGAGAAACCAAGTATCTTGAAAAAGGCGCACGATGACTCAGTTAGACACAGACCAGACGGTAACTCAGAGTCTGGACAAGATAGGGAACAAGCCTGTGGTGCGGCTGCTATTTTCAGTCATGAATTGTCCGACCGCGACGTCAGCCCTTTGAAGACCATTTTTGTCGTTTGTTTCATATCCTGTCATTGGCTGTGGTATGTAGCGTAACGTCACTGACTAAGGGCAACATTCCCCATCCCCCCTCGCGAATCTCTCGGGTTAGTAGACAGATTCGCACGCTTCTAATGACTGCTGTCTTGTGGGTCTTGTGGTTGCCCTGTATATGGCAACTACATATATATATATATATATATATATATATATATATATATATATATTTATGTAGTCGATAGGAATGGGTCGATAGGGCAGTTGCTCCAGCTTTTTTTAAAATTTTGCATGGAACCTATGGATCTTGACTGTAAAGACTCGACCCAAAATGCTTCTTTGCCCTCCAACACCCTTCCCCTATCATTGGCCCTCAAACAACCCTCCAGTTGTAGAGGAGTTCTCGGCCCCTGCCAATCAATAACCCTGTATTAAGCGATCTTAAAAAGCCTCACAACCTTCCAATGTCCTTTAAAATGTAATGTTACGTACTTTAAGTGTACATTCAAAAAGTGGAAAAAGATATATTTGGCCTATGATGACCTAATGTGAGATCAGGTATCAGATCCTATGTTGGCATCTCGTGGCATAATGACGCATATCGCGACATGCCGATATCTTACAGCAAAAACACAATGCAAGGGTGTGGCTTGTGCGAGTGGTCTGCTGATTAGCAGTAGTTGGGCAACTTCCACGTGAAAGAATAACTGTGGCTTTTGCTGCCGGACTGCAAGGTTTGCAATTGGACATTTGTTATGCTATGCGGTTTAATTTTCATTGATCTCAACGCGAGAACTGTGGAAACTCGAAGACCGATTTATGTACCGCAGTCTCCCGGCCATTGGGTCGATCGCAGTTCCGTCGATTATTAAGAGACCTTCGCGTGGCTCGGAGATCAAGTAGCCTTCAGCACTAACGATGCGTTACAAAGCATTAGGTCGAGCTCCATTGCCTGTTCAATGCGCCAACATCCGAGTTATACGGTCCATTGCTAGCTTACATTCGCATCAAACCGGGCCGAGAGACAGTTGGCATAACAGTTCAAACCAGAATAATGTTGAGCGTTGCTGGTTATAGGATTCAAACTGGGCTGCCTGCACAGACTGCCTGTCTGCAGACTCTGACTACTATGTGCGTCTATCTGTGTCTTAAGGAAGAGCCTCGCTGCTGTTTCTTCTGAAATTACTGGCAGAGTGTTTCGAACTGACTTGACGGCAGACAGATCTCGAGTTTGTGAAATAAAAACACGGCTTGCTGATTATACAGGACCACTGTCGTGCTGGAAATGCTGAATATCGCTTGCGAACGTTAGTCGCATCTGCATAGAAGTAAATGTTGATAGATACTGTAAAAGTGAAAGCAGTGGACAACTCGCGAACACCATGCATGCGAATTGCTGTTGTCAACTCAGCTATCTGTTGTCAGCAGACATAATTACGTGAAAACTCGATGGTATTGGGGAGAAATGGTACAAACGAAATACAAGAAAGTCAAAGGATCATTACTATTGAATACATTGATTTTTCTACACAAGGTTTCGCCTAAAACCTTGGCCAAAGCTGAGGCCAAAGCCATAAACCTTTCCATAGCATTCATGTAACGAAGCAGTTATGAAGACAATGAAACGGTTTGGAATACAAGAAGAAAATAACTATCATGGCAAGCATTGCAACAAAAATTGCAGCTATTCGGTCATTTGATAAATATTTTTTTATGTAATCTTCAGTTCCACTCAGCTGGATTCAACTGTCGTGAAAATCACAATGATTCGATTTTCTCTGGCATATTTGATGGGCTGACCTTTGGTTTCCCGGCACTTGACAATAAAAAACAACACAAAAAACAGCAGGCGTGACTATCATATTCAAGCCTAGTTTACAGCGACGTTTCTTGTGATTTCGATAAGCTCCACCAGCTGTCAACACTCATTGGAGCGCATCGCAATTTTCTGCTCGTGCAAACTGAACTTGAGTTTCTGCGTCATTTGTCTGTTGCGCAGAGCGTTCGTTGGGAAGCTCGTTGGAACAACTGGTATGAAAAAACGTAAAATATTTCCTGTCTTCCTTTGTCTGGAATACACCGGTTGCACAATGAAATGACTAGTCTACAACCACTAGTCAGCCATCACGAAACAGTTCCTATTTTGGCATCGTACGTTAATACCTCCAATAACATCCTTTTCAAAATATCTATGCAGGTATTTTGAACGTTTTTATGTTGCATTTGCTTGCTTTTCACTGATACCTGCGGAACGCTGGTGCAGATTCTGAAATACTTCTCTTACAACCACAGTCATTACCTAATATAGTCGAGTGCACCTGTTACATTGACGGACTCCAGAAGCGGAGCTGCGGCAAGCTGCCCCATCCGTGAAATTTGTAAATTTAACATAAGCACTACTAGCGTGTTGCGTGGAAAGGAGCCACTAATGACTTTTGGCTCTGCAACTCTGAAAACGTTCCGCCGTCACCAGTTACGTCCAGTGAGTGCGCTGAAGATGTGCGTTCCTGGCTGACCGTTTGCATTTGATTATAGGAAAAGTTTGCTCAAAGTTCAGAACGGTTAGGACTGTGAAGTGCGGTTAACTTGCGTGTGAACTTTTGGCCACCAGCGTCGGACGTGACGGGCAGTCCCGCTCTGAACCCTTCATTTCGTCTCCTGGCCCGGCCCGCGTCAGCCAAGCCCGCCGCCGTGCCGCAGCCGCGCCGCCGGTGCGTGCGTCGCCGGCGACGGCCGCCGTCGGCGCCGACGGCAGACTCGGCGAGCGAGCGGCCTCGGGCTGACGCGCCGCCGCTTCGCGCCGTGACCGGTGACCGTGACCGCGCCATGACCGGCGGCCGGCCGTGCTGGCGTCTGCGGCCGGGACAGGCGTGACCGCAGCCGGGGCGGGCGTGACTGCAGCCGACAGGGGAAGATGCGAACGGCTTCGGCGGACACGGCGGCCGCGCTCCTGGCCGCTGTCCTCGTGTGGACGGCTCAGGCTGCTGCTGGTGAGTGACGTCACGCTCATAGTGAGTGGTGTCACGCTGGTGGCGAGTGCTGTCACGCTGTTGGTAAGTGGTGGCACGCTGGTGGTAAGTGGTGACACGCTGGTGCGGCTGGCGGTACGCTGCGGCCAGGGAGGCTCGAGGCTGAATTAGTAAAGTGGATGCATAAGATGTTCCTTCGTCTGCAGCGCCCGTACAGAACCAATCTGCGCCAGACCTTTCATGATTTACTATGGTGGAATCGACCCAAGTCTGCTCGAGTCAAACGTTAAATATTAATCCCCAAACCGCGGGAAATGAAATCCCATGCATCCCATCCCAACGAATACCATCGCGCTGTTCAATGCACCAATGAAACATTGAGTTGTGTTCGAGTGACATACTGAGTGTAATTGAATTACATTGGCTGTTCAGGTTTTTCTGTTTTTCAGCGCATGTATAAACTGAAGATTAAAGACGCCATACTCATTTAATTAGCGCTAACAAAAATATTTCCCCATGCCAGATAAATAGTTTCCTCCCGTCGCACAAAGATAGTTAAACTTTTGTTGAATGTTAACAACCTGTGTCGACGGGTAGTGTCTCAAAGATACTTTATACTGACGAACGAGTTGTGAACTCTGGTTACTTTGCCAAATTGAAGTTTCTGGCTCTCATCCCCGCAAAACATTACTGACAAGATCGCTCGGTTTTCCAGAGAGCTTTATGCAAGCTATGGCGCGATAGGGAGTGGGCAGTTGTGACGCCGAACTATCTGCATCTGAGGCGCTTGACACCATTCCATGAGAAAGAGAGAGAGAGAGGGGGGGGGCGGGAGAAAAGAGAGCGGAAAGGAAACAGGAAAGGGAGAGAGAGAGAGGAAGAAAGAGAGAAAAGAGAAAGGAGAGAGAAAGAGAGGGAGGGGAGGGAGAGATGGAGGGGGCAGGAAGCAAGACATTTCCGGCCAGTCGGGCTTCCCGCGATGGATGGCGCCCGCAAACCACGACCGCCGCCGTCCGCGCCGGCTGACGTCCGTCAGCGTCAGCCGGCTGACGTCGGCCGCGTCAGCCGCGGCGGTCGATGGTCGTTATCGGCGCCGAGGGCCGCCGCCGGACACCTGATGGCGAGATGTGTCGGCCGCTGAGGGACGCCGGGCCGTATCGGGGCTGGGGCTGCGGTCGCGCCACCGGCCGCCGGATCTGCTGCTGCAAGGGCACCGCGAGCATTTATCGAGTCCTGGGAACGTCCCGCGTCTCATTTATAGATAAAGCAAATGGGACGGAACGGCCCTAATTGTTTCTGCTTGCGCCGGGCTGAAAGTTCTTTGTGGATGTTCCCGCTGCATCTGCCCTCGGCCAGCCAGCGCACCTCAGCGTGGGAGATTTCTAATGTTCACGCTGAATGCGACTCAGCGGATCGCATGTTCATCATCGTGTTCATCAAGTGAGAGAAATATTCTGTCAGTACAGTAAACTTTGCTGTCAATGTCCAGACCGTTAAAATATTAACCCGCACCCGACTGGCAGTGACGTCACGTACCCCCGACTGGGGGCCGGCGGTGACCGCCCCCTCTAACTCGCAAACGGTTAGTCGCACGATTAAAATAAACATACTGTTCGAGATCTGTAACAAGCAGAGCCCGAAACTGGTCTCGTTTTTATTTGTGGTTTATGGTATGCCAGTTAGCCCTATACATCTTTCCTCATGGCCGAAAACATGGAATGCAGAAACGGCCTGGATCTCAGGGGCTGAAAAGAAACATATAACACGACATTACAGTACCCAATTTACAACGATTAAAATGTGTTGTTCGATTTGTTTAAAAACGCGACTGACGTCGCCTTGACAAAAAGGTCACTGTCCCCTGTTGCATGAGGAATTCTGAAAATTTTGCTCAAGGTGTAGAAATGCACGAAGCTCAGCTACAGCAAAAATCAGCGCTGTATTTTCCGCCACTAAAAAGTCATTCAAGGAAACCACGGAGGGGCCCTAAAACAACCCCCACCCCGCCTAGCGAGGAGGTAATATGTACACGGAAACGTTGAGTTAAAGACACAGCGATGTTGGCGCTACTTTGGGCGCTGGTGCCGAACACAAGATGGAATTAACGGGAACTAATCTGAGCGTTTCCGTATTTTGGCAACATTAACCTTGCCAAGTGGTGTTGATTGATGCTAGTGTTTTTTTTTATGACTTCTCGTGTTTAATTTTTGAAGCAATTCAGTATTTATCAGCCTAGACAAATGGCGAAGCTTTATTCGCAAGAGCCTGTTTATTTGTCTTGTTTTTACTCTTTGAGCTTTTTGGTACCATTCACGACTGCGAGAGATAATTCTGCCTCTTTTATCCATTTTAAGTCATTTATCGCCGATTCTGATGGCGGCGAATTTTGGTTTATAACAGTTATAGGTGACCTGATTTCATGTCAATGGTTGGAGGTCATTGATCATTGACTCAGCGACGGTCATTGGGTGTCTGCATCGTCTCACACTCAAAATTTTATAAGAAATTCCGTCAATTTCCGAAAAAAGACGACGTATGTCGAAAATAGTCTTGGCATTAGGTCAGTGATCCGGAAGTTTCTGAGAAATCTGAGATAGTAAATTTGCTGCGTGCATCGCGATCTCTAATCCCTGAAAGTTTGATTGGGATATCATGTTTCCCCAAAAAAGTTATGTCGCTCAACTTTTCGGCCATTGGTCACTCGACCTGACCTAGGTCGGACACCTGACCCGACGCGAGATCAAAACTTCGAAACGAAACGTGAAAACGATCAGGCAAAGGGCACACAAAATTTAGCGGCACTGCGTTTGTTCTCTCGCAGTCTTTAAAAAACTTCGGAGGCGGTCAACCCTCCAGTCGGGGCCGGGTTACGTACCCCTGGGGGGTATCCTGCCGTGGGGCTAGAAAACAGCTGTGAGCGCAATACGATGAAGTGATATGACAATTCCTTGCGATATTGGCGCCGTTATTTAGCTGCATTTACAGCGTATGACCTCTCTTTACCGAATGCCATCGATAATGATTTGTGCAATCAGAATGTCGCCGCTGCCTCGAACACGAAGATTGAGGGCATCCTGAGGGAATCGTTCAGTCGATTTATTGGACTGGCCTTTCCTCTGTGTCCCATTACTGCTCCACAGGCTCCTTGTTTCATTGATACGATTTCCCCTGAAACTAGATGAAAGGCTTGTTGGCCATTCCGTAGAGAAATAGCCTGCGTCGAAAAAGAAATTGCTGTGACTTATTTCTTTGCGGCGATATGCACGGAAAATGGTAGACAGCCTCTCAGCATTGCCAGTGCGACGCTTGAAACGTTTTCGAGGAAACAGACCGCCCTGCTGGCAGTAAATTGCACCGCACCATTTATCACGTGACAAATACAGCGGAATGTCTTGTAAGTGGGTTTCCGTAATTCTGTTTCAACGATACTATTCAACTGCTAAGGATGAAGCTAGTCAATTCATAGTCAATAATTCATCCTGAGACGAAGCTGATCGGTCACAGAACTAATGTCTGTTGTAGAGGAATTAATTAGGCAAATGCTCCGAACCTTCCAATATCTCATTACTGTTTCTCCCCGAAAGATATAGGAACAATGTTCGCCACCAGCTTCTAAATGTGCGCAAGTAATGTAACAGGCGTCCGTCAACCTACGCACATACTGCATGAAATTTATTTCACTCTGACCAAAGAAACGTTTCCTTCATTTCGACTATTCCCGGTTCAAGTTCATTAGTCATCGTTCTCTAGGGACTGGACCCAGCGACCATGGACTGGACCTGGTGACCGCGGCCTGAACCCGGTGACAACAGACTGGACCCAGTGACCGCCGACTGGACCCAGCGGCCTCAGACTGGGCCCAGTGACCGCGGACTGGACCCGGCGGCCTCAGACTGGGCCCAGTGACCGCGGTCTGGACTCAGTGACCGCGGACTGGATCCTATTACCGCAGACCGGCGCCTGAGGAGCCTGACGTGGCCGCCGCCCGGCCTCGTCTCCGCTCATTCGCCGGCCGGCGCGGAACGAAACGAGCCGGCCGTCGAGCGCCCGGCTGCTCCAGATCGTCGAAAACGACGCTGCGACGCTGTCGGCGGGGCGCTCAGATGCGGCGCGGCCGGGAATTTCTGTTCGCCGGCCAGCTCTGCGGCTCTGATGGGGCCGTTTCATATACTTTACGTGTCTGGCTACCGGGACGTGGCGATGAAACACGATGTTCTCGATTTATGTGTACGGTGTTTTATTAGATCATTCGAACGGAAACCCATTTGTCTTAGCCTGTGTTTTCATGAGATGTGCTACATACAGTTATCGTTTAAGCGAAGGGATTTCTGGATTTGTGGACGGTACCTACTCAGACACAACACTAATATAGACATCCATTCTGCCGGGGTCAAACCAAATTTAACCATGCACGCTGTCTTTGTTCAGAAGTAATTTGCTTGCCGTAGTCAACATTCGTCATCTAATGAGCCTCGTCGTCATTGTATACCACTCATGTCAGTGGCAACGAACTAATTGCAACCATAAACTTCTGCTAAGCCAACTAGCAAGCTGACAAAGGTTTCAGTTTCACTCTAGCAATCAAGGCTGCCGACCAGCACAGTGTTGCCGAGCACTGACGCTGCTGTCCCCGTAGGGCCGATTCAGGGTCACCTAAAGGGTAACGGATCTTCCTTACATGACCGAGGCTGTACAAATAATTGCTTAGTTGTCTATAAACAGAACGCATTTCTGCCGCATTCTGCATATTTTACGCTCTACGAATGTCAAGTTTCAGAGAACCCGTCCGACCACTTGGTCGCCCGATAGCGGCCAGACCGCCCCAGACCGGTCTCGCCTGGGCACGCCGCTGCGACGCGTCCGTGACGTCTGCCCGGCCGCGCGGCGCGACGGCCAGCTCTCTGCACCAATTTGCCATTCTCGGCCGGCGTGTGAATGATATCCGGTGCGCATCACCTATTCATGACGGGCCGGCGCTCGGTTCTGCCTCTGACAGACAAATGGCGCTCGCAGGCGGCCGTCGCGGGCCGGCCGGCGGCAAATTGTGACGCATCTACATCGCGCGCCACGTCCGGCGGCGAAATGACCTCATAAAAAGCCAACGACTGTTCTCCGATTCGTGGCGCCGGCTCGAGAGGCTGCGGCCGGATGCCGCCGGTCCCTGAATCAAACGCGGAAACGATTCAGGCGATTTCTGGCGGCCGCCCGAGCGTTTAGGAGGGCTGTCAATGGGTGGGCCCGACGCTCGACCCACGCCCCGGACGTTTCATAGGCGCCGGGCGAACGGACGAGGCTGGAGCCGCGCGTGAGTCGGACAGTGCGCCGAGCCGGAAGTTTGTCATCGCGGTCCGTCACGAACGACCCGTGCACGCGCACGCACCGCGCCGGGGCGGGGCCATCATCCGGCCACGATACGTTCTCACCGGGCAAACGGCGCTAATTGGCTGAGAATGGGCCGGCGGACAGTGACAAAACTGTCCGCCAAAAAGGCGAGGCTCGTGTCGTGTCCGCCGTCATAAGGCGCACATGCACGGTCCATTTCGTCCGGACGGGCGTCGCGCCGGCGTCACCCCTCCCCCGCCTGCCTCGCGAGCGGCTAATAAGCCGGCAGAGAGGGATCAGGCTCGGTAATGGCGAGCCGCGCCGCCAGCTAACTAGCGGGGCCGCCTGCCGCTGTAAATTAATCGTCCGCTGATCCGCCGTCGCGATTTCTTGGACCCGCTGGTGGACGAGCGGCTGCAGTGATTTACGGCCGGCGAGGACGACGCGGGCCCTTAACCCTATTCCAGGACTGTGCAAATCGCCGGCGCCGGGGGATGAGGGGGCCGCCAGGCACGGACGCGCTGCGAATCGATATCGGCCAACTGGCGTGCGTGCACCGTAATTCCAAGACTGGGTGGTCAGATTTATTGGCAACTCGAACAGAACTGCGCACTACGCAGTTGCCGGAACTAAGTAAAAGGAAATGCTTCGCTCCAGATACTTTTCGACTGCAAGCACAATGAAATCTTTCGAGCTTCTTTTGAACATCGTGCTGATGAATACGCAAATATTTTGGGCATTGTTGCCTTTGAAAGGCACCAATGCTCAAAATTTGCTTCTGCTCATTTCTATAAACAAGATAGTTACTCGCCATCCAAAGCAGTCTGCTAGCGAACGAATAATTGCAAAGCCAAAAATGGCTGAACTAAAATGTCGACGAAACCAAGAAAAACCGAGGAGGCATTTTCCAGAACCTTACCTAAGACGCGACTGAATTTGTTCCTGTGGGCACGACCGCAATGGCAGTGGCCGACTGGAGACAGAGTAATCTGGGAAACTGCTCAGGAGTACCTATATTACTGCTCGGGTAATACGCTGGGTTCGATTGACAGAACACGCAGCTAGTGTTCGCTCCGACGGGCTCAGTCGGCCGCAGGCCAGTGGTGTCGTGGCGACGCTGAAAATTCCCCAGCATCATCTGGCTCGGTGGCTGGGCCAAAGTTAGTCCGTATTTGCGAGCAGGGACAGGGACGGGACCCGCTGCTGCGAGCAAACTTCGGCTCGCGTGAAACCACGGCACCTCCCAAGTTGAAATAGCCGGGTTTTATTCACAAAGAAGGAATACTCCGTCAGTGGTCCGTTTTGACTGGGAGCCCGTCGTGATATTTCCAGCGCGGTCCGTCCAAAGCGGGCCGCGCCGCCGGTCCGGACCGGGCCGCGCAGATTTTACGGGAAATGGCCGAGCACACAGCCGGCCTCGAGTGGGTCCGACAGATCGCTCCGGTGGGAATCCAACACGCCGAACCGTCCATGTGGAGCGCTGACCTTTGCTCCCGGGCCCCCCCGTGAGTGGCGGCGGTGATTTGGCTGCGGGAGCGTTCCGACTCGACTCGACGGCTGTCCAGGGGCCTTATTAAAGGACCAGATATTCCAACTCTTGCACTGAGGCGATCTCATCAATGTCCAACGCAGCGACGAATGCGCAGATATTTCGGACGCTGCACGGGACTCGTTTGCAGAGCTAGCCTGGTTTTGCGGGAAACGCTCTTTCAGTCTTACGGTCTTCCCTTTTCAAGTTCCTGACCAAAAGTGCCTGACATGAACGGGACCACGGTATACATTGTTTTTATTGATACACATATATATATATATTTACGTCATGACATAATCTCTGGAAATCGTCAGTACCACTAACAAAGGCCAGACACAGCCAGAAATAGTTCCCAACGATGTAATTTAGAGGACGTCGGTGCGGCACATGTGCTCGTTTGTCATACTGCGAAACCGTTAACACATGCTGGCTTGTCGAAGTATGCGAGCAAGTATAACCATGTAAGAGACGCCACATTTACTCGAGAAAGAAAGGATATATAAATCTTTTGGACAAGAGTCATCGGTCGATGATAAAGGTAACAATAAGTACGGAAATGTTGGCCGATGTATACCGTCAAGCGACGCTTAATACTAGACAAAATTACGAACGGAGAACGAAGAACAACGGTCACTGCCACCTCTTGGCAATTTGAGAAGAAATTTGGGTACGGGCGCAAGGTTTACGCAGGGACCACGGGTAGAGAACAGGACTGCACAGGATCGTTTCTCTGAATGTGGCAACAAAAGCGGAGCAACACCGTGAGGAGGCGCTGGCGGCACCAATTACGGGCTGCCAAAGCATGCGTCGGGCTCCGATGGCAAACATTCGTGCAGCCAGGCAGCGAGCTCACTGCGGCCGGCAGCGCGGCGGCCCCTGTCGGCGGCCCCGTGTTTGCACGGTGGCTTTGTGCGGCGCCTCGGCTCGAAGTGAGTCGCCAGGAAGTTCCCGCGGCGCCATCCGCACGGTCTCCCTGCGGCCGGCGGGTACATAACCGCCCGCCGGGACCGGGCGGCCGGGCATGTTTGTTCACAGCGGCGAGGGCGGTAAATCGCCCCCTTGTTGGCGTCACGCGCGGATCGTCTGACGATCCGGGGCTTTCACGGGCTCATGTTGGGCTCGGACCCATTGTCAACAACGGGGTTGTTCGCTTCAGTCAACAGCGCGCCGTCGACAGTCCAGGCGAAATGGGGCACTTCCTCGGCGCGCGCTGGTCGAGGCGGGCGGTCCGAAGCCCGGCAGTTTTGGTCTGCCCGCTCCGAAAACCAGCTCCAGCGGCGGTGGCGTGCAGAGCGCCAGAGCGGGGGATGTGTAGGCTGATGGTCCGCACCGAATCCTATTTCCGCCGCGTCGATCAGAAGACGGGTCACCCTGTGGGGCACCATAACCTTCCACCGGGCCGAATACGATCATCTGAGCTCGCCTGGAACGTGTAACGCCGCGCGTCGGCCGTATATCAGCATAAGCCGACAGCGGGCCACACTAAGCGCCAGACCGTGAGCCGGTAAGCTGGCAAAGTTTGGCGACGGGAAACGAGGCATTCTGATCCATCCATTTTCAGAAATGTCCTAAAGCTGTAGGATTTAGTGGCGAAGAGTGCGATCATCGGGTCCTTTCCACCTGTTAGAACGACCGAGGACCACGCAGGCCCCTACGCCGCTGCCAACTTCCACCGAAAAGTAGGTACTTGCTTGTGCGTCAGTTGGTATCGCACCCAATCATGGGGGGTCATGTCAATGACTCCTCGAGTACACGTTTTGCTTTCACGTGCTATTATTCACTGGATTGGGGTGGGCAACTTGTTTGTGTTCCTCAAGAAAGTTTTATCCGGTCGTCAACCTTTTGAGCCAGTGAAAAAAATCCATTTTATTCAAAGGCTTTTTGAGGTAGCGAAACAATCCGCCGAAAAGGAAAAAGTGTCGTCGCTGGCTAGCTACATTTGCGACATTTTGGCAAATGCAAAAATCGGCGCAACTTAATGTAAATATAATGCAAATAAAACCTAAAGCATAATCTGAGATCTGTGTGATTCACTGAACAGAAGTAATGCAGTTAATGGATTCAGCCATTTACAGTCCTTTCGTGGTGGATCCTTGCTCGGGCAGGGAATTCGACATTTGACGTTCCAAGTATTAGTGGTCTGCACGTAAATTATGTAAATTGGGAGCTGTTTTAAGGAAGGATCATTTCATATGTCAGTAAAGTAATTCACCTGATGTGCCCAATCTGCTCGTGTATCATATTGTACCTTACTCGGTTAAAAGGCGCGGGGAGGAATGGTGTACCATACGGCACGCCAGTTGCCAGAACGAGCCGCAGTGTTTTCTCCAGGTGTCGATACCTGTAAATTTATAACTTTCCGCAGGTTTCTGTCCTAATTTTACTTGTATGATAGTTAATTCATAGAACAATTTTGTATCTGTGTGTTTCTGTGGAATCTTAAATCTTTGAAACCTTAATAAAATCAAAACTGGTCTTTACAGGTTACCGGGCCTTGGGCATGATTATAACAATAGCCAATCTTCTTTATGCCGGTAAAAACTTGGGCTTACTCACAAAAGATATATAGTATATATATATATATACATATGTATATATATGTGTGTGTGTGTGTGTGTATATATACGTACAAACATGGACTAAATGTTTCACCCATAGCAATAGGTTGTCTTCGTTAAACCATATGATCGCAAACCTCTTCAGCAGCCAGCATGCTGACACCAACATGAATTTCACGATCGAAATTCTAGCCACCGCGAAGGACTGCAGACCTCAAAACCCTGGGGTCTCTTTACATTTGTTAACTCCGTCCAACCTTTAATACACTAGCTCCGACGTCGTATAACGTTTGAGTTGATTGTAAAGGGTCAAAATACACAAGTTCCCGAAGAATCTCTCTGTGTTAAATCAGTGGGGTTTGTCCTTACTCTTTGTTCGTATGTGTTGTTTACATTTGCATGTTATCCACTTAATTATGGAAGATCAATATTAGAGGCAAACCAACGCGTTTCACGGTTGGTTTGGGGTCAGAATCGAAGTTCTGTATTGTACGCAGACCTGTGCAACCGCTTAGTACCTTTATCTAGATAAAGGAGGAAGTATCACAAACTTCCCGCAAGTGGAGGATCCCAAGTCCAACAAGTAGCACGCTCGCAAGGATGACATCTGGCCACTGATGCCCTGAATCTTGCTTGTGCTGGATGGCGTTATTGATTGCAGCCTACCACGAAATCTGGCGCCTCCAGCATCAACGGTTTTCAAACCAAAGGCTTCAATGGAAGACGGGTACATATCAGCACATGCGTCTCGCACACACCAGGTTGAAGCTATTGGCGTGCAAAACAGCCACATGTATCGAATGACACGATCACGTGCCCTTACCCGTCAATTTTCAACATCCCAGAAGTAGTAGTTTTCCGGCAATGAAGGCGGGATGTTAATCTTGGGCACCTCACGCTTCACGTGCAAACTGCGCCCTCCTCCCCCCCGTTTCGGCCTGAACCCTTTGAAGTAGGTCGCCCGTCTGGCCATCCACCTTTTCAAGCCACCCTGGCACCAAACTGCATTGTCTGCGTCCCGGTAATTAGCCCATAAGAAATAAAGGGTGTAAAAGAGGCCCACACGCGCTGCACGTCACCCTTTGCACCCTGCCCATCACACGGGATATCTTTCGATAGCTCTAGTGCTACCATACCCTATCTACCCCCAAACTTCAGTCGCCTAGGTCACGGCACTCGGAGGTACCCGAGTCTAAATCGAAACACGTGCCTGTGGATCTCGCCACGTGGATCGCACGTGGGTGCCGACCACAAAAGCACGCACCCATAAGTGGGGTTCATGTTGTCGGCAAGCCTTGTGTCCACAGTAAAACAACACACGCTGTTTGACCTGTACCCGTGATTAATTGAGCTCTGCAGAAAACCGGCTCGCCCACTGTGGCAAGCGCCAAACGCCACGCATCGCTTCAAAATCTACACCACAATTTGTTCGTCGAGTCGGCGCACCTGACACTGCCAATGGTGAGGCGATTGGCTGGCGCGTTGGGTCGCTAGACGCTCAGAAGCCTGAACACACTAGCAACCACGCATGCAGTGATGCTTCTGAGGATATCTTCATCGATTCTGTTCATTTCTTGACGCTCTCTTCCACACAGACTCCCCTTTTGATCTCTGATGCTTAGGTTTCAACACTGAGCAGTCAGCTTAATTTATCCTTCACGGTGGCCTTGAAAATAGGATTTTTTTACGTTACGAGTCTTTTTCAGTGCGCTCGACAATGACCCGCGGTCTTCGGAATACACAGGCATGGTACTCGCAAAATCTTCTGCTGCAGTGACATCGGTGTCTTAAACGTTCCAGTTTTCACGACCTGGAAAATCATGATGCAGTAGAGCCATGGGTACGCAGTACGAAACTGCGTATTGATAAGGGTGCCTGAAAGAAATTGTATAGTTGAGAAAGCAATAGCCGGAAAACATGACGCTTTTCCTTCTTTTGTGCCTTCATTGCATGAAACCTCGTGGGTTTTCCTCATAACACAATCCGCCCGGACGCCGCGGAAAGTCCCGGCTCTGGAGCAGTCGTCTTCATTAAACGATGCACCTCCGAGACGTCTCCGTCGGCTCTCTCAAAACGCGGCAGATCAATACGGAACAACGCGCGCAGCCGTACATGCCCGTGTAATGGCTTTGGCGGCCGCGTCGGCCGAGACGCTCGCATTCACGGCTCCTCTGTGACACGGCGCCGCGCAGGTCGGCCGCCGGCGAACATCAGATAGCGTAAATGGTTCCCTCCGCCGTGATCCGCCGACGCGACTTCCGGTCGACTATTTCGGTCCGCTGGCCGCCCTGCCTGGGCTGTGAGGCCTGCCGCCCGACACGTCTCTGAGGACCTCTCGGCCGACCCGCCGGAGGCTCGTGCACGGCGGCAGATGGGCCGCTTCGCTCGTCGGCTAACGGCCTTCTAATGCTGACATCAGGCGCATGTAGATAGTAAGATATGGGCCCTCGTGATGATAAAGTATTGCTCTGAGGCCTTCATCGTCCGGGTAGCCCGGCTGGCTTCTGCCCCGGTCGAGCAGTTTACATAAGTTCCGAGAGACTTATTTGCGTCTTTGGGAGGCGCCGTTCGCGATTTTAGGCACGGTGGGAGAAAAGTTCGCCTTGCCGCAATTCCCTTTTGTGCGTTGCGGGCTCCGACGTTGATAACCGAAGTTAGAAAGAGTTTTGGGGAAAAAATCAGTTTGTTTGCCACCTGAAAAGAGATGGCACCTTGGCGGTCTTTGTTAAAAAAAAACAAGCCAAAAAGACCGGAACTCTCATCCTTAAACACAGGTGTCCGGGACACACTAATATAGAATTTAGGAAGCTGTCATAAACATGACCGCAGATTTTCAGACACAAATAAAGTGTGTACATGGAACAAGATTACTGGCGGTTGCGAAACTAGCCGCCGTTAATGGTTTTTTACCACCTTTAAACTCTAAGGAGAATGTACGCACCAATCATATTGCGCATGGTCAATATCACCACAATGGCCAGTGTTTGTGTAAGTTGGTTCGGACATTTCCGATTGTTGTATATCCAAAAATCGCTGCTAGCATCGAACACGGACTTTACGATTATATCATAACAATTGCACTGCGCTAGACCCATTGCTCCATCCATGATCTGTAGTGACGCTGGTCCACTGCACTGGTCAGAGAGTCACGTGAGCTTAAGGGTACTCCTTCGGTTATGCTTGGTCTGATAATGTTCTTTAAAAAGGACTTCTCTTTTATAAATACCTCAAGTCAGATTCAGTTTATCATTACCTCAAACTCCACCTCTAACAAGCAATTATTTTTTTTTAATTGGCCCAGTTCTGGCCTTAAGTTTCAGAGGCTAATGTGAAGTATAGCTGCATTTTTTCCCAGAAGTCTACACCTGAGGAGTTTCGGAAACAATTTCCGGCGGTTTTCCCCTGCGTCCTATTCGGCCGGGTCTTATTTGCAGCTGTTGCGAGACGTCGCGAGCTGGCGCAAACTGATGAAAGTTTGCAGAGTGCGTACGGTCATCGGTCGGTATCACGTCGATGGTCGGACGACTCCAGAATAATTCCTGCGCTTGATTACTTTTTGAGAACTTTCTAGGCATTTTTCTAAAAAAGAAAAACAGGTGTTGAAAACGTAATCGGCGACATCTCTCAGAACAGCCATGTCTAACGGAAAGTCGGCCAAGGTAGCACATTCCCTTTAAAACAATGGCGCCACCATCGGTACTGGGAAGATATTATCCCGTCTGCAGGGGTTTCCAGGTCTCCTAAAATACTTGGTGCGTCAAAGTTTTTATTAAGTTTACAACTGCACTTGGGTTTATCTTCTCTTGCCGTTTCGTTGCATCGCTCTTCGCTATCCCCAGACATTTTGACAACTTTTTCTAGAGTGAAATTCTGGTGACGACCCGATAAAAAACGGCCATGTCTTTGTTAACCGACAAGGGAAAAATCCGGCTCAAATATAGCCCATTTTACTTTTTCCACTTCCTTCACTTTGTACCACTTTCCAGACTTCCGTCACGATCTCGAATGAGATGATCGCTAGTGGGTGGTGGGCGACATTGGCCAGCACGTGCGCGGCATCGACGGGTGATACTGTGACGTTTTGTTTCGTTCCAGTTTTAAGTCCGTTCATCATCTGACCGAAATCATAAACAGTTGTGCTTATAAGATCCAACGTCGCCATCGAAACATGACTACTAAAACCGCACAGGCTGAGCGTCTTTCAAGAAATTATGTTTCAAGTACGCTCAGACATTTTCAACCGGCGACGGGTGGCTTTGGCGACATCCACCGATCCAGTGGAGCGGGACAACCTGGAAGTTTGCCTCGGGTGTTTTGCCGGTGCTGAGGCGCACAGGATCATTGCAATGCATGGACTGACGTCGGGCGTCTCCACAGCAGTCCTGGATCAAAGACGATTTATATTCCGAAACCCGGCCATCTTATGAAGGGCGGGCGTACTGCCGCCTGCTGCGGCCGAGCGGCCTTCAGCCGCAGCGTCCGCGCGCGGCGCCGGCGCGGTTTTAACGGCGGCCTCCTTTGCAGTCGGACAAGCGGACGGCAAGCCGCCACAGCCGAGCTTCGTCACCCAGCCGGGATCGTTCCGGGCCAAGCAGGGCGAGACGGTCGTGCTGCCCTGCGTCATCAAACACAAAGGTGGGCCGGTCGCCGTCAATCACAAGCTTAATTTACCGGGAACCGGGGATTTACCCGACGTTATCGCGAAATGCTGCACGAAGCGCGTAATGAGCTCTATAGCGCAGCTGTGGCAGCTTACTTAGCACGAATTTGTGAGCATCGTGACTTCAGGTGTATGTGATCTTTTTGGGCTGTGTGGTACGTAGCGCTAAAAATGAAAGAGTTTTGATTACTGCTGTCCTTTAACGCAAATGGTATCCATAATGAGCATTTAAGTATTGCACTGTTTCCATGTATTCCTTATAGCACCTTAGAGAAAAGCTGTGAAGTCGGACAAATCGCATGTCAAATCTGTCATCATGACAAAGTTTGCAAGTCGGCCGATTACACTTTTCACTTGCGATTCTCACGTAGATTCCCACGCAAGTCGAGGTTCTTTTCTGCGTGAAATAGCCACGTGGTGACTGATCCTCGAGATTCGCCAAAGACCGCCGGACATTGGCGTCTCGGCATTGCAGGTCCGTACATCGTGATATGGAAGCGTGAGCGGCGCGTGATCAGCGCGAAAGACGCGATCGTCGCGCGCGACCCGCGCTACAGCCTGCAGGCCGGCTACAACCTGCGCATCGACGGCGTCCAGCCGGGCGACCAGTCGTCCTACACGTGCTCCCTGGACACGGAGCCGCTCACCGAGCTCACCCACCGGCTGGAGGTGCTCTGTGAGTCGGGGCGGACCGGCGCCAGCCGCCGGTCTCGGCCGGACGGCCGCCGGCGCCGAGTCCGTGACGCAAATGGCCTGTTTGCCTCGTCGGCCGGCTTACGTGCCCCCAGGGCATCGGTCACGTGCTCCCCGGACACGGAGCCCGTGATGAGGGCGTGTGTGACCTTCCCGTCGGCTGCAGATGCGCCATACCCGTCCGTATCCGTCCTCGTATTGAGCCGTTCGGGCCCCTGCTCGTTCAGGCGGACAATGGCCTTCGCTGTATTGCTCAAATGTCAAATGTTTTGGCAAGTTTCATTTGCGGAGTTTCAGTTGCGGAGGTATTCACACTGCTTTTACAGCTGAGAAGACGAAAGTGTACCCTACATTAATGTCCCATTTCATTAGTGCAAAGTGGCGTCAACCCATCACATTTTAGTACCTACATAAGTCATTAAAATAAGCAAACCTCATTTCCATCTCCGGTGTGTAGGCGATGCTTTCACGGCAAGCAAGGGTAATAAATCATGCAACCTGAATCGTAAGCCATTTTGCAGGCACATATAAATAAATGATGACGACAAATGAATTGCCTCTCGTTTAGCCCTCGCTCGGCGGGGCCATTTTTACACCCTCGCCTTGCGGAGGTGTCCTAAAACGACCCCCCCCCCCAACTTTTAAACCAAGAGAGATGGAGCAACGCGGTAAAAACCAGTGTGCTGCTCGTCACGCAAGCAAGCCAACGACATCCGAGTTTTTTTTCTGGTCTCTGGTTTCAAGTCAACAAGTGATCTCCCAGGCCACGATAATGACTTAAAGGCGGCCACGTTAAAATATGTCGAAGTTTTCAACCAATGCAGTTTCTAAACCTACAAGAACAAATCGACTCCGTAAGTACCGGCGTGCTGGCCATTGTCTTAGCCATCGGAAGATGTATGGATTTGTGTGTCTAGGGTGGTATGTCTAATGTCTAAATAGGGTGACCTCCCAGTACACGAAAATGTCATAGTAACTGAACTTTGCATGACAGTACCACCACATTTTTATCGGACCATAGGTCAAACGAGCGACGACGCGATTTTCAAACTTGGTACACCGGTTCTCCTAGGACTGGGAGGGAGTCGCCTATTTGGTTATATATATTTATAAGTTTTTGCGACCTTATATACCTATAAGGTCGCAGCCATCTTAGTTGACAAGGTCATCGCCAGGGACGTTCATGTTGTTTTTTTCAGAAATCGCTCCTTGTCGAAAATCGCTCGAGTTAAAGCCATCAAATCTGCTGTGCAGGTAGGCCGGCACACGGTCTACCTAGCACATCATTGTGGTGGCCGCGATGGTTTTTCAGGGTCACCGCTAGGGACGCAATCGAATTCCGAATTCTCGAGTTTTCCAATTTCCCTTACCCAACGACCTACGAATTTGCTTTAAATTACGTACAACGATGTTCGTCGAAATAATGATGACGTGGTGAATCGTAACAAAGCATTCTTGCAAGTGTGGATATCACTCATGCCGTATACAAAACTACAGTGATGTTTGACGTCAACGTTTCATATGCACGTTTGATCTGGCCTGACCTCTGACGACCTGACGCTTCCCATACACTAAAGTTTGGTCACGAGCACCAGTACTTAAAATAAAAACGCGTAACAAAACATTGCAATATGTCCGACTTCCAAGACATGAAATGTGTTGTTCGCTTTGAAAAAAACATGTCTGACACGGATTTCACAAAGTCACAGGCCACGACCTATTACATGAGAAATTCTGAAAATTCTAGTACAGGTCTATAAATGTTAACAACTCGTTACAGGAAAAATCTTGTTGCTAAAAAAAGTTGTTCAAAAAAAACCGCAGAGGGCCTGCGCCGGGCGAGGGTTAAACAGGCATTTTATGGTACAACGTAAGGTTCCAGGGTATGCAGCACATTTGAGCATTTTTTTGTCCTCACGCTCTCGCTCTCACCACGCAGTGGAATAGAAAGCTAAGCGATAGAGAAAGTAGAGGTGTCGATTTATATTCTTTTGTAAGGGCCACAGCCCCTCCATTGCGGACCTGGGCCCCTCAAAAGTTGGTTTTGCCTCCTCCTCTTCCAGTATTTTTTGCTGGTTTTAGTATGGAAAAGGAAAAAAATTATGAGGTAAATAGCTTCAATTACGGACGAGGCCGTAAGCTCAGTGAACATTATATTACCTGACATAAAAGATGAAACTAAGTGGCCCGACCTGGCCAGGACTGTTTCTGGAGGCTAATCACTTCGCAGCTACTGGGCACAAAATCATGAAGTTCCATCATAAGATAGCTCAGTTCCTTCAATTTTATTTAGTTGCATTTGCAGTTGTTAACCTTGCAAGGTCTATCCTACTCATAACTATTTCGAGAGTAATGTTATTACATATTTTCCGTACATGTTTTTGGACCTTTCAGCAATAGCAGCAAACGTAATCAAGGGGGCGTGTTGGGTTAAAATTCCAATGCTTCAAATGCAAAATCTTTGCAATGTAGAACGTATAAAGTGAAAGTAATGATGCAAGCAACAACGAAGTGGACCCATGAAGTAGCAGCAACGAAGTAGTCATGCGCCCCAAACGACATTTTACTGGTAGATGACAGATAGGCAGAAGCTTTAGAACAAAGCATAGGTTGACATAAAACATTTGAAAAAAGGAATGGTGGCAGGTTATTTGGACCAGTATGCACAGTAGTAGCTTTCACAAACGATTCTTTAAATGGCTGTAACAGATCACAAGCACTGGTGTATCTTTATATCTCCTCATGGGTGCTAGGGAGCCCACGTCAAACTAGGCACCCCTTATAGTTGACTGGTTTTTGATGACTCTCCCGGGGTGTTGTTCTGTATATTTCTGGAAGGACAAAAGTCTTCCACTGCGCATTACAACCCCTCCAATAGTCATCTGAGCTCTCCCAATGTTGTTTTTTGCGCCTTAAAATAGAACGTAGGTAAGTACTTACAATAGTCTTATAATTTTGGCCATGCCAGCGGGCAGCACGTAACCATCAATATGCCAGTTTTACCCGTCCCGTACCAGCGGTCAGATCCATCTTCCCTGTACTACTTGGGGAGGTTCGAACACCCCCTCTCTAACTCGCGAACCATGTATCGGAGGAAAATGAAAGATACATCGTTGGAAATCAGTTGAAGAATTAAGCTCGAAACCGGCAACAGTTTTGAAAACTGGCCAAACTGTAAGGAGATAAAGCTAAAAACATCCAAATTAAGGGTCTTGTTATCTCTTAATAGCTCAGCGACTAATCAGTATTTTGCCTTGATGTATACCTACACGACAGCTGATAACATGCCAGACCATAGATATAGAAGGCTATCACCCTTGTATATCTATGTGCCAGACAACCTTCTTTAAGAAGTTACCTCTTTCTGACCTTCGGCGCACGCCAGATTAGGTGACGTCATCGTTTTGAAATGGCAAATTTGCAAAATGTGCGTACTCTTTTTTCTTACTGATGATCATGTTTTTATGGCCAATTTACATTTGAGATGGTGCTGATGAGATGCCCTAGCACACCATACATTCCTATACCTCCTCCAACGGTTTCATATTGAACCAAAGGTTGGCTGAGGTTAACTTAGGTCAAGTTTTCAAATGATAGGAATCGAAAAATTCAAAGTTTAGTTTTAGATTTTAGTTGGGTCTACGTGGCAAGAAGAATATTTTTGAGGGTTCATGAAGGGTCAGTGGGGGCCAAGAAATGTCATATGAGATCACCTACCGACGGTCTCTGACGCCTCTTGATGCCGCCTGTCTTGGGGAGGAATAAGTAAGGTGCACATGGTCGTACAGGAATTTCCCGTTTCCGGAACTTTGTTCTCGCAGCTTATCTCTAGCGTTGCTTTTACACATTGTAGTGACTAGGGACGGCGGATTGCATTTTCGGCTGGGGGGGGGGGGGGGCAAACTCGATCGGATGAACGCCCGACCTCATCTGGGTAACCTTCTCCCTCCCTGCGAAAAAATAACTGAACTCCATTCTTTTTGCTATCGCCCAGTTTTCCGTTAAATAAACTAACTTTTCCAGGTTTTGGCGCTAGTGTACATTTGTGTTCTATAAAATGCATGGATTTCTTTTTATTCAGGTCTGCACCCATTGATATTTTTCAGGTCTTTGCCCTTGGACATCCATGGCGAATCATCCGATCTTCTGTCGTTTATGTCGTTTGCGTTTACATCACGAATTCAGCATTATTATAAAGTATATTTGTAAACTTTTGAAAGACAGCTTCCTCCCACAACATTTTTTTATAACTCGAAGCTCAGTTACAAAGCTCTTTCAGACTATCGCACAAGAACGCAATCATTATCTCAAACACTTACCAAAGCAGCTTTGGCTGCTCCCCACACACACAATGTAATGATGCCAGCACCAAATCTCTGACGCGCGGGGTCCCCAAATCGGATCAAGGAGCCCTCGTAACCAATGGGAGCCCTCGCCAATGGCGGATCCGGGATTTCGCCAAGGCGGGGGGGGGGGTGGAGGCGTATGGTCAGCGCGGGGTTCCCCAGTTTGTGCCCTTCAGATGTCAAAAATGATGTAATTTTGCGTTTTTACCATATAATATAACCGAAAAAATAAAACGCGTGACTTCATTTGGTAAAATTCTGCGTTTTGTTCCCGAACAAAGTGGTCGAAATATGCAAAAACGGCGAGATTTTAGGCGGTTCCGTCCCTCCCTCCATTTGATATGTCGTGTCTGTGTCTGGTCCAGGAGTTCGTCTGTCCCCCCATCCCTTAGCTTCTGGGGATTTTTTTTGTCAGCTTAGTTTAGGTTCACTCTTGCAGTTACAGGGGTACTTTTTGGTGGTCTCAGACCGTCTGCCGTGCCGGAACTCACTAGTGGTCTCAGGTTCCTTTTACAGTTTCACGTGTCCCGCAGGACGTCTCAGGCGCTCCTTTGGCAGTTTCAGGGGCACCTCGAACAGTCTCAAGGACCCGTCTGGCAGTTTCAAGGACGCTTGAGCCATCTCGGGTCCCCTCCTGTCGTCCCTGGGACGTTTTTGCCTTCTAGGGAGCCCCTCAGGCACTAAAAAAGGCCCTCTATAAGTTTCTCTCTGCCGTGACAAAGGCGCCTCTGGCAAGCCTCTAGGTCTTTCGGCCGTTTCAGTAGTCTGGACATCTCAAGGTCTAGTAGTTTCAGAGGCCACTCTGGTCGTCTCAGGGTCCCCTATTGCTAGAGACTTCTAGTCAGCAGTCTCAAATGTCCCTCTCTAGCAGTCTCAGTGGACCCCCTGTGATCCTGGGTACCCCTCTTATCGTCTCTGGGAAACATTTTTGCCATCTCAGGGACCCTCAGGTAGTTACAAAAGACCTTTTTGCAGTTGCGATTTCAGGGCCCTGTGCTGTGTCATAGGCCTAGAACGTCTCTGGTGGTCTCCATGGCTGTATCAGGCTTATCAGGCCAGCAGGCAGTATCTCCTTCCTCTTGTTACATGAGGTATATCTGGCAATCTTTTAGGGCCCTTCTAGCCATAACAACTCTAGCCGTTTTGTTGGCGCTTCAGGAGCCTCACTGACAGTCTCGGGGGGACCTTGCCGGGAGCTCGGAGTTAATGTAGTATGATGTTATGAGATGTAGTATGATGTTATGAGATGTAGTATGATGTTATGAGATGTAGTATGATGTTATGAGATGTAGTATGATGTTATGAGATGTAGTATGATGTTATGAGATGTAGTATGATGTTATGAGAGTATGAGATGTTAAGTAATGAGTTAATGTAACAAGCGCCAGGAGCTCGCTTGTTACATTCGGGGACCCTCTGGCCGTTCAGCGCCCCATAAAAGCCAAATACCGTCTCAGATGCCCTCTTATCGTCTCTGCATCGCAGGGGTCCTGCGACCTTTTTGGCGGTCTCAGGGGTCATCTGCGGTGTACGGGCCCATCTTGCCGTCTCAGAAACCACCTGACCTTCACCGGGGGCCCCTGACAGCATCAAGAACCTCTCAAGGTTTCAAAAAGGTCATCGTAGCCTATTTGTGGCCCCTCTCGATGTTGAGAAGGTCGCCGACGAATCCCCGTTCAGAGGGCCCCTCTGGCTGGCCAGGGTCTCCTTATGCCGTGCTAGGCACCCTCTTAAGTTTTTTTTCCGTCTCAGGTGCCTCTCTGGCAATTTTAGCGGTCTCATAGACCCTTTGCCGTGTTGGTGCTCTTTGCGGTCCCAGGGGCCCTCAAAGAGTTTCAAGGGCCCTTCTTTCTATCTTAGGGGCCATCTTACCGTGTCAGGGTCTCATTAACCCTCCGGGAGGCCCTCTGACTACATCAAGAGCCTTCAGCTTTTCATAAAGAAAACGTACTCCGAATATACAAGAAGTGTTTGTGCTATGAAGAGAGGCCGGTGGTCTAAATGATCGTTTAGGAGTCCTAGCTAGCTTGTAGGGGAGTTCACTGTTTGTCCGAGGAGGGCCCCTGTCGGCCAACAAAGGACTCCTGTCAGCCTCTGCAGCAACCTCCTTTAGGTCTGGAAGAAGGCCCCTGCCCCTGCCTCCATAGGTTGACAGGGACCCTTTGGCCTACAGGGGCCCCCTAAACGATCATTCAGGGGCCCCTGCTTTCCTGTAAAGATGTCCCTGCCGACTTGTAAGAGGCAACCGCCAGGTCGGCAGGCTTTGCAGGCGAGCGTGGCCCTCTTTGCACTTCAGCGGGGCCCACTTTACAAACCGACAGTAATTTTAACATGAGCCCCACTCATTCCGAGGGCCAGGTCGCGGATCCAACGAGGAAGTAATTGGGGCGATCGCCCCTCCCCTCTGAGGCCTGAGAAGGGGCCCCTGTCAGACTTAAAAGGAGCCCCGGGGGGGGGGGCCCGTATGAGCTTCACTGGACCTCCATAAGAACCTGACGGGCTCTTGATGCAGTCAGGAAGGCCTCTTGGAGGGTTGAATGACCTCTGAGACGCATAGAGGGCCCCTGAGACCACAAAAGGGCCTCAGCACGGCAGATAAGACTTCTAAGGCAGGTAAGACTTCTTTAATGTTTAAAATATTCTTATCTGCTATGATTGTCTGTTTCGGACAGTGAAGGACGCCCTGCGGGCGCCTCACGCTCTCCAAAGAACTGGGGCCTTCGGCCCCAGGGGGGCCCGCTCGACCACCAGGTGGCCCTACTTGGCCTCCGGAGAGGGGCATGGCTCCTTTGCCCCCGTCCCTTGGCTACGCCAATGTAATGGACGGAATCATCTTGCCAGAGTGCCCAATGGATTAACAATCAGTACCATGCCCAACACCATTACGCATGGTATACAAAAAAAGAATCGCAACCTACATCAAGCTGAGTGACGCTAAAAACACATAGAGCTAACATATAATAAACATGATATAATTTTCCCCATAGAGCTTATGTTAAATTTCCAAAAAGTGGGGCCATGGCCCCGCCTTTCCCCTTCCCCCGTTTCTACGCCTATGTAATAATGTCCACAGAAACGGTTATATCTCTCCCTATTGACGTCACGTTTGGTACAAAAGGCTGCCGCGTACACTTGCACTGATTGCTCCTGAAATCATCGTCAGAATCGTCGCGTCCTGTAGTGGGCGCCGAGTTCCATCAAATCTGATGACTACCATACCTGAAAAACCTGTGGATTGATCGTGAAAACTGTTATTGTCTGTCGCCGATATCCCCAGTTTTTTTTTCCTTTTTTGTAGCGTAAGGTTGATTTTCTGGAAGTTTTTAGGTTTGCTTAAGGAAGTTTTTAAAGGTTTTTTAAAGTTTTCTGGAGGTTGAATTTTGTTGACATAACCTAGGTCAGTGACCTGGTCCGATCCGGGCTGAAACTTTGGCAGGATATGTGCAATGAATGATGAAAAGGTACTGTAAATTTGACGGTTCTCTGTCTTTCGTTTTCCCATTGTGGCAGAAAAGCCTGAGGGGGTGTTCAAACCCCGCCTGATACAGAGCGGGTTAATATAATTAACGTGTAAAACATGATAAATAGTAGTCCACGGCGAACTCTCACTTAGTCGTGCTGGTGGTAATTGAAAAAGGCTTGTCCATGCACAAATGTTTGTACATGGGCGAAAGTTATCGACAACATTCCACCACTGATAATATTTATTTGTGCACGTCAGTGAACAAGGGAAGTCTGAACTTTTACACCCAAAATGTTCCACAACATACATGACGAGCAATCCATAAAAAACAACTTATCTGTAGCACAAAACCATCCGAATCTTCTGCGCGCCAAACTTCACCGAGCTAACAGAGGCGCTTGATTTGGGTTCCATGCCTAATCATAAACCATCTCACTTCACGCGAGAAGCCGCAGAAGGCCGGGCGTCCGCCCGGATGGCGGTGGAGAGCGGGCCATCGCTCGTCCATCACGCGGAGGCGCCTTGCCAGGCAGCGGTCCGCTCGGGGCGGGGGCCATCTCCCAGAGCACAATGGCGCTGACAGTGCGGCGCTGGGCCTGACGGGCGGCGTGCGCCGCTGTCCGCTGCAGACGGGCCGCTGGTGTCGGCAGAGCCGGCCGCCGGCCTGCTGGTGGTCCGCCGCGGTGACCCGGCCCGGCTCAACTGCAGCGCCTCCGGCAACCCGCCGCCACGCATCGCCTGGAGGAAACAGGTCAGGGCGCCGGGAAAGAGCAGGTCAGGTCACCGGACCAGGTCACCACAGACACGGGTCAGGGCGCCTCGATGAGCAGGTCAGGCCACCGCGGCACCGGACCAGGTCGTCAGGAAGACGGGCCAGGTCACCACAGACACGGGTCAGGGCGCCTCGATGAGCAGGTCAGGCCACCGCGGCACCGGACCAGGTCGTCAGGAAGACGGGCCAGGTCACCACAGACACGGGTCAGGGCGCCTCGATGAGCAGGTCAGGCCACCACGGCACCGGACCAGGTCGTCAGGAAGACGGGCCAGGTCACCACAGACACGGGTCAGGGCGCCTCGATGAACAGGTCGGGAGCTGGGCGGCAGGTCAGGTCACCGGGGGAGCATGTCAGGTCGCCTTGGGAGAGCCGGTCAGGTCTCCTGGAGGAAGCATGCCAGGGCGTCGGGCAGCGGGCAGGTCGCCTGAAGGAAACGGGCTGCAGGTCAGCCTGGCAAAGCAGGTCACATTTCCGGGGGAGAGCAGGTCAGATCGTGGGAAAACACGTCAGATCCGCAGAAGGAATCAAGTCAAAGGTAAGTGCCCAGATGTCACGGAGAAACCGATTGGAAGGTAGGTTCGATGCTGCGGAAAGGTGAATTCTCTCTCATTTCGCATAGTGCTTTGTTGTATGTGTTTTTTTTTTACGAGCACCGGTGTGTGGGGATGCCTCCCGAACTATTCGCTGTTCTTTGCAACTCCATGGTCAGCTGAGAACCGGATATTGGTAACTTTTCTTGACAACCCGCAATATCTGGTGCCCGATGCAATATTTCACCTAACACGACGTGGGCAATGTCCGGGTTTTGTAACAAAACCCATAGATATCAGATCATGGCAGTGGACGACATGGTCGCTTGAGTAATCCCATCCTTGAACGCCACGTCATCCTGGTCGTCGGTTCATTGTTGGGCCGGCGATTGGCTTACTGCCGGCGGCGGGCTGCCGACCCCGCGGCCTGACGGCTCCCCGGCGTGGTTTCAGGTCGGCCTGCTGCCCTCGGGCGAGGCGCGCCACGAGGGCGCCGTCTACACGATCGGCCACGTCACGCGCCAGATGGCCGGCGTGTACGAGTGCGTGGCCGAGAACGACCTGGGAATGCCCGGCACGGCCGCCGTCAGTCTGCAGGTCCAATGTGAGTCCAGCAGGCCCTTCAGGGGATCCGTCTGCAGGTCCAGTGGGAGTCCAGCGGACCCTCCTAGTGAGTCCATCTTCAGGTCCAGTCTGAGTCCAGCAGGCCCCTCAGAGGATCCCGTCAGTCTGCAGGTCTGTGCAGGTCCAGTGGTTCTGTAGAAAGCCGCCGTCAGCGTGCAAGTCCAGCGGAATTCAATGGCGCTGTTGAAAGGTGCGGTCGGCGTACAGGATCACTGATGTCCTCAGAATGTAGTCTTTTGTGAGCCCAGCGACTCCTCAGAAGGCCCGCCGCTCCCCGGGCGCAGCGGCAGACAAAGGTCACCGCAGTATCCGGGTACGTTATGAGGTTCCGCCGAGATCCTCGAGGCAATCTCTCCGGTCAGAGCTGGTCTCCTGGGAGGGCGCCGGACCGGCGCCGCTGGACTGATGGGCTGCGGGACGTACCGCTTTCAGGCGCGGGATTGCCGGTAGGCAGAGGAACGCTGGGGTATCGAGTGAGTGCTCGGGCCGTCTCGGCGGGACGTGGGTTCTGCGGGTGGCAGTGGGATGCGATTTTTCCGTCCGATGTCGAAAAAGGTCATTCAACGGAGCTGGGTAGCTCTGGTTGTCTCATATGATTTGTCAACGTACCGGTGCAATACTTAGATAACCGGACCGTTTCCGCTAGATAAATTGACGTCATGTTTTATCCTGACCCAATTTACTGCGGAACGT
The DNA here is from genome assembly GCA_030062745.1 of Capitulum mitella. NCBI lineage: Eukaryota > Metazoa > Arthropoda > Thecostraca > Pollicipedomorpha > Pollicipedidae > Capitulum > Capitulum mitella. Next base: position 599,055 of record CP099847.1, on the reverse strand, counting down.
GATTTCGTTTTCCCGCTCCAAAAATTCGTGGGATTTTAGTTGGACGATTGAAAGGTTTTCCCTACTCTCGGACCAAGGCGTCTGGTGCTCGTATTTCTGACGGAAATGCAACGATGACTTATGCAGCAGCGCTTTTAAGCTTCCAGGACTGTTACATCTGCATCCTTTTACGCCGATTGCCACTATGATAAGTCGATAACAAGTTGAACACAGCTGCGACGCCAATATTCAGTGTTTTTACGTTCTATGAACACCTGCGCCCTGCCGGTGTTCTGTACTCCTGTGCGGCTGCACGAGGCTGGGAGCGGTCACCGAAGCCAGCCTCTTGTTGCAGACCCGCCTGAGGTCGAGGTGGAGAAGAGCGTCGTGTACACGGGAGAGGGATTTGAAGCTCAGCTGGTATGCTTCGTCTTCGCCGACCCAGTCGCCGAGGTATCTGCAGCAATGCGCACTAGCTTTCAGAGTCCAGCGTTTAGCTTATGCGCGTGGCGTCGTAAAAATGCGGGGGATATCGTTTGGAGATGTTCTGTTGTGTTTTCTTCGCACCATATATTTTGTAGCCGTTCGACATGATAGTTCATGACATGTTACGAATAAGTGGCGTTTTAGATGAGCTTCTGCTCACCTGGCACTCGTGGTTGAGAATTTTTGTGATCTGCTTTACATTCAGTGACATGAGTGGTAGGAGCCAAGACGATGAACCTCCTGCCCTCACAAAGTGAGAAACGTTCAAACTTCAGCTCGTAACTGCAACTGTATCGGGCCGTGGAATTTAACGGCCGATCGGACCCCGTCCACTGGCGCCAGATGGCCTTCGCCTGCGATCTCCCTTCAAAGCAGGGAGCTCCAGTTTGGATCATGTTGTCAACGAGGTTCAAATGGACACGCTTTGGAGGGCCATTAACAAGCAAAGAGCACCTCCGTTTCGAGGTGCAGTTCAGACATTCGGCTGCATAATGGAGAACGGTGGGGAAACCAAAGCGAGCTGTACTGCCACAGACGCCCTACGAACCAAAAAATGACGCCAAGTTTTGCCGTATGCAGTTCTCTTAGTGGGTTCCCGGTTTGTAGTCGCTAAACTTTCGGAGACAACTTGCAGCGAAATCGTCATTCGAGTAGTCGCCGGCTAGACGATGGATTAACTTGGAAATTTCCCCCAACATATATCGAATCATGTCCAGAATCCCATCGACCAATATAGAACTGGAGGATGTAATCGAATCAGAGCAAATAGGCCTCGAAAAGTGGGGTTTTTCCCAGGGTCATGATGCCGAGAAATGTTGTATGTGACAGGATGAAATGACATGAATTAGTCCCATCTACCCAATGCTGTTTCCCATCCGGCTAGCGAAACCATTCAGTTTTTCTCTTTGCAAGAGATCGCTGCGATTGTTCGTTAGGTTCAGCCAGTGTTAGCTGTAGCCATTGTCAGTAACAGCACACCCACCTGTTTGATGGTCAGCCAGTGATCGTCCCTGCGTCATTGTGACGTGCTACCGCCGCCAGGTCCGTTGGCTCCGGGAAGACGGCACTCTAGACTCGGCCAGGCACTTCTCCACGGGCGACGAGCTGGTCGGCACGCGCCATGTGCTCACCGTGCGGCCCGTGCGGCTGGCCGACTTCGGCACGTACTCGTGCCAGGCGGTCAACCCTCTGGGGAACGCCAGTGGCCGCATGGTGCTTTCAGGTAGGCAGCTTCGCTCCCCATTATGGCGTGGATTATCGGCGGCAATTTAGAGAACGGCTCTTAGCGCGCTGTTGCTCTCGGGCGCCGGTATTAATGTCTGCAGATAGGGATAATTAGCTAGTTCGTATGCATGTTCGAGGTGGGTCCCCTTCATTTGTCTCCTTTCCGAGTCATTTAATGCTGGAAGCTGCTCTTATGCGACTCTCGTTCGTGTCTCGCAGCCTCCGCGGAATTTTCTGCTTCCAAGCAGCCAGTACTAACTGTAACCCTGTGCGCAATGCATTGCCGCCTCCATTGTTTGCACACTGCTATCGTTTTGCTGGGCTGGTAATAACTTCACATACCCATTTCCATAGCCGTCCATTGTGTTTGCATGGTTCAAACATTCACTGCACCATGCAGAAATCCGTGGAAAATCTTTTGCCGAGCCTACATCATTAGCCAGGAATGACGCCGGGCACTGCGTGGACAAACGCTATCCAGTGGTCTGGTGTCTGATGACCTGGTGTCTGGTATTTGATGACCTGGTGTCTGATGAACTGACGCCTGCCAGGTACCCCGGAGAGGGCGCGGGTGACCAGCAGCCCGATGGCCAGTGCGCCGGACTCGTACCAGCTGGCCTGGGAGGTGCGCAGCTTCAGCCCCGTCCTGGAGTACAAGGTCGCCTACAGGCAGAGCAAGGTGAGTCCGGACGGCGCTTCGTGGTAAATTCCCCGCAGGCAAACCGCCCGTATCACAGCATGCACGCCAGGCTCCTGGTGCCTTAGATCCATACGCAACGTTTCCATCCCGCAACTCCTGGAGCACACGAGGCTTTCACGGCCAGCCAGAGGCAAGTGCGTTTGGAGTCCATCACAGCATGCGACACGTGCCGTGCTCAGCCGGCGGATGGCTTTAATCTGGTCAGCCCTGACGTCTTTCCCGGCCAGCGTTTCCGCTCGGCGGGCTCCGCGGAACCGATCGGGCCCGGCGGCTATCTGGGAAGCCATCAGCCAGCTGGCGCGCGGCCGAGTCCCGTGACGTCCCAGCTGGCCGGAAAAGACGGCTGCAGCTTCTCGCGGCGCGCGCTCCAAGCCGTAGCCGCTGCCGGTATGGCCTGCAGCATCAATACAGATGGAGCTCGTGGAGCAAATGGCGTCGCGGCACGTGCCTCATTTGCCGGGGGCGCCTCGCCCCGCGCGACGACCAGGGACGTGCGGCGTTCCGGCGCGTGCCTCGTCTTTAATTAGGCGTCACGGCACGTCACGTGACGCGCCTCACGCGCCGGACCTCCAGCGGCGACAGGCGCCGGTCCGTTCTCGCTCCCAGACCGGTGTCTGTCATACCAGCGCAGCGGTACAGCCCGAAACGCGCAGTGGTACCACAAACGCAATATCGTAAGTGCAGGGCTATGCGTTGACACGGGATGGTCTTCTGGGCCCATGGTGGGCATACGTACGTGGGCGCACAATTGCGACATTAAAAATGCTTGAAATGCACGCTCGTCGTAAAGGAGCGGGGAGGCACATTTGAAATGAGGCGAGCTGCTCGAGATGAAATGTGAGAGCTCCTGGGCGTGCAGTGAGCTGGCCGAAAAGGCCCCGGTTATGTTGACATTTAGACGGACATGTGAGTGCTGGCGTCTCTGTCGCTGCGCCGGGAGCCGATTTCCATAAGCCATCTCTTGGCCGACTGCAGGCAGACATGTCGACAGAATCTCCTGCGCGGCGCGGCGAAATGCAACGCAGTGCGGCGTTATTCTCGCTCGCTTCGAGCGGTCCCTGCTCTCCGAATGCCCACTGATAGCGTGACTGTATCTAAGCCCGATATTATCCGACCCGGCTCGTGACCGAAATGCAAGAGCCTTATTAGAGGACCTTTAATGCCGGCTATGGCGGGCAGTAACGGAAAACGACCGCCTAAATTACCGCCGTTCGTCGCAGCATAATATCGACAGGTGCCGGCCGCATTTGGCCCCTGCACGAACGCGGAAAATCGCCGGCGTGATTTGCCACTGTTTGGCGCGCACTGACGCTTGCCGGCGGCGGCGGCGACGGCGACACCTGCCGTGGAAATGGGGCGTAACGTCGCCGCGCGGCCGCGCCGACCGACCGCCACGCCCTGCCGGACCCTCGGGGTGACGTGGCCACGCTGACCGCGACACGGAAGGCGACATTACGAAGCCCATCGGCACCAGGGGGTGACGTCACACCACTGGCCGGAACACGAGAGGTCATGGCCGGGACTGACCTCGGCTGCAAAGTGACATCACGCCCGTGACCCGTGCGCGCGACTGCCCCGCTGCCGCAGCTGAACGCGACCTCCGGCCAGCCGTCGCCTGCCTGGCGGGAGGTGCTGGTGCCGCCGACTGGTAGCGAGGTAGTGGACGGCACCGTCCACCGCCAGACGATCCCTCTCTCCGGCCTGCCGCCAGCCACCGCCTACGACCTGCACGTGCAGGCGCGCAACCGCCACGGCTGGAGCGCCGTCTCCGAGATGTTTCACTTCTCCACACTCGCCAAGGGTGAAGGTACGCCGGTGGCGACGACGCCCTTCAGTCATAACGCTGTTTCAGTGATGATCTTTTGAGCTTGCGAATTGCGCTTTTCACTGTGACGGCTTACGAGCCATCCTCATGCTCCAGTTATGGCGTCCAAACAAGGAATTCCCGAGCAGTCTGGGGATTAAGTAGAGAGATATCGCAGACAAGCCGATCACTGTCCTTCCTGACATTGCTTCAGCTGGTCCGCCAGATGGTAGATATTTATCAGACGTAAACACGATTAACTGCAGCTGGATATTGCTTGGTGTTCGTTTTAAGGAAGCACATGAACATAGCGTGAAATGTGCACCACTTCCAGGTCTTGACTAACGACATTATTTCTCTGGTTTTATTTTCCAGCTTTGGAGTCCAGGAAGTACAGCAATGAGGCATCACGCCTTGGGCGCCATATTGGTGCAAATATGCTCTGTTTCTTCGTTTCACTTCTCATTCACGCCGCCTTGCTCGGTAAGAATGCTGATGTCATAGGCTCACTCCTTGGACGGGGCTTCACTTGCCGTAGCCGGCAATGTTGGCTGTCCCATTCTCGTCACCCGTGCGCCATAAAGGCTCCGAAAGACATTTTCACGCGATGAAACCAAACGTGGTTAATCAGTGCTTTAACCAGCAATATTTCTATAGGCGCTGTCATCATCAAGCTATGTTATCGCCGGTCATGTCTCGGTAGCTGCAGACTGTACGTCCGCTCCGCTGTCAAAGTTCAGTGATCACTATCTGTGCTGTGATGGAGCGATGAAGTTGAGCGGTCGCAAAGTTCCCCGTCCCAGACCGAGGCATCATGGGCCATGGGCCCGAACCCGGCCGCCGAGTGCCTGTCTGCCCCCTGACGGCACGTATAAAACGGACGGACGACACGCCACGCATTCACGTTACGTGTTTTGTTCGCTCTCTCCCCCTCTCTGGCGACCAGAGGCGGGCGGAGGGACGTGATGGCGCCTGCCCTGCCGCGGCGTGTAGCGGCGCAGGCGGCACGGCAGGAGGCGGGGCCCTCCCACAACGGCGGACACGCAGAGACCCGAACAGCAGTGGCGCCGTACCGTGTGAGCGGGCTTCGGGGCCTGAGACCGCCCTGGACGACGTTGGCCGAGCGTCGATGAAGCAGACAGCCTCATCGTGACGGCCTGTGGTGATCGGGAAGGTAACTGGCCACACAGGGACGTCAGCGACCTGGGCCCGAGGTCACGGCGAGTGACCTTGACCCAAGTTCACGGTGAGCGGCCAGCGCGGTCGCCGCCCCGACGATCTGAACAACGACCCGAGGTCACGACAGTCGGCCAGTGCGGTCGCCGCCCGGACAGTCAGATCATGGAGCGTGGTCGCCGGCGGGACGGTCGCAGCAGTGACCTTGACCTGAGGTCCGGCCGCCGAGGCGCGGCGGCGGTGGGCCGGCCCCGCTCGGCTGTGCAGCAGCTCGGAAGGTCTGTCTCGCGCCGGAGACGGGACAGACGTCCGGCCGTACGGCCGACTGATGTATGGAGTCACGGCTGTCGGACGCCGTGCCGGAGGCCGTTCCCCGGCCGGCGGCGGTATATCTCAGCTGTGATTCGCCCGGCCGGTCGGCTCGATGCGCCGGCGCCCATGGCCGCCGGCGGCGGGGAGGGTGACCGCTCTCTGCGTGTCCTGCGGCGACGGGTGCCGTCGGGGCGTGCTCCCGCCGTGGGTTCGGTCTGCGGGTCGGGAGACGTTCGAATGTTGAATTTGAAATTGAATGTCGCTACACCATCTTCGCTAAGCTGAAGTGCACCGGTGCGTATTTCGAAATAATGCTTTCGATGTCTGTTGGTAATTGTTCTCGTTCGATTCCTGGGATGTGTTCCTTTTATTTATGTGATGCTGCTGGACGTGTCACGTGTTCTCCGTTACCGATGCTGTTTTAAGCTAAATGTTTAATTCGGGGATCGGCTCAAAAATGATCCCATTTTGAAGCGTCTGTGATGTTGATAAATGTGAAAGCGTCTGATAATTCTCTTGGCACAGCGCTTGACTAGCACAATGGCTGGGCGTAAGAGCCTTATGACTGATTATACCCAGATCGAAATCGTGTCCTTTGAATGAACGCATATATCATAAGGATATGGTTTGGTATATATATCACAAGATTCATGTTATGACGATGACGTGATGTGTTGCAAACGTTTTCACGGATGTGGATGTGCCATGTTTTGCGCCAAGTTTTCCGCGGGCACGGTTCCAATTCGCCTAGATGGATTTTATCGAACCGGGTCGCCTAAAAGCACTTCGTGGTGGATCTAGTAGTAATGCTGCGGCGATATACGAGCCTTTGGTCCTGATATCGAATCTAAAAGAGCTCCCATAAAACACCAGCATATAACTGCTTACAGGATAGTGACACTAAACAAATCGTTCATTTTGTTCGAACAAACGACTCTGCGAGGGGTGCATTACAGCAGCACATTTCATCCTGAACAACCTCGTTGTTGACCTTGTTTTTAAAACATCGCTATCGTTGCATGCTGATCTCTCGGTCCTCCTTTGGAAGTGCTCGCAGCCCACGTCACCGCGCCTGATCTGTGCGCACTTGCCGCGCTCCAGCCGCCCGAACGTCTCAGCAAATAAATCGAGCAATGACTGGCACTGGCAGGTAACCATACGCGTCAATAAACAGACCACTAACGAGACTTGCGCTGGGTGTTTGCGTTCACGCACCGGCGACTGCGCCCCACTGGGGGCTCGGGCCGCTCCTTTGTTGTCACGTGTCACGCGGCGCACGGCCGCCCCGCTGACTGCGTAACGTGACGCGCCGGCATTGTCGGAGCCTGACGGAGTGGGAGTGACGAGTCGGCTCGGCGAGTGGCCGTTAGTCGGGCAGGCGAAGCTCATGCTCAGAAAGCGCACCGCAGAACGTGAGGGAGGGAGGAAGAGAGAGAGGGAGGGACAGGGAGAGAGACAAAGAGAGAGGGAGAGAGGGAAAGAAAGAAAGGAAGAAAGAGAAAGGGAGAGAGAGAGAGCTGCCGTGCCCAGTACGGCAGTGCGGTGTGCTCTCCGTGCGGCGTTAAAATCAGTTTCGCCATTGTACGGCGAGGCTGATCTGTGATCGCCTCGTCCGAGAAAGTCGTGAATTTGAGAAACTATTGAAAGTCCCCTGGATTTCGAGCAAGCACGGATCAAGTATCAGTTAAGGCTATAATGGGGAAAATACAACTCGTGCATTTTTTTTTATCAAGTCAGATAGGCCACTGCAATTATGTTTTTGCATCTCAAACTGTCGCAGTAATGCATGAGAAGCAAGCATTTGAAATGTGGCACAGTTAAGTCATATTGCAAAAACATGTACTGCATCTGCCTAATAATCCTCTTCTCCAGCGGCTTGGAATCGCCCTAGATGGTCAGCACCCCCCCCCCCCCTGAATTGGAGCGATCGGTACTGGGTGCAGTGCGTAAGAACAGAATAGCTCCGCATCGTTTGATTGAGCCTCACTGTATCACTTAAGAGTACAGAGTTTGTTTTGTTTCAACAATGAAAGGTTTTCCAGCCACTTTTTGTACTCTCGACTGCATTCGCTTAAATGTGTCCGAATGCAGTGTCTGATATGTGATATCTCTGACAGACATAAACAGCCGCTCAAATGCACGGATAATGGCCTATTCCGGCCACCGTTCACTCACATGTTAGTGTTCGAAGATGGTGAACTACCGTCCAGTGATACTAAGCGTGTCCGTCGCTTTTTGGACCGCTCTGTGTGGTCGTTACTTGTCATAGTCCTTTCATTTATTTCACCAATCGCCAAATCTTCGTCGGCATTCCGCAGTGACGTTATTCGCAAATCGTGCTCAAGTGGAGTTATTTTTCAGCTCATTGCTTCCATCACGATTTTTATGCAGCAATCACTCACCCTGAGAAATTCCTTGCCAATAGTTTCATGGCCATTGATTTACGTCCAGCTTTCGCCACCGAACAGCGTGCCTCCTACACACCAATCATCCGTGTCCGCAAACAATGTTTGCGCGACAGGCTAACGACTTGAAATAAATCTTTCTTAAATTCTTCGAGTCCGGTCGTTTGTTCACTTCTTGATTTCATTAATCGTGACTGCATTCTGCGCGACAAAAGCTAGAATCGTGCCGCCGCTCTGACGGGACAGGGCGGCTGCTCTAGCATCGACCGGATTCCCGACGCAGCGTCGCCAACAAGGCGCGCTCGGCCGCCGCGTGGCCTGCCACTCCGGAGGCGCCGTCCGCCTCGCAGGCCGACGGGAGTGGCGCTCCGAACTTTGCCGATAGCGCCAGTGCTGGAAGCCGGGGATCAGTCCGGTAAAATAGCCCGGCCGGCGCGCGGCGCCGCCCGACCGTCCGCCGCACGTCGCCACGCAAATTGACAGCGCTGTCGTGAGCCCCGCCCGGAGAGGAAGACGTCCGCTCTGCGCAAATTGAGAGGGTTAATGTGGCGCGACAGCCGGGGATATCAAGACCGGTAGGTGTTTCCAGATGATCAGCTGGCTTCGGGAACGCTGAACAGAAATCGCCGCTGCATACCAATGGAAGGATCAGAGAGGCGATCGGAACACTGCGCGCGTCTGTTGTCTGATGAACTAACCATCGGAAGATCAATCTTTCACGAAACGAAATAATAAAATAATAAAATCTAGGCAAATACCAATTTCTGCAGAGGAGAGTGTCCACGAAGGGCGGATCCACAACATGTACTGTAGGGAGGGGAGGGAGTTTTCCATCCGTGCAACCTAACCTACCCCTGAATGTTGTTCTGTCCCCGGATTGCGTCCTTCGTTTTCGTCATTTCGTCACTTCGTTTGGCATTTCCTAAAACCAAGACGCATTTGAAACGTCTCAAAAACAAAAACAAACAAATGCACTCTCCGTCCTAAAAGGGATCAAAAGACATGCTAGCCCTCCTTTTCTGACGAAAGGGAAAGGAGGGGCATGACACCGATGGTCCCTGCCCTGGATCCGCACGTGGTCTTACAGATCCGCAACTTACAGATGTCACTTCTTCTCCAGCTATCAAAGGGCCATGTCAGTTGTGAAAGGTCCATGATGAAGGGACCATGACACCTCCATGGCTCTGGAGCGAACCTTGTGACTCAGCCGCCAATGCCCGGCTATTATTACACCAGGTCTCCGCCCACACCAGAGCGTGAGGCGACCGCCCCGGCGAAGTTGTCCGTCCCCCGAGGAACCGGCCGGCGGTACGCAGTCTCGCCCGAGGCTCCGGCGAGGCGCTGGACGGCGACACTTAGCGCGCCTGATGACGGGTTACGACCCGGACACAACGACCGGAGCGCGTGGCCGCGCCGCATAAATCAGCCCGGCGTGACGACAACATGCTGGTAATTAGAGAAAATGACAGGCAATGGTGCATCGAACGGCCCCCCCTTGCACGGCAACGCCGCGTTTCAAATTAATACGTCTTTGCAAGTGGCCGTCGGTTTGAATGGCCGGGCGGTAATGCACATGGTTCTTTCGTTAGCCGGTGAACGTGTCATATTTTAACATGCGGCCCTGGCTGGGTTCCACCGCCGGTAAGTGTATAGCTGACTGGCTTTCGATGTCACCTAATGGTGCCAATGAACACCGGCGGTAGCCATAATCCCTGGACAGCTCATAACTGGCGGCGTCATATATCGTTAACCGGAACCAAGGACGCTCGTCATCGAACAACAACCTGTCATTGGGCACAACCAACTTCTTGTTTGATCTGTGTTTTTCTGGTAATAGCTAATTGCATACCCATTGGTGTCCTGGCATACGACTTTGTGTGATGTACGACCGTTTAACCCTATTTCGTGCGGGGGAGGACAGATTCTGCCCCTTCCTCCGGTTTTCTGCTCCCCATTTCCGGGTTTTCGGGAGATGCTTCATAAAACTTGGTGACGTTTCTGAAATATGTTTTTGACAAGTCGTAACAAAATTTCATAAAATTGGCTTCTCCAGAGACGGTTCCAGGACTTATTTTGAAGGCATGTTTGAGGAATGCTGCAGTTTCTGCAGATCGCGCACTACCACGTGGACATGTACTATTCTGACGTTTTTTTATAATGTCGCAGACATTTCAAATAGTCGAAATATTTGTAACCTGCATTCTGCAAGTATTTTTAAGAAAATGTTGATCAGCAGCGGAATTAAGGTTATCCTAATTTTCACGCCTAATGCAGCTATATTATATGCTGCCAGGGCGCCTCTAGACATCGATTTTCGGTTGCATATTTTTTAATTAACATTTCCATTGACCTAACCGAGATATGGATCTATTTGACTGAGTTTGTTAGCTCCATATATATTGCGATCCAATGCCACACATTTAAGCAAAAATGGAAAGCAGACGGACTCAAAGGTAATGTAGAAGGGAATACATCATATGTCGTTATTTCTGAGGAATCACGTTCGATTTACGGAATAAAATCTATCGCCATCGCCATGTAGTTACTGACCATCTTTCATCGGTACCCGGACCCGTCTATGAGCACTTGCAATGTGTACATATGACATATGGGACATAATGAAAAGGTTTCTCGGTACATATAGTCTCACCAGGTCCAGAGTATATGACAAAACAACTTTACATTTTCCCCAAAAGTTACCCACCGTTATGTGCATTGGTTGAGCCTATGATTTTGTTATTTCAGAATGCGATGCGCTTTTGATCTCAGAACGCGAACTTTGAGCACATTACATAATAACATTCGCAATAAGCTTGCCAGTTACCAATAGTTTACTATGTAGAACGTTACCCCGCTTTTTTGGTAACTGAATCCGTCTTTGGGCATTTGCCATATATATGTATATATATATATATGTATATATATATATATATATATATATATATATATATATATAATATGACATGTCACACTTATGGAAATGCTTTCCGAGCACGACTATGCTCGCCACACTCAAAATTTGTCGTGGAATGAATTAACATTGCCCAAACACTTGAACAATTTTTTAGTGCCCAGGATACGGCTATGAATTGTGGAAATCGGCCTCATTCTCGCATATGTGGTAAAACTATTAATTATGGGTTGAAGATGTGGTCAGAAAACTCGTATAAGTGGACCCCTATTTGTACCCTCATTTCGACTTTCCTGCCCCTCTTTTTCAAAATTTTCATCATTCTCGTTTTAGAAATGTAGATCTTGCTGCAGGCTATCGAACGTCTTCTTCCGCTAGAAAATCGGGCAAATAGTTTTCGAGATCGCATGGGCATGATCTACTCCTACCCCGCACGGATTCGTATGTAGCGGGCAGGAGCACGGCATAGGGTCAAAGACAGGGGCGTAGCCAAGATTCCTCCCGAGGGTGCCAGATCAGATCAAGGGGCCCTCGTAACCAACGGGGGCCCTCGCCAGAGGCGGATCCGAGATTTCGCCAATGTGGGGGGTGGGGTGGGGTTGGAGGCAAATGGTTAGCACGGCTTCACTCCCATTTTTTCACTCTTCAGATATGAAACAAGAACATTGATCCGCACGGGTCCACGGGAGACATTTGATGTGATTTTGCGTTTTTTGCCATATAAAATAACCGAATAATTCAAGCGCGTCAACTTATTTGAGAAAATCCTGCTCTTTGTCCTACAAAATGGCCGGAATATAACTAAAACGGCAAGATTTTAGGCGGTTCCGTCTCTCCCTCCATCTGAAATGTCGTGTCTGTATTTGGTCCAGGGGCCCGTCTTTGCCGCTCCCCCCCCCTTCGTACTTTCTGGGAATCTTTTTGTCAGCTAAGGTTCGGTTCCCTCTTGCAGTTACAGGGACACTTTTGGTGGTATCGAGCCGTCTGCCGTGTCAGCACCCTCTTGTGGTCTCAGGTTCCTCTTACAGTTTCCCGTGTCCTTCGGGACGTCTCATGCGCTCCTTTGGCAGTTTCAGGTACAGTGTACCCTGAAACTGTACAGGTACCCTGTACAGTTTCAGGGCCCCATCTGGCAGTTTCAGGGACACTGAATCCATCTCGGGCTTCCCCCTACCACATAGTCCCTGGAATCACATCACATAGTCACAATCACATAGTCCCTGGATCACATAATCACATAATCACATAGTCCCTGGAACATTTTTGTCGTCTAAGGAGCACTTCAGACACTAAGACCCTCTATAAGTCCTTCTCTGCCGGACACAAAGTAGTAGTAAGGCGAGTAGTAAGGCACCCCGAGGGCGCCTCACACCATCCAAAGAACTGGGTCCTTCAGCCCCAGGCACTGGCGGAGATTGGTATCTCTTCAGGGAGGCTGCACCCCCTCCAAGTCTTCAAAATAACCCCCTCAATGCCTGAAATAGCCCCGTCAATCTACCTTCATATAATTTGTAAGCCAAAGCTATGTTATTTTTTGTACATAGAAATCACAAAATCACATAGTATAAGGAAGTATGACCAAGATAGATTATGCACCTTCCAGGGCATCTTGCACTCAAACATATATTTATACCACTTTATACAAATGCATGGTATGTCTTCCCATCTATTACGTTACGCATGCATTACATTATACATGCTGTACCCTTTTACAACTGGAACGGTCGCTGACATTGAAACTACCACTTCAGATTTCTACTGACATATACAACCATGAGTGGAACTGGAAAGGCACAGAAATGGCTGGCATAGTCATACGTTGGAACAGGATTTGGCGGGGTCTACAATGCTGGTGTCTCCACCCACGGATGTTAATTCATAACAGTTTTTACCGCATTCCATTACAATAGCCTAAACACCTAATCTTGTTGCCATCTCACCCAGAACGCTAGATGTAAACCCATGCAACTGAATACAACAACGGAGTTTTTGCTACAGCCATAGCCACTGGGATACTTTTACCTGAAAATTCGTTTATCTTTCTCAAATCTTCTGATACAAATGCATTCATGGACAGTATACTTCGAGAGCCATACCTTAGTATTCGTAGAGAATACTTATCAAGCCAGGTATTCTGGTTGTACCCTGGCAATATAACGGCATTCTGCGTATTTTGGAGCCTTTGCCATAAACCTAATCTCTGGGGGGACATATGCCACGTAGTTTTCCAAAAGTGGTGATTTGTCCTCCTAATTTTCAAAGTATCAAGTAGATACTTCCCACTGGCGACACAGTTTCTTGAACTTTGAAATCCAACAAAGGAATTTCAGCCGTACGTTATCACGCAGCGACCGAAAAAAGTGATTTACCCCTCCTATCTCCCACCTATTCTTGGTAGATTGCAGCCAGCTTGTCCCTCCCCCGTCTCTGAACAGTGGGTACACCCGTGCCTTTGAATGCAGTGAGAGATGGTGAGCTCCGCCATGATTGTTGTGTACTTTATTTATTTATTCATTTATTTTCTACATGGAAGCCTACGGGAACCTCGCCGTAACTGTAGGCACTAGGGCGAATGATTCACACTGTTAAGAATTCATCTAATATTTTTTTAGTTTTTCAGGCTTGTCCATTTTCAGTTTCGCTTTTCTTGTTGCATTTCTTTTAGCAAACAATAGGAAATAGTAAATAGTTAAGCATAATATCCGGTATCCAGTCGAATATCCGGCGCCCCGATCCGGCATATCCGGCATCCGGCCGGACTACAAAAATTTTAATCCGTTACATCCCTAGGATCAGGCTCCATACCACACACAGTGAAAGGCGGTTTCGCGCTAACGCGCACTGGAAGGGAAGACACAAAAGTGACCCCTCCGATCTGGGGAATGGAAAGAGCTAGAAACATGAAATTTTATGGGCAGAGTAAGGCCACAACAAAAATCCAAAGTGTGCAATTTTCGTGACCCTAGGTCGATACCGTCAAGGTCAAACTGGGTCGAAAAGGTCTTTGGAATTTTCTCGACCCGTACAGGTCATGCCGTACGGCTTTTCGGAAGAAACAGGAAAAGGGTGCGTGTTTAAGCGTTAAAACGTGGGAGACGAAAATTCCTATTCATCTGGCGTCTTCACTGAGGATTTCGGGTCGAAGTCATGTTAGGTCAATGATCTATTGCGCCATTTTTTAATTTTTTTGGAGGTCAGATTTCGAGCAACACAGGATAATGGTGTACCTTGTAAATAAGGGCCCTAAACCCACCTGTTGGTGCATTTTGAGTGAAGATAGCCAACATCGGCACATTTGATCATTTTTATTGTTTTGCAGCATCCACAAGATCAAAAGAAGTGAAGGGAGTCCACTGATCTTGGATAAAGTTTTGGACCCAAAGAAAGCTTTTCTTCAACCGTTTTCGCGAAAGGTTTTTGTTATAACGAACCCAATTACACGACTGCTATAAAATGTAAAAGTTATATATATATGTGTGGATATATACATATATATATATATATATATATATATATATATATATACGCGTATCAATGTGCCAAACGCGTTTTTATTAGGGTCTTTCAATGCATATTTCATACAAAACGACACACGTTGCAAAACAAATCTGGACCAGGTCACAAAATAGTTAACCTTGGTCTTTGACGACCCTGACCTGCTCTGACCATGGTATATCTAAGCATATCAATGTCGGCACACGTGTTTTTATTAGGGACTTTGAATGCATATTTCATGCAAATCGACATGTTGCGAAGCAAATATGGAGCAGTTCGCAAGAAGGATGACCTTTGCCTTTGATGACCTTGATCCTTATTGACCCTGGCTTTGGTCTTCGTGCATCCATCACTTACGTCCGAATGATGTCTGCTGATTATGTTCAAACGGTAGACTTATGTGAAACGCTAATCCTTTCGTAAAATTCTCATTTGTCAGCAGTAACCTTTATTTTTATTATATTTGTTTGATTTAAAATGCTTCAAAATTCGGAAATTTTCGGCCGATTTTCGATTTTTTGTCAATCGACGAGATATTCAATCCCCATAAATGTCGCAAAATAGCAGCGACCAGATATGATCAGTTCTCGAGATTTTCGAGAAAAACAGGTAGGGGCATAAAAGAGCCCCCCTTCCAGTGCGCGTGATACAGCCAGTGATCAGGTCTTTAGAAACACTTAAATCATGGTGCAGAATTTCACACATTAGCCTACCAACATGTTACTTAGTTATTCAACTGCGCATCATCAGGTACACGGGAAAAAACACTCAGAAGTTCTACGACAACCATAAATGTTCAGTCCTGTATCAGCAAGCATTTTCTTAACACTCAGCTTGTAAGCAACAATAAGGCTTCATTTTGCCTGCCCCCGCCCCAAACAGGATCTTTTACGCCTGGCACAGAGCCCCATGTATGGCCCCTCCAGCCCACGTACTTACCATGCAGGCAGTCAACAGAAAGGCTACGAAGCCTTGATTTCTACGCGTTTCTGTTTCGCGCCTGCACTTGTCCATCGCATACATGTAGCCTAGGTCAACCCAACGTAGCACATATTTAATGGCATCAAATGCCTCTACGCTTGGGCCATTAATGTGTGCGAAGAACAGAAAGTTCAGCGTCTGCATCAGCAAACAGTTTCGCGTCGTTGTAGAATTGGCGTTGAAACCGAAAATCCACGGTCGCATGAGTGCGAGCGTGGATTTCAGGTGGTTCGGTTAAGGTTCCTGAACCGACCCTCCCGCCCCGCCACCGCTGCAACGTGACCCCCGGCCGACGACGAGAGGCTTCACGGGCGGCCGGGCTGGCAAGCATGCATGAATTAAGTTCCGGAAAATATTCGGAGAGGGAAATTTCCCAGTTCCGTCATAGCTCTTCCGAGAAACTTTGAAGTGGGGAACGGTAATTTTGAAGGGGAAAATTTCCTCTTCCCCTCTTAAAAGTATCCCCGCATAGTCATAGGCATTGCTTTTATGTTGGTGGGACCCGAACTACTTCAAAGACATCCATGCAAAACATTAAAGGGATAATATCATATTGCTCTTAAGCTGATTAAGTCACTGGCCACTGCTTTACTTATTCCATGACATCCTATACCTACCTATTGGGTTGCATGACAGACCTTCGTATCGCATTTCTTCGTGAGTAAAACTTTGTACGCAAATCTTCGTATCGCGTATCTTCGTATCACATTTCTTCGTATCCAGATCTTCGTATCGCAAAATTTCGTAAACGCAAAACTTCGTACACGCAATTCTTCGTACCACATTTCTTTGTATGCGCGAATCTCCGTACCGCATTCCTTCGTATGCGCAAATCTTCGTACTGCATTTTACTGTGCTTGTGCACTGCACGACTGCCCCATTTCTACTTTGGCGCACAACGACGTGTGCAGGTCTTCCTTCCTTTTAGCAAGATATATATATATATATATATATATATATATATATATATATATATATATATAATACAATATATATGGTATATCTATGCCTTTATTGCAAATGAGAAATTGCATTCGATCGGTGGGCACAGGTAAGGGACAGGGGCGTAGGAATGTCTCAGAATGTTGAGGGATGAGCAAAATCCTTTTTAGGCTGTTCTTTTCAAGCATCACCATAGTCTCATGCTTTGGCAGACTGAAGATGCGTAAAATGAAGCAAATCCTAATATTCGTATATCTCCACGGAGATCTCAATTCAGCGCAGCTACACCCCGTTTTGCAGGTAGGCAGGGTATCTTTTTGTGTACGAAAATTGGATTCCGTGGCAGTGATGAACCAGACCATGGGCGTACAGACAGGGAGGTGAAGGCCATGCCCCCACTTTTGGGGAAATTTAACATAAGTCCTATTGGGGAAAATGTCTGCCCTCCCCCATGCGATACGAATGTCTCCGTATTCGAGTTTCTGCGGATGCAAAGATCAGTTTTTCTGCATCGTTTTGCAGAAAGATTAAGATGAGCTCCTTTTCCTTTTTTCTGGAAATATTTCCTGAACGCTGTGCATGGACAGCCTTTAGCTCAGAGCACCTACGTACCAAAGAGAGCTTGTTGCCCGTATTCCGTACTCACCACCCAGTAATGCAACTCCAGTTCAACGGATAATTTTGCGTCCGGTCCTTTTAGCCAGAGAGGAACGCGGAAGGATCTTTTTCGTGCCGCACAATGTTGCGACAAGGTCTCCCCATGCGGGTTTTACTCTCTGTCTGGTCAGTTACCAATTAACTACACTACAAATGATCGGGCCAGACAATTCGAGTCCGGGATCGTTGTTTCCGGGACGCGAACCCGGCGCCATCGGAACCAAAGTCAACGTCCTTACCCCGTCGGCCACGAGTGCGACGGATAATGTCTTGGCATCTAAGATATCTTGTCATTGCAAATGCAGTAATTATTCTGACTAATATGCAAGAATATGACGATGTTGTTCAAATAATCGCTGCTGAGTCCTCTGGCTACCGTCAGGTGTCAATGCGTCTCACAATCATCTCATGTTTGAAGCCGCGATGCAAAAAATTCAGCATGAGACCTTCCGTATTTTTCGCATATATATATATATATACATATATATGCGATATGTATATATATTCGTATTAAGGACGATAACTTTACGTGCGTATTCGAAGAAATGCGATACGAAGATTTGCGTATACGAAGAAATGCGATACGAAGAAATGCGATAGGAAAAAATGCGCATACGAAGAAATGCATATAGGAGGTTTTCCAGGTACGAAGAAATGCATATACGAAGTTTTACGCGTACGAATATTTGCCTACGAAAATTTGCGTACGAGGATTTGCGGTACGAAGATTTGCATACGAAGATTTGCATACTAAAGTTCGCGTAGGAGGAAATGCGATACGAAGATTTGCGTGTGAAGTTCTGCGTAGGAAGAAATGCAAGACGAAGATGCGATAAGAAGTTCTGTCCGGACATGCTGCCTATTGTTATGGCTTTTATCATGGCAAAGCAATCATTAACATATTGGATGATGATCCTTGCCTGTCAATGGAAAGGGTAGAAAAAGAACAATTTTCTCCTGAATCCATTACGAAATAAGTCTTTAGTAATAAAAAGAATTCAGCTTTTACCATGATGATGAAAGGAAAGAAAAACATTTTCTACTTGTACACCAGATGACTGATGCCTAAAATACAGCATAAGATACAAGACTCCAAATATCTAACCCATTTTCTCTATTTTCCTAATTACCCATGCTGTAGTTACCTCACCAGTCAGTTAATTTAGTCATAAAATTAATTTGCCTGGCGCGGTGACGATTAGTACGCAAGCAAAATGAAACAAGGAGGTTAAGGACACCACCCTAAATTACTGCATTTTTGTCAGTGCTTTCTGCTGAGGTTTAAACAGCTTTCTATTCCGATCGAAATTAAATTAGCTGCAGTCACCTCCTACTTGTTGATAACTTTGTTTGTGGCCAAAGTTATATCACTTCAGGTTGAATATTTTGGTCTAAGGTCAAGCACTTGAGATTACCTTACATTACGTTATCTTGTAGTGGACTTTGTAAGCCATCTCATCGTATCCAGTGCCAGGGGCAAAACTTTGTGTCTTCTTGCGGGGCCGTGGCCACCCATGTTGATTTCCCCCTCCATGTTTTCTGCCTGTAATAACAAGAAAAAAATGCAATTATTACAAAAATTGACTGCAATAAATTAGTAGCCGGAAGGAAGTATGAAAAAGTCCGAAATGACATATATATATATATATATATATATATATGTACGTGTATACGTTTGGTTGTTTTCATACATGGTACAAAACTAAAGAGACAGAAATTACCGTCGGTCAAAATAAAGTTTCCTAAATCCGCTGCGAAAACCACATTTGGGACGAGGCGAAGTTTTCGGGGCTTCAGCTTAGTCCCCCTCAATCATTAACAAAAAATTCCATCCCTGGCCCCACGGGGCCCGCTTGGCCGTTAGGAGGCTCTACATGGCCTCCAGGAGGGCCATGGCCCCTTTGACCCCCAAGCCACGCCACTGCTTAAAGACAAGGGAACCCTGCATTTGAGCGTCGATTATTAATTCGGCTTATGAGTTGCGATACCGCTATGAGCTCCAGCGCAGAACGAGACATTTTAGCCTGTTTTAAGCAAGAGCATTTTCAAATATGGAGTAATATTGTAATCTATGTGATACTAATCGAACGCTATGTTAATCGTTTGGCGCACTTGGCTTGGCCGGGAGTGCACAAGGAATTTTTTTCGATTTTACGAGCTTCGAGACCAGATTTCTTCGTACTTTGTTGAATTTCTAGAAATCGTAAGACAATGCCACCAGATCCAGCTTTTCACACTCCTCGCACAACACTTGTTGACTTATATCCATAAGTGTAGCGACGTCTCAGAAATTGTGAGGAGACAAGAGTCTTAGGGGACACTTGATCTTATTTTTAATGCAAAATTGCGAAAAACGCGCACTGTTCGACCAAAATCGGAATGGGGGAAAAAACATTTTGCGAAAACTGGAAGACACACCCAGCACACCCAGTTGGTTACACCCATGCTTACATGTATTGACCGGGTTTGGTTGTGGTGCACATGGAATGCGTGTCGCTGTCCGGTCCGTTCTGTTGGTGGCATTGGGACGATTGTGGGTGGTACTTTCGGTCGTCTGTGATTTTTTTTTCTGTCATCAGGCTCACCATAAGTTCATTACCTGGAGGGGAAGCTAGGTTTTGTTCATTGTCGTTTAGGCAAAAGTTACTTTAGATCAGCTAATAGATATCTGGTTTGCAAAGGCAATGAGAGCAAAGCCGAAACAGGAACGCGCCGGAGGGATGGTTTAGAGGATGCTGCCGAAGACCGCCACTCTGATGTTGCAGACCTGGAAAAGATACACTTGCAAACCAAGCACACAACATGCAATACATAGTAACTGTAGGTGGTGTGAGGGTGTAGACTGTGTGAATATCAACATCGTCGCCGCAAGAAAGGTCCAGAGGAAGATGACAATAGAAGATGAAGCGAAAGGAAGACAATGCGCCTTGCCCAAGGGCGCCAGACGACATGGTATACGAAAACATGAAAATATGACGACGCGTCTTGCCCAGGGGCGCTGTAGTGGGACCTCCTGGGTCAGATGGATCTACACAGTGGGACGTCAGCTTCATTGCCGCAACAGAGGGCCGCTTGGCTCAGCCAGCAAGGGTATGCCGCGACAGGGGCCCCTTGGCTCCACTGACATCCAGCGTGCTATGTGTTATGGCACTATGTATTGTATGCTGCGGCACTTGAGAAAAACCTCTCACGAGGCCGGAACGTTCGTAAAAAAACAATTTACATTCAGCTTTTAGTACGGCGGTTTCTCGTATTATACTGTTTGTGTACTGTATTTCGTGATAAGGTCCTGGATTTCGTTATAATGTTTTGTATGCTTGTGTAAATAATAGAATCGGTTAAACCCGTTGAGTTTAATCGAATTTATGAGTTTACATGTCATTTGCATTTATTTCAGTCAGCATATCTTTAATGGTTCCCCTGTTGATATCCCATATACGTTACTGGTAGATGTTATTATTCTTTCATTGGTATTATTTGTAACTGGACCACTTTCAGTGTTCATGGGATTCGTTTTTCTTGTGTACTGATATTCGTGCTTGTGTCCTGTTTTTCGTGATAGTGTTCTGTTGTATGACATAGGAGGTGAACTAGATGAAACTGACTAACCCCATTGTTTACGAGGAATGAAAAAACAAGCTTAATCAGATCGGGGTGTTCATTTCCTAGCAGAGTTGGCAGTCCCAGGGGGATTTGCTTATCTCGCACATAGGCGGTGAGAGGGGGTCGGTGTCCGGCATATCTGGTACAAATGAAAAAATGTTCGATGTTGCAACGTGTGTGGCATGCGTGGGTCCGAGTCCATCGAGGATGTGCGAATGTGTGATGTGGGTGTGGCCAATGCGGAGGTGAGACAGGACAACTTCCTTCTGACGAATGCTTTGGTTGGAAGTTTCCCAATGTGTGAATTCCGGTTTGATGGGGTACGTATGAAAGTGTGCGTGAGTATCCCAATACTTTTGTATATGTTGTTTAAGGTTTGAGGTGGCGAAAGTCAGTAAGTCTGAGCAAGGCACTGGGTCGTATTGGGTAAGTGTATCTGCTTGGCCAGGGCATCAGCTGCCTCGTTCCCAGAGATGTAGCTGTGCTCCGGCACCCGCAGGAAAATGAGGTGTGTTGTCAGGGAGTGTATTGTGTGTCTGTACTAATTTGCGGATGTCTGGACATGTGATATTGTGTAGTCGGTGTAATGATTGAAGTGTTGATTAAGCGTCCGTGAAGAAGACGAGTCGCCGCCATTTTTTGCGTTTGATGTGATTCAAGGCAGCAAGCAAGGCCCGAATTTCCACAGTGAAATGGAGTGTAATGTTGGAAGCTGAATGGAGAGACGGGCCCGGCCTCCTATGAATGCTACTCCCATGGCCTGAGGGGTACAAGATCCATCAGTGCACAAGAAGGTGTAGTCCAGGAATTGTGCTCTAAATTCAATGACGGTTTGGAGTGTTTCCGCAGGGGTGACGAAATTTTTATTCTCAGTGAAAAGGTATCTAATATCAAGTTTACGATATGTCCAATGGTTGTCGAGTGCCAGAGTTATGTATTAAGGGATTTGGGGAAGCCCAACATATTTATTACGTTTTTTTTTTAAGTTTTGCCCGAAGCAATAGGTGTTCCGTCGTGGTCTGCACCGAGTGTGGGTCAGAATGTGTTGTGATGGGTGATTGTGGGTGGCGTGGACTCAGATGGAGTATTTCATGAGGTGAAGTGTGCGCCTATGTGCGACAGAGGGAATGTCAACGTCGGCCTGGAGGTTCTCGCACGGGAACGTAGCAAAGGCACTAGTGATGACTCGAAGTGCTCGGTTCTGGATGGCCTCCAGAACATTAAGAGGAGATCCGTGCAAAGTAGTTGGGTGCGCTGTGCATAAGTACGGCCAGTGACGTCACGCCACTTGGTGAGGCATGCCGACTTGCGCCGCTCGATTCGGCGAGGAGAACAGTCCTCTGAGTCCACTTGGCGTCAAGACTGAATACGCAGGACTGAAGACAATGTTCTTCATATCACCTGAACTTCATACTCAGGCCTATTTAACCTAGGTTAAAGTGCCTCTTGTAACTCAAGTTCAAGTTCGAGTGATCGGCTTCGCCTCTCGGCCCGGAGGGGAAGGCCTGGCTCCTCTTCGCGGATCCTGGGTCTTCGTAATCTTTGGATCTTCGCTGATCTCGATCTTAGGTTCGATATTGCAAGTCTTCGATCTTCGTCCCCACGTCCCGGCGAGCTGTGATAAAAGCTAATGTTCCGTGAGAACGGCTCGATGCGTGTAGTGGTGTTACAGTGGGACGAAGTCAATTTAGGTGTTCTCAAAAGAACAGCGACTCTGGGAGATACTGTATTTCACGACTGGCCATCGAGTGTACGGCAGTTTGGGCTTGGTTTTCCATCATTCGTCGTAGGTCGTACAAACTGATAAAGCGCTCGGACTAATCACGCACTGATATTGAAAATTCGCTGACGAGAAGCAACATGCCAATGTCGCAAGCTGTGCCAGCAAACTCGTCGAGCGCATGGTGAACATCATGGGAAAATAAATTCATCGGGCCCTAAAATGCAACACTGATAACGCATTTACAGAACTTCATTTTATAATACCAAAAATACCTGAATAGGTCAAAATATTGCCCGTTTGGTATGGAAAGCTACGTATCAAAGGTAAAACAAAGTCACGCCCTGGTCAACATACGCACCCGGCGTTTTCTTGGCCTACTCGAAAACCTGCTCGACGAGTATCACTAAAAAAAAAGGCCCACTAAAAACGCAAGTTTACCACAGCAATCTCATTCGCATCGTACACGATATAAAACACGACCCCAACTACAAACGCACCACAGCAGCTACGTACTAAGACATCGCGGCCTCATTTGACCGAGTACACAAGCCCGCAATTAAGTCCCACGCGGTCACCAAATACACTTTTAGTGAACTTCTTTCGGGACCAGTGGCGAAGCCAGGACTTTTTTGGGGTTGGGGGCCCTAGAAAATGAGGGGGCTCCCTGAACACCACGGGAGCCTCATGACCAGGGGTTTTGTTTAGTGTAATGATTTGAGGGGGAGCAGATCGAGATCACAACCTAACCTCCCCCAACTGTGAGTTTCTTTACTCTGTTTTGACTGACGGTAGTTGTTCTAAAAAGCAATTTATAGAAAGTATTTAGTTCGTTTTCATATACATATATATATATATATATATATATATATATATATATATATATAATGTTCCTTGGAAACGACAGCTTGATTGGGAATGATGACCTTTTTGGGCAACTTTTTCGATATTTCGTATAGTGTTCTTTGTTACTGGGTCTTGTGTGCTTAAGATGGTTCCAATATTCCTAGCATTAACCCGGCACCGCCTGCGGGGGTGTCCAATTAGGGCACCTCTCGGTTCTTCGTGAATGACTTCTTAACCGTTAGTGCAAACTCAACCAAATTTTCAGTACCTATTCATCAAACAATTTTACATATTTTGACATCAAAACCATTTCCATGCTAAGTCAGGTCACTGATATATGACGTCATAAACAAACTCAGGCATGCATGTTTTCGCCTCTATGATCGGTTGCGCGAACATGTGTTTTTTATAGTATGTGCGAAAATAATGCATGGATTATCTGGGTTTCCATAGGAAACAATTCTCAGAATGATATACAACCGTCACACTTCAACATTAGAGGTCATGCCAAATCACATGCATGATGACAGTTGAACTGCTTTGCCTTGTGAGTGAACGAAGTGGTTGCCGCTGACCCTCCCCATCATTCAAACCTGACAGGCAAATTTATACGCGCCTCTTAGCAAGGTTCACCAAACGCAGCGTGAGGTCATGCCAGGTCACGTCATAGGCTGATGTCAAAACGAAATGAAATACAACATTGTGTGTGAAAGATCGTTCAGTAGACGCAGACAGCAATAATTGTTCCTAGTCAGAAAAAGAAAAATGACTATCTATCTTGACCTAAGTTGACCTTGATCCGATAGGGAAAGGAAAGAGCAGATTTAATTATCACGAGATGTCATTTCACTTATGTACATGACACAGTAAGAATTCCAGTGAGTAACTATTGCTCTTTGTCAGGAAGAATAATACAACTTTATCTGACCTGACTTAGAATGTCCTTGACTGAATTAGAAGCAGGTAATACAAAACCGATCATCAGAAGGTTTCACTTCCGTCCTTTTTGTTACATGGATCAAATCAGCTGAGAGTAAGTAATGATCTTTGGCATGTAAGAAAGACCAATATTTCACGTGACCTAGGCTGACCTTGACATTTTTTTATTTTGGCATGTTTTGGTGCAGAAGATTGTGACTTTTTGCTTGATACCCACTTAACTTATTATAGTTAATTTATTTAACTATATATATATATATATTAACAGTTAATTTATTTAACCATTTTTACTATAAATATAAACAGAACTGTTTAACTATATTTAATAAATAATTATAACCCAGTTAAATAACCCACTTTAAAAAATTGTTTGGTACCCAGTTTGCTACCCAGTATTGCCGATGATACGATGCACGAGCCGTTGTCAGTTTTTCCGACATGTTATGTGACGACATGACCTGTGACGTCATCAGTCACGTGACTAAGATTAACATAGTATTTTCCGAATCGCAAGACTCAGGGCTATCGATTGGTGGTAGACCGGTTTGGATCCGACGGTTGGATCATGAGATTCCAGGGGGTGCCTTTTTTGACATCCCCGGGCGGTCGCGGGTATTAAAAACACACCAGGCTGTGCCGGGTTAAGGATGAAGCCTGGCACATAATTAATATATTTTTTTCAACGTTTCGTCCTTCATAAAAACAAGAACTTACAAGAATACAGTGATACAGTTCAAAAACGTGTTTGGATAAAATATTGGTAAAACACATGCATAAATCACGCAGATCTTCGTATCGCATCGTATCGCAATTGATAACAGCAGACGATGACTCCAAATACTGGAAGCTATCCATATACGTGACTTGGACCCGATCATCAACATTCAAGTCCATGCCTGGGGAACCCTGCAAATTTCTGACGGTGCTCCGCTGGGACGACGATCTTAGACTCTCGCAGGACAAAAGGACCAAGATCTGCGTGATTTATGGATGTGTCTGATCAATGTTTTTGTCTAATCGCATGTTTAACTGTCCCACTATATTCTTGAAAATGTTCTAATGCAGGATGAAACGTTGAAAAATGTATTAAATATCTACTAAGTTTCATCCGTTATGCTATGGATATTGGGACCACCTTAGGCACACCAGATCCAGTAACAAAGAAAACTAAACGAAATATCGAAAACTTGTGCAAAAAAGTCATGAACGCCAATCGAGCTGTTGTTTTCAATAAATAAAAACTGAACAACAATCTCCTTCCGATATATATATATATATATATATATATATATATATATACATATATACACATTCATGAAGTCGTTTTATGAAAATGACAGGGGCGGAACTGAAGGGGCCCCACCTTGAAACTGGGTGCCCCAACAACCGACCTTTATGGCAGGTTGCTCCATGGGGTGTGAGGAGCCCTTTTTCGCATTTATCCGAAGCGTCATTAGAATTTTTGCGGTGCCATTAGGGAAACGGCCCTTGATGTTCCCAGAAAATCCCTAAAACATTAAAGAAAATTTTCTAGCCATGCTCAGGCATTGTTAAGAGGTACTTTGAAAATACGATATGATCAGGGGCTCGTTCAGAGAGTTGAGAGCCCACAAAACTACAATGAGCCCTCTACATAAATTCAAGACGGGGCCCTGCCATGGTCTCAAGGACCCTCCTTGAATTCATGCTGAGGGCTCGATGGAGTTTTTCGTGGGACCCTCAAGCTTTCTAGGACGGCCTTTGGTTTCTTTAGAGGGCCCACAAGCATTTCCTGGTCCGGCTTAAAACCCTGGATGCGGGCCCCTGAAGGAACTGAAGGCCCCTCAAAGGTTTGCGCAGTTTACAGATATTTCAGTGGGTCATTTAGATGAATTCAAGTAGACTTTCAGTGTCTACTTGAGTGTCTCGCCTTAAATTTATATAAAGTGTTCATTCGAGTTTTTGTGGGGTCCTACACTTTTCAAGAGTGCCCTTGATATTTTCAAATGGCTCCTGAAACATTTATTCGTTTAGTTCACCCTTTCTAGAACATATGAGGTGCCCCTGCAAATATCAAGGACATTTCAAATGAATTTAAAGAGGTCCTCTCAAACGCCACGGTCGTGTCTCCCTTTTTTAAGGATCCATCGAGTTTGTGTGGAATTTCAGGCCTTTTGAGAAGCCCTTTGATGTTTTCGGAGGGCGCCTCAGACATTTCCTCATCTCAACTCCTATTCCGAATGTTACAGAGACTTTTCGAAATACCAGTGGCCCTGTCAAATGCTTGAGGGCTGCAAAGAAACTCCAATGAGCCCTCGAGAAGAATTCAGTGAGGACCCTTCAGACCTCAGGGGACCCCTCCTTGGATTCGTCTAAAGGGCCCTTTGTGTTTTTTTATAGGGCCCTTGATCTTCACAGGGAATCATTGATATTTTTAAAGGGGTCTCAAGTATTTTCTCGTCAGGTGTATTCTTTCCTGAATGTCTGAGTTGCCACTAAAAATATCAAGATTCCTCTAAATGGATCCAAGGATTTCTTTTCAAGGAATGTGAAGGAATTTTATTTCAGAGGGATTTTTCAGGC
Source organism: Capitulum mitella (assembly GCA_030062745.1). Lineage (NCBI taxonomy): Eukaryota > Metazoa > Arthropoda > Thecostraca > Pollicipedomorpha > Pollicipedidae > Capitulum > Capitulum mitella. Next base: position 572,313 of record CP099847.1, on the reverse strand, counting down.
ATTACGGAGGACCCCTCATTGAACTAGTTTAAAGGGCCTTCAAGCGTTTCGACAGGCCTCTTGATATTTTCAGAGGGCCTCTCAAACAAAGCCTCGCCCGGTTCAAAACTCCCTTTCTGAATGTTGGAGGCCTCTCAAAAATCTGACTATGTCGCAAAAAATAATGAATCCTCAAGACGAATTCAGGTAGAAACTCTCAGGCCTAGCAGAGGGTCATTCCTTCAGTTCATCCAAAGGGCCCAGGGTTTTTTGGACCCCCGAGCTTTTGAAAGAACCCTTGGTATTTTCAGAGGGCATCTCAAATATTTTCTCATGGTCCCTTAACCATTGTCTCATTGATTCAAAAATCTCCGACTGATTCTTTGAGGGGGTCCCTAGAAATGTTTGAGGAGAGCCCATTGGGTTCCTCCTGAGGATACCCTTGAATTCATTTAGAGGGTCCCTTGGAGTATGCTCTGGGGCTCTGAAATATTGGAGGGTGCTCTTACTATTTTTGGAGAGCCCTCAAACCCTCAGGACAGGATTTTCTTAAGCAGACGAGGAAATCGTTCTGCAACTTGACTTTGCATACTTGCTAGTATCGCCGTTTCAAAAAGTTGCAAAACGCTTCATCATACTCAAATGTCACTCTATCCATGGGCCCCAGCCTAGCATCGTGGGGCCCACTTCAACACTAAGGGGAGCTCAAATCATGGGGAGGGGGCCGAAATCAACAATGAGGGGTGCGCGCCCCCTCAAAAGAATACAAAATGAAGTCCCTGCCCATGACTAGAACACTAGGGATCCTTGTTAAGAATCTGCTTTTTTCCCCATAATAACCAAGCTTTCTATTAGGAAAGTTGGCCTGGATTATCTATATTCACTGCCCTGGCCACTGCGGCCCCATTAACGGTAAGGCTCCCACAATTTCTGTACCTGAATGGTCAGGCAACCTGCCAGGCGCCAACCTTCCTACATTTCCATTGGAATGATTTGATGATCGCCTAGTTACACCACTACGGTGCCGGGCGCTGACATCTAGCAGCCATTGCGGGACAGAGATATCTTTCCCGCCAAGAGTTGCCTTTGCTTAATCGGATCCCTGATCTTTCCAGATCAGTGAACATTGGGGCCCTTTAAGGCATGCCAAGGGCCCGGAACGGAGATTCCCTTCCCATGCCATGAATTTCTAGAGTCGGGATGATAACACCCTTAACTCCTTTCCGCTTACGTTACGTCACTGGGGTTCCCTTCCCAGCACACCTGCACCATCCATGGCGGGAGAACCTTTGCTGGCTGGCGACCGCTTTGCAGAGGAGCATTCTTTCCTGTCCTCGCATATGCCTTTTTGGTAGGTACATGCCGGGGGGCACATTACCTTTCCCGGTCGGGGGCATTCCGCCTCCTGCCAGGGGGGCCATTGTCTGGGGCCTGGAAGTCCTTGGCGGTGGAATGGATTTGTCTTTCCCAACCAGGGGGCCCTTGAGGCAAATGTCAGGGGCCCTTCGTGGGCCTTCTCGACACACCGACATCATCTCATGGCAGGAGGACCTTTCCTGGCTGGCGGCTCCTTTGAAGAGGAGCATCCTTCCCAATACTCGCCTTTTGGTAGGTACATGCCGGGCGCCCCACTTACCTTTCCCGGTCCAGGGCACCCCGATACCTGACAGAGTGGTCTTTGCTCCAGGTCTGGGGGTCCTTTGCAAAGAAGTGGGTTTGCCTTACCCGTCGAAGGGGGCTCCTTTGGGCAAAAGCCAGGGCCCCTTCGTGGGCCGGAAAATTTCGGGGGGAGGTTGTGATCGCCAGCAGCCGTTTGTTCACTCGAAACGCACATGTTGAAGACATGCAATTCGCGTATTGTCGCATAGAATGAAACATATCCCTTACTTTGCAGTCTATTCCATGTGGTTTTTGGAATTCAAGTAACAAATAAGCATACAGTGCGGCCGATTACCTACTTCCCATGGCGACACTGCCGGACAAGGTTAAACGCAGCATTCTGTTCATTTAACAGCTCGCCACCAATTAGCGTGTATATCCGAATCCAAAACAATGTTGGTGGTTAAAATATTAATATATTTATAAGGACTGAAGTTTCCTTCCAAAATAACATCAGTACCTATGCTCACCAAGATTTTTCTGGTTTCATGGCTTCTGGCTTCCGGTCCAAGGCCCTAAAAGTCCAGGTAAAACCGTCCGGCCCGAGCAGCGTCTGGCGCGGCGTCACAGGCGACATTCTGCCGCTCACCCAACATGCAGGCAGTGTTAGGCTCAGCACTTTTACGTTATTTCGACAATAACCACGATAAATACAAGAGAACACAAAGATATGAAACAATAGCCTGGTCTAAAACTGGTAGCTACTTACCGTCTACTCCAAACCAATCCTGTTTAAGGTCGAATATAGGTCCAATATAGGCCAAAGCTCGATCGCCTGGCAAGGCCCCCCACTCCTGCAATGTGCCTGCAACTGTCCCAGTCCTCAAAGCCCTGCCAATTTTTAACCCCACGCCGAAGCCAACCTAAAAGGATCTACGAGAACATAAAACGGTATCTACTGATGTAATCAAATGCGAAATACAACCAAATAATGCCCAACCCCTGTCCCCTTCACAGCGCGTCATAAGCAAATTGCCGGCATAACCGGCTAGCCAGCTGACGGCCGACCCACGCCGGCCTCCCATTGGCCAAGGACCGTGACGTCGACATTCGAATGCGCCATTTTGATAGGGATGTTACGGGCTGGCTTCTGGCCTCTGGCGCAATATTTTCGTTCATACAAACAATTTGCTAGCAGGTGTCGTCATAGAAACTGAATAAATTTTGCAGCACCTCAGTAAAGGAGATCACTTAACCCTATTCATGGCAAGGAGAGGGCTGAATCAGATGAATAGCCCCCTCGGGCTTTTTGCTTGCCATTTCCAGGTTTTTGACGCAGCTTCACGAAACTTAGTCACTTTTCCTAGCTATTCTTTCTACGTACTGTGACAAAATCTCGAAATTCTGTTTTGCTCAGGGGCGGAGCAAGGCAGTGTTTGGGAGGCACTTCACGCCATTTTTGGCCCTGTTCAGGGTAAAAGGAAAATGACTTCCAAAAATAGCGTTTTTAAGACAGAACTTAAAACTTTGCATGGATGTATAGCTAAATAGGTGAGCAACATGCAAATACAGTTTTGTTTATCTGAGGTTACTTTACAAGGTCAGGTTAAGGTCAAAAGTCAAAAGGTTTTATAGTGATAATTTTGGCGCTATTTTGTGAAATGTCAAACCCAGAATATCTATGACGTACAAGGGTGCTCTCTTCTTGTAAGTTTCAGCTTGATATCAGGTCGGATCACAGAGCTATGACCTAAAATGTCAATGCGCGTACTCTGTATCACGATAGCCGTAAAATGGAGTTTTTGAAATAGAGTGAATTTGAATGATTGAAAACGTTTACAGATATTTCAAGTGACTCCAAGATCACTTGAGGTCGTTTAAGGTCAAAGGTCACAAACTGGTCTGAAGAGCATGTGGCCATGATAGTTCGTTCTTTTTCATGTTCCTGACACTGCCTATGCTAACATTTTACAAACAATGTAATACGATTTGTACTTCTTTAGCATAACATGACTAGTAGAAGCCAAAAAAGTGCTTTTACCTTTTATGTTCATTCATCTGATGAAAAACTAATCCTCCTATTTTTGATATCCTGTGAACGCCTATCAATTTTGTCAAAATTTCAAAAGTGTGTATCAACGGTAAACGTCTCGATTCATGCCAGTTTCATCGAAATCGGTCCATAAACAACGGAGTTATAAGAAGTCCAAAAGTTTCCTCCCCATTTTGATATTTTGCCTCCCTGTACCCTCTCCTTTCAAAACTTTGGAAACTTCTTTTTTAAGTGTAGGTAACGTCATGACAAATCGATTGCCGTTTGATGCGATGAAATCGGATGTGCAGTTCTCAAGATCTCAGGGGGGGGGCCGAATTCGTCCCCCCTGCGGGAAATCGGCCATACCGTCTAGCCCTCCGGGAATAGGGTTAAGCGCATAAGTCTCAACAGGGGTCTCAGAATCCCTATGAGCCCCCTGGTTCGGCTACTGGAAAAGGCTGTGGATAGGCGTATTTTACTGATGAAAAAGGCAAGTCTCAGGTGGACGTTGCATTTTCGTATATTAATTCCTCCCAAATCACATTCTGGGGAAGATGGCCCAGTGTCCCCCCCCCCTTTTTCCACCATTGAAGGAAGGGGCGGATTAATGTGTGTTCCTCCGGTCCACACACTGAGTATGAGTCGACAAAAGCAAACGTATTTAGCACCACTACTTTTGAGTAGTGACCATCACCTGGTGCGCTTTTTGCGCCACCATGGCTTAATGGTGCCACCATGACACAATAAGGACCTCCCGATAGTGGTGTAAATAAGACTTTGCCCATCAGACACAAAAATGGCGTCGTTAAATTATCAGTACTCGACTACCTACGTACGTGTTGCGAAAAGTAGCAAAATCCTGGGGAAATCGAATCTGCAAATATGAACTGATTACTCACAAAAAAGAGGCGGAAAGAAGATTTAAAAACCTAGATATACTAGGACAGCAAGCAAAAATACCCAAGAGATTACCCCGACCACACGTTGCGTTGAACCAAGCGGAAAGGAACGACCCTGGTTAATCCAGCACCGTCGTTTGGCATTTTTTCTGACCGCGTGTATTGCCCGTATCGAAGATAGTGGGGTGCGGCGCAGTTATGTACGGTAGCGCAGTCCGGGCACTTTCCTTTAACACAAGCCGAACTCCACGCCAGGTTCAACAAGTACATCACAGTCAACGACCATAAATCATTCACATACACGGACGGGTCCAAAACCAACGAGGAAGCCGGATTTGGACTGATATCGCCCAGCTTCGAGTTCGGCAAACGCCTTCCAGACAGAACATCCATCTCCACAGCAGAAGCCATGGCCAACCTGATAGTCAGGCACAGCATGGTTAACGTGGTTGTCGGAAGCCACCAGCAGAACTGCAGATACATCACACTACATGAAAGATCGCATGCAACAGAGCATATTCCCTTACGTAAACAACATTTTATTCCTTTGTATACTGGGACACGCAGGCCTCAAAGGGAACGAGCGGCCAGACCAGGCTGCAAAACAAGCATCAGTTCGAACATCGTCGGCATGAAATTCTTACTGGACAGGCAAGGCAGTCCTTTAGCATCACATCCGCCAAGAGCAGCAAATGGCTTGAACACAAAACCGCCACGAAAACCTGTACACAATCAAGCCCACACTTGATGTCTGGGACACATCAAACACCGGCGTCAAGAAATCGTCCTCACCAGACGTAGAACGGGTCACACATAGCTCACACAACCAGTCACTGGGGGCGACTCTTGTCAAACACCACAATGTAACAGCTGCAACACACCACTTAACATTAGCGACTTCTTGCTAGAATGCAGGGACTTTGACGCACAAAGACGGCCCATCAAGGTCTTCTCCCACCAAGAGGAGAAACAAGCCGCTCTGAGCACTCTCCCGGGAAACCGGAACCCAAACCTTTTGACACCCTTATTCAGGCATCTGAATGACACGCACATAGCTGGAGAACTCTAGCACAGCACCAGCACCATAGCGACGACTTCTCTCTTCCACCCATCCTCCTCTTTCACAACAACCGGCGTGACGGGGCAAACGCTCAGCCGGCGTTAGAGGCGCAGTGGGCGGTCTCCTCCTAGTCCGTTCGATGAAGATCCCTAGCCCTTTTTGCGAGGGAAGGTCACGTGCCGGCGCCTTGGCTAAAAACTAATGTGAATATCAACGTAACTTTTGAAAGAGTGCTCAGTTAACAACTGCGGAAGTCGAGGCGGCGATCCCCGTCACCTTTCTCCTGTGCGTCTTGCCTCTACTTCACGGTGGCCTCCACACTTGCCGGTCTTCTACTCGGTTTCTAAATTTGGACTGCACGGATGCAACCTCCAGTTCATCTTATCGATTGTGTTCACTGCTCTTTTCCACTGTAACGCTAAATGGAACACTTCCTTGTCTCCAAACTCATCACGTACGCCCTACAGTAACCATGAGTGTACAACAGGGACAAATTTTGGTATTGAAAAATGAATTAATCACACCCTAAAATGTGAAACTGATTGCAGAACTTTATTTTATAAAACAAGAAAACACACGAATAGGTCAAAATACTGGCATGGAATTCAATACCAATAATTTATTTTGATATGAAAAGCTTCATACCAAATGAACAAAAAGCTGCACCCCTGACAGTAACGTAACTTATAACGGTAACGTATCTTTACAGGCGGCTCATAATGGCCAGTAGGTCATGGCACCAGTGGTGGGCACAACTAACCGAAACGTTAGCTTCGATAACCGCTTATCCGCCAACTCAAACGTCAACTTCGATGACGCAAAACTGCAAAAAAAATTAACGGAAGTTAACGATAACCGCTGACCGCTAATTTGTATAACATGAATTTAGCTCCGGTTTGGTTTAATTGGCACGCGGCCTAGAGCTGTCGGACGCAAGGGTTTGTATAACGTTCTTTCGTCCAAAAATTAGAGTTTTCTGGGGTCTGAAGATGCCTTATTTGGAAAGCGCATTCAATGAGCTCTCCGCTAATGTGACTTTTTCTTGTATTTTTTTGCATATCTGGGAAACTGCGGTAATGAGTGGTGAATATGACCACACAGTGCTGCTCAGCTGCTGCCGTGTCGATCAATCACTTCTTGTGTTTACACGTAATCGTGCAACGGCGTGCCAGACCGACTTTTAGGGACACACTCACGGACAGGAGCGTGACAGACAGGAGGGGAGCAAACATGTATGATTTTAGGGGTTACAAATGTTTTTGACCGTTAAATTTTATTTACTTGATCGACGACAAAAATGTTAGTGGACTAAAAGTTACCGGGACTGAATTTTGCGGAAGCTAATAGGGCCGCTAACGATTTTCAAAGATAGCGGAAACGCTAACCCGCTAACGATAAAATTAACTTCTCTTACTAGCGGCTAGAGGATTAGCGGAACCATGCCAACCACTGCGTAGTACGTCTTAAAACCCATAAAACTAGAGATATAATAAAGGTGAACCACGCAGCAGCATTAAAAAAAAACGCCAAGATGCAAAGTTGGATAGGACACCTCATAAACAGACATTTAGTAAAATAGTATCTGGTCGACGAACTACCGTGCTGCCATCTAGTGGCCGATCGGCCAGGTCGCCGGAAGTCACCGCCTCATGGACTCCCTCTCCGGACATGTCGTTTCACGCAGGAGCGTAGCCAAGATTTCACCAAGGAGGAAGCCAGGACAAACCTTACCCGCCCAGAACCGAAGGATCATCGGTTTTCGGCCACTTTTTTGAATGCATGAGATTTTAATTCATTTTAATTTATGTGCGTGAAGAAACGGGGCCATTCCATGCCAACTCAACCTGTAAAAGGTACAGCTGTACACACCATCATATCGGATTTTAATGAAATGATGTGTGAGGGGTTGTCTCATGCCCTGATTACGATTCTGATGTTCATAGATTTCTCCGATTAGCCATTTATGGTTGCGCTGACGTCAAAATACGACGTCACAGCTTGCAGTGCACCTTAAATTGCGCCATATCTCAAGAGCCATTGCAAATTTTAAAGACCTGAAGACGATGTCATTTAGAAAAAAATATCGTGTTTTAAGCGGCCTATAAGACAATGAATTCCGAAGATAATTCAGTTCTGTTTTGCATAACTGAAATAAACATTTGTGATATGTAAGAAAATGGTTCCAATTCACTTTCTTGAAACCTTAATATTCGCAACCTACGTGCAGCAAGGTGGTGTTAAATAGCCCTGAGGACGGCTGTGTCGGGCTTTGCGGGCGTTTGCCTGCGTCGGCGCCCGCTTTGCGATCGGGCTGATTACTTCAGGCGTCCACGAGATGGCTGCTCTGTGAACAGCGCCCAACAACAATAGCGAATACAGTTGCAGTTCATCTGTGTTGCATGTATTTGAGAAAATATTTGATTGCACCATATTTCACGGATGCATGCAACTGGTGCGCACTTCGTCATCGGCCGTCGTTGCTACATCTGACTCAGAATGTTTTAAACGTTTTGTTTAATGGAGCTGATGATGTCTCATACGTGGTCTCTCTGTGGACACTGGAAAATTAGCCGAAAATACTGAGATTCAGATGGTTGGATGTACTAATACTTCGTATATGAAATATCTTGTTGCATGCCGCGTATCTTGGCAGCTGGCAGGCGTAGTTTTCAGATGAAAGTATATTGGAAAGGATAATAGATTGTTTGGAGACATGGTCATACAAATATTTTAACATGAGGACAGTTATCGGTATATAATCACGTTGTATGGGGGCTTTACAGAAATCGAACTTGCCTTGAGGCTTGCACATTAATTTTGTCTCTGGTCGTTGTAGGCTGGCACGCGCTGTCGGATGTTTGACGGTCCCGCCGATCCGGTCATACGGGCCTTTTCTGTGACAAATAGCAAGGAAATGCCTCTCACAATCGACGCCAAAATCTTTCTTGTGCAAACGCATGTTTCTAATGTGTTATTTGCGTTTGCGTTGCGCAGCGCAACCGGCATTTAAACAGTGATTTTCCCCCCCTCGACTTTTGGATTTCAAGTGATTAGTTACCTTTGTCTGGAATGCATGTATGGGTCCGGTATTGTGTCAAATGTTGTCGCTTATCACACAATTCATACAATAATTTCACCTTCACCAGGAGTGGTGGTATATACAGCAAACGGGTGAATGGTCGCCTGGGCGTGTTCCGTAGACTTCATCTGGCACTACAAATGAGTAATTCTCCGAAAATTCTCCCATCACCATTGCTTCATCTGAAGGAAAATTTGTTATCAAGTCTCTTGGTGAGCTGCTTTGCACCTGAACAACGTGATGGTGGCGATGCAGTTAAACAAAATCAAATAACTTTTGACATCTGTTAGAACGTCGACAAGATCCTCCACTCTTTGACACATCGATACTAAAATTTCCTGTCAGTGTTCAGCCACGGCATGTATTCTATCTTATCTACTTCACTGCTGTTCTGTATCAGAAAAAAATATGTTCTTTTAGCAGATCCGCCGGGTATTTTTCGCATTTTTTAGCATGAAATGTTCGATGTATGTGGAGCACTGTGTTTTTACTATGTCGTCAGTCGTTTTCTTCACTCCTTTATCATTTATTTACCAAGAACATGCTACCGGTCGCATTAATAATTAAGTCACGCACACACAACGTTAGTATACTTCGCGTCGAGCACTCACACCGCTAGTACATACATATCCCTTTCAACAGTGCTCACTGTAATCCCTTTGAAAGACAGGAATCTACGCACATCACTTTTCACACAAAGTTTTCGTTATTTGGCAACGACTTAAGAGGTGCAGCAATGTTTCTTTACTGCTTTTACGGAAGGAACAAAGATCGTTTTCTCTACGGTTGATGACTGCAAGGAAATGACTTGCCGTGGTTATACGACTGACGAACCTGAACCCGCGCACGACCGTCGGTCCGTTTCGAACATCGGCGACTGGGGGGGGGGGGGCAGTTGGCCGCCCCCTCTAACTCACGAACGGTTGGTCGCACGATAAAAATAAGCACACCGTTGGAAAGCATGTGACAAGTAGAGCTCGAAATTGGTCTCATTTTTTAGTTTTAGATAATATGTAAGCAATTTACGCCTTGTATATGTTTTCTCATAGCCGATTGCACGAGACCGAGAAATGGCCTGAATCTCAAGGGCTGTGACTAATAACGCCTAGGTAAAGGCACCAGCGCACAAGTAAAGGTCCGCGGATGCCGATACACGTCTAATTTCCCCAGATTTGTTCAATATATACGCCGAAACGTTGAGTTAAAGACACGGCAATTCTCCCGCCAGCTGTCGGTGTGCGCCGCTGCCGTATGCGGTACCAATTTGACGGAACTAATTTTAACGTTCCTTTATTTCCGCGAAAAAGACTATCTATGTAAATTTTATTGATCTCAGTGATTCTTGTGATGGTTTTTCATGCTTCAATTTAGAAAAATTAATTACTTACCAATCTACCCAATTGGCGTAGCTTTATTCGCGAGAGCCTGTTTATTTCCAAAATATGTTATTTTTTCAAACTTTTTGAGGTTTCTGGATTACTTACGTCTGTGCAAGCCAGTTCTGCCATTTTCTACCCATTCTGAGTACTTCATCGTCAATTTTGGCGGTGGTACATTTTGGCGCACTACAGTTGTTCGTGACCTGGCCTCAGGTCAATGGCTGGAAGTCATTGATACTTTGCCCAATGATGGTAACTAGATGTCTGCTTCACTCCACACTAAAAATGTTATGAAATATTCCGTCAATTTCCGAAAAAACGACTATATGTCTTAAAAATGGGCTTGACCTTAGGTCAATGACCCGGAAAACTCCAAAAAATCTGAGATAGCAGATTTGTTGCATCTATCACGATCACCAATCCCTAAAAGGTATTATTGAGATATCTTGTTTTGCGAAAAAGTTACAGGGTGCTAATTTTTTGACATAGGTCTGTTTGACCTGACCTAGGTAGGTACCTGACGTGACCTGGGGTCAAAATTTTGGCACGAGATGTAAAATTGATGAAGCAAAAGGTACACGAAGTTTCGTGACACTGTGCTTGTTCGTTCTCTCGCAATCCCGGAAAACCTCGGGGGGGCAGTCAACTGCCCCCCCCAGTCGAGGACGGGTTAAGAAGAAAAACGCGGGTGACGATGTGGTGCACTTGTTGATGTCATAAAGTGTACCTTTCTGTGATACGCCTACATCTCGCAGCCATCTGGTTTCTGTTTTTACAAAGAAACGTCTTTTTTACGCCATATGTGTTTCTAACATATGAGTGGCACACCGTTTTTCCTAATGTTCGAGTGTTGTAAACTGTTTTCAGTCTAGCTGGATAGATAGAATCATTTGTGTCTATACATCGCTGTTCCGTTACATTTGCGGCATTCGTTATTCGTCGTACAAGACTTCGGCAGTTCAGAAAGTTCATTCTTATTCCGTAAAGATAAAATAATTCATTTCTCGTCTAGAACTGTTTTGTGCTAGGGTCAATGAAATCTTTTATGAACCTAAGTCCTTTATTGTTTCATTCAGCTCTGTTCAAGTAGGGGGTGTAATCTGAAAACCAAATTGCTCTGTTAATAAATCCTTCGTACTTTTGTCCGAGTACGTATTATACTCGGTCCATGAGGAAAGTATGTCCATCTGGAACTTATTTTCTACATTTTGTGTAAACTTCTTTAACTTCAACGTACCGAACAGAAAAACATTTTCCTCACTGCGTAAAATGTGAACTCTTGCTAATTCTGCCCCTGCTGCGCCCGAACAAAGCAAAAGTTATAGCCACGTCACTTTCTGACATTTTCAAAACTGACGTCTATCATGCTCAGATTCCCTTGACATAGCTTTGAATTAGCCTTGTCCTTTTAATCTTATCTGGCTTTCCACGCCATATAAAGCCACAGAAAATTCTCTGAATTTGTCTTAATATTGCAGCAGATGGGCTAGGTAGAGCCGTGAATAAGTGAACCAATTTGGATACACCAAGACATTTTACCACCGTAGTGCTACCAACCAATAAAAGTGGTCGCTTCCTCCAAATATCTAGCACTTCGTTGACATCATCTAGCTTGCTCGTGAATCCCTGGAACTTAAAGTTCTGATAACCACACACTTTGTTTTAAACGGGTTGGGGATTGACCCGGTCATTTTCGCAAAACCACGTAGCTCTATGCGCCTTGTACAAAGTAACAATGCGCCTTGCACGCTTTCTTTCGTCGCTTCCAGAAATAACAGCGTATCATCGGCGTACTGTGAAATGCACTCTTCCTGCCCTAATCCCATGATTAATCCTTTAACACGTGCTGAGTTTCGTTTAATATTTGCCAGTATCTCAGCTCCAAGAATGAACAAATACTCAGATACTGGATCCCCTTGCCTTACAACCCTTACAAAATATATCTGTGAACCTAGAAATCCGTTGTACATTATTCGAGCAAGGTTTTGCGAGTTCATACATAGAAGACTGCATAACTTTCCAAATCTCTCACGACTGAAACTTGACGTAAGAACGATCAAGACATGGATTCCAAGGCGGGCTCAAAATCCACTGCCATCCAAAAACCCATTTTCTTGTTTCGCTAAGTATGATCGATAATGTTCAAAGTTAATCGCGAATTTTCGTCGATGTATTTCACGTAAGCGCTTTGGTCGCCACTAATTGGCTTTTGTACCGCTCCCTGCAAACTCTTTGCTACAATAGCTGAAAATATTCTATAAATATATTGAGCAACGATATAGCTATCCATCCCTTCCTGTTGTGTGCTCGGCTTTTATACTTCGGTATCAGTGTTATGATCCCTTCTCGCTGTGTGACCAATAACCAACGATTCTTTACTGCGCATAAGAAAGAACGATGAAAAAAGTACTTAATCTTCCTTCCCCAAAAAACTAAAAAACTCGATTGTAAAACCGTTCGAGCCCAGTGACTTTCCAAATTTCATTCTATGCGTAACTGCTGTCATTTCGTCTGTCGTTATTTCTTCGTCGGGCGTTACTTTCTTAGCCTCCAATAATGCTCTGAAGCAACATTGCACCGAGCACTGCTGGTCAATGATACGCTGTGGCTCTCCCTTGTATCTGTTAGATAACTGGTTTGGGAACTCTTCAGTTGTCTGTTGTGTTCTTCGTATTACTCGACAGTCATGCTCTAGCCAACTAATGGTCTTTTTCGTGCTGTGGAACTTTTCCAGGGACAAAAAAGGTCCTGATGGCTTTTCCCCCTCAGAGTGTCATTTCGCCCCAGAACGTATGATCAGTCCTTCTGTTTTCTGCTTTCCTAGTAATTCTAGCTCGCCTTGTAACATTGCTAAATTTTGAACTCCCTCAGGGACTCGAGATCGCTGAATATTTATATCTGCGTCTTCTGTCTGTTGCAGCAATTCTTGTTCCCTCTGTCTATGCTCCTTAGCTCTCATTTTTCCATACATTACACTTACGCTCCTCAGTTCCATCAGTAACGTGTCAAAGAACAGCAAATTATCTGTCGTGAACTGAACAAATTTTCCTATGTCTTATGTTGTGAGAAACGCGGCATCACACACCCAAGCAGCGTATTCTCTTATGGTGTTTGAGAAGCTGTCACTGATCTGACTGACACAGTCGTCTTCATTAAGCAGTGCAACGTTCAGTTTCCACTATTCATGTCCACGCTTTTCCCCTACGAGGCAGACCTCTAATATTCTATTGTGGTCCGTTCGCTGTCCTGCTTTGATAGCGCAGAACTCCACAAAAGGCGTTAAGTGTTTATCAATAAAGAACACAGGGACGTAACCGAGGGGGCATGGGGGCCATGCCCCCGAGCCAAACGGTCTGCGCTGGATATACAGTGATTTTGCAGGAATACGTAAAAGCGGTCATATAGATGTTGTAAAAGCAAGCATGATATGTTTTCCTGTACGTTAAATATTGGGTAAATTACGTAAAATTGCTGATTTTTCCCGTAAATTTCGCCATATACCGGCGGAATACGACAAAACTTGACATATGCCCCCCCCCCCCAGGAAAATCCTGACTACGTGCCTGAAAGAACATGTCCAGCCTTGACTGCATGAATGGAGTCTGCTCTGTCCGCATGTAGTCTTGCTCCGCAGGGCGCATAAATCGCAACACATCTGTCAAATCTTTTCTCGAAATCAGGTCTTTCAAAGCAGATTTCGCACGTGTGCTGTGGTCTGCTCGGTAGCACTTCGTATCTAGTGTTTGATTTATAACTGGGTTGAAGTCTCCACCTAAATAACAAAACTGCCGTTTGTCTGGTCTAAGAGTGCATCAAGACGTTCGCAGATTTCAGGGAATAGACTGTGTATGGGCCATAGACTGTTGCCAAGACTACATTCCTATCACATATCTGTGTCGTAACGGTTAAGAGGCTTCCTTCTGCTGCAAGCAGATGCTTGCAAATGATGCAAGCACAACAACGCGCGCAACTCTCTAGGAAGGGTTAAACACTCCGGATAGGTCGGTGCAGCGTGAGTATACACACGATTTACTAATCCGACTGTTCATTAGCGTGATATTAGCGTAATATTAGCGTAATAGCGTAAATTGCACGCCGATTAACAATAATGAAACTTGAAGAAAGGCATCTGATACCATTTTTTTACAAAATGCAGTTGCTCGTTTTAATTATACAAAACAGAACTGAATTATTTTTTGAATTTATTGTCTTGCAGAACGCTTAAAACACAACGTTTTGTCTAAGCAACATGTTTTTTTATGTCTGCAAAATGCGCACTGGTTCATGAGATACAGCGCATTTTGAGGTGCGCTGCATGTTTTGACGTCATATTTTGACGTCACTGTCAACGGCGAATGGTTGATTGGAGAAGTCTAAGAACACGGGAATCGTAATCAGGGCCTGAGACAACCCCATACACACCATATCATCAAAATTTGAGACAGTGGTGCGTACTTGACGGGATGAGTTGGCATGGTACGACCCGCGGTGCATTTCCAATCCCACGCATGGGTGTAATCCAGGCATGTAGCCGGGATTTTCGTCAGGGAGCGGGGACAAATGTCAAATTTTGCCATATGCCACTGGCATCTGGCGATATTTGTAGGAAAACACAACAGTTTTATGTAATTTACCTCATATTTAACGCATAGAAAAACATAATGTTTGCTTTTGCAACATATATAGGATCATTATTTCGTATTCGTGCGAAATAGCCATATATCTAGTGAGGACCGCTTGGGGTTGGCTGCGTTCCTGGTGCAATCTCTGCGGGGACTGCGGGGGACATGTCCTCCGCAATTTTCCAGAAGTGGTAACTTGTCTCCCTAATTTTTAAGATATCAAATAAGTATTTCCCACTGGTGACACAATTTCTTGCACCATGAATTTTCACAGAAGCGATTTCAACCTTAATTTGTCGTGCAAAGCCCGAAAAAAGGCGATTTTTAAACCCCACCCTATTCTTGGTGGATTGCAGTCAACATGTCCCCCATTTTTGGTGTGACTATACCCATGACCTTAAGGAATGAAAGAATGAACCCATGGCCACCCTAAGTCCCTTCGCCCCCTGCTCTGACATTTAGCGCTTTGCAAGCTTTTACGGCCGACAACCAGTAAAATGTACAACGGGTAGGGCCAGAAAACAGGAAAAACTACGAGCATATTTAACTCGGCACCGTCTGGGGGTGTCAAACAGGACACCCCTCGGTTTTCCCTGAATAGCTTCTGAACGATAACAGCCAGCCCAACCAAACTTTCAGTACCTCTTTATCAATCAATTTTACATATTATGACATGAAAATCATTTTCATGCTAGGTGAGGTCATGGAGACATGACAACATATGTAGACCATTGCGTGCATGTTTTTGCCTTCCGGGCGGTGACGCGAACATGTTTCATTTTTTGATAATATCCATGAATATAATGCATGGATGATTTGGATTTACATGGGACACGGCCCCCAAAAGGAAATATAACTGTGACAAGAGGTTAAATACGCCAACATTAGAGGCCATGCTAGGTCACATGCATGATGGCAATTGAACATGGTGGCATTGCGGGTGATAGAAATGGTTGCCGCTGACCCTCCCCATCGTTCAAACCAGACAAGCAAACCTGTATCCGCCTCTTAGCAACTTTCACTAATTTGAACGTGAGGTCATGTCAGGTTACGTCATAGGCTGATGTTAAAACGAAATAACATACAACGTTGCCTGTGGAAGACCACTCTGTAACAGCAGAAAACAATTATTGCTCCTAATCAGAAGATGGCAAAAGACTATCTGTTCTGGCCTGCCATGACCTTGACCCGATAAGGACCAAAGAGAGTAGATTTCATTATCTCGAAGTGTCATTTGATTTCTGTACTTGGCGCATTTAAGAATCCCAGCGAGTTATTATTGCTCTTTGTCGGGAAGAGTAATACAACCTTATTTGACTTGACCTAGAATGGCCTTGAGTAGATGGAAAACAGGTAATGCAAAAGTGATTATCAGGTTTCACTTTCGTCTCTTTTTGTCACGTGGATCAAAACGGCCGCGAGTAATTGTGGACGTTTGAAACTTAAAATAAGACCAATATTTCACCTGACCTAGGCTGACCTTGACCCGACATTCTTTAACACTCTGGCATCCTTGTGATGAGGACGATCGTGGCGTTTTGTTTGAAACCCAGTTGAATGCTGTAAGACCAATATTGCTGACGATATGATGTACAAGACAGGTGGCAGTTTTTCCGACGTCGTGTTGTGCGTTTTGCGTGACCCGTAACGCCATCAGTCACGTGACCAGGGCTAACTTAGTATTTTCTGAATTGCAAGACTCGGGACTATGGACTGGCGGTAGACCGGTTCAGATCCGACGGTAAGATCCTGAGATGACAGGGGGTTGCTCTTTTTGACATCCCCAGGCGGTCGCGGGTCCAAAAACACGCCAGGCGGTGCCGGGTTACATGCAACATATTACTATGCATAATTAATGGTGAAATTGGTAAATCACATCGTATATTTTACTGAGCCACATTTCCATATGTTTTAAATGTGTGCATGACTTGCTTGTTGAATAACCACTGATTTGGTATTTGTAAAAAAACAAATCTTACCGAGACACGTATGCACCTCATTGCTTTTTCTTTTTTCCTTCCTGCAACCCCGGTCACGAACCTCTGCTGGCGCCAATGTTCTGCATGCAGCCGTGATGGCGCCTCCACGGCCCGCCCTCTGTCCACACCCAGAGACACGATACATCAACATGCGACCTTTCCCTGTCAGCGGAGCGTGACCAAAGTGGCACCCGGTCAAGTCCGGGTGGTGGGTTCGGCAGAATCTGTTCAAGACATCTGCCACGGGTCGTAGACGGCACCGGGTCCTACCCTCACAAGGCCGCAAACACACCAGCAACAACAGAACAGTCTGCGTACTTACGTGAGATGCGATGACCCCGTGACCCAGTAGTCACCGCGGGATGCACCGTGAGAAACACAGTCGCCAGTGTAATCGAGCTGTAAGGTGGAGTGCGGGTCTTCCCCTGACGAGTGCTGTGCTAACCAAGGCACGTGTGGACTTGTGGTTTGTTTGGCATAGTTTCCGTGGCTTCGATTTTTCGTGTGGTGTGCGCTGACAGACAGCTAACAACGGCGTTGATTTTGTCTACTTTGGTTTCAGGTCGTCACGAAATAGCCAGTTGACGAGCTGTTTTCTTTTCTTAAAAGTCCAACTTCTCTGACTTTCCACGTAAGCCATGGACGAAGAGGAGAAGTGACTGCCACTTCTACAATTTTATTTTTCTCCTGATCAGGATGGAGGAACGAAGCAACGAGTGTCATGTACCCAGCGGTGCCGCCACGGATTTTTGACTGTGGAGTGCTACCAGAGGCGAAGCCCAGACGATGAGCTCTGGAAAGGAGATCCCTGCCGCTCAAAACTGGTTCCCTCCCCGGATTCGGGCCACCTCGTTTTACCGATTTACGACATTTGCAATACAAAAATTGTCGCTTATGTGGCCGAAAAGATGGTAAAATTGGCAATCACCGTACAGAGAATTTTGCGTCGTACATAACAAATTAAACCGCCTTCTTTGCTCTGGTCATTACATGTTCTCACAAATTTTGGAATTTTCCTCTTCCTCCGAACAACATTCAGATGTCGATCGCCTCATTCATGAAAGCAAACTTCATCTCCAGATAACCGAAGTTAAGTTTCACCGGAAAAATGGCGTCACAAAGTTCTGTTTTTCTATGCACTGATAAATTTCAGATCTCTGTCAAAGTCGGGCGGATGTCTCGCTACCCCACAATCAAATGACTGTGGGATATTGGTACCCCTCGTACCCCACGGTGGCGCCGCCCACGCATGTAGCATGTTCTCTGATTCAACTGAGACCTGATATAATGCCTTCAGACCATCTGATGACCTCTGAGGTTACATGGAAGGAGAGTACCTCGTCGTTTTTTGTCTCCTCTGTCATCATAGAAGTTTTATAGCATTTCAATCGGCAAACACGCGCGACGGTTCTTAAATTGGTCCGTCGATGTAGCCAGTGGCTGTTTTTTTCCTGAGGTCAACGTCGCGGCGGTAAAAAGCCACACAGCATTATGAACCTTTAATACGCTGATAGCACCAAACATCATGCTTGACTGTCGCAAACTGGAGTATTCGTCTTTAAGAGAGATAAAAATAGTCTCCAGTGCTAAAATCAACGACAAAATTTACGACACAGCCAGGATGATTTTTTAGTTACTCTCAACAGACGTAATAGACAAATCATAGCCAGCCATTTTGTACTGATATAAGATCAGTGACACAATGTGACTTTGAAGAGGTCATTTACCTTTCAAACTCCGAAATATTGCCAAGCACATGTCCAAACAGTCATGTGTTATTACTTGGTCCCAAATCTCGTCAGATCCTAAAGAAGAAGGCAGTGTGACTCAAATATGGAAAATCAACTTGCTGACTCTCGAGAATGCACCATAACTTGGTGACCTGACATATTCTGGTGATGCATTACTTTTTAAGGATGCGAAAGGGATGTACGATCATGTCGTCCAAGTTCAGGCTCGGAGTGCGGACCGTTAGCCGGGAATCTAAGAAATACCTTATGGGGGTGGTAGCTCTCACCCCAGAGAGAAGAAAACCGGCTCCGGTTAATCCATCCCCATATCCCTTTCCTTTCCTTTCCTTCCCCTCTTCGTCCTCCCCTCATCCCGACTCCTTCCCCCTCTCTCTCTTTTTCTCACTTTCCCTCCCTTTCCCTTTCTCTCCTTCGCCCCCAAATTATTCTTTCTATTTTTCCTTCCTGTCTGGTCTTGCCTTCCTGTTCCTCTCTCCCTCCCTCCCTCTCTCTCTCTCTCTCTCTCTCTCTCTCTCTCTCTCTCCCTCTCTCTCTCACTCTCTCCCACTCTCTCTCTCTCTTCCATGTTCATCATACAGTTTTTCGCACCCTCTGCCGCTGGCGTATTCCTGGCCTCTGCCGCTGGCGTATTCCTGGCTACTGCGCAGGTTTTGAGCACGATGCCCAAGCTCTCCTCCGTCAGTTTCAGCGCCGAAGCACACCCCAAAGACTCCTTTGCCACGTCGCTGGCCGAGCACAGCCCAGCCGTACCACATCCCAATAGGCGAACGCCACGCTGATTTCCCCAATGGCTCCACCCATCGACGGCATATTGGCCAGGTGGCTATGAAATGGTCACCCCTGACAGGTCATTGACTTCGCGCGCCCCCGGGAGTCACCATTTTGGGGTATTCAACACTCCCGTCTGTGCGAGACAGCCGAGGAGTCGGCTGTTTTGTAGCTCTCGTTTGAAATTGATGACGCTCATCTAACGCAATCGTCTGTACCCTGGCCTCAGTTTGCCACATCACAGAAGAAAAATGGAATGAATACGAATGGCCTTGTTTGTGCTTGCAATTGGACTCATGCATTTATGCAAAAGTAAAATAAAACTGCCAAAATCATTATGACTGGTTTGTAGGTGGTAACAGCAGCGCACATTTTCGAGGCCAGCGTTTCCTAAACCACAGAACCGAAAGACAGCGTTAACACTACACTTCCATGGCCTTGTGGGGACGGCGTAGTGCGAGATGCGAGCATGGTTACCATGCTCGTCTTGTGGCCGAAAGGTCCTCGGTTCGAGTCCGGGTAATAGCGGCATTTCGTCGTCCCTCGCGGCAACCGGCATGAGCGGCTGCGACGCAAAATGACCCTGGCTGTCGAGGGCGTCGTTAAATAATCCAATAAACAGCAACCACACGTGGCCGTATCATAGATATCATCCTCGGGTCAACGCGCGAATCTTGTCTCTGGTTGTGCGTCAGCACTTTAAGCGTTCTATATTTGTAACCCAATCGTAATTTAGGGGAGGCAGGTGAGGAGCATTACGAACACTCTGACTAGACCCAACATCTTTTCATATCGAGGTTGTAGGCATCAAGCCTGAACCGTTCGGTCGCCTTTCAGCCGTGTTCTGCCGTTCTTCGAGCACCAGCCGACCTCCGGCCTTGTCCTCTGCGTGCGCACCCTCCGACTTTCAGCAGTGTCCTCTGCGCACCGACCAATCTTCAGCCGTGTTCGCTTCGAAAGTCCGACCCCCAGCCGTGCTCTCTGAGCGTCCGTGCTCGGCCGACCGCGCCGTGCCGCCGCCCCCGCCGGCGGAGGAACGGAGCAACATCCCCGGGCAGCGCCGACCGGAGGCGACGCTGGTGTCAGCGGACGGCCCCGGCCCATCATGATGGATGATGCCGGCAGAATGGCCGAATTAACTTCGGCGCGACAAAGACAGATGGAGCGGCGTTCCGTGCAAGTGTACTCGAACCGTTACGTGGCCACAGAACACAGTCCTCACTGGATTTCGACCGCTGTCTGGTGGCCACAGTGTGACTCTCGTTGGTAACTGGCTGTTTCACTGGCGCGACATTTCTTCGCCACAATACGTCGACCAACTGCGGGTGTGATTGATGCCGCAAGAGCATGGAGATTTATCCATGGGACCGTGGGCCGTGAAGATAGCGTCTTATTTTGATAAATGAAGTGACAGTGAATCCCACATCCGAGGGAAATGTGCGCTAAGCGTTTAAAATACGGCGTCAGAGTATTTCGCATTTCTCAAACGTTAAAGACAAACCAATCGTCTTTCTGTCTATACTTAGACTGGTTACTCACAAGGCGGGCGATTCGGAGACATTCCAGCCGAATGGGTCCACTCTGCCGCCTGTTTTCTGCTTCATATTTCAGACGTCGGCGCGGGCGGGATCAGCTCGGAGGCGGTTAAGGCCGATTCGGGCCCACTTATGGCGGTCTGAATGGGGTTGGGGCGCGGGGAGGAACTCGGCTCAGTCCACCGCGGGAAGGCATAGCTGTGAAAGACGACAGGCGCTGGCGATGCCGGTGTGGTCTTCGCATCGCACGACAGTTCCCCGCCTGCCTGCTGGTGCATGGGCTGCTATCAACAGGCACACCGGCACCTGCAGTGTGACTGGGAGGTTCCAGTCACATCAGCCCGAACAAGAACCTTGTTAGTTAACCTAGGGAACAAGGCGCCATCTTAACCTCTGCATTGATAGGCTGCGAGATTGAATATCACGACATGGGCATGTGCTCAGAAATATGAATTGCATAGTATCCAACATTTTCGTACAATTTCCTTGAAATATTAGATGGAAGAAGAATTGCCGACCCCTAACCTATTAGAAACTTGATTACGTCCATAAATAGTGCTACGCCCAGTGACAGAAAATGTCGTAAGAACATGACGTGCCAGATACCTGAAACCCGACGCATGATAAATAAACTAGAACTTGATTTCATCGAACATGCTGGATGTGGCACGGCGGTGTGATTGATTTGATGTTTCCGTGGTCTGTTGGTCGTAATTTTAAGCCACGAGAGGACCATGGATTCCCGCTGTAATAAAAGCAGAAGTATATGCTAACATGAATTGCGCAAAAAAGTAAATAAAGTGGTTATCAGTTCGTTCGTAACGCCGTGGTTTGATGCAGCGCGCAAGATGCGTCAGCCGTACAGGATTAAATATTATAGACACGTTGCTGAAATCACAAACAAATGCTTACGAAAAATCAGACGCTCCCTCACGTGTCAAACGCTGTAGGGATATCGAGGGATCTTAAATTGCCCTCTCTCCATGCAACGTTTATGAGGCTAACGTAAATCTGGCAGTTCTGGGGAACGGAGCTCTTCTCATCTTGTAAAGACCACGCCAACAAAACCGCCGGCCTCAGCTGGGGGTTTGTGACCGCAAGCCTCTCCGGCATAGCATGACTTCTTGCTGCAAAAAGATGCCATTATTTCATGCGCAAGCGTGTCTCTCGTTTCTGCACTCAGGAAGGTTTGTGAAAAGGCTGCAGTTGCAGTGAGCGTAGCACAAAAGACGCCATTACTTTCATACAGATGCGTATCATTTGTTTCTGTCCTCAGAACTGTTTGTCAAAACACTGCAGTCGTAATGTGCGCAGCGAGGGAGAAGCTTCATCAGGACTGGCTGGACGATTTAGCAGTCTGCGGCTGCGAATCTCGCTATCTCTGCTGAGCTGTTACTTCTGATTAAGGAAAACCTGAATGGGGGCATTAAGTGTATGCAAAAGTTTACCAAGCGCCGATCACACCATGTGGAAAGATATAGTCATGAAAGATAGTCATATAGTCTACTGGCGATACCATTAACTACACAGCTGAGCATAATTCCAGCATGAGATTCCACCATCTGTAACCAGGCGCAGTCGGGTTATAATTTCATCAACCCGTCAACCAATATCTGAACAAAAGCAGCAGCCAATAATGCTTCAAGTGACTAGGTCATTTGAGACAGTTTGCGGGATCTTTCCACACTTGAGCAAAAGTTACTTATGTCGATACAGAACAATGGCTGGATGCCTCTTCTGTTTCGATCATTTGTTGCAATATTTTAGCATATTGTTCAACGTTGCACAGCTAAAAATACGGGAATCTGTGATATCGAATTAGTTTCCTTAAGTTTCTCGGCAACAGAACATTCTAGGGTACATAACAGTTCATAAACCATGTGATGAATCTGCCACCAATATTTTCGTCTGTTTCACATCGGATGGCTTACTGACACCACTAATATGAGGTCTCATTTGCATCCTTTGTTACTATATCGAAGCCGAAAAACGCGGCAATGGTTAATACCCCTTCAAAGGCGACAATCTGGACACAACGGAGGAAAGGCAAAAGCTGCGCCACATGACAAATGAACAAGGCAGAAACAAAAGTTGAAACTGACGTGGGACGACTAGATGGAATGACTAAAGAAGATGGTTATGTCCGACTGGACGCAGCAGCAGAAAATGCGAGAGATCATTGCCGGCACAAACCTTAAACATGCCGTTGGTAGGGTTAAACATTATTCGTAACTGATTGCTGAGTTACAAATTTATTCGACACCAAACAAAACGTGGATCTGTTCTCCAAGCCAGGACAAATTTCTGATGCCAGTGCCAACGCCTGAGGAGTAACTGCAAAAAATACTAGATTCCAGTGTCGTCACCAACGAACTCTTTTTAAAGTTCTTTCAAAAACAAAACAAATCAGAAGAAAACACTTCATCGCAAATACAGGAATGGTAACGTAGCGTAAAACGTACCAAAGAACTTCCAATTGCTGTCGTGTCATAACATTTCATTGTAGTGGTTTCATGCAAATTTCCCCAGAATGATGTTTAATTTCTCTCGGTATAGTTAATTCGTTGGATTTCAGTTAAATTCAAACATATGAAAATCTTGTTATAGCGAGATTTTGCAAAAAGGCGTCTAGCCCCTCCAAGGAATAAGGCGTCTTCTGTTTAGATGTAAGATGCCTGTTGCCTAAAGTTGTACCCCAACGACGTCTCCTGGATTTCCCTGTTCCTGAGTGATTAAAAAACGTGAAAACTAAGTCCTGGGGCGCAAACATTGTTTCCATAGTAGTTATGTAGAAGCAACAGTTTGCAAGCCAGCGTATTCGAAATACAAAGGCATAAATCGTACAGAATTCTGATTTGTAAATGTACCGAATCTGCTAGCGACATTTCCATGATTAAATGCCCCGTGGTCGTTAAGCTATTATTCTTCAGAAAGTGCCATGTCTGTACCGGGCTGTGTCGAGCCGGCCGCTCAGTTTTATTTTATTTATATATTTATTTTGGTTTTTTGGTCGTTAAAGTGCGACTCGGTCTTCGGCCTCCCTCGTAACCATTGACCTTCGATATCAATGCATGTTTTAATTTTGTCCTGTACTACCAGTCTAATACACTCATTAAGTTTTCCTGCAGATCTCTCTGGTTACCAAGTGCTACATCACGCTAAGTTTATGTGGATTTCTTATGTAGTAATGTTATTGCATTAAGACTATTGTATTTATTTCATTTTACGGTTCGTTTATTGTTGTTACATATTGTAAGATAAAGTAACAGCATCAATAACATTTGGCAAAGTACTCCCAAGGAAACTACCAAAACTAAAAATATTTTAGATAGAATCACTTGGCTTGTGCTAATGAGAACTGACGGTAACGGCCTAACTTCCATTGATGCACAGAAAAATGAAAACACAACGAAAGTATACAAGACTACACCTCCGAGACTAACCCTGAAGCCCGCGCAAAACGCTAGGAAAGACGCCGCACAGGGCCTCTTGCCACGTTTTCAAGCAGTTGTCCTACCCCTGGTGCTAAGTCGGAAATCTGACGAGATATGAAATGTGCAAATGCGGGGTAGGCTGACGTACCGCGAACAGGGGAAAGAATGCTTAATATCTTAATCGAACAATGCGTCGTAGCGCTAAACATGTTTCACGAGCACCAGCAGAAGACTTTCGAAAGAATATTTTAAAACAACACTGTGAAACAAAAAACACTCACCGACGGTAAATAATACCACACTTCTCATGAACACGCGCACTGGAAGGGGTCTTTTTTTGCCCCCACCTGTTTTTCTTGGAAATCTCGAGAACCGATCGAAGCTGGTTGCTGCTACTTTGTGACATGTATGGCAATTGAATAGCTCGTCGATTGACGCAGAAAAACAAAAATCGGCCGAAAATTTTTTAAGTTTCAAACATTTGAAATGAAATAAACCTAAAGAAAATAACGGTTGTCGCTGACAAATGGGAACTTTGTGGAAGGACTAGCGTTCTGCTTAAGATTACCGTTTGAACACAGTCAGGCGACATCATTCGGGCATAAGTGATGGATGTACCAAGACCAAAGCCAAGGTCAGTAATAGTCAAGGTGATGAAAAGTCAAGGTCAACCGGGTTGTGACCTGGTCCAGATTTGATTAACATGTCGATTTGTATGAAATACGTATTCAACAGCCCTAATAAAAACACGTGTGAGCACATTGATACGCTTGCATATACCAGGGTCAGTAAAGTTTAAGGTCATCAAAGGCCAGGGTCAAATATCTTGTGACCTAGTCCAGATTTGCTTTGCGACATGTCAATTTGTATGAAATATGCATTCAGAGACCCTAATAAAAACAAGTGTGCGCACATCGATACGCTTATATATACCGGGGTCAGTGCAGGTCAAGGTCACCAAAGGTCAAGGGTAAATATTTTGTGACCTGGTCTAGATTTGCTTTGGAATATGTCGATTTGTATGAAATATGCATTCAAAGACCCTACTAAAACACGTTTGGTACATCAATACTTATATGTACATACATGCATGCATATACATATATGCATAAATATGTACACCTATATACAAATATATAATTTTACGTTTTACGGCGCTGAAGCCGTGTAATTGGGTTTGTTGTAACGAAACAACTGTAGCGAGGACCGATGACATAAGACTAACTTTGGGTAAAAAACTTCATGCAAGGTCGATGACCTCGCTTGACTTCTTTTGACTTGCGGAAGTTAGTAAACGCTAGAAGTGAACAAATGTACCGATGATGGCTATCTTCACTAAAAATACGCCAAAAGATGCGTGTGTCGCCCTTATCTGCACTCAAGCTATCCCGTGTTGCTCGACATCTGGTCTGCAAAAGATGAAAAAATTACGCCATAGGTCAATGGCCTGACATGACCTAGATCCGAAATACTTCGTGAAGACGCCAAATGAATGGAAATTGTCGTATTCCACGTTTTAACATTCAAACATTCTTTTCCCGTTTCGATCGAAAAGTCGTACGGAATGGCCCGTATGGGCCGAGAAAGTGTCCAAAGTTCACTTTTCAGCCCCATTTGACTTTAAAGATATTGACCTAGGGTCATAAAAATTGTGCATAATGTAAATCGTTAAGGCCCCACCCTATGGATAAAATTTCATGTCTCTAGGTCTTTCCGTTTCGGAGATCGGAGGGAGGGCACTTTTGCGGCCCCCTTCCAGTGCACGTTAATGCAGAATCCCTTCCACTGCGGGCGTAAACCCTACTCCCGGAGAACTAACGGTGTGGCCGATTCCCGGCAGGGGGCCAGATTCGCCCCCTCCCCCTAAGATCTCGTGAACTACTCATCTGATTTCACTGCAACAAACGGAAATGGATTTGCCATGACATAAACTACGTTAGCTATAACGAGAAGTTCTCAAAATTTTGAAAAGGGCGGATATAGGGCGCAAAAAAGGTTAAAATTTGGGGAATATTTTTGAGCTTCTTATAACTCCGTTGTTTATGGACCGATTTTGATGAAATGGGCATGAATTGGGAGATTATGAATGGGACGTTTGCCATTGGTCCATACATTTGAAATTTTGAGAAAATTCATAGGCGTTCAGAGGCTTTCAAAAATAGGATTAGTTTTTTTTAAGAACTGAATGAACAAAAAGGCAAAAACACTTTTTTGCTTCTGCTAGTCATGTTATGCTAAAGAAGTACAAACCGTGTTACAATGTTTGTACAACGTTGGCACGGACAGTGCCAGGGACATGAGAAGGGGAGAACTGTCATGGTCATGTGTTCCTCAGATCAACTGTTGACCTTTAACCTTAAATGACCCCCAGTGACCTTGAAGTCACTTGGAATGATCTCGTGTGCATTAAATGTTATCTGTAAGCGTTTTCAATCATTTGAATTCACTCTGTTTCAAAAATTTCATTTTACGACTATCGTGATATAGGGCACGCGCACTCACATTTTAGCTCATAGCTCCGTGACCCAACCTTTTATCAAGCTGAAATTTGATACACAAGTAGAGGGCACCTTTCTACGTCATATCTTTCCCGGGTTTGACATTTCAAAAATAGCGCCGAAATTATTACTATAAAGCCAAATTTTCACTTTAAAACTTGACTTGACCTTGTAAAGCGACCTCATATATTCGTATTAAACTGTATTTGCACGCTGCTCAACTATTCAACTATACAGCCATATAAAGTTTTAAATTCTATCACAAAAAACACTAGTTTTGGCAGTCATTTTCCTTTTACCCTCAGCAGGATCAAAAATGGCCTTAGGGACCTTCCAAAAACGTTGCCTGACTCCGCCCCTGAGCAAAAAAGAATTTCGAATTTTTTTTCACAGTACGTAGAAAAAAATGGCTAGGAAAAGCGACCTAAATTTCGTGAAGCTGCGTAAAGATCCTGGAATTGGCAAGCAAAAAACCCGAGGGGCTGCGGACTCAGCCCCCCCCGCCGGGAATAGGGTTAAGGCGCCATTTTGGCCCTG
The DNA here is from genome assembly GCA_030062745.1 of Capitulum mitella. Taxonomy (NCBI): domain Eukaryota; kingdom Metazoa; phylum Arthropoda; class Thecostraca; order Pollicipedomorpha; family Pollicipedidae; genus Capitulum; species Capitulum mitella. The sequence goes on along the minus strand of CP099847.1, from coordinate 545,159 downwards.
AGCATTGAAAAATCATGAAGTCTGCGTAGTTCCGTTATTAGGGGCAAAAGGCGTCTTATCCAGATGGTCGTTTTAACCTACGTCACCCAATTCAGAAGCAGTGAAAAAAACGAAAGCGTAAACATTTGTTTAAGGTGCTGCGAAGCTGCTCTGTTTGCTGAAAGGGATCGCGTTAATGGGTTAATGGAACTGTCGTGTCAATAGTTCAGTTAGCAGAGCGTTTGTCACCTTTCCCCACTCTAGCTAGGTGGATTCGGGTCCTCTTGGCGCTCGCTAATTCCTTCGTAGGTCACTTGGCAGCCGAACCTGTAGACACTGGCTACCGCTCGGCCGTGTCGTTCGTGACGGCACGTTAAACTTTCGCTACCAAATTATGCCGTGAACCTTGAATGGCACGATCGGGTGTAGGGATCAGACTCCGTGCAACAAACACCACTTAGCGCAGAAAAGCACCTTAACAAACCATCCGGACCACACATATATATATATATATATATATATATATATATATTTTTTTTTTTTTTTTTATTATATATTATATTATATATATATATATATATATGTATATATATATATATATATATATATATATATATATATATATATATATATATAATGGCATCAAGGTAGACGGGCCGAAACGTGGAGCGATTTATTAGCATACGTGCAAGTCCGGAACGTTATGAAAGGGGAGCATGGTTTTGGAACCAGCTCACTTCTGTGACGTTTGAGTGAAATTGCTGACTATCAGCGTCGCAAATGAAGAGGACATGTTCAGCCGGAACGTTAAAAAAAACATGTATTGGCCCCCTTCTTACATCTACCTCACAGATCTACAACCGGTTAAGGAGGGAGGACCGAAAAAGAGATCACTTGACATAGTATCTATCTCAGATTCAGAGTCGATGGTCAGTAGCTACAGAAAGTCATCACATCCCAATGGAGAAACATAAATATAACAGTAAGTTTCAAGGTCTCTCCCAGTATGCTTTCGCGACCACGAACGTAACAGTCATTTTTTGCGCGTAGAAAGAAGGCATTCAGAATTAGAACTACGACAGGTCAGTTGATGTGGGCTCTTTTTCACGCCCGTCAGCACAAGGCCATTGGTCCATAACAAATAACTGGAACAAGCTGATCGGTTAAAACTTCGGAGGTCCTTTTAGGAGGACCAGTTAACGAATGTATATGTGGCCCATTTATTGAACGTTATCGCCGAGAACGTCTTAGAAAGTCACCTTACTCCCGCAAGAAACTATGTGGCCAAATTGATCTGCTCCAGACACTTTCAACCGAGAAAGAGCTCTCACCTTTTCTATTGCTGAGTCCCTAGTGTTGGTACGTTTAACCGGTAAATTGTTTCTCTGAAAACCTTCGTTCCGAGCAGACTCTAACGAAAACAACTGAACAAGGTCTCGCATACCATCCGCCGGCCCCAGACCATCCGCGAGAAGTTTCCCAACATGTGACAAGGGACAGATGATCTGCCCGAAACTTCCCTCGGGAGGCCATTCCGCACACTTGGAGAGGCCCATTGTCCTATCTTCCAGAGGACTAAACTCTCAGGTGGTACCCGATTTTTAGTCAGTTCTAAACTTCAACCGTTTCTTTTCGTTGGCACCCCAAATCCCGGAGTCTGTACCCCAGCTCCCTTAACTGACAGTAGTTGTTGCAGGTGAACCATTTAAGAGTAGCTTTCGTAATTTTTCTACGGGGGCATATGGCTTGCGCGGGTCCATGCCCCCAGCGTGTGGTCTCAGAGAAATGGCCAAAGATGATGGGAATGCACCGGATGTGGGGAGGAGATTAGGAAAGCAACTACGCCCACCTTTACTCTAGCTTGGAAATTTAGTATCATCCCGATGGCGATTCAAAGCAGGAAAGTACTCGAAAATGGCGTTTTTCCCGCTGCTGTCCTGAATATGTGGTATTCTCCTCATCAAGCCCCGACCGGCCACGCGGAGGTGGCGGAATGCTCATTCAGTCATGTCTGGAGATCCTGGGGGCGAAGGGGGGAGTGCGGGAGCCTCGGTGGGGGGTGTGGGAGTCTCGACGCCTCCATCCCCACCCTAAACACACTTGTAAGTGATTTTGGCGTTAAGTTTGTGGCAATGGTTGGGAAGAATCGCTCTCAAATCCTATTCGGCTGCCTCGAAATTTTCGGGAATCTCCAGCAATGCCTCCAGTGTCGGGGATGTACATGACCGGCATAGACTTCATGACTGAGCTGACCAATCCAAAGCCAGACAAAATAACCACTTGGTCTTCCTTATTAGCTGGCAATCGGTAATTTTTAACTGCTACTGTTAACTGGTGTCTGGTAGTATGCATCAGCTAACAAGTGAAATTGCTTAGCACCATAAACTCGATTGGACCGGGTTCAACGGGTTTTCGGCACCGACTACCGACTACCGCAAGGTAAGGTCAGTGGCGTAGCCTAGGGGGGTGGTGACGGAAGCGACCGTGTCCCCCCGGAAGTTGACCCGGGGCCCCGAGGCCGCCAGCGGTGCCGAGACTGCCAGGGGTCCCTGGGTGGTCAGACGTCCTGAAACAACCACGGGCCGCGTCAGGGGCCCTGGGATGATCAAGCACCGTTGGATTCTCAAGCGCCTTGGGACTGTCAAGGATCCTGAGACGGTCAGGGGCCCGAAGCTCTTATGAGCACAAAGCAGTCAAGGGTCCTCTTACGGTCAAAGGTCCTGGGACGCTCGGGACCCTGAGATATAAATGAACTCTGCGACGGTTAGAACCCTTGAGACAGCTAGAAAACCTAAGACAGTCAGGCGTCCTGGGAAGCTGAAAGAGTCAGGGAAGGGCCAGGCTTGTGCTTGATTGCTCTGAAGTGTATCGATTCACTACCGGATTTCCAGAGCCGGGGGATCGATTTTGATCCTGATTTACTACATTTTGAAGCCTGAAAAGTATACACGGGCGTCAATTTCTGTAAATGATGGTGTGGGCCGAGCCGTCGGTTCGACTGCCTAACCTCCCAAGAAATGTGGGTTTCTAAACGGATTACGCCCACTTTATTTTGATGAATGGAAATTTTTGTTTTTTTGTTATTATTTTCCAAATAGAAACTGTGTACATCCCACTTATATAGGTACACACACACACATATATATATATATATATATATATATATATATATATATATATATATATATATATATATAGGGAATATATAGGGAATATAGGGAATATATAGGGAATATAGGGAATATATATATATATATCTACAGAAGATAAAACGATAGACAGATACACCACTTTATGCCATATTATATACTTCCTGCCTTTCTTTTACCTATTGCGGCCGTTTCTTTCGTAATTTTCCCCCGATCCCCTTCAAAACTGGCAGAAGATATTGGAGGGGCCCAAACCAACATTGGAGGGGCCCAAATCAACATTGGGTGGTCCAGGGCCCTCTCAAAAGAATACAAATCGACACCCTGAAAATATATATGTATATGTATAGGTGTGTGTGCGTATGTGTATGGGTGTGTGCTGCTTTATATTTTTATTGAACACTGACTTGCAAATAGCACAAAACATATCACAAGCGCAAAAAAGACGTAAAAATGCAATTCGTTTCGTTTGACAATGAGCTCTGTGAACATTTTGTTGAATCGGTTCACGGCTGGTACTTTGGATAACTGTGTGACACCGTTTTGATTCTGATCCTCTGCAGGTTTCAGTTGAACCAATTAATATTTCTATTCACTGGAAAAGGGTTAAATTCCTGAACTGACTTACATTCCAGTTCACGTAAAAAGTGTTAAATTCCTGAATCAGTTTAGCGTTGATTTGATTCGACTCTGAATCAGGCACAAGCTTAGGATGGGCAAGCGCCCGGTGATTGTCAAGGGTCCCGAAATGGTCTTTGGATGGTCATGAGACAGCGTACAGTCAGAGGCCTGGGCCGGTCAGAGGCCCTGGGACGGGCTAGGTTCCTGTGACGGCAAAGATCGGGAGATGGCCAGAGCCCTGGAACAGTCAGTATCTGGGGATGGTCAGGGATCTTGGGAGAGTCATGAGTCCTGAGACAGTCGGGGGCCATGGAATGGCCAGGTTCTCTGAGGTCTGGCCGTGGGACATTGGACATGGGACAATGGACATTCACGACTCCGGTGTGGGACAGCTATGATCGCTAAAACAATCAGGGCCCTGCCGCCCTGAGACGGTAAGCAGCCCTGGGATTCAGAGGCCCTCGAATAGCCAGGAGCGCTGAGACAGTAACATAATGCAATGCAAGTACTGTAACAAGGTTAGCAGGTTAAATGCACTGTTCATGGAACGCATGTCAAATTATTCAATTTTCTATTGCACGGTAGGAAATCTCACAATGTGCGAACCACACCGATGACATGCCAAAACCGCCTGCTGGGAAGACGATGTTCAATGCCTTTCACAAAAAGCTGGCCTATGGAGGGGGTCCGGGTCTCCCAGTACCCCTCCCCTTTTGGCTGCGCCGATGGATGACTAAAAAGGAGAAGACGGGAAGCCTCGTTTGTCACACGCCCCACAACGCGCTTTACTGCTTTTAGTCGGAAGACGTGCGAAGATATCGCAGCAACGTTCCCCTATCGCAGTCTGCTTCAGAAACTAACTGCTACATTAACCCTATTCCAGGAGGGCTAGACGGTATGGTCGATTCCCGGCAGAGGGGACGGATTCGGCCCCCCCCCCCCCCTGAGATCTCGAGAACTAATCGTCCGATTTCATCGCAACAAACGGCAATCGATTTGCCGTGGCGTGAACTACATTTTTATGAAAGGAAATTTTCAGAATTTCAAAATTTGTGGATACAGGGGAACAAAAATGTCAAAATGGGGGGTACTTTTGGACTTCTTATAACTCCGTCGTTTATGAACCGATTTCAATGAAACTGGCATGAATTGAGAGATTATGGATAGGGCTTTTACTATGGGTCCACAAATCCGAAATTTTGAGAAAATTGTTGGGTGTTCACAGGGTTTCAAAAATAGGAGGATTAATTTTCTAACAAATGGATGAACAAAAAAGGTAAAAACGTGCTGTATTGTGGATACAGTATGTTTATCTGTATCCACAAAACATGTCCCCCTGTATCCACAAAACATACTGTATTGTGGATACAGGGGAAAAATGTCAAAATGGGGGGTACTTTTGGACTTCTTATAACTCCGTTGTTTATGAACCCATTTCAATGAAACTGGCATGAATCGAGAGATTATGGATAGGGCTTTTACCATGGGTCCACAAATCTGAAATTTTGAGAAAATTGCTGGGCGTTCACAGGGTTTCAAAAATAGGAGGATTGATTTTCTAACAACTGAATGAACAGAAAAGGTAAAAACACTTTTTTGGCTTCTGCTAGTCATGCTATGCTAAAGAAGTACAAATCGCATTACAATGTTTGTATAATGTTAGCATAGGCGGTGCCAGGGACATGAAGAAGGGGAAGCTGTCATGGTCACACGTTCTTCGGATCAACTTGTGACCTTTCACCTTAAATGACCTCTAGTGACCTTGGGGTCACCTGGGATGATCTCGTGTGCATTTGATATTATCTGTAAACGTTTTCAATCATTTCAATTCACTCTATTCCAAAAATTTAATTTATGGCTATTGCGATATAGGGTACGCGCATTGACATTTTAGGTCATAGCTCCGTGACCCGACCTGATATCAAGCTGAAACTTGGTACACAAGTAGAGGGCACCCTTCGACGTCACATCTGTCCCGGGTTTGGCATTTAAAAAAACGACGCCGAAATGATTGCAAAAAAACAAATTTTGACTTTTGACCTTGACCTGGCTTTGTAAAGTGACCTCAGATAAACAAAATTTTGTGTGCACATTGCCCGACTATTTAGCTATACATCCATATAAAGTTTTAAGTTCTATCTTAAAAACTCTGTTTTTGGCAGACATTTTCCTTTTACCCTCAACATGGCCAAAAATGACCTGACGTGCCTCCCAAAAACGTTTCCTGGCTCCGTTCCTGAGCAAAGAAGAATTGTGAAATTTTGTCACAGCGCGTAGAAAGAACAGCTAGGAAAAGTCACCAAGTTTCGTGAAGCTGCGTTAAAAAGCCTGGAATTGGCAAGCAAAAAACCGGAGGGGGGGCGGATTCAGCCCCCCCTCCCTGCCGGGAATAGGGTTAAACCAGATCAGACTGAAATGACACCTGGATTTGGAAACGACACTTCTAGCCCGACAGCCAACAAAAACGTGGCTAATTTGCAAACGACGATATGTGATGTAGTAGTAATCCAACCACGTTCACTACTGTGGCGTTCACCGTGCTGCAAAACAGATATGCAGGGAAAGGACAAAGGCTTTCCTCAGAGTACCTCTGAGAAGCGCATGGAGACAACGGGGAAGAAACCGAGTGTTGCTCAGAGAGGAGCCATGAGTGGACTCGCACGAGAACGACGGGTATGGAAAATGAGTGCGCCTCAGGGAGCAACTTTAAGCGGACGTGCACGGAAGCGAATCGGGGGCCTTTTGTTTGTTTGTTTGTGAGTTAGGACACGCAGCTCATCTTGGCTTCAGGTATCCAGGGTTTTATGAAACCCTGTGTCTCTTCAGGTGTCAGTGAGTCGTCTCAAATCGGGAGCCACCTGCTTGCCGATCTGTTACTGGAGTCAGTTCGAGGTCATGCGGCGAAGGGTCAGCCGGCCACCGAAAGACAGGAAAAGGGCGGGAGTCAAAATACGTACAGCACTAAGAATAACCAGAACAAACTCCGGAAGTCGGACCCAGCTCACTCGCACCCTTTGCAAGCAGCCTTCCACTCGTCTAACTTCGCGCGTGGGTTTGTAGTTAAGACCGTGGGAAATAACAGTATGCAAACAGCCTCATTTATTATATTTTTTTGTAAATTTCTAAGTGAAATAAGAACATTGGCCAATTTTACTTCCGAGGCGATGGAAATACGGTGAAAAATCTGGAAAGAAATCTTAATTTAATGTTTAATGGGCCATAAATTTCAGTTCGCCCTCTCCAGGGCCGAATCTTGGGCAGATGGGATTCTATCCTGGGACTGGAATGGAATGGGATCCTGGGACCCTGCACCACTGGGCAAGGCAGATATGTTGGTCCAGCTGATTTGAGGTAATAGAGAAAGAAAAAATCTAATGATATGTAATCGAATGCTTTAGAGATGCCGAAGTTCGTCAAACTGCGCCATTTCTGCAATCTTGTGCTGTTGCGTGCTGTTGTACTGCTGTACTGTTGTGTGTATATATAGGGCCTTAGTTGTGTGAGTTGCGTTAAGGGCTACGTATGTTCTGTGGATTCTGTGTGTGGGAGGGCCCTGTTTATGGGACAGGCGCTGTGTCTTGTAAAGGGCTCTGGTCGGGGTATGTTGGAACTGTTTGGAGAAATTCCAGGATTACGCTGATCTTTCTTTTTCCTTCGATGATTGAATCTTCTGATTGACTTCAGGACAATATAGCATGTTACCACTTGTTACCTTCTGCTGTGAGTTTGCAGGAATTTTGACTGCTTTATGAAGGATATGAAAATACAAACACAGTCGTGTTTTACATGGTTGGCATTTTCTGTTGTGATGCTAAAGTCTGCAGGAAAGGGAAAACTTTTACAGACAATAAAGGTTAGGAATAGGATTATACGGAAGGCAGACAGCAAAACCGACCAATATTGAAGGTTAGGAATAGGACAATACAGAAGGCACACAGCAAAACTGACCAATGTTGCTCAAATTCTGTATTCTGTATTTGTTCATATGTGATCCTCACCTTGAGTACCATGTATGTGATTTAATAAGGTACATAGGTACAAACACTTTTAGATGAAATGTTTTATTGCCAATGGCAGTTATATTGTAGAATGATTTGTATTTTATCAGTAATCATATGTTGCAAGATTTTTTTGTACATAGCAGCACTGCTTCCATGGTAAATGTTGCTCCTATAAGATGAAGTCTCCACAGATTGCCATTATTACTGGATGATAATACATTGCATGGCATGTCATTGCAGAGGTCAGATTTAACCTGATCTGTGGCCTTGACCTTGCTTGACATTGGGTAAGGTGGCACTTCAAATATAAAATTAACCCTGGCTTGGGGAGGGATCGTTTTAGGACCCTTCTGCAGTTTTTCTTTAGTAATTTTGGAAAGAGAGTGGTGTTTTTTTTGCCATTAAGTTTGCAACATTTACACACCTTGAGTAAAATTTTTGGATTTTTTCATGCAGTCAGCCATGACCTGTAACCTTTTTACCAAGGCCATGTCAGTAATGTTTTTAACTAAACTGAACAGTATGTTTCATTTGTTGAAAATCGAATGTTGCAGTGTTGTGGTACATGTAAAAGCCAATTCAGGACACATCCAGGATTTTGTTAGGGTGGGGGGGGCAGAGCCAAGTGTGAACTGAAATTATACAAAAACTGCCTGCCAGGAAGATGAATTGCAGTGGTTTTCACCACATTGCGGACCTAAGGGAGGATGGGCCCCCTGGGCCCCTTTTGCTGTGCCTGTGAGGCAATTTGTATGTAAAGATCACGCTGGGTCAGAGAAATTCGAAAATCCAAGATTTGATTGCACCCCTGGCAGTGCCTTCAAAAAACTATTGCGGCCAGCACAACAGCATTTTATATGTGTCCGCCTACCTGCACATCAAGTTTGATGGCTCTGTCTTGAGTGCTTTTTGACAAGAAGCAATTTCCGTAACACGACATGACATCCCTGGCAGTGACCTTTTGAACTACAGTAGCCGTGACCCCCAAATAGGCGACCCCCTCCCAGCCCAAGGGGGACCGGTGTACCAAGTATGGCACACGTGTCGTCGGTCGTTTGGCCTGTGACCGGGCAGAAGTGTGATGAGGCTATCATGCTTCCCATTGCAAAGTGATAGTGACTTCGTGACTTGGGAGGTCACCCTTGACCTAGACCCAAAAACCCATGCATGTTTGGTATCGATTTATTTCCATAAGTTTGGAAACTATATTCTTAGGAACACTTCAACACATTTTGACAAGGCAGTTTTGAGGTTATCACCGTGACTTGGGAGGTCACCTATTGACTTGAAACCAACCAAACCAAAAAGCAGAAAAACTCATATTGCTGATTTGCTTACGTGACGAACAACACACTGATTTTACCGCTTTGCTGTATCTCTCTTTGTTCAGTCTTTATTCAAGAGTTAGAAGGGTGCGTTTTGGCTCCCCCCACACACAAGATGACGGTGTAAAAATGGCCCTGCCCGACGAGGGTTAAGCTGCCAGAAATATATTAACAAAGAAACTTCGGTCTCATTTTGTTTTTCAGTGTTAATAGGCGATCCTTGAAAAAATGGCCACTTTCTCGTGTTTGACCTGACCTGTGATGTCATCAGTGACCCAAAAGTAAAAAATGTATATGCCACAGGATGGCAAGGTTTGCTGCCATGGATCTCCTCTTGAATCAGATGAATCAGACGATCGGTTCTCAAGACAGATGGGGAGAGGGTGGGCATTAAACCTCCCTTCCCGGTCAATGAAAGGTGGTGAATTTCCCCAGTGATTGCTGGGTTAATGCATTATTCTATAATGCCTGCCTGTCTCTTATATATTGCGGCCTTTTTTGTTGTTACTGGTTATTTCCCTTGTTGAAACCAGCAGAAAATATTAGGGGAGAGGGCAAACCAAGATGAGCGAGCCATACCAGCATAAACTAATCAACACTTATGTTTATCAAAACTAGCACCACTTTATTTCCAGCTTTGAATAGTTTTGAACGGTGCTTGCGTCTGAGGCAAAACATTGTATCTTCCATTTTATGCTTAGGCATTATAGAACATGCACATTATATGTGAATGCTGTCTCCTGAAACTTTCACAGGTTGCTTATACTCATGCTAAATTTTCTGTAAAGGTTACAGAATGGTTTTTGCATGAATAGTTAACAGTTCTGCAATGAGGATACAAAAATATTGTTCGAGTCATTTAAAATCTGCTGTTTTGCTAGACTGTGTAACATATAGTTTGATGTCATTCCTTCTGTATCCAGTAAAGTAATGTGTGGCTTTAATTTTCTATGTTTTGTGGATGCTTCAGCATTGCCAATATTGATTGGGCACCCAAAGGTTTGTGAATGTAGTATGTGACCATTGAGACAAATAGTGGCACAGCCAGGAGTTCTTTTTTTGGGAGGAGGGCAAGGTTAGAATTTGGTTTTTGTTTTTGGTGCTGGAGTATAATTTTTTTGCTTTGGAGTATGAATTTTTTGCATAGAGTTATATTGCAATTTAGTTTGGATTGGTTTAAGTGGACATTTTTGGTGTAATTCAGCTATGGTATCGTACCTGCCTCTTACTGTGTGGAGAGAGTCATGTGCTTGCAAAGTCAGAAATATGTCAACATGGTTATAATGCGGCGTTTTGACGGAGGCACAAGACCAAATTTTTGGAGTATAAAATGAGCACAGAGTTTTTGGTGTTCCTCAGCACCAAAAAAAGAAAAAAAACAATACCTTTTCCGACCCTGAGGGAGTGCTAGGAAATAAGGGAGTCCATCACTGAGGGGACCCGTTGAAAACTAAGGAGCCCTTGACTAGAACACTCGGGGATGTATGGTACATATTTTTCAATGTCATTAAGAATGATGGTGTCCGACACCACAAAAGCATGTGGGGATTTCATGTGGACGACTTCCGGTCCATGCTGCGCGAGGTTTCGAACTGTCTTCTAAAACCCCTGCTAGTGGTATTACTGGATATAAATTTATTCTATCTACCGGTGTATGCCGCATCTTAGACATTGAAAACTGTAGAGGCAAATTATACACACAGACTATTCAAGTTACTTGCGTTTTATGGCGCTGCGACCAAGTTTGATTATGCTGTCCAGGGTTTTGCTCAGAATCATATACCTTTTCCCAGAACATGATCCACGGGTAGGTATGCTTGACCACCATTTGTATCCTGATTCCGAAATATGCCACACCAGACAGTCACGCTCTCAGAGGCACAAAGAGCGATCCCCACTGCCATGGATGTAACGTTCCAAAAATGGTGGGTGTTGCAGACACGCATTTCCTGTCATTTTGAGGCCAGTCATCCCATGGGTTTAGGGGAGATGTGAATTTGCACTGGCTGAGGCGAAATTAGGGTGATGCTTTGCAACGCTCTTCATATTGTGGGGAGTGTGTACTCGCAACACCCTTAACTCTAACTGTACACCCGTGCCCATCACACAGCAATGGAAAATGCACACACGCACCATTGGACATAAGGATGATAATTTATTTCGAAAAACCTGCTTTCTTACCGATAACACAACCAAACTTCCTGTAGAGAAAACCGGCCTGTATTATCTACATGTACTGCTCTGGCGACTGGGTCCCCATTAGCGGTAAAGCTCCCATTTTCCTGGATCTGAATGCTCAGCCAGCCGGTCGGATGCCAGTTACCCCCCTACATTTCCATTAATTGCCTCGACGATCGCCCGGCTACCCAGCTACGCTGCCCAGCACTGGCATCCAGCGCGCTTTCCAGGGCAGAGGTACTTTTTCTGCCAGGAGTTGCCTTTGGTTAATCGCACCCCTGACCTTTCCAAATCAGTGGACATTGGAGCCCTGTAGGTCATGCCAGGAACCCAGCCCAGGAGCCCCCTTCCCATGTTAAAAATTTCTGGAGTTGGGGTGATAAGACTCCAAGGGCCCTTGGCGTAGGTTACGTCACTTAGGCTCCTTTCCTGACACCATCCCATAACAGGAGGACCTTTCCTGGCTGGCGGCTCCTTTGCAGAGGAGCATCCTTTCCGGTGTTCGCATACAACTTCAAGTAGGTACGTGCTGGGGGGAAGAGGCACGTACTTTTCCCAGTCAGGGGTACCCCGTCATGTGCCAGAGGGGTCTTTGCCTGGGATCTAGGGACCCTTTGAGGAACGGTTTTGCCTTTCGCGGCCGAGCGGCCTTTTTAGGCAAATTCCTCGCGGCCCCTTCGTGTGCCCAAAAATCGGGGGTTTTACGCAAATTTCTAGGACCCTTAGGACCCCCCCCCCCTCTACGCTGCTGGAGACAGATACCTGCAGTTATTTGGAGTCTCCAAGGTTATGCATGGGCAGGCATCCCACATCCATTCTACAAAGTTTCGCATCTGATGTAATGCCGTGGCACTGCTGGCAAGGGCGCGGGAAGGGGGGAGGGCAAGGGGCAGTTGGCCCCTAAACTTTTTTTGGAATGGATCATTGATCCAGTGGGCGTTGACTGGAAAGATTCAACCAAAATGCCTTTTTTGCCCCCCTCTCCCAACTGTGGAGGAGTTCCCGCACTCCTGACTGCTGAGAACAACAGGATGATGGCCTTAGGCCTGACCGAGCATGAATCAAAACTTCACAGTTCTTCACCACCGATCTGTTCCCAGACTCGAAACCTGCACGATGGTGTGCGAGAAGTGCCAGAAGAAGCTGGGGAAAGTGATCACCCCGGACCCGTGGAAATCGGGTGCGCGCAACACCACAGAGGGCGGCGGCCGGAAGGTCGGCGAAAACAAGGCGCTGACGGCCGGCAAGAACCGCTTCAACCCGTACTCGAGCAAGTTCGAACAGTGCCGCATCTGCCGCACCAAAGTGCACCAGGTGGGCTCACACTACTGCCAGGCTTGCGCGTACAAGAAGGGCATCTGCGCCATGTGCGGCAAAAAGCTGCTGGACACTAAAAACTACAAGCAGAGCTCGGTATGAGGCGGCCGGCGGTGCTCTTCGTTCTGCTGGAGGTTGGCACGGTGCGACTGCACGTGTGCCGTGATGGAGAGTGCCGTGGACGTCCCGGGGGTCGTGGTAGCATGGCAACCCCCTGCAGTGGCAGGAGGGGTGCCGGAGCAGGAGAGACTGGAGCAGAGCCGGAATCTGCGGGGGTAGCGCACCTGTCGGCAGGTTGACCAGGCCAGGCGTGTGACGCGTGTGCCTCCGAGGCGTGCAGTGAGATGCGCCGGGAAAGCCCTGCCAGGACTGCTCACAGCGTGTCAAAGCTGTGTGCCCTCGGTGGAACAACTGAGGAGATAGCGTACAAGGTTATGCGTGTTTGGCGCACTTGGAGAAGTGTACCAGGTATGTACCTCGGAATGACCTCTGCTCGTGCATTTGATGTGTAATTTGGCCTGCATCGGGCTGGAGGGTCATTGTGGGCGATGAGATGCTGTTCATGCGACCTTCTTTGGGCCGGTGAGAGCAGTGCCTCTGAGTATCGCGGAGCGTTTTTTCTTCTTTTTTTGGCTTGGTTCCATAATAACATCATGATGATGTTTTCGTTCATTGCCGTAATTTCACATCCCTCGTGCTGTTCATAATGGAGTCCAGTTGTGTGCGGGATTCAGCAAATCCTACAATGTGTTTTTTCGAAACAATATAAGCATCGCGTGCGTCATTTATGAATTTCTGCCGGGCCATACAGCAGCGAGAGCGTTTATAACGACTTGGGATATGCACAGCCAGCGCAAGCGGGCCGGATCCTAGCTGTCGAGGAGTGCCTGTTTTTCGGGGGTCGAAAACCAATGTCGTGTGGTGAGTGCCGGGCGTGTTCGCCGGATAGCGGGCCAAGGTCAGTGCGGCCGGCGGTATGTGATCAGGCTGCACGATGCTTGTTTGATCTACTAGATTGCCACGCAAAAGCTAGGTTGTCTTATTTGGAATCCGGGCTCACCTTTGTTTGATCGATGCCTGAAACCACGACGTTGTTTGACAGAACCAGATATGAGTGGAGAAAATGTATTGACAAGGGCGGGCAGTGGGCTGCTAATGTCAATATCGTCATGGTCGCCGAAGCCCATTGATACGAACATCCGTAGCTCATAAAGCGTGTTGAACTTATGTCACGTAAAATATACCGGATTTTAACATATATATATATATATATATATATATATATATATATATATATATATATATATATATATATATATATATATATATATATATATATATATACTTGAAAGAACACAGACCGACAAAAGTCAGCATGTCGTGGATTTTTGCGCGCCGTATGCCCTGCCCATGGATCCTTCTCAAACTCAAATGGCCAATTTGTGCATATTTTACGTGATCTGACAAATAGCCAACGAAACATTGTACGTGACTTAAATGCCTCCCTCTGGAACATGGAACGCTACTATCATGGTACCAAACGACGGCCACGTGAGGTGTTGGACCATAGGGTCGTGAAAGATTCGACAGATGGAGGGTAATGTTGAACGACGGTATGGAGGAAGGAGATCTCACCTTCATGGGTAAAACCCATTCAACTTGCATGAGTTCCACCTTCAGATCGGCTTGGTCTGTCTGATGCCCGGATTCCGGGCTGCTCATTTTCAAACTGTGAGAGATTCAGACTTCGGGGCTAGTCGTACCGTACACTGTGATCTCCTTACATCTCATCAGTCTTGAATCGAACATGAGCGCTGCACTTCTGCGAATGTTTGTTGCTGAGACTGAAGTCTCCTTGTTTACTGGTGTTATTCGTCCTTCCCGTTCAGTGGTTTTATTTTCCCTATGTTTTGTCTTATCTCGGAACCTTCGGTTTTCCTGATCCTGGAGCTTCAGCTTGATTGAGCTGCATGAAATCGACTGAAGTGGATGCTTCAGTAGCTGTAGCACGAGAGATCACAGATAGTAGCTAACTGAAAAAGTTTGGACATTCGGGGGCGGCTGCAATTAGCCTAGGACTAAACATCGGTCTCAGACTAATCCGAATCGAGATTATTAGCCCCTAGGGCCACTTAGAAAATGTACATCTGAGCAGATTAGGTCTTTCTTGTTCCATTTACTTCACCATTGCTCCTTGCATTCTTGGCATGTTTCCAAATGAAACTTGAATATGTAGGGGAGACCGGGGTCAAATGTTACATTTTTTACCTTTTCGGTCCTGGAATGAAAATATTTCGGGTTGGGGAACATTTTCTCGGGTTGTCACAAACCCTGATATTTTGCCTTTGTAGCGGATATGAAAAGATCCCGAAATAACGACTTTAAGGTATCGAAATTACTGTTTCAAAAAGTCACTTCAGCTGTTACAATTAACCCCGGGTACGGGGTAAATTGTAACAACACCTAGGGTCAAATGTAACATGTTAGCGAATGGTGTAGTGGTGTAGTGAAAGCCACTTTTGTCGAAAACAGCCTTTATTGAACAACATTGTCTCTTACATCTTGAGCCTTTCCTGGAATAAAATCACAACTCCAATACAAAAAATACGATTTCTCAACGGCGTAAGGCTCAAGTACTCCAGCAGCTTTTCCTGAATTAGATAACAGCTCTACCTTTCTCAGGCCAAGAACTGACGCTTCATCAAAAGCAGAAGACGTCTTCTTCATCATCACTGCTGCTTTCCCTGCGTGCTGTCTTCCGAGCCCTCTTCCCACCAGCCTTCGTCTTCTCTTCATGCTTGTCCTTGTCAAGATTGAGCTTCTTCGATGCTTGTTTGCAATCCTTTCGACTCTCTTTTAGCTCTATCGCTCTCTTTTCTAGAGTGTCAGTCAGAACTGCGGCCTTTCGCTTTCGACCCGCGCGGCTGTTTTTTCTTGGACCTGCCATGGGTAGCGGCCGAATCGCTTCAGGGGTGAGCTGCTTCGAGGCGATCCCCAATAGACGAGACTGTTCGATCACCGATGGACCAGGCTTGTCGATCCCCAATGTATCAGCCTCTGCAGAAATGATGCATGATATATATCATCCATGATGCATGGATATAATACTGTATTTTCAATGTAACATTCAGAGAACGACAAATTAAACTATATACAACTGTCCCACACTTCCCCCGGAAACATCCAAATGAAGTCAAACTAGAATTATTTAATCAATAAAATAATCAATAAATAAAATAATAAAATATCTTAATAAATCCGCTGTGAAGGTGAAACACCTACGGTAAGACCACGGTGACTAGCCGCCAAGAACGTAACCACGTCTTAAAATTAAAACTGACAAAACAGTACCTAAAAGATAAATCAGGGACTGGTGGCAATAATACCGTAAGTGTGATTTTTGAATGATATTGACAATGAATTTGGGAACAAAATTGCATGTTGATTAATTGGACGGGACATGTTTCCATAGCCTCCGCCCTCAGTGGTTACATTTATGCCAAGTGCATTGATATTTTACATAAATGTAGGTTTAATGGTCTGGCCAGAGGGGTCAGTTGTAACACTGTTACATTTGATCCCAGCAAAAATGTTACAGTTGTCCCCGTCACGTCACGCCATCTTTAAGACAAAAATAAAGCAAAACAGGGCGGCGTGGGCGGCAACTGATGCACTCATTTTTTGACCAGGTACCCTCACCCACCCCACACAAACTCTTAAACCCGTGTCTAGTAAGATACGTGAATGAGCTGATCATATTAAAAAATAAACAAAGTTACAATACACTCCAAAAAACACAATTGTGAACAGCACAATCGACTCACCCGCCGCACCGGCCTGAAACCCCGCGAGGAAAACGAACAGCTTACTGCGCATGTCCAGTAGTGCCTCCAGCGTCATCCATTTGTAAGTTTCGAAGTAAAAGCTTCTGTTACAATTGCCCCGTGTTACATTTGACCCCGGTCTCCCCTACTCGAAAGTTGAATTCGTTTTCATGCAAACTTGTTGCGACTAAACTTAACTGCACTTTTTTAATACATTGGTTTAAAAGGAACGTAGGGAACATTCAGAGAAATTGGGGGGGGGGGGGGCTGAAGACGTTTTTTTCTATAAGGCTAAGGTTGTTTTCCCCAAAAGTGGGAGGTCATGGCCGCTTCCCCCCACCGTTCCTACGCCCTTATGTTGTACATGTTTGTTATTGATTTAGGACGCCCTGGCTAGGGGTTCGCTTTTGAATGAAGTCTTGGGTCACGTCAGGCGCCAGTCAGTGGTCTGAATTTTAACATTAGAAACTAATGTTGACTCATTATTCGGAAACTTTCTGACAATGTACGCTTTCTGTGAAATATCCGAATCAAAGCTGTACATGTCACTAATGTGTTGTCCGAGTACCGATATATGCCACATGTAATGCGACATACAGAACCTGGTTTGCGATGTTGTATGATTTATCTGCCACATGGAAGGATCCGTGTTTCCTTGCCACGTGATAGCCTAGCTTTCTCGGATCACAATTGTGCCGCAGCGTGTGCACTTCGAACATGCCGGGTCAAGTCCGTGATAATTTGCGTCATTTTAGGCATAAGTAGCATACTGAAAGTCTTTCAAACAAGTTGAGATTCTAGAGACTCGGATAAATTAGGTGTGTTTGTTGACATGTCCGAAACTGCCCCAAACAAATCACCTGGTCGAGAATTATGACAACCTACCAGCAGCTAGTCGCTCAACTCAACACTTTCCCCGAACTGGTCGTCCTGAAACATTAGTAAGTGCCAAACTACAACGGTGACATGGATATGCGCGATGTTTGTGCTGGGACCCGTATATTTAAAGACGCCGGTTCAAGGAGGACGATTACAACGTTTCGTCTTGTGCGCGGTGCACAATTTTCCGGATTTTCCCTTGTCGCCGTGACCATTTCTTGGTACTGTTGAATGGCGGCACCACAACAAGCAGAACTCTCTTGGAGGCCTGCTGAGTTCCTTTGATACTCCTGACATTTCTGCCTGCCGGCTTTTCCACAAAGTTGGCAATGGCAGCTCTGCGGCATCGATCGGGCGCGCCGCCCCCTTGTAGTCCCTGGGGCGCACAGCTGGCACACAGTCAGCGTGGGTCCAGTGCGAACTGATACCCGCCTCGATGTCTTGTGTGACCTGGTGCCGACGCATTCGGCGGTCGTAACGCGATAGGATTTAAATGCGATTTAGTATGTGACGGTATGTTGTAAACATGAATCGTGTTAATCAGAATGGCAGGGCTTGTATGAAGTGCCGTAGTTTGGCTGTTCATATTTCTCACTTATTCCACCCTGCTCGTGCTTATAGTGTGAACTGTGCCGTTTGACGCCGGAGCTTGGATCGCCACGGACGTGGCCAGATGGCTTGGAAAATCCGAACCGATAACGAATTCGAGTAGCCGATGGGTCTGGGACGTTCCGGGAGAGTTGTGGGAACACACCGTTGTCGACATCACGACCATCAACATCATCCAAAAAGATACTGGTCCCGGGATATCAGCAAACTATACCACTTACAGACTGGAAACAGACGCGTCAACGTAAAGGTTCCTGAGGCAGCTGACGAACCCGATCATCGACATCGGTGTGTGGCGTCATCCGCCTGGCGCATGTCCGGGTCTGCTGTGTCAGCGAGACGTACACAATGTTATGACACAAGTGACACAGTGGTACAGGCACATCATTCCTCTGACGCGTGCCCGACTCCGATGCGCCAGTGAGGCGGACACGGTGCGCGTGCTGGAGTACCGGGCCGCGGTGCGTCTGCAGAGCTGGTTCAGAGCCTACCGTGTGCGGGACCAGTTGCGGGAGCTACACCGGCAGGCGGCCATCATACAGCGCCACTGGAGGGGCTACCTGGGCCGCCGCGTCTACAGACGCCTGCTGCAGGTCAGACGGGCTCAGAAGGCGCTGTTGCAGGTCAGACGGGATTTAGGAGGACTTGCTTCAGGTCTGACGGAGTCAGAGAGGGCTGCTGCAGGTCAGTCGGGGCTTAGGAAGACCTGCTACAGGTCTGACGGAATCAGAGAGGGCTGCTGCAGGTCAGACGGAATTTAGGAGAACCTGCTACAGGTCTGACGGAGTCAGAGAGAGCTGCTGCAGATCAGACGGAATTTAGGAGAACCTGCTACAGGTCTGACGGAGTCAGAGAGAGCTGCTGCAGGTCAGACGGAATTTAGGAGAACCTGCTACAGGTCTGACGGAGTCAGAGAGAGCTGCTGCAGGTCAGACGGGATTTAGGAGAACCTGCTACATGTCTGACGGAGTCAGAGGGCTGCTGCAGGTCAGGCAGGGTGAGAGGGGCTGCTGCAATTCAGTCAGGTTCTTAGAAGGCTGTTTCTTTCCTGATGCATACACGGATCGAAATGATGAGCCGTCATGAGTCCAGAGGTAAACGCGAAAGACAAGGAAGAACGCAAAAAACAGTTCAGTTTCGTTGAGAACGCATTGTCTAACTTTAAAGTACAAACCGAGAATTGTTCCGGGGCTCTCAGTCTTTTGCCCTGTATTGGGAACATTTCCATTCTGACAGGGTCAGAGGAGGAGCCACAGGCACACGCCACAGATCATCCTGCACTTCTTACTTATCCCACTGTGGCCCTGCAGGAGACGGTGCTAAAGGCACAGGCGGACTATTACAAGGGCATGGCCACCGTCATCCAGAAGACCTGGCGCGGATTTCGCTCTCGACTTCACGTGTTCAACTTCGCCGACTGGAAGGGCTATTTGGAGTTTGTCAGCGAGCAGAACGCAGACCTTAGGTAACGGGCGGGCTGCGAGGCTTAGCTAACTAGGTGTGCGGCCGAGAAAGGGGCTCGGCTTTAACGCAGAGAGCGAGCAGACGGGATATTGGCAGGTGTTTGGAACAGCGCAGGGCGTCCTTTCTGAAGTAACGTAACGTTTAAATGGTCTCTTGAAGTGCGAACCATAGTCTGTAATAGTTGGTGAAAAGTTTGCTGAAGGCTTTCAAAAGGAAAAGCTCCTGTGATCGCGAAGGCATTACCGAGGCTCGCTTCTCCGTTAGATCGATGCATGGTTTAACATTTTCCTGTTCGAATACATTAGTGCAGTTAGGGACGTCTTGCAGCCGTAAACACGCCTCATGTAAGTGCCAAAAACAGCGAGAACGGAAAAGTACGTCGTAAAAACAAAATCAACTCGGCAAACTAAGAGTCTGTATTAAGGGGACCAGGTTTCCGGCGAAACCGTGCCCGTTTCAGGGTACTGGCCAACCAGGAGAACCGGCGACTGGACGAGGAGCGCAAAACGGTCTGCTCGTCCGAGATCGAGCAGCAGAGGTCTCTGCTCAGGAACCATCACATGATCAGCACCAAGGCCATACCGGGCGTCTACAACTCTCCCTACCACAGGTCCGTGCCGCCCGCTGTAAAGGCGCAAATTGTCCCGCTGAGGGCCGTCATCTGTCGCGCACTCGGTTTGATGCCTGATTAAGTACTCTTGCGTGTGTTCTTTTTGCCTGTTTTGTCCATATGCTCATGCTACTTCGCATTCCGGCTCCTGCGCGTAACAGGCCGGGACTTCGCACGCCCCGGCTCGAGTGGTAGGAGTCTACGGGTTCAGATATAACAGTGCTAACAGAGCGATTCTGTCTCGTTATCTGCCGCGCGCGTGCAAAGCAGTTTCATTGCCGCGTGGACTTGGCGGCCAGCGGACAAGTTCGCCAGTCTGTGTGCCAGCCTGTCGGAGCGCCGGTCCAGTGACTGTCTTTTGCCGCCGTCTCTCAGGGAGAACGTCGGCGTCGAGCGGCATTTGGCCAGCATACGGTTCCCGATCCCACCCCTGACCAGGAGTGCTCCGGCGGCCGGCGGCGAGCCACAACAAGGCCGTCAGAAGGTGCAGGTGAGCGGACACGGGTGGAGTCTCCGGCAGCCTCGCTGGCGGAGTCCGGGCCGCAGTCACTCACACTGATGTCACTCACTCTGCGGCGCATGCGATGCCACCATGGCAGGGGCTGCGAGCCAGATATAGCCAGTTAAATAACCAGATAGTTAGCCAGTTTTGGCGTGAATGGCTGACCGTGTCGCCGGCGCTGTCGGTCAGGGCCCCTTTCTGCCGCCGGTGGAGCTTCGGAAGCGCTTCAGCCGGCCGTCCTGCCGGTCCGTGCGGGCCGCCGAGCCGTTCGACCGGCCCCAGCTGGTGTTCAAGGAGCGGCGCCGTATGGCGGAGGTGCACCGTGTCTCCGACCAGCCGTGAGTACCGCTGGGAGTGACCGACTTGAGTACCGCTGTGTGTGACCACTGCTCATTATGTTTCCGCATTCCTTTGCTGGCCCATTTGTGTGTGCCGCCGTTTTTCGTTGGAAATCCGGCCTATTTCGCCGGGAAACGCCCCTGCATGCGCTCTTGTATTCCGTCTCACCATTTGAGCAGCTGCGCTAGAGGCTGCGGAAGCTTTTAACGATTTTAACGCCTTTCCGCCGTCTGTCCGTCCTGCCGGCAGGTTTCGTCCGCCGACGGCCCGGCTGTTCCCGCCGGTGCTGCCATCTGTGCACGCCTCGGCACCGTACAGACGACCGCCCGCCTTCAGGAGGCAGGACAGTGGTCGCTTCATAGCGCCGTCCGACTTTCGGCGCGTGCTCCGACCGGTGGCCACCTTCGACGGATGTCTTTAGAGGGGCGGGGGGGGAGGGGGCTCCGGCCCGGCGCCTGCCGGGTGAGAAGAGGAGCAACCAGGCGTGGTCTGATCCAGACGGTCTGTCCCGTGGAAATTCTCCGTTGTGGTACGTCAAGGGTCGATTTTGTTTGTGGTGGTGTGGTCAGGTGTCTGTTTTCCCCTGTCGTGCACCCTACAGTACTGTCGACTGCATTCTTGTGGTAAATTGGGTGTCTGACTACACGAAGTAGCCGACCGTTTCTTTGTGCTGGATTGCTGACTGAGTGTAAGGTACCAAGCCGAGCATTTTCTGACGGCCTTTTACGATTCAGCGCTGAAACAGTGCTCGCCCATTACAAATGGAGCATATGCAGCAATGCTTTGTCTGGTGTTTATCTCTACGTTGCAATGATGAAGCCTTGCGTAAAAGAGAACGGTCAAGAGGTGAAACATTCAAATCGACCATCTCCAGCTCCTGAACGCACATTCTTTATCCGAAACAAGTATGTGTGTGGATTTGGCACGTTACTTTACTAGCTCGCTCCACGCAACTTACTGCTACGTCAAATTTCTTGCGAGACACGCAGTGATACGTGTGGTTTACAAACTCCGGCAAACCGCCAGAAGGTTCCTCTTATATTACACAGTACATGAACATAACAAGATTGGCAAATCGGCTTTATAAATATGCCACTGCGGGTCTACGGCAACGACGGATGACGTAGAAAAAGCAATCTGTTCTACACAGCCGGCTCCTAGACAATGCACGCTTCCACTAGGGCAATAATGGCGGAGCGCGACGTTGGCACTTTTGAGAGGGCCCACTTCCGACTAAAAAAGCAATCAAACGTCGTACAGCATTGTTAAATATCGTACTGCATTGTTAATCATCTTGAATGACCACTCAAGCGTGGCCACTACGCACAAACGCGGGAAGTCCATCGATTTGCTCAGCACACTTTCGAAAGAGAATCTACGGAAGCTCGGAGAGCAATGCAAGCCTCTAAATGCACGGACTTCGTTCGTGCGTGCGGCATCTCATGACATGACATCTCGTGCGACACGGGGTCTGTGAACAACTCTTCCTCACCTCTGCAAAGTATTATCACAGTCAAGTTGCCATCATCACGGCAAGTTCGGATGAGGGTCAGTGAATGTGAGGCAGTCCCGGCGCACCGACTGCGCATCCACCGACATTTAGCGGACGTCGCGCGAATCAATGCCGTCTGGAGGCCGGATTCCGACCTGGCGACAGACGAAAGCGTGATAATGACCGATGTACAGGCGCTGGGCCAAACAGCCACCCCGGCGATGTGACGTCATCACGAAGGGGTGCCTGGCCGGCGCACTACGTGTTCTGGATAAGACTGATGTTGGGCTTGTCGTGCGAGCGCTGGCTCTGCAGTACGGCCATGCCGTTCATGTGGGTGCAGTCGAGGGTAGCCGGGCCTTTGAGCGGCTTCTTCTCGTCGGCGCGGTCCTGTCGCGGTCTGTAGCCCTTGTGTCGGCGCTGCAGCAGCAGGCAGCAGACCGCCAGGATCACCAGCAGCGCCAGCACGGGCAGCGCCGCGTACAGCACGATGTGCAGCGTCGACGGCGAGCCTCCTGAAACGCAGGGAGCAGCCGTTGGAGTGCGGCAGGGAAGACGGCTCCGGCCGCTTCGCTCGCAACGGCAGGCGGCCACTGGTCACGACCAGCAGGTCTTATCGCCTAGACTAACGGCGAGGGACTATCTTTTTCGAGCCGCTTACGAACAGGAATCGGAGGTCGACGCTCCATCCGCGCCTTTATCACTCCCTGACGCAGCCACGAATGACCACAACACCAGGTACGCGTCCGAACAAGAACCAGCTCTAACACAACCATTTCCGTACGGTCAAATTACTCCACTTTACGATCACCCTGTCACATTACTCCATCTGGACGCAACAGAGCACAGGCAGCGATCAAAGAGCCACGGCATAGCCTGCGCGTGGCAGCAGAGCGGCAGAGGTCAAAGAGCCACGGCATAGCCTGCGCGTGGCAGCAGAGCAGCAGCGGCCGGCCGGAGCAGGTCGTTACCTGTCTCCGGCTCTATACCGGGCCGCGACGTCTGCGTGGGACCGCCCGGCGCCGCCGACACGCGCGTGCGGTGGGTCGCCTTGCTGGTGCCGTTCAGGAAGTCGTAGTTTCGCCTGGTGCCGGTGTCGTCTGACGAACAGGCGAACGGCCTGGGTCAACACCGACCCCGGCGGCCCTTACAGCAAGCAGCCGGCCAAGCGCACGCCACGCAGCCAAAGTCTCAGACTTCTTCAAGCGAAGGAAGCCAAGCCGGTGTACACGGCAGACCGGACCAAACAACATGGAACGCGCACGCAAATCACAGCCTACGCAAAACGAGCGGGTCCCAAAACAGGCCGCTTCACCGGCTGGGACCGCGCCAGTGTGCTCGTACGCCACTCCAGCGAGCGCCAAAATCTTGCCTCTCTGCCCGCAAAGCGCTCATTACCCCACTTTTCTTCTCAAACTTTCGGCTCGCACTCAGCCAGCGCGCATCCCGCCCCGGACATACGTCTACAGAAGCGCCAGGCCGGGGCGGCCCACCAGCCGCGTCGGTCTGCCACCTACCTCTGCAGACAGGGCAACACTGGTCCGGCACGGGCACGGCGTTCTCGCAGGCGACGGAGCAGATCTTGCTCGCGCACACCACCTGGCCGGCGCGGCAGACGCAGCTGGTGCACGTGTTCACGTCCCACGTGTCGCCCGCCTGCATTGTCCGGTTGTTGTACACGCAGCTGCTGTTCTTGGCCGGTTCTGCGGTGGAAAACAAAAACGCGTCAGCTGATGTTACATGATAATCCCCGGTCACCCCCCCCCCCCCAACACATGACAGCATCTAGACTCCAAAACCTTCTCTGCTGTGCCTCTACATGCTTTGAGGCATGAACGCATGGAACGCATTAGGGGTAATTTAACAATGTAAGTATTCTAAACATGGTAAGTACATCGTCATGACGTTCAGACACTTAACTGACCCGACTCTACCGCACTACAAACACAAGATGTAGAATGGCCGGGCTAACGACCGACACGCAAACGTACATCGGCGAAAAACACAAAAGGCCAGCTTCTCCCTCGGCCGCGGCGGCCGCCAGACCCACCGAGGCACACAGGGCAGCACTGGCCCTTCTTGAGCACGGGCCGGGCGCAGTCGAGCGGCGCGCATCGCTCGTGGAAGCAGCGGGCGGCGCCGTCCTCGCAGCGGCAGCTCCTGCAGGCACCGCGACGCCATGTGGCGCCATCTGCGCGGCCCTCGCCGGCCGCGCCGGCGCAGGGTCGGCCGCCGCCGACGGCGGGGCCGACGGCCGGACAGCTGGCACAGCAGGTGCCGGCCGGCCGTTCCGGGCGCGCGCACGGCGCCGGCGGGCACTGCGGGCCGCCGCACAGCACGGCGCCGGCCAAGCACACGCAGCGCGTGCACGGGTCCAAGTCCCAGGTCTGCCCGTCCAGGTACGTGCCGCCGTCGACCGACTGGCAGACGGTGACGTTGGCGGGCAGCGGCGACGCGGCAGCGTCGTCTGCGAACGACCGCTGTGTCAGCGGGGCCTCTCTCCCATCCTCTCCCCATTTTTCTCCGCCACCATTCCGTGTCGTCCGCAATCGCGGTTTGTTTGCGTTTATCAGACAGCGTCGCCGCGACATTTCAAACAGAAACCCACGCGACAATCTCCGACACTTAGCCACCGACAACATGAGCAAAAACAGACACTGCTAGTTCCCGACACACCCTCCCGTCCCGACGTCGCCACGCGCCTACCTGGGCACGTGGGGCAGCAGTGGCCTGGCGCGATGTCCGGCCGCTTGCACGCCGGCACCGGACACGAGATGACCGAGCACATCTCGGCGCCGGCGTGGCAGACACACTGCCGGCAGCCGTCGTGCCACGAGTCGCCGTCCGCGTGCACAGCGCCGTCTGCAAACGGGGGAGAGAACGGTGACCGTGAGGTCCTGACGACGCCGCCACGAACGGAAGGACCGTTTCCGGTGAAGAACGGAGGGCGCAGCGCAGGCTTTGACTGACGGGGCATGAGGTACAATGCACTGTTGACGCTGGCTTCAAACACGGTGCCCCTGTGCTTATTTACGTCAGCGGAAGTGGCCATCGCAAAGAGAGATTAGTGAATGTGCGATGTATGCCCGGTCGTTGCGCACACCATAAAACCGCCGCGATCCGCTCAATATGACTGTTAAAGAATGATTCATCACACGACACTTACACGGGCTATTTTAACATTATTCCCAAAGTTTTCAGTTCCTACTCCGCAACAAGCGTTCTAACTGAAGGGCATCGAAAATAGGTTAACCCGCGCACGACCGTCGGTCCGCGACGATCACGCCCGACTGGGGGGAGCGGTTGACCGCCCCCTCTCTACCTCACGAACGGTTGGTCGCACGATAAAAAATCAGCATACCGTTGGAAAGCTTGTGACGAGTAGAGCTCGAAACTGGTCTCATTTGTAGTTTACGATAATATGTAAGCAATTTACGTCCTATGTATGTTTCCTCATGGCCGACTGCATAAGACCGAGAAATGGCCTGAATCTCCAGGGCTGTGACTAATAACGCAAAGGTAAAGGCACCAACGCACGAACAAAGGTCCGCAGATGCCGATATGCGTCTAATTTCTCAGATCTGTTCAATATACACGCCGAAACGTTGAGTTAAAGACACGACAATTTTCACGCCGGTCGTCGGCGGGCGCCGCAGCCGTACGCAGTACGAACTTAACGGAAACTAATTTTAGCGTTCCTTATTTTTCGCGACATAAGCCTATACATGCACATTATATTGATCTTTGTGGTTCTTGTGATGGTTCCTCATGCTTGAATTTTGGAAAAATTCATTAGTTACCAATCTACACAACTGGCGGAGCTTCATTCGCGAGAGCCTGTTTATTTCCAAAATATGCTATTTTCCAAACTTTTTGAGGTTCTTTGTATTACTTACGTCTGTGCAAGCCAGTTCTGCCATTTTCTGCTCATTCTGAGTAATTCATTGCTGATTTTGATTGTGATTTCGGCCCACAACAGTTATTCGTGGCCTGACCTCAGGTCAACGGCTGGAAGTCATTGATAGGTACTTGCTCAATGGCGGTAACTAGATGTCTGCTTCTTTCCACACTAAAAATGTCATGAAATATTTCGCCAATTTTCGAAAAACGACATGTGTTAAAATGTACTTGACCTTAGGTCAATGACCCAGAAAATTCCGAAAAATCCGAGATTGCAGATTTGTTGCATCTATTAAGGTCACTAATCCCTGAAAGCATTATTGTGATATCTTGTTTTCCGAAAAAGTTACAGGGCGCTGAACTGTTTTAGACATACGTCCCTTTGACCTGACCTAGGTCAGACGCCAGACTTGACCTGAGGTCAAAACCTTGACACAAGGTGTAAAAGTGATCAAGCAAAAGGTACACGAAGTTTCATGGCGCTGTGTTTGTTCGTTCTCTCGCAATCCTAGAAAAACCTCAGGGGGGCGGTCAACCCCCCCCCCCCCGGTCGGGGGCGGATTAATGTTCTTCATCATACCAGCGTGATAACAAGAGGCATAGAAAGTTCTGGCGAATCGCTCTAGTACAGCTGAGCCCTGACGTCCCCGGTGCCTGGTGTTGGCCAGCTACCTGTTGCGACGCAGCTCAGATGTCCGGCCGGGGTCGGCGGCTCCTCCGACCGGCACTTGCACACCGGGCACCCGCGCTCGTTACGCTCCAGACCGGCCGGGCACTTCAGCGAGCAGTCCTTCAGCTTGCGACACCTCCTGCACTTGCATCTGGTGGGGGGAGGGGGTCACACATGGCTGGATGGCCGAGACAAGTATCCCGATGGTGACCTGCCGTTCGCACGGCTCATCGTATATCGCACTACAGCGGACTCGTAAAAATACCCCACAATGCACGACATACGCCGTTAGCGTATACTAAAAGCCCCCAAACCTCCGTCCACCCCCCACTCTATCTCCGCTCTTCCCGACATGGATCGTCTCACACCCGGCGGCCCGGCCCTGCAGGTCTCGCTTTGGGTCTACGCTCACCGTTTGCAGCCGTTTTCGTCCAGTTTGAAGCCGTGCTGGCATTTTTTCTTGCAGCCGGCCATACTGCGGCACTTGGGCGGGTCGCGCGCCACGTCATCGGCCGTCCGACACTCGCAGAGCGGGTTACCCTCCTCGTCCACACGGTACCCGTGCAGGCACATCAGGTCACATTCTGGAACAAGGCCATGGGGTGTCCCAGGGACATCCAGCCACGTTCGTCTGGCAAACGCGTTTGATCGTTAGTTCTGTCACCTCGCCGTGGAGCGACAACTTTTACCACTGCGAGGCTAAATAGTTTGCTCCTGAAGTTTAGGATACATAATACGAACGCCACATCTGGATTGAACGTAACCAGAAATCCATTTGTTTTGCGTTTATGAATGGCATACATCACTGAACCACAGCATTGAACCGCAGTATATATAAGTCTGCAAGAAGCATGCCTCGAGGATCGACACTACGACCTTATTTGTTTATTTTACTGGAGCCGTGCAGCAAGAGCTCAATCCTCAGCTCGTACTCCCACAGGCCTTATATGGTGGCAACGAGGCAGCGAAGTCTCGTGGTACACTGACCGCGTGACATCGCGAATTTTACTGCGGGTAGAATCATGATCTCATTCAGGGCTATCTGTTTCCAATGAAGAAAAGTTAACAGGCCGGAGCTTAGTTCGAATATCTGCCGCAAAGAGGAGGCTTTTGATTTAAATTTGCAGTCGCCGTTAATAGGGTGAAACTAGCATGTACGTAAACTTGGGCTGTTACAACATCATATCAGTTTGTTTAACGCGATTAAGACTGCATAAATTCCGCTCAAGCAAAGTTCAAGGCGTTGAAAGACGACCAGAAAGCCTTTGTTCTCAAAACTGAACCGAACCAATGTAATGGGCCTCAGGTGTCGTGCAGCTTACGGACGAGGACTGAGCACATAGATGGCAGCATAAAAGCACAATAGGTGGCAGTACACACGAAGTAGACACATGACATGCAGCCTGACCACACACCAGATCGCATGGTGACAGTAGCATGTGCGCAGCATCCCGTGGGACAGCTAGTGCAGCGGTCTGCCAACTTGGCGGCAGCCCTAGCAGTTCAGTTAAAGTCTGCATGCTCTACGGTGCTACATGGAAAGAAACTGAACGGACATGGCTCTGGCCCTATGAATTCTGAGAGCTTCTTCATCTGTAAATAGTGACTTCCAACTGCTCATATTACCATGGGCCACAGCTGCACAATTAATGGAACTAAGTAAAATAATTCGCAGGCATCTAGCCACTATAGCAGCAGCTTTTCCGACCAAAATCTCGCGACACCCTGGGACGGTGGAGGAATCGGCATGACGGCCCTCCTCCAGCCACGAGAAAGGTCGGACACGTCGCCGACTCGCCGCCTCACTGACCGTCACAGACCGGGCAGCAGCGGCCGGGCACGAGGCGCGGGCGGGAGCAGTTGGTGCGGCACATCTGGACGTGGCAGCGCGGCTTGCCGGCCGCACAGTGGCACGTGGTGCAGTCGTCCTCCAGCCACTGTTCGCTGCTGTTGTGGAACACGCCCGACCGCGAGAGACAGCCGTCTGCGGGCGCGGAGACCCGGTCAGACCCGGCCCGACACGACGGCGGACGGCAGCCGCAGTTGTGGGGCACCACACATAGGCCACGGTGATAAAGAGGCACAAGCAGATTGTGGTCATGGAGACAGGAGGGCACTTTAAGGTGGAAGGACACATTGGGTAGAAGGACTGTGGCGATGGAAGCCAACGTCCAGAAGTTCCCGTCGTTGGCAGGAGTCCGTCCCAACCGACGGCGCGACAAGCCACGGCGACGGCGGTACAGACTGCTGAGGTGGAATTGATACCAGCAAGATAAACTCGTCGTCCGAGTGCGGCCACATCGACAAGCACCGACGTAACAGTCACGCTCCTGAGAACACTGGTTACACCGCAGACACCGAGAACACTCGCCACCGTCCATCGTCTCGACCTAGGGACCAGACGTGCGTCTCCGCCTCGCGGAACAGGACGGCGTCCAACCTCCCGACATCCCGACAAGCGGCGCCGGGCGAGGGCGGCTCACGCACCGCCTGGCGGCCAAGCCATCGCCTCTTCCGGCGGTCAGCTGTTTGTTTTCGGTGGCGCCGCCGGCGGGGTGGCGGGTGCGAGCGGCCGCCGGCGACGACAAAGTGCAGCGCGGCGGCGCGGCGCGAGGTAACGCTGGTTTACCGCTGTTGGACAGCGCGTCTGTCATCGTGGCCAGCGCCGCCGACACGTGTCCGGCCGTCCCGGGACCTGTCGACGGCCCGTCCGTGCTGACGCGCGCATGAACGGTGGCGCATTGAGATGGATGATGCGTGTCAGCTGTCAGCCTTTTCCGCGCTTTGGAGAAGAAGCAGACTGCGGCCGCTGAGGCCCCTGACCGTCATGTTTTATGTCGCCGGGGCGTGGCGCCAGGGTCGGGGAGTCTGAGCAGCCAGGCAGCGTGGAACGCGCGGAGCGTGATATGGACATGCCGTGACTAGATTGCAACGTATCGAGCGTAGCCTTTTACCGACTGTAACTAGTAACGGTCGCGTCAAGCTGGAAGACAGCAGCTGTCAAGGGCCACTCGTGCAGGGGTTAAGCTGCCCTAATTGTACACGGCGTGCTGGCTGCGGGCCAGCACGCTGCATCGTGAGTACGGCACCAGCCACGCTGTAAACAGCACTAATGGCAGTACTAGCATAAACAGCACTTCTGTTTTACATCCATTTTACATATTTAACCCAGTTATATGACGGGGACATCTTCAAAGCTCCACCGAGACCGTTCCCCATAACTCGACACTGGTCTGCTGTTTTAATAAAGTCCTGCTGTTGACTCACCGCCTCCGTCTCGCTGCTCGAGCTCTAACATCTGTTCCACTTGAGTTGTTCCCCGTCCCACAATTTGCCAGCGATCGCACGTGCAGGTGTTTGCGTGACAGGAGGTAATGCTCGATTTATGAGGTAGTTCCGTGGCGGATCGAATTCCATTCATCGTGAAAAGCGGCCACATTGCTCCGCATTGTTGTGACGAACACTGATCTTTTGTGCTGACCTACACACGTGTTCGACTGACGCAAATAGCCCCAAGGCATACCTACCGTCCTAAGATTACACCGAGCCTCACTATCCTTGACAAACAGACTCACGCTCTCAGAAGTGCACGCTAATTTTGGCATTTGCCACGTGCTGTACTTGACCGGGGGCTGGTGCAGCGGCAGCCGGCCGGCGTGGCCGCCAGTGCCGTGACAGCGTGCCGTCATCGCGGCGGGGACCTTGGCGTGGCGGGCGTAAACACACGGACCAGGTCCGCTGCGGTGACGCCCGGCCGCAGAGGGCGACGTGACGCGCGTGACGCGGGGTCGGCGACCGTCAGTACCGGTCAGCGCGTCACTGGGCCGCCGGTCCGGTCCGGTCCGGCCCGGCCCAGGGAGCGCTGACGCCACCGGAAATCCCCGCTAGTCTTGTTTTCATTCCTGGCGCTGACGGTCTAGCCCCACTGAAGACTGCCGGTCTTGTCCTGAGTCGGCTGGTTGATTCACCGTGACCCCGACCCCAGCCGTCGTGGGCGGAGGCAGGGGATCCGTGCCGTTCCCGTGTCGCCAGAGGATGACGGGGTCGGCAGTGGCTCTCGGACGAGGGAGGTTCGGTGTGGTTCCCGTGCCATCAGAGAATGACGGAGTCAGCAGAGGGTCGGAAGGTTGGCAGCGATCCCTGGATGTCAGAGGTTCACAGGGTGGGGTGTTTCCTCGCGTCACGAGGCCCGAATATCGGCTGCTGCCGGGCGTAAAAGGTTAAGGGGGTCAGAGGCAGCTTTAGAACGTTAGAGGATCGGGGAGTCCGCCGCCGCGGGTGTCCAGAGGTTTGAAGAGTCGGTAGCGTCCTCGAATTGGACGGTCGCAGGCAGCTGGGTACAATTCTGGCATTGTTCTCTTGAATAAGAGTATCAGATGGGTCCGAGGGTTAGAGGGACAGAACGGCAAAAGGGCAGAAGGGTAAAGGGGCAGAGGACCCGTGGTAGATCTCGGGTCTCACAGGGTCATGCGGCTGTCAGCCCTCGACGTCAGGAGTCAACTGATCTACGGTTCTGATAGTCGGAGGATCAGGAAGTCGCCAGCTCCCAGGACCAGCTTCAGGCCAGGAGGTCGGAAGATCTGGGGCTCTGAGGGGCCGGGGGTCATACGAATACGACCGCCTGCTCTAAGGCGTCAGGAGATCAAAAGGTTTGCGATGCTAAGGGACAGAGGGTCAGAGTTGGCGACTCTGGGAGTCAGAGGGTTTGAGAGTCAGCGCCTCTGTGGGTGGGGAAGTAGGCGGCTCCGGGGTCTCAGGGAGTCGGCGGTACTGAGGGTCAGAGAGTCAGAGAGTTGGCAGATCTGAGGGTCGCCGGTTCAGAGCGTTGGCAGCTCTGCAGCTGGCAGCTCTGAGGAGCGCCAGGTGGTGAGCGGCGCTGGCCGCGGTAGCCGGGCGGACGTCCTCGGGGGCCGTTCGCTGTCACCTCTGACGGCTGGGTGACGTCGCCCGGAGAGAATGACTCCCCGGAGAGCGGCCGTCACTCGGTGACTCATTCAGCGCGGCCGCGCGGTCGTGCTGTTTACCGAGCCGGCCAGGGCGTGACGGGGCCGCCACTACGGCGCGGCCGGCCCCGCCAGGCCAGGCCCGTCCGCCGGCCACTGCCCGCCACTGAATGGGCCACTCCGCCGGGCCGAGCCGGCCGCGGGCTACACAGCGAGCGGCGCCTCTGCCGCAGAGGTCGGCGGCCGCCGCTAATGTCGGCTCACCGCCCCGCCCGGCCGACGCCTCGTGCAACGGCCGGCGTGCGGCCGGCCGTGACGCGCCGCGTGACGGCCGGACCGCGCGCGGCCGTCCGTCACGCCACCGAACATCGGTCCGCACTCCGGCGACGGCGCATCAATGGCGGTGACCGACGTGCGCGCGGCGCCGCCCTGCCAGGGGCCAGCTCATGGCCGGCAAGGCTGCGGCCCGGCGGCGGCGCGGGCGACGAGCCGGTACCCGCGCCGCGGGGAGGGACGGCCACACCGCCCGACCGACTGCGGCTTCACCGTGAGCGGGAGAGGTTTGACGGGCTGGAATGTGGCCGCAGTGTGTGAGACGGACCGAGAGGGCCCAGACGACTGAAACTCAGTCGCCCGACATGTGAATTCGGCCACGATTTCGAGGATTCATTTTTCTTTGCAATATTGTGGTGCATCATGTGGATGGGTATCGAAGGACCCGTAACAGCCAGTCTGGATCAGCAATATTTTGAGTATGAAGGGTTGTTGCATTACTCAACAGAATTTCATACGTCGGTATTGCTTTTCTGAGAGGCATGAAGCAGACGGCGAAACTTACTGCTGCGAGGTGCTGTCGTGGTTTCAAGGGGGGCCATCAAGAACCACTGCGCTGCGTATTAGGTCATGCATGACGATCGGCAGTGAAAATGGCCTCGCATCGCTTCTTTGTCAAACTAGCACGTCGAGTGGCCTCATCAGCATCAGGCAGTAAATTGCACTGCGCTCGCATCCCATCGACCCACTAATTGCCTGCGCGTAATTGTTACGGCGCGCCTTGGACCAGTCCTTGACCATTACGGCCAGGCCCCTATAAGGTTAACTAGAGATCATCTCCGAGATAAGACTCAACCCAGTCGGTTGTGTGAGGTCACTCGCCAACACAAGAACGGCAACAATGGCTAGCACGCCACATGACCCAATACCGGCACAGCGAGGCCCCGCCACAGCGGGGCCAGCGCTGATCCATCTCCAGCCTGACCTCAGGTAACCCAGTCAGGTAAATGAGGCCACTCACGAGCACAGCGGGGCAGTACTGCTGCAGCTCCCCGACCTGAGCTATCCTTTCAGGCCGAAGAGGGCACTCACCGACGCAGTGAGGGCAGCACTGGTCCGGGTCCAGCTTGTCCTGGCTGCAGCCGTCCAGCGCCGGGCACTTGACCTTGTCGCAGAAAACCACGGCGTCCTTGCAGCTGCAAATTTTGCACTTTTCCACGTGCTGCCACGTCTCGCCGTTGCGGTAAGTCCGGTTGTCGAACTCGCAGGTGACCTCCTCGGCTGTGGGCGGCGGCGCACCACGTCATCGACGACGACGACGGCTGCGCGCGGCGACGGCGCCACGTCATCGCCGCCGCCGGCCGCCGGCCGCCTCGCGTCAGCGCCGCTGACAAACTCGCGTCGGCGGTGATAGCGGTGGCCGCGGCCCTCCCACGCTACCGGCGACAACCGCGGCGGATCGGCAACGGCCACAGACGCAGCAGGCAGAGGGAGGCACCAACCCCTTCTCCTCAAGTCTCACCATCAACAACAACCCTGCGACAGCGCACGGAAAGAACCGCCTCGAAATCCCCCGGTACCCCATCCCCCGCTTTTCCAGTCCCCGCGCATACGGCGGTGACGTCGGCGCCTACGGCCCCCCTGTTCCCGGAACCGACGACTATTTATACCGGGCCGCCGCCGATAAGGCGTCGTCAGCGATCTCACAACCAGCGGCCGGCGGCGGCGGCTAGGCCCTGTTGCCGGCCGCGCCGCATCAACAGGTGGTACCGGGCAAAAATACGGCCGTCCCGGACACGTGAGCGGTACGCTCGGGACATGCCTACCGCTGTCTGCGGAGCCATGCGTATGGTCAGAACCACGGCTAGAGATCTTGGGGGTGGGGCCTGGATCCTCCCATTTCTCAGAGATATTTCAACGATAGGCATGTGGCATGGACAAGAAGAAAACTATTCACAATTCTGCTGAGACCCATTCAAAAATTTTCAGACATCTCTAATCGTGGTCCGAACCGTGCGGAAACAAATTTGCTAGTTGCCGCGAGGTGATCGCGGAAAAAAAACAACTCATACAATCATGCATCGCAGGTGAGAAACAAAAACAGCAAGATGGCCAGCACCGGGCAAGGCAAAAACGGCTACAGAACACCAAAGCATCGGCGACACACCAGACGCCACCGCCAGCGGCCGCAGCGGGCTCCAGAGAGCGGGCGTCGACTGACCGCACTGGTAGACGGGGCAGCAGGCGCCGGGCTGGCCGGTGCCGGCCTGCAGCGTGCGCAGCCGGGTGCCGGGCGGACAGACGGGCGACCGGCACAGGTCCGGCAGGCACTGGCACGCGCCGCGGCAGCAGTGCGCCGGCTCGACCATCGACGGCACCCGGTAGCTGTCCGCCGGACAGCTGTCCGCCGCCGGCGGACACGTCACGTTGGCGCAGCGGTCTGTCCGCGCGGGCGGCGGCGTTAGCGGCGCGGTTAACACACGCGCCACACGGCAGCGGGGGACGGCGGGGGAAGAGAAAGATCGGAGGCTGCCGTGAGGGTCAGCGAATGTTACGACACGGGGAGCAAAAAACGCACGCACGCCAAAAACAAGTTAAGGACGGATCGTCAGGTGACGTCACACACACCGTGCGAATCACAACAGCCAGGAGCGGGCAGTAGCCGCCGTCCGCACCCACCTGCGGTGGGCTGGCACGCCCACTGGCTGCAGCAGCGGCCGGGCACGCGGCGGCCCGGCACGACCACGGCCGCCTTCTGGCCCTCAGGGCAGGCAGGCGCCGGCGAGCACGACTCCAGGTCGCAGACGCACTCAGAGGCCGGCGGGCAGCAGTCGGGCCGCTCGGCCGGCGAGCTCTTCAGCACCGAGTCGGCCGGGCAGGAGGTGACGGCGGGCGGGCAGCCCACGCCCGGGCACGAGGGCACGCCCACTGGAACGGCCGCGTCCGCCGCGTTAGGCAGGCAGGGTGACGGTCAGTCCGACAGACAGTCACACGGCCAGGCGTCACACGTCAGTGTGGGATCATGCCGGCGCGAGATCATCTCGCGTGACGGTCGCCCAGGCTGTGGGCAGTACTGGGCGAAAAGCCGTCGGAACCGGAGTAACCAT
The DNA here is from genome assembly GCA_030062745.1 of Capitulum mitella. Lineage (NCBI taxonomy): Eukaryota > Metazoa > Arthropoda > Thecostraca > Pollicipedomorpha > Pollicipedidae > Capitulum > Capitulum mitella. Next base: position 509,977 of record CP099847.1, on the reverse strand, counting down.
GACATATACAAACATTCTCGAATAGAAATGGCATACCACTTCAGTCGATCGCGAGAAGGCGCCCGGCTTATCAAAAAGAAACATCCAGAATCCCAAGGGACGCGTACCAGTATATTTGCCAGCTGCGAGCCATCAACACGTTACATCATGTTTCGTGCTCACTCCGAAACCGTAAAACGGGCACGACACTGTCGACACCATCGGGCCAGGGACGCAGGAACGGGGAGCCAAGGTCCCCACTTTTTAAAGCATTTAACATTAACCCTAGGGAGAAACGTCTCTGGTCCCACTTTTTCCGGATGCTCCCACACTCCTGCATCGCGCTATGACCCGCGCGGTCCACGCGACGCTGGGCAGGCACTGAGGGCAGCGTCTCGCTATCCCCAGGGGATGACCGGCAGCTCAGTTCCCGGGGGGGATGGCCTCCGCTCAGAGCTGACACAAACGCGAGAAATGCGCCGCTGAAGGATCCGTGACTGCGCAGAGGCAGGGCAGAGCGGGGCGTCCCCACAGTGCACGATGCACGTGCGCGCATGCACGTGCATGACGGTGCCCGCTGTGAAGTGGCTCCAAATCGGTCTCCGGTGAGGGCCGATAGGTTATCGCCGAGCTGAGAAAGGCCGACAGTCATCGACATGCCGCCATCTTACGTCACCGGCGTGTTTATACACTGACGAGAGTACTAGCGGACAGTGGCCAATAAATTGCACTTCCTGGGCAATGATGCCATTCAAAGAAGATAAACAAAGCGATTTCGTCTCTGCTGGATGAATCGGGTACTCGGGCGCGGCAGATGTAAATATTTTCCGGAACCGCGAGACCCGCCTGTCAGGGCGCGCATGGCCAGTAACACACACCCAGTTTGGCAAGCGGGAAAGACGAATGTCACCGAGCGCTGCCGGCCACCACTCCGAACGGTCTCGATTTACGGCGTGACAAAACGTCCCGTTCGAACCCGGCGCCGCGACCGACCAGTTCACACCCCGGAACAGCCTGCCGCCGCTCCGCCGAGGCAAATCTCACCGGGGCGGCTCCGAAACTGATGGCGCGGCCTTGGCGAATGGATGGGAAATCGATACGACGCTGAGCGTCCGGCAACAACCGGGACCGGACGGCAGCGTTCGCGCGTCGCAAACAAGCCGCCGGCGCGCCCCGATCGCCGCCAATCGAGCCGCGCGGCGATTACGCCGCCGGGCTTCGGCGGCGGCCATCGAGACGCGGCCGGCTTCCGCGCTGATTGCGATTTCTGCACTGGGACCACGGCCCTCTGACCGCAGACCGCCACGTGGTAGAGGTAATGAGTAAAAATTACTTTCCGAGACAAGATTACTAACGGCGAATACTGGAGGCAGCAAAAATATTCACCGGATTATACTGCAGCCGACGGACAGGAGAGAGACGTAAATTCGAGACGTTAACTGCAGAGACTACCTCCGATCTGCGGAATCCATTTTAATGGCGGTAACGTATCACTGCTGTTGCGACCAGTCGCACTCTTTAACTTCAGGAAATTCTATTTCTTACTCAGCTTACATGGAGCCGAAGAAACGAAACTTCCTCCAGAATTGTTAGCTTTCAGATAACGTTATAAAAAGATATGAAAGAAGATTCCGAGCCGCTTGGCCGCCGAGGCCGTTCGTTTATAACAGTGGTATGAGGTTATGGAATGTTACTATAAGCAGCGCGATGCCCGCAGCCTTTGTGCGGTAAGTTTGCTTTAATCTCACACTCTGCTGAGTCACAAAGCCATTCGATACAGAATCCGGCGGCAACATTTCAACAACCGACCCGTTTGGTCTGATTCAACGCAGCGGCCTTTACGCCCACTCGCCATGCAAACGAGCCCCTTGCTCTGCCGTCCCGCTGCACACCAGGAGCGCGGTCCGCAGCGAGGTCGAGCCTTCGACCCGTCGCACCGCGACCTTCTCGTTCTCCGCGTCGGACCGCCCGCGGTGCCGGCCGGCCGACTCGAGCCGCCGTCGGCCGAGCGGCCGGGTCTGAGTCAGCGCGCTCCAGTGTCGCGCGGCCGTCATCGGCGCGTCAGTGAGATCACCTCCTGACCTGTATCACGGCAGCGGGCCGCCGCCGCGCCGCCGCGCCGCCCGCCAAGGTGGCCAGGCCGCCACCGGCTCCGAGGGCCCGTTACCGCCGCCGGCGGAGTCTGCGGCTGCCGTTGATGATCCTGCATCTCGTGACCCACTTCCACAAAACGGCCGCCGCCGCCGGGGACGGTGCATTCCGGCGGTGGCCAGGCCGTCTCCTGGCCTGACCGCTGCCCGGAGGTCATGGTCCGCAGGCGGCGGCGGCGGCGGCGGCGGCGGCGGCGGCGGCGGCTGGCGCCGGGCCACACGGCCGCCGACAATCACCGTCGATCTGGCCTTCCTGCCGACCGGCGGCGGCGGGCCCGACAGAAATACCCGGCTGCTTGTTTTCGCGGCCGGCTACCGCCCGACTGACGTTAAGTGTCGCTATTCTGGGTCGGCATCGGACCAGTTTAGACGCGGCGCGGCTCCGGCGCGCGCCTGTTTGCAGGGCGAGCGACAGGCAGCCTTCGCGCGCCGTCCATCAGTCTCGAACGGCGGTCTGATTCGGCGCAGGTGTCTCGGCCGGGCCTCTGCCGATCACGTCTGGTCGTCTGAGCCGCCGGACACGCAGCAGGCTGCTGGACTGGAACGGCGACAACCTGACGGGAGTGCCCAAAGACAGAGGTGCATGGCTCGCCAGTAACGTCCGAGATGTCGGGCGCCGGTATTCCGCCTTAGCGTCCGCTCTCGTCCGGAACGAACGCTATGCTCAGGCCCTACAGTCCCCTGTCTCGGCCTTAAGATCTGCAACCTCAACCCTAACATCCGCCGCCATCTGTGTGAACCAAGTCTTCGGCCCTGGTTCACACAACGATCCCCTGCTCCGACCCTTTAATCCGCTGTCCGGGCGCTATGGTCCGCCGCCCGAGCCCTAGGTTTCATTGTCCGGGCACTTTGATCCGTTGCCCCGTCCCAGTGATCCGTTATCCCGATCCTATGGCCCGCTACATGAGCCCTGTGATCCGTTATCCGGCCATATGGCCCGCTGTCTGAACCCTGTGGTCCGCTGTCTGGCCTCCTGGTCCGTTATCTGGCCCCTAAGGTCCACTGCATGGGGCCTGTAATCCGTCCTCCGGCCTTATGGTCCGCTGCTCGGGACCTGCGACCCGTTATCCGTCCCTATGGTCCGCTGTTTGGGAACTGTGGCCCGTTATCCCGCCCCTCCGGTCCTGCTGTCCCGGCCCCATGACCGGGGCGGGGACGGCCGGCCGGGCGGGCGGGCGGGCGGGCGGCGGCGGTGGGTGAAGGCCGGCTGATTGTCGGCGGGCCGTGACCGGCCGGCCGGGCCGCCCGTCGGACTGGTCCGCCCCGACTGCGCGGCACGATTACGGAGCCCGGCGCCGGGCACCGTGGGCAGTCTGCCGTCCAACGGCCCCGACCGCCGGCCGGTAAACCAGCAGCGATCCGTCCGTGGATGCCCACCGCTGAGGATCAACAGCGCGCCGCCCGACCTGCAGCGACGGCGGGCAGGACTGGCCACCGTTCGACCTGCAGCGACCAGAGCCAGGACTGGCCACCGTCCGACCTGCAGCGACCAGAGCCAGGACTGGCCACCGTCCGACCTGCAGCGACCAGAGGACAGGACTGGCCACTGTCCGACCTGCAGCGACCAGAGGGCAGACTGGCCACTGTCCGACCTGCAGCGACCAGAGGGCAGGACTGACCATCACCCGTCCAGACAGAGACACCGCTGTGGGGACAGGAAAGGCTCCCACGTCTCGCAGCGACAGTCAACAACGACATGGAGCGAAGAACGAGCACGACTATTAGACGGAGCCGGATTGGCGGGGTAACCAGATGACACGCGCCAGGCAGCAATACTGGACGAACCTGTGAGAACCAGGGACCGTTTCGTGGAATACAACAGCGTGCCGTGTCGCGTCGAGGACCGGCCGCGCAAGCTGGCACAATCATCTCCCGGACGCTAAATTTACGTGGCTTAATCGTTTAAATGTGCCTCCACGGCAAAGTTAACTCGGCTTGGGACGTGGCGACTGCAGGCTCTTGTCGCTCCGGTGGGATCAGGAAGTTCCTCGAATGGAGTTTAGGACATTCCGAGCCAGATCAAAATGTATGAGCCCGTTCACGGGAGTAGATCCGCCTGGGAACCATCGCATTTTTGAGAATGCATGCCTTGAGATGGGTGGCGCTAGCGTCAGTGCTAAGCTGGACAGGCTGCACGGACCCTGCGCCCTTACCCCCCCCCCCCCAACTATTACCAAATATGGTAAGAATCTGCCCAAGGCACCGAAGAGCGTGAAACGTGTATATATATATATATATATATATATATATATATATATATATATATCGCATCCAAGAACTCTACGACACAGTTACCCTTCGGTGGGAACACTCTTGGTCTTGGGCCAAATTTCCGTCGTTCTGGGATCCGAACTCAACGTCCACCATTCCAGTCTCTTTGTTCTGCTCCGAGTCCACGTCCACCGAGCAGCGGCCACGGCAAACACACTCAGCCGCTGGCCTCCGTGCCGTTCGTGGGCGTCGGAACCCTCTAACCTCCCCCAGTTGCCGAAACTGGTTTAGTCACCACCGGTTAGGCCCGGTAAGTTCGGATAAGCGGTCCGGGAAGCTCTGCGGACAGCGGTTTCATCCCGCTTGTTACGTGTTACGCCCTCGTTACACAGTCGGCCGCCAGGCGTCCACGTGACGAGGTTCCGGCCGCGAAGTTAAGCTCCGTCCGAAGCACTCACCGACGGTCGAGCCGCTCGCAATCCCGGAGATAACGGCAACGACGAGCAGCCGGGTTCCGATGACACCACTGCTTCTGACAGACGAGCGCCCCTCCCGCGGAACGGGCCGCGACTGGCGTTTCACGGCTCCTGCGTGAACCAGCCCGCCGGCCGCTGCTGGCTCGACGAACTTCCACCCGGGCCGACTCATGATTTTCAAGCGATAGCAAAAGAACCGAACGGAGAAAAGTGGTCAATATGACCCGCAGAGCAGCCGAGGGCGGGCTGTTCCGCGCCTGCACCGACCTCGCCCCGCCAGGAAGGACCCCGCCGCACCACCGTGGCCCGGCGCCGTCCGCCAGGGTTTGGCTAATGACACGGCCGGACCTGGCGCGCCGGTAGGCCACCTCGCGGCCAAGCGGCCAACTACGCCACGGCCTTGAACTTGAGCGGCGACGGCCGCCAGCAGTCACGGAACGCCAGGGCCGCGGGTGGACGATATTTTGGCCGCGGCCACCTATTCGCGGCGGCGTCTCCGACGCGGCCTTGGGCGCGTCGAACGTGACGACGGCGCGGAAAATTCTCGTCGGCCGACATTCCCGGGACGCCTCGGCAGTCGGCGGCGGAACGACGGACGCCCGGCGGGCAGGCGAGCCGGCCGCGCGGCTGGCCGGCGGCCGGCGCGCGCCGAGCACACGACGAGCCCTCCCTCTCTCGACTCTCGCCGGTGTATGGCGCGCCTGGGTGTAACAGAGATGATGCAACTGCGGACTGATGAGGGGCCCCAGCAGCTCATGTTTCGGCTGCGGTCCCGCGCCAGGCTCGGTCGGGGCTTTGGTGGAGCGCGACGCGTGAACGGGTCGTCGAGGCATTCGTGCGCGACAGTCACCAGCGTCGTGCCATGGACCTCCAAAACGGTCTCGCGATCCGCATATCGCTGTACACAGCTGTCAAAGTCGGTCACTGATTGCTGATCTGTCGGACACGGATGACATGTTCTCGACACGAAATGTCACAGAACTGCTTCCGATAGCCAAATGTTGACCTGGACAATGTAATTCTGACGCTGTGAACTTTTGCGGTGAGACACTATAGTTCATTCGCATGAAATAAGCACCATTCGGACGAATCGGCATTATACATTAGTTTAATTATAGTTTCGGAGCTCGTGCGGTTACCGTGGAGCAGCATTTGTCAAAATGACAGTCTGCTAGGTGGTAATGTCACACAATAGCCAAACACAAAACATGAACCATGTTTCCCGCTCATTTTTCGCCCACTGGAGCTAAAGCTACGATCAGCGTAAAATCTCGCCAAACGTCACTTGGTCCGGAACATATTCGGAAAGCCGAAAACGAAGCAGACGGAGCACGATCGTTTAAATTGTGGTTCCTTTTGCTCCATGAAGATCACTCAGATCTACTGAACAAACGCATTCTTCAAACCCTGAGCCAAGAAACAGCACCAGGAGCATGTACAGACCTTCGTAACCGTAAACGTAAACGTAGAAAAAAGACGTACAAACTTACACAACCAAAGCGAGTTGTGCCATAACTTTACACAGAGGTTCCATGGTCCCAGTAGGTGTGGGGAAAACGACTTCATCCACTTATTCCGTTGACTATGGATGGCATGTCATTGCCCCGCGTCATAGAATCCATGCATAGTCACACACGTATGCAGCGCCTCGACGCCGGCTGACGCTGTATGACTTTCTGTGCGGGCTGAATCCCTCGACTTCCCTCCCGCATATCGAGTACTGGTGAGACGCGAGCCGGCGCGGCCGACTGAGGCTTCTCTTGACACCACGCAAACATTTCACAGGCTGACAGGCTCGATGACAGCTGAACTAGCCCAAAAGATAAAAGTCCTGCAGGAAAGCTAACGACGCACGAGGCACGCGTTGCGCCGACGCCGATTCCTAAGAGCTGTCACACGCCTGACATGAGCGCCGACTTTTTAAAGCCAGCGTTTGCCTAATCGATCAATCGGCATTTCGGCTTCAGCGGGGCTATTGAGGAAAGCTGGCCGCGGCGGCCTCTGATCGTTCGCTGCAGCGGTCTGGTCGAAAGGTCGCGTCACCCCGCGAGAGTTCCGTCCGAAAGGTCCTTGGTGTGTCGTAAAAATTGCCGACAAGGCCGCACGACGTGCAGGTCTAAGTCGTTGTTACAAACCACGACAGGCTCTAGCTTGTTGTAAGAGCAGTGTAATAGTTAGCGCAAGTGGTTTGACAGGCACGAAGGCAGGATTGTTCCAGGGGGGCACATGTCAAATTTTGTTATATGCCGCTGGCATATGAGGAAATCTATAAGAAAAAGCAGCAATTCTGTGTAACTGACCTCATATTTAGCCCCCAGGGATACGTATAATGTTTGCCTTTGCAACATATATATATATATATGATCACCATTCCGTATTCGTGCGGAATTGCTATGCATCTAGCGTAGACCGCTTGGCTCAGGAGGGACACGGCCCCGTGCCCCCCCCCCCGGGTACGTCCCTGTGGTTTGAGAGACAGAGGGAAGGGAAGGTCAACGGTTTGTTCCAACACGATAGCGCACTCAGTGAACCAGTGCCGTACACGACATAAGAGTTGCCGATGGTTGCAGCATGTCGGTTCGGCAAAAGCGAGACAATATATCCAAATAAGGAGAGCGCGTCGCCGTCTTTGATGCAACGATGCCAAACAAAGCTGACGCGACGCCGTTCAAAGGACATCGCTGTCACCCGCCCTGATCTCACGCGTGAGGCAGCAGCATTCAGTGACGTCAGGAGGGGCTGAAGTCACCGACGACAGGCGGGACGGTCGGCCGAGATGCCATTGTCACACTGCTATGGTGGTCACATTGCTCAAGCAGCGCCCAAACCGGCCAAACAAGCTGAATTCCGTGACTCGAGGACTTTACGATTGGGTGAGCACACAATGTTTTCGGACGCCGCAACGGGATCGTGGAATGCTAACAACATCGAGGTGTGAGCAAAAATCGACCTGCCATGTTTTCCTCCTTGGAGGGCCGATTTCTGATGGCGTGAGCACCGTTGCCCGGACTTCCGGTGATGTGCTTTAGTTAGGCGCTAGCACTCGCGTGCCAGCCGGCGAGCTTACGTAAGAAAGGTCGTTGTGGCAGGAGCGTAAGAACTCCCAAAAAAGTGTGCGTGCAGGGGGAGGGTCAAATACGTTTTCCCAAACCAAAAACATTGGGAAATCATGCCCCGTCCCCTCCCGTTCCTACGCTGTTGAACTGTGGGCAGATCACACTCAAGCTTCGTTTTCGACAGCTGACGTGAGTGCCAGCGCCACGCCGAACTCACCGCTCGAACGTTCCAGCCGCCCCGGACGGCAGCCGTCCCCCTGCGCCGAGAAACGCCGACCACCCAACAGCGACTCGGCCACGAGCGAAGACCCGCAGACAGCTCACGCGCAGCACGAGCGCGGCGCGCCACCCTGCGGCCGGTAATCCGAGTCGGCGACACCCACACCGGTGCGGCGCCTGCCGGCCGTCAGCTGGCCGCCGCGTCAGGGCCGCGAGAGACGCGTGCCCGGCGGCGTAGTAAATACACCGCGCCGCCCCGCCCCGCTGCGTGTCGCCACCGGATCCCCTCCCAGTGACCGACACCGAACACGGCGCCGGGCCGGAGCGCCAGCCGACACCGACACGCAGCGGGTCACGCCTCACGCACAGACCCGCCGGCAGTCGGCAGCCGCGAGCCGGAGCCTCGTCCGGCTGTGTTCATGATCCAGCTATTGCAGGGCGGCGAGCCAGAGGGTGCAGGCGGCATGCACGACCACGCCGACATGCTGGCAGCGGTTAACACCCGCTCGCTGCATCATTGTGCAATGTGCATGGCTTCACGGCCAAGAGCCGGCGCTCGGCGGCGTCAAGTGTCCGTTTCGCCGGTTACCGGGCGGCAGAGCGATCTTGACGGCCACCGACTGGGACCAGCGCGTCCCGGGCACAGCCGGCACCCCTGACCGCCGTAGCCTGTCACCAGCCGCCGCACTCGGCGGCTTCGGCGGCGGCCGGCGGACAGAATAAACGGCGCAGTTCAAAATAACCGGTTCGCCGACAATCGAGACGGCGAACGCATGGAATCGTAGTACGGCCCGTCATTATCCGGCCCGGTTTATTTGCGCGCGACATTCCTGGCATTCCGGGCGGCGGGAAAATAAACAGGCGCCCGAGGCGGGAGCGGCCGGCTCTAAAAAAGATCGGCCGCGATCGAAATCTGGAACGCAGGATTCCGCGGAAACGGCAGCGGTTGCCTGTCAGCGGCGAGAGCTGCGCTCGACCGCGCACCGCCGCAGCGCCGCCGCGGAGCGAAGAACGTCCAGGAACCCGAATCGTTCGAAGAGCCTGCAGCGTGCACGGCATCGCTGCCGCTTGTAGCGGTCTGTAAGCAACTAAATATTTACCCAGCGCCAGGCATGCACGCCCGTCACATATGGCGGAAGCATGTGGCGCGCACAACTACCGAAGTGCATCGCCCTTGTCGATCAGTCGTTTGCAGCGTGACAAATGGCCCAGCGGCACATCAGAGCACCAACAACGTCGGCTTCTTCTCATGCCTCTCGCGGCGAGTCAGGCCCTAATGATGCACGCCTGATTACACATGCACGGCCAGCATTAAAGGGCCGCTATGAGACAGGCCTTCGAAGAAAGCCACCCACGGGCAGACTTGCGCCACGACCCTTCGCAAATATTCTCGCGCGTCACAAAGGCCGCCTGCATCAGCGGCGGCAGGTCGCCGGGCGCGCCGAATTAGCCGCGGAATAATGCGCAGTAAATGCCGCGGGTCCGGCTGCGGATCCAGGTCAGGCCGGCCGGCCGGTCTCGGCGGCGGCGGCGGCGGCGGCGGCGGCGGCGCTGGCTCCGCAGTAAGAAGCGACATTACGCGCGATTACGGCACAATCGCGGCGCTCTGCGGCGTGGCCGGCCGTGACCATTGGCCCACGGCGGACCAGGAACGGTACTCAGGCGGCCGGCGGCGGGGCAGGCCGGGGGCGCCGGCCTGCGGGACAGAGTTACGGCCGGGAACTGGAGGGCCGGCGTCGGCCCGGCGGCCACGATGGACGACCGGCAGAGGCCGACTGCACACCGGACAGCCGGCCTGTGCAACAGTTCTCAACAACGGATAATTAGGCGTGCTTCAAGAAAACTGATGGAAAGGAGCACCTGGTCGAGTTGCCTGAGCCAACTGGCAACGAGAAATACAGACCCTTTAAAAAAGAAAACTACGAGTAGGGTGGGGGGGGGAGGGATTTCGGTGGATGCTGTCGCCCTCCGGCTAAGCAGGATCGACATCAGACTACAAATGCCGCTCGCTATCTCGGCAGCAGGCATGGCGCGACTTTTGTGACAGCAGGGTCGGCTGCTTGGACATGTCTACTCCCGACGTGATTTAAACCTTCGACGGCCCGAACACGGTCCCTAACAACATCGTTCTGGCAAGAGCGCTCGACAATTTAGCTGCTGTCTTCATGCGTCGACTCCACCCGATTTATAGTTTTCCAACAGGAGGGCGGGGACCACCCGCAAGCTGCTCCACAAAGATCACCCACCGGGCCATAAATTGGGCCCGCGATGGACAAATTGGACCACCGATTGAGTCCGTGGCTCCGCAGGCCTGCCGACCCACCTGTCAGAATAGCTAAGATCCCCTCATAGTTGATAGTCAAACAGCGATTCCAGGCGAGCGCGGTAATAAATTGTCGTTGATGCGACGTTAACAGTGGAGCGCAGATGTCCTCAAAATGTGAAACTGTCGATAAATTACGGCTTGATCTCCAATTAGGTCAGGCTCACAGGGGTTTGGAAAATTTCTTTGTGTCCACGTTTGACACACGATCCATCTCGTGACATCACAATTGGAGACATTTGCCCATATTCGGCTGAATGACAAAAGCTCTGACAACGTCGTGGCATATGGCCCACCTTATAAGGAAATGCTGGAGGAGGTGCGTCTAAAAACAGCCCTGTTTACCCGATCTATCCGCCTTCTGTTCTGGCGGGTCTCCAAAATCCTTATTGCGGATGCTCACAACACAATTAGAAAACAAACCACTTCTGCATGCCATTGACGGCCCGTTAATACACGCGCCTTCAACAACCACCTCAGGGCGCTCCTGCCAAGACCTTTCCAGAAAAGACTGCCCCTGTTTACTCGCAGACGTAATTCGCTCACCCTGCTACAATTCGTTACCAAAATGGGCGCAGCAGACAACGTCTGAGCGTGTCACGGACGCAGCGCAGCTGAACGTCAGGCCGCCATTCAATTTGGCCACGAGGATAACTTGGCGCTTACCGAAACCCGACGGCGAGGGCCTTGTTTGCGCTGGCCCGCGCCGCAGGAAGTGGTGGGAAGATTCCCACCTCGTGCGGTCGCGTCGTTCTCGCCGCACACCAGGAAGCCCTCGGGGCTTAGCCGGGAGCGCGCCGGATATGAGGCGAGCGAATTCCGTCCGATATCTGCGATGCGCTGGCAACATGGCGCTGGCCGGTAGGCCAACCCGAGGCGGGATATGACACCGGACGGGGTCTGTGTTGTACAATTATCGCCACAAGATATATGGCGTCTTCTACGTGGACGAGGCAAAGGCGCTTTGTTTCGGCCGATGGCATGCTGTAGCGATGTGGGTTTAAGACGCATTAATAAGCTGATCGCGCTGATAAACGTGGATAACAGCATTGACACCAACTGATATTAATTCATGGTCCGAAATAGCGGCCAATTAAGGCGTTCATCCTGTGTAATTAAACTGTACCGATCGGCTGAAGCCAGCATAAGCTCATCACAAGGATGATATTGCAGTCTGGCAATCACCGACAGATGCAGCAGCGGATTCATAAACGAGCAACCTCTTGCCACCTGAGATCAGCTTGTCAATATTCGTGAGCCAAGACTAATTTATTACGCAACAACATCAAGCGTCTCTGTCGCTTGCACGTGAAGTGTCTGCCGCCCGCAGCCTCCCCTCATCCACACAGCAGCACGGTCACCGCGCTTCCTGTCGTCATCCCGGTCCCGTTCGCGGACCACCTCCGGCCTTCACCGGACCGGCGAGCGATCTCCCGCCGTCCGTTCGCGGAGCGCGGGGCCGCAGCTGGCCGGGCCGCCGGTCCGATCGTGGCCGGAGCCGGCCGGTCTGATCCCGACCAGAGCCGCGGCCGGCTCAAGACGACAGCCGCGTCCCCGCCGACTAAATAATGACCCGGGAAGGCGAATTAATTAGCCGATCGCGGCTCATTAATTCCCACGCCGGGCGGCGGCGGCGGCGGCGGCGGCGGCGCACTGCGCGCGGCGGCGGCGCGCCGTTGGGCGTGTCGCCGTGCGCTGATGACGCGCCGAGCGCGCCGGCCGCCGCCGCGCCGTATACGGCTGGCGGGCGACGGGCCGACGGCAGCGGTCCACTCTGGCCGTGACGGTGAGTAATGACCGGAGACGGACGAGAGGGCGGCCCGGCCACCGCCGCCGACCGTGCGCCGTCATCGGACCACCGGCGAGCGCGCCGCGGCCGGAGACCGGACGGACGGGGGCACGGATAGTGGGCAACCGCCCCTGCCGGGACCGGACGGACGGGGGCAAGGATACTGGGCGGCCGCCCCTGCCGGGACCGGACGGACGGGGGCACGGGTACTGGGCGGCCGCCCCTGCCGGGACCGGACGGACGGGGGCACGGGTACTGGGCGGCCGCCCCTGCCGGGACCGGACGGACGGGGGCACGGATACTGGGCAACCGCCCCTGCCGGGACCGGACGGACGGGGGCAGGATACTGGGCGGCCGCCCTGCCGGGACCGGACGGACGGGGGCACGGATAGTGGGCAACCGCCCCTGCCGGGACCGGACGGACGGGGGCACGGATACTGGGCGGCCGCCCCTGCCGGGACCGGACGGACGGGGGCACGGATACTGGGCAACCGCCCCTGCCGGGACCGGACGGACGGGGGCACGGATACTGGGCGGCCGCCCCTGCCGGGACCGGACGGACGGGGGCACGGATAGTGGGCGGCCACTCTCGCCGGGACCGGGGACGCAGAGATGGAGGTGGACATTGGGCGACCGGCATGGAGATACCGGAAGCCACGGCGGTTCGGACGCAGGGAGTCGAAAGAGCTGACCTCGGCGGCCGTGCAGGCATTACACAGACACCATGCACAGATTGTGAAGACAAAGCGAGTGGATTGCACCGACAGCGTGCACGAATGCACAACAGTGGCGTGACTAGGCAGCTGAGACATTGCACAGACGACAGAGACGGAGTGGAAAAATGGCCCTGACGGTGTGCACAAGTGATAGCCAGCACAACATCTAAAGTCGGTCAGATCTCAGTGTAGGCAGCCTGAACAATGGAGATACCGGCACAGCAATGGTGCAAATAGCGCTGCAATAGCGCAACCGGCAGGTCCAACTGCTACAGGTCGTAAATGAAACTGGCAATTCTTTTATTACAGACCTCAGAAAAACTTTCATTTGTCTGTAATTGGGTTTTTATCTCCAAATCGATTTTGTTGGGAAACACCAAGACGTTAACGTGGCGTTAGATTGAACAGTTCGACAAAAACTCCTCAGGCTACGTAGATATGAAATAATGAAAGCACAGTTTAAATCACGTGTGCAGCGCGAAGGCAGGCAGGCCTCTGATAGCAAGGCCTCGGTGACTGATGAGAATGAGATCCAACGCATCAATCAAAATGACGCAGCTTGAAACGTTCGGCGGCGGCAGCCATTCCATGGCAATTCCAGCGAGCGCCCGAGGAGGATCATGCGGTCGTCTTTGACAAATCTTGACACACGAGTTAAACCCGGGCTTAGCATTAATGAGAGCTGAAACAAGACATCCGCGCAGCGCCAAGTTCGTCCCGGCGCCGGCCCGGCGGTCGCCCGTCACGATGGAATGCGCCGAGGCCGGGCGGCCGTATGCGTGTGTCCAGCGGGCTCCGTGACCAGTACTGAGTCCCGCCCGGGGGTGCGTGCGCGCATACGGACGCGCCTCGGCAGCGCCATTGTTTGTCGCCGCCGCCGCGGAAAACGAGCCGGACCCGCCCGCCGACACTGGGAGCTGGCTGCGCCGCGGAAATTCTGCATGTACCGGCGGCGCCTGGCAGGTCGGCGGCGGGCCGACGTCTTTGCTGGCCTGCGAAGGTTACCGCGCGCTTCACGGCTGGTCGTCTCTGCCTGGACTGTGCTGCCTCCGTGCGGCCGGCATTGACCGCAGCATGGGAGCAGTGACTCCCGCCTTCTCCCACCGGGAATCAACAGGGCCGCTGGCCGCCGCGCGACATCAGAATGACAATGGACATGGAAACAGAAACGTGGAGAGGAAGAGGAAAGGGAGCGGAAAGAGGACAGTACGGGCTGAAGGACAGAAGGAGGGGAGAGGAGAGAAAGAAGGGCATATAAAACGGGAGCAGAGAGAAGAGGAATTACAGATAGTGTGTGGGGGAGAGAGGGATGGGGGAGGAGGGAGGGAGGGAGAGAGACTTAAATGAAAAGCTGAATAGCACCGTCCTAATTCCCACTCTCTTCATTTCTCCTCTATGTGTTCGCCAGGCCCATTTCTCACAGCAGCGCCCAACTCACGGTCCTGATCAATGATTTACCACAATTACAGTCGAGCCGTAACGCATTACCGCCCAGTGTAATCTTGCTCCGGCCGTAACGACTTAATAACACGGTACCGAGCCAAACATTATTATGACATGCCAAAACAAGAATGGTGGGAAGTGCTGTCGAGAACGGATCACAAATTAACGGCCCGATCGGCCCAAGAGAACACAGCGCTGGAACAAAGCAGCAGCTAGCTCCCGTCACATGAACTGTTCATTGCTGTTGGAAAAAAGAACAATGCCAAAAGTATGAGGGGGAAACAACAGATCGTGTTCGTGAGCTAGCCGTTTTACACGCTCTGGCCCCATCTCATCACTGATGAGAAATAGACGGAAATTATCCTTGGAAGCAGTTTAACCCTGGGAACCACTGCAACATGAGATAAGGGGGAAATTGCGTAACGAGAGCAATCTGGTGCAATCTGGTTTTTAACTGCGCAAGTGTGCATTTAAGTGCTTCTGACTCGGCAGGCTGCAAATGCAACACCTTACAGCAACGCTTAGAGTTGATTAATGCACCTTGAACTGGAACCGGAAGATGGTATCTGAACCTTCAAAGTGTCTTTTTCTATAGTCTAACGTACCTCTGTGGCTGACTTGCTCCATGACACATAATGGGCCAAGTGCGGCCAACAGTTGCATAGAGGATATATCTGAAAGACTTTGCAAACATATTTAGCAAAACTCCATTTCAAGGAAATTAAAATTCCACCACTCTTTTTCCAGGGTTACGATTTCAAAAAAAAAAATTGTTCGAATAACGTGGGGCCAATGACTGTCCTTTTTTTCTTTCCGCAAATGGGCCATTAATCGTTGAGCGCCAACTTATCCACTAGATAAACGTGACGTTTAGCGTGTAAAGTGACGTGGAGCGTTTAAAGAAATGCTATCGGATAAAAATGAATGAGCTGACCGCTGTAGACCAATGGGCAATATCTGGGTAATACCTAGACCGATCCAAAACAATGGGATTCAGCTTCAAGCATCGCAACGGAGGAACAGTTCCGAGGGCCTTTCCGATCCACCCATACAGCCAAAACGGCAGGAAGTTCCTATCGTGAGCACATCCCCAGGCCACCCGATCGCCTCCGGATGCCTGTAAGGCAGCGAACGCTCAGCGCAGACCGACCGTGCGCTCTTGGGTTATCGAAGCCGTGTCGGACATGAATAATGGACGTCGTTACCATCGCTGAACACTGCTCGACGACGTGCGGACGAACTGCGCCAAATTTACCGCCCGTGGCCAGGCGTCTGCCTGCGAGTTCTCACCGCAGTAACCGGCCTCCAACTGACGTGTGAACAGCCGCCCTATCCAACCCCGCCGACCCCTGCCCTGGTCCCGGCCCGCTCCGACTGCCCACAATACCGCTCCGGCAAGTGCAATTACAGGGCCGGCCGGCGGCCGGCGGCGCGTCGCAGTCGTGACGGCCCGGCCGCGCCATGGCCCATCTGAGTCGGTCACGACCGCGGCTCGGCCGCGGCCCGCTCGTGACCGACCGACGGCGGCCGAACCGGGCCGGGCCAGCCAGGCGCCGGCCAGGGCCGCCAGAGGACGGCGAATTTCGCGGCGGCGCGGCGCCCGGCAGGGGGTCCATCAGAGAGATCACGACCTGGTCCGGGGGCGAGAGAGCCGCTCTCGGCGGACGGCCGAGCCGGCCGGCCGGGCGGCTCACAGGAAAGACGGGGTCTGATTGTGGGAGGTGGTCATCCGGAGCGAGGGAGGACGAGGAGAAGGACGGTGCAAAACAAAGGACGTGTCGTTTTAGGAAGCCAAAAACGGGTGCTCGGGTGTGGGAGACAAATGGGAGTGTGCTGAGATGGCGGGAACATGTACAAAACGGAAAAGCCACAGAGACAGGTAAGACGCAACAGTTATATTTTTGCGAAGGACTACGTTAACAGAGGTCATTTTCATAACTACGCAAAAAATAAAGCACCAAAAAGAGAGCGAAGGGAAACCGCAAAGCCATAATGCCACTATTTTTGGTGACAGCCATACCAAAATGTCCCGCCGTGTTTCTTCTCGCGTGCTTCGCACAATGAACGACGCACAGCCGCCGGTTTCCGACCCTGCCACCGCCAGCAGTCGTCACGTTTCAGGAAAGCGGCTCCCCAAAACAGCCGTGAATCACGCGGCGGCGCGCCCCGCTGCCGCCGGCCGACAGCTCCTAGGGAGCGGCCTGCTGGTCCCGCCACCGTACCTCGCCGGCCGGCCGGCCGGCCGGGCGGACACGCAGACGCTGCCGCCGCCCGCCCACCTGCGTGCCGGCCGGTCATCGGCGCCGCGTCGCAGATTAAAGCGATTGGGTCGGCGGTCGGCCGCGGTGCAGTCGGCAGACGATGGCCAAGGGCGCCCGGCCGGCCGGACGGCGGCCCGACCCGACCCGACCCGGCCGCTTTCTCCCAGCCGCGAAAAACCGGCACCCGGCGGGGACCAGCGGCCGGACGCTGGTCGCCACCGGCGTGCTCCAGCGGCAATCGAGCGGAAATATATAATGAATAACGCGGACCGGCGCCGCTCGCGCTTCAGCCGTGCTTATCGGTCTTCCGGGGCACGTCGGGACGTCTGGGCGGCGGCGGCGGCCAGGCGGCGGCGGCCACGGCGGCGGTGGCGGCCACGGCGGCGGCGGCGGCCAGGCGGCGGCCAGCCGGGGACGGCGGCGGCGGCGGCGGCGCTCTGGGTCACGGCAGGGGAGGAGCCGGCGCGCTGATCGGCCGATGACGCGCTGACTGATGGCGCTCTCGGCCCGTTGACGGCCGGCCGGAGCCGCCGCCGCCCCGCCCAGCCTCGTGGGGGGTCCCGAGAACCGGCGGTCCGGGCGGAGCCGGCGGTGACAGGAGCCCGGCCCAGGCGTGTGACGCTGGGAAACGGCCGGGCTTATCGGCCGAACAGCGCCAAAGGAGAACTTGCCAGCGGTTTGGTCTGGACGGACAAGACTAAGCGGTATAACGCAATCCGTAAGAAATCGGATGGAGAAAATTCTCAAAACATGACTCGCAACAGGACATCCTATACTTGAAGCTTTTCTTAGAAAGCGCCTCCGTGTTTAAGAGGGAATGCTTCGGGTAATTCGTAGCAAAGGTTTGCAGAACACATCAATCAATCCAACACGACGTTTGTTTTGACGCGTGATGAATACGGCTGTTTCGTAAATTGATTGGACGATGCACTGATGCATTCTTTTTTAATGAATACTAAACTGTATTCAATGTGGAAGTGAGACATCTCAAACATTAATCTTTCATCAGAAATAATTTTTGCCATTAGAATCGCGCCATAAAAAATTCGGAAAAGTGTCGAAAAGTAAAAAATCCTGCTTAAACCGAGGATATCGCAAATCCCACACCTCGGTTTCACTAGATTTGCGATACAGTACGGTCATAAAAGAAACAACAGGCCGGAGCCCTTTTTTAAAACGACCGGACCTTCACGCCTTCGCGTTTTATACAGATCCAGTTAGCGGATTCTCGCCACGCACGGGGCCGGATCGGCGATAAGCCGCGCGCAGGTGTCATCCCTGCAGCGCCGACACGCCTGGCGGGCGCAGTATCTGACCATCAGGCGCCGCGTGGCCCGTCCTGTCACGGCGCGGCCGCAGTGAAAGTGGGAAACCCGACCCCGGACGGCCGTCATGCGTGCACGGTGCGCGCGCCGCCGCCGCCGCCGCCGCCGCCAGCCGGACCGCCGACGGACGCATGAAACGCGATAACGCCGAGCCGGCCGGCCGCGGCGCGCGGTGGCCGGACAGACGCCGTGATGGGATGCGGTTCAGCGGGCCGGTGAACCACGATCGCTGTTGGGCCCGCCGCCGATGCGTGGGACGCGGATGCTCACCGCGCGCGGGGAGGCGGAGAGACGGCACAATGGGCTCGAGGTGGCGAGCGACATGAGGCGTGAGAAGCCACGCCGGGGCGCCGCATTCCCGAGCACTCCCCGACTCGGAAAACAAGCTGTAAATATCATTCTGATCACGTCGCTGTCGGGCGGTCTCGTGGAACACAGGCGCCATGAATGGGCGGCGCAGGATCGCACAAGAAGCCTGCCAGCTCCTGACAGCGGGCGCCGACGGGCCGGCCGGGCCGGCGCGACTGCGTCCAGCGGAGCGGCAGAGTCGCGCGCGACGCCGGCTCAGGCCGCGGCCCTCAGAGCGCGGCCGGCCGGCGGGGCCGGCGATTGGGTTTACACCTGGCAGAACAAACACGGCCGCGGCCCGGTCGGCGCCCGAGCCGTCCTAATTGACAGCGCCGGAATGAATGGGAAGACCGACGGCGCGCGAGCGGCCTGCGGCTCTGCCGCGATCCGCCGACGGAACAAACAGCCGCCAGTCAATCCTCGGGGATGGCGCGCGGGGCCTTGGGGCTGCGGCGCTGATGAATCGGCACCGGCGGTCCTGCTCTGCCCGGAGCCCGAATAAAAACGGCCGGGTTCTGCCGCGCCGGCCCGGCCGCAGCAGATGCTTCGGTCGCAGTGGACTGGCTACGAGTTTGCAACGACCGTACCGGCCCGGCTCCACTTCTATTACGGCCTGGGCGCAGTTCGCGAACAAAGGCTGAGAGGTTGCAAAAAAGATCTGAAGATCTCAGACCACAAATTTCCACGCAACTCAGAATGCACGGACATTGCCGCGTTCCGCTATTGCTTTTCATTTTCAGGCTTTGTTGTTTCATTCTACTCAGGACTGACAAACATCACAAACAACTATTTTTGGGCGGCACTTATACTATGAAAATTGTGTTGCCGAAACTGAAACACTGAGTGCAAACTCTGCTGTGCTGAATAAGCTGACCCAGAACTCCAGCGCTCCACGTGCAGGACGGAATTCCAGCCTCCGTCGCCGCGCATTCCTGTCCGACGCTTCCCGCCCTTCATCAGCCGGGATGTAGGTTACGGTCGGCTCATTACGCCGGGTCCTGTTACGCCTTCTTTACGGCCCATGTGCTGGCCGGGCGCCGGCGCGGCGCGCGGCTCGGCCGGCGCGACAACCACGGCCCGCTGATCTGCGGGCGCCGGGTAGTGGGCCCAGTTTCACGCCGCATTACCGAACCACGGGCCCGCAGCGCGACAATACCAATCGGGACGGCGCGGTGGACGGGCCAGGGCAGCGGAGGTCGCGTAATGGCCGCGGCGGCCGGGTGGGGTCGTTAGCCGGCCGCTCGTGATCGGGGGATCAGCGTCGGCCTGTACCGGCGGAGCAGACCGGCGAGCTCCGCGGCCGGCCGCGGCCGGGGCGGACGCGTTCAGTCGCGGTGCAGCGCGGCGACAGCAGGAGATGAGCTCGTCAGTCTTGGGGGCGGCAACGACGAGGGATGCCTTCACTGATGGCGACATCTCCGCTGAGTGGCCGGCGAAGGGCGTTCAGCGCAGTGTCGCCCGGCTGAACGTCTCTGTCACTCCCCTGCGTGTGGCGGTCGGCGCGTTTTCACTGATCTCATTGACCTGCCAGTGCCGAGGTGGCGGTCGGGGCGCTCTCTCACCTGCCAGTGCCGAGGTGGCGGTCGGCGCGGGCTGACCAGCCTCACCTGCGGATGCCGAGGTGGCGGTATGTGCGTTCTCTCACCTGTGGGTGCCGAGGTGGTGGTCGGGACGGGCTGTCCAGCCGCCTTCTCACACTCATGTCGGCTGGTGAACGAGGTGGGGTCGGCTGACACGTCTGGCAGCTGACAGTCGGGCATCTCCGAGCAGACGCACTTTCCCAGCATCAGCTGGCAAAACTCGCAGCCTGTCTCCTTGCCTGCAACGCAGACAGGGCTCCCTGTATTAGATGTTCACGGATTGGAACCAGTCTTACACTGACGCAGCCAGAGGGGAGGGGGCCGTGGGCCCGGCTCTTCCCCTAAGGCCCGCATTTTTTAGTGAAACCCATTGCACATCGTCTTCCCAGTGGGCGGTTTTCGTATGTTTTCAGTTCTCTTTGGGCTCCAGCTTCTCCTCCCTTCTTAAGAAAATCATGGCTGCGTCCCTGGTCTTTTACGCTGCACTGCAGTTATCGTTTGGCTGAAACTCAGACTCTTGCTGACATTTTTGTTCAGTTCGATTTTTCGATAGCCTTGCAAGGATGTTCAACTGACCATTGGATTATTAAATCCTTGTGGACACCTTTGCCAAGTGCTACTTAAAAGATGACCATGACCCATTTCTATTCTTATCCTGTCTCCACGTCAACGTTTTGACGAATGTTCTAAAAGGTTATTCCAAAAGAAATACCAGAATGATTAAAATCAACACTTTCCACATGTCTTGAAGGCATAGTGAAACGCGCATGCACGACTTAAGATCGTTAACATTCTCGGAATTCTTATCAACTGATCCATTCGTTGTGCGTGCAGTAGTGGTTCCACTACCTTGCTACAGCCTAGCTATACGTTAACAGGTCCACAAGACCGGATGATGAATGTTTGCTCACTGCTAGAAATTTTGCGACCCAACATTTTATATCCTGCAATGATACGCGAGCCTGCACTTTGGTGCAACGTTCTTCCATTGCACCTAACAACGCCAGCTTGACGAATCTGACAGATTATACACTTCAGAACCCGTTAGTCTACATACAGGAAAGTAGTTTTCGTCATCGGTCCGTCATAGACTTTGATCGTTATGTTAACGCAGTGCCAGAAAACAAACGGCATGTGCTATCTTCACTCAATGTGATCTTGGCTGACGTAAGCATCAGACAGTAATGTGGGATACACACCAAAAATAAACGCAAATGTGGGGAGTAAACAAACTGTATCGATTTGTACAACATCATGGCCTTCGCATGTTCCCAGCCTCTAAAGTTTACCAGACACCAGATTCTTCCTTGGCTATGAATGAAAAGGACGCCGTATTTTTTCTTGTAAATACGGCGTTCAGCTCGATAAACAAAGCAAGGTGGTCAACGACTGCGAAAATGGAGCAATGGACGCGAAGGAGCCATCAACGTCCGTCAAAATCCGGGCTAATGGAGTCATATAGCCGCTGAGAACATACAAGCCAATAATGAGAGTAACCCGGTGGTGAAACATTAGCCTATTTTGTAATTCATACACAGCTTTACGGGTTTTACTCCGTAGAAATGATTTCGGAGCATGAAAGGTCCTTGTAATGCTACGTCGGCGTGGTACACGCTCTTAGTCGGGCCATAAACCGGGTGATGAGGCCAGGTGGCGACATGAAAGACAGCTGCCGATGACCTGCGTCGAAACTAACATGGGTCGGAAAACCACTCTGACTCCTCGCAGCGGCCCAGGTGGCCCGTGTAATATCATGGTACGGCAATGGTCACAGTCAGGTGGCGGTCACATTTTACTCACATCGTTCGGAAAAATATGCAATGCAAATAACTTCAAAGCCAAGAGTCGGTAGACTTCAGGGAGCTGGAGCGAGCTGACTCGACTTGGACGCAGGCCAACAAACTCTGAGTCACCGGGCTGGGACTCGAACGAGCACGGCCAGAATCAACAGACTGACTCCGACTCCGACCCGCACCGGCAGGATTCTCGAACCAGCCGAGTAAACCGGACTGAAGCGTTTCCGGCGTGCCAGAGCTCGACTCAGGGGCTCCGCGCAGGGCCGAGAACGTGTCCGGTATGTTTAGTCTGATGCTCGCATCTTAACAAATTCAAAAATGGTCTTTACAGGCTCCCCGGCTTTGGGCATGATTATGGAAATAGATAGCCTCCCTTAAATGGGGAGAAACTTGGGTTTACACGCCAAATATATATATGTATATATATTAGGTGTAAACCAAGGTTTTCCCGGTAAAAAGAAGGCTGCCTGTTTTCATAATCATGATGCTCGCATCTATCAGTCCACCATGACGAAAAGCGTTTGCTGAACGGCGAACGTTCCGATGGCGCGCGATAACCCTGTCATCTGCGACACCCAACGCCTTTCCACTGACGAGCGACGGGTCGACTCTCTCCGCCAGCGCGATGAAAAATGCTCGCAGACTGATGGTGCTGCCGCCTGACGACCGGGGGGCACAGCCGGCGCTGTCTCCGGGCTGCAACAGGGCGGGCTCGCGCCTCAACCGGGCCGGCCCCCGGCCGCCAGTCCCTGGAACCGTTCCCAGGACGGCGCGCAGTGTCCGATTTCCCGACGTCACCAGCTGACGGCGGCAGGGCGACTGCGGAGGCCGGCCGAGGTCGGTCAGGCCCGCTGACGAGCAGGGCACCAGCCGACACCCCAGAGGCCGGCGGCGCCGGGCAAATCATCGACAGGTGGCGGGACGGCACCCAGCAGGTCACCACTGCACGGCCCACCCAGCAAATCACCCGTCTAAAGCGGCTCAACCAGCGTTTCACCATCAGACAGATACTGAAAAGGTTTTGGGGGAGGAGGAGGACAGAGGCCCGTTAGGTCGTTGGATGAGCAAACGAATGTAGTCATAACAACGTTACCGCTTGAGATGGCGGCCCCAGTTGTCTAAAATGAGCTTCAGATCTGCGTCTCGAATCTTTTCTTGTGTCGCCTCGCGGACCCCGCACAACTTTGGGCCTAACTCCTGGGCCCAACCGGTGGGTGGAACTGAAATGTAAGCTAGAGGCGCAGGTGCATCCCAATTTCACGAAAAGTTAACAATTCGGCCATGGAGTTGCAGAGAAAGAATTAGGTTCTAACTGGCGTGAGCATCCCCAATCATTTTGGAAAAGTTTCGCTCCTGGATCCAACTGTGGCCAGACGGCTCCAGGCCCGCAGCTGCGCCAAAGAGAACAAGCCATGCACAGCAGCCGTGCGGCCCCACCTCGCAGAGGTCGATCGGTGACGCAACCGAGGTCCGCGTCGCCCCAGCCCTGCTCTCCACCGTGCCGACAGCCCTGCGCGTTGCGCTCGGCACCTCTGGGCTCGGAGCCGCACGGCGGTGGCCGCCGGGCTTGTTTGTACCGGGCGACGACACGGGCCGCGAGCCCCGCTGATTAGATACCCGGCCCGATAGCGCGGCGCTCGCCTGTCTGGCGCTGGCCGCGGCTAAAACAGGGCCAATGTCACAGCTGGCCGGCGCGCGGGCCGCGCGAGATCGGCCGCCGCCGCCGCGACGATAACGACGCGCCGCGCCGCTGCAGGCGCGGCGCGGGCGACGAGGGGCGACGATTTGAGAAGGCTCGCCGAGGATCGCCGCGACGACGGCGCGCGGAAGGCCGGCCCAGTCGTCCGGCCGTCGCCTGTGGCCCCGCGTTACGTCAGGCAGAAACGACGCTCCGTCGCCAGCAGCGGGTCAGCAGTCGGCGCAGATAACCGCGCGCGGCGTCGGCGGCCGCGACGTGTCAGCCCCGTTCAGGCGTGTCGGCCGACCTCGGTCGGACCGCTCCGCCGGCGCGTTCCTCCGTCAGCGACGACCGACGCGGCGGCGACGTACGCTGGCGTGCTCGACAGTCGAGAGCCGCCTGGGAGAGGGATCAGGCGCGGATTATCGAGATCATCCCGGCGATCCGTCGACGAATCAGCTGTTGACGCTCGCGAGCCGCCGGGACATGCGACCTCGACATAGCCGGGGGCGCCGGGCGCCGGGCGCCGATGCGTGCCTCGCGTGCCATTCCTGGCGACTGAGTAACGTCTCGGGCGCCGGCGGTAATAAATGTGGCCGGCGCGGTCGCCAGCCGCGGCCGAGGTCGCGGGAGAGATCAGCCCGACAGCGCGCCCAGTGAAAGATCGTCCGTCTTCGGCCGCTAATTGGTTGTAGATAAGACGGTACACGGCACGTCACTGGACGGAGCGGGCCGCACCGCGTCGCGCCGGGGGACTCAAGGCGCCCGGAAATAAATGCCTGCGGTTAGGAGTCACGACGCGCCGAGCCCAGCTCGGCCCGGCCCGGCTGCGGGTAACGGTCGGGCGCCGTCAGGCATTTGTCCGACTGTCAAACGGCCCGTCGCGACTCGCAACCAGCGCAGCGCCGACCGCCGAACCATCGGAAACGGGCCGGAACCCGGCCGGCCAGCGGCCCGCCGGGCGGCTCGGCCGCAGGCAGGACGTCCGTCGGGCAGCCGGTCACGGCGCAGTGGACCGAGAGATGAGCCATTAGGCCGCCGCCGCCGACGGCGGATCGTCAGAAGGGCACCTGGTTGATCTCCAGTGGACGCATCCATCAATAACACTTTGAAACAGAGGACGGAGAACGTGGAATCGGCGCGGGAATTCGTTCTCAGTTTGTCTCTTTTGCATGCGGCCTTTGCCACGCACGGAAAGAAGTACCATAAATTCCGCCGTTGTCCCTCGCCCCCACAACTTATCACGGATTTCTCTGCTTCGCCGCCAGCAGTAGCTCGCCGTCAGCTGGCTCGTCATAAGGCAATCATCTGTCCGTCCGCTGAGCCATCGGGCGGCGTTTTTGGGCAGCCGCTGACAGATCCTCCATCAGGAGGCGTATCTCACGCTTGTCCGCGCGGCACATCGACAGTCGGCCGTCACGTCCAACATCTGTCGGAGCGGCCGGCGCGCCCGGCGGCGACCGACCGACACAAAAGCCCGACTCGCGTTGGGTTCGGGCGGACGCGGCGGGCCGAGGTTCACCGCTCCAGATAAATCGCCGGAAGGCGGGTGATCAGTTTTCGCCGCAATTCGAGCGCGCGCCGCCGGGCGGCCGCGCGGCTGACCTTGGCCGCCGATGACGTCACGCTGGCAGGCGGAGGTGTTTTGTTTACCTGGCCGGCGGCGGTGACACGGGCCAGGGCGGCGCGTTCCCGGCGCGTGACGTCACCGGAGCCGCCAGCTGGCGCCGCCGGCAGCGCGGGCGCCTGCCTGTCCGGCAGCGTCACCTGATCTGCAGGAGCTGCGCCATGGACGTCGCAGGTGCCCTGCGGACCCACGAGACGCGCCACATGCGCTGGAGCCGCGCCACAAACGCGGCAGCTGCAGTGTGAACCCACGAGATGGGCCACACGCTCTGTAGCTGCGCCACAGACGTCACGGCCGTCTCACAGACCCACGGAATGTGTCACGTACGCTAGAGGTGCACTTCAGTTGGTCACCAAACCTGCTCCACTGTCACAGGGCTGCGGCACAGTCGAGAGCTGCTCCATACGAGTAACCTGCACTATAAAGCTACTAAGCCGTAGATCAATGAGCTGCAAGCAGAGGACGACGCTGTCGCGCACCAGAGAAAACAGAACTACGCTGCGGTTGACAACAATGAGCCACTAATGTCGAGACGTGGCCGCCGGTTTGCATCGGAGACGACTACGCTGCGTCGCAGACGCCACATCAGCAGCAGAGAACGGAGCCACATCGCATGCACACAAATAAACCGGGCAGACACATGCTTCGCAAGAGACGGCCGTTTGTTTTTCTACGTTTTTACGAGACGGATTTTTTTGCGCGCCTTCGCGTTCTGGGGACGTTACAGATTCTATAACAAGGACGTCCCTTCCAGAACTGACCAATCGCGAGCGATCGCGCGGCCGCGCCGTTTTACAACTTCCCAATCAGCCAGCAGCTTCCTGATCAGGTCCAATTTCCAGCTCAGCTGGCCGCTCTGTAACCGGCCCGGCTGGCGGCCGCAGCTCACGCGTCCGGTGGCAGCTCGCCGCAGGCATCCGCCGCTGGCGGCGGCCGCGGTGGAGGCGCGTGCTGCGGTCTGGAAGCGGTCCGGACCGCTGGAAGTGGTCCCGACCGCTGCCGCTCCCCGCAGGCGCTGACGCACGGCCTGATGGCGGGAATTCGGCGCGCGGCGGCCGCGAATTTCCGGCGGCGCGGGCCGGTGCGTGCGCTGCGTCCCGCATGGCTCGCAGGCATTTCCGGCCGATGACGGCGCGCATTTCCGCGTCGGCGCCGAGATCGGCTCTCGTCGGATGACGCAACACTTCTGCCGCCGCCAGAAAGGCGATCGGGGCCACCCTCAGCAGGATGTCGGCTCGAGCTGCCAGCGGGCTACGGAGGCCGGCAGAGATGAAGCTCTGCCCGGGGCTCATTCCGTGAAGACTACATACTGTCGCCGCCACCGCACCGCGTCCGCCGTCAGCACCGTAAACGACATGGTTCTTGAGATGCACAGATTCCTCATGTGTACAATGGGCGCTGGTCAAAAGTCCGGTGTAAGACGTCCACGATGACCTGCCCGCGCCAACTTATACGTATTTCTATTTTTCAGAACATCGGTATTTACATGCACCCACGCAGCACAATGAGATTCCAGAGAATCCTAAACACATTTCCCTGCCTTTAAACTATGACAAACATTGTGAAAATCCAATTAACTTTCGGTAATCACTGTAAACAAAGTTTCCCACAACAGCACTGGCCACAAAGAGAAATTTATGGCCGAACGTCCCGATAACGATCCAATTCTCACCAGAGGTGGTCAGCTGTAAATTATATCCCTGAAGCGCCTGCCAGCAGCCGAATCCAAACAAGCTATCGGCCTCAGATCAGAGAGGCCGGATGCTCGCTGGTGGCTGTTGTCGTGCACCAGTGAGACAGAGCAGATCACTTCCAGGCTCAGTGCCCGAAATTGTCGGAGACCGCATTTGTTTCGCCATAGAGGAGAATGCCGATACATACACCCATTCTTTCGCGGCTCTGACGTTCTGCCACCGCAAACGAAGCGCGTCTGATGCAATGTGGTCGCCTGATGCGCGAGCTGCTGACTTAATGCGTCTCGGGCACTGAACACTGAACCTCTGGGGCCGAGTCCTGGTCGGCGGGAACCCCCTGATCCGGCGGGAGTAAACCCGGACAGACGAACCTGCATACACAATTGGCCAGTGGGGCGCCGAGACGGCGCAGACGGCGACCGTTTAGACGGCGCGGAAACGAACGTTTAGTCTGATTTGGATGGGGCGCCCCAATGCGGAGAATTCGGCTCGGTACGCGGACCGCCTCGGCGGCTGAGGCGTCAGTACGTCCGCCGACAATGGATCAAGCCGGCTGTACCCTGGCCTTCCCGCTCGACTGCGCTGTGTGCGGAACACATTCAGCTCTGGCACAGGCTGTCCCGCGGACCCATCTGTATCGCAGTCTGACCACAGGTTCAGCCGTGCGACCGTTTCTCCGAGTCCCACTGTACAGCCTGTTTGATTCGATCCGATCCGATCTGTTCCGCTTGACCCACCAAATTTACTTCACAGCCTCTTCCCCGCGTCCAACTGCACAACCTGTCCGCAGATCCCACCGTGACGGTGGCAACGGCCAGCAGGTGTGACGGCCGGCCGGAAGGTGTGACGGTGGCTGCGGCGGGAATGTGTGGCGTTGGCTGCGGCTGGAAGGTATGACGGCCGGCCGGAATGTGTGACGGTGGCTGCGGCGGGAATGTGTGACGGTGGCTGCGGCTGGAAGGTATGACGGCCGGCCGGAATGTGTGACGGTGGCTGCGGCGGGAATGTGTGGCGTTGGCTGCGGCTGGAAGGCGTGACGGCCGGCCGGAATGTGTGACGGTGGCTGCGGCGGGAATGTGTGGCGTTGGCTGCGGCTGGAAGGCGTGACGGCCGGCCGGAATGTGTGACGGTGGCTGCGGCGGGAATGTGTGACGGTGGCTGCGGCTGGAAGGCGTGACGGCCGGCCGGAATGTGTGACGGTGGCTGCGGCCGGGAATGTGTGACGGTGGCTGCGGCTGGAAGGTGTGACGGCCGGCCGGACGGCGTGATGGTGGCTGCAGCCGGATGGTCCGACCCTGCGCCGCCCCCGGTGGCAGATGCGGACGGTCGGTGCCGGCGCCGCGGCTCCTGTTGGATCGACAAATACCGGGCCCAGTCCTGGCCCAGTCCTGGCCCCAGCCTGGTCCCAGTCTGGCCCAGTCCTGGCCCGGTCCTGGCCCGGTCCCGGCCCCAGTCCTGGCCCCAGTCCTGGCCCAGTCCTGGCCCAGTCCTGGCCCCAGCCTGGCCCAGTCCTGGCCCGGTCCTGGCCCGGTCCCGGCCCCAGTCCTGGCCCCAGTCCTGGCCCCAGCCTGGCCCAGTCCTGGCCCCAGCCTGGTCCCAGTCTGGCCCAGTCCTGGCCCGGTCCTGGCCCGGTCCCGGCCCCAGTCCTGGCCCCAGTCCTGGCCCCAGCCTGGCCCCAGCCTGGCCCCAGTCCTGGCCCAGTCCTGGCCCCAGTCCCTGGCCCCAGTCCTGGCCCCAGTCCTGGCCCCAGCCTGGCCCAGTCCTGGCCCCAGCCTGGTCCCAGTCTGGCCCAGTCCTGGCCCCAGTCTGGTCCCAGTCTGGCCCAGTCCTGGCCCAGTCCTGGCCCCAGTCCTGGCCCAGTCCTGGCCCCAGTCTGGTCCCAGTCTGGCCCAGTCCTGGCCCAGTCCTGGCCCCAGTCCTGGCCCCAGTCTGGTCCCAGTCTGGCCCAGTCCTGGCCCCAGCCTGGCCCCAGCCTGGCCCCAGTCCTGGTCCCAGTCCTGGCCCAGTCCTGGCCCAGTCCTGGCCCCAGTCCTGGCCCAGTCCTGGCCCCAGCCTGGCCCCAGTCCTGGCCCCAGCCTGGCCCCAGTCCTGGCCCAGTCCTGGCCCCAGTCCTGGCCCAGTCCTGGCCCCAGTCCTGGCCCCAGTCCTGGCCCCAGCCTGGCCCCAGTCCTGGCCCGGTCCTGGCCCGGTCCCTGCCCCAGTCCTGGCCCAGTCCTGGCCGGGTTCGTTTTGTTCCCACAAATAAGAGCCGGCGCCACTGCCCGTGCAACCAAACTTGGCTGCTCAGCCTGGTTGAGGAGATCCATGGGCAGTGTCCATTGTCCGTCAGGTGAAGCTCCGCCAACGCCTTTGCAGGGACCGCTGTTGTAGTGAGGGTGTCTCGGGAGGCGGCTAGTTGCTAGACTGTTGGTGGACGAGGGGTTCGGGTTGGGTCGACGGGTCAGCATGTCTGCGTTAGGTCGGACCGCAGCGGCAGTGGCGCATGAATTCCCGGCCGGTAGTGGGTGACAGACGCAACATCCGGCGGAAGTTGGAGAAGACATTCGGCGGGAGGACGCGAGAACATCCGATTTTGGGTACGAACGCAGCAGTCAGAGAGAGTCACAGACGAGAGAGTGGGAGGAACCTTTCAATGGGGGTCCGAGACTACACTTGAGGAAAGTCAGACACGATATGCAGTTCAGATCCCGAACAGGAGACTGAGAAAGGCGAAGGGAATTATTCCATAATAGCCTGAGGTTTCGATGAAGCACGCCATCTGTGATTACTGACGCGATTAATTCAGTTCAAACAAGGCCAGTAGAGAGTCAGACACGATGCAGGTCCGCCTTGCTGCAGCATCCGCCATCCCCTCCCCTTCCCCGGGCAGCCGCCGCCGCCGCTGGAGGAATGCGCTCCAGTCAGCGCACGAGCCGACGATGAAACCAGAGCGTCGCCGCGCCGGCCAGCCGGAGCTCGGCGCATTCCTGGGATTCCAGCCGGTACGAGACAGCTATAAAGCGCCGGTGACAATGCACGACTCCTCGGACGCCGCGCTGCGGAACAATGGTGTTTATCGCATGCCAACGATTGATGCAGTAACCGGATCCGGTCGTATCCGCGGGTCCGCACCCCGCCGGCGCGGGTCCGCGTCCCTTCTCGGTACCGGCGGGAGAGGGGCAACGGGAACATCAGTTCCGGAACCACCCGTGGTACCGCCGACCCTGCCCCGTTCCAGCAAACGGCACGATTCTGCGCGTGGCTCAGGCGAACTATTCATATCAATCTCCACTCTTCATACAGCATCATATTGCATTCTATAAATCATGCTTGATTGGACAAGAGAGTTCGTTTTTGCACTCGATTTGATTTGCTCCGCTCCAATCCTGGGAAGCTTTGATTGAATAAATCAGCTCGGAACGAGCCAAAATTGGATTACCCGCCTCCCTTCGCCTCCCAGCCGAGGGCAGTATTATCGCCTACCCGATCATAATTGGCTGGGAGAGAGAAGAAAGGGCCGCGACTGCATCTATATCACCGGACAATGCGGCCAGCACTGGTAAGCTGTAACGCTGGCGACCGCCGTCGTAAATCCGGGATCAGCGTTCGTTCTCGCGCAGACTGGTAAAATAATCCCGTCTCTCGCGACAAAAACTGCCACGGTGGTGGGATTTTTTAATGTTCCTGCTGCCTTAGCAATGCCACCGTGCCGTCTCTGAAATAAAGCAACCCCCGGATTCGGTGTCTCTGTTAAATGGAATCAATTCCACGATAGTTAACCCAGTCGATTTTACGTCAGCCTAGACCGCACAGACCGACCCGCTGTCGTGGGTTCCAATGTTTCTTTCGCCGCGGTGGACCGCCCAGATTTCGTTCCACTGTTTTCCGCCTGCCAGTTCTGCTTTTGAGTGAAAGTAGAAAACGACGTTGTCGAGACCACAAGAGAGATCGAAGGAGTCAGACCAAGGACACCGGAGGTCGAAGGAAGTTTCTAGGGCGCATAAACGACACCCAAGCCTGTGCGTCTACGGCGGGAGAGGTCACGTAAACTGCTCTTTGCAGCCCATGTCAGGCAGCCTTAACTTGAATAACAGCAGGTGGGAATCCTCGAATCACAGCCAGAATAATAAGTATCGTGTCTGCGCCGCAATGAATGCACCCAATCACCAAAATACTAGACCACCCATTGATCACATACACACTCAATACAGCGCGCTGAAAAGCCTAATATTTCCGGCCAACGTTTCCCCATTATCGGCCAGAAGACTACATCAACAATCACGGGGGCGGCCTCCAATACCTAATAGTGTTTGTTCTGCACAGGAAGCACGCCACATCGAGCCTGCTGTTCATCTTTATTCATCATTACCGTGCTTGTTCGCGCCATGATCAATATCACCGGGCCCGGTGTTTCCATAGCAACCTGACACCGGACGAACCGCTGCCGGGTGACTGCATGGTCACGATCAGTAGCAGCATACTGAACGCCTATCGCGGGCAGACGCCACCCGCGATGTCCGACACCTTCAAACTCGTCTCGCTCGGATCACCTCTTAGACGGGACGGCAGCCGTCCTCACAGATCTTGCGGCCTTAGCAGCACGGACTTGTCTGAGCCAGTGTTAACTGGCCCAGAGCCGCCAGCGGCCCGCCAGCGGCCAGCCAGCGGCCCGCCAGCGGCCAGCCGGGCCGGCTCTGCGTCCGGCGGACCCCGGACCCAGAGTCCGGAGTCCGGAGTCATCACGTGCCGCCGCCGGGCCGGACACCGCTGTTTGTGAAACACCACCAACAAACCCCATAAAGTCACGCGCTCGGCGCCTGCACGCGCATAAAACGGCAGCATCAACGTGAAGTTGCAGACGCTGTGTGCACAGAGAGGCATGCACTTTGCGGGACGCCCCCGCCGGCGCGCGCGCGCACACACCGCCACCGCTGCGTTGCGTGACCGCTGATCGGCTTTCTATCTGGGTTGTTTTGTTCGCCGTTTTCCGACGCGAATGTTGGCACGTATTTAACCAGCCGGCTGCTCGGTGCACGGACACTCCAGCCTGTTAAAGGGTCCATATCGGCAGTTTAAATGACGGGACACGCTCCGTGTAACAGCCTGCTTCTGCATGACGTTTTGGCCGCGCGGGCTGCAAACGTGTCAAACTCTACAGGACCGAAATAATCGGCAACATCTCGGGTCGGCGTCTATTGACGGACGGCCTTCCCCGGCGGGCCGGATTTGCACGACTGTTGGCGGGAGTTGCTCGCCTCCCGCGGCCGTCAGAGTGACACGGCAAGCAGTCAATCAGCCCGCCTCTCCCGCCGCGGTCGGACGCGCCAGCAGCGGGCTCGCTCAGCCGCCGGAGCCAACCACGCTGTGTTACAGCGCCGCGTCGCCGTCATCATCTGAGCTAAATCCCGCTGAACAAAACAGGACGGTTCCGGCGACTGCGGCCGACGTGACGCTAATGGGACCTCCCGCTGAGGAGCCCCGGCGGGCCGCTGCTGCCGTCTGAAGGATAGAGACAGACGTGACGTGGTGGTTCCGATCTGTACCACTGGTTTAATACGTTGTTTTCTCATACCGAGTACGATGCTTTAATGAGGATCCACACTCTGCTCATTTGCGTTAGCGAAAGATTGGCTCTTACGTCAAGCACGTCCTTGCATGAACACGCCTCGCATGGCCAGGAGTGACAGGACATCACCCTCTGCTCGGCCCTAAAAAGCTCTTGTCACAGGAGCTTCCGAATAATAAGCATCGTCCCATCGACATCGAACAAATGCTACCTCATCCCCGCTCTCCCTTTCCAGAATCCCTCCGTCACTCCCGTCACGCCCTTCTCCTCGCGCAGTGGCACATCGCATTCGCGCCGGCAAATACGTTTCGCAATGACAAATAGATCACATCCGTGTGCACTGCACGAGCGCGGCATCGCACTGTAAACAAGCGCAGCGGAGGGCATCGGCCTTGTTCGGCTTGTCAGAGCGGTCACGAGCCACACAGTGTGCTGCCGGCCCCTTCAGGTCACCACCGGCCACACCGTCTGCCGGCGGCAAGGCGGGGAGCGTGCAGTCTGCTGACGGCTGGGCAGAGCAGGAGCACGGACTGCTCCCGATTAGTCAGGGAACCCGTCATAGTCCCATACTAGTTAGCTTGGGGAGGAACATGGATTGCTGCAAGCTATGTTCAGGGCTGGAACACCAGCAAATACTGGGCAGCCTGCTGGCCCGACGAAAAATGAAGAATACATGTAGATGCCCCGGTAGAAGTTGCACTCTTTTGCTTATGTATGTTGTCTATGATTTAATCGTGGATAAGAGCCACAAAAACCTGCGCAGACTGTCAGACTCATTTTCATCGGGAGGGAAGACAAACGACGCTCTAGAGTCCACGCAAACATTTGGTGAAGTTTGGCGCAGTTGGCTAACCAGGAATCCGGCGAGACCTCTATATTTTTCACAGTTGTTTGCAGACAGGGTAAGTTACGATGTGCCACGCCGATCTCCCGGTGAATTACATGCAGGAAATATCTGGACGACCACGGAGAGTATTACGGTTGCATTCCTGTAAACTCGCCTAACACTTACTTATTACAATGTATATTTACATTTCGGCGGAAAAATATAAAATAACAATTTTTATTCACGAATGTCCTGTATTTCTGGCTGACACTGACCCGTGAATGTCAGCTGTTCCGCGAAAAACATTCGCATTCGAGAACTGCAGAACTGAGCTTCTGAGAGAACTGAAGAGAACTGCAGCTTCACCTAGGCCTTTCCAGCCCAGCCCACACTGATCAGCCATCCCATGCCTCTGGAACCCACCCCGACCTTAGCGCTGGAGTGCGTCCAGCCGGCTTTCATCCGGGCCTCTCATTCCAGCGATAAATGCGTCGACGCCTGCCGTCCGACGGCCGGGGCGACACGTCATTACCGATGCGTCCGGAAGGGGCCGCATAGCGAGCGTAAACACGGCGGCCCAACTGACGCCTCTCGAGAATTCCACCGCCGGCTGCGGCGGCTCGCGACCGCCCGGTCGGTCTTCTGGGCGCCGGCGGCGGCGGGCAAGACCCACGCCCCGCCCCGTTCTCCGTCAGACCGCGGCTTTAGATGGTCCGCCTCCCACCCGTGGCTGGCCATGTCTGCCGGCGTAGCTCAGCGTAGCTACAAACACCGCCGACCGTGCCACGGCGGAGCCAGCCGCGGCTCCAGACGGCGCCGGCCCGCCAGCGACGCCCGCGGCGCCGGCTGCCCCCCGTGACGTCATGCGGTGACGTCACCCGCCCAGCGGCGCCGGCCGGGACCCGTCGGTACACGGGCCGCCTCTGGAAACGGACTGCACCTGGCAGGCCGGCCGGGCCGACCATGGCGCCGTTGGCCGCTAAACTTGGCCCTGGTAGAAGTGACGTGCGACGCCCCAGGCGCCGCCGCGGGCTCGGTTTTCGTGCCGGTCTCCGCTGCGCACTCCGGTCTTGGGAAACGTTCGTAGGGAGGCCAAGCAGGGTACAAGTCAGCGAAAAGGGCTCAATCTTGTGAACCGGCCTTTGCGGAACTAGGATCAATTTTTCAGTCTTTGAGAACGTTGGAGCCGCTGGCACTGGTACTCGTATCATAAAATGATGCTGATGGGACGTCCATCAGAACGCCATATTAATACTGCAACTTCTTATTCTTTTAGTCGTTTTATTCGATGCAGATTACGTGTGCTACGGGTATGGGAGCAAGTCGGCGGGATGGTCAGGTAGCGCAGATCACCAGTGCTAAATGAGTGTCTCCCAATGCTTTTCCAGTAATATGGGCCCGAATGCAAGAACCCACACGGCAAGTGGGGCGACGACGTAACCACAGTCAAGTACGTTTGCATCCTGAAGCTATAAATAGATGTGCAGACCATGCACACGCATCCTCTGCGCCCACGGCCTCGTGGCCATGCTGGATAGCTTAATAAGTGCATCCATTGGCGACTTGCGTGCGGCGGTGGCAGCGGCGGTGGTGGCGGCGGCGCGCGCTGCCGCCAATCAGCCCAGCCCCCGGTCGGACGCGGCGCCCCAGCAAGGCCGCCTTCCAGCGATCCGGAGCACTTGCCCACACTAAATACGGCGATCCGACGCGGGGCGGACGCGGCCGCCGCGATTCCGCGGAACGCGATCGAGATGCTCCACCCGTGCTGGCGCAGCGCCAAAAGCGGCCGTGCATTCGATGAATGACCTCCGTGCGGTCTCGCGCCGCGGCCGGGCGCCCATTGGGCGGGGCGCGCAGCCGTCGCCGCCGGTCGTCCTGCGACTGACAGCGCCGCGCGTGGACCGCTGGCGCCGCGCCCGCCGGCCGCCGCCGCCTCTAATTTATGATAATGTCGGCGACAGTCATGAGTGGCGTGAGATAACGGGCGATTATGACCGGAACAGGCCGCTCGGGCTGCCGCGAAAGTGAGCGGAGGATCCGACGCGGCGCGGCGATCACGATCTCTGACCGCTACAGAACGGAGGGAGTCGCCAGCCGGACGCGTGGTCTGCGCCAAGAGCGCTCCAGCGCAGCATGCACTGCGGCCGCAGAACCGATAGAGCCGCAGAACCGTGGAGAGACGATCGACTGGAACGAATCACGCCTCCCATCGCAGCCTGCCGCCGGCCGGCACGGCTCGCGAACTCTCGTCCGGCGTCCGTCCCGGCCCGTGGCGGGCCGGGCGTACAACCGGCCTTGGGCGCGGCGGCGGCCGGCGCGGCCAGAACACGGCCGTCGCTCTGCGCTCTCGACTGACCAGGGCGCGGCTCGGCGGCGCCGCTCCGCTCCGGCGCACGGCCCCGGAGGACGACGCCGCCCGGCCGCCGGCCGCCGGCGTCGTTAGCGTTTTTGCGCCGCAGCGGCGGTGGCCGGCGGCTCTGCGATGGGCGCCCTGGGACGGTGGACGCTCGGTAGGGCGGTCAGCGCTGCCTGAAGAGCCGTCCGGGCCGTCCTCAGTCTGTCCCTAGTCCGGCTAAGTCTGGCGTAGGCCGCGCTCGAACTGGGGCCAGGTTGGGGAAAGGCAGACACGACCCAGAGGATCAGACCTGACAGACTAACCTCACTGACCATCCAGTCCTTTTTCCGAGGACGGACAGCTGTAGAAAGTCCACTGCTGTCCGGCTGTCCGCCATTTATGGCCCCAGCCAAGTCCCTTGGGACGGGCACCGCCCGGACGGCCACGGCGCCTCGTCGGACTGCCTCGTTGTGTCGTCTGAACAGGACGGTTTGACCCACTGCGGCGAGCATGCGAGCTATTCGGCCGCTGGACGTCGTTTGCGCTCCGGCAGCGTTGCCAGCCGACAGACGACGGCGCGCTCTTGACGCGGTACTGCGTCCTTCAGCCGCCGGCCGCTGCACGGCTGGCGGCACCGCAAACCGAATCGGACAGCCTGAGGGCGGCGTGCGCCGGCCCTGCTGCCCGCCTTATCGGCAAGTACCGGCGGCGGCCGGCCAGCTAATGGCATTCCTTCGGACAGTGATAACTCGAGATTGGCGGGCAACGCTCTGCTCGCAGCCCGCTTCCGTCCGGCCGCGGCTCTGTTTGTAAACAGAAGTCGGGTTTCCCCACCCCGCCGCGAGAGCCTCGCGTGTGAACAGTAAAATCCGCGTCC
Organism: Capitulum mitella; assembly: GCA_030062745.1. Classification (NCBI taxonomy): domain Eukaryota; kingdom Metazoa; phylum Arthropoda; class Thecostraca; order Pollicipedomorpha; family Pollicipedidae; genus Capitulum; species Capitulum mitella. The sequence continues at coordinate 473,723 of CP099847.1, read as the reverse complement.
CGTGCTGGTGAGAGCGTCCTCTCCGTCCCCGTGAGCGTTCCGCCTTCGCGAGAACTCCGCCTCTGTTACTGTCAAGTTTCGGCAGCTTGACATCAGCACCTTGGCACAAAAACAGTTTGCCCTGAAAAAGCCAACTTTGCTCTGGACGGCAAGTAAGTCCATATAGTGTAAGAACCATGTTTTCTCTTCTAAAAAAAAAATGGAGGAAAAACAGCCGAGACATTTTGAAACACTTCGCCCTGATGTAGGGACCCAATACAGTCAGGCGAAGCTAAGCCCACCTCGCAATGAAATGGGAAAACAAATACGAAGAAGTTATGTAAATCGACTGAGTCCTTTGTTTTATTAATGCCATCTTTGAACGGCAATACGCCAAACCCACAACTAGCATACCGTTACAACGATGTGACTTGGATCATTCGGCTTTTTATTTATTTATTATTATTATTTTATTTTATTTTACGTTCATCGCATTCGGTTCTAGAACTCGGAATGAAAATACAAACAAACGTACAAGCTGACTGGAGTCGGGATCATTCCGTAAAGCTTAACTTGACATCATGCCGAAGTATCGACCACACAACGTTCAGCAACACCTTTAGAACAGCAGACATCTAATTTCCACGCTACCATTTCCAATCTTACGTGACGTGCCTCGTCATGAATCACGCTCGCGACGGAACAACAACAACGAAAAGCGGGCCGAAACACCGCATAACATCATGCATCTCCCGCCGGCCCGTGACGGGCATCTCACCGTCAGAGCGTCACGGTGGCGGCGTAGGCGACGGAGCGGCGGCCGTTTCGTCACCTGCCGCCCGGAACGGTTCCGGGCGGGTTTCTGCCGACCGCCCGGGAAGTCCGGGCGGTCGTGAACAGCGGACGGGGTGGGCGCGGGGTTTACGGGGGCCCGTGTCGGACAGGCCGGGCCGGGCTGGGCCGGGCGGGCCGCTCTGGCCTCCGACTGATGCGCCATCAGTCTCCGAGGCGGCGGCGGCACCGGAGTAGAGGGGCCGGGAACGAGCCCACCTCCGTCAGAGACAGAGCCGAGGTGGCGGTGAGCAAAACCGATAGTAGGCAGGGCACGCCGGCTAAAAGGATGAAAAAAGAGCTGGGACAGCACACAAGAGAAATAAACAAAAAGGATGACATAAGCCCCGTTTCCATGGCAGGACTGAATTACACGTCGGATTTCCCTCGGCAGGCAAATCGGAAATTTCAAGTGGCGTTTCCATGACCGTACACAGCAAATCTGGATTACGTTCGAGATTTCAAACTCCAGATTACTTCGAGAAATCTCAGATTAGCCGCCAATTATGGCACGTATGTAACATTTCTTTTCAGAACAACGGAAATCTATTCCAAAGAAGATTACCGAACGGACTGAGTTTGCTGTAACGGACTGGTGGTGTGTGAGATTTGAGAACACTGCAGTGCCAGTTTGTCCTTTTTTTGTCAAGAAGCCACCAACCGACAAGAAACTGATTTCGGCGCAAGCTCCCCCTTCGCAGGACACCAAAACAAATACGACGCATAATGTTGTCATATGCTTGCAAATCACGGGTAATCCGGATTTCCTCGAGAAATCTTCCTTTTCAATCCGGATTCGCAAATCTAATCCAGTTCGCTAAAAGAGGTGCTTCCATGATCTCTGAAATGAGGATTTGAAGGGAAATCCGGATTTGCTAGTGCCATGGAAACGGGGCTGTAGAAACGAAAGGTAGGCTCAAACAAACAAGTGGACAAATGAAAAAAGAAAGGTTGGTGCCGAACCCATAGACTGCGTGATGAATGACAAACAATCCATCGCCATAACACATCATCCCTAAACACTGTCTGCCGGACTTAGTACCTTCTCGCTCTGTACCTTCCTGCTCTGTACCTTCCCCGCTTTGCACCTTCCCCGTTCTGTAGCTCCCCATTGTTCGCGGCCAACGCGTCCGTGCATGACGGCAGCGCACGTTGCGACACCGTCGCCGGTCGCCGCCGCCGCCAAAAGAGAGCAGCCGCTGAGCGGGTCAGGCCGCCGCCGCGGGCGGTCGCCGGCACCGCCCGTCCGACGCTAATGAGGCCAGAGGCCTTTCATTACGGGCTGGGTTGGAGCGCGCGTCGCCGCCGCCGGCCGGCCGTCAGGCCGAGTCACCGCGCGCCAATGGCGGCTGATTTGGCCGGCAATTTGTCCAATCTATCGGCATGCACGCGGACTAATGAGGGGGCAAATCCATCAGGTCGGCGGACCGGCGCGTCTGGGGACCGTCCGGGCGGACTGGCTGACGTCTCAGGAGGCGCAGCAGGACGGAGAGGAACGTCTCTTGAGACGCGACATGATGGAGAGGAGCGTCTCCCGAGTCGCCACGGGACGGAAAGGAGAGTCTCCCGAGACGCCACTGGACGGTGAGGAGCGTCTCCCGAGGCACCAAAGGACGGAGAGGAGCGTCTCCCAAGACGCCAAAGGACAGAGACGAACGATTGCTGAGAATTGTTTGGACGGTTTTGATTGGACCCGATTCGAGGCTCCAGAAAAACAGAGCAGAGGAAGAATATCCAGAGGGATGGAAGATGGAGGAGACGGACTGGAGGACCTGTGGGAAAAAATGTTTGAGTGAGGGAGAGAAAGCCTCTCTAAATGGGCGGTCAAGAGAGAGCAGCATTAGTTCATGTGTAAAAAGGGGGGAAGGACGGAGAAAGAGAGAAAATCGAGCGGAGAAAGAGAAAAAGAGAAACGGGAGGGAGGAAGAAAGGGAAAAAGAGAGGCAGGGAGGAGGAGAGAAAAAGAGAGGCGGAGAGGGAGAGAGACTGAGAGAGAAGGAGGGAGAGAGGAAGAGAGAGATTAAGAGAGAGAGGGTGAGGGAGGGAGGGAGGAAGGGAGGAAGAGAGAGAGAGAGAGAGAGAGAGAGAGAGAGAGAGAGAGAGAGAGAGAGAGAGAGAGAGAGAGAGAGAGAGAGAGAGAGAGAGAGAGAGAGAGAGAGAGAGGAGGAGTTTTCATGGACCAGCCGAAAAAGAGAGAGAAAATGGGCCTCCACAAAAAGCAGGCTAGACGTCGCAGAGAATGTCTCAATAACGAAAAGACAAGGGGAAAAGACATTTCTGCAAGGAAAGGCAGCCTACAGAGCCGTGATCGGACGAATTAGAGGGAACATCCGAAAATACGACCGCAATCCACGCATAAAGGGCTATTAATCTGCTCATACCGCTCTTCAGAGAAGGAGAACCATGATTCAGTCAACGTTTCCGATGGGACTCCCCGGCCCTGTCCTCAGAGGTTTCGTAATTTGACCAGACCTCCCTGGTCTATGACGTCATCGCTGGAAGTTGCACACTTCCTGCGCGTGGGAGTGGCGGGACCTCGAGCAACGGTCACAAGCCACTCCCGCCTGCATGAGCTCAGCCTCATCGAACAGCGCCGCCGCCAGAGAGGGCCGGACCTGATGACATCCCATCCGGCCAGCACCCCGCTGTTCCCAAAGACCACACGGTCGAACTGCGGCCGGCGGCGAGCCTCCCCGTCCAGCGGCCGGCGGCGAGCCTCCCCCGTCCAGCGGCCGGTGGCGAGCCTCCCCGTCCAGCGGCCGGTGGCGAGCCTCCCCGTCCAGCGGCCGGTGGCGAGCCTCCCCCGTCCAGCGGCCGGTGGCGAGCCTCCCCCGTCCAGCGGCCGGTGGCGAGCCTCCCCGTCCAGCGGCCGGCGGCGAGCCTCCCCGTCCAGCGGCCGGCGGCGAGCCTCCCCGTCCAGCGGCCGGCGGCGAGCCTCCCCGTCCAGCGGCCGGCGGCGAGCCTCCCCGTCCAGCGGCCGGTGGCGAGCCTCCCCGTCCAGCGGCCGGTGGCGAGCCTCCCCCGTCCAGCGGCCGGTGGCGAGCCTCCCCCGTCCAGCGGCCGGCGGCGAGCCTCCCCCGTCCAGCGGCCGGCGGCGAGCCTCCCCGTCCAGCGGCCGGTGGCGAGCCTCCCGTCTAGCGGCCGGCGGCGAGCCTCCCCCGTCCAGCGGCCGGCGGCGAGCCTCCCCGTCCAGCGGCCGGTGGCGAGCCTCCCCCGTCCAGCGGCCGGCGGCGAGCCTCCCCCGTCCAGCGGCCGGTGGCGAGCCTCCCCCGTCCAGCGGCCGGCGGCGAGCCTCCCCGTCCAGCGGCCGGCGGCGAGCCTCCCCGTCCAGCGGCCGGCGGCGAGCCTCCCCGTCCAGCGGCCGCGGCGAACGGCCGCGGCAGCCGCGAACAGGCGCCGAGCGGCGGCCGCCCTCGCAGGTGAGAGCGCGTCCCGCTCGCGCCGCTCACCGGCTTCTAACGAACAAGAACGGCGGCGCTATCGGGCCGGTGGCCGCGCCGTTTTTGGAGCCGTTTTTACGCGCCGCTTAATTGAACGGAGCGCGCCGGTGGGCGGCCGGCTCGGCGTGACGCGTTGCGTGATGACCGGGCTAACGAGCGCGTCCCGGCCGTGCCGCCGCCGCCGCCGGCCCGGGCTCCGGCTCGGTCGCGTGGTCCGCCGAGCCGGGACAGGTCGGAGCCAGCCGCCGCCGCGAGATGCCATCACTGGATGGCCGTCGGCCGCTGATCGACGACCGGCCGAACGCAATTATGACGAATAACCGGCGCGAAATCGGCGTAACTGATAGTCCGGTCGGCAATTGGGGCGGTCGGCGATGACCAGTTTGGTCAGCGGACGTGCAGTGCACGGCCGGTGCTGGCCGCCCGCCCAGCGCCGGTCAGGGCCGCGGCAGCCGTCCACGGCCGGAGGACGCACCAGCAGCAGTCGATGCTCCGAGGGCCGCCCGTTTGTGCCGAATTGCCCTCGTCAGTTCCGACCGCGTTCCCATATATGTTCAGAGCGTCCAGAATGGGGGTAATTTCCACTGGGAGTGGGACAGCACGCAGTTCTGGCGTTCGTTCTGGTGTCCGCCTGAATCTTCCCACGAAAGTTTTGCAGCCTTTCCGCCCCTCTCTATCCCTGAAGGAGAGATCCTGCAACGGCCACAAGGTCTTCGGCAGCTGTCATCATCGCTTAAACTTCAAGACGGCCGCTTCTAGCCGGCTGTGGCGGGAACTCCGGGTCATCCGATCTGATCCCCGGGCCGCGCCTGCCTCCCAGCTCCGGTGGCTCCTCGATAATGGACGGCGCGTGACCATTTGCGGCCTCCTAATCACCGCTGAAATATGGCCTCCAGTCGGCACGCGCGCCCCGCAAATGGCGCCGGCTCGTGTGAACTCCGCTGGCAATTACCGGCGAGACAATCCCGGCGCCAGAATGACAGTGGCGCCGCATCAGCTGACCGACGCGGCGCGATAACGGCGAAATGGGTCATTTCGATCGCTTTGTTCGCACGGACAGATAGCGGGGGCGCAGTATCACTGCAGCCTAGTTCGGTCCATTCGTTACGGGGCAGAAATAGTCGCCGCCGGCTGCAGCCGTCAGAGCATAATCGGCTGATTGTGATCGACGCCGGCTGGCGCTATTCGCGGTCCCGCTGATGGGAAAGCTGCGTGCTCGTTCGGCCAGTCATTCACGGATTAAACTGCGTGTCAGGTGATCAGCGAAGCACGGGAGGCATCGGAGGCCTCGGACTGTCTGTCTCGCGCAGCCGCGCTGAAGATCGGATACCGATACGACGGGACCAAACGGCCGCACAGAAACCACACACCCGGCTCCTGTTGGCGTGCAAAACGAATCTCAAACAAAATTGGCCCCTCCCGTTTCGGAATAGGATCCATTCGGCGTGGCGCCTTCGAACAGCTGAGACAGTAGTTTCGACGAACTGTCGTCAGCGTTCGTAATGCCTCGGACGGAACGCCACCAGCGCCGAAACGCCGATATTGCCGGGAGTTTCTCAGGACCGTGACAGGGGACACCTGGCAACGGCCGGGCTGACGTGCCAGCCGAGTCGAATGTTCAAGGCTTCATTCCCGGTAGAGCCGGTATCACGCTAAACAATGGTACAGTCTAGACAGGAATGAAGAGTTCCGCAAAGACGGCGTGGCGTCTCACAAACAACGATATCTCGATTCTTGCTGATATTCACGCCACCATGAACAAATTGCGGTAGCGGCAATGTTGATTCTGCTCCCGGTAAAGTCGCTTCCACAAGAAGCAAGATAACTCCAAGTAAACGAACTTGTTTGCCGAGCTTACAGCCGCGGCGACATTGTTCGCGAGCTGTTGGACGCGCCTCTGTGACGACTGAACCTTCCCAGACCATTTTCTTCTCTCTTCGCGGAAGAAACTCCGGCCCTTCACACCTTTCTCCCAGCGTCAACAGGTCGGCACCGGCTCACGGATCTCCCCGGAAATACCACACGGCACAAATCAGCCGGACCGTTTTCCACTCCCGAGTAAAAAAGACATGAATATTTAATGGCGCGCATGTTTTATCGGGCTGCCGCGCCGCGCCCGTCCGGGCGCCGCTGCGTGTCGCCCCCGTGGCGACCAGAGGTCACGCCAGGTCACCGCAAGAACGCGGACGCCCACCGGCCGAGGGGCGATGACAAATCAGCCGGCAGAGAGAGGCCGACCTGGGACCTCAGCGCGGGAGGACCAGAAGTCCGCGCCCAGCGGACGGGCGCCCTATGGTCCGCTCCCACCGGCAGGTCGCAGTTCGGCACGTGCCTGCTGCGTGCTACAGGGACATGCCACCACCATGATCTGGTCTCTGTAAGGGAACGAACGTTTTAACGGTGATAACCGCTGTGTTGCGTCCTGGTAAGGGCGAGCTGAGTGTGCGGGACTCCCTGTTCCTATGAGCCGTCTCATCGTCTTCTCGCTTCAAAACTCAAAGGCGATAACCAATTTCGCGATGCTGTCAGCGCGGACGAGCAAACGCACTCGAGTGATGCCACGGCGGAATGCACGCGACTGGCCAAGTACATATAAAGCCTGGCTGAATTGGGTTTCAGCGGCTGGCACCGGCCCTGCCACGGTCCGTCCAGCCTGGAGTCTGGCCAGACCACAGCTCACTACCGCCAGGGTCAACGAGCACGTGGACACCGTTCACTGTCGACGGGGTCACCGGGGAACCGAGGCGGCGGATGAAACGATTTTTTGGCGTCCGAACAACTGTGTGAGACGAGACGTTCATCCAGACAAGATGGTTTAATATTGTGTTCTCAGGGGATTTCGAGGATGACCGAGTCCATGTCAACTCCCTGCTGATCTTAGCACGACTGTTTACATTTTCAGAGCTAACAGGCCGAGGGTACGTCGAAGAGTGAACATAGTTCGCTACAGGGGATCTACCAATGACTGCGACACCGACCGAATCTCCAGACCCCGTGCCTACCGTTCCCGGGCGGTGCCACGGCTGTGGTCCCTTTGAGTGGTCCTGTCATCCCCTCCGGCTGCTCCCCCCTCCTCCTCGGCCGGCCGCGGGAATCCCCTCGGGCGCGGCGGGGAGCGCCCCTGGGCTGACCCCTCGGCTGATGACGGGGACGCAGCCCGCGCCGCGGGGGACGCTCCTCCCGACCCGGGGCCGGCCGGGGTCCGGCGGTGACTCAGACCAGGGGTCCGGCCAGTTGTCCCGCCGTCTGCCCTGGCTACAAACATCTCTCGTGCCGTCGGCGCTATGACAGGACGGGGCGGCTCCAGACTGCCCGGCGGCAGCGGCGGCGGCGGCGGCGCAGTGGACGTCTGACATCCACACGAGCGGGTCTGGCTTTTGTCATCGATCGCGGCAAACGGAGCCCAGATTGCCCAGGGAGGCGGAGTCCTCTCGGCGGCTGAACAGAGGCCTGCCTCGCCCCGATCGCCCGAATCGAGCCGGAACGAATCGCGGCCGGACCCTGGCCGCGGTCGGGCGGCGCCGGTCCGTCTCCGAGCGAGCCTGCACGGTACGCCGGCCACCGTGCACGCCGCGTCACGCGTTCAGCGGCACGGTGGGGCGGCCGAAAACGGCCCTGGCATTATCTGGCCGGTGTGATGAGAGGCAGACGCTTCACGCCGCGATGCAGGAGCCAAAGCGGGCGGTGGAACGTCGGTCGCAGGCAGCGAACATGGTCGGGGCTTGAAGGAAATGCTCCGCCTTGGTCCACTTTTCGTGATCAGACTTGTTTGGTCCGAAAAATGTCGCTCATAGCCTTTCCCGATAACCGCCAGTGAGATCATGAGGATCTTATGAGCTGGCGAAGAACTTAAGACCGTGCGAATTGGAACTACGAACGAACTTATGACCGTGTGAATTGGCATTACGAACGAACTTATGACCCACGTGAACGGCCGGACTAACTTATGATCCCATGTGAATTGCCATTACGAACAAACTTATGATCCCATGTGAATTGGCATTACGAACGAACTTGTGATCCAGCGTGAACGGCAGAACGAACTTATGATCCCACGTGAACGGCCGGACTAATTTTCAGAGAGCGCGGCACCCACGACGTACACTACGCTCAGAGTGTTTGTTGTTTTAGTCCCAGACAGGTTTGCACGCTGAGCTGCCAAGAACGAGCTGAGGTTCCCGCCATTTTGCGGGCGAAGTCAGTAATAAGAATAGAAAAGAAACGGCTCAGACGACAATCACAGTCAATGCCAGGTGATCTCTTCCGTATGGGTTTTATCGGCAATACCGCAATGCTACACCAGAGGTTTCCATTTATAACCCTCGACACCTCGCTGCGACGCTGTGGAATGCGTTCTCGAGGGGTGCCAGCACTCCATTCTTGGCGCTTTCGTCGATGGAAAAACAATTTCGACTTTGATAAGCACTTAACCTTCAGATAACCAGCTTCAACAAATTATCGATCGCTCTCTATCAGGCATTCCGACGATAAAACAGAACCATTTCAAACAAGCCATGATTAAGGCATTCGACGGTCTACTAGTTTTCAGCGTCTGACCCTGAATTAGCGGCGACCAAAGGGCCATTAATACCAAGTAACTATCTCAGGGAGAAGTATGCAATATCCTCATAGACGATGAGGAGGGATAGGAGGTAATAGGTGAGGTCATTTCGATGTTCAAATCGCCAGTCCTTGACGAGCTGTGGTCCGTCTATTTATTTATATGTATACAAAACTGCAAAACAGCAATGATGTCGGGCCAAAGTTTGCTCCATTACGGGCTTCACAACAACGTCAAAAGATGACTGACAAAAGTTGTGACCCGCAGTTATCTTCGTAACAGTTCATAACATACTCAAGCCACGAATGTATGGCGTTTCAACGCCGGAAACTTCTCTTTTGCATGTAAGGCAAAGCACCCAAGATTAGATTACCGGTTCTATGAAGTGGTAAAGGGGCAGCATGGAAAACAGCATTTCAAAAACACGGGGGAAAAGCAACGTAAAAGGCGCTCTCCAGACTGACGGTCTGAGACGGCGCGTAACGAGCACTGTCTCCGTGCCGAACTCGCTGCGGGGAGACTGCCGCCAGTGTTTGCCACTTGACTCTGGCCCCCTTTCAACACGACCCGTGATGCGGTCTATTAAGCACGTACGCCCGCGACGGTGTCGCAGAAGGTGATCGGTCTTGTATCGCCATCCATCCCAGGCCCGCAAAAAGCCGGCCCGGCCGCGTGCCCCGGTCGGCAGCCGCTCCGCTCGCCGATAAAAACTGGCACGTTGAGACAGTGCCTGTCATCGCCGGCCACCGGACAGCCCCCCCCCCCCGGCCGGCCGCCCGAGGCTACGAGAGCAAGGGCGGAGTCGGCTGCCTTCTGGATCGCCTCGGACCATCGGCTATCTGGAACCGGAAATGGCTCTTCCGGTGGAAGGCAGCATCAAAGTCGGTGAAACAGAAACGGAGTTCACGTGTCTGGAAAATTATGGGACCAGTTCGATCCGAAACAAGACTGCCACATAGTTCTCAAACGCCGTCACGAGGTGTCGGGATATGCGATCCAATATGCTTTTGCTCGTGCACACTCTCCAGCACCAAGCGAATGTTGAGCCCGCCTTGCCCGGGCTCTACCGCATTCTGCACGAATCACATGGTGCATGGATGTGACAGTAAGCGTCTCCAGAGCCAGACGGCCCGGTGGCACGGCCAGCTGTATCGACCTTGAGCAATGTCATGCAAATACCATTGCTGATAAACACGCTGTCTTCGCGGAACGACGAACTGCCCACGCTCGAGGAGAATCCTGAGCTCGCGATGTCCGGGTCGAACATTACACGCGCCGCAGGGCATCCAGCAGGCCCCCGTCCGCGGCGTACCGTGCCGTTTCCGGCGCCGGGCGGCGGTGCGGCGGCGTTTCGCGGCGGTGGAGACCGACCGGTGGGAGCCGGCGGGCCGGCGGCCCAGCTGCGGCCGCCGAGGCGGAGGAGCTCACCACCTGCCCCTTCCCCGCCCTCCGGCGCCGATACGAGCGGCGCGCGATAGCGGCTGAGGTCACGGGCCGTTCGTCGAAGCCGGCGCGGCGGCCGCGGGCGTCTGCGGCGGGCTGCGCAAAAGCGGCGCCGCCGCTGCCAAGCTCAGCTGGGCCGGCTCCGGGCGTGGGCCGCCCGACCGGTCATGACTCACCGGCCGTACGCCGCCAGCTTTTGTGACGGCGCCGGCCGGCGGCCACTGTTTGGACGGCGGCGGTCAGCCGGGAGAGCACGGGCGTGACGTGACCCAGGACCGGCAGCCAATTCACTGAGAGCGTACCGTGACCCAGGACCGGCAGCCAATTCACTGAGAGCGTACCGTGACCCAGGACTGGCAGCCGGTCCACTGAGAGCGTACCGTGACCCAGGACCGGCAGCCAATTCACTGAGAGCGTACCGTGACCCAGGACCGGCAGCCAATTCACTGAGAGCGTACCGTGACCCAGGACCGGCAGCCAATTCACTGAGAGCGTACCGTGACCCAGGACTGGCAGCCGGTCCACTGAGAGCGTACCGTGACCCAGGACCGGAAGCCGGTCCACTGAGTACACACCGTGACCCAGGACCGGCAGCCAATTCACTGAGAGCGTACCGTGACCCAGGACCGGCAGCCAATTCACTGAGAGCGTACCGTGACCCAGGACCGGCAGCCAATTCACTGAGAGCGTACCGTGACCCAGGACCGGCAGCCAATTCACTGAGAGCGTACCGTGACCCAGGACTGGCAGCCGGTCCACTGAGAGCGTACCGTGACCCAGGACCGGCAGCCAATTCACTGAGAGCGTACCGTGACCCAGGACTGGCAGCCGGTCCACTGAGAGCGTACCGTGACCCAGGACCGGAAGCCGGTCCACTGAGTACACACCGTGACCCAGGACCGGCAGCCAATTCACTGAGAGCGTACCGTGACCCAGGACCGGCAGCCAATTCACTGAGAGCGTACCGTGACCCAGGACCGGCAGCCAATTCACTGAGAGCGTACCGTGACCCAGGACCGGAAGCCGGTCCACCGAGTACACACCGTGACCCAGGACCGGCAGCCAATTCACTGAGAGCGTACCGTGACCCAGGACTGGCAGCCGGTCCACTGAGAGCGTACCGTGACCCAGGACCGGAAGCCGGTCCACTGAGTACACACCGTGACCCAGGACCGGCAGCCAATTCACTGAGAGCGTACCGTGACCCAGGACCGGCAGCCGGTCCACCGAGTACACACCGTGACCCAGGACCGGCAGCCGGTCCACCGAGTACACATCGTGACCCAGGACCGGCAGCCGGTCCACTGAGAACACACCGTGACCCAGGACCGGCAGCCAATTCACTGAGAGCGTACCGTGACCCAGGACCGGCAGCCGGTCCACTGAGAACACACCGTGACCCAGGACCGGAAGCCAATTCACTGAGAGCGTACCGTGACCCAGGACCGGCAGCTGGTCCACTGAGAACACACCGTGACCCAGGACCGGCAGCCGGTCCACTGAGAACACACCGTGAACCAGGACCGGCAGCCGGTCCACTGAGAACACACCGTGAACCAGGACCGGCAGCCAGTCCACTGAGGACACACCGTGACCCAGGACCGGCAGCTGGTCCATTGACAGCGTATCGTGACCCAGGACCGGAAGCCAATCCACTGAGAGTGCCGTGAACCGACAGGACCGGCAGCTGGTCCACTGAGAACACACCGTGAACCAGGACCGGCAGCCGGTCCACAAAGAGTGGTTGTGGCCTTCCTCCGAGCTTCGTGATGGCGGTGGGGACCGCGCGGTGAGCTGTGGAGTAGTCAGCTCCCTACGGCCTGGGCCGTGGGCGGCTATCATCTCCGACGCGAGCCGGGAACGGTCCCGTTTCTTTCCACTGTCAGCCCCTCTCCCTGTTCTGCAGAGGGCTGTCAACGCGTCCCATTCATTCACCATGCATAGACAGCCGGTCGTGGTCTATCCAGACAAGCCACCTGCAGGGTTGTGTTCGGAGCCTTAATCGACGCGGCCGGACATTAAGATCAGCACCTTATCGTTCTAGTGAAAAGTTTGGCCCCAGACGCAGCTGCTGCCAAAGAGTCCCACGCTTAGATTGCGACTTCGTGCTGCCGTTTGTTAACCAACGTTCGCCCTGGGTGCAAAAAATCCATGGCAACAACGTCAGCAACGTGGAGAGAGTGCGCGACGGTGTGGGTGGGGCAGGATGTGTATATTGTCCGAGGGTAAACAGTACAGCGAGCGCTCCTGGGGCCAATGCCCGTGCAACGGCACAGAGAAACCCGTAACGGCGTAATGAGCACTTGTAGTCGGGCAGACTCGGCGAACCGTGAATACGGGAGCGGTGGTCGGCCCTGGCGGCCACCGCTCCGAGCGCGTCGGTCGCGTCGAGTCCCGCGGGCGCCACGAGAGACCGTCCGGCCGGCACGGTGGCAGCTGAACACCGGCTTCGAGTCTCCTCTTGCCTCGTCACGCCCAGGCCGCGGTCTGACGGGCTCGGAGGACAGCGCCAAGGTGGGTGCGGGCGCGGACGCAGCGGCTGGTGCAGCAATGGGGCACCAGCCTCTGAGCGATACACGGCGGCCGGCGGCTGGCCCCGGAGGCGGGTACTCACGGGTGCAGACGCCTTCCGAGGCGACGCCCACCAGCTGGCCGTGCAGAGGCCGCGTCTGGCAGGTGAGGCCGGTGCCGCAGCGGCCCAGGCTGTCGAAGTAGCCGCCGCAGCGCTCGCCCTCGGCGCGCGCGCACACCTGGCAACAGCCACAGGCGTCCGGCACGGTGGCGCCCGGGCAGCGTGGCGGCCGGCAGTCGGCCGGCTGGCAGGGCGCGCAGGAGAGCGCGGCCGCCAGCGGCACCCCGCCGGCCAGCAGCAGCAGCAGCGCGCGCAGGCCGGCCATCTCGCTGCGACAGAGCACCACGGGGCAGGCGAGTGCGGGGCCGGTGCTGGCGCGTCCGGTCTAGTCGAGAGACCGGCGTACAATGCCGGCAGACTGGGCCGCCCGCCCGGCGCCGGGCCGCTAGTTCCCGCGACGGCCGCCAGGCGTCGGCAGCGGCGTCAGCCACCGACATGACGCGACGGCGAGATGATGCAGCCTCGTGGCGGGCTGCTGCCACTGTGGATGTAATTACCGGAGGGACGGGGCACATGCCCCCCGCACACTCTTTGGCCCGTGGCGCTGGCGCCGCCTTAATCCCTCAGGAAAAACTGGGCTCAAAAGGAAGATAAAAAAAGACATTTTCCCGAACCCGGTTCCGAAGAGATACCAAAATCGGTTTGTTGTTCTCCTCTCTTTTTCCGTTTTTGCTGGGGAAAGGTTTTTACCTTCTTAGCAGCCATTATCCTTCAGGCGACCCCTTCCCATGTATTGATCAACCACTGCTCGTGGACACGGAGCCCCTTACAGGTAAGCGCTCTGTGGTGGCAGGCGGCGTAGCTGGAAGCGCCCGGTGGCACTGTTCTCAGGTGGCCAGGCGGCCCCTCTTGTACAGATGAGACGCACGTGAAGAAATTGGCTCCCCTCACCAACCAGACACGTCTACGATGCAGGCGCCCATACAGTTTGGGCGCCTTTCGGCGGCTCGGCGCCTTGGTGAGCGAGCCGCCTCGTGCAGATCAGGCATCCTTTCCATTCAGGCATCCATGTATTTGGTGCCCACGGTACAGACCAGGCGCCAATACGGAACTTGGTCCCCATACAGAACATGCACGTCTTACAAGGTAAGCGCCCGATACAGGCCAGACTGGTTGTGTGCTTATTTATTTCCATGTTATGCGTTCGTTTTTGAGCTCTATCTTTAGCTGGAACAGTTAACAGTTTTTTTACACAGATATTTGAGGTATTGGTGGTCATCATGGGCGGTGGGACGGCGAAAGGCAAGGGGCACCGTGCCCTTCTCCCTTAACTGACGAAATTAACATTAACCCCATGGCGCTGCATGACAAGAAATGGCTCGAAAAGCAGCCCTTGTTCCCCCCTTTGCCGAAACACGTTACGTCCTTAGTGGTCCTGATAGTTGACAGTTTAAACTAAAAAGCTCGAATGGCGGCTATTTTCATCGCCACTGTTTTAAACCTACTGACACAACTAAAAACCTTTTACCCTCGATAACTGCTTTAACCATCGGTGACCAGATGAGGTAGTATTTATGGAAAAAATAAGATGTGGTGGAGCTGGTCCGAACCAATATCAGTAACCCAAGTAGTAGAAAAAATGACGTCAAATGTTTGAATTCAAACGTCTCATTGTCACAGGAACATAAGCAGAAAAGTGTCCCACCTTATTTGATCCCTTGGCATTTCTCATGTTCTCGTACATGTATCTAGGGATAAAAAAGGCATTGACATATGTCTTGATGTCGCAGCCAGCATTTTCTTAAGGGGAGAGCTCATTGTGAACTGAAATCATACGAAAACCGCCTGTTGGGAAGACATTGTGCGATGGTTTGCACAAAAATGCGAGCCTTAGGGGGACAGGCCCCCCTCCTTGGCTGCGTCGGCGGTTCCTTTACCCTTTGCTGCCACGAAGGCATGGTTAAATTCGAAGCGCGTGAGCATGTCTGCGATGAATGGTACGTGGCACATTTCGAAAGTGGTACATTTCGTCTTCGGCTGAGGACTCGGCGTTCCAAACGCCGCCGGGGTAAATACAGGCCTCATTGTTTACGCTAAAGGTTGCTGGGAAGGGTGTCATTTCACACAGGATTTCCTCACCGCGAATATTTCCTTAGAAGACAAAACCGACGCAAACATCAGGATATCTTGTCTCGCACCAGGAGCAGATCTCCCGTTTGCTCTGGTTGGTGTTGGTCTGTAACCGAGTTCAAGGAAAGGGGAACACTTTGTTAGGCATTCTTGTGCGGATTTTGCTCACCGCACTCATTTTCTTTGACGACCAAACCGACGAAAACATCAAGGTACCTTGCTTTACACCTCTCGTTTGCTCTTGCTGGTGCTGGTCTGCAGCTAAGTTCAAGAAAAGGGAAGCACCTCGTTGGGTATTCTAGTCCTGACTTGACTGAAGCCGTTTCCTATTCATTTCATGCATGCTGCTTTCGTTCCCAACAAACTCGTTAAAACGTAACTCGTGTTCGAAGCGGAATAGGTACCACAGCCCCGCGATCTGTGACGGGAAAATAGTTTTTAGCCCAGTTGTATCTTAATTTTGTATAAGATGTATCCCCGACCCCATTGTCTAAATCCACCACGTTTTGGGACATGGTGATGCACCGGAATGTTAAATATTTACATATTGTTCTAAAACGTAGAATACATATTGGTCTAGCATAAATATGGCCTTGCAAGTAGTGTGTTTGACTCAACTTAATTTCAAATCATGTTCACCTGATGATGTCCTGTACGAGCGTGAAAGGTCTGGTGCAGAGGCGTAGCCAGGATTTCACTAAGGAGGGGGCCAGCACAAATCCAGTCTTCTCAAGACTGGGTCCTCGGATTTCGGGAACTTCATTTTGAAATTCAGAAAGTTTGTACGCGGCGATGCCACCGTAGTTTAAGCGGGGCACCAATACACTGCAGTCATTTATTTGTGAGATATTGCCTTTACCCAGCACTCCACAATAATCGTAACTCGTTATGTGAAATGTTGTGGCAAAGCTAACAACTGATTATGTTTTTTTTTTGGTCGAAAATAATGAAATTGAATGACGCAAAATTTCCTGCAGGGGACTGCCGATTTTACCTCCATTTCAGCCAGATAAAATGCAGCTTTTTATCGTAAACATCGTAAGTCGTAAAATGACATGGCCTAAATCCGGGAAGAAACCCAGTTTTGAGGGGGTCTTTTTTCAAGAGCTCATTGTCTGTGCCCCTTGAAGTACCTCACAGTTAAAAATCTGTGGCGTCGTCCCTGCCTAAGGCAACGTGAATTTTCAGCTCTCATCGAGACCCATGGCCTCTTTGCCATCCCTCCCCCCTGGATATGCTCTTTGTGTGGTGCACAGGCGCAGCCAAAAAGAATTCGGGGGCCCAGGCTTCCCGAGCCCGAATTTTTTGTGAAAACCATTGCACATCGTCTTCCCAGCAGACGGTTTTCGTATGATTTCTATTCACACTGAGCTCCGCCCCCCCCCCCCTTAGAAAATCCTGGCTATCAATCACTTTGGTCTGGTGACGGGCCTATGGATGGCAATGTTCCGGTAGAACAGACCCTGGCCATCCTTTGCGTCACCTTTCGGAAAAACGGGCACTATAATATAGGAGAAACTGTCTTATTTCCTTCTCATGTACCTTCACTGGTCCTTTGACCACCCTAATATCCGTTTTTTTTTATTTCAGTTTTTGTATACTATTTGTTATTCAGTTTCTAGCGAGACGTTGCAAATGGCGCAATTAGGGCAACCCTGCCATATTTACGCCACATGATGTGCTTAAGTGCGCCACCATAGAAATGACGCTGAGTTCCAGGTACTTTGCAGCGGCAAAAGGTATAATGAGCGATTATTTAGTATATTGTGAACATTTTCACTTTTCTTCTCTTTGTAAATATTTGCAAACAGGTAGGGAGATTTCTTCAGATCCCGACAAGATGCTGGACAGCCCCATGGAGGTGGCTACATAAGAGTATCCATTGGGTCTGGGGTCCATACCCCTCTTGTGATCGGGAAATGTTTCCCTCTTAAACCGGAAAAAATAATCCTGTATTTCCTAGATATCGAAGTAAAGTAACGGAAATCAAAAGGCTTTTGAGGCATGAAAAGGATTCATCCTCCCCCTCCAGGGTCCATTTCAGCATGCCAGTTAGGGAGCAAACTCCTGCAGTGATGGGTAAATCGCCCGACGAAGAAGAGCACAGGGAGGTCACCTGGCTCCTAAGCGCACAGTGAGTGCGGTCAGTGATGAGTCACCCCCTCTTATTGAACTGGCTTAAATGTGGAACATATTTACCCACAAGACTGATACGAGGCCCTCGTTCCTAGGGTGTCACCAGGATTCTCGGCCTGGGGACGGTCTGCGAGACTTGGGACACTGAGTACATGGTGAATGAGAAAAATGATGTTTTCATTAGTTTCCGCGGCCAACGGGCGGCGGGGACTGGAGGGGCTCCGCGAGAGGAAGGGGTAGAGGGCTAAGGACTGCAGTCCTTCCAAGAAGGCTCTGGCGACATATCTGCTTCACTCTCAAGGTGTCCCCTCTGCTGACGAAATCCCCCCCTTAATTATCGCTTTAAATGTGTCCCAGACACGTGCGAAACACTGGAGCGACCTTCAGTATACCGTTGGTTAGTCCTGCCCCGATTGTGGCACTGGCGCAATAAGGCCCGCCAAATTGTGGCGCAAAAAAGGCAATGGCTCGACCGTAACAAAACTAGCCGTGGATAAAAAAGCACAAGCGTAACATTTCCATTCTGATCAAATGGGAAGCGTAACGCCACAACGGAGACACTATATAATATCAATTTTGCTTCACGGTATTGACAGCACGGCTATACACGGGTAACACAAGGCAGAAAATTATTTCAACTTGCACTGGAACTTTTCGGACTTACCACACGTCTGTACCGCTGACAGAGAGGAAGAGGAAGGGATCGATTCTGCAGACATGCTGTCTGTCTCAGAAAATATCCTTCATCTGTCAATCAACTATTTCAATTAAGAGATAATGGGGGGAGGGGCGCAGTTAGGCAGGGTGGCGCCCACTGGGCAGTTTCCCCTACCTCGTTAAAAAAAACTGCGAGATAATGGCATGATGTCAGTGGCACTGCAAAACGAACTTGCAAAGCCGTCGCACTGCGGCTTGATGTGCGAGGCTATCCACGGCGCGGGAGCTAAATCGGTACCGAGGTCTGAGCAGGAGAGGTTCCCATCACGGTCGGAACAAAGACCTTCGCTTCATTTTTCAGATCAGCATCAGGTCCGCCAGAGCGGGCAAACTCCGTTGGACCTCTGCTGTCCGCGTCTCCACGTGCAGAGCTTCCTACGTCGATAGCTTGAGTGGGCTGGAAGAGAGCGTGGCTCCGGCAGCCCTCGTGGCCGGCCTGTCCCTCACCTCTAATGCATCATACCCCCTTCAAGTCAGCCGATGGACCAGAACGAGGTTTTTGTTTTTTCACAACTACGATAAGAGCGACTTCAGTGCAGCTGGAGTGACCATAAAACACTTGTGGTTGCAATGTGTCAACGGCAAGAAAGCGCCTCGTTAAAGTGATCGGTCGAGCTGAATGGCCACGTCGATGACGCAAAGGAAGATGGTTTGTCCGAGCCGAGGTGCTTCGTCAGCCAGGCCACGTGCTGCCGGAGGGCAGGCCGGCGCCACTCCGACACACTGACAGATATATCATCTCCCCAGACGGCCACGTGTGTCTTGTCCGCTGATGAAAGGAAGGAAAAAACGGCCCCGGCACAAAGGTAATAAGAAAGAATTAGCGGAACTCGGAGGAGAAAGAAGAAATGGGCAGCGGAAGAAGGAACGAGGAAGGAAACGGGAAAGGTGCTCTGAGTGATTTGTGTATTCCGTTACACATGCAGATGACTTGGCCTAATCGTGTTGTACAAACTTGTCCGGCTTTTAATCACTAATTGCGAGGGTTTTCTAAAAAATGGTCATTGTTGATCCAGGCAATGACTGAGCTGTTATTTCCTCGGCCCGAGTCAGTACGTTGCTCTGCATGTTCAGTCTGTAGGCTAAACATGTAGCGCAACATATTACCGGCCTATGGCCCAACAGGATCCGAAGGCTGCTGCTCCGTGTCCGTGTCCGCCGCCCCGTCTTCGTGTCCGCTGTTCCATGCCCGCCGGTTCTCGATGAGTACGTGTCGGCAACAGCGCGTGGTAAGGAACGTTTCCAGTGGTAGTGGAGTTGGAGGCATTTCGAGGTAATGTAAAAGTCATCTGAAACTGAAAAAGGTGCCTCCCTACCTGCCTTCTGTTTTTCTGTCCATGGTCATAGTAACTTCTACGGTTACTATGACCACAAAAGAAAGTCCACCATGGTGTGCTCCATTAGCTTCACAAGCCAACGGCGGCAGCTCACACTCATCGTGCGAACGCCGATTAGTGACACTATCATCATATCTAAATGCAAGTATTTCATTTAATTACTGATATTTATGGTACCTTCCATCTGTCGAGAGGCGGGCACTTCGACCTCCCAGCTTAAGGCCTTTTCTGGTCCTGCGCACGTGGGTGGTCGCACCACCCACTTGGAACAGTCCTCGGGCTAGAACTGTTTTTCTGCGGGCGAATGATTTCGACATAATTCATTCAATGGTTTACACACGAAACCCCTTATTTTAAGCGCTAGATCTGGCTTGGATATCCAGGCGGTCGGAGGGTGTCATTTAAGCCGCCCCACATTACAGGCAGGGTTCTCGGAATAATCAGATATGCCGCTTATCACTGCCTGCCGATTACCTGCCAGTAGAACCAAATGCACGGATTTATCTTCAGATGGACGAGCTCTCAGTGTTCGTTGCATTCATACATGTAGCTAAAGATGCTAAGGAAGGCTGAAGTCTGCAACTTGCAACCTTACGAGACTGGGTATTTCCGCAAACTGGAATGGGCAAGAGCTAAGAGGAAGGGAAAGAGAAAGAGAAATGGAGGGAGAGAGATAAATGGATAGAGAGAGAGGGCGAGGGAGAACGTGACCACCCCTTCCATTGCGCGCCTGCGCGTCATGCATATGCTAATGCGTGCTGGTAGTTGGAAAAAAACTAGTACGTATTGGCGAGTACCACTGCTTGTCATGGGTTTTAAATGCTTCCGTCGGTTGCAGCGGACAAACTGCTGCGGCCCAATTCCTTTTGAACGGTTGGCAGCGCCATCTAAACGGTGACCGACCTTCCGGCAAAACTCAGCCGTCCATACAACGGTCAGCTCGAATATGATTCTAGTCTCCCGCCGATGGTCTTGTAGCGCCGCCAGCCGTAACATCTGCGACCACGCACGTGTTAAGTCCCAACCTCCAAGCCCGGCTGCGCAGTTTTCACCGGGAACATATCTGCGTGGCTGCAGAATGTTTGCGCAGCCTAGTTTTACTATTCAGTCATGTTTCTCCATCGAGTTTTTTTCCTGACACGCCTGCAGCCTTTTCAACGACGTAGATACACGTACATACATACTGTCCAGCCATGGTCCATTGGTTCCACTCCTTGCATCTTGTCCAGTCCGAAATACGTCTGTTCATTGAGAACGGCTCGCAGGCCGCCGCAGAACCTGCAGGCCGGTACAGACCACCTCCGTACGGAGATTCCCGAGCCGATTCTTCTGCACGCCTCTCTTCGTCACGGTCCGGGGGCTGGCAGAGGTCGTGGTGCCGTGCTGGTCGTCTGACATGCTCCATCATGGGTGCATTAGCGCTGGACGTTGGCTGAGTGTTGGACCCGTTGTGGTCGGTTAAGTACCATTCGCACAGCGCTTTCGACTCCAGCAATGGCCCTTAGCGGTCGTTAGCAGTTATATGCATAAGCGAGGTGGCACTGGTCTTTGGGAACCTAAACGGGAAGCGGCTACAAAAATACTTGCTTCCGCACTTTAACAACAGAACAGGAACATTTATGGGCGAGACATATTGGCCTCCGCATTAAGCGTTGCGCCACATCCGATACATCAAAACGTCATCCCGTTCCCCCTCTGTGTCTGCGCCACTCCTTCTTTGTCCGTGCCCGGTCGGCGGACTTTCGTGTACCTGTTATCTGCGGGCGATGCATCAGCCTTAGTGTTCTGTTTGTCGAGGCCCCGAGACAGCCGCGTCGGCCGGCGGTCGGAGGGCGCCTTTCGGGGCCGGGGCGGCCTGCCGGGCGACAAATTACCGCACACGTGACGCAGAATGGCGCCGTCACGACGACAGCGTGACAGATGTCCGGCTCGGGTGACGGCCGTGACGGCGTCACGCGCCGCGCCGCCGCGGGGGGCGCGCCGCGAGCGCCGCCGGTGCGCCGTCGGAGGAGGCGCCGCGTCGGCGGGGTGTTTCGTCTGCGCAGGGGCAGGTCGGCCTTGCTGTGTGCGGCGCTGTTCACAGCATGGCTCGTCTGAGGCGACCGAACTGAGTTAGGGCTTTAAGGCGCCACTGCACTAGTAATGCCTGCAGCCAGGAAGCACTCTGCGAAAGTGGACCTTGGACTTGAGTTTCATTGGTAAAAATAGCAACGGTGTACAGTTCACTTGTAAGTTGAAACGTGCGCGGATGATCTGTCAAGAAATACTCTAATTTGCCATCAGTTTGCGCTCGTGTTTACAAAACTAGCCGGTAACGTCATTGACGATTGGGTGTAAATATTCCGCTGCCTGGATCATCCAAGGCTGCGGCTACCGGCTCCAGTTCCGCATGTTATTGGTTAGTGGCGGTATAAGCCCTTTGGCGGTAGCCGGCAGTCTTTGCCCCGTGGCCGAAAAAGGGTCAGCCGGCCACGAGGGCGTCCATGTTGTGGAGCTGCACAAAACGCATCCTTCAGATGCCACTTGGTTCTGAGCCCGGGCAAAATTATTCAGCGGTTTTGAGGAACACATGGGTGGCTTGGCCCAAGTATATTCGCAAGAAGCTAAGTTTAGCCGCCTGGACTCTGTTGAGCGCAACCCAACGGTAGCCATTCACCATGTTCGGGATACCCGTATCAAACAAAATTGGCCGCATGTACAGAGTACGACTCCCAAGGCAAAGATACCGACCCTGAGTTGCCCTGAGAGCTCAGCCCGCCAAGCACTAAGAGTAGGGCAAACGGACGGCGGTGTACTGCCGACTCATGGTAAGACAGTGATGTAAAACAGCCAGAGATTGGGTGCGAGAGCGGGACGAAGAGCCGACTGCCGGGATCAGGCCAGACTGTGGACTTCAGACCGGCGTGTCGTGAGACCGCGCATACCTGAGGCCCGTCAGGCCGCCGGCCGGTGGTTGACCGGCCGGCGATCGCCTCGCCCGTCCTATCTCCTCGCGCTTTTTTAGCCTGCTGCGGCGTCGATAAGTCCTTTGTGCACGCGGCGGCTTCGCCCCGTCTGTGCGCCGATTGCACATCGGCGTGCATGCCAGCGCTATCTAATCGGGCCGGCAACAATTTGGCAGCCTGCACACCATATGGCGCCGGTCCGCCGGACAGCGGTGAGCGCAGGCCCGCTCCCGCCGCGTGCGGCTGCAACGGCCGCGCTGTCGACACGAGACGTAACTGGACCAGCGAACTGCCGGTCAGTTCCGAACCGCGCTGGCCGACCTGGCAGGATGCGAGCGGCGCCGGTGACGGCGTCTACCGCGCCGCTCGCTCTCCAGGCCCGCCTGACTCACGCCCCCCGCGGCTATGACTGCATTCCCTGATAGTGAGTGTTTCCTCTCGCAGACCCAGCGCACTGGCGCTGACTCAGTGTAATCCGACGTCGCATCCTGTGTGACCTTAGCGACGACGCAGGGGCCCGTTTTCAGCGGAATACAGCTCATGGCGCGCGCCTTCACACGTGACTCGCTCCGGCCCCGACACCTCAACACGTGACGTCAGAGGGGGTCAGGTACTACCGGCGCCTTGCTGGGCTGCCTTGGGCCAGACAGCAGCTGCATTACTCAAAAGAAACATAGACGGAAAGGCGTTGTGGTGCAGTCTAGAGCACAGTATCGGTTCTTCAGGTTTCGGCGTTTTCCTCAATGTAGTGTGCCTTGCAGTAAAGGACATCCTTAATTTAGCACAGCCACGTATTGGTTCTTCAGTCCCTAACCGCGCAAGGATTCTGTATCATGACATTGGGGTGCGACGCCATTCTGTGCATTAAAAAACGGGTATCCCCCAATGATAAAGCATTTAATGACGGTAATCGCGCTAGAGCCATAAAAAATGTGGGGTTCTAGGTATCCGACAACAAACAATGGGAATATCGACGAATAATATCGGGTTGAGTTGCCTCGGTGTCACTGTAAAATTTGCATTTTGTTTCTTTGCTTACTTACCCGGGAAAGAAAGTTTGGCACATACACAGAAGAACGCGAGAGAACTGAGAAATGTGTAACAAATTGCTGTTTTTATATATCTCACGAAAATTCGTGGCGACACCAATGCTTTTAAAATGAGTTAGACCGCGTGCAGTAATGTTACTGCAAGAGCATCACTGCACGCGCAGCCTCATTGACGACTGTCTGTTTCTGAGTATGGTGACGTAAACCTTTTTGCAGAAGATTCAAAGCCAAACGTTTGGAATGATCACGGAAAATGACACGACATAGGACAAGGGGACTTCTGGCGAGTAAATCTCAACATATCGCTCAGTGGTCAGGGACAAGACAAGCAAACGTTACATTGGAACGTGATCGATGCTGCGAAGTAATAGCAACTCTCGATTGCTGGTCCCAGCACTACGTGGATTTCTTATCTTGTAAAACACGATTTGCTTAGAGTCAATACAGTGTCCGCAGTCCGTACTGCTAGGCATGTGCGTCCTTCGACAGTTTGTTCTGGGATTCTCACAGTCGACACGCGTGTGCGATCAGCTGCGTAGCTAACTTCGTGCACGCTTGCGCGTGTGCGTGCGCTGACGTGACCTTGCATTTGTGTGCGCTTGTGAAGTAATACGTGTGCAAGCAAAATGACCGTCGATAACCTGGGGAGACGAATGGGACTTTGCAGTTCCCCGGCATAGCAAATAATGCGATGGTTGAAAGCTGCGATATGTTTGTAGACAGAATTCGATGTAGTGGTTACGCACAGCGGGATAAACGCCGTATGTGCATGTGTTAACAAGATGGATAAATCCACTTGGTCCATACTGCTTATAAGCGCACAGAGAGTAAATATCATGCACATATGTGGCGCAGCGGTTGCACCGAAAGTTTAAGGACGATAGGAAGGGGCTGTCGGCCACCACCGTGGGCCTTTGCCACAGGTCAGATTGGTGTATGTGGGGAAAATATCGAGGTTTTAAAGCGTTTTTTTCATTCTGCAACACCCCTAAGCGTAATCTCAGTTACCTAAAAGTTGAAGATATCATTTGATCCCTCCCTACTGAGCTTCTCCTTGCGGCCATTTGGCTTTCCTGGGAACTATGCGTGACAAATGATACGTTTTGGGTAGCCCATTGACGCCCTATCGCGGTACATGGCGTCATGCCAGAACAAGTCCGACTGTTCTGATCGCGACCTTCGTCGAAACGTCTGCCCGGTTTCGTCCAGTGTCGCGGCGCTGCAGCCGGCGACTGGCAACCGACCGCTGGCAGGAGGCCTGTGTTCACTGGAACGACACCTCCCGTCGTCCAAGTATTTGTCGATAAAAACTGTTCCTTAGAACGGTCGCTGTGTTGCACCAGCTCTGAACCTGGCACGCCATGGACAGCCCGACTGCCCGGCTATCCGTCCCAGCCGCCTCTCAGCCGTTAGTCGCGAAATCCAGGACGTATCACGTCAATGAAGCAGCTTCCTGCATCGGGGAACCCATACCGGCGACGGCAGTACGAATCGGCCGGGAACGAAACGATCCTTGAAGGCTGAAGATGGACGTTGATGGATCAGAGGACGTCAAAATGATTGGCCAATAGAAATCGTAACGAGAGCAAAAAATTAGCGGTCGATTCGAAACATATGAAACATGCGACACATTTGTCAAAGTTGTAAAGCTGACAGCCGATTCGAGCGATACATTCGCGTGAATAGTTGACAGTCTATTCGAGACATTCGACACCTTCGGTGCATTCACCTTGTATAATCTGCAGCCGATTTGAGACCATAAACAAGTTCGATACATTCACTGTGTACGGTTATAATTCGGAGCCGATTCGAGGCATTCCAAATATTCAACGTGTACAGCTTGCAGCCGATTCAAGACATACGACACATTCGAGACGTTTGCCGTTCATTGTTTGTAGCCAATTTAAAACACTCCAAATGTTTGGTGCACTTGCATTGTATAGTTTGTAGCCGATTCGCGACATTCGACACATTCGATACATTCGATACACTGCAAACTACGCACAATGAATGTATCAATGTGATGAATGTCTTGAATCTGCCGCAAGTAATATGCGCCGAATGTATCGAATGTCTCGAATTGGCTCCGAACTATACACAGTGAATGTATCGAATGTGTCCAATGTCTGGAATCGACTGCCAACTATACACACCACGATATCGAATGTGTCGAATGCCTCGAATCGGCTGCCAACTTTACAAATTTGGCGAACGTGTCAAATGTGTCGAATGTGTCGAATCGACTGCTAACTTTTCACTCGTGCCCAAAACAAATCAAACGCCCGAAGTGCTGTGCACCAAACTATGGGGCACACCAGTACCGAAACACTGGACAGCTAAGACAACCAGATCATGGAGAAGTGTCGTCATCATGCAGATGCATGTGATAAATTTCTCGAAATTTCTACAGGAAGACCACAGTCAGAACAAGAGAATCCCAGCTGGCAGACCGGAGGTGTTCGTCCCGCTCCCGAGCCTGACGCAGGGCGCTGGCGCCCGGGATACCGGTCACGGCGAGGCCGTTCCAAGCGTCAGTCACCCGGCGCGCCAACCACTTCATCTGAGTCCGAGCAGGCCGCCCCGGCGCGGTCGTAATGACACGCTGTCCGACGACGATTGCCGTTTGCGCGGCGCGCGGCTCCGGCCGGCCGCATAGCTGCGTCAGTGACGTCACCTCGGCGCAGGAGAGACGCGGCTACGAGCGCGGCCAGCGGCGGCGCTGGTGGTTCGCTGGGTTCTTTGGACGGAAGGTATGGGCTAACGTACGGGTCCAGTTATGGGGAAATCTCCCAGAAGCCTAGCGTGGGGCTTGACAAAATAACATCCTGCGGCTTTCTTCGAAACCAGGATCATGAGCTGTGTTGGGCTCAGGTGGCCACCGCCCGGCGCTTCATCCCAGACGCTTACGTGCAGTCGGAATGGTGCAACCTAACAAAGTCGTAAGCCGAGAGCGAACGCGATCCCAGCAATTCACCCTCCCTTTTCCGGACAACGCTTCCCAGACCATCCCATCGTGGAACGCTACGAATCGCAACACGTCCGAGCTCCTTTTCAGTCCTCTCCAAATGGCACCCCACCTACGCGCCCTCGCCGCCGACGGCTGCAGCCGCCGGCCGGCGTGGGGCCGGCGGTCGGGGCCGGGCGGCCGGGCGCGGCGCCGGCGGCGGGCAGAGACGGATGCCGCCGGCCTCGCCGCTGATCGCCGCCGGTCGTCGCGGCGGAAACAGTGCATCGATCAGCCGGCGTGTTTGTGACGTTTTTGCGGCGTATTTACACGCGCCGCGCCTGTATCGCCCGGCGTCAACAAATGTGAGAGCGGTGTCGCGGCTCAGCGGCGGTCTCGGCCGCGTCTCTATTGTGACGCGCGGCTGAAAGCGGAGCCGCCGCCCGCAGAGGCCGGCTGTCTCATCAGGCGGGTCGGCCGCCGGCCGCGGCGCGGCAGGAACACCGGACGGAGGTCACGCGGCGCCCGCTGTTTGTGGTCGTGTTGTCGACTGGCAGCTGGCGCTTCTTGCGAAGGGCAGAGTGATTCCTTCTCCGGTGGCGTTTCCCGGGTATTAGCGTCACTTGCCTGCCTACGTGACGACGCAAAAACTGTCGCCTTCACGCGTCAGCAGTGACACGCTTTAGGACGTCATCTGTCGGGAAAACATTCTAGCAAGAGACGTAGGTCATCGAAGTTTCGTCCCAAGGAAATAAAATCCTATAGCACTTGCTAGCGTGTGCTACATCAGGTGTCAGACTGTTTGTCCCAAATTCGCCAAACTGGAATGAAATGTAGGAGTGCTTTCATTAGAGGTTGCAATGATCATTACTTGGACAGCGCACTTTTCAAATAACAAAGGAAAGACAACCATGCTTAACTTTACATCTTTGTTTTTTTTCTACAGTCATGGTTTGTACTTCGTAGAGAACGTTCAAAGCGTGGGTGAATTCGCCAATGATCATATCCAGGTGGCCGGCTTGAGAGGGAGAACATGTAAAGCCATAGCTCCATGACATCTCACATGCTGCTAAAAATCAGGGTTTGATTCATTAGAATGTGGTGAGGTTTTTATCATAGTGTTGCTCTGGGATCGACGGGAACTGGACAAAATGAAACTCTCTTTGGCCTTCGAAAGCCTGGCGCTAATCTTTGGATGTCTTCTTTTTGGATGTCTTCCTGCATCCAGCACGCAGGAGTCAGGCTGAGAGACCGGAGACATGTTATCCATTAGTATTCATTAGCGACGAATGGCTCCAACTTTTGTGACATTTTCGTGTCAGACTCAGCGACCTCCGTTTTTCTTTTCTTCACGTGTCAATAAAAAGAATGTCGGAATCCGACGAGATTTAAGCATTGCGGGTAGTGAGCACTGGACGGGAGGGACTACCACCCCTGTCCCCTAAACCGAAGATCCATCCGGAAGCCTTGGTTGGAATACACGCCCCAACAGACACGGCACGCCCCACTAGACACAGCGCGCCGTTCGGTGCTTTAACCGGATGATGCACCATTTCAAACACCGCAAAACTACTGCCGACCTAAAACTCTATCAGTTCCGAACATCTGCTCCCAGCTGCTCGCATTCATCCTCGGCAGCATTAGCGACCCACCGCAGAGCCGTGACGACTGTTTACGGCGGCGGCGGTTCGGCCAACAGCCGCGGGCACCGCGGTCGCCCGGTACTACGCCGCGCCCTCGCCGGCCGGCCAGCGTCCGCCGCCGAGCAACCGCAGGACCGCAGCCGCAGCCGGCCGCCGACGCCGCGTCACCGCGTCCGCGAACGGTTCGGAGCGGTGCTTCAGCCGCTGCGAACGCGGCCGTCGCCGCGTAAACAGTTCCAGCGCGAGCGTGACGTCACCCGAACACGAGCGACGGTGACCGCAGCCGCGTGTTCGGCGCCGAGCTGTGAGCCGGCGAGGGGTCCGGCGGGCTGCGCGGTCAGCCGACGCCCCCTGCGGCGACCCGCCGCACGTCAGCGACGTCCCGACCAGCGCGCTGGCACGCACGCCTCAGCGCCCATCTCCGGAGCCGCGGCGGGGCTGAAAAGACTCCTCGGCGGGACGCCGGGCGGCGAGCCGCCTTCAGCGCCCGGGCCGTCGACGCCGCAGGCAACGGGCTCCGCCGTCGGTTGGCTGGTTGGCTGCGGAGCGGCGGAGCGATGGGAACGTATCTGACGCCGACCGGGGCCCCTCTGACACCGGTCAGAGCCGTCTGACGCCGACCGGGGCCCATCTGATTCCGACCGGGGCCCCTCTGACACCGGTCAGAGCCGTCTGACGCCGATCGGGGCCCATCTGATTCCGACCGGGGCACCTCTGACACCGATCAGAGCCGTCTGACGCCGATCGGGGCCCATCTGATTCCGACCGGGGCACCTCTGACACCGATCAGAGCCATCTGACGCCGATCGGAGCCGTCTGGCGCCGATCGGGGCCCGTCTGACGCCGGTCGGGGCCCATCTGATTCCGACCGGGGCCCCTTTGACACCGATCAGAGCCGTCTGATGCCGATCGGAGCCGTCTGGCGCCGATCGGGGCCCGTCTGACGCCGGTCGGGGCCCGTCGGACTCCGATCGGAGCTGTCTGAGGCCGATCAGGGCCGTCTGAGGCCGATCGGAGCCGTCTGGCGCCGATCGGGGCCCGTCTGACGCCGGTCGGGGCCCGTCTGACTCCGATCGGGGCCCGTCGGACTCCGATCGGGGCCCGTCGGACTCCGATCGGGGCCCGTCGGACTCCGATTGGAGCCATCTGAGGCCCATCGGAGCCGTCTGAGGCCGATCGGGGCCCGTCGGACTCCGATCGGGGCCGTCTGAGGCCGATCGGGGCCCGTCTGAGGCCGATCAGAACCGTCTGTGGCCGGTCTGAGCCGTCTGAGGCCGATCGGGGCCGTCTGACTCCGATCGGGGCCGTCTGACTCCGATCGGGGCCGTCTGACGCCGATCGGAGCCGTCTGAGGCCGATCGGAGCCGTCTGACGCCGATCGGCCGTGGGACGTGCCAAGCCGGCCGGTCCCACGGCTGCCAGCCGTCTTCCTGTTTTCGAAGGCGGCGTCCGTTGGAGTCGGTTCTGTTCGAGGGGACGGGCTCCGGCCGGGCCCGGCCGCACGTTCCAGGGTCGGGAGCATCGCAGGTTGAATGGGCCTCAATGGACATTATCGCTCCGCGTGGTACCATCCCGTTCTCTTGACTGTCCTGATGATAGCCGCGAGGATGACGCGTTGTTTGCGGGTGAGAGATAACATCGGTACAGAGCACCCGCCGTGAAAGGCACCGACTTCAAGGAATCCATGTCCGAGGCTGAAATGAGTCATGAGTGCAAGGATAACCGTTCTCAGAAAACAGCAATCAGCTGGTGCCTGTATTTGACGGCACTATAACGCGTACAATATACGAATAATATGCAGAATATAACAACACGTAGTTCTGCTGCGTTACTTCACCAGCAAACGGAATGCTCTCTCCAAACAACAGGCGGACGAGCCGATGACAAAACAGCTGGTCGCGGGGCCAGGGATCGGTCGCGGTCGGCGGTTGGGTCATCCGGCTGGAGCTATTGTGGGCAGGCTGGGTTCAGCGGGGATGGGTGGTGGCTGCCTGTTCGGCGCCGGCGCTGCGGGCCGGTCTGGTTTTGGGCGGTTCAGAGCGGACAGGGCCAGGATGAAGCCCCGCAGAACAGCGGCAGTGGGTGGAGAGAGCTTTGAATCCATGGCAAGCCCGATAGGCAAGACACTGGTGTGCGCTCGCGTTTGACTGGCAGCGGCAGAAAGCTAGCGAGACGCATCAATGCTTTGAGCGAAGAGAAATTCATTAGAACGCATCAGCATCGCCCTCAACTCACATGAAGCGAGACGAAAAATGGAGAAAGACGAGGAGAGGAGAAAAACGGAAGCACTTCGCCACAAGAAACCGAATGAAATTACCGTTTCCCGCCCGAAACAGCGCGCAGATACAGAGAGACGGGCGGTAAGATAGCGCAGGCGAGAGGGTCACGCTCAATCAACGCGCGAGCTCGCAGTGGCGAGACTTTCAAAATGGCCGCCGCCTGATCTGGGCGCAGAATACATCACAGGGCGATCACCGGCACACGTCGGCCATTCCCGTTCATCGTAAACATTTGAGATATACGCCGTGCCTGCATTACGGCGCAGCCCCGTCGCGCCCACCACACACGAAAATCTCCCGTGACCGCGGCAAAGCATGCAGGCCTATGATACGCCTCCCGCACCCCGGCCTTCGGAGCAATGTAACTCGTCGGGCATTCAAGAATGCGTCAAGTCCGTGTCTCATCACTGGAACCCAGCGGCCAGCAAACGGCTGCAGCTTGCTCCAAGCTCTTGGAAAAGGAAGTAGGCCCAGCGGCCGTCCCAGGTACAGGAGAATCCTGAGCTTCCAGGCTGTCGCAATCAACCGCGCCGCGAGACCTCTGCCTCGCCTCTCGGTGTCATGCTGTTCTCTTCGTAATCGGGTAAACGCCTTCGTGCACAACTCTGTGCTCTGTATTTGTGTGCTGGGCTTCGCCTATGACGCGGCTTTGAGGGACGCTATCGAGTTCTTCAGCAACTCCGCCTGAGCCTGCAAACCCCGGGCTATTAATGGAGTACACCGTGCAACATCGCTCCCCAGCGTGAAGAAAACGCGCACGAAAAATGAAGGAATGCTCAGATTTCCTTTAAACTTGGTTACGGCAAAACCTAACGGCTACGTAAAAGAACAATCGGATAAAATGCAGGTAATCTTTGCCACATATACGGATTAATGATGGAGGAATGCAAGAAGCCAAAAGTCGCGTACTTTGCCATACAACCCACCTTTGCGTGCTTAATTTCCAGTTCCGATAGTTCAACAAGGTGCTTCTTAAAAGCCGCCACCCTCCTTGTCTTAAAACTCGTCAGTTCTGTGAAGATAAAAAATTGCAACTTTCGTTACTACGATCGGCATTACTATTACTACGGCATCGAATGCCGATGACACAAATAACAAGTAGATGACTTTAGTACGATGAAAGATGACGAATACACTGATATGCCAGAAGGCCTTACTGTCGGGCATTGCACTGCTAACTTTCGTTCGGCGCCGACTGCCGCACAATCACACATTACCCAAAAAAGCTAATGGGCAGAAAATCCCAGCTACTGCTCACTGTAAAGAACTTACCCTCCTTTGCCTTCTCGGAGATGTGTTCGAATCTCTCGCAGGCCCGCTGCTGCGCCTGCTCCGCCTGCAACGGAAGCAGAAGCTGCATCATAAGCGAAAACAACGTCCCCAAGGCACCTAGTTTTACACTTCGAACGTGCGGCATTACGGTGACCGTAACGCCAAACGAAGAGCAGACTGGCACTCCGCGTAACTCAGGTTTACTGGAAAAGGAACAAGCCAAACTTGTGACGGTCTGACGCGGATCTTCACGTAGCGCACGGAACGCAGTACGCCGTGCCGTGCACAACAATAAGCGTGAATGTGAGTTAAGAGGGAAAGGTGTGCCGCCACTAAGCCAACAATAAATGCAAACAATAAATGGACCACGGGTGGACCAATAACAGACATAACGATGATATGCTATATGGCAGAAATACAACGAATATGAAGCGCGCAGGGAAAGCGAGAAACAGCGCAGTGTGCCGCCAACAGCGCAGTGTGCCGCCAACAGCGCAGTGTGCCGCCAACAGCGCACTGACGGCCGCCAACAGCGCAGTGTACCGCCAACAGCGCACTGACGGCCGCCGACTCCTCCTACCCACGCCAACCTTATCAGCGAGAAACAGCGCAGTGTGCCGCCAACAGCGCACTGACGGCCGCCGACTCCTCCTACCCACGCCAACCTTATCAGCGAGAAACAGCGCAGTGTGCCGCCAACAGCGCACTGACGGCCGCCGACTCCTCCTACCCACGCCAACCTTATCAGCGAGAAACAGCGCAGTGTGCCGCCAACAGCGCACTGACGGCCGCCGACTCCTCCTACCCACGCCAACCTTATCAGCGACAAACAGCGCAGTGTGCCGCCAACAGCGCACTGACGGCCGCCAACAGCGCAGTGTGCCGCCAACAACGCACTGACGGCCGCCGACTCCTCCTACCCACGCCAACCTTATCTGTGATGCCTGGCTTTTAAAAAGGCTTGAAATTCAGACTAAGTCAGACCGACGGCATGCATCGCTGGCTCATCGAGTTTCCGACAATGGCTTGCCATGAATCTGGCACATCAGACAAACCTCTCGCCACGAACACCTTCAATCTGAACAGCGATCGCACCCCGACAGACAATGACTGCATCCATAATCCAACCAGACCACAGATATCGAAGAACATATCCCATTCCGAATCCCAATTTCCAGGCAGCAATCGTTTTCAGCAGCTGCAGGGGCAAGCGATGAGATCTACAGCCACCAACGCCAACGAACTGCGTTCAGAATAGCCCAACTGTAGCCATGAAACCGTTGGAATAAACCTTTCCCCTCCGAGACACGGTTAAGATGAAATCCAGTCGGCAGGAGAATCATGACCACTAACCACGGGAGGTCTTTAAAAATGTTTGAATGGTCAAGCAGCGAAGATTCAATTTCAACATCCTGCGGAGAACAGCCACATTATTTTTCCGCGTTTAGAAAAAAAAACACTGTTAGCCAAAAGAGCCTGCCAATAAATCTTACCTCCACGACATCCACAGCCTATGCAAGCAAGCAAAAGAAGGTAAGTTAGAATACGGTGACAGAATTTGTGCACGGCAAAAGAAGCAACACAGCAACACACATAGATACGGATTGTTGACTGTAGGCCGGCGAAATGAACGAAAGAAGAAGTAGCATTAAATTCGTGTGTGTGTGTGAGTGTGGGGGGGGGGGGCGGAGAGGGCGGGGGCTTAAGTCTCTCAAAAACATCCTCATACGAACTGTTTCAAACACACGAAAAGAGGCACATTTTCGAGCAATACTCGGTAAAAAGTCATGAAATCATGAGTTACATCACAGCACCAGAACCGCCCTGCCCCACCATAACAAGTTCCTCATATATCCGTCCAAGTGTGAAAGCGGTTTGCAATTCAGCCGACCAACCATCATCATCAATCAGCTTTAGAGACAATGCATCGTGCGAGCCCACACCCCACAAACTTGCCCACTTCCCACCACCAACAGAGACAGGAACGTAAACAATGCGGGCATCAGCTCCAACAGAACTAGCCTCCGCTGCGGCCCCCAACGCACAGCCGTCCCAGGATGGTCGTCGCCCCAGGACGGGAAGCCCCACCGGCGCTGAGTTCCCGTGATCGCCAGAATCCGGGCCCAGAGGCCCGGGTCCTGAGGCGCGGGGCCCGTGACCTCGCAAGCTCCCCGGCCGGCTGTTGCGCGGACGACCGGCCGCGCGGCGGCGGCTGCAGCGCCAGCACAGCTGGCCAGCCCGGGCGCCGCGCAGCTCCCTTTCCGACCCCCGAGCTCGGCCGGAGACCGACTCCCAGCGCGCCGAGCAGTTCGCCGAACCGCAAAGGTCAGGAGCGGCTGAATTAGCGCGCCGCGCCACAAACAGCTGCGCAAACACTCCCGGCCCGCCGGCGTCAAGCGCGCGGCAAAAATTCAATCACAACACGCCGGGCGGTGGCGGCGCCGTCGACCGATTGTTTCCAAAAGAGCCGGTCATCTCGCGGACGGAGCGGGAAGCTGCGGTTCAGTCCGCGGAGAGCAACAGCCGGCCGACGGCCCGACCATACGGCCGGGCTCGGCGGGCACCGCCAGAAACGCGTCAGGTCTAAGCAGGTCCCTGGTGATAATGACGGGTCCCCGATAGGGCCATCCCCTAAACCTGCAGTTCAGCTTCAAGATAACAGAAACAAAACAGCCAGACAACCTCAATCACACGTAGCAATAACGGTAACAGATCACGACGTGGCGCCACTGCTGGCTGAACGTACCACAACCGTGACCGTGTAAACGGGACTGAAAGCGCAAACTCCCAGGTCTTGAACTACAGCATTTTTCGCAGGGAATCTTCATTAGGAGAAAAACCTTCTAGACTGGACCTCGGTGATTTTGACAAGCGATACAGCATCTTTAATTTAGAACGAATCCAGTACCAGTCCCCCCCCTCCGCAACACACGGCGACACCCGTCCTGCCGGCCGCCGGCACCAAACACACACACAAGGGAGAACCCAACAACCCACACGACCCCGCAGACGACACGTCCGTCCCAACCGACACCTTCAGCACACAGCCCCGCGAGCGACATACGCTCTTCCGACACGGCACCGGCTCAGGGCCGCACCGCCCGACATGCGACCCGGGGCCCGGGGCCGTGCCGGGCCGCGGCCTCCGCTGCTCACTCGGCGGCCGGCCGGCAGGGCGCGCAGCCAGCGCCGCTGGAACGGCACCACCCAGACCAGGAAGCAGCGCGAGCCGGCGTAGCCGAGCCGCCGCAGGGGCCGCTGCAGCTGCGGCCGCAACCGGCACAGCCAGCTCAACACAGCGTGCCAGACACAAGAACGGTCCAGATCGGTCCCGCATTGTGATGGAATGGCCCAGAAACGCTCGGCGCATCAGCACAGCACGGCACGGGCAGACTGAGACGGATCGAAACACGACACAGCACGGCACAGAGACGCCGTTCAGCACGACCACAGTACAGCACCGCACAGCATAGTACGCAACAACGCAGCACAGCACAACATAGCACCGCACAGCACAGTGCAGCACAGCGCAGGGACACAGCAGAGCAGCCAGCTAGACGTCAACCACTACGCAGCAACAGCAGCAGAGCGGATCTAAAACAAGGCGCAATTCAGCGATTTATCGGCCAACAGGCCCACATCCACGACGAACGAATGGTGACCGTAGCACTGCCTTCCAGTTTCAAATGTTCAGTTTTAGACTAGCATTAAGACTCCATCCAACTAGCCGCAATGGCACGTACAATGAAAAAATAAACAAATAAATAAATAAGTAAATAAATAAATATATCAGTTAATTAATTAATTAAATGGGTAAATAAAAGTCAACAGCCTACACTGGCTTGGTCCAACGTATTAACGTCAACTTGCGCTAACTTAAACTCCGATGTACATGTCCGATGCTGACCCCCATTTCATCAGCGCCTTTTCACCACCATGTCCCGCCGCAGACTCCGCGAACACGTCCCAACACGAGAGCTCCCACCTGGCTACCCAGCCAGCTCCGCCCAGCCGTCGCCGGCGGGGCGCACGCGGCGCGCCACTCACCATGTGCACCTCCTTGTTTTTGGCGCGCGCCTTCTCCAGGCTCTTGTTGGCCTGCTCGTAGTCGGCCAGCAGACGCAGCCGGCGGTACAGCAGCGCCTTCACGGCCGTGGCGTCGCGCTGGTAGTAGCGCACGTTGTCCGACAGCTTCAGGTCCTCGTCGCTAGCCACGCGGTTCTCGATTTTCTGCCGCCGGACGGGACACCGTCAGCGGGGAACACCGGCACGGAGACAAAGTGTTCCGCAAGATCGGCAGACCGGCGGGGGGGGGGGGGGGGCGCTCAGACATGGTGGCAGGAACGCGAGAGCTGATACTTTTGGATATTTCGAATGACGAGACTGGTGGACGCGTGTCACTCTCCATTTGACGGTTCCACATTTACCAGTCGCCGCCGAGGTCCCCGGAAAATTCACCTCAGCCACCGATCCTTTGGGACGTTCCGATCAGCAACAGACAAAACGAACGTTTCTGCTTTTAACACAACAAAGCCATTTACAGAACAGGTATGGAACAGAAACGTTCCAAAGATGCGCCTGGTGTGCTGGCCGCCCGCCCGCTGCCCGGAGGCCAGCAACGCGTCCGCTGTTCGGACACAAACACCTCTGCAGTCAGAGCCTGCGCTCATAAAAGACGCCGGCGGAGCAGGCGGCGCCCAACAGCGCAGCTGACGCCGAATAATCGGTCAACCGTCGCAACAAAAACAAGCGACCAGCGATCACCGAATCGCATGTGACACCTGTTTTTGTTTACCCTGGGCTGCCACCCGACACAAGTGTCCACGATGTGTTTGGAGTCGGCAGTCGGTGGCAAGCGGGCGGCACGATGCCTGACAGACCCTGATAAGGCCACCAGACGCAAGCGGTACCAAATAAAAAAAGATAACACACACACACACACACACACAGGCAATACATGATACAAATCCCCGAAGGCAGGTCAGCCAGCGAGTGTGCACGACATCACCAGTCGACACGCGCGGAAAAATCGGAGCAACCGGCTGCCGGCGTCCGAGGCCGACCGCTCACCCGGACTTTCTCGAACAGCTCGGCGACGCCGTGCAGGAAGCGGTCGAGCTCGGCGCACTCCACGGTGCCCAGCTGGGTCAGGCCGCCCGACACCTTGATATACGAGTCGGCCACGTCTGCGGGCGGCCGGCGGACGGTCAGCGCCGGTCCAGCGCCGCGCGGCCCGCTCACGGCCGACTCAGAGTCAGCTCGGACCAGCGGCCCGCCCACGGCCGACTCAGAGTCAGCTCGGACCAGCGGCCCGCTCACGGCCGACTCAGAGTCAGCTCGGACCAGCGGCCCGCTCACGGCCGACTCAGAGTCAGCTCGGACCAGCGGCCCGCTCACGGCCGACTCAGAGTAAGCTCGGACCAGCGGCCCCCTCACGGCCGACTCAACGTCAGGCGCAGATCGATGGCCCGTGCGCACGGGGTGAGTCACGGCTCACAAAGATTCGATTCAGCGACAAGGCCCGCTCTCCCGGCCACTCCGTTCACACGGCGAATCGGGGACGGACTCATTCTACTGAACACGTCGGCCCATCCCAGTGGACATGTTGGTTCAGGTGGCGAGCCACGACTAGGTGAATACTCAAGCAGCCCAGCCACGGGGCGACTCAGGGCAAAGCCTGGCTCTCGGTGAGATAAGCATTATGACTGCTTGCGTAGCCGAATGCAATATTACAATTTCAACTGCAAAGGGGCATGATGCATCCTCTGAAGAACGTTCTAGTCTGTCGGGTTAAACGTGAGAATCAAGACGAGATTGGATTTACACAGTTAAAAAGAATCCGCTAGCAATTATAAGAAATACCTCTTGCAAGCAAAAAAGTTTCCAAACGCCATTAATGAATGACTACCCATTTTGAGTTTCCGAAGTCTACAAACGGACCACTGCACCATAAAATCGCACCACGCTCACAATCGCAATCAAGTGATTAACAGCTTCACACGACCAGCCCTGGCAACAGGACCTAACTCAGATCCTCGGCGGACCCACTTTTCCTGGCGCGCGTCATGCGGTCGGCCCGATGGGTGGCCTCTTTGATGTGCTCGTGGTAGACGATGACGAAGCTCTTCTCGTGGTCGAAGAATTCGTCCACGTCACGCTGCGTCGCCTGCAGCAGCAGCTCGTCCGTTGTCTTCGTGAACGACTTCACCAGGCCCTCCAGGCGCTCCTTCCGGTTTTTGCCGCGCACAGACAGCTGTTGGCGTAAATCACGGCAGCTTTAGAGATGCGTCAACAGACGAAACGGTAGCATAGTTCGTAATGAATACAGCCTGTAATACTTTCCCGAAATCTTGCATGCCGGATTTTTCACTGCAGATGCGTTTTAATAGTGCATCAGTATTTGGCAAATAGTGGCTAAGGCCTGTGCAGATTACATCAGCTGCACGCGTTTCTACTGGCTCACTTCTAAACTTGAACTATTTCGCATTAGTTGCAAAATTTCATGAAACCAGTTCTTGACCACAACGTGCTACACGTCAAGAATCAACTACTCACATCTTGGTCGTATTCGAGGAAGACCTTGAAGTTATGGTCTTCTCTGAAGACTGGATGAGACGCTAGACGGGTTAGGAAAGTTTCGTGCATCGCCACTGTCTTCTTGAAGGTCGCCAAGTACTCCCTGCACAAACACAATACATCAGCGCCTGACAAGAGGAAGCATTCCTTGGCAGACTAAACAACAAACAGTATCACTAAACAGATGCACCAAGAGGAACACAAACATAAACATCAAAAGGGCATTCGCCCTCACCATTAAGTATCTTAAAGAGTGATGATGCATGAAAAAGGCAAAGGAGTTGACAAGGCAAAATATTAAGTCAAATCGGTACGAAAGTCGCGTCATCAGTCTTCACATGTGACAGCAGGAGCATCCCGGACTCAAAATGCGTGCTCTGAAAACAAATGTAACGTTATACAGCAGAGCGACACCAGTTTTCGTGACGGAACATCAAACACTCACTGCTCCAGTTCCTGCTTCATCTTGTTGAACTCCTCCTTGGTCATGTTGCCCTCGCCCTCTCCAAGTTTCTGCAGTTTCTCCCGGGAGGCGTCAAAGTCAGGCCGAGGAGGGGCCGGAGGAATCTGGACAGAAAAGTGCGACTTACTTCAAACAATGCCTCTGGGAGTTCAACTGGCAGTCACACCGACTGTTCGTCTCATGACGGCACGGGAGGAGTGTCATAACATTTGAACGTCGCGTCATAATACGTCTTAACGTCTATCAATCAGGTTGTTCGAACCCCAACGAAGGACAGGAGGATCCATAAACATTTCCACCCACGAACAGTCGTACCCACCAACACCCACGAAGCTTCATCAGTTCAGCGTTCATAAAGCTGACCTCAGTCATCCGGACCTAAATCTGCTGCAAGGAAGTATCTCCGCCTTCTCCGCAATAAAAAACAAACTATAAGGACCGGCAAAATATTTACTGAACTACTTCTTCTGCGAACGGTCAATAATCCATATGAGATGGCAAATATTTGGGGCTACCAAAGCGCAGCTACGAACGCTGGGTGAATAATGACCACAAACGAACACGTGAAAAACACACGACAGAAAAAGATGAAGTAATACAGACGTCATGCTACAAAAGTCTACCAAGCAATGGCCACAACCTGAACAAAATGCATACGGAAATTACAAAAGAAGCTTAATATTCACGGTCTGCTCACCTGATGTTCTGTCAGGCAAGACGTAAAAGAAATGAAACAGAACAAAGCGATGGCGTGTCCAGGGCACGCACAAATGCGGTAGTCACGGGTGACTACAGCCGTGTACAACAATGGCAAAACAGTACAAAACCGACCTGATCGGTCCATCCTGAGCAGGAGAGCAATAACCCCACACACAGTGCAAGTCCGGCTCTCTCAGAAGTCCTATCCGTGACAAAAACACCCATTCTCCACGCGAGACACTGGGACAGCATGCTCGAGGCAGTCTGAGCTCGTCAGACGCACTCTCCAGCGGGGATGGCGATCCTCTGGCGCGCAGCGCCGACCGAACCGTCACCACCGCCCCCCGGCCCTGCCCGGTCCGGGCCGGCCGTCAGTCCCACTCACGATGAAGCCCGAGTAGTCTTCATTCTCCTCTAGGGCATTGTGCAGCCACATGAACTCCTCGTGCTGGCGCACCACAGAGAACTCTGGCTTGGAGAAACAACTGAGCGTCGTCTGGCGGGCACCGGAGAGGACCAGAATCAGACTTGGACAGGTAGGATGGCATCAGCATTATACATACTGTACGTAGGACAACATAAGTTATCCATTCCAGGAGTTGCACTAAACTGCCCATGATCTGCCAACATCTCTGACAAAGTATGATGGAACACATGTGCCTGAAGTCAAATGAAAGAGGAAGAACACGTCACTACCAAAATGTGAAGCATGCTTGAAAAAAGCCCAGTATGTTTGTCAAATTACAAATTTAAGGATGTCATTTTCATGGCAAATGAAAAGAAGGTCTATCCTCATGATGTATGATACAAAACAAACACCCATATGGCATGGTTTCAATACCTCCTAGATGCAGCAGTCCATTTAGATCAAGGTGAAGACTACACATTAACTTTTCTACTGCTGGACAACAGAGTCATTTTTGTTAGATATATCAGGCTGTACAAATTGCTCATTAATAACACTTACCTTTGTGTGCACAGTAAACTTGACTTTGTCCCTTTCACTGAGGGCATCTGATATGTCCACATGCAACTGACTCCCAGAAACATCTCCATCCTCCAGTTTCCCTGGCTGACAATGAGATCACACTCAGTGTAAACTGCAGGAAGATTTTAACATCTCATGATGATGTAGTTGTCCAAACTTGACCTGGGTATGGGAGACAATGAGACAGATACTGATGATAAATCCATGGGTATCAATTGCAAAAACTTCACTAATATCATATGTTTATGTAACAAATGCATATTCAACAACACATCTTCATACATTAGAATACTGTTTAGACCAATGTGTTTTGAATATGATGTGATATCAATTATCTGTACAGATGTGATGTGGCAATGTCAGATATCATACCATATCATATCATCACAGATGGTTTCACACCATAAAGATATGATAATGTTATCTGTATCAACTTTGATATCACATTCAGCTGCACATTTTGATGCATTAGAATACTGCTTAGTCCACTGTGTTCTGAATATGATGTAATATCAGCTATCTGTGCAATTATTACCAGCACAACTTCTACAATGGAGGTCATACACTATGGCAATTATCAATAGCATACCCCATGAGATTAGACCAAAAAAGAATTTCTTGTCTTCATTTTAAGGCAAAAACACTGCTGACTCATAAAAAAAACAATAAAAATACTTACCTTTAGTGGAACATCCTTCATGTTATCACCATCATCACTGACTGGCTCTTCCAGCATTTTGTGGCTGCTTGTACCTTATTCTGAGAAACACAGTTGTAGTTATAACCATGGTACTGGCAGTCAGAAAGAAATTATCCCTGTCATTATTTGCACAAAATCTGTCTAAAAGCAAGGCAATTTTACCAACAGAAATAATGGTAGCAGCATTCCATTCTGAAAATAGGCTTGAAGGGATTATTCCACCTTAACACAAGTTCTGAATGGAAATGGCTGAGCTGTATCCTGAAGTCTTGAAGCCAATCCATGAAACACATCTATGAAAAATCCACACCTTCAAAGTTTCAACAAAATTCTGCAATTTCCTGTGAACCCTTTATAGCTGAGTCCTATTTACAGTTGATATGTGATGGCACAAGCAGGTGCACACCAATGAAAGCAAACGTTCACTAACTGCACAGACTATGTTGGCAATTTAAGTTTTGAATAAATCATAGTTTCTGAAGTCTGAAGGTCCGAAGGTCCGAAGGTCTGAGGTCTGAAGGTCCGAAGGTCTGAGGTCTGAAGGTTGAGGTCTGAGGTCTGAAGGTCTGAAGGTCTGAAGGTCTTGATATCCTGAAAAGCGAGTCCTAAAAGTATTACCAGCAATATTTCTTTTTGTCATGTCTGTTGTGAACATGTGAATCACATTTCCTCAATGTATTCTAAATACATAATATTTAAAAGCACACATGAGTTAAATGTAAAAGAAGTTCATAGCCTTAATATTCAAAACAAGAAATATCATGCTGGAAGTAACAGCAAACAAAATGAAGAACAGTAAGAAGTGTTCTGAATGTGGGCAATCAAGTGTGCAAATTTTTTGCATATATATGCAGTTTGCATACACGCTGAAACTTACGTTTTAGCATATCTGCAGTTCTTATTTTGCGCACCAATGAACAAACCTTTAAGCAATCACCTGAGGTCCAAAAGCTACCCATAACCAGTTTGAAACCAAAGACATGTCTTTTATTGTCTGAGGGTTTGAAATAGCCATGCACATTGTAACAGTCCATGTGTGTGGGGTATTGTAGGAACAGGCCTCCCACTTTTCATAGCCCCAGAATCCACAAAGTTACCAAATCACACCAAAAGGTGCACTATTAAAAATAGCCATATCAAAAGCACTGGGTTTTGCCAACATCACAACTTCCTCAAAATAATTCAATGAAGTGATCTGATTGCCTGTCACCTCAGCAACTAGCATGAGCTCAAAGCATGAAACATCTCTGCAATACAAGTCAACACAAACTTTTAAGCAGAGATGGCTGACAAAGGAGCAATGAAATATGATGTTGCTGACAGACCTATCAAAACATGGCAGTCTCAAAACTCAAAATAAGCTGAAATACTGGAATGATACAGGGAGGTGGACTGTGACTGAACAAGGACAGGCATGAGTGCGTGGGAGGGAATAAAGACAAGGAACCAAAACTGGGATAGTGCAGGGATATGGAGGAGGACTCTGATGGAGTTGGGAGAGAGATGAGAACTAATGGAGTTGGCACTGAAAGGTATAAGGACAGAATGATGAAAAGCATTTGGGCCAGGAAAAGGATAAGGAAGGGGATGGGGATGGGACAGGGACAAGTAAGGGGAAAGGGCTATCAAGTTACAATTTGAGTGAGCTGAACTGTAGGGCCATAGTGTTTTAATAAAGGCCCCCAGTCAATGAAAGGCGATGGAATACCCCAGTCAGTGCTGGGTGAACAACCCATCCAGTAACCCATCACTGCACCAGTCCCCTTTCAGTCCATGTTTGCCTCTACCCCATCCATGTTCCATTTCTGTCTCTCCCTCTCCTGGTCCCAACCCAATTTGCCCCCTGTCCCTGTCCCATTACAGTCCCTCTTCCTCATTCCTATTTCATATTGTTCCCCTGCATTTAATGTACCTTTCTGTCTCAGTCTCACTTCTATCCCCTCACCTGTCCCAATCCCATCTCTACCCCTTTACTTGTCCATTTCTCATCCCAGTCCACTCAAATCATCACAAAACCATTCCACCCTTCTATGCCTGTCCTGTCACAACCCTTGTCTCTCTCTCTACCCCATCCAGGTCCTCCATATCCATCTCTGTACTAACCCAGTTTTCCTTCTCTGTCCCTGTTTCTCCCCAGTCACTCATGCCTAACCTTGTTTGATCCCAGACCACCTCCCTGCCCCATTCCAGTGTCATTGTCAACTTATGTTGGGTTATAAGATTGCTAGATTTAAATGAGTCTTTCAGTGACATCATATTTCATGACCCCTTCATGAACCTTTGACCCAAAAAGTTGGCACCGATCTGTCTCCTGGGGACAGTCCGCATGCTAGTTGTTGCAGTCGGCGACGACTGAACTGCTTCTAAAAAATTTTTTCAGGAAACATGTGATGTTGAAAAGGCACAAAAAATTTTCCATTCAGTTTTTTTCATTACTCGTCTTTTGGCACCAATATGGCCCGGCAATGAAGTGGATTCCCAGAGTTATGAGAAGTGGGTGGCCTGCACCTACAATACAGTATGTTGTAAGTAGCCAGTCAAAGTCAACTATTTAAGCCATAACATTGCTCCACTTGCCTAAAGCATGTGGAACAGAAGTTCCCCACTTCTTCTGTCTTTATAGCATAACCCTTTGGTCCCTTGGCACTGTGTAACAGTGCCTCAGAATGATAGACAACACTGCCTCGCCCCCACGCCCCCTTGTTACGGTTGGCACATGTCACTAGATTTACATAATGCAAAGAACTGTGATGAGTATTTCTAAGCAGTCTTCATTGTAAACACATCCCTCAGTTAAGACAATATGGCACTCACATCTCGAGACAAACCACCCCTTTTTCTCTGACCACAATCGAGTAAACAAAGTAATAGATTATGGCGCACCCGAGATGAGCTCGACGGATCTATCTCCAGGCTTTCAATAACATTCTTTTACGCATGCCTACGAGGCTTGATTCCTGCCATAGAACTTGCTCTACATGTTGTCATTTTTAGGGGAAGAAGTAAGTCCTTCAAGATTTTTGATCCTTTAGCTAACGTAAAACGTTTCAGTTATGCTCATTAACCCTCCTGTCCCTTGGGAACGCAAACCCATCAATAGGAAACTGGCACTCACCAAAAATGAAATGAAATGCTATGGAGACATGTACGTAATTTCGAGAATTTCCAATACAGAAATGGTGTATATGTTTCATTAACAGCGCAGTGGCACTTGTGTATCATTTATGGTCATTCCGGGTAATCACCCAGTGGTGATTGGCGGAGAAATTGGCGGATGTCGGGTGCTATCTAATCTTGGACCAAAGGGATAAAAATCGTTACCCAGAAGAATGCAGCTGTGTAGCCTGAATTTCTGTGATTGGAAAACATACGTTTAAACGTCTGTAAGTTCAGTGTTCCGCCCTCTTGAGCTGTATTCAGGGCGTCGTTGCACCATTTTTCCACCTAATTAAGTTGGTTATGCATTCAAGGACAATTCGGGACCCTTTAGCTTGTATGGAGGAAGACATGTACCCTGAGCTAAGAAACTTGGAAAAGCTGTAAAGTTTTTTTTGGGGGAAATTTGTGGGTGATTTTTTATTTGCATGTTGTGGGGTTATTGGTAGGGCTCAAAGAAAGTGGTTGTCATTGGCACTCGGATGTTCATTATCCTGCTGTGTGGATCCCTCAACATTCTCAGTATGGTATGTTTTGTCTTGGTGCCAAGGTTTTGATGTGGCAATTTCAGTTTTGGAAAAAATAATGCTTCCAACCAAAATATTGATCACTGGCTGAGTTCAAGGATCTGCTCAGCATTCAACATTTATGAAGTTTGAAGTCACTGGCTTCAGCTTTGGCTTCAAGCTTTTCAAATATGAAGTCACTGCCTTTGGCCTGGGCCTTGGCTTCATGGTTCTGAGCTTCGGAGCCACCGATTTTGGCCTCGGCTTTGCCCAGGCAAGTGGCCAGGATTTTCCTCAGTGAGAGGCCAAATGTCAAATTTTGTTTTATGCCACCAGTATATGATGAACTTTGCAGGAAAAGAAGCAACTTGAAATA
Source organism: Capitulum mitella (assembly GCA_030062745.1). Classification (NCBI taxonomy): domain Eukaryota; kingdom Metazoa; phylum Arthropoda; class Thecostraca; order Pollicipedomorpha; family Pollicipedidae; genus Capitulum; species Capitulum mitella. The sequence goes on along the minus strand of CP099847.1, from coordinate 428,981 downwards.
ACATACCTCATATTTATTGCACAGGAAAACATACAATGTTTGTATTTGCAACATATGTATGACTGCTATTACATATTCTTGTGAAATCGCTATATATCTAGTGTAGACTGTTTGGCTTGGGGGAGCATGGCTCCATGCCCCCCATTGGCTGGCTTCAGCTTTGTGTCATTGTTATGGCTTCGGATTCACCTTCAAAGCCAGGAGCCTCTAGTTTGGCTTCATCCCCATGCCTGCTCTTATTCATGCTTATCAACTGAATGGCATTTCCATGGACCAAAATTGACCCATTTTTGGTGGGCATGCTGTGAAATATTCACCATTTATTTCCTTTTCAGGATGAGCCTTACAGGAACAAGAGATGTCCGCATCTGAAACAACACCACCATTTTCATTAGCTACAGAGCCATCATCTGTGACTTCATCATCAGTCACCAGAGCAGTAGTACCATCTGTCGCTGCTGCGTCCCCGTCCGAGCCGGTCCGCCTGTGGGTCGGCAACATCCAGCCTCACGTGGCCGAGTACCAGCTGCTGCAGCTGGCGCGTCCGCTCGGCACCATCACGCGCTTTGACTTCATGCTGCACCTGAGCGGGCCGCTGGCGGGCAAGCCGCGCGGTTACGCCTTCATCTCGTACGACTCGCATTGGGAGGCGGAGCGGGCGCGACAGCGGCTGGCTGGCGCGCTGCTGGGTGGCGGGCGCCTAAACGTGCGCTGGGCACACGAGCCGGCGCCGGCCGGCGGCCCGGCCGAGCCGCGCAGTAGAGAGGCCGGAGGGCGGCCGCCGCTCAGCACGCAGACTCAGATCCGCGCCATCGAGGCCAAGCTGCTGAACATGACAAGCGGCGCCGAGCAGTTCGACCTGGGCGCGGGCAGCGCGGACGTGAAGCGATTGCCGAAGGTGAAGGGCCCGCTGAGCCTGGTGAACTCGTCATCGAAGCGGGCGCAGCAGACGAAACCGTACGCGCGCCAGAACTAGCCGGACAGCACTCGAAACTTTGTGTGGGAAGCTGTGTTCGGCCCACACAACCGCTGTGAGCGACTTCCGACCGTGGAAGTCGCTACGCCATGTCTTTGGGACATCCCATTCATCTCCATGATGCAAAGTTTGTGTGTGTGTGTGTGTGTGTGTTACTGTGTCCTGATTGGAGACATATCTGGGTCGTTGATCGCAATTCGAAGTAAACTTGTGGATTCATATAACTCAGTTACATTACACTATAACCGTTCCGGTGTGGACGAAAAATGCTCTTGTGTACTGAATTTTGTAAGACACTTGTGATGAGTATTAATCACACCGACCTCATTTGTGTAAGTTTTGTGTCGTGTTGTGAGGTTGTTTTGTTGCTGAAACTTGCTCGGACGTTTGTGTTTGCACTTTGTAATTGTTACCAAAATGATTCCACCGTTTTGATCGATTCTAACCATTTCAACAATGTTGAGTTGTCCCAGTTCCTCTACCAGATGCATCACACCAGCACATCACGTCCACGCCGTGATGTGCTGGAAGTGGAAAATAATAAGTGAGAATATCACTTGCGTATGAGTGAAGAAATGGATGCCGCGATGCCGGATCGATAATTATGCGGACTGATACAAGATCCCATGTAGGCGGGATCTGCATTGAACGGTGTTTCATACAGTGGTGACGGATCCATATACCATGCCTCATGCTGATCAGTCTTCTAACACAAGCACGCTGTGTAGCTGTAAGGACTTCAGGTCGAACATTACCCACGAAAGACAGTTATAACTAGTAGTATTTTGGTTATTCCGGCACCCCATTTGCGAAATTGATCAGGAGATGCCCCGGAGTCCAGAGACGTCTGGCTGGCCACGCGACTGCAGATAGGTGGTAATGAGTTACGAGATCCTCGTAAGGAAAATGAAATCCTCGTAAAAAACACCTGGCAGTAGGGTGGACAGGAGCTAGTCTACAGGTCTACTATCGCAGCTCCCGCCTGCCATATGCACTGATGAGACGCTCATGCTGGCCATGACCGCAGTTCAGGGGCGTAAAGGGGCATCCAGAAAGTGTGTTCAGGTGGGGGGGGGGGACGCAAAGGCGTTTCTAGCGATAAGCCTAATGCTAAGTTTTCCCTAAAAAATAGAGGCACGGCCCCCTGACCCCCGTCCCCACGCCCATGCCTCATTCAGTATTTTTACTTTACGAACGCCCAACGTTACCAATAGATCAACAACAACCGAACGCAGGCACATTGCCAGGATTTTCCTCAGGGGGAGGGCAAATGCTAAATTTTGTCATATGCCACAGACATTTGACGAAATTTACAAGCAAAGGCAGCAATTTCAGGCAATTCGTCTTATACTTAATGCACAGGAAAACGTATAATGTTTGTCTTTGCAACATATATATGATCACTTTTACGTATTCGTGAGAAATCGCCATGCATCTAGCGTGGACCTCTTGGCTCACACCGAACAAGACGTCAGCTCTGGTCCATTGAAACATATCCCGCAGATATCGTGCGAATTATTTCAGGACAATGCAGCAGAGGTTACTGACACCGTTGCTACGCCTACATTCTTCAGCGCTGGCGTGACTCATCGTGCATCGTCCTCCTTTTTTCATCTCCGCGACCTCCAGCCGGATGCTGCGCACAGCTGACTCGTACAAGCGCCGCTCTTTGTTTTGCTAGTGGTGCTGCCATCTGTGAAAGTGCGAGACTGCCGTGTGTTGGCAATGGCGTTGTCTCGTGGTGGTTAAGAGGGACATTCGATCGTGTTCAATGACCGCATTTTCATGCTTTATTTCTTCCGTTTGTTAACACGGTAAGTGCATGCACCGCGTACCGGCCCTGAGCACCTTATCTGACTTGCGGACGTGCCGGCATCCATGCGCCAGAGATGTAAGCTTTGCGGCTCCTTGAATCCGTGCCGCGTTTGGATGGTTCGAAGGATGGTATCAGTTACACATTTGGTGGACGGAATTTCTCACCAGTGATGTTCTACATGGTTTGCGTTTTGTTTTCTGTTCAACTGTTCAGCGCCCTAAATCCCCAGTCACGCATTCATTCAGGCCGCTTCTTTTAAGTCATTGTCACAGGCCTATATTAAAACCCCTGAATATGGGGGACAGACCCCCACCCTCCAGGATTGCCAGTTATGTTTCAAGGACTTCTAGAACATGGCATATGATGCAAAATGGTGGTTCTGTCAAATGATCTGAGAAACTGATTGTGCAATTTTACTTTCATTGGTGTGATTCATTGTCAAAAATTAGTAAGGTATAAGTAAAAAGGAAACAATGATTGTAGTTCACTGCCTGATATCCAGCATGATTATGAAAGAAAATAACCAGTATTCCAGGGGAGAGTGGTTTTGATGAAGACAAAAACATGTGGGGAATCATTTGTCAGTAGATACTTTTTACAAAATCATTATGTCCTGGAATGAAATATGTTGTTTTTTTCAACCAGTGAGAGGGCAAGGGGATTTTCTGTGGAATTTCTATTCGAATGTACATACAAATAGATTTTTGGTGTTTTTAAGTGCATTTCTGCAGGACCAGGAACCTTGTGAAATTTTATACCCATGTGTCAACCCCTTTGCTGAAAATGCCTTTGTCAGAGTCCACATGTCATGAACTATTTCTCATCTATGGTGTTCTTAAATGCAGATCCTTTGCATTAAGAACTTTTTGCTATTGGTCATGGTAAAGTATGTAGAACTTGTGTAGTACCTTGTGTACATGGTTATATGGTTTTTAAAGCAGTGATCCTTGCACCATCATTGTAATCATTCCATCTCTATATTGCCCATAGATTGTTGTTGTGTTGGCTGTGTTATATCAAAGCATGAGATAGAAGGTGAAGCAGAATTCAGCAGATGTGCTGGGATCTCGATGGAATGTGTGTTATCCTCATTTTGTGTCAGATTTTAAACTGACCAGGATAAGTGTTGCATCATCTGGCCACTGCTTTGCTCCAGAGAGGCATGACCTTTCTAAGATGATGTAATGACCTGCCCAGGCCAACAAGGGTTGAATGCAACATGAGGATAATCTATATTCCATCAAGATATAGGCACATTTCTGGTAGCCAGTGCATTTTTTCTTACAAATGCCATTCTTTCCTGGGTGCAATAAAAGTGAGGCCTCTTGTAATTATAGTTCTAAGGCAGAGAAGTTAAAATGGTCATGCAAAATACCTGAAGAATGGTATCATGCCATGGATATGGAGCCTGTATTTTATCAGAGAAAATGGTTTCAATGATAGGTACTGATCTTTATGCTGTTTTTCCAAAGCATTGGCTTTAAACTCGTTCTTCCCAGCTCATACCAATGGTTTATCTGGGGGTATCCTAACTGTTGGATTTCAGGACACACATTCATGCTTCATCTTTTGGGAATTTTCTTGGTTGATGGAATGTGGTGATTACTGCCTTTTAATAATCTTGTTGGATGGGTTCTGTCCCAGTCACAGCTCTTCCAATTATGATGAGTGCAAAACCTATTTTTGATGATCATTTGTTGTCAGAAATGATTTTTGAGTCTGTGGGTATTATCTCAAAAGAACCAACATAAAGCATGAATGCACCTGGACTATTAGTGTGTTCTGGGACTCTTGACTTAGCTTTTATTGGAAGGAATACTATGAATAATAAGTCATCAAACAGTGGTCATATCTGACCATTGTGATCACAGAACAAAGGCCACATATAGTTTAGCTTTTAAATGCTGCAGCAGATTTTGTTGTCCATTATCTTTACAAATACATGATGCAAACATGCATTTTGTACGCCCAAGGAAGAAGTTTTTTTTTTACTCCATGTTGGCATGTCATTAATAACAATTGTCTATGATGTTACATATTTTTTCAAAGCAAATGTCAGTAACTTTTGCACCTGCTGCCCATTGGCAAACTAAATTATCTTCCATTGTCTGTACTGAATGTGCTTACCATTAAGTTTGACAGTGTGACAGTCCATTTTGACAAAGGCCAGAGATAAGCAACAAGTTGCTGTTGCTTCATAAACATTACAAATTAAGCCAGTTGGTACTACTTTGTTGGCACTAATTCATTTGGGTGTGAAGGTCTCATTTATTTTATGGATAGATCACCTTTTATTAAAGACATCATAATTGTGCAGTGCAGGAGGCAAGGAAAAATGTTTTCCATGTCTCACCAAAATGACAAGAGTTACTGCATGGTGTTAGACAAAGTGCCAGTCTTGGTTCATAATGTGGTTTCCGACAGTCTGGGGCTGGTCAGGTTGATCCTATGGTATAGTCATTATAACAGTCAACTTGCTGGGAAGTGGATGTGATTGGAACTGATCTGTGTAAGGAACATGTGGTGTAAGCTGTAAATTTCCAGCTGTTTAAAGTGGTTGTGAGCATGCATTGTCTTTCAATTCAAGGTGATGCTGTGATCTGGCAAGTTCCTTTGGTCATACTCCTGTTCACTTGGTATTACAGGTAATGTTAATGAGATTTTAGGATGAATTGCATGGGTTCATACAGTATTTGGGTCAGATAATACCATCTTACTCAGCATAAAAATGCTCTTTGGATAGCAGGAAATGCCCTGGCATTAGGCGTGACAGGAGGGGGTGTGATTGCATGGTACATAACATCATTAATGGCAAGACTCATGGCATTGTTCACATGATACCATGAGGTTGTCAAGCATGGGCTGACAGAACTTCAAAAGTAAGCAGCAGTCTTAAGGTGTGTTGGATGCTGCCTGGATTTGGGAACTGATGGTTATCAAACATGGGTTGGCAGGTGGCAGCTTTTAAGTGTGTTGGATGATTTCATAAAATCATCCAGGCACATTGTCTTTTTTTGTGATGTGTCTCTCTTTGTCTCTTATTCTCACCATCTAGGGCTTTTAAATTCTGGAAACCTGCTTTACTGTCACTAGTGCCAGCCACCATTGTGGGTACTGAAATCCCCATGGTGCTGCAGATGCCTAAAAAGGCATGTGTACGCGTGGTCTGGACGTGGAGAACAGCGGGAGTTGTGTTTACAATTGGGCGGTCAAGGCACATGATTCAGAGGAAAAAAGGCCCGCGGCCCGTTTTCCCTGTGGCCGGCTCACGGCTGACTCACTGTTCACCAAGGCTGGCCGAGGTCCGGGCGAGAACGCCGCGCCGGAAACAGGCCGCGGCTCCGCCGGGCTCGGGGCTGTCACGGGCTCACGAGGCTGCTCGGCTCGCCGACACGCCCGGCCTCGGGTGTAGCGGGCAGTCGGCGGTCGGCGGAGCGCCGCCTGTGCGTGTGTGCCCGGGCTCCGGGGACCGGTACGGTGTGACCGGCCGTCTCGTGCCGCCGCTCTGACCCTGCCCGTCCCGCAGACGCCTGTGATGGAAATGGGCATCGCCGCCGACTACGGGGCCTCCAACGGCGCCGCCGTCGATAAGGCCGCCAAGTCGCCCAAGGTGAACAGCGGCGCGGCCGACGTGGCGCATGGGTCCCACCGTCGTTCGTCTGTCAGTGGCTGGCCTTTCGGGGAGCACCCTGAGTAAGCGCCTGGTCCTGCCGTGCTGTGTGACCAGTGGCCGTGTTTCATGGCACCCCCGTTTCCACGGAGCCGTGTCGGACCGGAACTTGGTGCCGGCCGGACGTGAACGATACCGTCCCCCGCCGCTCTACTGCAGAGCCGTCCGTGAGTGTCACGTCAACGTTCAGGCGAGCCTGCAGAGCGATCGCCGCGCCAGGCGGCACAGTTGTTTGCGTTACCCCCGCTCGGCGGCTGCATGTGCCAGGGTTGCAGGCCTGACTGAGAGGGAACAGCCGCGGTGCAGCGCTGCGCGTGCCGGCGCTAATGGAGTGCCGCCCAGCTGCCGCACGGCCGGCCCCGAGTGCGTAACGTCCGACGCTCACGGTGACCCCCCGCTCCCTCCCCCGGCAGTCGGTGAACTTCGAGCAGGGCGATGACCCGGCCGACGGCCGCAAAAAGTACCTGACCGCCAAGTACGGCAGCCACCAGATGGCGCTCATCAGGAAGCGGCTCACCGTCGAGATGTGGCTGCTGGAGGAGATGGCCAAGCTGTACAGAGTCGGGGTGCGTGGCCAGTCGGGCCAGGCGTCGAGAGCACGCCCCGGCGGCCATCAGATTGATGTTCGGCTGTCACGTGATCGCAGGGGATTAGCCCGTTTGGAACGTGCCCGTCGTGTTCTGAGTCATCGGCGGGCATGTTCTCTTTGCCTTTTTCCATGTCTGCAAAAGGTCATGGGTTTTAGCCGCTGAATGATTCACGCGGCGCTTCACATAGTTTATGGTCTAGAGTAATGTATCTGCACATATGAACGTGCCATGTTGGATGAGGGTTGTTGGGTAGTGGGTTTGTAGCAGTATTCAGATAAATGGAGTAAGTCAAGTTAACGCCGAAACACAGTGGGATGTCGTTGAAGGTCCAGCGGTCTTCTTTTGTGTGTCGTCCCACGTCCAAGGGTTTTTTGCCCACCACTGTTTGCTGTTACAAGAACGGCATGGCTCGGGCGTGTTTGTCGGACGTCAGAGTGTGCCGCAGTCGTTCTGGGGCGCCCGCTGCCGTCCGTTTGCGCGCTCTCCGATTGTGAGTTGGACCGTGCCCCGACCCCCAGGACTCCGGGCCGGAGAAGGAGAAGGAGCTCGACCTTGACGAGCTGCTGGACATCGACGGCGACGGTCGGCGCCGGGTCTTCCTGCAGCACTTCCTCAGCGACGCTTCCGCCGCGCCGGAGGCGGTCGCCGTGAGTGGTCGCCGACTGTGCTTCGCCTCCTCCCCCCGCCGGCTGTGACGCGCCCACCCCATCGTCTTCATGTGGCGTGGGGTTCTGGTTGTGCTCTTTGACGGTGCCCTTTGGCCGTCATCTCGTCGTGCATGCGTCTCCGACAGTTTCCGCGTCATCCATGAGACGACCTGGTAGCCGATTGTAGTTTAGGTCGATGATCGGCTGTCTGGATCAGTCCGTTGTCAAACCTTGTCCATGTTTAGGTGCTGCGGTCCGTGAATACCATTCATGAGCTTTTTTTAGCGTACTGTTGTAGGGCTCCTTTTCTTTTACTGCATTTTTGTTAATTGTGCTATTTTGCAACGCAGCACTGCCAATTTGGACGATTGTTGCAAATTGGTGTCCTTGCTTCCTCTCGCAGCGTTTCATCGAGGAGCTTCTAGTACAAGCGAAGAAGCTCTGAAGGCGCCGCCGTGGCCGCGCTAGATCAGAGCTCATCACCACGTCAAGAACGCCGGACACCCGTCTCCCGCCGCCGCCGCGCCCCGCCCCCTCCTGCTGTGCCCCGAGCGGCGGCCGAGAGAGGGCGCCGCCGGCGGCCGGCGGGCGGGCAGGATCTCAGCGGGGAGGGCGGCGCGCCGGAGACGGCGGCGCTTGGACGTCCGTCTCGGACGCGGCGGCCCGGCCGCTGCTCCGTCCGTGAGTGGCGACGGCCGACCGGACTCCCGTCACGGCCTGTGGGCGGGCCGCCGCCGCGCCACGACCCCGCCGCAACGTCGCCGTCTGCGCTGGCGGGCGCTGGCCGTCCCGTCTCGCCGTGTGCGCCGTCCCATCGCGCCGCCCGGGGGCGCGCGCCGTCCCATCGTCCGGCGGCGGCCGTCTCGCCGTCCCGCGTTCCGTGTGTTCGGGCCCGTCCGGTGGTGCGGCGTGCTCACGTTAGATAGCCTTGTAATATCGAAGATCGCGTCTAGTCTTTCTGCAGTCTGTTCTCATTAGCCCCGTTGTTTTTAACGCTTTGCCATTTGTTGTCGGGGCAGTTGTCCCGTGGCGCCGCCTTTTTTATTGCCGGCGCACGGGGAACAGTCGCGCCCCCGGATTGTTGGGGTCTCGCCAAAGTGGACGCCGTTGCGTCACTCTCCTCGAAGTCGCGTCCTCTCGACTCGTTTTAGAACTGCTCTGTGATGGATTGGCGTCATTCCAAGCTGTGCGGAGGCCGGCGCAACCGGCCGTCTTCAATTGCTCACGGGTCTTCCTGGAGGTGAATCTCACCTCGTGCGGAGACGAAGGCGAGCCTCAGTCACGCGGCATCCCCTCACCATACCTCCAGCATGGAGCGCGTGGTGCAATCCCCGCTACGGAATGCATGCATGTGTGTCGTCATCAATATACCCGCGTGACAATATGGGCTTCCCTTCATGCTGGTCGGAGGTTTCGCGAAGGACGTCCGTTTCCTGGCAGTAGCTTGGAATATCCGTTTGGGCTGTGGGCTAATGTCTTCAAGCGACCTCCGTATATATTGAGACGTTTTCTTGTAATGGATACTAAGGAGATATTGTAGCAGAAGAATTCGTTAACGCATAACATATACTTGACCAGGTGGTTCCAACGGCTGACCTAAACGGCCCTGGGGTCTTTATTGTCGGCAGCAGGCGACAGGTAAGACCCCTGGGTCCCTGCCTCTCTGCGCCTTGAGGTCAAGCCAGCGCCATCGCCACCAGCGTCCAGTGGTCCGGAGAGATGTCCGATATTCCGGAAATTTCCGAAAGGCGATGACGATCTGATCGTGTTCGGAAGGCGGAGCGCTGACTGTCATGTATCGGACGTAGGTCGACTGGTTCTGGTGCCAGCGGTGAGCGGGCGGCCTGCGCAATGGCCATGGAACACCCGGGATTAGCCAGCGCCCTCTGTATTGCATAGGAAATCTGGAGGCGCATCGTCTCACCATACAGACGGGTATCCTTGGTTGTGTAAATGAGCATGGTGCATTGGGGACCTGAGACCGCCACGTACATGCCCTTTTTTACAAACGCTGGTAACTGTCGTCAGTGATTAGCCAGTTAACCGCAAAGTGGTAGACGAATATTTGCAGCCTGAGTGCTGGGCCCAGTTGGTACCGTGTGTCGGTGTCCCCAGTAATTACATTGGCATGAAGATAATCAACCACAATCCGTTAGCATGCTGACCAGCCAAAAACTCACGTGCCTAAGTAAATTTTGTGGCCCCACGCCAACGTAACCAGTGGAAAATTTCAAGGAGTATTAATTGATAACCCCTTGCGGTCGTTGTTTTACTTCGATGGAAAAATGCAACACTCGCATGGTTTTGACAGTACTGGTTTTGCTCCATTTCGGCCTGATCTCGCAGCATTTTACAGATCCGCGCATTCTGGACATGATTTGCGTGCATGAGCGTTGGAAACTGGGGTGCAGGGGGGGGGGGCAGCTGCTCCTAACTTTGGGCAACATTTAACATTAACCCCATGGCGTTGCATGGAAAAAATGAGGTAAAAATCGTGTTCCCCTCCCCCCGTCATCTCTACAGAGGTCCCACCGCTCCTGTTTGCGTGGCTAAAATAAATTCCGGTGAACGCACATTCTGTGTCGCGAAACGTAAAATAATACCAGACTGCTTCACCATTAGCTTCACCTGGATACCTGTCCATTCTATCGGTGTGACTGCTGCTCGTAAACAGGAGCAGCGGGTTGCATTTTCGGCTGGGAGCAAGCTCCATCGGATCAACGGCCAACCATCGTTTGAGTCACTTTTCCCCCCCAAAACGTAACTGAATTTCGTTCTTTTTGCTATCGCCCAGTTTTTCGTTAATCCGCCCCCGACTGGGGGGGGGGCAGTTGACCCCCCCCTGAGGTTTTCCCGAGATTCCGAGAGAACGAACAAATGCAGCGCCACGAGACTTTGTATACCTTTTGCTTTATCATTTTTTACACCTTGTATCCAATTTTTGTCCTCAGGTCAAGTAAGGTGTCTGACCTAGATCAG